>JAJHIY020000614.1:2140259-3550519 GCA_022114975.2 Lampris megalopsis
AGGAACACATGAGAAGTATATCACAACGTGGCAGCAGAGATATCAGCCAGAAATGACAGGAAGAAAACGTGAGAAGTAAATCACAACGTGGCAGCAGAGAGATCAGCCGGAAATGACAAGAACAAAACGTGAGAAGTAAATCACAACGTGGCAGCAGAGAGATCAGCCAGAAATGATAAGAACGAAACGTTAGAAGTAAATCACAACGTGGCAGCAGAGAGATCAGCCAGAAATGACAGGAAGAAAACATGAGAAGTAAATCACAACGTGGCAGCAGAGAGATCAGCCAGAAATGACTAGAGGAACACATGAGAAGTAAATCACAACGTGGCAGCAGAGAGATCAGCCATAAATGATAAGAACAAAACGTGAGAAGTAAATCACAACGTGGCAGCAGAGAGATCAGCCGGAAATGACAAGAACAAAACGTGAGAAGTAAATCACAACGTGGCAGCAGAGAGATCAGCCAAGAATGATAAATAGAAAACGTAAGAAGTAATTCACAACATGGCAGCAGAGAGATCAGCCAGAAATGACTAGAGGAACACATGAGAAGTAAATCACAACGTGGCAGCAGAGAGATCAGCCAGAAATGACAAGAAAAAACATGAGAAGTAAATCACAACGTGGCAGCAGAGAGATCAGGCAGAAATGACTAGAGGAACACATGACAAGTAAATCACAACGTGGCAGCAGAGAGATCAGCCATAAATGATAAGAACAAACGTGAGAAGTAAATCACAACGTGGCAGCAGAGAGATCAGCCAGAAATGATAAGAACAAAACGTGAGAAGTAATTCACAACGTGGCAGCAGAGAGATCACCCAGAAACGACAAGTAGAAAACATGAGAAGTAAATCACAACGTGGCAGCAGAGATATCAGCCGGAAATGACAAGAACAAAACGTGAGAAGTAAATCAAAACTTGGCAGCAGAGATATCAGCCAGAAATTATAAGAACAAAACGTGAGAAGTAAATCAAAACATGGCAGCAGAGAGATCAGCCAGAAATGATAAGAACAAAACGTTAGAAGTAAATCACAACGTGGCAGCAGAGAGATCAGCCAGAAATGATAAGAACGAAACGTTAGAAGTAAATCACAACGTGGCAGCAGAGAGATCAGCCAGAAATGATAAGAACAAAACGTTAGAAGTAAATCACAACATGGCAGCAGAGAGATCAGCCAGAAATGACAAGTAGAAAACGTGAGAAGTAATTCACAACGTGGCAGCAGAGAGATCAGCCAGAAATGACAAGAAAAAACATGAGAAGTAATTCACAATGTGGCAGCAGAGAGATCACCCAGAAACGACAAGTAGAAAACATGAGAAGTAAATCACAACGTGGCAGCAGAGATATCAGCCAGAAATGACAGGAAGAAAACATTAGAAGTAAATCACAACGAGGCAGCAGAGAGATCAGCCGGAAATGACAAGAACAAAACGTGAGAAGTAAATCACAATGTGGCAGCAGAGATCAGCCAGAAATGACGAGAGGAACACATGAGAAGTAAATCACAACGTGGTAGCAGAGAGATCAGCCAGAAATTATAAGAACAATACGTGAGAAGTAAATCACAACGTGGCAGCAGAGAGATCAGCCAGAAACGACAAGTAGAAAACATGAGAAGTGAATCACAATGTGGCAGCAGAGAGATCAGCCAGAAATGACAGGAAGAAAACATGAGAAGTAAATCACAACGTGGCAGCAGAGAGATCAGCCGGAAATGACAAGAACAAAACGGGAGAAGTAAATCACAACGTGGCAGCAGAGAGATCAGCCAGAAATGACAAATAGAAAACGTAAGAAGTAATTCACAACATGGCAGCAGAGAGATCAGCCAGAAATGACTAGAGGAACACATGAGAAGTAAATCACAACGTGGCAGCAGAGAGATCAGCCATAAATGATAAGAACAAAACGTGAGAAGTAAATCACAACGTGGCAGCAGAGAGATCACCCAGAAATGACAAGTAGAAAACGTGAGAAGTAAATCACAACGTGGCAGCAGAGAGATCAGCCAGAAATGACAAGAACAAAACGTGAGAAGTAAATCACAACATGGCAGCAGAGATATCAGCCAGAAATGATAAGAACAAAACATGAGAATTAAATCACAATGTGGCAGCAGAGATCAGCCAGAAATGACGAGAGGAACACATGAGAAGTAAATCACAACGTGGCAGCAGAGATATCAGCCAGAAATGACAGGAAGAAAACGTGAGAAGTAAATCACAACGTGGCAGCAGAGAGATCAGCCGGAAATGACAAGAACAAAACGTGAGAAGTAAATCAAAACATGGCGGCAGAGAGATCAGCCAGAAATGATAAGAACAAAACATGAGAAGTAAATCACAATGTGGCAGCAGAGATCAGCCAGAAATGACGAGAGGAACACATGAGAAGTATATCACAACGTGGCAGCAGAGATATCAGCCAGAAATGACAGGAAGAAAACGTGAGAAGTAAATCACAACGTGGCAGCAGAGAGATCAGCCGGAAATGACAAGAACAAAACGTGAGAAGTAAATCACAACGTGGCAGCAGAGAGATCAGCCAGAAATGATAAGAACGAAACGTTAGAAGTAAATCACAACGTGGCAGCAGAGAGATCAGCCAGAAATGATAAGAACAAAACGTTAGAAGTAAATCACAACGTGGCAGCAGAGAGATCAGCCAGAAATGACCAGTAGAAAACGTGAGACGTAATTCACAACGTGGCAGCAGAGAGATCACCCAGAAACGACAAGTAGAAAACATGAGAAGTAAATCACAACGTGGCAGCAGAGATATCAGCCAGAAATGACAAGAACAATACGTGAGAAGTAAATCACAACGTGGCAGCAGAGAGATCAGCCGGAAATGACAAGAACAAAACGTGAGAAGTAAATCACAACGTGGCAGCAGAGAGATCAGCCAAGAATGATAAATAGAAAACGTAAGAAGTAAATCACAACGTGGCAGCAGAGAGATCAGCCAGAAATGACAAGAACAAAACGTGAGAAGTAAATCACAACATGGCAGCAGAGATATCAGCCAGAAATGATAAGAACAAAACATGAGAAGTAAATCACAATGTGGCAGCAGAGATCAGCCAGAAATGACGAGAGGAACACATGAGAAGTAAATCACAACGTGGCAGCAGAGATATCAGCCAGAAATGACAGGAAGAAAACGTGAGAAGTAAATCACAACGTGGCAGCAGAGAGATCAGCCGGAAATGACAAGAACAAAACGTGAGAAGTAAATCAAAACATGGCGGCAGAGAGATCAGCCAGAAATGATAAGAACAAAACATGAGAAGTAAATCACAATGTGGCAGCAGAGATCAGCCAGAAATGACGAGAGGAACACATGAGAAGTATATCACAACGTGGCAGCAGAGATATCAGCCAGAAATGACAGGAAGAAAACGTGAGAAGTAAATCACAACGTGGCAGCAGAGAGATCAGCCGGAAATGACAAGAACAAAACGTGAGAAGTAAATCACAACGTGGCAGCAGAGAGATCAGCCAGAAATGATAAGAACGAAACGTTAGAAGTAAATCACAACGTGGCAGCAGAGAGATCAGCCAGAAATGATAAGAACAAAACGTTAGAAGTAAATCACAACGTGGCAGCAGAGAGATCAGCCAGAAATGACCAGTAGAAAACGTGAGACGTAATTCACAACGTGGCAGCAGAGAGATCACCCAGAAACGACAAGTAGAAAACATGAGAAGTAAATCACAACGTGGCAGCAGAGATATCAGCCAGAAATGACAAGAACAATACGTGAGAAGTAAATCACAACGTGGCAGCAGAGAGATCAGCCGGAAATGACAAGAACAAAACGTGAGAAGTAAATCACAACGTGGCAGCAGAGAGATCAGCCAAGAATGATAAATAGAAAACGTAAGAAGTAATTCACAACATGGCAGCAGAGAGATCAGCCAGAAATGACTAGAGGAACACATGAGAAGTAAATCACAATGTGGCAGCAGAGATCAGCCAGAAATGACGAGAGGAACACATGAGAAGTAAATCACAACGTGGTAGCAGAGAGATCAGCCAGAAATTATAAGAACAATACGTGAGAAGTAAATCACAACGTGGCAGCAGAGAGATCAGCCAGAAACGACAAGTAGAAAACATGAGAAGTGAATCACAACGTGGCAGCAGAGAGATCAGCCAGAAATGACAGGAAGAAAACATGAGAAGTAAATCACAACGTGGCAGCAGAGAGATCAGCTAGAAATGACAAGAACAAAACGTGAGAAGTAAATCACAACGTGGCAGCAGAGAGATCAGCCAAGAATGATAAATAGAAAACGTAAGAAGTAATTCACAACATGGCAGCAGAGAGATCAGCCAGAAATGACTAGAGGAACACATGAGAAGTAAATCACAACGTGGCAGCAGAGAGATCAGCCAGAAATGACAAGAAAAAACATGAGAAGTAAATCACAACGTGGCAGCAGAGAGATCAGGCAGAAATGACTAGAGGAACACATGACAAGTAAATCACAACGTGGCAGCAGAGAGATCAGCCATAAATGATAAGAACAAACGTGAGAAGTAAATCACAACGTGGCAGCAGAGAGATCAGCCAGAAATGACAAGTAGAAAACGTGAGAAGTAATTCACAACGTGGCAGCAGAGAGATCACCCAGAAACGACAAGTAGAAAACATGAGAAGTAAATCACAACGTGGCAGCAGAGAGATCAGCCAGAAATGATAAGAACGAAACGTTAGAAGTAAATCACAACGTGGCAGCAGAGAGATCAGCCAGAAATGATAAGAACAAAACGTTAGAAGTAAATCACAACGTGGCAGCAGAGAGATCAGCCAGAAATGACCAGTAGAAAACGTGAGACGTAATTCACAACGTGGCAGCAGAGAGATCACCCAGAAACGACAAGTAGAAAACATGAGAAGTAAATCACAACGTGGCAGCAGAGATATCAGCCAGAAATGACAAGAACAATACGTGAGAAGTAAATCACAACGTGGCAGCAGAGAGATCAGCCGGAAATGACAAGAACAAAACGTGAGAAGTAAATCACAACGTGGCAGCAGAGAGATCAGCCAAGAATGATAAATAGAAAACGTAAGAAGTAAATCACAACGTGGCAGCAGAGAGATCAGCCAGAAATGACAAGAACAAAACGTGAGAAGTAAATCACAACATGGCAGCAGAGATATCAGCCAGAAATGATAAGAACAAAACATGAGAAGTAAATCACAATGTGGCAGCAGAGATCAGCCAGAAATGACGAGAGGAACACATGAGAAGTAAATCACAACGTGGCAGCAGAGATATCAGCCAGAAATGACAGGAAGAAAACGTGAGAAGTAAATCACAACGTGGCAGCAGAGAGATCAGCCGGAAATGACAAGAACAAAACGTGAGAAGTAAATCAAAACATGGCGGCAGAGAGATCAGCCAGAAATGATAAGAACAAAACATGAGAAGTAAATCACAATGTGGCAGCAGAGATCAGCCAGAAATGACGAGAGGAACACATGAGAAGTATATCACAACGTGGCAGCAGAGATATCAGCCAGAAATGACAGGAAGAAAACGTGAGAAGTAAATCACAACGTGGCAGCAGAGAGATCAGCCGGAAATGACAAGAACAAAACGTGAGAAGTAAATCACAACGTGGCAGCAGAGAGATCAGCCAGAAATGATAAGAACGAAACGTTAGAAGTAAATCACAACGTGGCAGCAGAGAGATCAGCCAGAAATGATAAGAACAAAACGTTAGAAGTAAATCACAACGTGGCAGCAGAGAGATCAGCCAGAAATGACCAGTAGAAAACGTGAGACGTAATTCACAACGTGGCAGCAGAGAGATCACCCAGAAACGACAAGTAGAAAACATGAGAAGTAAATCACAACGTGGCAGCAGAGATATCAGCCAGAAATGACAAGAACAATACGTGAGAAGTAAATCACAACGTGGCAGCAGAGAGATCAGCCGGAAATGACAAGAACAAAACGTGAGAAGTAAATCACAACGTGGCAGCAGAGAGATCAGCCAAGAATGATAAATAGAAAACGTAAGAAGTAATTCACAACATGGCAGCAGAGAGATCAGCCAGAAATGACTAGAGGAACACATGAGAAGTAAATCACAATGTGGCAGCAGAGATCAGCCAGAAATGACGAGAGGAACACATGAGAAGTAAATCACAACGTGGTAGCAGAGAGATCAGCCAGAAATTATAAGAACAATACGTGAGAAGTAAATCACAACGTGGCAGCAGAGAGATCAGCCAGAAACGACAAGTAGAAAACATGAGAAGTGAATCACAACGTGGCAGCAGAGAGATCAGCCAGAAATGACAGGAAGAAAACATGAGAAGTAAATCACAACGTGGCAGCAGAGAGATCAGCTAGAAATGACAAGAACAAAACGTGAGAAGTAAATCACAACGTGGCAGCAGAGAGATCAGCCAAGAATGATAAATAGAAAACGTAAGAAGTAATTCACAACATGGCAGCAGAGAGATCAGCCAGAAATGACTAGAGGAACACATGAGAAGTAAATCACAACGTGGCAGCAGAGAGATCAGCCAGAAATGACAAGAAAAAACATGAGAAGTAAATCACAACGTGGCAGCAGAGAGATCAGGCAGAAATGACTAGAGGAACACATGACAAGTAAATCACAACGTGGCAGCAGAGAGATCAGCCATAAATGATAAGAACAAACGTGAGAAGTAAATCACAACGTGGCAGCAGAGAGATCAGCCAGAAATGACAAGTAGAAAACGTGAGAAGTAATTCACAACGTGGCAGCAGAGAGATCACCCATAAACGACAAGTAGAAAACATGAGAAGTAAATCACAACGTGGCAGCAGAGAGATCAGCCGGAAATGACAAGAACAAAACGTGAGAAGTAAATCAAAACTTGGCAGCAGAGAGATCAGCCAGAAATTATAAGAACAAAACGTGAGAAGTAAATCAAAACATGGCAGCAGAGAGATCAGCCAGAAATGATAAGAACAAAACGTGAGAAGTAAATCAAAACATGGCAGCAGAGAGATCAGCCAGAAATGATAAGAACAAAACGTTAGAAGTAAATCACAACGTGGCAGCAGAGAGATCAGCCAGAAATGATAAGAACAAAACGTTAGAAGTAAATCACAACGTGGCAGCAGAGAGATCAGCCAGAAATGACAAGTAGAAAACGTGAGAAGTAATTCACAACGTGGCAGCAGAGAGATCACCCAGAAACGACAAGTAGAAAACATGAGAAGTAAATCACAACGTGGCAGCAGAGATATCAGCCAGAAATGACAGGAAGAAAACATGAGAAGTAAATCACAACGAGGCAGCAGAGAGATCAGCCGGAAATGACAAGAACAAAACGTGAGAAGTAAATCACAATGTGGCAGCAGAGATCAGCCAGAAATGACGAGAGGAACACATGAGAAGTAAATCACAACGTGGTAGCAGAGAGATCAGCCAGAAATTATAAGAACAATACGTGAGAAGTAAATCACAACGTGGCAGCAGAGAGATCAGCCAGAAATGATAAGAACGAAACGTTAGAAGTAATTCACAACATGGCAGCAGAGAGATCAGCCAGAAATGACTAGAGGAACACATGAGAAGTAAATCACAACGTGGCAGCAGAGAGATCAGCCATAAATGATAAGAACAAAACGTGAGAAGTAAATCACAACGTGGCAGCAGAGAGATCACCCAGAAATGACAAGTAGAAAACGTGAGAAGTAATTCACAACGTGGCAGCATAGAGATCACCCAGAAACGACAAGTAGAAAACATGAGAAGTAAATCACAACGTGGCAGCAGAGAGATCAGCCAGAAATGACAAGAACAAAACGTGAGAAGTAAATCACAACATGGCAGCAGAGATATCAGCCAGAAATGATAAGAACAAAACATGAGAAGTAAATCACAATGTGGCAGCAGAGATCAGCCAGAAATGACGAGAGGAACACATGAGAAGTAAATCACAACGTGGCAGCAGAGATATCAGCCAGAAATTACAGGAAGAAAACGTGAGAAGTAAATCACAACGTGGCAGCAGAGAGATCAGCCGGAAATGACAAGAACAAAACGTGAGAAGTAAATCAAAACATGGCGGCAGAGAGATCAGCCAGAAATGATAAGAACAAAACATGAGAAGTAAATCACAATGTGGCAGCAGAGATCAGCCAGAAATGACGAGAGGAACACATGAGAAGTATATCACAACGTGGCAGCAGAGATATCAGCCAGAAATGACAGGAAGAAAACGTGAGAAGTAAATCACAACGTGGCAGCAGAGAGATCAGCCGGAAATGACAAGAACAAAACGTGAGAAGTAAATCACAACGTGGCAGCAGAGAGATCAGCCAGAAATGATAAGAACAAAACGTTAGAAGTAAATCACAACGTGGCAGCAGAGAGATCAGCCAGAAATGACAGGAAGAAAACATGAGAAGTAAATCACAACGTGGCAGCAGAGAGATCAGCCAGAAATGACAGGAAGAAAACATGAGAAGTAAATCACAACGAGGCAGCAGAGAGATCAGCCGGAAATGACAAGAACAAAACGTGAGAAGTAAATCACAATGTGGCAGCAGAGATCAGCCAGAAATGACGAGAGGAACACATGAGAAGTAAATCACAACGTGGTAGCAGAGAGATCAGCCAGAAATTATAAGAACAATACGTGAGAAGTAAATCACAACGTGGCAGCAGAGAGATCAGCCAGAAATGATAAGAACGAAACGTTAGAAGTAATTCACAACATGGCAGCAGAGAGATCAGCCAGAAATGACTAGAGGAACACATGAGAAGTAAATCACAACGTGGCAGCAGAGAGATCAGCCATAAATGATAAGAACAAAACGTGAGAAGTAAATCACAACGTGGCAGCAGAGAGATCACCCAGAAATGACAAGTAGAAAACGTGAGAAGTAATTCACAACGTGGCAGCATAGAGATCACCCAGAAACGACAAGTAGAAAACATGAGAAGTAAATCACAACGTGGCAGCAGAGAGATCAGCCAGAAATGACAAGAACAAAACGTGAGAAGTAAATCACAATGTGGCAGCAGAGATCAGCCAGAAATGACGAGAGGAACACATGAGAAGTATATCACAACGTGGCAGCAGAGATATCAGCCAGAAATGACAGGAAGAAAACGTGAGAAGTAAATCACAACGTGGCAGCAGAGAGATCAGCCGGAAATGACAAGAACAAAACGTGAGAAGTAAATCACAACGTGGCAGCAGAGAGATCAGCCAGAAATGATAAGAACAAAACGTTAGAAGTAAATCACAACGTGGCAGCAGAGAGATCAGCCAGAAATGACAGGAAGAAAACATGAGAAGTAAATCACAACGTGGCAGCAGAGAGATCAGCCAGAAATGACTAGAGGAACACATGAGAAGTAAATCACAACGTGGCAGCAGAGAGATCAGCCATAAATGATAAGAACAAAACGTGAGAAGTAAATCACAACGTGGCAGCAGAGAGATCAGCCGGAAATGACAAGAACAAAACGTGAGAAGTAAATCACAACGTGGCAGCAGAGAGATCAGCCAAGAATGATAAATAGAAAACGTAAGAAGTAATTCACAACATGGCAGCAGAGAGATCAGCCAGAAATGACTAGAGGAACACATGAGAAGTAAATCACAACGTGGCAGCAGAGAGATCAGCCAGAAATGACAAGAAAAAACATGAGAAGTAAATCACAACGTGGCAGCAGAGAGATCAGGCAGAAATGACTAGAGGAACACATGACAAGTAAATCACAACGTGGCAGCAGAGAGATCAGCCATAAATGATAAGAACAAACGTGAGAAGTAAATCACAACGTGGCAGCAGAGAGATCAGCCAGAAATGATAAGAACAAAACGTGAGAAGTAATTCACAACGTGGCAGCAGAGAGATCACCCAGAAACGACAAGTAGAAAACATGAGAAGTAAATCACAACGTGGCAGCAGAGATATCAGCCGGAAATGACAAGAACAAAACGTGAGAAGTAAATCAAAACTTGGCAGCAGAGATATCAGCCAGAAATTATAAGAACAAAACGTGAGAAGTAAATCAAAACATGGCAGCAGAGAGATCAGCCAGAAATGATAAGAACAAAACGTTAGAAGTAAATCACAACGTGGCAGCAGAGAGATCAGCCAGAAATGATGAGAACGAAACATTAGAAGTAAATCACAACGTGGCAGCAGAGAGATCAGCCAGAAATGATAAGAACAAAACGTTAGAAGTAAATCACAACATGGCAGCAGAGAGATCAGCCAGAAATGACAAGTAGAAAACGTGAGAAGTAATTCACAACGTGGCAGCAGAGAGATCAGCCAGAAATGACAAGAAAAAACATGAGAAGTAATTCACAACGTGGCAGCAGAGAGATCACCCAGAAACGACAAGTAGAAAACATGAGAAGTAAATCACAACGTGGCAGCAGAGATATCAGCCAGAAATGACAGGAAGAAAACATTAGAAGTAAATCACAACGAGGCAGCAGAGAGATCAGCCGGAAATGACAAGAACAAAACGTGAGAAGTAAATCACAATGTGGCAGCAGAGATCAGCCAGAAATGACGAGAGGAACACATGAGAAGTAAATCACAACGTGGTAGCAGAGAGATCAGCCAGAAATTATAAGAACAATACGTGAGAAGTAAATCACAACGTGGCAGCAGAGAGATCAGCCAGAAACGACAAGTAGAAAACATGAGAAGTGAATCACAACGTGGCAGCAGAGAGATCAGCCAGAAATGACAGGAAGAAAACATGAGAAGTAAATCACAACGTGGCAGCAGAGAGATCAGCCGGAAATGACAAGAACAAAACGGGAGAAGTAAATCACAACGTGGCAGCAGAGAGATCAGCCAGAAATGACAAATAGAAAACGTAAGAAGTAATTCACAACATGGCAGCAGAGAGATCAGCCAGAAATGACTAGAGGAACACATGAGAAGTAAATCACAACGTGGCAGCAGAGAGATCAGCCATAAATGATAAGAACAAAACGTGAGAAGTAAATCACAACGTGGCAGCAGAGAGATCAGCCAGAAATGACAAGAACAAAACGTGAGAAGTAAATCACAACATGGCAGCAGAGATATCAGCCAGAAATGATAAGAACAAAACATGAGAAGTAAATCACAATGTGGCAGCAGAGATCAGCCAGAAATGACGAGAGGAACACATGAGAAGTAAATCACAACGTGGCAGCAGAGATATCAGCCAGAAATGACAGGAAGAAAACGTGAGAAGTAAATCACAACGTGGCAGCAGAGAGATCAGCCGGAAATGACAAGAACAAAACGTGAGAAGTAAATCAAAACATGGCGGCAGAGAGATCAGCCAAAAATGATAAGAACAAAACATGAGAAGTAAATCACAATGTGGCAGCAGAGATCAGCCAGAAATGACGAGAGGAACACATGAGAAGTATATCACAACGTGGCAGCAGAGATATCAGCCAGAAATGACAGGAAGAAAACGTGAGAAGTAAATCACAACGTGGCAGCAGAGAGATCAGCCGGAAATGACAAGAACAAAACGTGAGAAGTAAATCACAACGTGGCAGCAGAGAGATCAGCCAGAAATGATAAGAACGAAACGTTAGAAGTAAATCACAACGTGGCAGCAGAGAGATCAGCCAGAAATGATAAGAACAAAACGTTAGAAGTAAATCACAACGTGGCAGCAGAGAGATCAGCCAGAAATGACAAGTAGAAAACGTGAGACGTAATTCACAACGTGGCAGCAGAGAGATCACCCAGAAACGACAAGTAGAAAACATGAGAAGTAAATCACAACGTGGCAGCAGAGATATCAGCCAGAAATGACAAGAACAATACGTGAGAAGTAAATCACAACGTGGCAGCAGAGAGATCAGCCGGAAATGACAAGAACAAAACGTGAGAAGTAAATCACAACGTGGCAGCAGAGAGATCAGCCAAGAATGATAAATAGAAAACGTAAGAAGTAATTCACAACATGGCAGCAGAGAGATCAGCCAGAAATGACTAGAGGAACACATGAGAAGTAAATCACAACGTGGCAGCAGAGAGATCAGCCAGAAATGACAAGAAAAAACATGAGAAGTAAATCACAACGTGGCAGCAGAGAGATCAGGCAGAAATGACTAGAGGAACACATGACAAGTAAATCACAACGTGGCAGCAGAGAGATCAGCCATAAATGATAAGAACAAACGTGAGAAGTAAATCACAACGTGGCAGCAGAGAGATCAGCCAGAAATGACAAGTAGAAAACGTGAGAAGTAATTCACAACGTGGCAGCAGAGAGATCACCCAGAAACGACAAGTAGAAAACATGAGAAGTAAATCACAACGTGGCAGCAGAGAGATCAGCCGGAAATGACAAGAACAAAACGTGAGAAGTAAATCAAAACTTGGCAGCAGAGAGATCAGCCAGAAATTATAAGAACAAAACGTGAGAAGTAAATCAAAACATGGCAGCAGAGAGATCAGCCAGAAATGATAAGAACAAAACGTGAGAAGTAAATCAAAACATGGCAGCAGAGAGATCAGCCAGAAATGATAAGAACAAAACGTGAGAAGTAAATCACAACGTGGCAGCATAGAGATCAGCCATAAATGATAAGAACAAACGTGAGAAGTAAATCACAACGTGGCAGCAGAGAGATCAGCCAGAAACGACAAGTAGAAAACATGAGAAGTAAATCACAACGTGGCAGCAGAGAGATCAGCCAGAAATGACAAGAACAAAACGTGAGAAGTAAATCACAACATGGCAGCAGAGATTTCAGCCAGAAATGACTAGAGGAACACATGACAAGTAAATCACAACGTGGCAGCAGAGAGATCAGCCATAAATGATAAGAACAAACGTGAGAAGTAAATCACAACGTGGCAGCAGAGAGATCAGCCAGAAATGATAAGAACAAAACGTGAGAAGTAATTCACAACGTGGCAGCAGAGAGATCACCCAGAAACGACAAGTAGAAAACATGAGAAGTAAATCACAACGTGGCAGCAGAGATATCAGCCGGAAATGACAAGAACAAAACGTGAGAAGTAAATCAAAACTTGGCAGCAGAGATATCAGCCAGAAATTATAAGAACAAAACGTGAGAAGTAAATCAAAACATGGCAGCAGAGAGATCAGCCAGAAATGATAAGAACAAAACGTTAGAAGTAAATCACAACGTGGCAGCAGAGAGATCAGCCAGAAATGATAAGAACGAAACGTTAGAAGTAAATCACAACGTGGCAGCAGAGAGATCAGCCAGAAATGATAAGAACAAAACGTTAGAAGTAAATCACAACATGGCAGCAGAGAGATCAGCCAGAAATGACAAGTAGAAAACGTGAGAAGTAATTCACAACGTGGCAGCAGAGAGATCAGCCAGAAATGACAAGTAGAAAACGTGAGAAGTAATTCACAACGTGGCAGCAGAGAGATCACCCAGAAACGACAAGTAGAAAACATGAGAAGTAAATCACAACGTGGCAGCAGAGATATCAGCCAGAAATGACAGGAAGAAAACATTAGAAGTAAATCACAACGAGGCAGCAGAGAGATCAGCCGGAAATGACAAGAACAAAACGTGAGAAGTAAATCACAATGTGGCAGCAGAGATCAGCCAGAAATGACGAGAGGAACACATGAGAAGTAAATCACAACGTGGTAGCAGAGAGATCAGCCAGAAATTATAAGAACAATACGTGAGAAGTAAATCACAACGTGGCAGCAGAGAGATCAGCCAGAAACGACAAGTAGAAAACATGAGAAGTGAATCACAATGTGGCAGCAGAGAGATCAGCCAGAAATGACAGGAAGAAAACATGAGAAGTAAATCACAACGTGGCAGCAGAGAGATCAGCCGGAAATGACAAGAACAAAACGGGAGAAGTAAATCACAACGTGGCAGCAGAGAGATCAGCCAGAAATGACAAATAGAAAACGTAAGAAGTAATTCACAACATGGCAGCAGAGAGATCAGCCAGAAATGACTAGAGGAACACATGAGAAGTAAATCACAACGTGGCAGCAGAGAGATCAGCCATAAATGATAAGAACAAAACGTGAGAAGTAAATCACAACGTGGCAGCAGAGAGATCACCCAGAAATGACAAGTAGAAAACGTGAGAAGTAAATCACAACGTGGCAGCAGAGAGATCAGCCAGAAATGACAAGAACAAAACGTGAGAAGTAAATCACAACATGGCAGCAGAGATATCAGCCAGAAATGATAAGAACAAAACATGAGAATTAAATCACAATGTGGCAGCAGAGATCAGCCAGAAATGACGAGAGGAACACATGAGAAGTAAATCACAACGTGGCAGCAGAGATATCAGCCAGAAATGACAGGAAGAAAACGTGAGAAGTAAATCACAACGTGGCAGCAGAGAGATCAGCCGGAAATGACAAGAACAAAACGTGAGAAGTAAATCAAAACATGGCGGCAGAGAGATCAGCCAGAAATGATAAGAACAAAACATGAGAAGTAAATCACAATGTGGCAGCAGAGATCAGCCAGAAATGACGAGAGGAACACATGAGAAGTATATCACAACGTGGCAGCAGAGATATCAGCCAGAAATGACAGGAAGAAAACGTGAGAAGTAAATCACAACGTGGCAGCAGAGAGATCAGCCGGAAATGACAAGAACAAAACGTGAGAAGTAAATCACAACGTGGCAGCAGAGAGATCAGCCAGAAATGATAAGAACGAAACGTTAGAAGTAAATCACAACGTGGCAGCAGAGAGATCAGCCAGAAATGATAAGAACAAAACGTTAGAAGTAAATCACAACGTGGCAGCAGAGAGATCAGCCAGAAATGACCAGTAGAAAACGTGAGACGTAATTCACAACGTGGCAGCAGAGAGATCACCCAGAAACGACAAGTAGAAAACATGAGAAGTAAATCACAACGTGGCAGCAGAGATATCAGCCAGAAATGACAAGAACAATACGTGAGAAGTAAATCACAACGTGGCAGCAGAGAGATCAGCCGGAAATGACAAGAACAAAACGTGAGAAGTAAATCACAACGTGGCAGCAGAGAGATCAGCCAAGAATGATAAATAGAAAACGTAAGAAGTAAATCACAACGTGGCAGCAGAGAGATCAGCCAGAAATGACAAGAACAAAACGTGAGAAGTAAATCACAACATGGCAGCAGAGATATCAGCCAGAAATGATAAGAACAAAACATGAGAAGTAAATCACAATGTGGCAGCAGAGATCAGCCAGAAATGACGAGAGGAACACATGAGAAGTAAATCACAACGTGGCAGCAGAGATATCAGCCAGAAATGACAGGAAGAAAACGTGAGAAGTAAATCACAACGTGGCAGCAGAGAGATCAGCCGGAAATGACAAGAACAAAACGTGAGAAGTAAATCAAAACATGGCGGCAGAGAGATCAGCCAGAAATGATAAGAACAAAACATGAGAAGTAAATCACAATGTGGCAGCAGAGATCAGCCAGAAATGACGAGAGGAACACATGAGAAGTATATCACAACGTGGCAGCAGAGATATCAGCCAGAAATGACAGGAAGAAAACGTGAGAAGTAAATCACAACGTGGCAGCAGAGAGATCAGCCGGAAATGACAAGAACAAAACGTGAGAAGTAAATCACAACGTGGCAGCAGAGAGATCAGCCAGAAATGATAAGAACGAAACGTTAGAAGTAAATCACAACGTGGCAGCAGAGAGATCAGCCAGAAATGATAAGAACAAAACGTTAGAAGTAAATCACAACGTGGCAGCAGAGAGATCAGCCAGAAATGACCAGTAGAAAACGTGAGACGTAATTCACAACGTGGCAGCAGAGAGATCACCCAGAAACGACAAGTAGAAAACATGAGAAGTAAATCACAACGTGGCAGCAGAGATATCAGCCAGAAATGACAAGAACAATACGTGAGAAGTAAATCACAACGTGGCAGCAGAGAGATCAGCCGGAAATGACAAGAACAAAACGTGAGAAGTAAATCACAACGTGGCAGCAGAGAGATCAGCCAAGAATGATAAATAGAAAACGTAAGAAGTAATTCACAACATGGCAGCAGAGAGATCAGCCAGAAATGACTAGAGGAACACATGAGAAGTAAATCACAATGTGGCAGCAGAGATCAGCCAGAAATGACGAGAGGAACACATGAGAAGTAAATCACAACGTGGTAGCAGAGAGATCAGCCAGAAATTATAAGAACAATACGTGAGAAGTAAATCACAACGTGGCAGCAGAGAGATCAGCCAGAAACGACAAGTAGAAAACATGAGAAGTGAATCACAACGTGGCAGCAGAGAGATCAGCCAGAAATGACAGGAAGAAAACATGAGAAGTAAATCACAACGTGGCAGCAGAGAGATCAGCTAGAAATGACAAGAACAAAACGTGAGAAGTAAATCACAACGTGGCAGCAGAGAGATCAGCCAAGAATGATAAATAGAAAACGTAAGAAGTAATTCACAACATGGCAGCAGAGAGATCAGCCAGAAATGACTAGAGGAACACATGAGAAGTAAATCACAACGTGGCAGCAGAGAGATCAGCCAGAAATGACAAGAAAAAACATGAGAAGTAAATCACAACGTGGTAGCAGAGAGATCAGGCAGAAATGACTAGAGGAACACATGACAAGTAAATCACAACGTGGCAGCAGAGAGATCAGCCATAAATGATAAGAACAAACGTGAGAAGTAAATCACAACGTGGCAGCAGAGAGATCAGCCAGAAATGACAAGTAGAAAACGTGAGAAGTAATTCACAACGTGGCAGCAGAGAGATCACCCAGAAACGACAAGTAGAAAACATGAGAAGTAAATCACAACGTGGCAGCAGAGAGATCAGCCGGAAATGACAAGAACAAAACGTGAGAAGTAAATCAAAACTTGGCAGCAGAGAGATCAGCCAGAAATTATAAGAACAAAACGTGAGAAGTAAATCAAAACATGGCAGCAGAGAGATCAGCCAGAAATGATAAGAACAAAACGTGAGAAGTAAATCAAAACATGGCAGCAGAGAGATCAGCCAGAAATGATAAGAACAAAACGTTAGAAGTAAATCACAACGTGGCAGCAGAGAGATCAGCCAGAAATGATAAGAACAAAACGTTAGAAGTAAATCACAACGTGGCAGCAGAGAGATCAGCCAGAAATGACAAGTAGAAAACGTGAGAAGTAATTCACAACGTGGCAGCAGAGAGATCACCCAGAAACGACAAGTAGAAAACATGAGAAGTAAATCACAACGTGGCAGCAGAGATATCAGCCAGAAATGACAGGAAGAAAACATGAGAAGTAAATCACAACGAGGCAGCAGAGAGATCAGCCGGAAATGACAAGAACAAAACGTGAGAAGTAAATCACAATGTGGCAGCAGAGATCAGCCAGAAATGACGAGAGGAACACATGAGAAGTAAATCACAACGTGGTAGCAGAGAGATCAGCCAGAAATTATAAGAACAATACGTGAGAAGTAAATCACAACGTGGCAGCAGAGAGATCAGCCAGAAATGATAAGAACGAAACGTTAGAAGTAATTCACAACATGGCAGCAGAGAGATCAGCCAGAAATGACTAGAGGAACACATGAGAAGTAAATCACAACGTGGCAGCAGAGAGATCAGCCATAAATGATAAGAACAAAACGTGAGAAGTAAATCACAACGTGGCAGCAGAGAGATCACCCAGAAATGACAAGTAGAAAACGTGAGAAGTAATTCACAACGTGGCAGCATAGAGATCACCCAGAAACGACAAGTAGAAAACATGAGAAGTAAATCACAACGTGGCAGCAGAGAGATCAGCCAGAAATGACAAGAACAAAACGTGAGAAGTAAATCACAACATGGCAGCAGAGATATCAGCCAGAAATGATAAGAACAAAACATGAGAAGTAAATCACAATGTGGCAGCAGAGATCAGCCAGAAATGACGAGAGGAACACATGAGAAGTAAATCACAACGTGGCAGCAGAGATATCAGCCAGAAATTACAGGAAGAAAACGTGAGAAGTAAATCACAACGTGGCAGCAGAGAGATCAGCCGGAAATGACAAGAACAAAACGTGAGAAGTAAATCAAAACATGGCGGCAGAGAGATCAGCCAGAAATGATAAGAACAAAACATGAGAAGTAAATCACAATGTGGCAGCAGAGATCAGCCAGAAATGACGAGAGGAACACATGAGAAGTATATCACAACGTGGCAGCAGAGATATCAGCCAGAAATGACAGGAAGAAAACGTGAGAAGTAAATCACAACGTGGCAGCAGAGAGATCAGCCGGAAATGACAAGAACAAAACGTGAGAAGTAAATCACAACGTGGCAGCAGAGAGATCAGCCAGAAATGATAAGAACAAAACGTTAGAAGTAAATCACAACGTGGCAGTAGAGAGATCAGCCAGAAATGACAGGAAGAAAACATGAGAAGTAAATCACAACGTGGCAGCAGAGAGATCAGCCAGAAATGACAGGAAGAAAACATGAGAAGTAAATCACAACGAGGCAGCAGAGAGATCAGCCGGAAATGACAAGAACAAAACGTGAGAAGTAAATCACAATGTGGCAGCAGAGATCAGCCAGAAATGACGAGAGGAACACATGAGAAGTAAATCACAACGTGGTAGCAGAGAGATCAGCCAGAAATTATAAGAACAATACGTGAGAAGTAAATCACAACGTGGCAGCAGAGAGATCAGCCAGAAATGATAAGAACGAAACGTTAGAAGTAATTCACAACATGGCAGCAGAGAGATCAGCCAGAAATGACTAGAGGAACACATGAGAAGTAAATCACAACGTGGCAGCAGAGAGATCAGCCATAAATGATAAGAACAAAACGTGAGAAGTAAATCACAACGTGGCAGCAGAGAGATCACCCAGAAATGACAAGTAGAAAACGTGAGAAGTAATTCACAACGTGGCAGCATAGAGATCACCCAGAAACGACAAGTAGAAAACATGAGAAGTAAATCACAACATGGCAGCAGAGAGATCAGCCAGAAATGACAAGAACAAAACGTGAGAAGTAAATCACAATGTGGCAGCAGAGATCAGCCAGAAATGACAAGAGGAACACATGAGAAGTATATCACAACGTGGCAGCAGAGATATCAGCCAGAAATGACAGGAAGAAAACGTGAGAAGTAAATCACAACGTGGCAGCAGAGAGATCAGCCGGAAATGACAAGAACAAAACGTGAGAAGTAAATCACAACGTGGCAGCAGAGAGATCAGCCAGAAATGATAAGAACAAAACGTTAGAAGTAAATCACAACGTGGCAGCAGAGAGATCAGCCAGAAATGACAGGAAGAAAACATGAGAAGTAAATCACAACGTGGCAGCAGAGAGATCAGCCAGAAATGACTAGAGGAACACATGAGAAGTAAATCACAACGTGGCAGCAGAGAGATCAGCCATAAATGATAAGAACAAAACGTGAGAAGTAAATCACAACGTGGCAGCAGAGAGATCAGCCGGAAATGACAAGAACAAAACGTGAGAAGTAAATCACAACGTGGCAGCAGAGAGATCAGCCAAGAATGATAAATAGAAAACGTAAGAAGTAATTCACAACATGGCAGCAGAGAGATCAGCCAGAAATGACTAGAGGAACACATGAGAAGTAAATCACAACGTGGCAGCAGAGAGATCAGCCAGAAATGACAAGAAAAAACATGAGAAGTAAATCACAACGTGGCAGCAGAGAGATCAGGCAGAAATGACTAGAGGAACACATGACAAGTAAATCACAACGTGGCAGCAGAGAGATCAGCCATAAATGATAAGAACAAACGTGAGAAGTAAATCACAACGTGGCAGCAGAGAGATCAGCCAGAAATGATAAGAACAAAACGTGAGAAGTAATTCACAACGTGGCAGCAGAGAGATCACCCAGAAACGACAAGTAGAAAACATGAGAAGTAAATCACAACGTGGCAGCAGAGATATCAGCCGGAAATGACAAGAACAAAACGTGAGAAGTAAATCAAAACTTGGCAGCAGAGATATCAGCCAGAAATTATAAGAACAAAACGTGAGAAGTAAATCAAAACATGGCAGCAGAGAGATCAGCCAGAAATGATAAGAACAAAACGTTAGAAGTAAATCACAACGTGGCAGCAGAGAGATCAGCCAGAAATGATGAGAACGAAACGTTAGAAGTAAATCACAACGTGGCAGCAGAGAGATCAGCCAGAAATGATAAGAACAAAACGTTAGAAGTAAATCACAACATGGCAGCAGAGAGATCAGCCAGAAATGACAAGTAGAAAACGTGAGAAGTAATTCACAACGTGGCAGCAGAGAGATCAGCCAGAAATGACAAGAAAAAACATGAGAAGTAATTCACAACGTGGCAGCAGAGAGATCACCCAGAAACGACAAGTAGAAAACATGAGAAGTAAATCACAACGTGGCAGCAGAGATATCAGCCAGAAATGACAGGAAGAAAACATTAGAAGTAAATCACAACGAGGCAGCAGAGAGATCAGCCGGAAATGACAAGAACAAAACGTGAGAAGTAAATCACAATGTGGCAGCAGAGATCAGCCAGAAATGACGAGAGGAACACATGAGAAGTAAATCACAACGTGGTAGCAGAGAGATCAGCCAGAAATTATAAGAACAATACGTGAGAAGTAAATCACAACGTGGCAGCAGAGAGATCAGCCAGAAACGACAAGTAGAAAACATGAGAAGTGAATCACAACGTGGCAGCAGAGAGATCAGCCAGAAATGACAGGAAGAAAACATGAGAAGTAAATCACAACGTGGCAGCAGAGAGATCAGCCGGAAATGACAAGAACAAAACGGGAGAAGTAAATCACAACGTGGCAGCAGAGAGATCAGCCAGAAATGACAAATAGAAAACGTAAGAAGTAATTCACAACATGGCAGCAGAGAGATCAGCCAGAAATGACTAGAGGAACACATGAGAAGTAAATCACAACGTGGCAGCAGAGAGATCAGCCATAAATGATAAGAACAAAACGTGAGAAGTAAATCACAACGTGGCAGCAGAGAGATCAGCCAGAAATGACAAGAACAAAACGTGAGAAGTAAATCACAACATGGCAGCAGAGATATCAGCCAGAAATGATAAGAACAAAACATGAGAAGTAAATCACAATGTGGCAGCAGAGATCAGCCAGAAATGACGAGAGGAACACATGAGAAGTAAATCACAACGTGGCAGCAGAGATATCAGCCAGAAATGACAGGAAGAAAACGTGAGAAGTAAATCACAACGTGGCAGCAGAGAGATCAGCCGGAAATGACAAGAACAAAACGTGAGAAGTAAATCAAAACATGGCGGCAGAGAGATCAGCCAGAAATGATAAGAACAAAACATGAGAAGTAAATCACAATGTGGCAGCAGAGATCAGCCAGAAATGACGAGAGGAACACATGAGAAGTATATCACAACGTGGCAGCAGAGATATCAGCCAGAAATGACAGGAAGAAAACGTGAGAAGTAAATCACAACGTGGCAGCAGAGAGATCAGCCGGAAATGACAAGAACAAAACGTGAGAAGTAAATCACAACGTGGCAGCAGAGAGATCAGCCAGAAATGATAAGAACGAAACGTTAGAAGTAAATCACAACGTGGCAGCAGAGAGATCAGCCAGAAATGATAAGAACAAAACGTTAGAAGTAAATCACAACGTGGCAGCAGAGAGATCAGCCAGAAATGACAAGTAGAAAACGTGAGACGTAATTCACAACGTGGCAGCAGAGAGATCACCCAGAAACGACAAGTAGAAAACATGAGAAGTAAATCACAACGTGGCAGCAGAGATATCAGCCAGAAATGACAAGAACAATACGTGAGAAGTAAATCACAACGTGGCAGCAGAGAGATCAGCCGGAAATGACAAGAACAAAACGTGAGAAGTAAATCACAACGTGGCAGCAGAGAGATCAGCCAAGAATGATAAATAGAAAACGTAAGAAGTAATTCACAACATGGCAGCAGAGAGATCAGCCAGAAATGACTAGAGGAACACATGAGAAGTAAATCACAACGTGGCAGCAGAGAGATCAGCCAGAAATGACAAGAAAAAACATGAGAAGTAAATCACAACGTGGCAGCAGAGAGATCAGGCAGAAATGACTAGAGGAACACATGACAAGTAAATCACAACGTGGCAGCAGAGAGATCAGCCATAAATGATAAGAACAAACGTGAGAAGTAAATCACAACGTGGCAGCAGAGAGATCAGCCAGAAATGACAAGTAGAAAACGTGAGAAGTAATTCACAACGTGGCAGCAGAGAGATCACCCAGAAACGACAAGTAGAAAACATGAGAAGTAAATCACAACGTGGCAGCAGAGAGATCAGCCGGAAATGACAAGAACAAAACGTGAGAAGTAAATCAAAACTTGGCAGCAGAGAGATCAGCCAGAAATTATAAGAACAAAACGTGAGAAGTAAATCAAAACATGGCAGCAGAGAGATCAGCCAGAAATGATAAGAACAAAACGTGAGAAGTAAATCAAAACATGGCAGCAGAGAGATCAGCCAGAAATGATAAGAACAAAACGTGAGAAGTAAATCACAACGTGGCAGCATAGAGATCAGCCATAAATGATAAGAACAAACGTGAGAAGTAAATCACAACGTGGCAGCAGAGAGATCAGCCAGAAACGACAAGTAGAAAACATGAGAAGTAAATCACAACGTGGCAGCAGAGAGATCAGCCAGAAATGACAAGAACAAAACGTGAGAAGTAAATCACAACATGGCAGCAGAGATTTCAGCCAGAAATGATAAGAACAAAACATGAGAAGTAAATCACAATGTGGCAGCAGAGATCAGCCAGAAATGACGAGAGGAACACATGAGAAGTAAATCACAACGTGGCAGCAGAGATATCAGCCAGAAATTACAGGAAGAAAACGTGAGAAGTAAATCACAACGTGGCAGCAGAGAGATCAGCCGGAAATGACAAGAACAAAACGTGAGAAGTAAATCAAAACATGGCGGCAGAGAGATCAGCCAGAAATGATAAGAACAAAACATGAGAAGTAAATCACAATGTGGCAGCAGAGATCAGCCAGAAATGACGAGAGGAACACATGAGAAGTATATCACAACGTGGCAGCAGAGATATCAGCCAGAAATGACAGGAAGAAAACGTGAGAAGTAAATCACAACGTGGCAGCAGAGAGATCAGCCGGAAATGACAAGAACAAAACGTGAGAAGTAAATCACAACGTGGCAGCAGAGAGATCAGCCAGAAATGATAAGAACGAAACGTTAGAAGTAAATCACAACGTGGCAGCAGAGAGATCAGCCAGAAATGACAGGAAGAAAACATGAGAAGTAAATCACAACGTGGCAGCAGAGAGATCAGCCGGAAATGACAAGAACAAAACGTGAGAAGTAAATCACAACGTGGCAGCAGAGAGATCAGCCAAGAATGATAAATAGAAAACGTAAGAAGTAATTCACAACATGGCAGCAGAGAGATCAGCCAGAAATGACTAGAGGAACACATGAGAAGTAAATCACAACGTGGCAGCAGAGAGATCAGCCAGAAATGACAAGAAAAAACATGAGAAGTAAATCACAACGTGGCAGCAGAGAGATCAGGCAGAAATGACTAGAGGAACACATGACAAGTAAATCACAACGTGGCAGCAGAGAGATCAGCCAAGAATGATAAATAGAAAACGTAAGAAGTAATTCACAACATGGCAGCAGAGAGATCAGCCAGAAATGACTAGAGGAACACATGAGAAGTAAATCACAACGTGGCAGCAGAGAGATCAGCCAGAAATGACAAGAAAAAACATGAGAAGTAAATCACAACGTGGCAGCAGAGAGATCAGGCAGAAATGACTAGAGGAACACATGACAAGTAAATCACAACGTGGCAGCAGAGAGATCAGCCATAAATGATAAGAACAAACGTGAGAGGTAAATCACAACGTGGCAGCAGAGAGATCAGCCAGAAATGACAAGTAGAAAACGTGAGAAGTAATTCACAACGTGGCAGCAGAGAGATCACCCAGAAACGACAAGTAGAAAACATGAGAAGTAAATCACAACGTGGCAGCAGAGAGATCAGCCGGAAATGAAAAGAACAAAACGTGAGAAGTAAATCAAAACATGGCAGCAGAGAGATCAGCCGGAAATGACAAGAACAAAACGTGAGAAGTAAATCACAACGTGGCAGCAGAGAGATCAGCCAGAAATGATAAGAACGAAACGTTAGAAGTAAATCACAACGTGGCAGCAGAGAGATCAGCCAGAAATGACAGGAAGAAAACATGAGAAGTAAATCACAACGTGGCAGCAGAGAGATCAGCCGGAAATGACAAGAACAAAACGTGAGAAGTAAATCACAACGTGGCAGCAGAGAGATCAGCCAAGAATGATAAATAGAAAACGTAAGAAGTAATTCACAACATGGCAGCAGAGAGATCAGCCAGAAATGACTAGAGGAACACATGAGAAGTAAATCACAACGTGGCAGCAGAGAGATCAGCCAGAAATGACAAGAAAAAACATGAGAAGTAAATCACAACGTGGCAGCAGAGAGATCAGGCAGAAATGACTAGAGGAACACATGACAAGTAAATCACAACGTGGCAGCAGAGAGATCAGCCAAGAATGATAAATAGAAAACGTAAGAAGTAATTCACAACATGGCAGCAGAGAGATCAGCCAGAAATGACTAGAGGAACACATGAGAAGTAAATCACAACGTGGCAGCAGAGAGATCAGCCAGAAATGACAAGAAAAAACATGAGAAGTAAATCACAACGTGGCAGCAGAGAGATCAGGCAGAAATGACTAGAGGAACACATGACAAGTAAATCACAACGTGGCAGCAGAGAGATCAGCCATAAATGATAAGAACAAACGTGAGAGGTAAATCACAACGTGGCAGCAGAGAGATCAGCCAGAAATGACAAGTAGAAAACGTGAGAAGTAATTCACAACGTGGCAGCAGAGAGATCACCCAGAAACGACAAGTAGAAAACATGAGAAGTAAATCACAACGTGGCAGCAGAGAGATCAGCCGGAAATGAAAAGAACAAAACGTGAGAAGTAAATCAAAACATGGCAGCAGAGAGATCAGCCAGAAATTATAAGAACAAAACGTGAGAAGTAAATCAAAACATGGCAGCAGAGAGATCAGCCAGAAATGATAAGAACAAAACGTGAGAAGTAAATCAAAACATGGCAGCAGAGAGATCAGCCAGAAATGATAAGAACAAAACGTGAGAAGTAAATCACAACGTGGCAGCAGAGAGATCAGCCAGAAATGATAAGAACGAAACGTTAGAAGTAAATCACAACGTGGCAGCAGAGAGATCAGCCAGAAATGATAAGAACAAAACGTTAGAAGTAAATCACAACGTGGCAGCAGAGATATCAGCCAGAAATGACAAGTAGAAAACGTGAGAAGTAATTCACAACGTGGCAGCAGAGAGATCACCCAGAAACGACAAGTAGAAAACATGAGAAGTAAATCACAACGTGGCAGCAGAGATATCAGCCAGAAATGACAGGAAGAAAACATGAGAAGTAAATCACAACGAGGCAGCAGAGAGATCAGCCGGAAATGACAAGAACAAAACGTGAGAAGTAAATCACAATGTGGCAGCAGAGATCAGCCAGAAATGACGAGAGGAACACATGAGAAGTAAATCACAACGTGGTAGCAGAGAGATCAGCCAGAAATTATAAGAACAATACGTGAGAAGTAAATCACAACGTGGCAGCAGAGAGATCAGCCAGAAACGACAAGTAGAAAACATGAGAAGTGAATCACAACGTGGCAGCAGAGAGATCAGCCAGAAATGACAGGAAGAAAACATGAGAAGTAAATCACAACGTGGCAGCAGAGAGATCAGCCGGAAATGACAAGAACAAAACGTGAGAAGTAAATCACAACGTGGCAGCAGAGAGATCAGCCAAGAATGATAAATAGAAAATGTAAGAAGTAATTCACAACATGGCAGCAGAGAGATCAGCCAGAAATGACTAGAGGAACACATGAGAAGTAAATCACAACGTGGCAGCAGAGAGATCAGCCAGAAATGACAAGAACAAAACGTGAGAAGTAAATCACAACGTGGCAGCAGAGAGATCACCCAGAAATGACAAGTAGAAAACGTGAGAAGTAAATCACAACGTGGCAGCAGAGAGATCAGCCAGAAATGACAAGAACAAAACGTGAGAAGTAAATCACAACATGGCAGCAGAGATATCAGCCAGAAATGATAAGAACAAAACATGAGAAGTAAATCACAATGTGGCAGCAGAGATCAGCCAGAAATGACGAGAGGAACACATGAGAAGTAAATCACAACGTGGCAGCAGAGATATCAGCCAGAAATGACAGGAAGAAAACGTGAGAAGTAAATCACAACGTGGCAGCAGAGAGATCAGCCGGAAATGACAAGAACAAAACGTGAGAAGTAAATCAAAACATGGCGGCAGAGAGATCAGCCAGAAATGATAAGAACAAAACATGAGAAGTAAATCACAATGTGGCAGCAGAGATCAGCCAGAAATGACGAGAGGAACACATGAGAAGTATATCACAACGTGGCAGCAGAGATATCAGCCAGAAATGACAGGAAGAAAACGTGAGAAGTAAATCACAACGTGGCAGCAGAGAGATCAGCCGGAAATGACAAGAACAAAACGTGAGAAGTAAATCACAACGTGGCAGCAGAGAGATCAGCCAGAAATGATAAGAACGAAACGTTAGAAGTAAATCACAACGTGGCAGCAGAGAGATCAGCCAGAAATGATAAGAACAAAACGTTAGAAGTAAATCACAACGTGGCAGCAGAGAGATCAGCCAGAAATGACAAGTAGAAAACGTGAGACGTAATTCACAACGTGGCAGCAGAGAGATCACCCAGAAACGACAAGTAGAAAACATGAGAAGTAAATCACAACGTGGCAGCAGAGATATCAGCCAGAAATGACAAGAACAATACGTGAGAAGTAAATCACAACGTGGCAGCAGAGAGATCAGCCGGAAATGACAAGAACAAAACGTGAGAAGTAAATCACAACGTGGCAGCAGAGAGATCAGCCAAGAATGATAAATAGAAAACGTAAGAAGTAATTCACAACATGGCAGCAGAGAGATCAGCCAGAAATGACTAGAGGAACACATGAGAAGTAAATCACAACGTGGCAGCAGAGAGATCAGCCAGAAATGACAAGAAAAAACATGAGAAGTAAATCACAACGTGGCAGCAGAGAGATCAGGCAGAAATGACTAGAGGAACACATGACAAGTAAATCACAACGTGGCAGCAGAGAGATCAGCCATAAATGATAAGAACAAACGTGAGAAGTAAATCACAACGTGGCAGCAGAGAGATCAGCCAGAAATGACAAGTAGAAAACGTGAGAAGTAATTCACAACGTGGCAGCAGAGAGATCACCCAGAAACGACAAGTAGAAAACATGAGAAGTAAATCACAACGTGGCAGCAGAGAGATCAGCCGGAAATGACAAGAACAAAACGTGAGAAGTAAATCAAAACTTGGCAGCAGAGAGATCAGCCAGAAATTATAAGAACAAAACGTGAGAAGTAAATCAAAACATGGCAGCAGAGAGATCAGCCAGAAATGATAAGAACAAAACGTGAGAAGTAAATCAAAACATGGCAGCAGAGAGATCAGCCAGAAATGATAAGAACAAAACGTGAGAAGTAAATCACAACGTGGCAGCAGAGAGATCAGCCATAAATGATAAGAACAAACGTGAGAAGTAAATCACAACGTGGCAGCAGAGAGATCAGCCAGAAACGACAAGTAGAAAACATGAGAAGTAAATCACAACGTGGCAGCAGAGAGATCAGCCAGAAATGACAAGAACAAAACGTGAGAAGTAAATCACAACATGGCAGCAGAGATTTCAGCCAGAAATGATAAGAACAAAACATGAGAAGTAAATCACAATGTGGCAGCAGAGATCAGCCAGAAATGACGAGAGGAACACATGAGAAGTAAATCACAACGTGGCAGCAGAGATATCAGCCAGAAATTACAGGAAGAAAACGTGAGAAGTAAATCACAACGTGGCAGCAGAGAGATCAGCCGGAAATGACAAGAACAAAACGTGAGAAGTAAATCAAAACATGGCGGCAGAGAGATCAGCCAGAAATGATAAGAACAAAACATGAGAAGTAAATCACAATGTGGCAGCAGAGATCAGCCAGAAATGACGAGAGGAACACATGAGAAGTATATCACAACGTGGCAGCAGAGATATCAGCCAGAAATGACAGGAAGAAAACGTGAGAAGTAAATCACAACGTGGCAGCAGAGAGATCAGCCGGAAATGACAAGAACAAAACGTGAGAAGTAAATCACAACGTGGCAGCAGAGAGATCAGCCAGAAATGATAAGAACGAAACGTTAGAAGTAAATCACAACGTGGCAGCAGAGAGATCAGCCAGAAATGACAGGAAGAAAACATGAGAAGTAAATCACAACGTGGCAGCAGAGAGATCAGCCGGAAATGACAAGAACAAAACGTGAGAAGTAAATCACAACGTGGCAGCAGAGAGATCAGCCAAGAATGATAAATAGAAAACGTAAGAAGTAATTCACAACATGGCAGCAGAGAGATCAGCCAGAAATGACTAGAGGAACACATGAGAAGTAAATCACAACGTGGCAGCAGAGAGATCAGCCAGAAATGACAAGAAAAAACATGAGAAGTAAATCACAACGTGGCAGCAGAGAGATCAGCCAGAAATGACTAGAGGAACACATGACAAGTAAATCGCAACGTGGCAGCAGAGAGATCAGCCAAGAATGATAAATAGAAAACGTAAGAAGTAATTCACAACATGGCAGCAGAGAGATCAGCCAGAAATGACTAGAGGAACACATGAGAAGTAAATCACAACGTGGCAGCAGAGAGATCAGCCAGAAATGACAAGAAAAAACATGAGAAGTAAATCACAACGTGGCAGCAGAGAGATCAGGCAGAAATGACTAGAGGAACACATGACAAGTAAATCACAACGTGGCAGCAGAGAGATCAGCCATAAATGATAAGAACAAACGTGAGAAGTAAATCACAACGTGGCAGCAGAGAGATCAGCCAGAAATGACAAGTAGAAAACGTGAGAAGTAATTCACAACGTGGCAGCAGAGAGATCAGCCAGAAATGATAAGAACGAAACGTTAGAAGTAAATCACAACGTGGCAGCAGAGAGATCAGCCAGAAATGATAAGAACAAAACGTTAGAAGTAAATCACAACGTGGCAGCAGAGATATCAGCCAGAAATGACAAGTAGAAAACGTGAGAAGTAATTCACAACGTGGCAGCAGAGAGATCACCCAGAAACGACAAGTAGAAAACATGAGAAGTAAATCACAACGTGGCAGCAGAGATATCAGCCAGAAATGACAGGAAGAAAACATGAGAAGTAAATCACAACGAGGCAGCAGAGAGATCAGCCGGAAATGACAAGAACAAAACGTGAGAAGTAAATCACAATGTGGCAGCAGAGATCAGCCAGAAATGACGAGAGGAACACATGAGAAGTAAATCACAACGTGGTAGCAGAGAGATCAGCCAGAAATTATAAGAACAATACGTGAGAAGTAAATCACAACGTGGCAGCAGAGAGATCAGCCAGAAACGACAAGTAGAAAACATGAGAAGTGAATCACAACGTGGCAGCAGAGAGATCAGCCAGAAATGACAGGAAGAAAACATGAGAAGTAAATCACAACGTGGCAGCAGAGAGATCAGCCGGAAATGACAAGAACAAAACGTGAGAAGTAAATCACAACGTGGCAGCAGAGAGATCAGCCAAGAATGATAAATAGAAAATGTAAGAAGTAATTCACAACATGGCAGCAGAGAGATCAGCCAGAAATGACTAGAGGAACACATGAGAAGTAAATCACAACGTGGCAGCAGAGAGATCAGCCAGAAATGACAAGAAAAAACATGAGAAGTAAATCACAACGTGGCAGCAGAGAGATCAGGCAGAAATGACTAGAGGAACACATGACAAGTAAATCACAACGTGGCAGCAGAGAGATCAGGCAGAAATGACTAGAGGAACACATGACAAGTAAATCACAACGTGGCAGCAGAGAGATCAGCCAAGAATGATAAATAGAAAACGTAAGAAGTAATTCACAACATGGCAGCAGAGAGATCAGCCAGAAATGACTAGAGGAACACATGAGAAGTAAATCACAACGTGGCAGCAGAGAGATCAGCCAGAAATGACAAGAAAAAACATGAGAAGTAAATCACAACGTGGCAAGCAGAGAGATCAGGCAGAAATGACTAGAGGAACACATGACAAGTAAATCACAACGTGGCAGCAGAGAGATCAGCCATAAATGATAAGAACAAACGTGAGAAGTAAATCACAACGTGGCAGCAGAGAGATCAGCCAGAAATGACAAGTAGAAAACGTGAGAAGTAATTCACAACGTGGCAGCAGAGAGATCACCCAGAAACGACAAGTAGAAAACATGAGAAGTAAATCACAACGTGGCAGCAGAGAGATCAGCCGGAAATGAAAAGAACAAAACGTGAGAAGTAAATCAAAACATGGCAGCAGAGAGATCAGCCAGAAATTATAAGAACAAAACGTGAGAAGTAAATCAAAACATGGCAGCAGAGAGATCAGCCAGAAATGATAAGAACAAAACGTGAGAAGTAAATCAAAACATGGCAGCAGAGAGATCAGCCAGAAATGATAAGAACAAAACGTTAGAAGTAAATCACAACGTGGCAGCAGAGAGATTAGCCAGAAATGATAAGAACGAAACGTTAGAAGTAGATCACAACGTGGCAGCAGAGAGATCAGCCAGAAATGATAAGAACAAAACGTTAGAAGTAAATCACAACGTGGCAGCAGAGAGATCAGCCAGAAATGACAAGTAGAAAACGTGAGAAGTAATTCACAACGTGGCAGCAAAGAGATCACCCAGAAACGACAAGTAGAAAACATGAGAAGTAAATCACAATGTGGCAGCAGAGATCAGCCAGAAATGACGAGAGGAACACATGAGAAGTAAATCACAACGTGGTAGCAGAGAGATCAGCCAGAAATTATAAGAACAATACGTGAGAAGTAAATCACAACGTGGCAGCAGAGAGATCAGCCAGAAACGACAAGTAGAAAACATGAGAAGTGAATCACAACGTGGCAGCAGAGAGATCAGCCAGAAATGACAGGAAGAAAACATGAGAAGTAAATCACAACGTGGCAGCAGAGAGATCAGCTAGAAATGACAAGAACAAAACGTGAGAAGTAAATCACAACGTGGCAGCAGAGAGATCAGCCAAGAATGATAAATAGAAAACGTAAGAAGTAATTCACAACATGGCAGCAGAGAGATCAGCCAGAAATGACTAGAGGAACACATGAGAAGTAAATCACAACGTGGCAGCAGAGAGATCAGCCAGAAATGACAAGAAAAAACATGAGAAGTAAATCACAACGTGGCAGCAGAGAGATCAGGCAGAAATGACTAGAGGAACACATGACAAGTAAATCACAACGTGGCAGCAGAGAGATCAGCCATAAATGATAAGAACAAACGTGAGAAGTAAATCACAACGTGGCAGCAGAGAGATCAGCCAGAAATGACAAGTAGAAAACGTGAGAAGTAATTCACAACGTGGCAGAAGAGAGATCACCCAGAAACGACAAGTAGAAAACATGAGAAGTAAATCACAACGTGGCAGCAGAGAGATCAGCCGGAAATGACAAGAACAAAACGTGAGAAGTAAATCAAAACTTGGCAGCAGAGAGATCAGCCAGAAATTATAAGAACAAAACGTGAGAAGTAAATCAAAACATGGCAGCAGAGAGATCAGCCAGAAATGATAAGAACAAAACGTGAGAAGTAAATCAAAACATGGCAGCAGAGAGATCAGCCAGAAATGATAAGAACAAAACGTTAGAAGTAAATCACAACGTGGCAGCAGAGAGATCAGCCAGAAATGATAAGAACGAAACGTTAGAAGTAAATCACAACGTGGCAGCAGAGAGATCAGCCAGAAATGATAAGAACAAAACGTTAGAAGTAAATCACAACGTGGCAGCAGAGAGATCAGCCAGAAATGACAAGTAGAAAACGTGAGAAGTAATTCACAACGTGGCAGCAGAGAGATCACCCAGAAACGACAAGTAGAAAACATGAGAAGTAAATCACAACGTGGCAGCAGAGATATCAGCCAGAAATGACAGGAAGAAAACATGAGAAGTAAATCACAACGAGGCAGCAGAGAGATCAGCCGGAAATGACAAGAACAAAACGTGAGAAGTAAATCACAATGTGGCAGCAGAGATCAGCCAGAAATGACGAGAGGAACACATGAGAAGTAAATCACAACGTGGTAGCAGAGAGATCAGCCAGAAATTATAAGAACAATACGTGAGAAGTAAATCACAACGTGGCAGCAGAGAGATCAGCCAGAAACGACAAGTAGAAAACATGAGAAGTGAATCACAACGTGGCAGCAGAGAGATCAGCCAGAAATGACAGGAAGAAAACATGAGAAGTAAATCACAACGTGGCAGCAGAGAGATCAGCCAGAAACGACAAGTAGAAAACATGAGAAGTGAATCACAATGTGGCAGCAGAGATCAGCCAGAAATGACGAGAGGAACACATGAGAAGTAAATCACAACGTGGTAGCAGAGAGATCAGCCGGAAATGACAAGAACAAAACGTAAGAAGTAATTCACAACATGGCAGCAGAGAGATCAGCCAGAAATGACTAGAGGAACACATGAGAAGTAAATCACAACGTGGCAGCAGAGAGATCAGCCATAAATGATAAGAACAAAACATGAGAAGTAAATCACAACGTGGCAGCAGAGAGATCACCCAGAAATGACAAGTAGAAAACGTGAGAAGTAATTCACAACGTGGCAGCAGAGAGATCACCCAGAAACGACAAGTAGAAAACATGAGAAGTAAATCACAACGTGGCAGCAGAGAGATCAGCCAGAAATGACAAGAACAAAACGTGAGAAGTAAATCACAACATGGCAGCAGAGATATCAGCCAGAAATGATAAGAACAAAACATGAGAAGTAAATCACAATGTGGCAGCAGAGATCAGCCAGAAATGACGAGAGGAACACATGAGAAGTAAATCACAACGTGGCAGCAGAGATATCAGCCAGAAATTACAGGAAGAAAACGTGAGAAGTAAATCACAACGTGGCAGCAGAGAGATCAGCCGGAAATGACAAGAACAAAACGTGAGAAGTAAATCAAAACATGGCGGCAGAGAGATCAGCCAGAAATGATAAGAACAAAACATGAGAAGTAAATCACAATGTGGCAGCAGAGATCAGCCAGAAATGACGAGAGGAACACATGAGAAGTATATCACAACGTGGCAGCAGAGATATCAGCCAGAAATGACAGGAAGAAAACGTGAGAAGTAAATCACAACGTGGCAGCAGAGAGATCAGCCGGAAATGACAAGAACAAAACGTGAGAATAAATCACAACGTGGCAGCAGAGAGATCAGCCAGAAATGATAAGAACGAAACGTTAGAAGTAAATCACAACGTGGCAGCAGAGAGATCAGCCAGAAATGACAGGAAGAAAACATGAGAAGTAAATCACAACGTGGCAGCAGAGAGATCAGCCAGAAATGACTAGAGGAACACATGAGAAGTAAATCACAACGTGGCAGCAGAGAGATCAGCCATAAATGATAAGAACAAAACGTGAGAAGTAAATCACAACGTGGCAGCAGAGAGATCAGCCGGAAATGACAAGAACAAAACGTGAGAAGTAAATCACAACGTGGCAGCAGAGAGATCAGCCAAGAATGATAAATAGAAAACGTAAGAAGTAATTCACAACATGGCAGCAGAGAGATCAGCCAGAAATGACTAGAGGAACACATGAGAAGTAAATCACAACGTGGCAGCAGAGAGATCAGCCAGAAATGACAAGAAAAAACATGAGAAGTAAATCACAACGTGGCAGCAGAGAGATCAGGCAGAAATGACTAGAGGAACACATGACAAGTAAATCACAACGTGGCAGCAGAGAGATCAGCCATAAATGATAAGAACAAACGTGAGAAGTAAATCACAACGTGGCAGCAGAGAGATCAGGCAGAAATGACTAGAGGAACACGTGACAAGTAATTCACAACGTGGCAGCAGAGAGATCAGCCATAAATGATAAGAACAAAACGTGAGAAGTAAATCACAACGTGGCAGCAGAGAGATCAGCCAGAAATGACAAGTAGAAAACGTGAGAAGTAATTCACAACGTGGCAGCAGAGAGATCACCCTGAAACGACAAGTAGAAAACATGAGAAGTAAATCACAACGTGGCAGCGGAGAGATCAGCCGGAAATGACAAGAACAAAACGTGAGAAGTAAATCAAAACTTGGCAGCAGAGAGATCAGCCAGAAATTATAAGAACAAAACGTGAGAAGTAAATCAAAACATGGCAGCAGAGAGATCAGCCAGAAATGATAAGAACAAAACGTGAGAAGTAAATCAAAACATGGCAGCAGAGAGATCAGCCAGAAATGATAAGAACAAAACGTTAGAAGTAAATCACAACGTGGCAGCAGAGAGATCAGCCAGAAATGATAAGAACGAAACGTTAGAAGTAAATCACAACGTGGCAGCAGAGAGATCAGCCAGAAATGACAAGTAGAAAACGTGAGAAGTAATTCACAACGTGGCAGCAGAGAGATCACCCAGAAACGACAAGTAGAAAACATGAGAAGTAAATCACAACGTGGCAGCAGAGATATCAGCCAGAAATGACAGGAAGAAAACATGAGAAGTAAATCACAACGAGGCAGCAGAGAGATCAGCCGGAAATGACAAGAACAAAACGTGAGAAGTAAATCACAATGTGGCAGCAGAGATCAGCCAGAAATGACGAGAGGAACACATGAGAAGTAAATCACAACGTGGTAGCCGAGAGATCAGCCAGAAATTATAAGAACAATACGTGAGAAGTAAATCACAACGTGGCAGCAGAGAGATCAGCCAGAAACGACAAGTAGAAAACATGAGAAGTGAATCACAACGTGGCAGCAGAGAGATCAGCCAGAAATGACTAGAGGAACACATGAGAAGTAAATCACAACGTGGCAGCAGAGAGATCAGCCATAAATGATAAGAACAAAACGTGAGAAGTAAATCACAACGTGGCAGCAGAGAGATCAGCCAGAAACGACTAGAGGAACACATGAGAAGTAATTCACAACGTGGCAGCAGAGAGATCACCCAGAAACGACAAGTAGAAAACATGAGAAGTAAATCACAACGTGGCAGCAGAGAGATCAGCAGGAAATGACAAGAACAAAACGTGAGAAGTAAATCACAACGTGGCAGCAGAGAGATCAGCCAGAAATGACAAATAGAAAACGTAAGAAGTAATTCACAACATGGCAGCAGAGAGATCAGCCAGAAATGACTAGAGGAACACATGAGAAGTAAATCACAACGTGGCAGCAGAGAGATCAGCCATAAATGATAAGAACAAAACGTGAGAAGTAAATCACAACGTGGCAGCAGAGAGATCAGCCAGAAACGACTAGAGGAACACATGAGAAGTAATTCACAACGTGGCAGCAGAGAGATCACCCAGAAACGACAAGTAGAAAACATGAGAAGTAAATCACAACGTGGCAGCAGAGATATCAGCCAGAAATGACAGGAAGAAAACATGAGAAGTAAATCACAACGAGGCAGCAGAGAGATCAGCCGGAAATGACAAGAACAAAACGTGAGAAGTAAATCACAATGTGGCAGCAGAGATCAGCCAGAAATGACGAGAGGAACACATGAGAAGTAAATCACAACGTGGTAGCCGAGAGATCAGCCAGAAATTATAAGAACAATACGTGAGAAGTAAATCACAACGTGGCAGCAGAGAGATCAGCCAGAAACGACAAGTAGAAAACATGAGAAGTGAATCACAACGTGGCAGCAGAGAGATCAGCCAGAAATGACAGGAAGAAAACATGAGAAGTAAATCACAACGTGGCAGCAGAGAGATCAGCCGGAAATGACAAGAACAAAACGTGAGAAGTAAATCACAACGTGGCAGCAGAGAGATCAGGCAGAAATGACTAGAGGAACACATGACAAGTAAATCACAACGTGGCAGCAGAGAGATCAGCCATAAATGATAAGAACAAACGTGAGAAGTAAATCACAACGTGGCAGCAGAGAGATCAGGCAGAAATGACTAGAGGAACACGTGACAAGTAATTCACAACGTGGCAGCAGAGAGATCAGCCATAAATGATAAGAACAAAACGTGAGAAGTAAATCACAACGTGGCAGCAGAGAGATCAGCCAGAAATGACAAGTAGAAAACGTGAGAAGTAATTCACAACGTGGCAGCAGAGAGATCACCCAGAAACGACAAGTAGAAAACATGAGAAGTAAATCACAACGTGGCAGCGGAGAGATCAGCCGGAAATGACAAGAACAAAACGTGAGAAGTAAATCAAAACTTGGCAGCAGAGAGATCAGCCAGAAATTATAAGAACAAAACGTGAGAAGTAAATCAAAACATGGCAGCAGAGAGATCAGCCAGAAATGATAAGAACAAAACGTGAGAAGTAAATCAAAACATGGCAGCAGAGAGATCAGCCAGAAATGATAAGAACAAAACGTTAGAAGTAAATCACAACGTGGCAGCAGAGAGATCAGCCAGAAATGATAAGAACGAAACGTTAGAAGTAAATCACAACGTGGCAGCAGAGAGATCAGCCAGAAATGACAAGTAGAAAACGTGAGAAGTAATTCACAACGTGGCAGCAGAGAGATCACCCAGAAACGACAAGTAGAAAACATGAGAAGTAAATCACAACGTGGCAGCAGAGATATCAGCCAGAAATGACAGGAAGAAAACATGAGAAGTAAATCACAACGAGGCAGCAGAGAGATCAGCCGGAAATGACAAGAACAAAACGTGAGAAGTAAATCACAATGTGGCAGCAGAGATCAGCCAGAAATGACGAGAGGAACACATGAGAAGTAAATCACAACGTGGTAGCCGAGAGATCAGCCAGAAATTATAAGAACAATACGTGAGAAGTAAATCACAACGTGGCAGCAGAGAGATCAGCCAGAAACGACAAGTAGAAAACATGAGAAGTGAATCACAACGTGGCAGCAGAGAGATCAGCCAGAAATGACTAGAGGAACACATGAGAAGTAAATCACAACGTGGCAGCAGAGAGATCAGCCATAAATGATAAGAACAAAACGTGAGAAGTAAATCACAACGTGGCAGCAGAGAGATCAGCCAGAAACGACTAGAGGAACACATGAGAAGTAATTCACAACGTGGCAGCAGAGAGATCACCCAGAAACGACAAGTAGAAAACATGAGAAGTAAATCACAACGTGGCAGCAGAGAGATCAGCAGGAAATGACAAGAACAAAACGTGAGAAGTAAATCACAACGTGGCAGCAGAGAGATCAGCCAGAAATGACAAATAGAAAACGTAAGAAGTAATTCACAACATGGCAGCAGAGAGATCAGCCAGAAATGACTAGAGGAACACATGAGAAGTAAATCACAACGTGGCAGCAGAGAGATCAGCCATAAATGATAAGAACAAAACGTGAGAAGTAAATCACAACGTGGCAGCAGAGAGATCAGCCAGAAACGACTAGAGGAACACATGAGAAGTAATTCACAACGTGGCAGCAGAGAGATCACCCAGAAACGACAAGTAGAAAACATGAGAAGTAAATCACAACGTGGCAGCAGAGATATCAGCCAGAAATGACAGGAAGAAAACATGAGAAGTAAATAACAACGAGGCAGCAGAGAGATCAGCCGGAAATGACAAGAACAAAACGTGAGAAGTAAATCACAATGTGGCAGCAGAGATCAGCCAGAAATGACGAGAGGAACACATGAGAAGTAAATCACAACGTGGTAGCCGAGAGATCAGCCAGAAATTATAAGAACAATACGTGAGAAGTAAATCACAACGTGGCAGCAGAGAGATCAGCCAGAAACGACAAGTAGAAAACATGAGAAGTGAATCACAACGTGGCAGCAGAGAGATCAGCCAGAAATGACAGGAAGAAAACATGAGAAGTAAATCACAACGTGGCAGCAGAGAGATCAGCCGGAAATGACAAGAACAAAACGTGAGAAGTAAATCACAACGTGGCAGCATAGAGATCAGCCAAGAATGATAAATAGAAAACGTAAGAAGTAAACACAACATGGCAGCAGAGAGATCAGCCAGAAACGACTAGAGGAACACATGAGAAGTAAATCACAACGTGGCAGCAGAGAGATCAGCCAGAAATGACAAGAAAAAACATGAGAAGTAAATCACAACGTGACAGCAGAGAGATCAGGCAGAAATGACTAGAGGAACACATGACAAGTAAATCACAACGTGGCAGCAGAGAGATCAGCCATAAATGATAAGAACAAAACATGAGAAGTAAATCACAACGTGGCAGCAGAGATATCAGCCAGAAATGACAGGAAGAAAACATTAGAAGTAAATCACAACGAGGCAGCAGAGAGATCAGCCGGAAATGACAAGAACAAAACGTGAGAAGTAAATCACAATGTGGCAGCAGAGATCAGCCAGAAATGACGAGAGGAACACATGAGAAGTAAATCACAACGTGGTAGCAGAGAGATCAGCCAGAAATTATAAGAACAATACGTGAGAAGTAAATCACAACGTGGCAGCAGAGAGATCAGCCAGAAACGACAAGTAGAAAACATGAGAAGTGAATCACAACGTGGCAGCAGAGAGATCAGCCAGAAATGACAGGAAGAAAACATGAGAAGTAAATCACAACGTGGCAGCAGAGAGATCAGCCGGAAATGACAAGAACAAAACGGGAGAAGTAAATCACAACGTGGCAGCAGAGAGATCAGCCAGAAATGACAAATAGAAAACATAAGAAGTAAATCACAACGTGGCAGCAGAGAGATCAGCCGGAAATGACAAGAACAAAACGTGAGAAGTAAATCACAACGTGGCAGCAGAGAGATCAGCCAGAAATGATAAGAACGAAACGTTAGAAGTAAATCACAACGTGGCAGCAGAGAGATCATCCAGAAATGATAAGAACAAAACGTTAGAAGTAAATCACAACGTGGCAGCAGAGAGATCAGCCAGAAATGACAAGTAGAAAACGTGAGACGTAATTCACAACGTGGCAGCAGAGAGATCACCCAGAAACGACAAGTAGAAAACATGAGAAGTAAATCACAACGTGGCAGCAGAGATATCAGCCAGAAATGACAAGAACAATACGTGAGAAGTAAATCACAACGTGGCAGCAGAGAGATCAGCCGGAAATGACAAGAACAAAACGTGAGAAGTAAATCAAAACATGGCGGCAGAGAGATCAGCCAGAAATGATAAGAACAAAACATGAGAAGTAAATCACAATGTGGCAGCAGAGATCAGCCAGAAATGACGAGAGGAACACATGAGAAGTAAATCACAACGTGGTAGCAGAGAGATCAGCCAGAAATTATAAGAACAATACGTGAGAAGTAAATCACAACGTGGCAGCAGAGAGATCAGCCAGAAACGACAAGTAGAAAACATGAGAAGTGAATCACAACGTGGCAGCAGAGAGATCAGCCAGAAATGACAAGAACAAAACGTGAGAAGTAAATCACAACGTGGCAGCAGAGAGATCAGCCAAGAATGATAAATAGAAAACGTAAGAAGTAATTCACAACATGGCAGCAGAGAGATCAGCCAGAAATGACTAGAGGAACACATGAGAAGTAAATCACAACGTGGCAGCAGAGAGATCAGCCAGAAATGACAAGAAAAAACATGAGAAGTAAATCACAACGTGGCAGCAGAGAGATCAGGCAGAAATGACTAGAGGAACACATGACAAGTAAATCACAACGTGGCAGCAGAGAGATCAGCCATAAATGATAAGAACAAAACGTGAGAAGTAAATCACAACGTGGCAGCAGAGAGATCAGCCAGAAATGACAAGTAGAAAACGTGAGAAGTAATTCACAACGTGGCAGCAGAGAGATCACCCAGAAACGACAAGTAGAAAACATGAGAAGTAAATCACAACGTGGCAGCGGAGAGATCAGCCGGAAATGACAAGAACAAAACGTGAGAAGTAAATCAAAACTTGGCAGCAGAGAGATCAGCCAGAAATTATAAGAACAAAACTTGAGAAGTAAATCAAAACATGGCAGCAGAGAGATCAGCCAGAAATGATAAGAACAAAACGTGAGAAGTAAATCAAAACATGGCAGCAGAGAGATCAGCCAGAAATGATAAGAACAAAACGTTAGAAGTAAATCACAACGTGGCAGCAGAGAGATCAGCCAGAAATGATAAGAACGAAACGTTAGAAGTAAATCACAACGTGGCAGCAGAGAGATCAACCAGAAATGATAAGAACAAAACGTTAGAAGTAAATCACAACGTGGCAGCAGAGAGATCAGCCAGAAATGACAAGTAGAAAACGTGAGAAGTAATTCACAACGTGGCAGCAGAGAGATCACCCAGAAACGACAAGTAGAAAACATGAGAAGTAAATCACAACGTGGCAGCAGAGATATCAGCCAGAAATGACAGGAAGAAAACATGAGAAGTAAATCACAACGAGGCAGCAGAGAGATCAGCCGGAAATGACAAGAACAAAACGTGAGAAGTAAATCACAATGTGGCAGCAGAGATCAGCCAGAAATGACGAGAGGAACAGATGAGAAGTAAATCACAACGTGGTAGCCGAGAGATCAGCCAGAAATTATAAGAACAATACGTGAGAAGTAAATCACAACGTGGCAGCAGAGAGATCAGCCAGAAACGACAAGTAGAAAACATGAGAAGTGAATCACAACGTGGCAGCAGAGAGATCAGCCAGAAATGACAGGAAGAAAACATGAGAAGTAAATGACAACGTGGCAGCAGAGAGATCAGCAGGAAATGACAAGAACAAAACGTGAGAAGTAAATCACAACGTGGCAGCAGAGAGATCAGCCAGAAATGACAAATAGAAAACGTAAGAAGTAATTCACAACATGGCAGCAGAGAGATCAGCCAGAAATGACTAGAGGAACACATGAGAAGTAAATCACAACGTGGCAGCAGAGAGATCAGCCATAAATGATAAGAACAAAACGTGAGAAGTAAATCACAACGTGGCAGCATAGAGATCAGCCAGAAACGACTAGAGGAACACATGAGAAGTAATTCACAACGTGGCAGCAGAGAGATCACCCAGAAACGACAAGTAGAAAACATGAGAAGTAAATCACAACGTGGCAGCAGAGATATCAGCCAGAAATGACAGGAAGAAAACATGAGAAGTAAATCACAACGAGGCAGCAGAGAGATCAGCCGGAAATGACAAGAACAAAACGTGAGAAGTAAATCACAATGTGGCAGCAGAGATCAGCCAGAAATGACGAGAGGAACAGATGAGAAGTAAATCACAACGTGGTAGCCGAGAGATCAGCCAGAAATTATAAGAACAATACGTGAGAAGTAAATCACAACGTGGCAGCAGAGAGATCAGCCAGAAACGACAAGTAGAAAACATGAGAAGTGAATCACAACGTGGCAGCAGAGAGATCAGCCAGAAATGACAGGAAGAAAACATGAGAAGTAAATGACAACGTGGCAGCAGAGAGATCAGCAGGAAATGACAAGAACAAAACGTGAGAAGTAAATCACAACGTGGCAGCAGAGAGATCAGCCAGAAATGACAAATAGAAAACGTAAGAAGTAATTCACAACATGGCAGCAGAGAGATCAGCCAGAAATGACTAGAGGAACACATGAGAAGTAAATCACAACGTGGCAGCAGAGAGATCAGCCATAAATGATAAGAACAAAACGTGAGAAGTAAATCACAACGTGGCAGCAGAGAGATCAGCCAGAAACGACTAGAGGAACACATGAGAAGTAATTCACAACGTGGCAGCAGAGAGATCACCCAGAAACGACAAGTAGAAAACATGAGAAGTAAATCACAACGTGGCAGCAGAGATATCAGCCAGAAATGACAGGAAGAAAACATGAGAAGTAAATCACAACGAGGCAGCAGAGAGATCAGCCGGAAATGACAAGAACAAAACGTGAGAAGTAAATCACAATGTGGCAGCAGAGATCAGCCAGAAATGACGAGAGGAACACATGAGAAGTAAATCACAACGTGGTAGCCGAGAGATCAGCCAGAAATTATAAGAACAATACGTGAGAAGTAAATCACAACGTGGCAGCAGAGAGATCAGCCAGAAACGACAAGTAGAAAACATGAGAAGTGAATCACAACGTGGCAGCAGAGAGATCAGCCAGAAATGACAGGAAGAAAACATGAGAAGTAAATGACAACGTGGCAGCAGAGAGATCAGCAGGAAATGACAAGAACAAAACGTGAGAAGTAAATCACAACGTGGCAGCAGAGAGATCAGCCAGAAATGACAAATAGAAAACGTAAGAAGTAATTCACAACATGGCAGCAGAGAGATCAGCCAGAAATGACTAGAGGAACACATGAGAAGTAAATCACAACGTGGCAGCAGAGAGATCAGCCATAAATGATAAGAACAAAACGTGAGAAGTAAATCACAACGTGGCAGCAGAGAGATCACCAAGAAATGACAAGTAGAAAACGTGAGAAGTAATTCACAACGTGGCAGCAGATAGATCACCCAGAAACGACAAGTAGAAAACATGAGAAGTAAATCTCAACGTGGCAGCAGAGAGATCAGCCAGAAATGACAAGAACAAAACGTGAGAAGTAAATCACAACATGGCAGCAGAGATATCAGCCAGAAATGATAAGAACAAAACATGAGAAGTAAATCACAATGTGGCAGCAGAGAGATCAGCCATAAATGATAAGAACAAAACGTGAGAAGTAAATCACAACGTGGCAGCAGAGAAATCACCCAGAAATGACAAGTAGAAAACGTGAGAAGTAATTCACAACGTGGCAGCAGAGAGATCACCCAGAAACGACAAGTAGAAAACATGAGAAGTAAATCACAACGTGGCAGCAGAGAGATCAGCCAGAAATTACAAGAACAAAACGTGAGAAGTAAATCACAACATGGCAGCAGAGATATCAGCCAGAAATGATAAGAACAAAACATGAGAAGTAAATCACAATGTGGCAGCAGAGATCAGCCAGAAATGACGAGAGGAACACATGAGAAGTAAATCACAACGTGGCAGCAGAGATATCAGCCAGATATTACAGGAAGAAAACGTGAGAAGTAAATCACAACGTGGCAGCAGAGAGATCAGCCGGAAATGACAAGAACAAAACGTGAGAAGTAAATCAAAACGTGGCAGCAGAGAGATCAGCCAGAAATGATAAGAACAAAACATGAGAAGTAAATCACAATGTGGCAGCAGAAATCAGCCAGAAATGACGAGAGGAACACATGAGAAGTATATCACAACGTGGCAGCAGAGAATCAGCCAGAAATGACAGGAAGAAAACGTGAGAAGTAAATCACAACGTGGCAGCAGAGAGATCAGCCGGAAATGACAAGAACAAAACGTGAGAAGTAAATCACAACGTGGCAGCAGAGAGATCAGCCAGAAATGATAAGAACGAAACGTTAGAAGTAAATCACAACGTGGCAGCAGAGAGATCAGCCAGAAATGACAGGAAGAAAACATGAGAAGTAAATCACAACGTGGCAGCAGAGAGATCAGCCATAAATGATAAGAACAAAACGTGAGAAGTAAATCACAACGAGGCAGCAGAGAGATCAGCCGGAAATGACAAGAACAAAACGTGAGAAGTAAATCACAACGTGGCAGCAGAGAGATCAGCCAAGAATGATAAATAGAAAACGTAAGAAGTAATTCACAACATGGCAGCAGAGAGATCAGCCAGAAATGACTAGAGGAACACATGAGAAGTAAATCACAACGTGGCAGCAGAGAGATCAGCCAGAAATGACAAGAAAAAACATGAGAAGTAAATCACAACGTGGCAGCAGAGAGATCAGGCAGAAATGACTAGAGGAACACATGACAAGTAAATCACAACGTGGCAGCAGAGAGATCAGCCATAAATGATAAGAACAAACGTGAGAAGTAAATCACAACGTGGCAGCAGAGAGATCAGCCAGAAATGACAAGTAGAAAACGTGAGAAGTAATTCACAACTTGGCAGCAGAGAGATCACCCAGAAACGACAAGTAGAAAACATGAGAAGTAAATCACAACGTGGCAGCAGAGATATCAGCCGGAAATGACAAGAACAAAACGTGAGAAGTAAATCAAAACTTGGCAGCAGAGATATCAGCCAGAAATTATAAGAACAAAACGTGAGAAGTAAATCAAAACATGGCAGCAGAGAGATCAGCCAGAAATTATAAGAACAAAACGTGAGAAGTAAATCACAACGTGGCAGCAGAGAGATCAGCCAGAAATGATAAGAACAAAACGTTAGAAGTAAATCACAACATGGCAGCAGAGAGATCAGCCAGAAATGACAAGTAGAAAACGTGAGAAGTAATTCACAACGTGGCAGCAGAGAGATCAGCCAGAAATGACAAGAAAAAACATGAGAAGTAATTCACAACGTGGCAGCAGAGAGATCACCCAGAAACGACAAGTAGAAAACATGAGAAGTAAATCACAACGTGGCAGCAGAGATATCAGCCAGAAATGACAGGAAGAAAACATTAGAAGTAAATCACAACGAGGCAGCAGAGAGATCAGCCGGAAATGACAAGAACAAAACGTGAGAAGTAAATCACAATGTGGCAGCAGAGATCAGCCAGAAATGACGAGAGGAACACATGAGAAGTAAATCACAACGTGGTAGCAGAGAGATCAGCCAGAAATTATAAGAACAATACGTGAGAAGTAAATCACAACGTGGCAGCAGAGAGATCAGCCAGAAACGACAAGTAGAAAACATGAGAAGTGAATCACAATGTGGCAGCAGAGAGATCAGCCAGAAATGACGAGAGGAACACATGAGAAGTAAATCACAACGTGGCAGCAGAGATATCAGCCAGAAATGACAGGAAGAAAACGTGAGAAGTAAATCACAACGTGGCAGCAGAGAGATCAGCCGGAAATGACAAGAACAAAACGTGAGAAGTAAATCAAAACATGGCGGCAGAGAGATCAGCCAGAAATGATAAGAACAAAACATGAGAAGTAAATCACAATGTGGCAGCAGAGATCAGCCAGAAATGACGAGAGGAACACATGAGAAGTATATCACAACGTGGCAGCAGAGATATCAGCCAGAAATGACAGGAAGAAAACGTGAGAAGTAAATCACAACGTGGCAGCAGAGAGATCAGCCGGAAATGACAAGAACAAAACGTGAGAAGTAAATCACAACGTGGCAGCAGAGATATCAGCCAGAAATGACAAGAACAATACGTGAGAAGTAAATCACAACGTGGCAGCAGAGAGATCAGCCGGAAATGACAAGAACAAAACGTGAGAAGTAAATCAAAACATGGCGGCAGAGAGATCAGCCAGAAATGATAAGAACAAAACATGAGAAGTAAATCACAATGTGGCAGCAGAGATCAGCCAGAAATGACGAGAGGAACACATGAGAAGTAAATCACAACGTGGTAGCAGAGAGATCAGCCAGAAATTATAAGAACAATACGTGAGAAGTAAATCACAACGTGGCAGCAGAGAGATCAGCCAGAAACGACAAGTAGAAAACATGAGAAGTGAATCACAACGTGGCAGCAGAGAGATCAGCCAGAAATGACAAGAACAAAACGTGAGAAGTAAATCACAACGTGGCAGCAGAGAGATCAGCCAAGAATGATAAATAGAAAACGTAAGAAGTAATTCACAACATGGCAGCAGAGAGATCAGCCAGAAATGACTAGAGGAACACATGAGAAGTAAATCACAACGTGGCAGCAGAGAGATCAGCCAGAAATGACAAGAAAAAACATGAGAAGTAAATCACAACGTGGCAGCAGAGAGATCAGGCAGAAATGACTAGAGGAACACATGACAAGTAAATCACAACGTGGCAGCAGAGAGATCAGCCATAAATGATAAGAACAAAACGTGAGAAGTAAATCACAACGTGGCAGCAGAGAGATCAGCCAGAAATGACAAGTAGAAAACGTGAGAAGTAATTCACAACGTGGCAGCAGAGAGATCACCCAGAAACGACAAGTAGAAAACATGAGAAGTAAATCACAACGTGGCAGCGGAGAGATCAGCCGGAAATGACAGGAAGAAAACGTGAGAAGTAAATCAAAACTTGGCAGCAGAGAGATCAGCCGGAAATGACAAGAACAAAACGTGAGAAGTAAATCAAAACATGGCGGCAGAGAGATCAGCCAGAAATGATAAGAACAAAATATGAGAAGTAAATCACAATGTGGCAGCAGAGATCAGCCAGAAATGACGAGAGGAACACATGAGAAGTATATCACAACGTGGCAGCAGAAATATCAGCCAGAAATGACAGGAAGAAAACGTGAGAAGTAAATCACAACGTGGCAGCAGAGAGATCAGCCGGAAATGACAAGAACAAAACGTGAGAAGTAAATCACAACGTGGCAGCAGAGAGATCAGCCAGAAATGATAAGAACGAAACGTTAGAAGTAAATCACAACGTGGCAGCAGAGAGATCAGCCAGAAATGATAAGAACAAAACGTTAGAAGTAAATCACAACGTGGCAGCAGAGAGATCAGCCAGAAATGACAAGTAGAAAACGTGAGACGTAATTCACAACGTGGCAGCAGAGAGATCACCCAGAAACGACAAGTAGAAAACATGAGAAGTAAATCACAACGTGGCAGCAGAGATATCAGCCAGAAATGACAAGAACAATACGTGAGAAGTAAATCACAACGTGGCAGCAGAGAGATCTGCCGGAAATGACAAGAACAAAACGTGAGAAGTAAATCAAAACATGGCGGCAGAGAGATCAGCCAGAAATGATAAGAACAAAACATGAGAAGTAAATCACAATGTGGCAGCAGAGATCAGCCAGAAATGACGAGAGGAACACATGAGAAGTAAATCACAACGTGGTAGCAGAGAGATCAGCCAGAAATTATAAGAACAATACGTGAGAAGTAAATCACAACGTGGCAGCAGAGAGATCAGCCAGAAACAACAAGTAGAAAACATGAGAAGTGAATCACAACGTGGCAGCAGAGAGATCAGCCAGAAATGACAAGAACAAAACGTGAGAAGTAAATCACAACGTGGCAGCAGAGAGATCAGCCAAGAATGATAAATAGAAAACGTAAGAAGTAATTCACAACATGGCAGCAGAGAGATCAGCCAGAAATGACTAGAGGAACACATGAGAAGTAAATCACAACGTGGCAGCAGAGAGATCAGCCAGAAATGACAAGAAAAAACATGAGAAGTAAATCACAACGTGGCAGCAGAGAGATCAGGCAGAAATGACTAGAGGAACACATGACAAGTAAATCACAACGTGGCAGCAGAGAGATCAGCCATAAATGATAAGAACAAAACGTGAGAAGTAAATCACAACGTGGCAGCAGAGAGATCAGCCAGAAATGACAAGTAGAAAACGTGAGAAGTAATTCACAACGTGGCAGCAGAGAGATCACCCAGAAACGACAAGTAGAAAACATGAGAAGTAAATCACAACGTGGCAGCGGAGAGATCAGCCGGAAATGACAAGAACAAAACGTGAGAAGTAAATCAAAACTTGGCAGCAGAGAGATCAGCCAGAAATTATAAGAACAAAACGTGAGAAGTAAATCAAAACATGGCAGCAGAGAGATCAGCCAGAAATGATAAGAACAAAACGTGAGAAGTAAATCAAAACATGGCAGCAGAGAGATCAGCCAGAAATGATAAGAACAAAACGTTAGAAGTAAATCACAACGTGGCAGCAGAGAGATCAGCCAGAAATGATAAGAACGAAACGTTAGAAGTAAATCACAACGTGGCAGCAGAGAGATCAGCCAGAAATGACAAGTAGAAAACGTGAGAAGTAATTCACAACGTGGCAGCAGAGAGATCACCCAGAAACGACAAGTAGAAAACATGAGAAGTAAATCACAACGTGGCAGCAGAGATATCAGCCAGAAATGACAGGAAGAAAACATGAGAAGTAAATCACAACGAGGCAGCAGAGAGATCAGCCGGAAATGACAAGAACAAAACGTGAGAAGTAAATCACAATGTGGCAGCAGAGATCAGCCAGAAATGACGAGAGGAACACATGAGAAGTAAATCACAACGTGGTAGCCGAGAGATCAGCCAGAAATTATAAGAACAATACGTGAGAAGTAAATCACAACGTGGCAGCAGAGAGATCAGCCAGAAACGACAAGTAGAAAACATGAGAAGTGAATCACAACGTGGCAGCAGAGAGATCAGCCAGAAATGACAGGAAGAAAACATGAGAAGTAAATGACAACGTGGCAGCAGAGAGATCAGCAGGAAATGACAAGAACAAAACGTGAGAAGTAAATCACAACGTGGCAGCAGAGAGATCAGCCAGAAATGACAAATAGAAAACGTAAGAAGTAATTCACAACATGGCAGCAGAGAGATCAGCCAGAAATGACTAGAGGAACACATGAGAAGTAAATCACAACGTGGCAGCAGAGAGATCAGCCATAAATGATAAGAACAAAACGTGAGAAGTAAATCACAACGTGGCAGCAGAGAGATCAGCCAGAAACGACTAGAGGAACACATGAGAAGTAATTCACAACGTGGCAGCAGAGAGATCACCCAGAAACGACAAGTAGAAAACATGAGAAGTAAATCACAACGTGGCAGCAGAGATATCAGCCAGAAATGACAGGAAGAAAACATGAGAAGTAAATCACAACGAGGCAGCAGAGAGATCAGCCGGAAATGACAAGAACAAAACGTGAGAAGTAAATCACAATGTGGCAGCAGAGATCAGCCAGAAATGACGAGAGGAACACATGAGAAGTAAATCACAACGTGGTAGCCGAGAGATCAGCCAGAAATTATAAGAACAATACGTGAGAAGTAAATCACAACGTGGCAGCAGAGAGATCAGCCAGAAACGACAAGTAGAAAACATGAGAAGTGAATCACAACGTGGCAGCAGAGAGATCAGCCAGAAATGACAGGAAGAAAACATGAGAAGTAAATCACAACGTGGCAGCAGAGAGATCAGCCGGAAATGACAAGAACAAAACGTGAGAAGTAAATCACAACGTGGCAGCAGAGAGATCAGCCAAGAATGATAAATAGAAAACGTAAGAAGTAATTCACAACATGGCAGCAGAGAGATCAGCCAGAAACGACTAGAGGAACACATGAGAAGTAAATCACAACGTGGTAGCAGAGAGATCAGCCAGAAATTATAAGAACAATACGTGAGAAGTAAATCACAACGTGGCAGCAGAGAGATCAGCCAGAAACGACAAGTAGAAAACATGAGAAGTGAATCACAACGTGGCAGCAGAGAGATCAGCCAGAAATGACAAATAGAAAACGTAAGAAGTAATTCACAACATGGCAGCAGAGAGATCAGCCAGAAATGACTAGAGGAACACATGAGAAGTAAATCACAACGTGGCAGCAGAGAGATCAGCCATAAATGATAAGAACAAAACGTGAGAAGGAAATCACAACGTGGCAGCAGAGAGATCACCCAGAAATGACAAGTAGAAAACGTGAGAAGTAAATCACAACGTGGCAGCAGAGAGATCAGCCAGAAATGACAAGAACAAAACGTGAGAAGTAAATCACAACATGGCAGCAGAGATATCAGCCAGAAATGATAAGAACAAAACATGAGAAGTAAATCACAATGTGGCAGCAGAGATCAGCCAGAAATGACGAGAGGAACACATGAGAAGTAAATCACAACGTGGCAGCAGAGATATCAGCCAGAAATGACAGGAAGAAAACGTGAGAAGTAAATCAAAACTTGGCAGCAGAGAGATCAGCCGGAAATGACAAGAACAAAACGTGAGAAGTAAATCAAAACATGGCGGCAGAGAGATCAGCCAGAAATGATAAGAACAAAACATGAGAAGTAAATCACAATGTGGCAGCAGAGATCAGCCAGAAATGACGAGAGGAACACATGAGAAGTATATCACAACGTGGCAGCAGAAATATCAGCCAGAAATGACAGGAAGAAAACGTGAGAAGTAAATCACAACGTGGCAGCAGAGAGATCAGCCGGAAATGACAAGAACAAAACGTGAGAAGTAAATCACAACGTGGCAGCAGAGAGATCAGCCAGAAATGATAAGAACGAAACGTTAGAAGTAAATCACAACGTGGCAGCAGAGAGATCAGCCAGAAATGATAAGAACAAAACGTTAGAAGTAAATCACAACGTGGCAGCAGAGAGATCAGCCAGAAATGACAAGTAGAAAACGTGAGACGTAATTCACAACGTGGCAGCAGAGAGATCACCCAGAAACGACAAGTAGAAAACATGAGAAGTAAATCACAACGTGGCAGCAGAGATATCAGCCAGAAATGACAAGAACAATACGTGAGAAGTAAATCACAACGTGGCAGCAGAGAGATCTGCCGGAAATGACAAGAACAAAACGTGAGAAGTAAATCAAAACATGGCGGCAGAGAGATCAGCCAGAAATGATAAGAACAAAACATGAGAAGTAAATCACAATGTGGCAGCAGAGATCAGCCAGAAATGACGAGAGGAACACATGAGAAGTAAATCACAACGTGGTAGCAGAGAGATCAGCCAGAAATTATAAGAACAATACGTGAGAAGTAAATCACAACGTGGCAGCAGAGAGATCAGCCAGAAACAACAAGTAGAAAACATGAGAAGTGAATCACAACGTGGCAGCAGAGAGATCAGCCAGAAATGACAAGAACAAAACGTGAGAAGTAAATCACAACGTGGCAGCAGAGAGATCAGCCAAGAATGATAAATAGAAAACGTAAGAAGTAATTCACAACATGGCAGCAGAGAGATCAGCCAGAAATGACTAGAGGAACACATGAGAAGTAAATCACAACGTGGCAGCAGAGAGATCAGCCAGAAATGACAAGAAAAAACATGAGAAGTAAATCACAACGTGGCAGCAGAGAGATCAGGCAGAAATGACTAGAGGAACACATGACAAGTAAATCACAACGTGGCAGCAGAGAGATCAGCCATAAATGATAAGAACAAAACGTGAGAAGTAAATCACAACGTGGCAGCAGAGAGATCAGCCAGAAATGACAAGTAGAAAACGTGAGAAGTAATTCACAACGTGGCAGCAGAGAGATCACCCAGAAACGACAAGTAGAAAACATGAGAAGTAAATCACAACGTGGCAGCGGAGAGATCAGCCGGAAATGACAAGAACAAAACGTGAGAAGTAAATCAAAACTTGGCAGCAGAGAGATCAGCCAGAAATTATAAGAACAAAACGTGAGAAGTAAATCAAAACATGGCAGCAGAGAGATCAGCCAGAAATGATAAGAACAAAACGTGAGAAGTAAATCAAAACATGGCAGCAGAGAGATCAGCCAGAAATGATAAGAACAAAACGTTAGAAGTAAATCACAACGTGGCAGCAGAGAGATCAGCCAGAAATGATAAGAACGAAACGTTAGAAGTAAATCACAACGTGGCAGCAGAGAGATCAGCCAGAAATGACAAGTAGAAAACGTGAGAAGTAATTCACAACGTGGCAGCAGAGAGATCACCCAGAAACGACAAGTAGAAAACATGAGAAGTAAATCACAACGTGGCAGCAGAGATATCAGTCAGAAATGACAGGAAGAAAACATGAGAAGTAAATCACAACGAGGCAGCAGAGAGATCAGCCGGAAATGACAAGAACAAAACGTGAGAAGTAAATCACAATGTGGCAGCAGAGATCAGCCAGAAATGACGAGAGGAACACATGAGAAGTAAATCACAACGTGGTAGCCGAGAGATCAGCCAGAAATTATAAGAACAATACGTGAGAAGTAAATCACAACGTGGCAGCAGAGAGATCAGCCAGAAACGACAAGTAGAAAACATGAGAAGTGAATCACAACGTGGCAGCAGAGAGATCAGCCAGAAATGACAGGAAGAAAACATGAGAAGTAAATGACAACGTGGCAGCAGAGAGATCAGCAGGAAATGACAAGAACAAAACGTGAGAAGTAAATCACAACGTGGCAGCAGAGAGATCAGCCAGAAATGACAAATAGAAAACGTAAGAAGTAATTCACAACATGGCAGCAGAGAGATCAGCCAGAAATGACTAGAGGAACACATGAGAAGTAAATCACAACGTGGCAGCAGAGAGATCAGCCATAAATGATAAGAACAAAACGTGAGAAGTAAATCACAACGTGGCAGCAGAGAGATCAGCCAGAAACGACTAGAGGAACACATGAGAAGTAATTCACAACGTGGCAGCAGAGAGATCACCCAGAAACGACAAGTAGAAAACATGAGAAGTAAATCACAACGTGGCAGCAGAGATATCAGCCAGAAATGACAGGAAGAAAACATGAGAAGTAAATCACAACGAGGCAGCAGAGAGATCAGCCGGAAATGACAAGAACAAAACGTGAGAAGTAAATCACAATGTGGCAGCAGAGATCAGCCAGAAATGACGAGAGGAACACATGAGAAGTAAATCACAACGTGGCAGCAGAGATATCAGCCAGAAATGACAAGAACAATACGTGAGAAGTAAATCACAACGTGGCAGCAGAGAGATCTGCCGGAAATGACAAGAACAAAACGTGAGAAGTAAATCAAAACATGGCGGCAGAGAGATCAGCCAGAAATGATAAGAACAAAACATGAGAAGTAAATCACAATGTGGCAGCAGAGATCACCCAGAAATGACGAGAGGAACACATGAGAAGTAAATCACAACGTGGTAGCAGAGAGATCAGCCAGAAATTATAAGAACAATACGTGAGAAGTAAATCACAACGTGGCAGCAGAGAGATCAGCCAGAAACAACAAGTAGAAAACATGAGAAGTGAATCACAACGTGGCAGCAGAGAGATCAGCCAGAAATGACAAGAACAAAACGTGAGAAGTAAATCACAACGTGGCAGCAGAGAGATCAGCCAAGAATGATAAATAGAAAACGTAAGAAGTAATTCACAACATGGCAGCAGAGAGATCAGCCAGAAATGACTAGAGGAACACATGAGAAGTAAATCACAACGTGGCAGCAGAGAGATCAGCCAGAAATGACAAGAAAAAACATGAGAAGTAAATCACAACGTGGCAGCAGAGAGATCAGGCAGAAATGACTAGAGGAACACATGACAAGTAAATCACAACGTGGCAGCAGAGAGATCAGCCATAAATGATAAGAACAAAACGTGAGAAGTAAATCACAACGTGGCAGCAGAGAGATCAGCCAGAAATGACAAGTAGAAAACGTGAGAAGTAATTCACAACGTGGCAGCAGAGAGATCACCCAGAAACGACAAGTAGAAAACATGAGAAGTAAATCACAACGTGGCAGCGGAGAGATCAGCCGGAAATGACAAGAACAAAACGTGAGAAGTAAATCAAAACTTGGCAGCAGAGAGATCAGCCAGAAATTATAAGAACAAAACGTGAGAAGTAAATCAAAACATGGCAGCAGAGAGATCAGCCAGAAATGATAAGAACAAAACGTGAGAAGTAAATCAAAACATGGCAGCAGAGAGATCAGCCAGAAATGATAAGAACAAAACGTTAGAAGTAAATCACAACGTGGCAGCAGAGAGATCAGCCAGAAATGATAAGAACGAAACGTTAGAAGTAAATCACAACGTGGCAGCAGAGAGATCAGCCAGAAATGACAAGTAGAAAACGTGAGAAGTAATTCACAACGTGGCAGCAGAGAGATCACCCAGAAACGACAAGTAGAAAACATGAGAAGTAAATCACAACGTGGCAGCAGAGATATCAGTCAGAAATGACAGGAAGAAAACATGAGAAGTAAATCACAACGAGGCAGCAGAGAGATCAGCCGGAAATGACAAGAACAAAACGTGAGAAGTAAATCACAATGTGGCAGCAGAGATCAGCCAGAAATGACGAGAGGAACACATGAGAAGTAAATCACAACGTGGTAGCCGAGAGATCAGCCAGAAATTATAAGAACAATACGTGAGAAGTAAATCACAACGTGGCAGCAGAGAGATCAGCCAGAAACGACAAGTAGAAAACATGAGAAGTGAATCACAACGTGGCAGCAGAGAGATCAGCCAGAAATGACAGGAAGAAAACATGAGAAGTAAATGACAACGTGGCAGCAGAGAGATCAGCAGGAAATGACAAGAACAAAACGTGAGAAGTAAATCACAACGTGGCAGCAGAGAGATCAGCCAGAAATGACAAATAGAAAACGTAAGAAGTAATTCACAACATGGCAGCAGAGAGATCAGCCAGAAATGACTAGAGGAACACATGAGAAGTAAATCACAACGTGGCAGCAGAGAGATCAGCCATAAATGATAAGAACAAAACGTGAGAAGTAAATCACAACGTGGCAGCAGAGAGATCAGCCAGAAACGACTAGAGGAACACATGAGAAGTAATTCACAACGTGGCAGCAGAGAGATCACCCAGAAACGACAAGTAGAAAACATGAGAAGTAAATCACAACGTGGCAGCAGAGATATCAGCCAGAAATGACAGGAAGAAAACATGAGAAGTAAATCACAACGAGGCAGCAGAGAGATCAGCCGGAAATGACAAGAACAAAACGTGAGAAGTAAATCACAATGTGGCAGCAGAGATCAGCCAGAAATGACGAGAGGAACACATGAGAAGTAAATCACAACGTGGTAGCCGAGAGATCAGCCAGAAATTATAAGAACAATACGTGAGAAGTAAATCACAACGTGGCAGCAGAGAGATCAGCCAGAAACGACAAGTAGAAAACATGAGAAGTGAATCACAACGTGGCAGCAGAGAGATCAGCCAGAAATGACAGGAAGAAAACATGAGAAGTAAATCACAACGTGGCAGCAGAGAGATCAGCCGGAAATGACAAGAACAAAACGTGAGAAGTAAATCACAACGTGGCAGCAGAGAGATCAGCCAAGAATGATAAATAGAAAACGTAAGAAGTAATTCACAACATGGCAGCAGAGAGATCAGCCAGAAACGACTAGAGGAACACATGAGAAGTAAATCACAACGTGGCAGCAGAGAGATCAGCCAGAAATGACAAGAAAAAACATGAGAAGTAAATCACAACGTGGCAGCAGAGAGATCAGGCAGAAATGACTAGAGGAACACATGACAAGTAAATCACAACGTGGCAGCAGAGAGATCAGCCATAAATGATAAGAACAAAACGTGAGAAGTAAATCACAACGTGGCAGCAGAGAGATCAGCCGGAAATGACAAGAACAAAACGTGAGAAGTAAATCAAAACATGGCGGCAGAGAGATCAGCCAGAAATGATAAGAACAAAACATGAGAAGTAAATCACAATGTGGCAGCAGAGATCAGCCAGAAATGACAGGAAGAAAACATGAGAAGTAAATCACAACGTGGCAGCAGAGAGATCAGCCGGAAATGACAAGAACAAAACGGGAGAAGTAAATCACAACGTGGCAGCAGAGAGATCAGCCAGAAATGACAAATAGAAAACGTAAGAAGTAATTCACAACATGGCAGCAGAGAGATCAGCCAGAAATGACTAGAGGAACACATGAGAAGTAAATCACAACGTGGCAGCAGAGAGATCAGCCATAAATGATAAGAACAAAACGTGAGAAGTAAATCACAACGTGGCAGCAGAGAGATCACCCAGAAATGACAAGTAGAAAACGTGAGAAGTAAATCATAACGTGGCAGCAGAGAGATCAGCCAGAAATGACAAGAACAAAACGTGAGAAGTAAATCACAACATGGCAGCAGAGATATCAGCCAGAAATTATAAGAACAAAACATGAGAAGTAAATCACAATGTGGCAGCAGAGATCAGCCAGAAATGACGAGAGGAACACATGAGAAGTAAATCACAACGTGGCAGCAGAGATATCAGCCAGAAATGACAGGAAGAAAACGTGAGAAGTAAATCACAACGTGGCAGCAGAGAGATCAGCCGGAAATGACAAGAACAAAACGTGAGAAGTAAATCAAAACATGGCGGCAGAGAGATCAGCCAGAAATGATAAGAACAAAACATGAGAAGTAAATCACAATGTGGCAGCAGAGATCAGCCAGAAATGACGAGAGGAACACATGAGAAGTATATCACAACGTGGCAGCAGAGATATCAGCCAGAAATGACAGGAAGAAAACGTGAGAAGTAAATCACAACGTGGCAGCAGAGAGATCAGCCGGAAATGACAAGAACAAAACGTGAGAAGTAAATCACAACGTGGCAGCAGAGAGATCAGCCAGAAATGATAAGAACGAAACGTTAGAAGTAAATCACAACGTGGCAGCAGAGAGATCAGCCAGAAATGATAAGAACAAAACGTTAGAAGTAAATCACAACGTGGCAGCAGAGAGATCAGCCAGAAATGACAAGTAGAAAACGTGAGACGTAATTCACAACGTGGCAGCAGAGAGATCACCCAGAAACGACAAGTAGAAAACATGAGAAGTAAATCACAACGTGGCAGCAGAGATATCAGCCAGAAATGACAAGAACAATACGTGAGAAGTAAATCACAACGTGGCAGCAGAGAGATCAGCCGGAAATGACAAGAACAAAACGTGAGAAGTAAATCAAAACATGGCGGCAGAGAGATCAGCCAGAAATGATAAGAACAAAACATGAGAAGTAAATCACAATGTGGCAGCAGAGATCAGCCAGAAATGACGAGAGGAACACATGAGAAGTAAATCACAACGTGGTAGCAGAGAGATCAGCCAGAAATTATAAGAACAATACGTGAGAAGTAAATCACAACGTGGCAGCAGAGAGATCAGCCAGAAACGACAAGTAGAAAACATGAGAAGTGAATCACAACGTGGCAGCAGAGAGATCAGCCAGAAATGACAAGAACAAAACGTGAGAAGTAAATCACAACGTGGCAGCAGAGAGATCAGCCAAGAATGATAAATAGAAAACGTAAGAAGTAATTCACAACATGGCAGCAGAGAGATCAGCCAGAAATGACTAGAGGAACACATGAGAAGTAAATCACAACGTGGCAGCAGAGAGATCAGCCAGAAATGACAAGAAAAAACATGAGAAGTAAATCACAACGTGGCAGCAGAGAGATCAGGCAGAAATGACTAGAGGAACACATGACAAGTAAATCACAACGTGGCAGCAGAGAGATCAGCCATAAATGATAAGAACAAAACGTGAGAAGTAAATCACAACGTGGCAGCAGAGAGATCAGCCAGAAATGACAAGTAGAAAACGTGAGAAGTAATTCACAACGTGGCAGCAGAGAGATCACCCAGAAACGACAAGTAGAAAACATGAGAAGTAAATCACAACGTGGCAGCGGAGAGATCAGCCGGAAATGACAAGAACAAAACGTGAGAAGTAAATCAAAACGTGGCAGCAGAGAGATCAGCCAGAAATTATAAGAACAAAACGTGAGAAGTAAATCAAAACATGGCAGCAGAGAGATCAGCCAGAAATGATAAGAACAAAACGTGAGAAGTAAATCAAAACATGGCAGCAGAGAGATCAGCCAGAAATGATAAGAACAAAACGTTAGAAGTAAATCACAACGTGGCAGCAGAGAGATCAGCCAGAAATGATAAGAACGAAACGTTAGAAGTAAATCACAACGTGGCAGCAGAGAGATCAACCAGAAATGATAAGAACAAAACGTTAGAAGTAAATCACAACGTGGCAGCAGAGAGATCAGCCAGAAATGACAAGTAGAAAACGTGAGAAGTAATTCACAACGTGGCAGCAGAGAGATCAGCCAGAAATGACAGGAAGAAAACATGAGAAGTAAATGACAACGTGGCAGCAGAGAGATCAGCAGGAAATGACAAGAACAAAACGTGAGAAGTAAATCACAACGTGGCAGCAGAGAGATCAGCCAGAAATGACAAATAGAAAACGTAAGAAGTAATTCACAACATGGCAGCAGAGAGATCAGCCAGAAATGACTAGAGGAACACATGAGAAGTAATTCACAACGTGGCAGCAGAGAGATCAGCCATAAATGACTAGAGGAACACATGAGAAGTAAATCACAACGTGGCAGCAGAGAGATCAGCCATAAATGATAAGAACAAAACGTGAGAAGTAAATCACAACGTGGCAGCAGAGAGATCACCAAGAAATGACAAGTAGAAAACGTGAGAAGTAATTCACAACGTGGCAGCAGATAGATCACCCAGAAACGACAAGTAGAAAACATGAGAAGTAAATCACAACGTGGCAGCAGAGAGATCAGCCGGAAATGACAAGAACAAAACGTGAGAAGTAAATCACAACGTGGCAGCAGAGAGATCAGCCAAGAATGATAAATAGAAAACGTAAGAAATAATTCACAACATGGCAGCAGAGAGATCAGCCAGAAACGACTAGAGGAACACATGAGAAGTAAATCACAACGTGGCAGCAGAGAGATCAGCCAGAAATGACAAGAAAAAACATGAGAAGTAAATCACAACGTGGCAGCAGAGAGATCAGGCAGAAATGACTAGAGGAACACATGACAAGTAAATCACAACGTGGCAGCAGAGAGATCAGCCATAAATGATAAGAACAAAACGTGAGAAGTAAATCACAACGTGGCAGCAGAGAGATCAGCCAGAAATGACAAGTAGAAAACGTGAGAAGTAATTCACAACGTGGCAGCAGAGAGATCACCCAGAAACGACAAGTAGAAAACATGAGAAGTAAATCACAACGTGGCAGCGGAGAGATCAGCCGGAAATGACAAGAACAAAACGTGAGAAGTAAATCAAAACGTGGCAGCAGAGAGATCAGCCAGAAATTATAAGAACAAAACGTGAGAAGTAAATCAAAACATGGCAGCAGAGAGATCAGCCAGAAATGATAAGAACAAAACGTGAGAAGTAAATCAAAACATGGCAGCAGAGAGATCAGCCAGAAATGATAAGAACAAAACGTTAGAAGTAAATCACAACGTGGCAGCAGAGAGATCAGCCAGAAATGATAAGAACGAAACGTTAGAAGTAAATCACAACGTGGCAGCAGAGAGATCAACCAGAAATGATAAGAACAAAACGTTAGAAGTAAATCACAACGTGGCAGCAGAGAGATCAGCCAGAAATGACAAGTAGAAAACGTGAGAAGTAATTCACAACGTGGCAGCAGAGAGATCAGCCAGAAATGACAGGAAGAAAACATGAGAAGTAAATGACAACGTGGCAGCAGAGAGATCAGCAGGAAATGACAAGAACAAAACGTGAGAAGTAAATCACAACGTGGCAGCAGAGAGATCAGCCAGAAATGACAAATAGAAAACGTAAGAAGTAATTCACAACATGGCAGCAGAGAGATCAGCCAGAAATGACTAGAGGAACACATGAGAAGTAAATCACAACGTGGCAGCAGAGAGATCAGCCATAAATGATAAGAACAAAACGTGAGAAGTAAATCACAACGTGGCAGCAGAGAGATCAGCCAGAAACGACTAGAGGAACACATGAGAAGTAATTCACAACGTGGCAGCAGAGAGATCAGCCATAAATGACTAGAGGAACACATGAGAAGTAAATCACAACGTGGCAGCAGAGAGATCAGCCATAAATGATAAGAACAAAACGTGAGAAGTAAATCACAACGTGGCAGCAGAGAGATCACCAAGAAATGACAAGTAGAAAACGTGAGAAGTAATTCACAACGTGGCAGCAGATAGATCACCCAGAAACGACAAGTAGAAAACATGAGAAGTAAATCACAACGTGGCAGCAGAGAGATCAGCCGGAAATGACAAGAACAAAACGTGAGAAGTAAATCACAACGTGGCAGCAGAGAGATCAGCCAAGAATGATAAATAGAAAACGTAAGAAATAATTCACAACATGGCAGCAGAGAGATCAGCCAGAAACGACTAGAGGAACACATGAGAAGTAAATCACAACGTGGCAGCAGAGAGATCAGCCAGAAATGACAAGAAAAAACATGAGAAGTAAATCACAACGTGGCAGCAGAGAGATCAGGCAGAAATGACTAGAGGAACACATGACAAGTAAATCACAACGTGGCAGCAGAGAGATCAGCCATAAATGATAAGAACAAAACGTGAGAAGTAAATCACAACGTGGCAGCAGAGAGATCAGCCAGAAATGACAAGTAGAAAACGTGAGAAGTAATTCACAACGTGGCAGCAGAGAGATCACCCAGAAACGACAAGTAGAAAACATGAGAAGTAAATCACAACGTGGCAGCGGAGAGATCAGCCGGAAATGACAAGAACAAAACGTGAGAAGTAAATCAAAACTTGGCAGCAGAGAGATCAGCCAGAAATTATAAGAACAAAACGTGAGAAGTAAATCAAAACATGGCAGCAGAGAGATCAGCCAGAAATGATAAGAACAAAACGTGAGAAGTAAATCAAAACATGGCAGCAGAGAGATCAGCCAGAAATGATAAGAACAAAACGTTAGAAGTAAATCACAACGTGGCAGCAGAGAGATCAGCCAGAAATGATAAGAACGAAACGTTAGAAGTAAATCACAACGTGGCAGCAGAGAGATCAACCAGAAATGATAAGAACAAAACGTTAGAAGTAAATCACAACGTGGCAGCAGAGAGATCAGCCAGAAATGACAAGTAGAAAACGTGAGAAGTAATTCACAACGTGGCAGCAGAGAGATCACCCAGAAACGACAAGTAGAAAACATGAGAAGTAAATCACAACGTGGCAGCAGAGATATCAGCCAGAAATGACAGGAAGAAAACATGAGAAGTAAATCACAACGAGGCAGCAGAGAGATCAGCCGGAAATGACAAGAACAAAACGTGAGAAGTAAATCACAATGTGGCAGCAGAGATCAGCCAGAAATGACGAGAGGAACACATGAGAAGTAAATCACAACGTGGTAGCCGAGAGATCAGCCAGAAATTATAAGAACAATACGTGAGAAGTAAATCACAACGTGGCAGCAGAGAGATCAGCCAGAAACGACAAGTAGAAAACATGAGAAGTGAATCACAACGTGGCAGCAGAGAGATCAGCCAGAAATGACAGGAAGAAAACATGAGAAGTAAATGACAACGTGGCAGCAGAGAGATCAGCAGGAAATGACAAGAACAAAACGTGAGAAGTAAATCACAACGTGGCAGCAGAGAGATCAGCCAGAAATGACAAATAGAAAACGTAAGAAGTAATTCACAACATGGCAGCAGAGAGATCAGCCAGAAATGACTAGAGGAACACATGAGAAGTAAATCACAACGTGGCAGCAGAGAGATCAGCCATAAATGATAAGAACAAAACGTGAGAAGTAAATCACAACGTGGCAGCAGAGAGATCAGCCAGAAACGACTAGAGGAACACATGAGAAGTAATTCACAACGTGGCAGCAGAGAGATCACCCAGAAACGACAAGTAGAAAACATGAGAAGTAAATCACAACGTGGCAGCAGAGATATCAGCCAGAAATGACAGGAAGAAAACATGAGAAGTAAATCACAACGAGGCAGCAGAGAGATCAGCCGGAAATGACAAGAACAAAACGTGAGAAGTAAATCACAATGTGGCAGCAGAGATCAGCCAGAAATGACGAGAGGAACACATGAGAAGTAAATCACAATGTGGCAGCAGAGATCAGCCAGAAATGACGAGAGGAACACATGAGAAGTAAATCACAACGTGGTAGCCGAGAGATCAGCCAGAAATTATAAGAACAATACGTGAGAAGTAAATCACAACGTGGCAGCAGAGAGATCAGCCAGAAACGACAAGTAGAAAACATGAGAAGTGAATCACAACGTGGCAGCAGAGAGATCAGCCAGAAATGACAGGAAGAAAACATGAGAAGTAAATGACAACGTGGCAGCAGAGAGATCAGCAGGAAATGACAAGAACAAAACGTGAGAAGTAAATCACAACGTGGCAGCAGAGAGATCAGCCAGAAATGACAAATAGAAAACGTAAGAAGTAATTCACAACATGGCAGCAGAGAGATCAGCCAGAAATGACTAGAGGAACACATGAGAAGTAAATCACAACGTGGCAGCAGAGAGATCAGCCATAAATGATAAGAACAAAACGTGAGAAGTAAATCACAACGTGGCAGCAGAGAGATCAGCCAGAAACGACTAGAGGAACACATGAGAAGTAATTCACAACGTGGCAGCAGAGAGATCACCCAGAAACGACAAGTAGAAAACATGAGAAGTAAATCACAACGTGGCAGCAGAGATATCAGCCAGAAATGACAGGAAGAAAACATGAGAAGTAAATCACAACGAGGCAGCAGAGAGATCAGCCGGAAATGACAAGAACAAAACGTGAGAAGTAAATCACAATGTGGCAGCAGAGATCAGCCAGAAATGACGAGAGGAACACATGAGAAGTAAATCACAACGTGGTAGCCGAGAGATCAGCCAGAAATTATAAGAACAATACGTGAGAAGTAAATCACAACGTGGCAGCAGAGAGATCAGCCAGAAACGACAAGTAGAAGACATGAGAAGTGAATCACAACGTGGCAGCAGAGAGATCAGCCAGAAATGACAGGAAGAAAACATGAGAAGTAAATGACAACGTGGCAGCAGAGAGATCAGCAGGAAATGACAAGAACAAAACGTGAGAAGTAAATCACAACGTGGCAGCAGAGAGATCAGCCAGAAATGACAAATAGAAAACGTAAGAAGTAATTCACAACATGGCAGCAGAGAGATCAGCCAGAAATGACTAGAGGAACACATGAGAAGTAAATCACAACGTGGCAGCAGAGAGATCAGCCATAAATGATAAGAACAAAACGTGAGAAGTAAATCACAACGTGGCAGCAGAGAGATCACCAAGAAATGACAAGTAGAAAACGTGAGAAGTAATTCACAACGTGGCAGCAGATAGATCACCCAGAAACGACAAGTAGAAAACATGAGAAGTAAATCTCAACGTGGCAGCAGAGAGATCAGCCAGAAATGACAAGAACAAAACGTGAGAAGTAAATCACAACATGGCAGCAGAGATATCAGCCAGAAATGATAAGAACAAAACATGAGAAGTAAATCACAATGTGGCAGCAGAGATCAGCCAGAAATGACGAGAGGAACACATGAGAAGTAAATCACAACGTGGCAGCAGAGATATCAGCCAGAAATGACAGGAAGAAAACGTGAGAAGTAAATCACAACGTGGCAGCAGAGAGATCAGCCGGAAATGACAAGAACAAAACGTGAGAAGTAAATCAAAACATGGCGGCAGAGAGATCAGCCAGAAATGATAAGAACAAAACATGAGAAGTAAATCACAATGTGGCAGCAGAGATCAGCCAGAAATGACGAGAGGAACACATGAGAAGTAAATCACAACGTGGCAGCAGAGAGATCAGCCAGAAACGACAAGTAGAAAACATGAGAAGTGAATCACAACGTGGCAGCAGAGAGATCAGCCAGAAATGACAGGAAGAAAACATGAGAAGTAAATCACAACGTGGCAGCAGAGAGATCAGCCGGAAATGACAAGAACAAAACGTGAGAAGTAAATCACAACGTGGCAGCAGAGAGATCAGCCAAGAATGATAAATAGAAAACGTAAGAAATAATTCACAACATGGCAGCAGAGAGATCAGCCAGAAACGACTAGAGGAACACATGAGAAGTAAATCACAACGTGGCAGCAGAGAGATCAGCCAGAAATGACAAGAAAAAACATGAGAAGTAAATCACAACGTGGCAGCAGAGAGATCAGGCAGAAATGACTAGAGGAACACATGACAAGTAAATCACAACGTGGCAGCAGAGAGATCAGCCATAAATGATAAGAACAAAACGTGAGAAGTAAATCACAACGTGGCAGCAGAGAGATCAGCCAGAAATGACAAGTAGAAAACGTGAGAAGTAATTCACAACGTGGCAGCAGAGAGATCACCCAGAAACGACAAGTAGAAAACATGAGAAGTAAATCACAACGTGGCAGCGGAGAGATCAGCCGGAAATGACAAGAACAAAACGTGAGAAGTAAATCAAAACTTGGCAGCAGAGAGATCAGCCAGAAATTATAAGAACAAAACGTGAGAAGTAAATCAAAACATGGCAGCAGAGAGATCAGCCAGAAATGATAAGAACAAAACGTGAGAAGTAAATCAAAACATGGCAGCAGAGAGATCAGCCAGAAATGATAAGAACAAAACGTTAGAAGTAAATCACAACGTGGCAGCAGAGAGATCAGCCAGAAATGATAAGAACGAAACGTTAGAAGTAAATCACAACGTGGCAGCAGAGAGATCAGCCAGAAATGACAAGTAGAAAACGTGAGAAGTAATTCACAACGTGGCAGCAGAGAGATCACCCAGAAACGACAAGTAGAAAACATGAGAAGTAAATCACAACGTGGCAGCAGAGATATCAGTCAGAAATGACAGGAAGAAAACATGAGAAGTAAATCACAACGAGGCAGCAGAGAGATCAGCCGGAAATGACAAGAACAAAACGTGAGAAGTAAATCACAATGTGGCAGCAGAGATCAGCCAGAAATGACGAGAGGAACACATGAGAAGTAAATCACAACGTGGTAGCCGAGAGATCAGCCAGAAATTATAAGAACAATACGTGAGAAGTAAATCACAACGTGGCAGCAGAGAGATCAGCCAGAAACGACAAGTAGAAAACATGAGAAGTGAATCACAACGTGGCAGCAGAGAGATCAGCCAGAAATGACAGGAAGAAAACATGAGAAGTAAATGACAACGTGGCAGCAGAGAGATCAGCAGGAAATGACAAGAACAAAACGTGAGAAGTAAATCACAACGTGGCAGCAGAGAGATCAGCCAGAAATGACAAATAGAAAACGTAAGAAGTAATTCACAACATGGCAGCAGAGAGATCAGCCAGAAATGACTAGAGGAACACATGAGAAGTAAATCACAACGTGGCAGCAGAGAGATCAGCCATAAATGATAAGAACAAAACGTGAGAAGTAAATCACAACGTGGCAGCAGAGAGATCAGCCAGAAACGACTAGAGGAACACATGAGAAGTAATTCACAACGTGGCAGCAGAGAGATCACCCAGAAACGACAAGTAGAAAACATGAGAAGTAAATCACAACGTGGCAGCAGAGATATCAGCCAGAAATGACAGGAAGAAAACATGAGAAGTAAATCACAACGAGGCAGCAGAGAGATCAGCCGGAAATGACAAGAACAAAACGTGAGAAGTAAATCACAATGTGGCAGCAGAGATCAGCCAGAAATGACGAGAGGAACACATGAGAAGTAAATCACAACGTGGTAGCCGAGAGATCAGCCAGAAATTATAAGAACAATACGTGAGAAGTAAATCACAACGTGGCAGCAGAGAGATCAGCCAGAAACGACAAGTAGAAAACATGAGAAGTGAATCACAACGTGGCAGCAGAGAGATCAGCCAGAAATGACAGGAAGAAAACATGAGAAGTAAATCACAACGTGGCAGCAGAGAGATCAGCCGGAAATGACAAGAACAAAACGTGAGAAGTAAATCACAACGTGGCAGCAGAGAGATCAGCCAAGAATGATAAATAGAAAACGTAAGAAGTAATTCACAACATGGCAGCAGAGAGATCAGCCAGAAACGACTAGAGGAACACATGAGAAGTAAATCACAACGTGGCAGCAGAGAGATCAGCCAGAAATGACAAGAAAAAACATGAGAAGTAAATCACAACGTGGCAGCAGAGAGATCAGGCAGAAATGACTAGAGGAACACATGACAAGTAAATCACAACGTGGCAGCAGAGAGATCAGCCATAAATGATAAGAACAAAACGTGAGAAGTAAATCACAACGTGGCAGCAGAGAGATCAGCCGGAAATGACAAGAACAAAACGTGAGAAGTAAATCAAAACATGGCGGCAGAGAGATCAGCCAGAAATGATAAGAACAAAACATGAGAAGTAAATCACAATGTGGCAGCAGAGATCAGCCAGAAATGACAGGAAGAAAACATGAGAAGTAAATCACAACGTGGCAGCAGAGAGATCAGCCGGAAATGACAAGAACAAAACGGGAGAAGTAAATCACAACGTGGCAGCAGAGAGATCAGCCAGAAATGACAAATAGAAAACGTAAGAAGTAATTCACAACATGGCAGCAGAGAGATCAGCCAGAAATGACTAGAGGAACACATGAGAAGTAAATCACAACGTGGCAGCAGAGAGATCAGCCATAAATGATAAGAACAAAACGTGAGAAGTAAATCACAACGTGGCAGCAGAGAGATCACCCAGAAATGACAAGTAGAAAACGTGAGAAGTAAATCATAACGTGGCAGCAGAGAGATCAGCCAGAAATGACAAGAACAAAACGTGAGAAGTAAATCACAACATGGCAGCAGAGATATCAGCCAGAAATTATAAGAACAAAACATGAGAAGTAAATCACAATGTGGCAGCAGAGATCAGCCAGAAATGACGAGAGGAACACATGAGAAGTAAATCACAACGTGGCAGCAGAGATATCAGCCAGAAATGACAGGAAGAAAACGTGAGAAGTAAATCACAACGTGGCAGCAGAGAGATCAGCCGGAAATGACAAGAACAAAACGTGAGAAGTAAATCAAAACATGGCGGCAGAGAGATCAGCCAGAAATGATAAGAACAAAACATGAGAAGTAAATCACAATGTGGCAGCAGAGATCAGCCAGAAATGACGAGAGGAACACATGAGAAGTATATCACAACGTGGCAGCAGAGATATCAGCCAGAAATGACAGGAAGAAAACGTGAGAAGTAAATCACAACGTGGCAGCAGAGAGATCAGCCGGAAATGACAAGAACAAAACGTGAGAAGTAAATCACAACGTGGCAGCAGAGAGATCAGCCAGAAATGATAAGAACGAAACGTTAGAAGTAAATCACAACGTGGCAGCAGAGAGATCAGCCAGAAATGATAAGAACAAAACGTTAGAAGTAAATCACAACGTGGCAGCAGAGAGATCAGCCAGAAATGACAAGTAGAAAACGTGAGACGTAATTCACAACGTGGCAGCAGAGAGATCACCCAGAAACGACAAGTAGAAAACATGAGAAGTAAATCACAACGTGGCAGCAGAGATATCAGCCAGAAATGACAAGAACAATACGTGAGAAGTAAATCACAACGTGGCAGCAGAGAGATCAGCCGGAAATGACAAGAACAAAACGTGAGAAGTAAATCAAAACATGGCGGCAGAGAGATCAGCCAGAAATGATAAGAACAAAACATGAGAAGTAAATCACAATGTGGCAGCAGAGATCAGCCAGAAATGACGAGAGGAACACATGAGAAGTAAATCACAACGTGGTAGCAGAGAGATCAGCCAGAAATTATAAGAACAATACGTGAGAAGTAAATCACAACGTGGCAGCAGAGAGATCAGCCAGAAACGACAAGTAGAAAACATGAGAAGTGAATCACAACGTGGCAGCAGAGAGATCAGCCAGAAATGACAAGAACAAAACGTGAGAAGTAAATCACAACGTGGCAGCAGAGAGATCAGCCAAGAATGATAAATAGAAAACGTAAGAAGTAATTCACAACATGGCAGCAGAGAGATCAGCCAGAAATGACTAGAGGAACACATGAGAAGTAAATCACAACGTGGCAGCAGAGAGATCAGCCAGAAATGACAAGAAAAAACATGAGAAGTAAATCACAACGTGGCAGCAGAGAGATCAGGCAGAAATGACTAGAGGAACACATGACAAGTAAATCACAACGTGGCAGCAGAGAGATCAGCCATAAATGATAAGAACAAAACGTGAGAAGTAAATCACAACGTGGCAGCAGAGAGATCAGCCAGAAATGACAAGTAGAAAACGTGAGAAGTAATTCACAACGTGGCAGCAGAGAGATCACCCAGAAACGACAAGTAGAAAACATGAGAAGTAAATCACAACGTGGCAGCGGAGAGATCAGCCGGAAATGACAAGAACAAAACGTGAGAAGTAAATCAAAACGTGGCAGCAGAGAGATCAGCCAGAAATTATAAGAACAAAACGTGAGAAGTAAATCAAAACATGGCAGCAGAGAGATCAGCCAGAAATGATAAGAACAAAACGTGAGAAGTAAATCAAAACATGGCAGCAGAGAGATCAGCCAGAAATGATAAGAACAAAACGTTAGAAGTAAATCACAACGTGGCAGCAGAGAGATCAGCCAGAAATGATAAGAACGAAACGTTAGAAGTAAATCACAACGTGGCAGCAGAGAGATCAACCAGAAATGATAAGAACAAAACGTTAGAAGTAAATCACAACGTGGCAGCAGAGAGATCAGCCAGAAATGACAAGTAGAAAACGTGAGAAGTAATTCACAACGTGGCAGCAGAGAGATCAGCCAGAAATGACAGGAAGAAAACATGAGAAGTAAATGACAACGTGGCAGCAGAGAGATCAGCAGGAAATGACAAGAACAAAACGTGAGAAGTAAATCACAACGTGGCAGCAGAGAGATCAGCCAGAAATGACAAATAGAAAACGTAAGAAGTAATTCACAACATGGCAGCAGAGAGATCAGCCAGAAATGACTAGAGGAACACATGAGAAGTAATTCACAACGTGGCAGCAGAGAGATCAGCCATAAATGACTAGAGGAACACATGAGAAGTAAATCACAACGTGGCAGCAGAGAGATCAGCCATAAATGATAAGAACAAAACGTGAGAAGTAAATCACAACGTGGCAGCAGAGAGATCACCAAGAAATGACAAGTAGAAAACGTGAGAAGTAATTCACAACGTGGCAGCAGATAGATCACCCAGAAACGACAAGTAGAAAACATGAGAAGTAAATCACAACGTGGCAGCAGAGAGATCAGCCGGAAATGACAAGAACAAAACGTGAGAAGTAAATCACAACGTGGCAGCAGAGAGATCAGCCAAGAATGATAAATAGAAAACGTAAGAAATAATTCACAACATGGCAGCAGAGAGATCAGCCAGAAACGACTAGAGGAACACATGAGAAGTAAATCACAACGTGGCAGCAGAGAGATCAGCCAGAAATGACAAGAAAAAACATGAGAAGTAAATCACAACGTGGCAGCAGAGAGATCAGGCAGAAATGACTAGAGGAACACATGACAAGTAAATCACAACGTGGCAGCAGAGAGATCAGCCATAAATGATAAGAACAAAACGTGAGAAGTAAATCACAACGTGGCAGCAGAGAGATCAGCCAGAAATGACAAGTAGAAAACGTGAGAAGTAATTCACAACGTGGCAGCAGAGAGATCACCCAGAAACGACAAGTAGAAAACATGAGAAGTAAATCACAACGTGGCAGCGGAGAGATCAGCCGGAAATGACAAGAACAAAACGTGAGAAGTAAATCAAAACGTGGCAGCAGAGAGATCAGCCAGAAATTATAAGAACAAAACGTGAGAAGTAAATCAAAACATGGCAGCAGAGAGATCAGCCAGAAATGATAAGAACAAAACGTGAGAAGTAAATCAAAACATGGCAGCAGAGAGATCAGCCAGAAATGATAAGAACAAAACGTTAGAAGTAAATCACAACGTGGCAGCAGAGAGATCAGCCAGAAATGATAAGAACGAAACGTTAGAAGTAAATCACAACGTGGCAGCAGAGAGATCAACCAGAAATGATAAGAACAAAACGTTAGAAGTAAATCACAACGTGGCAGCAGAGAGATCAGCCAGAAATGACAAGTAGAAAACGTGAGAAGTAATTCACAACGTGGCAGCAGAGAGATCAGCCAGAAATGACAGGAAGAAAACATGAGAAGTAAATGACAACGTGGCAGCAGAGAGATCAGCAGGAAATGACAAGAACAAAACGTGAGAAGTAAATCACAACGTGGCAGCAGAGAGATCAGCCAGAAATGACAAATAGAAAACGTAAGAAGTAATTCACAACATGGCAGCAGAGAGATCAGCCAGAAATGACTAGAGGAACACATGAGAAGTAAATCACAACGTGGCAGCAGAGAGATCAGCCATAAATGATAAGAACAAAACGTGAGAAGTAAATCACAACGTGGCAGCAGAGAGATCAGCCAGAAACGACTAGAGGAACACATGAGAAGTAATTCACAACGTGGCAGCAGAGAGATCAGCCATAAATGACTAGAGGAACACATGAGAAGTAAATCACAACGTGGCAGCAGAGAGATCAGCCATAAATGATAAGAACAAAACGTGAGAAGTAAATCACAACGTGGCAGCAGAGAGATCACCAAGAAATGACAAGTAGAAAACGTGAGAAGTAATTCACAACGTGGCAGCAGATAGATCACCCAGAAACGACAAGTAGAAAACATGAGAAGTAAATCACAACGTGGCAGCAGAGAGATCAGCCGGAAATGACAAGAACAAAACGTGAGAAGTAAATCACAACGTGGCAGCAGAGAGATCAGCCAAGAATGATAAATAGAAAACGTAAGAAATAATTCACAACATGGCAGCAGAGAGATCAGCCAGAAACGACTAGAGGAACACATGAGAAGTAAATCACAACGTGGCAGCAGAGAGATCAGCCAGAAATGACAAGAAAAAACATGAGAAGTAAATCACAACGTGGCAGCAGAGAGATCAGGCAGAAATGACTAGAGGAACACATGACAAGTAAATCACAACGTGGCAGCAGAGAGATCAGCCATAAATGATAAGAACAAAACGTGAGAAGTAAATCACAACGTGGCAGCAGAGAGATCAGCCAGAAATGACAAGTAGAAAACGTGAGAAGTAATTCACAACGTGGCAGCAGAGAGATCACCCAGAAACGACAAGTAGAAAACATGAGAAGTAAATCACAACGTGGCAGCGGAGAGATCAGCCGGAAATGACAAGAACAAAACGTGAGAAGTAAATCAAAACTTGGCAGCAGAGAGATCAGCCAGAAATTATAAGAACAAAACGTGAGAAGTAAATCAAAACATGGCAGCAGAGAGATCAGCCAGAAATGATAAGAACAAAACGTGAGAAGTAAATCAAAACATGGCAGCAGAGAGATCAGCCAGAAATGATAAGAACAAAACGTTAGAAGTAAATCACAACGTGGCAGCAGAGAGATCAGCCAGAAATGATAAGAACGAAACGTTAGAAGTAAATCACAACGTGGCAGCAGAGAGATCAACCAGAAATGATAAGAACAAAACGTTAGAAGTAAATCACAACGTGGCAGCAGAGAGATCAGCCAGAAATGACAAGTAGAAAACGTGAGAAGTAATTCACAACGTGGCAGCAGAGAGATCACCCAGAAACGACAAGTAGAAAACATGAGAAGTAAATCACAACGTGGCAGCAGAGATATCAGCCAGAAATGACAGGAAGAAAACATGAGAAGTAAATCACAACGAGGCAGCAGAGAGATCAGCCGGAAATGACAAGAACAAAACGTGAGAAGTAAATCACAATGTGGCAGCAGAGATCAGCCAGAAATGACGAGAGGAACACATGAGAAGTAAATCACAACGTGGTAGCCGAGAGATCAGCCAGAAATTATAAGAACAATACGTGAGAAGTAAATCACAACGTGGCAGCAGAGAGATCAGCCAGAAACGACAAGTAGAAAACATGAGAAGTGAATCACAACGTGGCAGCAGAGAGATCAGCCAGAAATGACAGGAAGAAAACATGAGAAGTAAATGACAACGTGGCAGCAGAGAGATCAGCAGGAAATGACAAGAACAAAACGTGAGAAGTAAATCACAACGTGGCAGCAGAGAGATCAGCCAGAAATGACAAATAGAAAACGTAAGAAGTAATTCACAACATGGCAGCAGAGAGATCAGCCAGAAATGACTAGAGGAACACATGAGAAGTAAATCACAACGTGGCAGCAGAGAGATCAGCCATAAATGATAAGAACAAAACGTGAGAAGTAAATCACAACGTGGCAGCAGAGAGATCAGCCAGAAACGACTAGAGGAACACATGAGAAGTAATTCACAACGTGGCAGCAGAGAGATCACCCAGAAACGACAAGTAGAAAACATGAGAAGTAAATCACAACGTGGCAGCAGAGATATCAGCCAGAAATGACAGGAAGAAAACATGAGAAGTAAATCACAACGAGGCAGCAGAGAGATCAGCCGGAAATGACAAGAACAAAACGTGAGAAGTAAATCACAATGTGGCAGCAGAGATCAGCCAGAAATGACGAGAGGAACACATGAGAAGTAAATCACAATGTGGCAGCAGAGATCAGCCAGAAATGACGAGAGGAACACATGAGAAGTAAATCACAACGTGGTAGCCGAGAGATCAGCCAGAAATTATAAGAACAATACGTGAGAAGTAAATCACAACGTGGCAGCAGAGAGATCAGCCAGAAACGACAAGTAGAAAACATGAGAAGTGAATCACAACGTGGCAGCAGAGAGATCAGCCAGAAATGACAGGAAGAAAACATGAGAAGTAAATGACAACGTGGCAGCAGAGAGATCAGCAGGAAATGACAAGAACAAAACGTGAGAAGTAAATCACAACGTGGCAGCAGAGAGATCAGCCAGAAATGACAAATAGAAAACGTAAGAAGTAATTCACAACATGGCAGCAGAGAGATCAGCCAGAAATGACTAGAGGAACACATGAGAAGTAAATCACAACGTGGCAGCAGAGAGATCAGCCATAAATGATAAGAACAAAACGTGAGAAGTAAATCACAACGTGGCAGCAGAGAGATCAGCCAGAAACGACTAGAGGAACACATGAGAAGTAATTCACAACGTGGCAGCAGAGAGATCACCCAGAAACGACAAGTAGAAAACATGAGAAGTAAATCACAACGTGGCAGCAGAGATATCAGCCAGAAATGACAGGAAGAAAACATGAGAAGTAAATCACAACGAGGCAGCAGAGAGATCAGCCGGAAATGACAAGAACAAAACGTGAGAAGTAAATCACAATGTGGCAGCAGAGATCAGCCAGAAATGACGAGAGGAACACATGAGAAGTAAATCACAACGTGGTAGCCGAGAGATCAGCCAGAAATTATAAGAACAATACGTGAGAAGTAAATCACAACGTGGCAGCAGAGAGATCAGCCAGAAACGACAAGTAGAAGACATGAGAAGTGAATCACAACGTGGCAGCAGAGAGATCAGCCAGAAATGACAGGAAGAAAACATGAGAAGTAAATGACAACGTGGCAGCAGAGAGATCAGCAGGAAATGACAAGAACAAAACGTGAGAAGTAAATCACAACGTGGCAGCAGAGAGATCAGCCAGAAATGACAAATAGAAAACGTAAGAAGTAATTCACAACATGGCAGCAGAGAGATCAGCCAGAAATGACTAGAGGAACACATGAGAAGTAAATCACAACGTGGCAGCAGAGAGATCAGCCATAAATGATAAGAACAAAACGTGAGAAGTAAATCACAACGTGGCAGCAGAGAGATCACCAAGAAATGACAAGTAGAAAACGTGAGAAGTAATTCACAACGTGGCAGCAGATAGATCACCCAGAAACGACAAGTAGAAAACATGAGAAGTAAATCTCAACGTGGCAGCAGAGAGATCAGCCAGAAATGACAAGAACAAAACGTGAGAAGTAAATCACAACATGGCAGCAGAGATATCAGCCAGAAATGATAAGAACAAAACATGAGAAGTAAATCACAATGTGGCAGCAGAGATCAGCCAGAAATGACGAGAGGAACACATGAGAAGTAAATCACAACGTGGCAGCAGAGATATCAGCCAGAAATGACAGGAAGAAAACGTGAGAAGTAAATCACAACGTGGCAGCAGAGAGATCAGCCGGAAATGACAAGAACAAAACGTGAGAAGTAAATCAAAACATGGCGGCAGAGAGATCAGCCAGAAATGATAAGAACAAAACATGAGAAGTAAATCACAATGTGGCAGCAGAGATCAGCCAGAAATGACGAGAGGAACACATGAGAAGTAAATCACAACGTGGCAGCAGAGAGATCAGCCAGAAACGACAAGTAGAAAACATGAGAAGTGAATCACAACGTGGCAGCAGAGAGATCAGCCAGAAATGACAGGAAGAAAACATGAGAAGTAAATCACAACGTGGCAGCAGAGAGATCAGCCGGAAATGACAAGAACAAAACGTGAGAAGTAAATCACAACGTGGCAGCAGAGAGATCAGCCAAGAATGATAAATAGAAAACGTAAGAAATAATTCACAACATGGCAGCAGAGAGATCAGCCAGAAACGACTAGAGGAACACATGAGAAGTAAATCACAACGTGGCAGCAGAGAGATCAGCCAGAAATGACAAGAAAAAACATGAGAAGTAAATCACAACGTGGCAGCAGAGAGATCAGGCAGAAATGACTAGAGGAACACATGACAAGTAAATCACAACGTGGCAGCAGAGAGATCAGCCATAAATGATAAGAACAAAACGTGAGAAGTAAATCACAACGTGGCAGCAGAGAGATCATCCAGAAATGACAAGTAGAAAACGTGAGAAGTAATTCACAACGTGGCAGCAGAGAGATCACCCAGAAACGACAAGTAGAAAACATGAGAAGTAAATCACAACGTGGCAGCGGAGAGATCAGCCGGAAATGACAAGAACAAAACGTGAGAAGTAAATCAAAACTTGGCAGCAGAGAGATCAGCCAGAAATTATAAGAACAAAACGTGAGAAGTAAATCAAAACATGGCAGCAGAGAGATCAGCCAGAAATGATAAGAACAAAACGTGAGAAGTAAATCAAAACATGGCAGCAGAGAGATCAGCCAGAAATGATAAGAACAAAACGTTAGAAGTAAATCACAACGTGGCAGCAGAGAGATCAGCCAGAAATGATAAGAACGAAACGTTAGAAGTAAATCACAACGTGGCAGCAGAGAGATCAGCCGGAAATGATAAGAACAAAACGTTAGAAGTAAATCACAACGTGGCAGCAGAGAGATCAGCCAGAAATGACAAGTAGAAAACGTGAGAAGTAATTCACAACGTGGCAGCAGAGAGATCACCCAGAAACGACAAGTAGAAAACATGAGAAGTAAATCACAACGTGGCAGCAGAGATATCAGCCAGAAATGACAGGAAGAAAACATGAGGAGTAAATCACAACGAGGCAGCAGAGAGATCAGCCGGAAATGACAAGAACAAAACGTGAGAAGTAAATCACAATGTGGCAGCAGAGATCAGCCAGAAATGACGAGAGGAACACATGAGAAGTAAATCACAACGTGGTAGCCGAGAGATCAGCCAGAAATTATAAGAACAATACGTGAGAAGTAAATCACAACGTGGCAGCAGAGAGATCAGCCAGAAACGACAAGTAGAAAACATGAGAAGTGAATCACAACGTGGCAGCAGAGAGATCAGCCAGAAATGACAGGAAGAAAACATGAGAAGTAAATGACAACGTGGCAGCAGAGAGATCAGCAGGAAATGACAAGAACAAAACGTGAGAAGTAAATCACAACGTGGCAGCAGAGAGATCAGCCAGAAATGACAAATAGAAAACGTAAGAAGTAATTCACAACATGGCAGCAGAGAGATCAGCCAGAAATGACTAGAGGAACACATGAGAAGTAAATCACAACGTGGCAGCAGAGAGATCAGCCATAAATGATAAGAACAAAACGTGAGAAGTAAATCACAACGTGGCAGCAGAGAGATCAGCCAGAAACGACTAGAGGAACACATGAGAAGTAATTCACAACGTGGCAGCAGAGAGATCACCCAGAAACGACAAGTAGAAAACATGAGAAGTAAATCACAACGTGGCAGCAGAGATATCAGCCAGAAATGACAGGAAGAAAACATGAGAAGTAAATCACAACGAGGCAGCAGAGAGATCAGCCGGAAATGACAAGAACAAAACGTGAGAAGTAAATCACAATGTGGCAGCAGAGATCAGCCAGAAATGACGAGAGGAACACATGAGAAGTAAATCACAACGTGGTAGCCGAGAGATCAGCCAGAAATTATAAGAACAATACGTGAGAAGTAAATCACAACGTGGCAGCAGAGAGATCAGCCAGAAACGACAAGTAGAAAACATGAGAAGTGAATCACAACGTGGCAGCAGAGAGATCAGCCAGAAATGACAGGAAGAAAACATGAGAAGTAAATGACAACGTGGCAGCAGAGAGATCAGCAGGAAATGACAAGAACAAAACGTGAGAAGTAAATCACAACGTGGCAGCAGAGAGATCAGCCAGAAATGACAAATAGAAAACGTAAGAAGTAATTCACAACATGGCAGCAGAGAGATCAGCCAGAAATGACTAGAGGAACACATGAGAAGTAAATCACAACGTGGCAGCAGAGAGATCAGCCATAAATGATAAGAACAAAACGTGAGAAGTAAATCACAACGTGGCAGCAGAGAGATCACCAAGAAATGACAAGTAGAAAACGTGAGAAGTAATTCACAACGTGGCAGCAGATAGATCACCCAGAAACGACAAGTAGAAAACATGAGAAGTAAATCTCAACGTGGCAGCAGAGAGATCAGCCAGAAATGACAAGAACAAAACGTGAGAAGTAAATCACAACATGGCAGCAGAGAGATCAGCCAGAAATGATAAGAACAAAACATGAGAAGTAAATCACAATGTGGCAGCAGAGATCAGCCAGAAATGACGAGAGGAACACATGAGAAGTAAATCACAACGTGGCAGCAGAGATATCAGCCAGAAATGACAGGAAGAAAACGTGAGAAGTAAATCACAACGTGGCAGCAGAGAGATCAGCCGGAAATGACAAGAACAAAACGTGAGAAGTAAATCAAAACATGGCGGCAGAGAGATCAGCCAGAAATGATAAGAACAAAACATGAGAAGTAAATCACAATGTGGCAGCAGAGATCAGCCAGAAATGACGAGAGGAACACATGAGAAGTAAATCACAACGTGGCAGCAGAGAGATCAGCCAGAAACGACAAGTAGAAAACATGAGAAGTGAATCACAACGTGGCAGCAGAGAGATCAGCCAGAAATGACAGGAAGAAAACATGAGAAGTAAATCACAACGTGGCAGCAGAGAGATCAGCCGGAAATGACAAGAACAAAACGTGAGAAGTAAATCACAACGTGGCAGCAGAGAGATCAGCCAAGAATGATAAATAGAAAACGTAAGAAATAATTCACAACATGGCAGCAGAGAGATCAGCCAGAAACGACTAGAGGAACACATGAGAAGTAAATCACAACGTGGCAGCAGAGAGATCAGCCAGAAATGACAAGAAAAAACATGAGAAGTAAATCACAACGTGGCAGCAGAGAGATCAGGCAGAAATGACTAGAGGAACACATGACAAGTAAATCACAACGTGGCAGCAGAGAGATCAGCCATAAATGATAAGAACAAAACGTGAGAAGTAAATCACAACGTGGCAGCAGAGAGATCAGCCGGAAATGACAAGAACAAAACGTGAGAAGTAAATCAAAACATGGCGGCAGAGAGATCAGCCAGAAATGATAAGAACAAAACATGAGAAGTAAATCACAATGTGGCAGCAGAGATCAGCCAGAAATGACGAGAGGAACACATGAGAAGTATATCACAACGTGGCAGCAGAGATATCAGCCAGAAATGACAGGAAGAAAACGTGAGAAGTAAATCACAACGTGGCAGCAGAGAGATCAGCCGGAAATGACAAGAACAAAACGTGAGAGGTAAATCACAACGTGGCAGCAGAGAGATCAGCCAGAAATGATAAGAACGAAACGTTAGAAGTAAATCACAACGTGGCAGCAGAGAGATCAGCCAGAAATGATAAGAACAAAACGTTAGAAGTAAATCACAACGTGGCAGCAGAGAGATCAGCCAGAAATGACAAGTAGAAAACGTGAGACGTAATTCACAACGTGGCAGCAGAGAGATCACCCAGAAACGACAAGTAGAAAACATGAGAAGTAAATCACAACGTGGCAGCAGAGATATCAGCCAGAAATGACAAGAACAATACGTGAGAAGTAAATCACAACGTGGCAGCAGAGAGATCAGCCGGAAATGACAAGAACAAAACGTGAGAAGTAAATCAAAACATGGCGGCAGAGAGATCAGCCAGAAATGATAAGAACAAAACATGAGAAGTAAATCACAATGTGGCAGCAGAGATCAGCCAGAAATGACGAGAGGAACACATGAGAAGTAAATCACAACGTGGTAGCAGAGAGATCAGCCAGAAATTATAAGAACAATACGTGAGAAGTAAATCACAACGTGGCAGCAGAGAGATCAGCCAGAAACGACAAGTAGAAAACATGAGAAGTGAATCACAACGTGGCAGCAGAGAGATCAGCCAGAAATGACAAGAACAAAACGTGAGAAGTAAATCACAACGTGGCAGCAGAGAGATCAGCCAAGAATGATAAATAGAAAACGTAAGAAGTAATTCACAACATGGCAGCAGAGAGATCAGCCAGAAATGACTAGAGGAACACATGAGAAGTAAATCACAACGTGGCAGCAGAGAGATCAGCCAGAAATGACAAGAAAAAACATGAGAAGTAAATCACAACGTGGCAGCAGAGAGATCAGGCAGAAATGACTAGAGGAACACATGACAAGTAAATCACAACGTGGTAGCAGAGAGATCAGCCAGAAATTATAAGAACAATACGTGAGAAGTAAATCACAACGTGGCAGCAGAGAGATCAGCCAGAAATGATAAGAACGAAACGTTAGAAGTAATTCACAACATGGCAGCAGAGAGATCAGCCAGAAATGACTAGAGGAACACATGAGAAGTAAATCACAACGTGGCAGCAGAGAGATCAGCCATAAATGATAAGAACAAAACGTGAGAAGTAAATCACAACGTGGCAGCAGAGAGATCACCCAGAAATGACAAGTAGAAAACGTGAGAAGTAATTCACAACGTGGCAGCATAGAGATCACCCAGAAACGACAAGTAGAAAACATGAGAAGTAAATCACAACGTGGCAGCAGAGAGATCAGCCAGAAATGACAAGAACAAAACGTGAGAAGTAAATCACAACATGGCAGCAGAGATATCAGCCAGAAATGATAAGAACAAAACATGAGAAGTAAATCACAATGTGGCAGCAGAGATCAGCCAGAAATGACGAGAGGAACACATGAGAAGTAAATCACAACGTGGCAGCAGAGATATCAGCCAGAAATTACAGGAAGAAAACGTGAGAAGTAAATCACAACGTGGCAGCAGAGAGATCAGCCGGAAATGACAAGAACAAAACGTGAGAAGTAAATCAAAACATGGCGGCAGAGAGATCAGCCAGAAATGATAAGAACAAAACATGAGAAGTAAATCACAATGTGGCAGCAGAGATCAGCCAGAAATGACGAGAGGAACACATGAGAAGTATATCACAACGTGGCAGCAGAGATATCAGCCAGAAATGACAGGAAGAAAACGTGAGAAGTAAATCACAACGTGGCAGCAGAGAGATCAGCCGGAAATGACAAGAACAAAACGTGAGAAGTAAATCACAACGTGGCAGCAGAGAGATCAGCCAGAAATGATAAGAACAAAACGTTAGAAGTAAATCACAACGTGGCAGTAGAGAGATCAGCCAGAAATGACAGGAAGAAAACATGAGAAGTAAATCACAACGTGGCAGCAGAGAGATCAGCCAGAAATGACAGGAAGAAAACATGAGAAGTAAATCACAACGAGGCAGCAGAGAGATCAGCCGGAAATGACAAGAACAAAACGTGAGAAGTAAATCACAATGTGGCAGCAGAGATCAGCCAGAAATGACGAGAGGAACACATGAGAAGTAAATCACAACGTGGTAGCAGAGAGATCAGCCAGAAATTATAAGAACAATACGTGAGAAGTAAATCACAACGTGGCAGCAGAGAGATCAGCCAGAAATGATAAGAACGAAACGTTAGAAGTAATTCACAACATGGCAGCAGAGAGATCAGCCAGAAATGACTAGAGGAACACATGAGAAGTAAATCACAACGTGGCAGCAGAGAGATCAGCCATAAATGATAAGAACAAAACGTGAGAAGTAAATCACAACGTGGCAGCAGAGAGATCACCCAGAAATGACAAGTAGAAAACGTGAGAAGTAATTCACAACGTGGCAGCATAGAGATCACCCAGAAACGACAAGTAGAAAACATGAGAAGTAAATCACAACATGGCAGCAGAGAGATCAGCCAGAAATGACAAGAACAAAACGTGAGAAGTAAATCACAATGTGGCAGCAGAGATCAGCCAGAAATGACGAGAGGAACACATGAGAAATATATCACAACGTGGCAGCAGAGATATCAGCCAGAAATGACAGGAAGAAAACGTGAGAAGTAAATCACAACGTGGCAGCAGAGAGATCAGCCGGAAATGACAAGAACAAAACGTGAGAAGTAAATCACAACGTGGCAGCAGAGAGATCAGCCAGAAATGATAAGAACAAAACGTTAGAAGTAAATCACAACGTGGCAGCAGAGAGATCAGCCAGAAATGACAGGAAGAAAACATGAGAAGTAAATCACAACGTGGCAGCAGAGAGATCAGCCAGAAATGACTAGAGGAACACATGAGAAGTAAATCACAACGTGGCAGCAGAGAGATCAGCCATAAATGATAAGAACAAAACGTGAGAAGTAAATCACAACGTGGCAGCAGAGAGATCAGCCGGAAATGACAAGAACAAAACGTGAGAAGTAAATCACAACGTGGCAGCAGAGAGATCAGCCAAGAATGATAAATAGAAAACGTAAGAAGTAATTCACAACATGGCAGCAGAGAGATCAGCCAGAAATGACTAGAGGAACACATGAGAAGTAAATCACAACGTGGCAGCAGAGAGATCAGCCAGAAATGACAAGAAAAAACATGAGAAGTAAATCACAACGTGGCAGCAGAGAGATCAGGCAGAAATGACTAGAGGAACACATGACAAGTAAATCACAACGTGGCAGCAGAGAGATCAGCCATAAATGATAAGAACAAACGTGAGAAGTAAATCACAACGTGGCAGCAGAGAGATCAGCCAGAAATGATAAGAACAAAACGTGAGAAGTAATTCACAACGTGGCAGCAGAGAGATCACCCAGAAACGACAAGTAGAAAACATGAGAAGTAAATCACAACGTGGCAGCAGAGAGATCAGCCGGAAATGACAAGAACAAAACGTGAGAAGTAAATCAAAACATGGCGGCAGAGAGATCAGCCAGAAATGATAAGAACAAAACATGAGAAGTAAATCACAATGTGGCAGCAGAGATCAGCCAGAAATGACGAGAGGAACACATGAGAAGTATATCACAACGTGGCAGCAGAGATATCAGCCAGAAATGACAGGAAGAAAACGTGAGAAGTAAATCACAACGTGGCAGCAGAGAGATCAGCCGGAAATGACAAGAACAAAACGTGAGAAGTAAATCACAACGTGGCAGCAGAGAGATCAGCCAGAAATGATAAGAACGAAACGTTAGAAGTAAATCACAACGTGGCAGCAGAGAGATCAGCCAGAAATGATAAGAACAAAACGTTAGAAGTAAATCACAACGTGGCAGCAGAGAGATCAGCCAGAAATGACAAGTAGAAAACGTGAGACGTAATTCACAACGTGGCAGCAGAGAGATCACCCAGAAACGACAAGTAGAAAACATGAGAAGTAAATCACAACGTGGCAGCAGAGATATCAGCCAGAAATGACAAGAACAATACGTGAGAAGTAAATCACAACGTGGCAGCAGAGAGATCAGCCGGAAATGACAAGAACAAAACGTGAGAAGTAAATCACAACGTGGCAGCAGAGAGATCAGCCAAGAATGATAAATAGAAAACGTAAGAAGTAATTCACAACATGGCAGCAGAGAGATCAGCCAGAAATGACTAGAGGAACACATGAGAAGTAAATCACAACGTGGCAGCAGAGAGATCAGCCAGAAATGACAAGAAAAAACATGAGAAGTAAATCACAACGTGGCAGCAGAGAGATCAGGCAGAAATGACTAGAGGAACACATGACAAGTAAATCACAACGTGGCAGCAGAGAGATCAGCCATAAATGATAAGAACAAACGTGAGAAGTAAATCACAACGTGGCAGCAGAGAGATCAGCCAGAAATGACAAGTAGAAAACGTGAGAAGTAATTCACAACGTGGCAGCAGAGAGATCACCCAGAAACGACAAGTAGAAAACATGAGAAGTAAATCACAACGTGGCAGCAGAGAGATCAGCCGGAAATGACAAGAACAAAACGTGAGAAGTAAATCACAATGTGGCAGCAGAGATCAGCCAGAAATGACGAGAGGAACACATGAGAAGTAAATCACAACGTGGTAGCCGAGAGATCAGCCAGAAATTATAAGAACAATACGTGAGAAGTAAATCACAACGTGGCAGCAGAGAGATCAGCCAGAAACGACAAGTAGAAAACATGAGAAGTGAATCACAACGTGGCAGCAGAGAGATCAGCCAGAAATGACAGGAAGAAAACATGAGAAGTAAATGACAACGTGGCAGCAGAGAGATCAGCAGGAAATGACAAGAACAAAACGTGAGAAGTAAATCACAACGTGGCAGCAGAGAGATCAGCCAGAAATGACAAATAGAAAACGTAAGAAGTAATTCACAACATGGCAGCAGAGAGATCAGCCAGAAATGACTAGAGGAACACATGAGAAGTAAATCACAACGTGGCAGCAGAGAGATCAGCCATAAATGATAAGAACAAAACGTGAGAAGTAAATCACAACGTGGCAGCAGAGAGATCAGCCAGAAACGACTAGAGGAACACATGAGAAGTAATTCACAACGTGGCAGCAGAGAGATCACCCAGAAACGACAAGTAGAAAACATGAGAAGTAAATCACAACGTGGCAGCAGAGATATCAGCCAGAAATGACAGGAAGAAAACATGAGAAGTAAATCACAACGAGGCAGCAGAGAGATCAGCCGGAAATGACAAGAACAAAACGTGAGAAGTAAATCACAATGTGGCAGCAGAGATCAGCCAGAAATGACGAGAGGAACACATGAGAAGTAAATCACAATGTGGCAGCAGAGATCAGCCAGAAATGACGAGAGGAACACATGAGAAGTAAATCACAACGTGGTAGCCGAGAGATCAGCCAGAAATTATAAGAACAATACGTGAGAAGTAAATCACAACGTGGCAGCAGAGAGATCAGCCAGAAACGACAAGTAGAAAACATGAGAAGTGAATCACAACGTGGCAGCAGAGAGATCAGCCAGAAATGACAGGAAGAAAACATGAGAAGTAAATGACAACGTGGCAGCAGAGAGATCAGCAGGAAATGACAAGAACAAAACGTGAGAAGTAAATCACAACGTGGCAGCAGAGAGATCAGCCAGAAATGACAAATAGAAAACGTAAGAAGTAATTCACAACATGGCAGCAGAGAGATCAGCCAGAAATGACTAGAGGAACACATGAGAAGTAAATCACAACGTGGCAGCAGAGAGATCAGCCATAAATGATAAGAACAAAACGTGAGAAGTAAATCACAACGTGGCAGCAGAGAGATCAGCCAGAAACGACTAGAGGAACACATGAGAAGTAATTCACAACGTGGCAGCAGAGAGATCACCCAGAAACGACAAGTAGAAAACATGAGAAGTAAATCACAACGTGGCAGCAGAGATATCAGCCAGAAATGACAGGAAGAAAACATGAGAAGTAAATCACAACGAGGCAGCAGAGAGATCAGCCGGAAATGACAAGAACAAAACGTGAGAAGTAAATCACAATGTGGCAGCAGAGATCAGCCAGAAATGACGAGAGGAACACATGAGAAGTAAATCACAACGTGGTAGCCGAGAGATCAGCCAGAAATTATAAGAACAATACGTGAGAAGTAAATCACAACGTGGCAGCAGAGAGATCAGCCAGAAACGACAAGTAGAAGACATGAGAAGTGAATCACAACGTGGCAGCAGAGAGATCAGCCAGAAATGACAGGAAGAAAACATGAGAAGTAAATGACAACGTGGCAGCAGAGAGATCAGCAGGAAATGACAAGAACAAAACGTGAGAAGTAAATCACAACGTGGCAGCAGAGAGATCAGCCAGAAATGACAAATAGAAAACGTAAGAAGTAATTCACAACATGGCAGCAGAGAGATCAGCCAGAAATGACTAGAGGAACACATGAGAAGTAAATCACAACGTGGCAGCAGAGAGATCAGCCATAAATGATAAGAACAAAACGTGAGAAGTAAATCACAACGTGGCAGCAGAGAGATCACCAAGAAATGACAAGTAGAAAACGTGAGAAGTAATTCACAACGTGGCAGCAGATAGATCACCCAGAAACGACAAGTAGAAAACATGAGAAGTAAATCTCAACGTGGCAGCAGAGAGATCAGCCAGAAATGACAAGAACAAAACGTGAGAAGTAAATCACAACATGGCAGCAGAGATATCAGCCAGAAATGATAAGAACAAAACATGAGAAGTAAATCACAATGTGGCAGCAGAGATCAGCCAGAAATGACGAGAGGAACACATGAGAAGTAAATCACAACGTGGCAGCAGAGATATCAGCCAGAAATGACAGGAAGAAAACGTGAGAAGTAAATCACAACGTGGCAGCAGAGAGATCAGCCGGAAATGACAAGAACAAAACGTGAGAAGTAAATCAAAACATGGCGGCAGAGAGATCAGCCAGAAATGATAAGAACAAAACATGAGAAGTAAATCACAATGTGGCAGCAGAGATCAGCCAGAAATGACGAGAGGAACACATGAGAAGTAAATCACAACGTGGCAGCAGAGAGATCAGCCAGAAACGACAAGTAGAAAACATGAGAAGTGAATCACAACGTGGCAGCAGAGAGATCAGCCAGAAATGACAGGAAGAAAACATGAGAAGTAAATCACAACGTGGCAGCAGAGAGATCAGCCGGAAATGACAAGAACAAAACGTGAGAAGTAAATCACAACGTGGCAGCAGAGAGATCAGCCAAGAATGATAAATAGAAAACGTAAGAAATAATTCACAACATGGCAGCAGAGAGATCAGCCAGAAACGACTAGAGGAACACATGAGAAGTAAATCACAACGTGGCAGCAGAGAGATCAGCCAGAAATGACAAGAAAAAACATGAGAAGTAAATCACAACGTGGCAGCAGAGAGATCAGGCAGAAATGACTAGAGGAACACATGACAAGTAAATCACAACGTGGCAGCAGAGAGATCAGCCATAAATGATAAGAACAAAACGTGAGAAGTAAATCACAACGTGGCAGCAGAGAGATCATCCAGAAATGACAAGTAGAAAACGTGAGAAGTAATTCACAACGTGGCAGCAGAGAGATCACCCAGAAACGACAAGTAGAAAACATGAGAAGTAAATCACAACGTGGCAGCGGAGAGATCAGCCGGAAATGACAAGAACAAAACGTGAGAAGTAAATCAAAACTTGGCAGCAGAGAGATCAGCCAGAAATTATAAGAACAAAACGTGAGAAGTAAATCAAAACATGGCAGCAGAGAGATCAGCCAGAAATGATAAGAACAAAACGTGAGAAGTAAATCAAAACATGGCAGCAGAGAGATCAGCCAGAAATGATAAGAACAAAACGTTAGAAGTAAATCACAACGTGGCAGCAGAGAGATCAGCCAGAAATGATAAGAACGAAACGTTAGAAGTAAATCACAACGTGGCAGCAGAGAGATCAGCCGGAAATGATAAGAACAAAACGTTAGAAGTAAATCACAACGTGGCAGCAGAGAGATCAGCCAGAAATGACAAGTAGAAAACGTGAGAAGTAATTCACAACGTGGCAGCAGAGAGATCACCCAGAAACGACAAGTAGAAAACATGAGAAGTAAATCACAACGTGGCAGCAGAGATATCAGCCAGAAATGACAGGAAGAAAACATGAGGAGTAAATCACAACGAGGCAGCAGAGAGATCAGCCGGAAATGACAAGAACAAAACGTGAGAAGTAAATCACAATGTGGCAGCAGAGATCAGCCAGAAATGACGAGAGGAACACATGAGAAGTAAATCACAACGTGGTAGCCGAGAGATCAGCCAGAAATTATAAGAACAATACGTGAGAAGTAAATCACAACGTGGCAGCAGAGAGATCAGCCAGAAACGACAAGTAGAAAACATGAGAAGTGAATCACAACGTGGCAGCAGAGAGATCAGCCAGAAATGACAGGAAGAAAACATGAGAAGTAAATGACAACGTGGCAGCAGAGAGATCAGCAGGAAATGACAAGAACAAAACGTGAGAAGTAAATCACAACGTGGCAGCAGAGAGATCAGCCAGAAATGACAAATAGAAAACGTAAGAAGTAATTCACAACATGGCAGCAGAGAGATCAGCCAGAAATGACTAGAGGAACACATGAGAAGTAAATCACAACGTGGCAGCAGAGAGATCAGCCATAAATGATAAGAACAAAACGTGAGAAGTAAATCACAACGTGGCAGCAGAGAGATCAGCCAGAAACGACTAGAGGAACACATGAGAAGTAATTCACAACGTGGCAGCAGAGAGATCACCCAGAAACGACAAGTAGAAAACATGAGAAGTAAATCACAACGTGGCAGCAGAGATATCAGCCAGAAATGACAGGAAGAAAACATGAGAAGTAAATCACAACGAGGCAGCAGAGAGATCAGCCGGAAATGACAAGAACAAAACGTGAGAAGTAAATCACAATGTGGCAGCAGAGATCAGCCAGAAATGACGAGAGGAACACATGAGAAGTAAATCACAACGTGGTAGCCGAGAGATCAGCCAGAAATTATAAGAACAATACGTGAGAAGTAAATCACAACGTGGCAGCAGAGAGATCAGCCAGAAACGACAAGTAGAAAACATGAGAAGTGAATCACAACGTGGCAGCAGAGAGATCAGCCAGAAATGACAGGAAGAAAACATGAGAAGTAAATGACAACGTGGCAGCAGAGAGATCAGCAGGAAATGACAAGAACAAAACGTGAGAAGTAAATCACAACGTGGCAGCAGAGAGATCAGCCAGAAATGACAAATAGAAAACGTAAGAAGTAATTCACAACATGGCAGCAGAGAGATCAGCCAGAAATGACTAGAGGAACACATGAGAAGTAAATCACAACGTGGCAGCAGAGAGATCAGCCATAAATGATAAGAACAAAACGTGAGAAGTAAATCACAACGTGGCAGCAGAGAGATCACCAAGAAATGACAAGTAGAAAACGTGAGAAGTAATTCACAACGTGGCAGCAGATAGATCACCCAGAAACGACAAGTAGAAAACATGAGAAGTAAATCTCAACGTGGCAGCAGAGAGATCAGCCAGAAATGACAAGAACAAAACGTGAGAAGTAAATCACAACATGGCAGCAGAGAGATCAGCCAGAAATGATAAGAACAAAACATGAGAAGTAAATCACAATGTGGCAGCAGAGATCAGCCAGAAATGACGAGAGGAACACATGAGAAGTAAATCACAACGTGGCAGCAGAGATATCAGCCAGAAATGACAGGAAGAAAACGTGAGAAGTAAATCACAACGTGGCAGCAGAGAGATCAGCCGGAAATGACAAGAACAAAACGTGAGAAGTAAATCAAAACATGGCGGCAGAGAGATCAGCCAGAAATGATAAGAACAAAACATGAGAAGTAAATCACAATGTGGCAGCAGAGATCAGCCAGAAATGACGAGAGGAACACATGAGAAGTAAATCACAACGTGGCAGCAGAGAGATCAGCCAGAAACGACAAGTAGAAAACATGAGAAGTGAATCACAACGTGGCAGCAGAGAGATCAGCCAGAAATGACAGGAAGAAAACATGAGAAGTAAATCACAACGTGGCAGCAGAGAGATCAGCCGGAAATGACAAGAACAAAACGTGAGAAGTAAATCACAACGTGGCAGCAGAGAGATCAGCCAAGAATGATAAATAGAAAACGTAAGAAATAATTCACAACATGGCAGCAGAGAGATCAGCCAGAAACGACTAGAGGAACACATGAGAAGTAAATCACAACGTGGCAGCAGAGAGATCAGCCAGAAATGACAAGAAAAAACATGAGAAGTAAATCACAACGTGGCAGCAGAGAGATCAGGCAGAAATGACTAGAGGAACACATGACAAGTAAATCACAACGTGGCAGCAGAGAGATCAGCCATAAATGATAAGAACAAAACGTGAGAAGTAAATCACAACGTGGCAGCAGAGAGATCAGCCGGAAATGACAAGAACAAAACGTGAGAAGTAAATCAAAACATGGCGGCAGAGAGATCAGCCAGAAATGATAAGAACAAAACATGAGAAGTAAATCACAATGTGGCAGCAGAGATCAGCCAGAAATGACGAGAGGAACACATGAGAAGTATATCACAACGTGGCAGCAGAGATATCAGCCAGAAATGACAGGAAGAAAACGTGAGAAGTAAATCACAACGTGGCAGCAGAGAGATCAGCCGGAAATGACAAGAACAAAACGTGAGAGGTAAATCACAACGTGGCAGCAGAGAGATCAGCCAGAAATGATAAGAACGAAACGTTAGAAGTAAATCACAACGTGGCAGCAGAGAGATCAGCCAGAAATGATAAGAACAAAACGTTAGAAGTAAATCACAACGTGGCAGCAGAGAGATCAGCCAGAAATGACAAGTAGAAAACGTGAGACGTAATTCACAACGTGGCAGCAGAGAGATCACCCAGAAACGACAAGTAGAAAACATGAGAAGTAAATCACAACGTGGCAGCAGAGATATCAGCCAGAAATGACAAGAACAATACGTGAGAAGTAAATCACAACGTGGCAGCAGAGAGATCAGCCGGAAATGACAAGAACAAAACGTGAGAAGTAAATCAAAACATGGCGGCAGAGAGATCAGCCAGAAATGATAAGAACAAAACATGAGAAGTAAATCACAATGTGGCAGCAGAGATCAGCCAGAAATGACGAGAGGAACACATGAGAAGTAAATCACAACGTGGTAGCAGAGAGATCAGCCAGAAATTATAAGAACAATACGTGAGAAGTAAATCACAACGTGGCAGCAGAGAGATCAGCCAGAAACGACAAGTAGAAAACATGAGAAGTGAATCACAACGTGGCAGCAGAGAGATCAGCCAGAAATGACAAGAACAAAACGTGAGAAGTAAATCACAACGTGGCAGCAGAGAGATCAGCCAAGAATGATAAATAGAAAACGTAAGAAGTAATTCACAACATGGCAGCAGAGAGATCAGCCAGAAATGACTAGAGGAACACATGAGAAGTAAATCACAACGTGGCAGCAGAGAGATCAGCCAGAAATGACAAGAAAAAACATGAGAAGTAAATCACAACGTGGCAGCAGAGAGATCAGGCAGAAATGACTAGAGGAACACATGACAAGTAAATCACAACGTGGTAGCAGAGAGATCAGCCAGAAATTATAAGAACAATACGTGAGAAGTAAATCACAACGTGGCAGCAGAGAGATCAGCCAGAAATGATAAGAACGAAACGTTAGAAGTAATTCACAACATGGCAGCAGAGAGATCAGCCAGAAATGACTAGAGGAACACATGAGAAGTAAATCACAACGTGGCAGCAGAGAGATCAGCCATAAATGATAAGAACAAAACGTGAGAAGTAAATCACAACGTGGCAGCAGAGAGATCACCCAGAAATGACAAGTAGAAAACGTGAGAAGTAATTCACAACGTGGCAGCATAGAGATCACCCAGAAACGACAAGTAGAAAACATGAGAAGTAAATCACAACGTGGCAGCAGAGAGATCAGCCAGAAATGACAAGAACAAAACGTGAGAAGTAAATCACAACATGGCAGCAGAGATATCAGCCAGAAATGATAAGAACAAAACATGAGAAGTAAATCACAATGTGGCAGCAGAGATCAGCCAGAAATGACGAGAGGAACACATGAGAAGTAAATCACAACGTGGCAGCAGAGATATCAGCCAGAAATTACAGGAAGAAAACGTGAGAAGTAAATCACAACGTGGCAGCAGAGAGATCAGCCGGAAATGACAAGAACAAAACGTGAGAAGTAAATCAAAACATGGCGGCAGAGAGATCAGCCAGAAATGATAAGAACAAAACATGAGAAGTAAATCACAATGTGGCAGCAGAGATCAGCCAGAAATGACGAGAGGAACACATGAGAAGTATATCACAACGTGGCAGCAGAGATATCAGCCAGAAATGACAGGAAGAAAACGTGAGAAGTAAATCACAACGTGGCAGCAGAGAGATCAGCCGGAAATGACAAGAACAAAACGTGAGAAGTAAATCACAACGTGGCAGCAGAGAGATCAGCCAGAAATGATAAGAACAAAACGTTAGAAGTAAATCACAACGTGGCAGTAGAGAGATCAGCCAGAAATGACAGGAAGAAAACATGAGAAGTAAATCACAACGTGGCAGCAGAGAGATCAGCCAGAAATGACAGGAAGAAAACATGAGAAGTAAATCACAACGAGGCAGCAGAGAGATCAGCCGGAAATGACAAGAACAAAACGTGAGAAGTAAATCACAATGTGGCAGCAGAGATCAGCCAGAAATGACGAGAGGAACACATGAGAAGTAAATCACAACGTGGTAGCAGAGAGATCAGCCAGAAATTATAAGAACAATACGTGAGAAGTAAATCACAACGTGGCAGCAGAGAGATCAGCCAGAAATGATAAGAACGAAACGTTAGAAGTAATTCACAACATGGCAGCAGAGAGATCAGCCAGAAATGACTAGAGGAACACATGAGAAGTAAATCACAACGTGGCAGCAGAGAGATCAGCCATAAATGATAAGAACAAAACGTGAGAAGTAAATCACAACGTGGCAGCAGAGAGATCACCCAGAAATGACAAGTAGAAAACGTGAGAAGTAATTCACAACGTGGCAGCATAGAGATCACCCAGAAACGACAAGTAGAAAACATGAGAAGTAAATCACAACATGGCAGCAGAGAGATCAGCCAGAAATGACAAGAACAAAACGTGAGAAGTAAATCACAATGTGGCAGCAGAGATCAGCCAGAAATGACGAGAGGAACACATGAGAAATATATCACAACGTGGCAGCAGAGATATCAGCCAGAAATGACAGGAAGAAAACGTGAGAAGTAAATCACAACGTGGCAGCAGAGAGATCAGCCGGAAATGACAAGAACAAAACGTGAGAAGTAAATCACAACGTGGCAGCAGAGAGATCAGCCAGAAATGATAAGAACAAAACGTTAGAAGTAAATCACAACGTGGCAGCAGAGAGATCAGCCAGAAATGACAGGAAGAAAACATGAGAAGTAAATCACAACGTGGCAGCAGAGAGATCAGCCAGAAATGACTAGAGGAACACATGAGAAGTAAATCACAACGTGGCAGCAGAGAGATCAGCCATAAATGATAAGAACAAAACGTGAGAAGTAAATCACAACGTGGCAGCAGAGAGATCAGCCGGAAATGACAAGAACAAAACGTGAGAAGTAAATCACAACGTGGCAGCAGAGAGATCAGCCAAGAATGATAAATAGAAAACGTAAGAAGTAATTCACAACATGGCAGCAGAGAGATCAGCCAGAAATGACTAGAGGAACACATGAGAAGTAAATCACAACGTGGCAGCAGAGAGATCAGCCAGAAATGACAAGAAAAAACATGAGAAGTAAATCACAACGTGGCAGCAGAGAGATCAGGCAGAAATGACTAGAGGAACACATGACAAGTAAATCACAACGTGGCAGCAGAGAGATCAGCCATAAATGATAAGAACAAACGTGAGAAGTAAATCACAACGTGGCAGCAGAGAGATCAGCCAGAAATGATAAGAACAAAACGTGAGAAGTAATTCACAACGTGGCAGCAGAGAGATCACCCAGAAACGACAAGTAGAAAACATGAGAAGTAAATCACAACGTGGCAGCAGAGAGATCAGCCGGAAATGACAAGAACAAAACGTGAGAAGTAAATCAAAACATGGCGGCAGAGAGATCAGCCAGAAATGATAAGAACAAAACATGAGAAGTAAATCACAATGTGGCAGCAGAGATCAGCCAGAAATGACGAGAGGAACACATGAGAAGTATATCACAACGTGGCAGCAGAGATATCAGCCAGAAATGACAGGAAGAAAACGTGAGAAGTAAATCACAACGTGGCAGCAGAGAGATCAGCCGGAAATGACAAGAACAAAACGTGAGAAGTAAATCACAACGTGGCAGCAGAGAGATCAGCCAGAAATGATAAGAACGAAACGTTAGAAGTAAATCACAACGTGGCAGCAGAGAGATCAGCCAGAAATGATAAGAACAAAACGTTAGAAGTAAATCACAACGTGGCAGCAGAGAGATCAGCCAGAAATGACAAGTAGAAAACGTGAGACGTAATTCACAACGTGGCAGCAGAGAGATCACCCAGAAACGACAAGTAGAAAACATGAGAAGTAAATCACAACGTGGCAGCAGAGATATCAGCCAGAAATGACAAGAACAATACGTGAGAAGTAAATCACAACGTGGCAGCAGAGAGATCAGCCGGAAATGACAAGAACAAAACGTGAGAAGTAAATCACAACGTGGCAGCAGAGAGATCAGCCAAGAATGATAAATAGAAAACGTAAGAAGTAATTCACAACATGGCAGCAGAGAGATCAGCCAGAAATGACTAGAGGAACACATGAGAAGTAAATCACAACGTGGCAGCAGAGAGATCAGCCAGAAATGACAAGAAAAAACATGAGAAGTAAATCACAACGTGGCAGCAGAGAGATCAGGCAGAAATGACTAGAGGAACACATGACAAGTAAATCACAACGTGGCAGCAGAGAGATCAGCCATAAATGATAAGAACAAACGTGAGAAGTAAATCACAACGTGGCAGCAGAGAGATCAGCCAGAAATGACAAGTAGAAAACGTGAGAAGTAATTCACAACGTGGCAGCAGAGAGATCACCCAGAAACGACAAGTAGAAAACATGAGAAGTAAATCACAACGTGGCAGCAGAGAGATCAGCCGGAAATGACAAGAACAAAACGTGAGAAGTAAATCAAAACTTGGCAGCAGAGAGATCAGCCAGAAATTATAAGAACAAAACGTGAGAAGTAAATCAAAACATGGCAGCAGAGAGATCAGCCAGAAATGATAAGAACAAAACGTGAGAAGTAAATCAAAACATGGCAGCAGAGAGATCAGCCAGAAATGATAAGAACAAAACGTGAGAAGTAAATCACAACGTGGCAGCATAGAGATCAGCCATAAATGATAAGAACAAACGTGAGAAGTAAATCACAACGTGGCAGCAGAGAGATCAGCCAGAAACGACAAGTAGAAAACATGAGAAGTAAATCACAACGTGGCAGCAGAGAGATCAGCCAGAAATGACAAGAACAAAACGTGAGAAGTAAATCACAACATGGCAGCAGAGATTTCAGCCAGAAATGATAAGAACAAAACATGAGAAGTAAATCACAATGTGGCAGCAGAGATCAGCCAGAAATGACGAGAGGAACACATGAGAAGTAAATCACAACGTGGCAGCAGAGATATCAGCCAGAAATTACAGGAAGAAAACGTGAGAAGTAAATCACAACGTGGCAGCAGAGAGATCAGCCGGAAATGACAAGAACAAAACGTGAGAAGTAAATCAAAACATGGCGGCAGAGAGATCAGCCAGAAATGATAAGAACAAAACATGAGAAGTAAATCACAATGTGGCAGCAGAGATCAGCCAGAAATGACGAGAGGAACACATGAGAAGTATATCACAACGTGGCAGCAGAGATATCAGCCAGAAATGACAGGAAGAAAACGTGAGAAGTAAATCACAACGTGGCAGCAGAGAGATCAGCCGGAAATGACAAGAACAAAACGTGAGAAGTAAATCACAACGTGGCAGCAGAGAGATCAGCCAGAAATGATAAGAACGAAACGTTAGAAGTAAATCACAACGTGGCAGCAGAGAGATCAGCCAGAAATGACAGGAAGAAAACATGAGAAGTAAATCACAACGTGGCAGCAGAGAGATCAGCCGGAAATGACAAGAACAAAACGTGAGAAGTAAATCACAACGTGGCAGCAGAGAGATCAGCCAAGAATGATAAATAGAAAACGTAAGAAGTAATTCACAACATGGCAGCAGAGAGATCAGCCAGAAATGACTAGAGGAACACATGAGAAGTAAATCACAACGTGGCAGCAGAGAGATCAGCCAGAAATGACAAGAAAAAACATGAGAAGTAAATCACAACGTGGCAGCAGAGAGATCAGGCAGAAATGACTAGAGGAACACATGACAAGTAAATCACAACGTGGCAGCAGAGAGATCAGCCAAGAATGATAAATAGAAAACGTAAGAAGTAATTCACAACATGGCAGCAGAGAGATCAGCCAGAAATGACTAGAGGAACACATGAGAAGTAAATCACAACGTGGCAGCAGAGAGATCAGCCAGAAATGACAAGAAAAAACATGAGAAGTAAATCACAACGTGGCAGCAGAGAGATCAGGCAGAAATGACTAGAGGAACACATGACAAGTAAATCACAACGTGGCAGCAGAGAGATCAGCCATAAATGATAAGAACAAACGTGAGAGGTAAATCACAACGTGGCAGCAGAGAGATCAGCCAGAAATGACAAGTAGAAAACGTGAGAAGTAATTCACAACGTGGCAGCAGAGAGATCACCCAGAAACGACAAGTAGAAAACATGAGAAGTAAATCACAACGTGGCAGCAGAGAGATCAGCCGGAAATGAAAAGAACAAAACGTGAGAAGTAAATCAAAACATGGCAGCAGAGAGATCAGCCAGAAATTATAAGAACAAAACGTGAGAAGTAAATCAAAACATGGCAGCAGAGAGATCAGCCAGAAATGATAAGAACAAAACGTGAGAAGTAAATCAAAACATGGCAGCAGAGAGATCAGCCAGAAATGATAAGAACAAAACGTGAGAAGTAAATCACAACGTGGCAGCAGAGAGATCAGCCAGAAATGATAAGAACGAAACGTTAGAAGTAAATCACAACGTGGCAGCAGAGAGATCAGCCAGAAATGATAAGAACAAAACGTTAGAAGTAAATCACAACGTGGCAGCAGAGATATCAGCCAGAAATGACAAGTAGAAAACGTGAGAAGTAATTCACAACGTGGCAGCAGAGAGATCACCCAGAAACGACAAGTAGAAAACATGAGAAGTAAATCACAACGTGGCAGCAGAGATATCAGCCAGAAATGACAGGAAGAAAACATGAGAAGTAAATCACAACGAGGCAGCAGAGAGATCAGCCGGAAATGACAAGAACAAAACGTGAGAAGTAAATCACAATGTGGCAGCAGAGATCAGCCAGAAATGACGAGAGGAACACATGAGAAGTAAATCACAACGTGGTAGCAGAGAGATCAGCCAGAAATTATAAGAACAATACGTGAGAAGTAAATCACAACGTGGCAGCAGAGAGATCAGCCAGAAACGACAAGTAGAAAACATGAGAAGTGAATCACAACGTGGCAGCAGAGAGATCAGCCAGAAATGACAGGAAGAAAACATGAGAAGTAAATCACAACGTGGCAGCAGAGAGATCAGCCGGAAATGACAAGAACAAAACGTGAGAAGTAAATCACAACGTGGCAGCAGAGAGATCAGCCAAGAATGATAAATAGAAAATGTAAGAAGTAATTCACAACATGGCAGCAGAGAGATCAGCCAGAAATGACTAGAGGAACACATGAGAAGTAAATCACAACGTGGCAGCAGAGAGATCAGCCAGAAATGACAAGAACAAAACGTGAGAAGTAAATCACAACGTGGCAGCAGAGAGATCACCCAGAAATGACAAGTAGAAAACGTGAGAAGTAAATCACAACGTGGCAGCAGAGAGATCAGCCAGAAATGACAAGAACAAAACGTGAGAAGTAAATCACAACATGGCAGCAGAGATATCAGCCAGAAATGATAAGAACAAAACATGAGAAGTAAATCACAATGTGGCAGCAGAGATCAGCCAGAAATGACGAGAGGAACACATGAGAAGTAAATCACAACGTGGCAGCAGAGATATCAGCCAGAAATGACAGGAAGAAAACGTGAGAAGTAAATCACAACGTGGCAGCAGAGAGATCAGCCGGAAATGACAAGAACAAAACGTGAGAAGTAAATCAAAACATGGCGGCAGAGAGATCAGCCAGAAATGATAAGAACAAAACATGAGAAGTAAATCACAATGTGGCAGCAGAGATCAGCCAGAAATGACGAGAGGAACACATGAGAAGTATATCACAACGTGGCAGCAGAGATATCAGCCAGAAATGACAGGAAGAAAACGTGAGAAGTAAATCACAACGTGGCAGCAGAGAGATCAGCCGGAAATGACAAGAACAAAACGTGAGAAGTAAATCACAACGTGGCAGCAGAGAGATCAGCCAGAAATGATAAGAACGAAACGTTAGAAGTAAATCACAACGTGGCAGCAGAGAGATCAGCCAGAAATGATAAGAACAAAACGTTAGAAGTAAATCACAACGTGGCAGCAGAGAGATCAGCCAGAAATGACAAGTAGAAAACGTGAGACGTAATTCACAACGTGGCAGCAGAGAGATCACCCAGAAACGACAAGTAGAAAACATGAGAAGTAAATCACAACGTGGCAGCAGAGATATCAGCCAGAAATGACAAGAACAATACGTGAGAAGTAAATCACAACGTGGCAGCAGAGAGATCAGCCGGAAATGACAAGAACAAAACGTGAGAAGTAAATCACAACGTGGCAGCAGAGAGATCAGCCAAGAATGATAAATAGAAAACGTAAGAAGTAATTCACAACATGGCAGCAGAGAGATCAGCCAGAAATGACTAGAGGAACACATGAGAAGTAAATCACAACGTGGCAGCAGAGAGATCAGCCAGAAATGACAAGAAAAAACATGAGAAGTAAATCACAACGTGGCAGCAGAGAGATCAGGCAGAAATGACTAGAGGAACACATGACAAGTAAATCACAACGTGGCAGCAGAGAGATCAGCCATAAATGATAAGAACAAACGTGAGAAGTAAATCACAACGTGGCAGCAGAGAGATCAGCCAGAAATGACAAGTAGAAAACGTGAGAAGTAATTCACAACGTGGCAGCAGAGAGATCACCCAGAAACGACAAGTAGAAAACATGAGAAGTAAATCACAACGTGGCAGCAGAGAGATCAGCCGGAAATGACAAGAACAAAACGTGAGAAGTAAATCAAAACTTGGCAGCAGAGAGATCAGCCAGAAATTATAAGAACAAAACGTGAGAAGTAAATCAAAACATGGCAGCAGAGAGATCAGCCAGAAATGATAAGAACAAAACGTGAGAAGTAAATCAAAACATGGCAGCAGAGAGATCAGCCAGAAATGATAAGAACAAAACGTGAGAAGTAAATCACAACGTGGCAGCAGAGAGATCAGCCATAAATGATAAGAACAAACGTGAGAAGTAAATCACAACGTGGCAGCAGAGAGATCAGCCAGAAATGATAAGAACAAAACATGAGAAGTAAATCACAATGTGGCAGCAGAGATCAGCCAGAAATGACGAGAGGAACACATGAGAAGTAAATCACAACGTGGCAGCAGAGATATCAGCCAGAAATTACAGGAAGAAAACGTGAGAAGTAAATCACAACGTGGCAGCAGAGAGATCAGCCGGAAATGACAAGAACAAAACGTGAGAAGTAAATCAAAACATGGCGGCAGAGAGATCAGCCAGAAATGATAAGAACAAAACATGAGAAGTAAATCACAATGTGGCAGCAGAGATCAGCCAGAAATGACGAGAGGAACACATGAGAAGTATATCACAACGTGGCAGCAGAGATATCAGCCAGAAATGACAGGAAGAAAACGTGAGAAGTAAATCACAACGTGGCAGCAGAGAGATCAGCCGGAAATGACAAGAACAAAACGTGAGAAGTAAATCACAACGTGGCAGCAGAGAGATCAGCCAGAAATGATAAGAACGAAACGTTAGAAGTAAATCACAACGTGGCAGCAGAGAGATCAGCCAGAAATGACAGGAAGAAAACATGAGAAGTAAATCACAACGTGGCAGCAGAGAGATCAGCCGGAAATGACAAGAACAAAACGTGAGAAGTAAATCACAACGTGGCAGCAGAGAGATCAGCCAAGAATGATAAATAGAAAACGTAAGAAGTAATTCACAACATGGCAGCAGAGAGATCAGCCAGAAATGACTAGAGGAACACATGAGAAGTAAATCACAACGTGGCAGCAGAGAGATCAGCCAGAAATGACAAGAAAAAACATGAGAAGTAAATCACAACGTGGCAGCAGAGAGATCAGCCAGAAATGACTAGAGGAACACATGACAAGTAAATCGCAACGTGGCAGCAGAGAGATCAGCCAAGAATGATAAATAGAAAACGTAAGAAGTAATTCACAACATGGCAGCAGAGAGATCAGCCAGAAATGACTAGAGGAACACATGAGAAGTAAATCACAACGTGGCAGCAGAGAGATCAGCCAGAAATGACAAGAAAAAACATGAGAAGTAAATCACAACGTGGCAGCAGAGAGATCAGGCAGAAATGACTAGAGGAACACATGACAAGTAAATCACAACGTGGCAGCAGAGAGATCAGCCATAAATGATAAGAACAAACGTGAGAAGTAAATCACAACGTGGCAGCAGAGAGATCAGCCAGAAATGACAAGTAGAAAACGTGAGAAGTAATTCACAACGTGGCAGCAGAGAGATCAGCCAGAAATGATAAGAACGAAACGTTAGAAGTAAATCACAACGTGGCAGCAGAGAGATCAGCCAGAAATGATAAGAACAAAACGTTAGAAGTAAATCACAACGTGGCAGCAGAGATATCAGCCAGAAATGACAAGTAGAAAACGTGAGAAGTAATTCACAACGTGGCAGCAGAGAGATCACCCAGAAACGACAAGTAGAAAACATGAGAAGTAAATCACAACGTGGCAGCAGAGATATCAGCCAGAAATGACAGGAAGAAAACATGAGAAGTAAATCACAACGAGGCAGCAGAGAGATCAGCCGGAAATGACAAGAACAAAACGTGAGAAGTAAATCACAATGTGGCAGCAGAGATCAGCCAGAAATGACGAGAGGAACACATGAGAAGTAAATCACAACGTGGTAGCAGAGAGATCAGCCAGAAATTATAAGAACAATACGTGAGAAGTAAATCACAACGTGGCAGCAGAGAGATCAGCCAGAAACGACAAGTAGAAAACATGAGAAGTGAATCACAACGTGGCAGCAGAGAGATCAGCCAGAAATGACAGGAAGAAAACATGAGAAGTAAATCACAACGTGGCAGCAGAGAGATCAGCCGGAAATGACAAGAACAAAACGTGAGAAGTAAATCACAACGTGGCAGCAGAGAGATCAGCCAAGAATGATAAATAGAAAATGTAAGAAGTAATTCACAACATGGCAGCAGAGAGATCAGCCAGAAATGACTAGAGGAACACATGAGAAGTAAATCACAACGTGGCAGCAGAGAGATCAGCCAGAAATGACAAGAAAAAACATGAGAAGTAAATCACAACGTGGCAGCAGAGAGATCAGGCAGAAATGACTAGAGGAACACATGACAAGTAAATCACAACGTGGCAGCAGAGAGATCAGGCAGAAATGACTAGAGGAACACATGACAAGTAAATCACAACGTGGCAGCAGAGAGATCAGCCAAGAATGATAAATAGAAAACGTAAGAAGTAATTCACAACATGGCAGCAGAGAGATCAGCCAGAAATGACTAGAGGAACACATGAGAAGTAAATCACAACGTGGCAGCAGAGAGATCAGCCAGAAATGACAAGAAAAAACATGAGAAGTAAATCACAACGTGGCAAGCAGAGAGATCAGGCAGAAATGACTAGAGGAACACATGACAAGTAAATCACAACGTGGCAGCAGAGAGATCAGCCATAAATGATAAGAACAAACGTGAGAAGTAAATCACAACGTGGCAGCAGAGAGATCAGCCAGAAATGACAAGTAGAAAACGTGAGAAGTAATTCACAACGTGGCAGCAGAGAGATCACCCAGAAACGACAAGTAGAAAACATGAGAAGTAAATCACAACGTGGCAGCAGAGAGATCAGCCGGAAATGAAAAGAACAAAACGTGAGAAGTAAATCAAAACATGGCAGCAGAGAGATCAGCCAGAAATTATAAGAACAAAACGTGAGAAGTAAATCAAAACATGGCAGCAGAGAGATCAGCCAGAAATGATAAGAACAAAACGTGAGAAGTAAATCAAAACATGGCAGCAGAGAGATCAGCCAGAAATGATAAGAACAAAACGTTAGAAGTAAATCACAACGTGGCAGCAGAGAGATTAGCCAGAAATGATAAGAACGAAACGTTAGAAGTAGATCACAACGTGGCAGCAGAGAGATCAGCCAGAAATGATAAGAACAAAACGTTAGAAGTAAATCACAACGTGGCAGCAGAGAGATCAGCCAGAAATGACAAGTAGAAAACGTGAGAAGTAATTCACAACGTGGCAGCAAAGAGATCACCCAGAAACGACAAGTAGAAAACATGAGAAGTAAATCACAATGTGGCAGCAGAGATCAGCCAGAAATGACGAGAGGAACACATGAGAAGTAAATCACAACGTGGTAGCAGAGAGATCAGCCAGAAATTATAAGAACAATACGTGAGAAGTAAATCACAACGTGGCAGCAGAGAGATCAGCCAGAAACGACAAGTAGAAAACATGAGAAGTGAATCACAACGTGGCAGCAGAGAGATCAGCCAGAAATGACAGGAAGAAAACATGAGAAGTAAATCACAACGTGGCAGCAGAGAGATCAGCTAGAAATGACAAGAACAAAACGTGAGAAGTAAATCACAACGTGGCAGCAGAGAGATCAGCCAAGAATGATAAATAGAAAACGTAAGAAGTAATTCACAACATGGCAGCAGAGAGATCAGCCAGAAATGACTAGAGGAACACATGAGAAGTAAATCACAACGTGGCAGCAGAGAGATCAGCCAGAAATGACAAGAAAAAACATGAGAAGTAAATCACAACGTGGCAGCAGAGAGATCAGGCAGAAATGACTAGAGGAACACATGACAAGTAAATCACAACGTGGCAGCAGAGAGATCAGCCATAAATGATAAGAACAAACGTGAGAAGTAAATCACAACGTGGCAGCAGAGAGATCAGCCAGAAATGACAAGTAGAAAACGTGAGAAGTAATTCACAACGTGGCAGCAGAGAGATCACCCAGAAACGACAAGTAGAAAACATGAGAAGTAAATCACAACGTGGCAGCAGAGAGATCAGCCGGAAATGACAAGAACAAAACGTGAGAAGTAAATCAAAACTTGGCAGCAGAGAGATCAGCCAGAAATTATAAGAACAAAACGTGAGAAGTAAATCAAAACATGGCAGCAGAGAGATCAGCCAGAAATGATAAGAACAAAACGTGAGAAGTAAATCAAAACATGGCAGCAGAGAGATCAGCCAGAAATGATAAGAACAAAACGTTAGAAGTAAATCACAACGTGGCAGCAGAGAGATCAGCCAGAAATGATAAGAACGAAACGTTAGAAGTAAATCACAACGTGGCAGCAGAGAGATCAGCCAGAAATGATAAGAACAAAACGTTAGAAGTAAATCACAACGTGGCAGCAGAGAGATCAGCCAGAAATGACAAGTAGAAAACGTGAGAAGTAATTCACAACGTGGCAGCAGAGAGATCACCCAGAAACGACAAGTAGAAAACATGAGAAGTAAATCACAACGTGGCAGCAGAGATATCAGCCAGAAATGACAGGAAGAAAACATGAGAAGTAAATCACAACGAGGCAGCAGAGAGATCAGCCGGAAATGACAAGAACAAAACGTGAGAAGTAAATCACAATGTGGCAGCAGAGATCAGCCAGAAATGACGAGAGGAACACATGAGAAGTAAATCACAACGTGGTAGCAGAGAGATCAGCCAGAAATTATAAGAACAATACGTGAGAAGTAAATCACAACGTGGCAGCAGAGAGATCAGCCAGAAACGACAAGTAGAAAACATGAGAAGTGAATCACAACGTGGCAGCAGAGAGATCAGCCAGAAATGACAGGAAGAAAACATGAGAAGTAAATCACAACGTGGCAGCAGAGAGATCAGCCAGAAACGACAAGTAGAAAACATGAGAAGTGAATCACAATGTGGCAGCAGAGATCAGCCAGAAATGACGAGAGGAACACATGAGAAGTAAATCACAACGTGGTAGCAGAGAGATCAGCCGGAAATGACAAGAACAAAACGTAAGAAGTAATTCACAACATGGCAGCAGAGAGATCAGCCAGAAATGACTAGAGGAACACATGAGAAGTAAATCACAACGTGGCAGCAGAGAGATCAGCCATAAATGATAAGAACAAAACATGAGAAGTAAATCACAACGTGGCAGCAGAGAGATCACCCAGAAATGACAAGTAGAAAACGTGAGAAGTAATTCACAACGTGGCAGCAGAGAGATCACCCAGAAACGACAAGTAGAAAACATGAGAAGTAAATCACAACGTGGCAGCAGAGAGATCAGCCAGAAATGACAAGAACAAAACGTGAGAAGTAAATCACAACATGGCAGCAGAGATATCAGCCAGAAATGATAAGAACAAAACATGAGAAGTAAATCACAATGTGGCAGCAGAGATCAGCCAGAAATGACGAGAGGAACACATGAGAAGTAAATCACAACGTGGCAGCAGAGATATCAGCCAGAAATTACAGGAAGAAAACGTGAGAAGTAAATCACAACGTGGCAGCAGAGAGATCAGCCGGAAATGACAAGAACAAAACGTGAGAAGTAAATCAAAACATGGCGGCAGAGAGATCAGCCAGAAATGATAAGAACAAAACATGAGAAGTAAATCACAATGTGGCAGCAGAGATCAGCCAGAAATGACGAGAGGAACACATGAGAAGTATATCACAACGTGGCAGCAGAGATATCAGCCAGAAATGACAGGAAGAAAACGTGAGAAGTAAATCACAACGTGGCAGCAGAGAGATCAGCCGGAAATGACAAGAACAAAACGTGAGAATAAATCACAACGTGGCAGCAGAGAGATCAGCCAGAAATGATAAGAACGAAACGTTAGAAGTAAATCACAACGTGGCAGCAGAGAGATCAGCCAGAAATGACAGGAAGAAAACATGAGAAGTAAATCACAACGTGGCAGCAGAGAGATCAGCCAGAAATGACTAGAGGAACACATGAGAAGTAAATCACAACGTGGCAGCAGAGAGATCAGCCATAAATGATAAGAACAAAACGTGAGAAGTAAATCACAACGTGGCAGCAGAGAGATCAGCCGGAAATGACAAGAACAAAACGTGAGAAGTAAATCACAACGTGGCAGCAGAGAGATCAGCCAAGAATGATAAATAGAAAACGTAAGAAGTAATTCACAACATGGCAGCAGAGAGATCAGCCAGAAATGACTAGAGGAACACATGAGAAGTAAATCACAACGTGGCAGCAGAGAGATCAGCCAGAAATGACAAGAAAAAACATGAGAAGTAAATCACAACGTGGCAGCAGAGAGATCAGGCAGAAATGACTAGAGGAACACATGACAAGTAAATCACAACGTGGCAGCAGAGAGATCAGCCATAAATGATAAGAACAAACGTGAGAAGTAAATCACAACGTGGCAGCAGAGAGATCAGGCAGAAATGACTAGAGGAACACGTGACAAGTAATTCACAACGTGGCAGCAGAGAGATCAGCCATAAATGATAAGAACAAAACGTGAGAAGTAAATCACAACGTGGCAGCAGAGAGATCAGCCAGAAATGACAAGTAGAAAACGTGAGAAGTAATTCACAACGTGGCAGCAGAGAGATCACCCAGAAACGACAAGTAGAAAACATGAGAAGTAAATCACAACGTGGCAGCGGAGAGATCAGCCGGAAATGACAAGAACAAAACGTGAGAAGTAAATCAAAACTTGGCAGCAGAGAGATCAGCCAGAAATTATAAGAACAAAACGTGAGAAGTAAATCAAAACATGGCAGCAGAGAGATCAGCCAGAAATGATAAGAACAAAACGTGAGAAGTAAATCAAAACATGGCAGCAGAGAGATCAGCCAGAAATGATAAGAACAAAACGTTAGAAGTAAATCACAACGTGGCAGCAGAGAGATCAGCCAGAAATGATAAGAACGAAACGTTAGAAGTAAATCACAACGTGGCAGCAGAGAGATCAGCCAGAAATGACAAGTAGAAAACGTGAGAAGTAATTCACAACGTGGCAGCAGAGAGATCACCCAGAAACGACAAGTAGAAAACATGAGAAGTAAATCACAACGTGGCAGCAGAGATATCAGCCAGAAATGACAGGAAGAAAACATGAGAAGTAAATCACAACGAGGCAGCAGAGAGATCAGCCGGAAATGACAAGAACAAAACGTGAGAAGTAAATCACAATGTGGCAGCAGAGATCAGCCAGAAATGACGAGAGGAACACATGAGAAGTAAATCACAACGTGGTAGCCGAGAGATCAGCCAGAAATTATAAGAACAATACGTGAGAAGTAAATCACAACGTGGCAGCAGAGAGATCAGCCAGAAACGACAAGTAGAAAACATGAGAAGTGAATCACAACGTGGCAGCAGAGAGATCAGCCAGAAATGACTAGAGGAACACATGAGAAGTAAATCACAACGTGGCAGCAGAGAGATCAGCCATAAATGATAAGAACAAAACGTGAGAAGTAAATCACAACGTGGCAGCAGAGAGATCAGCCAGAAACGACTAGAGGAACACATGAGAAGTAATTCACAACGTGGCAGCAGAGAGATCACCCAGAAACGACAAGTAGAAAACATGAGAAGTAAATCACAACGTGGCAGCAGAGAGATCAGCAGGAAATGACAAGAACAAAACGTGAGAAGTAAATCACAACGTGGCAGCAGAGAGATCAGCCAGAAATGACAAATAGAAAACGTAAGAAGTAATTCACAACATGGCAGCAGAGAGATCAGCCAGAAATGACTAGAGGAACACATGAGAAGTAAATCACAACGTGGCAGCAGAGAGATCAGCCATAAATGATAAGAACAAAACGTGAGAAGTAAATCCCAACGTGGCAGCAGAGAGATCAGCCAGAAACGACTAGAGGAACACATGAGAAGTAATTCACAACGTGGCAGCAGAGAGATCACCCAGAAACGACAAGTAGAAAACATGAGAAGTAAATCACAACGTGGCAGCAGAGATATCAGCCAGAAATGACAGGAAGAAAACATGAGAAGTAAATCACAACGAGGCAGCAGAGAGATCAGCCGGAAATGACGAGAGGAACACATGAGAAGTAAATCACAACGTGGTAGCCGAGAGATCAGCCAGAAATTATAAGAACAATACGTGAGAAGTAAATCACAACGTGGCAGCAGAGAGATCAGCCAGAAACGACAAGTAGAAAACATGAGAAGTGAATCACAACGTGGCAGCAGAGAGATCAGCCAGAAATGACAGGAAGAAAACATGAGAAGTAAATCACAACGTGGCAGCAGAGAGATCAGCCGGAAATGACAAGAACAAAACGTGAGAAGTAAATCACAACGTGGCAGCAGAGAGATCAGCCAAGAATGATAAATAGAAAACGTAAGAAGTAATTCACAACATGGCAGCAGAGAGATCAGCCAGAAACGACTAGAGGAACACATGAGAAGTAAATCACAACGTGGCAGCAGAGAGATCAGCCAGAAATGACAAGAAAAAACATGAGAAGTAAATCACAACGTGACAGCAGAGAGATCAGGCAGAAATGACTAGAGGAACACATGACAAGTAAATCACAACGTGGCAGCAGAGAGATCAGCCATAAATGATAAGAACAAAACGTGAGAAGTAAATCACAACGTGGCAGCAGAGAGATCAGCCGGAAATGACAAGAACAAAACGTGAGAAGTAAATCAAAACATGGCGGCAGAGAGATCAGCCAGAAATGATAAGAACAAAACATGAGAAGTAAATCACAATGTGGCAGCAGAGATCAGCCAGAAATGACGAGAGGAACACATGAGAAGTAAATCACAACGTGGTAGCAGAGAGATCAGCCAGAAATTATAAGAACAATACGTGAGAAGTAATTCACAACGTGGCAGCAGAGAGATCACCCAGAAACGACAAGTAGAAAACATGAGAAGTAAATCACAACGTGGCAGCAGAGATATCAGCCAGAAATGACAGGAAGAAAACATTAGAAGTAAATCACAACGAGGCAGCAGAGAGATCAGCCGGAAATGACAAGAACAAAACGTGAGAAGTAAATCACAATGTGGCAGCAGAGATCAGCCAGAAATGACGAGAGGAACACATGAGAAGTAAATCACAACGTGGTAGCAGAGAGATCAGCCAGAAATTATAAGAACAATACGTGAGAAGTAAATCACAACGTGGCAGCAGAGAGATCAGCCAGAAACGACAAGTAGAAAACATGAGAAGTGAATCACAACGTGGCAGCAGAGAGATCAGCCAGAAATGACAGGAAGAAAACATGAGAAGTAAATCACAACGTGGCAGCAGAGAGATCAGCCGGAAATGACAAGAACAAAACGGGAGAAGTAAATCACAACGTGGCAGCAGAGAGATCAGCCAGAAATGACAAATAGAAAACATAAGAAGTAAATCACAACGTGGCAGCAGAGAGATCAGCCGGAAATGACAAGAACAAAACGTGAGAAGTAAATCACAACGTGGCAGCAGAGAGATCAGCCAGAAATGATAAGAACGAAACGTTAGAAGTAAATCACAACGTGGCAGCAGAGAGATCATCCAGAAATGATAAGAACAAAACGTTAGAAGTAAATCACAACGTGGCAGCAGAGAGATCAGCCAGAAATGACAAGTAGAAAACGTGAGACGTAATTCACAACGTGGCAGCAGAGAGATCACCCAGAAACGACAAGTAGAAAACATGAGAAGTAAATCACAACGTGGCAGCAGAGATATCAGCCAGAAATGACAAGAACAATACGTGAGAAGTAAATCACAACGTGGCAGCAGAGAGATCAGCCGGAAATGACAAGAACAAAACGTGAGAAGTAAATCAAAACATGGCGGCAGAGAGATCAGCCAGAAATGATAAGAACAAAACATGAGAAGTAAATCACAATGTGGCAGCAGAGATCAGCCAGAAATGACGAGAGGAACACATGAGAAGTAAATCACAACGTGGTAGCAGAGAGATCAGCCAGAAATTATAAGAACAATACGTGAGAAGTAAATCACAACGTGGCAGCAGAGAGATCAGCCAGAAACGACAAGTAGAAAACATGAGAAGTGAATCACAACGTGGCAGCAGAGAGATCAGCCAGAAATGACAAGAACAAAACGTGAGAAGTAAATCACAACGTGGCAGCAGAGAGATCAGCCAAGAATGATAAATAGAAAACGTAAGAAGTAATTCACAACATGGCAGCAGAGAGATCAGCCAGAAATGACTAGAGGAACACATGAGAAGTAAATCACAACGTGGCAGCAGAGAGATCAGCCAGAAATGACAAGAAAAAACATGAGAAGTAAATCACAACGTGGCAGCAGAGAGATCAGGCAGAAATGACTAGAGGAACACATGACAAGTAAATCACAACGTGGCAGCAGAGAGATCAGCCATAAATGATAAGAACAAAACGTGAGAAGTAAATCACAACGTGGCAGCAGAGAGATCAGCCAGAAATGACAAGTAGAAAACGTGAGAAGTAATTCACAACGTGGCAGCAGAGAGATCACCCAGAAACGACAAGTAGAAAACATGAGAAGTAAATCACAACGTGGCAGCAGAGAGATCAGCCGGAAATGACAAGAACAAAACGTGAGAAGTAAATCAAAACTTGGCAGCAGAGAGATCAGCCAGAAATTATAAGAACAAAACGTGAGAAGTAAATCAAAACATGGCAGCAGAGAGATCAGCCAGAAATGATAAGAACAAAACGTGAGAAGTAAATCAAAACATGGCAGCAGAGAGATCAGCCAGAAATGATAAGAACAAAACGTTAGAAGTAAATCACAACGTGGCAGCAGAGAGATCAGCCAGAAATGATAAGAACGAAACGTTAGAAGTAAATCACAACGTGGCAGCAGAGAGATCAACCAGAAATGATAAGAACAAAACGTTAGAAGTAAATCACAACGTGGCAGCAGAGAGATCAGCCAGAAATGACAAGTAGAAAACGTGAGAAGTAATTCACAACGTGGCAGCAGAGAGATCACCCAGAAACGACAAGTAGAAAACATGAGAAGTAAATCACAACGTGGCAGCAGAGATATCAGCCAGAAATGACAGGAAGAAAACATGAGAAGTAAATCACAACGAGGCAGCAGAGAGATCAGCCGGAAATGACAAGAACAAAACGTGAGAAGTAAATCACAATGTGGCAGCAGAGATCAGCCAGAAATGACGAGAGGAACAGATGAGAAGTAAATCACAACGTGGTAGCCGAGAGATCAGCCAGAAATTATAAGAACAATACGTGAGAAGTAAATCACAACGTGGCAGCAGAGAGATCAGCCAGAAACGACAAGTAGAAAACATGAGAAGTGAATCACAACGTGGCAGCAGAGAGATCAGCCAGAAATGACAGGAAGAAAACATGAGAAGTAAATGACAACGTGGCAGCAGAGAGATCAGCAGGAAATGACAAGAACAAAACGTGAGAAGTAAATCACAACGTGGCAGCAGAGATATCAGCCAGAAATGACAAATAGAAAACGTAAGAAGTAATTCACAACATGGCAGCAGAGAGATCAGCCAGAAATGACTAGAGGAACACATGAGAAGTAAATCACAACGTGGCAGCAGAGAGATCAGCCATAAATGATAAGAACAAAACGTGAGAAGTAAATCACAACGTGGCAGCAGAGAGATCAGCCAGAAACGACTAGAGGAACACATGAGAAGTAATTCACAACGTGGCAGCAGAGAGATCACCCAGAAACGACAAGTAGAAAACATGAGAAGTAAATCACAACGTGGCAGCAGAGATATCAGCCAGAAATGACAGGAAGAAAACATGAGAAGTAAATCACAACGAGGCAGCAGAGAGATCAGCCGGAAATGACAAGAACAAAACGTGAGAAGTAAATCACAATGTGGCAGCAGAGATCAGCCAGAAATGACGAGAGGAACAGATGAGAAGTAAATCACAACGTGGTAGCCGAGAGATCAGCCAGAAATTATAAGAACAATACGTGAGAAGTAAATCACAACGTGGCAGCAGAGAGATCAGCCAGAAACGACAAGTAGAAAACATGAGAAGTGAATCACAACGTGGCAGCAGAGAGATCAGCCAGAAATGACAGGAAGAAAACATGAGAAGTAAATGACAACGTGGCAGCAGAGAGATCAGCAGGAAATGACAAGAACAAAACGTGAGAAGTAAATCACAACGTGGCAGCAGAGAGATCAGCCAGAAATGACAAATAGAAAACGTAAGAAGTAATTCACAACATGGCAGCAGAGAGATCAGCCAGAAATGACTAGAGGAACACATGAGAAGTAAATCACAACGTGGCAGCAGAGAGATCAGCCATAAATGATAAGAACAAAACGTGAGAAGTAAATCACAACGTGGCAGCAGAGAGATCAGCCAGAAACGACTAGAGGAACACATGAGAAGTAATTCACAACGTGGCAGCAGAGAGATCACCCAGAAACGACAAGTAGAAAACATGAGAAGTAAATCACAACGTGGCAGCAGAGATATCAGCCAGAAATGACAGGAAGAAAACATGAGAAGTAAATCACAACGAGGCAGCAGAGAGATCAGCCGGAAATGACAAGAACAAAACGTGAGAAGTAAATCACAATGTGGCAGCAGAGATCAGCCAGAAATGACGAGAGGAACACATGAGAAGTAAATCACAACGTGGTAGCCGAGAGATCAGCCAGAAATTATAAGAACAATACGTGAGAAGTAAATCACAACGTGGCAGCAGAGAGATCAGCCAGAAACGACAAGTAGAAAACATGAGAAGTGAATCACAACGTGGCAGCAGAGAGATCAGCCAGAAATGACAGGAAGAAAACATGAGAAGTAAATGACAACGTGGCAGCAGAGAGATCAGCAGGAAATGACAAGAACAAAACGTGAGAAGTAAATCACAACGTGGCAGCAGAGAGATCAGCCAGAAATGACAAATAGAAAACGTAAGAAGTAATTCACAACATGGCAGCAGAGAGATCAGCCAGAAATGACTAGAGGAACACATGAGAAGTAAATCACAACGTGGCAGCAGAGAGATCAGCCATAAATGATAAGAACAAAACGTGAGAAGTAAATCACAACGTGGCAGCAGAGAGATCACCAAGAAATGACAAGTAGAAAACGTGAGAAGTAATTCACAACGTGGCAGCAGATAGATCACCCAGAAACGACAAGTAGAAAACATGAGAAGTAAATCTCAACGTGGCAGCAGAGAGATCAGCCAGAAATGACAAGAACAAAACGTGAGAAGTAAATCACAACATGGCAGCAGAGATATCAGCCAGAAATGATAAGAACAAAACATGAGAAGTAAATCACAATGTGGCAGCAGAGAGATCAGCCATAAATGATAAGAACAAAACGTGAGAAGTAAATCACAACGTGGCAGCAGAGAAATCACCCAGAAATGACAAGTAGAAAACGTGAGAAGTAATTCACAACGTGGCAGCAGAGAGATCACCCAGAAACGACAAGTAGAAAACATGAGAAGTAAATCACAACGTGGCAGCAGAGAGATCAGCCAGAAATGACAAGAACAAAACGTGAGAAGTAAATCACAACATGGCAGCAGAGATATCAGCCAGAAATGATAAGAACAAAACATGAGAAGTAAATCACAATGTGGCAGCAGAGATCAGCCAGAAATGACGAGAGGAACACATGAGAAGTAAATCACAACGTGGCAGCAGAGATATCAGCCAGATATTACAGGAAGAAAACGTGAGAAGTAAATCACAACGTGGCAGCAGAGAGATCAGCCGGAAATGACAAGAACAAAACGTGAGAAGTAAATCAAAACGTGGCAGCAGAGAGATCAGCCAGAAATGATAAGAACAAAACATGAGAAGTAAATCACAATGTGGCAGCAGAAATCAGCCAGAAATGACGAGAGGAACACATGAGAAGTATATCACAACGTGGCAGCAGAGATATCAGCCAGAAATGACAGGAAGAAAACGTGAGAAGTAAATCACAACGTGGCAGCAGAGAGATCAGCCGGAAATGACAAGAACAAAACGTGAGAAGTAAATCACAACGTGGCAGCAGAGAGATCAGCCAGAAATGATAAGAACGAAACGTTAGAAGTAAATCACAACGTGGCAGCAGAGAGATCAGCCAGAAATGACAGGAAGAAAACATGAGAAGTAAATCACAACGTGGCAGCAGAGAGATCAGCCATAAATGATAAGAACAAAACGTGAGAAGTAAATCACAACGTGGCAGCAGAGAGATCAGCCGGAAATGACAAGAACAAAACGTGAGAAGTAAATCACAACGTGGCAGCAGAGAGATCAGCCAAGAATGATAAATAGAAAACGGAAGAAGTAATTCACAACATGGCAGCAGAGAGATCAGCCAGAAATGATAAGAACAAAACATGAGAAGTAAATCACAATGTGGCAGCAGAGATCAGCCAGAAATGACGAGAGGAACACATGAGAAGTAAATCACAACGTGGCAGCAGAGATATCAGCCAGAAATTACAGGAAGAAAACGTGAGAAGTAAATCACAACGTGGCAGCAGAGAGATCAGCCGGAAATGACAAGAACAAAACGTGAGAAGTAAATCAAAACATGGCGGCAGAGAGATCAGCCAGAAATGATAAGAACAAAACATGAGAAGTAAATCACAATGTGGCAGCAGAGATCAGCCAGAAATGACGAGAGGAACACATGAGAAGTATATCACAACGTGGCAGCAGAGATATCAGCCAGAAATGACAGGAAGAAAACGTGAGAAGTAAATCACAACGTGGCAGCAGAGAGATCAGCCGGAAATGACAAGAACAAAACGTGAGAATAAATCACAACGTGGCAGCAGAGAGATCAGCCAGAAATGATAAGAACGAAACGTTAGAAGTAAATCACAACGTGGCAGCAGAGAGATCAGCCAGAAATGACAGGAAGAAAACATGAGAAGTAAATCACAACGTGGCAGCAGAGAGATCAGCCAGAAATGACTAGAGGAACACATGAGAAGTAAATCACAACGTGGCAGCAGAGAGATCAGCCATAAATGATAAGAACAAAACGTGAGAAGTAAATCACAACGTGGCAGCAGAGAGATCAGCCGGAAATGACAAGAACAAAACGTGAGAAGTAAATCACAACGTGGCAGCAGAGAGATCAGCCAAGAATGATAAATAGAAAACGTAAGAAGTAATTCACAACATGGCAGCAGAGAGATCAGCCAGAAATGACTAGAGGAACACATGAGAAGTAAATCACAACGTGGCAGCAGAGAGATCAGCCAGAAATGACAAGAAAAAACATGAGAAGTAAATCACAACGTGGCAGCAGAGAGATCAGGCAGAAATGACTAGAGGAACACATGACAAGTAAATCACAACGTGGCAGCAGAGAGATCAGCCATAAATGATAAGAACAAACGTGAGAAGTAAATCACAACGTGGCAGCAGAGAGATCAGGCAGAAATGACTAGAGGAACACGTGACAAGTAATTCACAACGTGGCAGCAGAGAGATCAGCCATAAATGATAAGAACAAAACGTGAGAAGTAAATCACAACGTGGCAGCAGAGAGATCAGCCAGAAATGACAAGTAGAAAACGTGAGAAGTAATTCACAACGTGGCAGCAGAGAGATCACCCAGAAACGACAAGTAGAAAACATGAGAAGTAAATCACAACGTGGCAGCGGAGAGATCAGCCGGAAATGACAAGAACAAAACGTGAGAAGTAAATCAAAACTTGGCAGCAGAGAGATCAGCCAGAAATTATAAGAACAAAACGTGAGAAGTAAATCAAAACATGGCAGCAGAGAGATCAGCCAGAAATGATAAGAACAAAACGTGAGAAGTAAATCAAAACATGGCAGCAGAGAGATCAGCCAGAAATGATAAGAACAAAACGTTAGAAGTAAATCACAACGTGGCAGCAGAGAGATCAGCCAGAAATGATAAGAACGAAACGTTAGAAGTAAATCACAACGTGGCAGCAGAGAGATCAGCCAGAAATGACAAGTAGAAAACGTGAGAAGTAATTCACAACGTGGCAGCAGAGAGATCACCCAGAAACGACAAGTAGAAAACATGAGAAGTAAATCACAACGTGGCAGCAGAGATATCAGCCAGAAATGACAGGAAGAAAACATGAGAAGTAAATCACAACGAGGCAGCAGAGAGATCAGCCGGAAATGACAAGAACAAAACGTGAGAAGTAAATCACAATGTGGCAGCAGAGATCAGCCAGAAATGACGAGAGGAACACATGAGAAGTAAATCACAACGTGGTAGCCGAGAGATCAGCCAGAAATTATAAGAACAATACGTGAGAAGTAAATCACAACGTGGCAGCAGAGAGATCAGCCAGAAACGACAAGTAGAAAACATGAGAAGTGAATCACAACGTGGCAGCAGAGAGATCAGCCAGAAATGACTAGAGGAACACATGAGAAGTAAATCACAACGTGGCAGCAGAGAGATCAGCCATAAATGATAAGAACAAAACGTGAGAAGTAAATCACAACGTGGCAGCAGAGAGATCAGCCAGAAACGACTAGAGGAACACATGAGAAGTAATTCACAACGTGGCAGCAGAGAGATCACCCAGAAACGACAAGTAGAAAACATGAGAAGTAAATCACAACGTGGCAGCAGAGAGATCAGCAGGAAATGACAAGAACAAAACGTGAGAAGTAAATCACAACGTGGCAGCAGAGAGATCAGCCAGAAATGACAAATAGAAAACGTAAGAAGTAATTCACAACATGGCAGCAGAGAGATCAGCCAGAAATGACTAGAGGAACACATGAGAAGTAAATCACAACGTGGCAGCAGAGAGATCAGCCATAAATGATAAGAACAAAACGTGAGAAGTAAATCACAACGTGGCAGCAGAGAGATCAGCCAGAAACGACTAGAGGAACACATGAGAAGTAATTCACAACGTGGCAGCAGAGAGATCACCCAGAAACGACAAGTAGAAAACATGAGAAGTAAATCACAACGTGGCAGCAGAGATATCAGCCAGAAATGACAGGAAGAAAACATGAGAAGTAAATCACAACGAGGCAGCAGAGAGATCAGCCGGAAATGACAAGAACAAAACGTGAGAAGTAAATCACAATGTGGCAGCAGAGATCAGCCAGAAATGACGAGAGGAACACATGAGAAGTAAATCACAACGTGGTAGCCGAGAGATCAGCCAGAAATTATAAGAACAATACGTGAGAAGTAAATCACAACGTGGCAGCAGAGAGATCAGCCAGAAACGACAAGTAGAAAACATGAGAAGTGAATCACAACGTGGCAGCAGAGAGATCAGCCAGAAATGACAGGAAGAAAACATGAGAAGTAAATCACAACGTGGCAGCAGAGAGATCAGCCGGAAATGACAAGAACAAAACGTGAGAAGTAAATCACAACGTGGCAGCATAGAGATCAGCCAAGAATGATAAATAGAAAACGTAAGAAGTAAACACAACATGGCAGCAGAGAGATCAGCCAGAAACGACTAGAGGAACACATGAGAAGTAAATCACAACGTGGCAGCAGAGAGATCAGCCATAAATGATAAGAACAAAACGTGAGAAGTAAATCACAACGTGGCAGCAGAGAGATCAGCCGGAAATGACAAGAACAAAACGTGAGAAGTAAATCACAACGTGGCAGCAGAGAGATCAGCCAAGAATGATAAATAGAAAACGTAAGAAGTAATTCACAACATGGCAGCAGAGAGATCAGCCAGAAATGATAAGAACAAAACATGAGAAGTAAATCACAATGTGGCAGCAGAGATCAGCCAGAAATGACGAGAGGAACACATGAGAAGTAAATCACAACGTGGCAGCAGAGATATCAGCCAGAAATTACAGGAAGAAAACGTGAGAAGTAAATCACAACGTGGCAGCAGAGAGATCAGCCGGAAATGACAAGAACAAAACGTGAGAAGTAAATCAAAACATGGCGGCAGAGAGATCAGCCAGAAATGATAAGAACAAAACATGAGAAGTAAATCACAATGTGGCAGCAGAGATCAGCCAGAAATGACGAGAGGAACACATGAGAAGTATATCACAACGTGGCAGCAGAGATATCAGCCAGAAATGACAGGAAGAAAACGTGAGAAGTAAATCACAACGTGGCAGCAGAGAGATCAGCCGGAAATGACAAGAACAAAACGTGAGAATAAATCACAACGTGGCAGCAGAGAGATCAGCCAGAAATGATAAGAACGAAACGTTAGAAGTAAATCACAACGTGGCAGCAGAGAGATCAGCCAGAAATGACAGGAAGAAAGCATGAGAAGTAAATCACAACGTGGCAGCAGAGAGATCAGCCAGAAATGACTAGAGGAACACATGAGAAGTAAATCACAACGTGGCAGCAGAGAGATCAGCCATAAATGATAAGAACAAAACGTGAGAAGTAAATCACAACGTGGCAGCAGAGAGATCAGCCGGAAATGACAAGAACAAAACGTGAGAAGTAAATCACAACGTGGCAGCAGAGAGATCAGCCAAGAATGATAAATAGAAAACGTAAGAAGTAATTCACAACATGGCAGCAGAGAGATCAGCCAGAAATGACTAGAGGAACACATGAGAAGTAAATCACAACGTGGCAGCAGAGAGATCAGCCAGAAATGACAAGAAAAAACATGAGAAGTAAATCACAACGTGGCAGCAGAGAGATCAGGCAGAAATGACTAGAGGAACACATGACAAGTAAATCACAACGTGGCAGCAGAGAGATCAGCCATAAATGATAAGAACAAACGTGAGAAGTAAATCACAACGTGGCAGCAGAGAGATCAGGCAGAAATGACTAGAGGAACACGTGACAAGTAATTCACAACGTGGCAGCAGAGAGATCAGCCATAAATGATAAGAACAAAACGTGAGAAGTAAATCACAACGTGGCAGCAGAGAGATCAGCCAGAAATGACAAGTAGAAAACGTGAGAAGTAATTCACAACGTGGCAGCAGAGAGATCACCCAGAAACGACAAGTAGAAAACATGAGAAGTAAATCACAACGTGGCAGCGGAGAGATCAGCCGGAAATGACAAGAACAAAACGTGAGAAGTAAATCAAAACTTGGCAGCAGAGAGATCAGCCAGAAATTATAAGAACAAAACGTGAGAAGTAAATCAAAACATGGCAGCAGAGAGATCAGCCAGAAATGATAAGAACAAAACGTGAGAAGTAAATCAAAACATGGCAGCAGAGAGATCAGCCAGAAATGATAAGAACAAAACGTTAGAAGTAAATCACAACGTGGCAGCAGAGAGATCAGCCAGAAATGACAAGTAGAAAACGTGAGAAGTAATTCACAACGTGGCAGCAGAGAGATCACCCAGAAACGACAAGTAGAAAACATGAGAAGTAAATCACAACGTGGCAGCAGAGATATCAGCCAGAAATGACAGGAAGAAAACATGAGAAGTAAATCACAACGAGGCAGCAGAGAGATCAGCCGGAAATGACAAGAACAAAACGTGAGAAGTAAATCACAATGTGGCAGCAGAGATCAGCCAGAAATGACGAGAGGAACACATGAGAAGTAAATCACAACGTGGTAGCCGAGAGATCAGCCAGAAATTATAAGAACAATACGTGAGAAGTAAATCACAACGTGGCAGCAGAGAGATCAGCCAGAAACGACAAGTAGAAAACATGAGAAGTGAATCACAACGTGGCAGCAGAGAGATCAGCCAGAAATGACTAGAGGAACACATGAGAAGTAAATCACAACGTGGCAGCAGAGAGATCAGCCATAAATGATAAGAACAAAACGTGAGAAGTAAATCACAACGTGGCAGCAGAGAGATCAGCCAGAAACGACTAGAGGAACACATGAGAAGTAATTCACAACGTGGCAGCAGAGAGATCACCCAGAAACGACAAGTAGAAAACATGAGAAGTAAATCACAACGTGGCAGCAGAGAGATCAGCAGGAAATGACAAGAACAAAACGTGAGAAGTAAATCACAACGTGGCAGCAGAGAGATCAGCCAGAAATGACAAATAGAAAACGTAAGAAGTAATTCACAACATGGCAGCAGAGAGATCAGCCAGAAATGACTAGAGGAACACATGAGAAGTAAATCACAACGTGGCAGCAGAGAGATCAGCCATAAATGATAAGAACAAAACGTGAGAAGTAAATCACAACGTGGCAGCAGAGAGATCAGCCAGAAACGACTAGAGGAACACATGAGAAGTAATTCACAACGTGGCAGCAGAGAGATCACCCAGAAACGACAAGTAGAAAACATGAGAAGTAAATCACAACGTGGCAGCAGAGATATCAGCCAGAAATGACAGGAAGAAAACATGAGAAGTAAATCACAACGAGGCAGCAGAGAGATCAGCCGGAAATGACAAGAACAAAACGTGAGAAGTAAATCACAATGTGGCAGCAGAGATCAGCCAGAAATGACGAGAGGAACACATGAGAAGTAAATCACAACGTGGTAGCCGAGAGATCAGCCAGAAATTATAAGAACAATACGTGAGAAGTAAATCACAACGTGGCAGCAGAGAGATCAGCCAGAAACGACAAGTAGAAAACATGAGAAGTGAATCACAACGTGGCAGCAGAGAGATCAGCCAGAAATGACAGGAAGAAAACATGAGAAGTAAATCACAACGTGGCAGCAGAGAGATCAGCCGGAAATGACAAGAACAAAACGTGAGAAGTAAATCACAACGTGGCAGCATAGAGATCAGCCAAGAATGATAAATAGAAAACGTAAGAAGTAAACACAACATGGCAGCAGAGAGATCAGCCAGAAACGACTAGAGGAACACATGAGAAGTAAATCACAACGTGGCAGCAGAGAGATCAGCCAGAAATGACAAGAAAAAACATGAGAAGTAAATCACAACGTGACAGCAGAGAGATCAGGCAGAAATGACTAGAGGAACACATGACAAGTAAATCACAACGTGGCAGCAGAGAGATCAGCCATAAATGATAAGAACAAAACATGAGAAGTAAATCACAACGTGGCAGCAGAGATATCAGCCAGAAATGACAGGAAGAAAACATTAGAAGTAAATCACAACGAGGCAGCAGAGAGATCAGCCGGAAATGACAAGAACAAAACGTGAGAAGTAAATCACAATGTGGCAGCAGAGATCAGCCAGAAATGACGAGAGGAACACATGAGAAGTAAATCACAACGTGGTAGCAGAGAGATCAGCCAGAAATTATAAGAACAATACGTGAGAAGTAAATCACAACGTGGCAGCAGAGAGATCAGCCAGAAACGACAAGTAGAAAACATGAGAAGTGAATCACAACGTGGCAGCAGAGAGATCAGCCAGAAATGACAGGAAGAAAACATGAGAAGTAAATCACAACGTGGCAGCAGAGAGATCAGCCGGAAATGACAAGAACAAAACGGGAGAAGTAAATCACAACGTGGCAGCAGAGAGATCAGCCAGAAATGACAAATAGAAAACATAAGAAGTAAATCACAACGTGGCAGCAGAGAGATCAGCCGGAAATGACAAGAACAAAACGTGAGAAGTAAATCACAACGTGGCAGCAGAGAGATCAGCCAGAAATGATAAGAACGAAACGTTAGAAGTAAATCACAACGTGGCAGCAGAGAGATCATCCAGAAATGATAAGAACAAAACGTTAGAAGTAAATCACAACGTGGCAGCAGAGAGATCAGCCAGAAATGACAAGTAGAAAACGTGAGACGTAATTCACAACGTGGCAGCAGAGAGATCACCCAGAAACGACAAGTAGAAAACATGAGAAGTAAATCACAACGTGGCAGCAGAGATATCAGCCAGAAATGACAAGAACAATACGTGAGAAGTAAATCACAACGTGGCAGCAGAGAGATCAGCCGGAAATGACAAGAACAAAACGTGAGAAGTAAATCAAAACATGGCGGCAGAGAGATCAGCCAGAAATGATAAGAACAAAACATGAGAAGTAAATCACAATGTGGCAGCAGAGATCAGCCAGAAATGACGAGAGGAACACATGAGAAGTAAATCACAACGTGGTAGCAGAGAGATCAGCCAGAAATTATAAGAACAATACGTGAGAAGTAAATCACAACGTGGCAGCAGAGAGATCAGCCAGAAACGACAAGTAGAAAACATGAGAAGTGAATCACAACGTGGCAGCAGAGAGATCAGCCAGAAATGACAAGAACAAAACGTGAGAAGTAAATCACAACGTGGCAGCAGAGAGATCAGCCAAGAATGATAAATAGAAAACGTAAGAAGTAATTCACAACATGGCAGCAGAGAGATCAGCCAGAAATGACTAGAGGAACACATGAGAAGTAAATCACAACGTGGCAGCAGAGAGATCAGCCAGAAATGACAAGAAAAAACATGAGAAGTAAATCACAACGTGGCAGCAGAGAGATCAGGCAGAAATGACTAGAGGAACACATGACAAGTAAATCACAACGTGGCAGCAGAGAGATCAGCCATAAATGATAAGAACAAAACGTGAGAAGTAAATCACAACGTGGCAGCAGAGAGATCAGCCAGAAATGACAAGTAGAAAACGTGAGAAGTAATTCACAACGTGGCAGCAGAGAGATCACCCAGAAACGACAAGTAGAAAACATGAGAAGTAAATCACAACGTGGCAGCGGAGAGATCAGCCGGAAATGACAAGAACAAAACGTGAGAAGTAAATCAAAACTTGGCAGCAGAGAGATCAGCCAGAAATTATAAGAACAAAACTTGAGAAGTAAATCAAAACATGGCAGCAGAGAGATCAGCCAGAAATGATAAGAACAAAACGTGAGAAGTAAATCAAAACATGGCAGCAGAGAGATCAGCCAGAAATGATAAGAACAAAACGTTAGAAGTAAATCACAACGTGGCAGCAGAGAGATCAGCCAGAAATGATAAGAACGAAACGTTAGAAGTAAATCACAACGTGGCAGCAGAGAGATCAACCAGAAATGATAAGAACAAAACGTTAGAAGTAAATCACAACGTGGCAGCAGAGAGATCAGCCAGAAATGACAAGTAGAAAACGTGAGAAGTAATTCACAACGTGGCAGCAGAGAGATCACCCAGAAACGACAAGTAGAAAACATGAGAAGTAAATCACAACGTGGCAGCAGAGATATCAGCCAGAAATGACAGGAAGAAAACATGAGAAGTAAATCACAACGAGGCAGCAGAGAGATCAGCCGGAAATGACAAGAACAAAACGTGAGAAGTAAATCACAATGTGGCAGCAGAGATCAGCCAGAAATGACGAGAGGAACAGATGAGAAGTAAATCACAACGTGGTAGCCGAGAGATCAGCCAGAAATTATAAGAACAATACGTGAGAAGTAAATCACAACGTGGCAGCAGAGAGATCAGCCAGAAACGACAAGTAGAAAACATGAGAAGTGAATCACAACGTGGCAGCAGAGAGATCAGCCAGAAATGACAGGAAGAAAACATGAGAAGTAAATGACAACGTGGCAGCAGAGAGATCAGCAGGAAATGACAAGAACAAAACGTGAGAAGTAAATCACAACGTGGCAGCAGAGAGATCAGCCAGAAATGACAAATAGAAAACGTAAGAAGTAATTCACAACATGGCAGCAGAGAGATCAGCCAGAAATGACTAGAGGAACACATGAGAAGTAAATCACAACGTGGCAGCAGAGAGATCAGCCATAAATGATAAGAACAAAACGTGAGAAGTAAATCACAACGTGGCAGCATAGAGATCAGCCAGAAACGACTAGAGGAACACATGAGAAGTAATTCACAACGTGGCAGCAGAGAGATCACCCAGAAACGACAAGTAGAAAACATGAGAAGTAAATCACAACGTGGCAGCAGAGATATCAGCCAGAAATGACAGGAAGAAAACATGAGAAGTAAATCACAACGAGGCAGCAGAGAGATCAGCCGGAAATGACAAGAACAAAACGTGAGAAGTAAATCACAATGTGGCAGCAGAGATCAGCCAGAAATGACGAGAGGAACAGATGAGAAGTAAATCACAACGTGGTAGCCGAGAGATCAGCCAGAAATTATAAGAACAATACGTGAGAAGTAAATCACAACGTGGCAGCAGAGAGATCAGCCAGAAACGACAAGTAGAAAACATGAGAAGTGAATCACAACGTGGCAGCAGAGAGATCAGCCAGAAATGACAGGAAGAAAACATGAGAAGTAAATGACAACGTGGCAGCAGAGAGATCAGCAGGAAATGACAAGAACAAAACGTGAGAAGTAAATCACAACGTGGCAGCAGAGAGATCAGCCAGAAATGACAAATAGAAAACGTAAGAAGTAATTCACAACATGGCAGCAGAGAGATCAGCCAGAAATGACTAGAGGAACACATGAGAAGTAAATCACAACGTGGCAGCAGAGAGATCAGCCATAAATGATAAGAACAAAACGTGAGAAGTAAATCACAACGTGGCAGCAGAGAGATCAGCCAGAAACGACTAGAGGAACACATGAGAAGTAATTCACAACGTGGCAGCAGAGAGATCACCCAGAAACGACAAGTAGAAAACATGAGAAGTAAATCACAACGTGGCAGCAGAGATATCAGCCAGAAATGACAGGAAGAAAACATGAGAAGTAAATCACAACGAGGCAGCAGAGAGATCAGCCGGAAATGACAAGAACAAAACGTGAGAAGTAAATCACAATGTGGCAGCAGAGATCAGCCAGAAATGACGAGAGGAACACATGAGAAGTAAATCACAACGTGGTAGCCGAGAGATCAGCCAGAAATTATAAGAACAATACGTGAGAAGTAAATCACAACGTGGCAGCAGAGAGATCAGCCAGAAACGACAAGTAGAAAACATGAGAAGTGAATCACAACGTGGCAGCAGAGAGATCAGCCAGAAATGACAGGAAGAAAACATGAGAAGTAAATGACAACGTGGCAGCAGAGAGATCAGCAGGAAATGACAAGAACAAAACGTGAGAAGTAAATCACAACGTGGCAGCAGAGAGATCAGCCAGAAATGACAAATAGAAAACGTAAGAAGTAATTCACAACATGGCAGCAGAGAGATCAGCCAGAAATGACTAGAGGAACACATGAGAAGTAAATCACAACGTGGCAGCAGAGAGATCAGCCATAAATGATAAGAACAAAACGTGAGAAGTAAATCACAACGTGGCAGCAGAGAGATCACCAAGAAATGACAAGTAGAAAACGTGAGAAGTAATTCACAACGTGGCAGCAGATAGATCACCCAGAAACGACAAGTAGAAAACATGAGAAGTAAATCTCAACGTGGCAGCAGAGAGATCAGCCAGAAATGACAAGAACAAAACGTGAGAAGTAAATCACAACATGGCAGCAGAGATATCAGCCAGAAATGATAAGAACAAAACATGAGAAGTAAATCACAATGTGGCAGCAGAGAGATCAGCCATAAATGATAAGAACAAAACGTGAGAAGTAAATCACAACGTGGCAGCAGAGAAATCACCCAGAAATGACAAGTAGAAAACGTGAGAAGTAATTCACAACGTGGCAGCAGAGAGATCACCCAGAAACGACAAGTAGAAAACATGAGAAGTAAATCACAACGTGGCAGCAGAGAGATCAGCCAGAAATGACAAGAACAAAACGTGAGAAGTAAATCACAACATGGCAGCAGAGATATCAGCCAGAAATGATAAGAACAAAACATGAGAAGTAAATCACAATGTGGCAGCAGAGATCAGCCAGAAATGACGAGAGGAACACATGAGAAGTAAATCACAACGTGGCAGCAGAGATATCAGCCAGATATTACAGGAAGAAAACGTGAGAAGTAAATCACAACGTGGCAGCAGAGAGATCAGCCGGAAATGACAAGAACAAAACGTGAGAAGTAAATCAAAACGTGGCAGCAGAGAGATCAGCCAGAAATGATAAGAACAAAACATGAGAAGTAAATCACAATGTGGCAGCAGAAATCAGCCAGAAATGACGAGAGGAACACATGAGAAGTATATCACAACGTGGCAGCAGAGATATCAGCCAGAAATGACAGGAAGAAAACGTGAGAAGTAAATCACAACGTGGCAGCAGAGAGATCAGCCGGAAATGACAAGAACAAAACGTGAGAAGTAAATCACAACGTGGCAGCAGAGAGATCAGCCAGAAATGATAAGAACGAAACGTTAGAAGTAAATCACAACGTGGCAGCAGAGAGATCAGCCAGAAATGACAGGAAGAAAACATGAGAAGTAAATCACAACGTGGCAGCAGAGAGATCAGCCATAAATGATAAGAACAAAACGTGAGAAGTAAATCACAACGTGGCAGCAGAGAGATCAGCCGGAAATGACAAGAACAAAACGTGAGAAGTAAATCACAACGTGGCAGCAGAGAGATCAGCCAAGAATGATAAATAGAAAACGTAAGAAGTAATTCACAACATGGCAGCAGAGAGATCAGCCAGAAATGACTAGAGGAACACATGAGAAGTAAATCACAACGTGGCAGCAGAGAGATCAGCCAGAAATGACAAGAAAAAACATGAGAAGTAAATCACAACGTGGCAGCAGAGAGATCAGGCAGAAATGACTAGAGGAACACATGACAAGTAAATCACAACGTGGCAGCAGAGAGATCAGCCATAAATGATAAGAACAAACGTGAGAAGTAAATCACAACGTGGCAGCAGAGAGATCAGCCAGAAATGACAAGTAGAAAACGTGAGAAGTAATTCACAACTTGGCAGCAGAGAGATCACCCAGAAACGACAAGTAGAAAACATGAGAAGTAAATCACAACGTGGCAGCAGAGATATCAGCCGGAAATGACAAGAACAAAACGTGAGAAGTAAATCAAAACTTGGCAGCAGAGATATCAGCCAGAAATTATAAGAACAAAACGTGAGAAGTAAATCAAAACATGGCAGCAGAGAGATCAGCCAGAAATTATAAGAACAAAACGTGAGAAGTAAATCACAACGTGGCAGCAGAGAGATCAGCCAGAAATGATAAGAACAAAACGTTAGAAGTAAATCACAACATGGCAGCAGAGAGATCAGCCAGAAATGACAAGTAGAAAACGTGAGAAGTAATTCACAACGTGGCAGCAGAGAGATCAGCCAGAAATGACAAGAAAAAACATGAGAAGTAATTCACAACGTGGCAGCAGAGAGATCACCCAGAAACGACAAGTAGAAAACATGAGAAGTAAATCACAACGTGGCAGCAGAGATATCAGCCAGAAATGACAGGAAGAAAACATTAGAAGTAAATCACAACGAGGCAGCAGAGAGATCAGCCGGAAATGACAAGAACAAAACGTGAGAAGTAAATCACAATGTGGCAGCAGAGATCAGCCAGAAATGACGAGAGGAACACATGAGAAGTAAATCACAACGTGGTAGCAGAGAGATCAGCCAGAAATTATAAGAACAATACGTGAGAAGTAAATCACAACGTGGCAGCAGAGAGATCAGCCAGAAACGACAAGTAGAAAACATGAGAAGTAAATCACAATGTGGCAGCAGAGATCAGCCAGAAATGACGAGAGGAACACATGAGAAGTATATCACAACGTGGCAGCAGAGATATCAGCCAGAAATGACAGGAAGAAAACGTGAGAAGTAAATCACAACGTGGCAGCAGAGAGATCAGCCGGAAATGACAAGAACAAAACGTGAGAAGTAAATCACAACGTGGCAGCAGAGATATCAGCCAGAAATGACAAGAACAATACGTGAGAAGTAAATCACAACGTGGCAGCAGAGAGATCAGCCGGAAATGACAAGAACAAAACGTGAGAAGTAAATCAAAACATGGCGGCAGAGAGATCAGCCAGAAATGATAAGAACAAAACATGAGAAGTAAATCACAATGTGGCAGCAGAGATCAGCCAGAAATGACGAGAGGAACACATGAGAAGTAAATCACAACGTGGTAGCAGAGAGATCAGCCAGAAATTATAAGAACAATACGTGAGAAGTAAATCACAACGTGGCAGCAGAGAGATCAGCCAGAAACGACAAGTAGAAAACATGAGAAGTGAATCACAACGTGGCAGCAGAGAGATTAGCCAGAAATGACAAGAACAAAACGTGAGAAGTAAATCACAACGTGGCAGCAGAGAGATCAGCCAAGAATGATAAATAGAAAACGTAAGAAGTAATTCACAACATGGCAGCAGAGAGATCAGCCAGAAATGACTAGAGGAACACATGAGAAGTAAATCACAACGTGGCAGCAGAGAGATCAGCCAGAAATGACAAGAAAAAACATGAGAAGTAAATCACAACGTGGCAGCAGAGAGATCAGGCAGAAATGACTAGAGGAACACATGACAAGTAAATCACAACGTGGCAGCAGAGAGATCAGCCATAAATGATAAGAACAAAACGTGAGAAGTAAATCACAACGTGGCAGCAGAGAGATCAGCCAGAAATGACAAGTAGAAAACGTGAGAAGTAATTCACAACGTGGCAGCAGAGAGATCACCCAGAAACGACAAGTAGAAAACATGAGAAGTAAATCACAACGTGGCAGCGGAGAGATCAGCCGGAAATGACAGGAAGAAAACGTGAGAAGTAAATCAAAACTTGGCAGCAGAGAGATCAGCCGGAAATGACAAGAACAAAACGTGAGAAGTAAATCAAAACATGGCGGCAGAGAGATCAGCCAGAAATGATAAGAACAAAATATGAGAAGTAAATCACAATGTGGCAGCAGAGATCAGCCAGAAATGACGAGAGGAACACATGAGAAGTATATCACAACGTGGCAGCAGAAATATCAGCCAGAAATGACAGGAAGAAAACGTGAGAAGTAAATCACAACGTGGCAGCAGAGAGATCAGCCGGAAATGACAAGAACAAAACGTGAGAAGTAAATCACAACGTGGCAGCAGAGAGATCAGCCAGAAATGATAAGAACGAAACGTTAGAAGTAAATCACAACGTGGCAGCAGAGAGATCAGCCAGAAATGATAAGAACAAAACGTTAGAAGTAAATCACAACGTGGCAGCAGAGAGATCAGCCAGAAATGACAAGTAGAAAACGTGAGACGTAATTCACAACGTGGCAGCAGAGAGATCACCCAGAAACGACAAGTAGAAAACATGAGAAGTAAATCACAACGTGGCAGCAGAGATATCAGCCAGAAATGACAAGAACAATACGTGAGAAGTAAATCACAACGTGGCAGCAGAGAGATCTGCCGGAAATGACAAGAACAAAACGTGAGAAGTAAATCAAAACATGGCGGCAGAGAGATCAGCCAGAAATGATAAGAACAAAACATGAGAAGTAAATCACAATGTGGCAGCAGAGATCAGCCAGAAATGACGAGAGGAACACATGAGAAGTAAATCACAACGTGGTAGCAGAGAGATCAGCCAGAAATTATAAGAACAATACGTGAGAAGTAAATCACAACGTGGCAGCAGAGAGATCAGCCAGAAACAACAAGTAGAAAACATGAGAAGTGAATCACAACGTGGCAGCAGAGAGATCAGCCAGAAATGACAAGAACAAAACGTGAGAAGTAAATCACAACGTGGCAGCAGAGAGATCAGCCAAGAATGATAAATAGAAAACGTAAGAAGTAATTCACAACATGGCAGCAGAGAGATCAGCCAGAAATGACTAGAGGAACACATGAGAAGTAAATCACAACGTGGCAGCAGAGAGATCAGCCAGAAATGACAAGAAAAAACATGAGAAGTAAATCACAACGTGGCAGCAGAGAGATCAGGCAGAAATGACTAGAGGAACACATGACAAGTAAATCACAACGTGGCAGCAGAGAGATCAGCCATAAATGATAAGAACAAAACGTGAGAAGTAAATCACAACGTGGCAGCAGAGAGATCAGCCAGAAATGACAAGTAGAAAACGTGAGAAGTAATTCACAACGTGGCAGCAGAGAGATCACCCAGAAACGACAAGTAGAAAACATGAGAAGTAAATCACAACGTGGCAGCGGAGAGATCAGCCGGAAATGACAAGAACAAAACGTGAGAAGTAAATCAAAACTTGGCAGCAGAGAGATCAGCCAGAAATTATAAGAACAAAACGTGAGAAGTAAATCAAAACATGGCAGCAGAGAGATCAGCCAGAAATGATAAGAACAAAACGTGAGAAGTAAATCAAAACATGGCAGCAGAGAGATCAGCCAGAAATGATAAGAACAAAACGTTAGAAGTAAATCACAACGTGGCAGCAGAGAGATCAGCCAGAAATGATAAGAACGAAACGTTAGAAGTAAATCACAACGTGGCAGCAGAGAGATCAGCCAGAAATGACAAGTAGAAAACGTGAGAAGTAATTCACAACGTGGCAGCAGAGAGATCACCCAGAAACGACAAGTAGAAAACATGAGAAGTAAATCACAACGTGGCAGCAGAGATATCAGCCAGAAATGACAGGAAGAAAACATGAGAAGTAAATCACAACGAGGCAGCAGAGAGATCAGCCGGAAATGACAAGAACAAAACGTGAGAAGTAAATCACAATGTGGCAGCAGAGATCAGCCAGAAATGACGAGAGGAACACATGAGAAGTAAATCACAACGTGGTAGCCGAGAGATCAGCCAGAAATTATAAGAACAATACGTGAGAAGTAAATCACAACGTGGCAGCAGAGAGATCAGCCAGAAACGACAAGTAGAAAACATGAGAAGTGAATCACAACGTGGCAGCAGAGAGATCAGCCAGAAATGACAGGAAGAAAACATGAGAAGTAAATGACAACGTGGCAGCAGAGAGATCAGCAGGAAATGACAAGAACAAAACGTGAGAAGTAAATCACAACGTGGCAGCAGAGAGATCAGCCAGAAATGACAAATAGAAAACGTAAGAAGTAATTCACAACATGGCAGCAGAGAGATCAGCCAGAAATGACTAGAGGAACACATGAGAAGTAAATCACAACGTGGCAGCAGAGAGATCAGCCATAAATGATAAGAACAAAACGTGAGAAGTAAATCACAACGTGGCAGCAGAGAGATCAGCCAGAAACGACTAGAGGAACACATGAGAAGTAATTCACAACGTGGCAGCAGAGAGATCACCCAGAAACGACAAGTAGAAAACATGAGAAGTAAATCACAACGTGGCAGCAGAGATATCAGCCAGAAATGACAGGAAGAAAACATGAGAAGTAAATCACAACGAGGCAGCAGAGAGATCAGCCGGAAATGACAAGAACAAAACGTGAGAAGTAAATCACAATGTGGCAGCAGAGATCAGCCAGAAATGACGAGAGGAACACATGAGAAGTAAATCACAACGTGGTAGCCGAGAGATCAGCCAGAAATTATAAGAACAATACGTGAGAAGTAAATCACAACGTGGCAGCAGAGAGATCAGCCAGAAACGACAAGTAGAAAACATGAGAAGTGAATCACAACGTGGCAGCAGAGAGATCAGCCAGAAATGACAGGAAGAAAACATGAGAAGTAAATCACAACGTGGCAGCAGAGAGATCAGCCGGAAATGACAAGAACAAAACGTGAGAAGTAAATCACAACGTGGCAGCAGAGAGATCAGCCAAGAATGATAAATAGAAAACGTAAGAAGTAATTCACAACATGGCAGCAGAGAGATCAGCCAGAAACGACTAGAGGAACACATGAGAAGTAAATCACAACGTGGTAGCAGAGAGATCAGCCAGAAATTATAAGAACAATACGTGAGAAGTAAATCACAACGTGGCAGCAGAGAGATCAGCCAGAAACGACAAGTAGAAAACATGAGAAGTGAATCACAACGTGGCAGCAGAGAGATCAGCCAGAAATGACAAATAGAAAACGTAAGAAGTAATTCACAACATGGCAGCAGAGAGATCAGCCAGAAATGACTAGAGGAACACATGAGAAGTAAATCACAACGTGGCAGCAGAGAGATCAGCCATAAATGATAAGAACAAAACGTGAGAAGGAAATCACAACGTGGCAGCAGAGAGATCACCCAGAAATGACAAGTAGAAAACGTGAGAAGTAAATCACAACGTGGCAGCAGAGAGATCAGCCAGAAATGACAAGAACAAAACGTGAGAAGTAAATCACAACATGGCAGCAGAGATATCAGCCAGAAATGATAAGAACAAAACATGAGAAGTAAATCACAATGTGGCAGCAGAGATCAGCCAGAAATGACGAGAGGAACACATGAGAAGTAAATCACAACGTGGCAGCAGAGATATCAGCCAGAAATGACAGGAAGAAAACGTGAGAAGTAAATCAAAACTTGGCAGCAGAGAGATCAGCCGGAAATGACAAGAACAAAACGTGAGAAGTAAATCAAAACATGGCGGCAGAGAGATCAGCCAGAAATGATAAGAACAAAACATGAGAAGTAAATCACAATGTGGCAGCAGAGATCAGCCAGAAATGACGAGAGGAACACATGAGAAGTATATCACAACGTGGCAGCAGAAATATCAGCCAGAAATGACAGGAAGAAAACGTGAGAAGTAAATCACAACGTGGCAGCAGAGAGATCAGCCGGAAATGACAAGAACAAAACGTGAGAAGTAAATCACAACGTGGCAGCAGAGAGATCAGCCAGAAATGATAAGAACGAAACGTTAGAAGTAAATCACAACGTGGCAGCAGAGAGATCAGCCAGAAATGATAAGAACAAAACGTTAGAAGTAAATCACAACGTGGCAGCAGAGAGATCAGCCAGAAATGACAAGTAGAAAACGTGAGACGTAATTCACAACGTGGCAGCAGAGAGATCACCCAGAAACGACAAGTAGAAAACATGAGAAGTAAATCACAACGTGGCAGCAGAGATATCAGCCAGAAATTACAAGAACAATACGTGAGAAGTAAATCACAACGTGGCAGCAGAGAGATCTGCCGGAAATGACAAGAACAAAACGTGAGAAGTAAATCAAAACATGGCGGCAGAGAGATCAGCCAGAAATGATAAGAACAAAACATGAGAAGTAAATCACAATGTGGCAGCAGAGATCAGCCAGAAATGACGAGAGGAACACATGAGAAGTAAATCACAACGTGGTAGCAGAGAGATCAGCCAGAAATTATAAGAACAATACGTGAGAAGTAAATCACAACGTGGCAGCAGAGAGATCAGCCAGAAACAACAAGTAGAAAACATGAGAAGTGAATCACAACGTGGCAGCAGAGAGATCAGCCAGAAATGACAAGAACAAAACGTGAGAAGTAAATCACAACGTGGCAGCAGAGAGATCAGCCAAGAATGATAAATAGAAAACGTAAGAAGTAATTCACAACATGGCAGCAGAGAGATCAGCCAGAAATGACTAGAGGAACACATGAGAAGTAAATCACAACGTGGCAGCAGAGAGATCAGCCAGAAATGACAAGAAAAAACATGAGAAGTAAATCACAACGTGGCAGCAGAGAGATCAGGCAGAAATGACTAGAGGAACACATGACAAGTAAATCACAACGTGGCAGCAGAGAGATCAGCCATAAATGATAAGAACAAAACGTGAGAAGTAAATCACAACGTGGCAGCAGAGAGATCAGCCAGAAATGACAAGTAGAAAACGTGAGAAGTAATTCACAACGTGGCAGCAGAGAGATCACCCAGAAACGACAAGTAGAAAACATGAGAAGTAAATCACAACGTGGCAGCGGAGAGATCAGCCGGAAATGACAAGAACAAAACGTGAGAAGTAAATCAAAACTTGGCAGCAGAGAGATCAGCCAGAAATTATAAGAACAAAACGTGAGAAGTAAATCAAAACATGGCAGCAGAGAGATCAGCCAGAAATGATAAGAACAAAACGTGAGAAGTAAATCAAAACATGGCAGCAGAGAGATCAGCCAGAAATGATAAGAACAAAACGTTAGAAGTAAATCACAACGTGGCAGCAGAGAGATCAGCCAGAAATGATAAGAACGAAACGTTAGAAGTAAATCACAACGTGGCAGCAGAGAGATCAGCCAGAAATGACAAGTAGAAAACGTGAGAAGTAATTCACAACGTGGCAGCAGAGAGATCACCCAGAAACGACAAGTAGAAAACATGAGAAGTAAATCACAACGTGGCAGCAGAGATATCAGTCAGAAATGACAGGAAGAAAACATGAGAAGTAAATCACAACGAGGCAGCAGAGAGATCAGCCGGAAATGACAAGAACAAAACGTGAGAAGTAAATCACAATGTGGCAGCAGAGATCAGCCAGAAATGACGAGAGGAACACATGAGAAGTAAATCACAACGTGGTAGCCGAGAGATCAGCCAGAAATTATAAGAACAATACGTGAGAAGTAAATCACAACGTGGCAGCAGAGAGATCAGCCAGAAACGACAAGTAGAAAACATGAGAAGTGAATCACAACGTGGCAGCAGAGAGATCAGCCAGAAATGACAGGAAGAAAACATGAGAAGTAAATGACAACGTGGCAGCAGAGAGATCAGCAGGAAATGACAAGAACAAAACGTGAGAAGTAAATCACAACGTGGCAGCAGAGAGATCAGCCAGAAATGACAAATAGAAAACGTAAGAAGTAATTCACAACATGGCAGCAGAGAGATCAGCCAGAAATGACTAGAGGAACACATGAGAAGTAAATCACAACGTGGCAGCAGAGAGATCAGCCATAAATGATAAGAACAAAACGTGAGAAGTAAATCACAACGTGGCAGCAGAGAGATCAGCCAGAAACGACTAGAGGAACACATGAGAAGTAATTCACAACGTGGCAGCAGAGAGATCACCCAGAAACGACAAGTAGAAAACATGAGAAGTAAATCACAACGTGGCAGCAGAGATATCAGCCAGAAATGACAGGAAGAAAACATGAGAAGTAAATCACAACGAGGCAGCAGAGAGATCAGCCGGAAATGACAAGAACAAAACGTGAGAAGTAAATCACAATGTGGCAGCAGAGATCAGCCAGAAATGACGAGAGGAACACATGAGAAGTAAATCACAACGTGGCAGCAGAGATATCAGCCAGAAATGACAAGAACAATACGTGAGAAGTAAATCACAACGTGGCAGCAGAGAGATCTGCCGGAAATGACAAGAACAAAACGTGAGAAGTAAATCAAAACATGGCGGCAGAGAGATCAGCCAGAAATGATAAGAACAAAACATGAGAAGTAAATCACAATGTGGCAGCAGAGATCAGCCAGAAATGACGAGAGGAACACATGAGAAGTAAATCACAACGTGGTAGCAGAGAGATCAGCCAGAAATTATAAGAACAATACGTGAGAAGTAAATCACAACGTGGCAGCAGAGAGATCAGCCAGAAACAACAAGTAGAAAACATGAGAAGTGAATCACAACGTGGCAGCAGAGAGATCAGCCAGAAATGACAAGAACAAAACGTGAGAAGTAAATCACAACGTGGCAGCAGAGAGATCAGCCAAGAATGATAAATAGAAAACGTAAGAAGTAATTCACAACATGGCAGCAGAGAGATCAGCCAGAAATGACTAGAGGAACACATGAGAAGTAAATCACAACGTGGCAGCAGAGAGATCAGCCAGAAATGACAAGAAAAAACATGAGAAGTAAATCACAACGTGGCAGCAGAGAGATCAGGCAGAAATGACTAGAGGAACACATGACAAGTAAATCACAACGTGGCAGCAGAGAGATCAGCCATAAATGATAAGAACAAAACGTGAGAAGTAAATCACAACGTGGCAGCAGAGAGATCAGCCAGAAATGACAAGTAGAAAACGTGAGAAGTAATTCACAACGTGGCAGCAGAGAGATCACCCAGAAACGACAAGTAGAAAACATGAGAAGTAAATCACAACGTGGCAGCGGAGAGATCAGCCGGAAATGACAAGAACAAAACGTGAGAAGTAAATCAAAACTTGGCAGCAGAGAGATCAGCCAGAAATTATAAGAACAAAACGTGAGAAGTAAATCAAAACATGGCAGCAGAGAGATCAGCCAGAAATGATAAGAACAAAACGTGAGAAGTAAATCAAAACATGGCAGCAGAGAGATCAGCCAGAAATGATAAGAACAAAACGTTAGAAGTAAATCACAACGTGGCAGCAGAGAGATCAGCCAGAAATGATAAGAACGAAACGTTAGAAGTAAATCACAACGTGGCAGCAGAGAGATCAGCCAGAAATGACAAGTAGAAAACGTGAGAAGTAATTCACAACGTGGCAGCAGAGAGATCACCCAGAAACGACAAGTAGAAAACATGAGAAGTAAATCACAACGTGGCAGCAGAGATATCAGTCAGAAATGACAGGAAGAAAACATGAGAAGTAAATCACAACGAGGCAGCAGAGAGATCAGCCGGAAATGACAAGAACAAAACGTGAGAAGTAAATCACAATGTGGCAGCAGAGATCAGCCAGAAATGACGAGAGGAACACATGAGAAGTAAATCACAACGTGGTAGCCGAGAGATCAGCCAGAAATTATAAGAACAATACGTGAGAAGTAAATCACAACGTGGCAGCAGAGAGATCAGCCAGAAACGACAAGTAGAAAACATGAGAAGTGAATCACAACGTGGCAGCAGAGAGATCAGCCAGAAATGACAGGAAGAAAACATGAGAAGTAAATGACAACGTGGCAGCAGAGAGATCAGCAGGAAATGACAAGAACAAAACGTGAGAAGTAAATCACAACGTGGCAGCAGAGAGATCAGCCAGAAATGACAAATAGAAAACGTAAGAAGTAATTCACAACATGGCAGCAGAGAGATCAGCCAGAAATGACTAGAGGAACACATGAGAAGTAAATCACAACGTGGCAGCAGAGAGATCAGCCATAAATGATAAGAACAAAACGTGAGAAGTAAATCACAACGTGGCAGCAGAGAGATCAGCCAGAAACGACTAGAGGAACACATGAGAAGTAATTCACAACGTGGCAGCAGAGAGATCACCCAGAAACGACAAGTAGAAAACATGAGAAGTAAATCACAACGTGGCAGCAGAGATATCAGCCAGAAATGACAGGAAGAAAACATGAGAAGTAAATCACAACGAGGCAGCAGAGAGATCAGCCGGAAATGACAAGAACAAAACGTGAGAAGTAAATCACAATGTGGCAGCAGAGATCAGCCAGAAATGACGAGAGGAACACATGAGAAGTAAATCACAACGTGGTAGCCGAGAGATCAGCCAGAAATTATAAGAACAATACGTGAGAAGTAAATCACAACGTGGCAGCAGAGAGATCAGCCAGAAACGACAAGTAGAAAACATGAGAAGTGAATCACAACGTGGCAGCAGAGAGATCAGCCAGAAATGACAGGAAGAAAACATGAGAAGTAAATCACAACGTGGCAGCAGAGAGATCAGCCGGAAATGACAAGAACAAAACGTGAGAAGTAAATCACAACGTGGCAGCAGAGAGATCAGCCAAGAATGATAAATAGAAAACGTAAGAAGTAATTCACAACATGGCAGCAGAGAGATCAGCCAGAAACGACTAGAGGAACACATGAGAAGTAAATCACAACGTGGCAGCAGAGAGATCAGCCAGAAATGACAAGAAAAAACATGAGAAGTAAATCACAACGTGGCAGCAGAGAGATCAGGCAGAAATGACTAGAGGAACACATGACAAGTAAATCACAACGTGGCAGCAGAGAGATCAGCCATAAATGATAAGAACAAAACGTGAGAAGTAAATCACAACGTGGCAGCAGAGAGATCAGCCGGAAATGACAAGAACAAAACGTGAGAAGTAAATCAAAACATGGCGGCAGAGAGATCAGCCAGAAATGATAAGAACAAAACATGAGAAGTAAATCACAATGTGGCAGCAGAGATCAGCCAGAAATGACAGGAAGAAAACATGAGAAGTAAATCACAACGTGGCAGCAGAGAGATCAGCCGGAAATGACAAGAACAAAACGGGAGAAGTAAATCACAACGTGGCAGCAGAGAGATCAGCCAGAAATGACAAATAGAAAACGTAAGAAGTAATTCACAACATGGCAGCAGAGAGATCAGCCAGAAATGACTAGAGGAACACATGAGAAGTAAATCACAACGTGGCAGCAGAGAGATCAGCCATAAATGATAAGAACAAAACGTGAGAAGTAAATCACAACGTGGCAGCAGAGAGATCACCCAGAAATGACAAGTAGAAAACGTGAGAAGTAAATCATAACGTGGCAGCAGAGAGATCAGCCAGAAATGACAAGAACAAAACGTGAGAAGTAAATCACAACATGGCAGCAGAGATATCAGCCAGAAATTATAAGAACAAAACATGAGAAGTAAATCACAATGTGGCAGCAGAGATCAGCCAGAAATGACGAGAGGAACACATGAGAAGTAAATCACAACGTGGCAGCAGAGATATCAGCCAGAAATGACAGGAAGAAAACGTGAGAAGTAAATCACAACGTGGCAGCAGAGAGATCAGCCGGAAATGACAAGAACAAAACGTGAGAAGTAAATCAAAACATGGCGGCAGAGAGATCAGCCAGAAATGATAAGAACAAAACATGAGAAGTAAATCACAATGTGGCAGCAGAGATCAGCCAGAAATGACGAGAGGAACACATGAGAAGTATATCACAACGTGGCAGCAGAGATATCAGCCAGAAATGACAGGAAGAAAACGTGAGAAGTAAATCACAACGTGGCAGCAGAGAGATCAGCCGGAAATGACAAGAACAAAACGTGAGAAGTAAATCACAACGTGGCAGCAGAGAGATCAGCCAGAAATGATAAGAACGAAACGTTAGAATTAAATCACAACGTGGCAGCAGAGAGATCAGCCAGAAATGATAAGAACAAAACGTTAGAAGTAAATCACAACGTGGCAGCAGAGAGATCAGCCAGAAATGACAAGTAGAAAACGTGAGACGTAATTCACAACGTGGCAGCAGAGAGATCACCCAGAAACGACAAGTAGAAAACATGAGAAGTAAATCACAACGTGGCAGCAGAGATATCAGCCAGAAATGACAAGAACAATACGTGAGAAGTAAATCACAACGTGGCAGCAGAGAGATCAGCCGGAAATGACAAGAACAAAACGTGAGAAGTAAATCAAAACATGGCGGCAGAGAGATCAGCCAGAAATGATAAGAACAAAACATGAGAAGTAAATCACAATGTGGCAGCAGAGATCAGCCAGAAATGACGAGAGGAACACATGAGAAGTAAATCACAACGTGGTAGCAGAGAGATCAGCCAGAAATTATAAGAACAATACGTGAGAAGTAAATCACAACGTGGCAGCAGAGAGATCAGCCAGAAACGACAAGTAGAAAACATGAGAAGTGAATCACAACGTGGCAGCAGAGAGATCAGCCAGAAATGACAAGAACAAAACGTGAGAAGTAAATCACAACGTGGCAGCAGAGAGATCAGCCAAGAATGATAAATAGAAAACGTAAGAAGTAATTCACAACATGGCAGCAGAGAGATCAGCCAGAAATGACTAGAGGAACACATGAGAAGTAAATCACAACGTGGCAGCAGAGAGATCAGCCAGAAATGACAAGAAAAAACATGAGAAGTAAATCACAACGTGGCAGCAGAGAGATCAGGCAGAAATGACTAGAGGAACACATGACAAGTAAATCACAACGTGGCAGCAGAGAGATCAGCCATAAATGATAAGAACAAAACGTGAGAAGTAAATCACAACGTGGCAGCAGAGAGATCAGCCAGAAATGACAAGTAGAAAACGTGAGAAGTAATTCACAACGTGGCAGCAGAGAGATCACCCAGAAACGACAAGTAGAAAACATGAGAAGTAAATCACAACGTGGCAGCGGAGAGATCAGCCGGAAATGACAAGAACAAAACGTGAGAAGTAAATCAAAACGTGGCAGCAGAGAGATCAGCCAGAAATTATAAGAACAAAACGTGAGAAGTAAATCAAAACATGGCAGCAGAGAGATCAGCCAGAAATGATAAGAACAAAACGTGAGAAGTAAATCAAAACATGGCAGCAGAGAGATCAGCCAGAAATGATAAGAACAAAACGTTAGAAGTAAATCACAACGTGGCAGCAGAGAGATCAGCCAGAAATGATAAGAACGAAACGTTAGAAGTAAATCACAACGTGGCAGCAGAGAGATCAACCAGAAATGATAAGAACAAAACGTTAGAAGTAAATCACAACGTGGCAGCAGAGAGATCAGCCAGAAATGACAAGTAGAAAACGTGAGAAGTAATTCACAACGTGGCAGCAGAGAGATCAGCCAGAAATGACAGGAAGAAAACATGAGAAGTAAATGACAACGTGGCAGCAGAGAGATCAGCAGGAAATGACAAGAACAAAACGTGAGAAGTAAATCACAACGTGGCAGCAGAGAGATCAGCCAGAAATGACAAATAGAAAACGTAAGAAGTAATTCACAACATGGCAGCAGAGAGATCAGCCAGAAATGACTAGAGGAACACATGAGAAGTAAATCACAACGTGGCAGCAGAGAGATCAGCCATAAATGATAAGAACAAAACGTGAGAAGTAAATCACAACGTGGCAGCAGAGAGATCAGCCAGAAACGACTAGAGGAACACATGAGAAGTAATTCACAACGTGGCAGCAGAGAGATCAGCCATAAATGACTAGAGGAACACATGAGAAGTAAATCACAACGTGGCAGCAGAGAGATCAGCCATAAATGATAAGAACAAAACGTGAGAAGTAAATCACAACGTGGCAGCAGAGAGATCACCAAGAAATGACAAGTAGAAAACGTGAGAAGTAATTCACAACGTGGCAGCAGATAGATCACCCAGAAACGACAAGTAGAAAACATGAGAAGTAAATCACAACGTGGCAGCAGAGAGATCAGCCGGAAATGACAAGAACAAAACGTGAGAAGTAAATCACAACGTGGCAGCAGAGAGATCAGCCAAGAATGATAAATAGAAAACGTAAGAAATAATTCACAACATGGCAGCAGAGAGATCAGCCAGAAACGACTAGAGGAACACATGAGAAGTAAATCACAACGTGGCAGCAGAGAGATCAGCCAGAAATGACAAGAAAAAACATGAGAAGTAAATCACAACGTGGCAGCAGAGAGATCAGGCAGAAATGACTAGAGGAACACATGACAAGTAAATCACAACGTGGCAGCAGAGAGATCAGCCATAAATGATAAGAACAAAACGTGAGAAGTAAATCACAACGTGGCAGCAGAGAGATCAGCCAGAAATGACAAGTAGAAAACGTGAGAAGTAATTCACAACGTGGCAGCAGAGAGATCACCCAGAAACGACAAGTAGAAAACATGAGAAGTAAATCACAACGTGGCAGCGGAGAGATCAGCCGGAAATGACAAGAACAAAACGTGAGAAGTAAATCAAAACGTGGCAGCAGAGAGATCAGCCAGAAATTATAAGAACAAAACGTGAGAAGTAAATCAAAACATGGCAGCAGAGAGATCAGCCAGAAATGATAAGAACAAAACGTGAGAAGTAAATCAAAACATGGCAGCAGAGAGATCAGCCAGAAATGATAAGAACAAAACGTTAGAAGTAAATCACAACGTGGCAGCAGAGAGATCAGCCAGAAATGATAAGAACGAAACGTTAGAAGTAAATCACAACGTGGCAGCAGAGAGATCAACCAGAAATGATAAGAACAAAACGTTAGAAGTAAATCACAACGTGGCAGCAGAGAGATCAGCCAGAAATGACAAGTAGAAAACGTGAGAAGTAATTCACAACGTGGCAGCAGAGAGATCAGCCAGAAATGACAGGAAGAAAACATGAGAAGTAAATGACAACGTGGCAGCAGAGAGATCAGCAGGAAATGACAAGAACAAAACGTGAGAAGTAAATCACAACGTGGCAGCAGAGAGATCAGCCAGAAATGACAAATAGAAAACGTAAGAAGTAATTCACAACATGGCAGCAGAGAGATCAGCCAGAAATGACTAGAGGAACACATGAGAAGTAAATCACAACGTGGCAGCAGAGAGATCAGCCATAAATGATAAGAACAAAACGTGAGAAGTAAATCACAACGTGGCAGCAGAGAGATCAGCCAGAAACGACTAGAGGAACACATGAGAAGTAATTCACAACGTGGCAGCAGAGAGATCAGCCATAAATGACTAGAGGAACACATGAGAAGTAAATCACAACGTGGCAGCAGAGAGATCAGCCATAAATGATAAGAACAAAACGTGAGAAGTAAATCACAACGTGGCAGCAGAGAGATCACCAAGAAATGACAAGTAGAAAACGTGAGAAGTAATTCACAACGTGGCAGCAGATAGATCACCCAGAAACGACAAGTAGAAAACATGAGAAGTAAATCACAACGTGGCAGCAGAGAGATCAGCCGGAAATGACAAGAACAAAACGTGAGAAGTAAATCACAACGTGGCAGCAGAGAGATCAGCCAAGAATGATAAATAGAAAACGTAAGAAATAATTCACAACATGGCAGCAGAGAGATCAGCCAGAAACGACTAGAGGAACACATGAGAAGTAAATCACAACGTGGCAGCAGAGAGATCAGCCAGAAATGACAAGAAAAAACATGAGAAGTAAATCACAACGTGGCAGCAGAGAGATCAGGCAGAAATGACTAGAGGAACACATGACAAGTAAATCACAACGTGGCAGCAGAGAGATCAGCCATAAATGATAAGAACAAAACGTGAGAAGTAAATCACAACGTGGCAGCAGAGAGATCAGCCAGAAATGACAAGTAGAAAACGTGAGAAGTAATTCACAACGTGGCAGCAGAGAGATCACCCAGAAACGACAAGTAGAAAACATGAGAAGTAAATCACAACGTGGCAGCGGAGAGATCAGCCGGAAATGACAAGAACAAAACGTGAGAAGTAAATCAAAACTTGGCAGCAGAGAGATCAGCCAGAAATTATAAGAACAAAACGTGAGAAGTAAATCAAAACATGGCAGCAGAGAGATCAGCCAGAAATGATAAGAACAAAACGTGAGAAGTAAATCAAAACATGGCAGCAGAGAGATCAGCCAGAAATGATAAGAACAAAACGTTAGAAGTAAATCACAACGTGGCAGCAGAGAGATCAGCCAGAAATGATAAGAACGAAACGTTAGAAGTAAATCACAACGTGGCAGCAGAGAGATCAACCAGAAATGATAAGAACAAAACGTTAGAAGTAAATCACAACGTGGCAGCAGAGAGATCAGCCAGAAATGACAAGTAGAAAACGTGAGAAGTAATTCACAACGTGGCAGCAGAGAGATCAGCCAGAAACGACAAGTAGAAAACATGAGAAGTAAATCACAACGTGGCAGCAGAGATATCAGCCAGAAATGACAGGAAGAAAACATGAGAAGTAAATCACAACGAGGCAGCAGAGAGATCAGCCGGAAATGACAAGAACAAAACGTGAGAAGTAAATCACAATGTGGCAGCAGAGATCAGCCAGAAATGACGAGAGGAACACATGAGAAGTAAATCACAACGTGGTAGCCGAGAGATCAGCCAGAAATTATAAGAACAATACGTGAGAAGTAAATCACAACGTGGCAGCAGAGAGATCAGCCAGAAACGACAAGTAGAAAACATGAGAAGTGAATCACAACGTGGCAGCAGAGAGATCAGCCAGAAATGACAGGAAGAAAACATGAGAAGTAAATGACAACGTGGCAGCAGAGAGATCAGCAGGAAATGACAAGAACAAAACGTGAGAAGTAAATCACAACGTGGCAGCAGAGAGATCAGCCAGAAATGACAAATAGAAAACGTAAGAAGTAATTCACAACATGGCAGCAGAGAGATCAGCCAGAAATGACTAGAGGAACACATGAGAAGTAAATCACAACGTGGCAGCAGAGAGATCAGCCATAAATGATAAGAACAAAACGTGAGAAGTAAATCACAACGTGGCAGCAGAGAGATCAGCCAGAAACGACTAGAGGAACACATGAGAAGTAATTCACAACGTGGCAGCAGAGAGATCACCCAGAAACGACAAGTAGAAAACATGAGAAGTAAATCACAACGTGGCAGCAGAGATATCAGCCAGAAATGACAGGAAGAAAACATGAGAAGTAAATCACAACGAGGCAGCAGAGAGATCAGCCGGAAATGACAAGAACAAAACGTGAGAAGTAAATCACAATGTGGCAGCAGAGATCAGCCAGAAATGACGAGAGGAACACATGAGAAGTAAATCACAATGTGGCAGCAGAGATCAGCCAGAAATGACGAGAGGAACACATGAGAAGTAAATCACAACGTGGTAGCCGAGAGATCAGCCAGAAATTATAAGAACAATACGTGAGAAGTAAATCACAACGTGGCAGCAGAGAGATCAGCCAGAAACGACAAGTAGAAAACATGAGAAGTGAATCACAACGTGGCAGCAGAGAGATCAGCCAGAAATGACAGGAAGAAAACATGAGAAGTAAATGACAACGTGGCAGCAGAGAGATCAGCAGGAAATGACAAGAACAAAACGTGAGAAGTAAATCACAACGTGGCAGCAGAGAGATCAGCCAGAAATGACAAATAGAAAACGTAAGAAGTAATTCACAACATGGCAGCAGAGAGATCAGCCAGAAATGACTAGAGGAACACATGAGAAGTAAATCACAACGTGGCAGCAGAGAGATCAGCCATAAATGATAAGAACAAAACGTGAGAAGTAAATCACAACGTGGCAGCAGAGAGATCAGCCAGAAACGACTAGAGGAACACATGAGAAGTAATTCACAACGTGGCAGCAGAGAGATCACCCAGAAACGACAAGTAGAAAACATGAGAAGTAAATCACAACGTGGCAGCAGAGATATCAGCCAGAAATGACAGGAAGAAAACATGAGAAGTAAATCACAACGAGGCAGCAGAGAGATCAGCCGGAAATGACAAGAACAAAACGTGAGAAGTAAATCACAATGTGGCAGCAGAGATCAGCCAGAAATGACGAGAGGAACACATGAGAAGTAAATCACAACGTGGTAGCCGAGAGATCAGCCAGAAATTATAAGAACAATACGTGAGAAGTAAATCACAACGTGGCAGCAGAGAGATCAGCCAGAAACGACAAGTAGAAGACATGAGAAGTGAATCACAACGTGGCAGCAGAGAGATCAGCCAGAAATGACAGGAAGAAAACATGAGAAGTAAATGACAACGTGGCAGCAGAGAGATCAGCAGGAAATGACAAGAACAAAACGTGAGAAGTAAATCACAACGTGGCAGCAGAGAGATCAGCCAGAAATGACAAATAGAAAACGTAAGAAGTAATTCACAACATGGCAGCAGAGAGATCAGCCAGAAATGACTAGAGGAACACATGAGAAGTAAATCACAACGTGGCAGCAGAGAGATCAGCCATAAATGATAAGAACAAAACGTGAGAAGTAAATCACAACGTGGCAGCAGAGAGATCACCAAGAAATGACAAGTAGAAAACGTGAGAAGTAATTCACAACGTGGCAGCAGATAGATCACCCAGAAACGACAAGTAGAAAACATGAGAAGTAAATCTCAACGTGGCAGCAGAGAGATCAGCCAGAAATGACAAGAACAAAACGTGAGAAGTAAATCACAACATGGCAGCAGAGATATCAGCCAGAAATGATAAGAACAAAACATGAGAAGTAAATCACAATGTGGCAGCAGAGATCAGCCAGAAATGACGAGAGGAACACATGAGAAGTAAATCACAACGTGGCAGCAGAGATATCAGCCAGAAATGACAGGAAGAAAACGTGAGAAGTAAATCACAACGTGGCAGCAGAGAGATCAGCCGGAAATGACAAGAACAAAACGTGAGAAGTAAATCAAAACATGGCGGCAGAGAGATCAGCCAGAAATGATAAGAACAAAACATGAGAAGTAAATCACAATGTGGCAGCAGAGATCAGCCAGAAATGACGAGAGGAACACATGAGAAGTAAATCACAACGTGGCAGCAGAGAGATCAGCCAGAAACGACAAGTAGAAAACATGAGAAGTGAATCACAACGTGGCAGCAGAGAGATCAGCCAGAAATGACAGGAAGAAAACATGAGAAGTAAATCACAACGTGGCAGCAGAGAGATCAGCCGGAAATGACAAGAACAAAACGTGAGAAGTAAATCACAACGTGGCAGCAGAGAGATCAGCCAAGAATGATAAATAGAAAACGTAAGAAATAATTCACAACATGGCAGCAGAGAGATCAGCCAGAAACGACTAGAGGAACACATGAGAAGTAAATCACAACGTGGCAGCAGAGAGATCAGCCAGAAATGACAAGAAAAAACATGAGAAGTAAATCACAACGTGGCAGCAGAGAGATCAGGCAGAAATGACTAGAGGAACACATGACAAGTAAATCACAACGTGGCAGCAGAGAGATCAGCCATAAATGATAAGAACAAAACGTGAGAAGTAAATCACAACGTGGCAGCAGAGAGATCATCCAGAAATGACAAGTAGAAAACGTGAGAAGTAATTCACAACGTGGCAGCAGAGAGATCACCCAGAAACGACAAGTAGAAAACATGAGAAGTAAATCACAACGTGGCAGCGGAGAGATCAGCCGGAAATGACAAGAACAAAACGTGAGAAGTAAATCAAAACTTGGCAGCAGAGAGATCAGCCAGAAATTATAAGAACAAAACGTGAGAAGTAAATCAAAACATGGCAGCAGAGAGATCAGCCAGAAATGATAAGAACAAAACGTGAGAAGTAAATCAAAACATGGCAGCAGAGAGATCAGCCAGAAATGATAAGAACAAAACGTTAGAAGTAAATCACAACGTGGCAGCAGAGAGATCAGCCAGAAATGATAAGAACGAAACGTTAGAAGTAAATCACAACGTGGCAGCAGAGAGATCAGCCGGAAATGATAAGAACAAAACGTTAGAAGTAAATCACAACGTGGCAGCAGAGAGATCAGCCAGAAATGACAAGTAGAAAACGTGAGAAGTAATTCACAACGTGGCAGCAGAGAGATCACCCAGAAACGACAAGTAGAAAACATGAGAAGTAAATCACAACGTGGCAGCAGAGATATCAGCCAGAAATGACAGGAAGAAAACATGAGGAGTAAATCACAACGAGGCAGCAGAGAGATCAGCCGGAAATGACAAGAACAAAACGTGAGAAGTAAATCACAATGTGGCAGCAGAGATCAGCCAGAAATGACGAGAGGAACACATGAGAAGTAAATCACAACGTGGTAGCCGAGAGATCAGCCAGAAATTATAAGAACAATACGTGAGAAGTAAATCACAACGTGGCAGCAGAGAGATCAGCCAGAAACGACAAGTAGAAAACATGAGAAGTGAATCACAACGTGGCAGCAGAGAGATCAGCCAGAAATGACAGGAAGAAAACATGAGAAGTAAATGACAACGTGGCAGCAGAGAGATCAGCAGGAAATGACAAGAACAAAACGTGAGAAGTAAATCACAACGTGGCAGCAGAGAGATCAGCCAGAAATGACAAATAGAAAACGTAAGAAGTAATTCACAACATGGCAGCAGAGAGATCAGCCAGAAATGACTAGAGGAACACATGAGAAGTAAATCACAACGTGGCAGCAGAGAGATCAGCCATAAATGATAAGAACAAAACGTGAGAAGTAAATCACAACGTGGCAGCAGAGAGATCAGCCAGAAACGACTAGAGGAACACATGAGAAGTAATTCACAACGTGGCAGCAGAGAGATCACCCAGAAACGACAAGTAGAAAACATGAGAAGTAAATCACAACGTGGCAGCAGAGATATCAGCCAGAAATGACAGGAAGAAAACATGAGAAGTAAATCACAACGAGGCAGCAGAGAGATCAGCCGGAAATGACAAGAACAAAACGTGAGAAGTAAATCACAATGTGGCAGCAGAGATCAGCCAGAAATGACGAGAGGAACACATGAGAAGTAAATCACAACGTGGTAGCCGAGAGATCAGCCAGAAATTATAAGAACAATACGTGAGAAGTAAATCACAACGTGGCAGCAGAGAGATCAGCCAGAAACGACAAGTAGAAAACATGAGAAGTGAATCACAACGTGGCAGCAGAGAGATCAGCCAGAAATGACAGGAAGAAAACATGAGAAGTAAATGACAACGTGGCAGCAGAGAGATCAGCAGGAAATGACAAGAACAAAACGTGAGAAGTAAATCACAACGTGGCAGCAGAGAGATCAGCCAGAAATGACAAATAGAAAACGTAAGAAGTAATTCACAACATGGCAGCAGAGAGATCAGCCAGAAATGACTAGAGGAACACATGAGAAGTAAATCACAACGTGGCAGCAGAGAGATCAGCCATAAATGATAAGAACAAAACGTGAGAAGTAAATCACAACGTGGCAGCAGAGAGATCACCAAGAAATGACAAGTAGAAAACGTGAGAAGTAATTCACAACGTGGCAGCAGATAGATCACCCAGAAACGACAAGTAGAAAACATGAGAAGTAAATCTCAACGTGGCAGCAGAGAGATCAGCCAGAAATGACAAGAACAAAACGTGAGAAGTAAATCACAACATGGCAGCAGAGAGATCAGCCAGAAATGATAAGAACAAAACATGAGAAGTAAATCACAATGTGGCAGCAGAGATCAGCCAGAAATGACGAGAGGAACACATGAGAAGTAAATCACAACGTGGCAGCAGAGATATCAGCCAGAAATGACAGGAAGAAAACGTGAGAAGTAAATCACAACGTGGCAGCAGAGAGATCAGCCGGAAATGACAAGAACAAAACGTGAGAAGTAAATCAAAACATGGCGGCAGAGAGATCAGCCAGAAATGATAAGAACAAAACATGAGAAGTAAATCACAATGTGGCAGCAGAGATCAGCCAGAAATGACGAGAGGAACACATGAGAAGTAAATCACAACGTGGCAGCAGAGAGATCAGCCAGAAACGACAAGTAGAAAACATGAGAAGTGAATCACAACGTGGCAGCAGAGAGATCAGCCAGAAATGACAGGAAGAAAACATGAGAAGTAAATCACAACGTGGCAGCAGAGAGATCAGCCGGAAATGACAAGAACAAAACGTGAGAAGTAAATCACAACGTGGCAGCAGAGAGATCAGCCAAGAATGATAAATAGAAAACGTAAGAAATAATTCACAACATGGCAGCAGAGAGATCAGCCAGAAACGACTAGAGGAACACATGAGAAGTAAATCACAACGTGGCAGCAGAGAGATCAGCCAGAAATGACAAGAAAAAACATGAGAAGTAAATCACAACGTGGCAGCAGAGAGATCAGGCAGAAATGACTAGAGGAACACATGACAAGTAAATCACAACGTGGCAGCAGAGAGATCAGCCATAAATGATAAGAACAAAACGTGAGAAGTAAATCACAACGTGGCAGCAGAGAGATCAGCCGGAAATGACAAGAACAAAACGTGAGAAGTAAATCAAAACATGGTGGCAGAGAGATCAGCCAGAAATGATAAGAACAAAACATGAGAAGTAAATCACAATGTGGCAGCAGAGATCAGCCAGAAATGACGAGAGGAACACATGAGAAGTATATCACAACGTGGCAGCAGAGATATCAGCCAGAAATGACAGGAAGAAAACGTGAGAAGTAAATCACAACGTGGCAGCAGAGAGATCAGCCGGAAATGACAAGAACAAAACGTGAGAGGTAAATCACAACGTGGCAGCAGAGAGATCAGCCAGAAATGATAAGAACGAAACGTTAGAAGTAAATCACAACGTGGCAGCAGAGAGATCAGCCAGAAATGATAAGAACAAAACGTTAGAAGTAAATCACAACGTGGCAGCAGAGAGATCAGCCAGAAATGACAAGTAGAAAACGTGAGACGTAATTCACAACGTGGCAGCAGAGAGATCACCCAGAAACGACAAGTAGAAAACATGAGAAGTAAATCACAACGTGGCAGCAGAGATATCAGCCAGAAATGACAAGAACAATACGTGAGAAGTAAATCACAACGTGGCAGCAGAGAGATCAGCCGGAAATGACAAGAACAAAACGTGAGAAGTAAATCAAAACATGGCGGCAGAGAGATCAGCCAGAAATGATAAGAACAAAACATGAGAAGTAAATCACAATGTGGCAGCAGAGATCAGCCAGAAATGACGAGAGGAACACATGAGAAGTAAATCACAACGTGGTAGCAGAGAGATCAGCCAGAAATTATAAGAACAATACGTGAGAAGTAAATCACAACGTGGCAGCAGAGAGATCAGCCAGAAACGACAAGTAGAAAACATGAGAAGTGAATCACAACGTGGCAGCAGAGAGATCAGCCAGAAATGACAAGAACAAAACGTGAGAAGTAAATCACAACGTGGCAGCAGAGAGATCAGCCAAGAATGATAAATAGAAAACGTAAGAAGTAATTCACAACATGGCAGCAGAGAGATCAGCCAGAAATGACTAGAGGAACACATGAGAAGTAAATCACAACGTGGCAGCAGAGAGATCAGCCAGAAATGACAAGAAAAAACATGAGAAGTAAATCACAACGTGGCAGCAGAGAGATCAGGCAGAAATGACTAGAGGAACACATGACAAGTAAATCACAACGTGGCAGCAGAGAGATCAGCCATAAATGATAAGAACAAAACGTGAGAAGTAAATCACAACGTGGCAGCAGAGAGATCAGCCAGAAATGACAAGTAGAAAACGTGAGAAGTAATTCACAACGTGGCAGCAGAGAGATCACCCAGAAACGACAAGTAGAAAACATGAGAAGTAAATCACAACGTGGCAGCGGAGAGATCAGCCGGAAATGACAAGAACAAAACGTGAGAAGTAAATCAAAACTTGGCAGCAGAGAGATCAGCCAGAAATTATAAGAACAAAACGTGAGAAGTGAATCACAACGTGGCAGCAGAGAGATCAGCCAGAAATGACAGGAAGAAAACATGAGAAGTAAATCACAACGTGGCAGCAGAGAGATCAGCCGGAAATGACAAGAACAAAACGGGAGAAGTAAATCACAACGTGGCAGCAGAGAGATCAGCCAGAAATGACAAATAGAAAACGTAAGAAGTAATTCACAACATGGCAGCAGAGAGATCAGCCAGAAATGACTAGAGGAACACATGAGAAGTAAATCACAACGTGGCAGCAGAGAGATCAGCCATAAATGATAAGAACAAAACGTGAGAAGTAAATCACAACGTGGCAGCAGAGAGATCACCCAGAAATGACAAGTAGAAAACGTGAGAAGTAAATCACAACGTGGCAGCAGAGAGATCAGCCAGAAATGACAAGAACAAAACATGAGAAGTAAATCACAATGTGGCAGCAGAGATCAGCCAGAAATGACGAGAGGAACACATGAGAAGTAAATCACAATGTGGCAGCAGAGATCAGCGAGAAATGACGAGAGGAACACATGAGAAGTATATCACAACGTGGCAGCAGAGATATCAGCCAGAAATGACAGGAAGAAAACGTGAGAAGTAAATCACAACGTGGCAGCAGAGAGATCAGCCGGAAATGACAAGAACAAAACGTGAGAAGTAAATCACAACGTGGCAGCAGAGAGATCAGCCAGAAATGATAAGAACGAAACGTTAGAAGTAAATCACAACGTGGCAGCAGAGAGATCAGCCAGAAATGATAAGAACAAAACGTTAGAAGTAAATCACAACGTGGCAGCAGAGAGATCAGCCAGAAATGACAAGTAGAAAACGTGAGACGTAATTCACAACGTGGCAGCAGAGAGATCACCCAGAAACGACAAGTAGAAAACATGAGAAGTAAATCACAACGTGGCAGCAGAGATATCAGCCAGAAATGACAAGAACAATACGTGAGAAGTAAATCACAACGTGGCAGCAGAGAGATCAGCCGGAAATGACAAGAACAAAACGTGAGAAGTAAATCAAAACATGGCGGCAGAGAGATCAGCCAGAAATGATAAGAACAAAACATGAGAAGTAAATCACAATGTGGCAGCAGAGATCAGCCAGAAATGACGAGAGGAACACATGAGAAGTAAATCACAACGTGGTAGCAGAGAGATCAGCCAGAAATTATAAGAACAATACGTGAGAAGTAAATCACAACGTGGCAGCAGAGAGATCAGCCAGAAACGACAAGTAGAAAACATGAGAAGTGAATCACAACGTGGCAGCAGAGAGATCAGCCAGAAATGACAAGAACAAAACGTGAGAAGTAAATCACAACGTGGCAGCAGAGAGATCAGCCAAGAATGATAAATAGAAAACGTAAGAAGTAATTCACAACATGGCAGCAGAGAGATCAGCCAGAAATGACTAGAGGAACACATGAGAAGTAAATCACAACGTGGCAGCAGAGAGATCAGCCAGAAATGACAAGAAAAAACATGAGAAGTAAATCACAACGTGGCAGCAGAGAGATCAGGCAGAAATGACTAGAGGAACACATGACAAGTAAATCACAACGTGGCAGCAGAGAGATCAGCCATAAATGATAAGAACAAAACGTGAGAAGTAAATCACAACGTGGCAGCAGAGAGATCAGCCAGAAATGACAAGTAGAAAACGTGAGAAGTAATTCACAACGTGGCAGCAGAGGGATCACCCAGAAACGACAAGTAGAAAACATGAGAAGTAAATCACAACGTGGCAGCGGAGAGATCAGCCGGAAATGACAAGAACAAAACGTGAGAAGTAAATCAAAACTTGGCAGCAGAGAGATCAGCCAGAAATGATAAGAACAAAACGTTAGACGTAAATCACAACGTGGCAGCAGAGAGATCAGCCAGAAATGATAAGAACGAAACGTTAGAAGTAAATCACAACGTGGCAGCAGAGAGATCAACCAGAAATGATAAGAACAAAACGTTAGAAGTAAATCACAACGTGGCAGCAGAGAGATCAGCCAGAAATGACAAGTAGAAAACGTGAGAAGTAATTCACAACGTGGCAGCAGAGAGATCAGCCAGAAACGACAAGTAGAAAACATGAGAAGTAAATCACAACGTGGCAGCAGAGATCAGCCAGAAATGACAGGAAGAAAACATGAGAAGTAAATCACAACGAGGCAGCAGAGAGATCAGCCGGAAATGACAAGAACAAAACGTGAGAAGTAAATCACAACGTGGCAGCAGAGAGATCAGCCAGAAATGACAGGAAGAAAACATGAGAAGTAAATGACAACGTGGCAGCAGAGAGATCAGCAGGAAATGACAAGAACAAAACGTGAGAAGTAAATCACAACGTGGCAGCAGAGAGATCAGCCGGAAATGACAAGAACAAAACGTGAGAAGTAAATCAAAACATGGCGGCAGAGAGATCAGCCAGAAATGATAAGAACAAAACATGAGAAGTAAATCACAATGTGGCAGCAGAGATCAGCCAGAAATGACGAGAGGAACACATGAGAAGTATATCACAACGTGGCAGCAGAGATATCAGCCAGAAATGACAGGAAGAAAACGTGAGAAGTAAATCACAACGTGGCAGCAGAGAGATCAGCCGGAAATGACAAGAACAAAACGTGAGAGGTAAATCACAACGTGGCAGCAGAGAGATCAGCCAGAAATGATAAGAACGAAACGTTAGAAGTAAATCACAACGTGGCAGCAGAGAGATCAGCCAGAAATGATAAGAACAAAACGTTAGAAGTAAATCACAACGTGGCAGCAGAGAGATCAGCCAGAAATGACAAGTAGAAAACGTGAGACGTAATTCACAACGTGGCAGCAGAGAGATCACCCAGAAACGACAAGTAGAAAACATGAGAAGTAAATCACAACGTGGCAGCAGAGATATCAGCCAGAAATGACAAGAACAATACGTGAGAAGTAAATCACAACGTGGCAGCAGAGAGATCAGCCGGAAATGACAAGAACAAAACGTGAGAAGTAAATCAAAACATGGCGGCAGAGAGATCAGCCAGAAATTATAAGAACAAAACATGAGAAGTAAATCACAATGTGGCAGCAGAGATCAGCCAGAAATGACGAGAGGAACACATGAGAAGTAAATCACAACGTGGTAGCAGAGAGATCAGCCAGAAATTATAAGAACAATACGTGAGAAGTAAATCACAACGTGGCAGCAGAGAGATCAGCCAGAAACGACAAGTAGAAAACATGAGAAGTGAATCACAACGTGGCAGCAGAGAGATCAGCCAGAAATGACAAGAACAAAACGTGAGAAGTAAATCACAACGTGGCAGCAGAGAGATCAGCCAAGAATGATAAATAGAAAACGTAAGAAGTAATTCACAACATGGCAGCAGAGAGATCAGCCAGAAATGACTAGAGGAACACATGAGAAGTAAATCACAACGTGGCAGCAGAGAGATCAGCCAGAAATGACAAGAAAAAACATGAGAAGTAAATCACAACGTGGCAGCAGAGAGATCAGGCAGAAATGACTAGAGGAACACATGACAAGTAAATCACAACGTGGCAGCAGAGAGATCAGCCATAAATGATAAGAACAAAACGTGAGAAGTAAATCACAACGTGGCAGCAGAGAGATCAGCCAGAAATGACAAGTAGAAAACGTGAGAAGTAATTCACAACGTGGCAGCAGAGAGATCACCCAGAAACGACAAGTAGAAAACATGAGAAGTAAATCACAACGTGGCAGCGGAGAGATCAGCCGGAAATGACAAGAACAAAACGTGAGAAGTAAATCAAAACTTGGCAGCAGAGAGATCAGCCAGAAATTATAAGAACAAAACGTGAGAAGTGAATCACAACGTGGCAGCAGAGAGATCAGCCAGAAATGACAGGAAGAAAACATGAGAAGTAAATCACAACGTGGCAGCAGAGAGATCAGCCGGAAATGACAAGAACAAAACGGGAGAAGTAAATCACAACGTGGCAGCAGAGAGATCAGCCAGAAATGACAAATAGAAAACGTAAGAAGTAATTCACAACATGGCAGCAGAGAGATCAGCCAGAAATGACTAGAGGAACACATGAGAAGTAAATCACAACGTGGCAGCAGAGAGATCAGCCATAAATGATAAGAACAAAACGTGAGAAGTAAATCACAACGTGGCAGCAGAGAGATCACCCAGAAATGACAAGTAGAAAACGTGAGAAGTAAATCACAACGTGGCAGCAGAGAGATCAGCCAGAAATGACAAGAACAAAACATGAGAAGTAAATCACAATGTGGCAGCAGAGATCAGCCAGAAATGACGAGAGGAACACATGAGAAGTAAATCACAATGTGGCAGCAGAGATCAGCCAGAAATGACGAGAGGAACACATGAGAAGTATATCACAACGTGGCAGCAGAGATATCAGCCAGAAATGACAGGAAGAAAACGTGAGAAGTAAATCACAACGTGGCAGCAGAGAGATCAGCCGGAAATGACAAGAACAAAACGTGAGAAGTAAATCACAACGTGGCAGCAGAGAGATCAGCCAGAAATGATAAGAACGAAACGTTAGAAGTAAATCACAACGTGGCAGCAGAGAGATCAGCCAGAAATGATAAGAACAAAACGTTAGAAGTAAATCACAACGTGGCAGCAGAGAGATCAGCCAGAAATGACAAGTAGAAAACGTGAGACGTAATTCACAACGTGGCAGCAGAGAGATCACCCAGAAACGACAAGTAGAAAACATGAGAAGTAAATCACAACGTGGCAGCAGAGATATCAGCCAGAAATGACAAGAACAATACGTGAGAAGTAAATCACAACGTGGCAGCAGAGAGATCAGCCGGAAATGACAAGAACAAAACGTGAGAAGTAAATCAAAACATGGCGGCAGAGAGATCAGCCAGAAATGATAAGAACAAAACATGAGAAGTAAATCACAATGTGGCAGCAGAGATCAGCCAGAAATGACGAGAGGAACACATGAGAAGTAAATCACAACGTGGTAGCAGAGAGATCAGCCAGAAATTATAAGAACAATACGTGAGAAGTAAATCACAACGTGGCAGCAGAGAGATCAGCCAGAAACGACAAGTAGAAAACATGAGAAGTGAATCACAACGTGGCAGCAGAGAGATCAGCCAGAAATGACAAGAACAAAACGTGAGAAGTAAATCACAACGTGGCAGCAGAGAGATCAGCCAAGAATGATAAATAGAAAACGTAAGAAGTAATTCACAACATGGCAGCAGAGAGATCAGCCAGAAATGACTAGAGGAACACATGAGAAGTAAATCACAACGTGGCAGCAGAGAGATCAGCCAGAAATGACAAGAAAAAACATGAGAAGTAAATCACAACGTGGCAGCAGAGAGATCAGGCAGAAATGACTAGAGGAACACATGACAAGTAAATCACAACGTGGCAGCAGAGAGATCAGCCATAAATGATAAGAACAAAACGTGAGAAGTAAATCACAACGTGGCAGCAGAGAGATCAGCCAGAAATGACAAGTAGAAAACGTGAGAAGTAATTCACAACGTGGCAGCAGAGGGATCACCCAGAAACGACAAGTAGAAAACATGAGAAGTAAATCACAACGTGGCAGCGGAGAGATCAGCCGGAAATGACAAGAACAAAACGTGAGAAGTAAATCAAAACTTGGCAGCAGAGAGATCAGCCAGAAATGATAAGAACAAAACGTTAGACGTAAATCACAACGTGGCAGCAGAGAGATCAGCCAGAAATGATAAGAACGAAACGTTAGAAGTAAATCACAACGTGGCAGCAGAGAGATCAACCAGAAATGATAAGAACAAAACGTTAGAAGTAAATCACAACGTGGCAGCAGAGAGATCAGCCAGAAATGACAAGTAGAAAACGTGAGAAGTAATTCACAACGTGGCAGCAGAGAGATCACCCAGAAACGACAAGTAGAAAACATGAGAAGTAAATCACAACGTGGCAGCAGAGATCAGCCAGAAATGACAGGAAGAAAACATGAGAAGTAAATCACAACGAGGCAGCAGAGAGATCAGCCGGAAATGACAAGAACAAAACGTGAGAAGTAAATCACAACGTGGCAGCAGAGAGATCAGCCAGAAATGACAGGAAGAAAACATGAGAAGTAAATGACAACGTGGCAGCAGAGAGATCAGCAGGAAATGACAAGAACAAAACGTGAGAAGTAAATCACAACGTGGCAGCAGAGAGATCACCCAGAAACGACAAGTAGAAAACATGAGAAGTAAATCACAACGTGGCAGCAGAGATATCAGCCAGAAATGACAGGAAGAAAACATGAGAAGTAAATCACAACGAGGCAGCAGAGAGATCAGCCGGAAATGACAAGAACAAAACGTGAGAAGTAAATCACAATGTGGCAGCAGAGATCAGCCAGAAATGACGAGAGGAACACATGAGAAGTAAATCACAACGTGGTAGCCGAGAGATCAGCCAGAAATTATAAGAACAATACGTGAGAAGTAAATCACAACGTGGCAGCAGAGAGATCAGCCAGAAACGACAAGTAGAAAACATGAGAAGTGAATCACAACGTGGCAGCAGAGAGATCAGCCAGAAATGACAGGAAGAAAACATGAGAAGTAAATGACAACGTGGCAGCAGAGAGATCAGCAGGAAATGACAAGAACAAAACGTGAGAAGTAAATCACAACGTGGCAGCAGAGAGATCAGCCAGAAATGACAAATAGAAAACGTAAGAAGTAATTCACAACATGGCAGCAGAGAGATCAGCCAGAAATGACTAGAGGAACACATGAGAAGTAAATCACAACGTGGCAGCAGAGAGATCAGCCATAAATGATAAGAACAAAACGTGAGAAGTAAATCACAACGTGGCAGCAGAGAGATCACCAAGAAATGACAAGTAGAAAACGTGAGAAGTAATTCACAACGTGGCAGCAGATAGATCACCCAGAAACGACAAGTAGAAAACATGAGAAGTAAATCTCAACGTGGCAGCAGAGAGATCAGCCAGAAATGACAAGAACAAAACGTGAGAAGTAAATCACAACATGGCAGCAGAGAGATCAGCCAGAAATGATAAGAACAAAACATGAGAAGTAAATCACAATGTGGCAGCAGAGATCAGCCAGAAATGACGAGAGGAACACATGAGAAGTAAATCACAACGTGGCAGCAGAGATATCAGCCAGAAATGACAGGAAGAAAACGTGAGAAGTAAATCACAACGTGGCAGCAGAGAGATCAGCCGGAAATGACAAGAACAAAACGTGAGAAGTAAATCAAAACATGGCGGCAGAGAGATCAGCCAGAAATGATAAGAACAAAACATGAGAAGTAAATCACAATGTGGCAGCAGAGATCAGCCAGAAATGACGAGAGGAACACATGAGAAGTAAATCACAACGTGGCAGCAGAGAGATCAGCCAGAAACGACAAGTAGAAAACATGAGAAGTGAATCACAACGTGGCAGCAGAGAGATCAGCCAGAAATGACAGGAAGAAAACATGAGAAGTAAATCACAACGTGGCAGCAGAGAGATCAGCCGGAAATGACAAGAACAAAACGTGAGAAGTAAATCACAACGTGGCAGCAGAGAGATCAGCCAAGAATGATAAATAGAAAACGTAAGAAATAATTCACAACATGGCAGCAGAGAGATCAGCCAGAAACGACTAGAGGAACACATGAGAAGTAAATCACAACGTGGCAGCAGAGAGATCAGCCAGAAATGACAAGAAAAAACATGAGAAGTAAATCACAACGTGGCAGCAGAGAGATCAGGCAGAAATGACTAGAGGAACACATGACAAGTAAATCACAACGTGGCAGCAGAGAGATCAGCCATAAATGATAAGAACAAAACGTGAGAAGTAAATCACAACGTGGCAGCAGAGAGATCAGCCGGAAATGACAAGAACAAAACGTGAGAAGTAAATCAAAACATGGCGGCAGAGAGATCAGCCAGAAATGATAAGAACAAAACATGAGAAGTAAATCACAATGTGGCAGCAGAGATCAGCCAGAAATGACGAGAGGAACACATGAGAAGTATATCACAACGTGGCAGCAGAGATATCAGCCAGAAATGACAGGAAGAAAACGTGAGAAGTAAATCACAACGTGGCAGCAGAGAGATCAGCCGGAAATGACAAGAACAAAACGTGAGAGGTAAATCACAACGTGGCAGCAGAGAGATCAGCCAGAAATGATAAGAACGAAACGTTAGAAGTAAATCACAACGTGGCAGCAGAGAGATCAGCCAGAAATGATAAGAACAAAACGTTAGAAGTAAATCACAACGTGGCAGCAGAGAGATCAGCCAGAAATGACAAGTAGAAAACGTGAGACGTAATTCACAACGTGGCAGCAGAGAGATCACCCAGAAACGACAAGTAGAAAACATGAGAAGTAAATCACAACGTGGCAGCAGAGATATCAGCCAGAAATGACAAGAACAATACGTGAGAAGTAAATCACAACGTGGCAGCAGAGAGATCAGCCGGAAATGACAAGAACAAAACGTGAGAAGTAAATCAAAACATGGCGGCAGAGAGATCAGCCAGAAATGATAAGAACAAAACATGAGAAGTAAATCACAATGTGGCAGCAGAGATCAGCCAGAAATGACGAGAGGAACACATGAGAAGTAAATCACAACGTGGTAGCAGAGAGATCAGCCAGAAATTATAAGAACAATACGTGAGAAGTAAATCACAACGTGGCAGCAGAGAGATCAGCCAGAAACGACAAGTAGAAAACATGAGAAGTGAATCACAACGTGGCAGCAGAGAGATCAGCCAGAAATGACAAGAACAAAACGTGAGAAGTAAATCACAACGTGGCAGCAGAGAGATCAGCCAAGAATGATAAATAGAAAACGTAAGAAGTAATTCACAACATGGCAGCAGAGAGATCAGCCAGAAATGACTAGAGGAACACATGAGAAGTAAATCACAACGTGGCAGCAGAGAGATCAGCCAGAAATGACAAGAAAAAACATGAGAAGTAAATCACAACGTGGCAGCAGAGAGATCAGGCAGAAATGACTAGAGGAACACATGACAAGTAAATCACAACGTGGCAGCAGAGAGATCAGCCATAAATGATAAGAACAAAACGTGAGAAGTAAATCACAACGTGGCAGCAGAGAGATCAGCCAGAAATGACAAGTAGAAAACGTGAGAAGTAATTCACAACGTGGCAGCAGAGAGATCACCCAGAAACGACAAGTAGAAAACATGAGAAGTAAATCACAACGTGGCAGCGGAGAGATCAGCCGGAAATGACAAGAACAAAACGTGAGAAGTAAATCAAAACTTGGCAGCAGAGAGATCAGCCAGAAATTATAAGAACAAAACGTGAGAAGTGAATCACAACGTGGCAGCAGAGAGATCAGCCAGAAATGACAGGAAGAAAACATGAGAAGTAAATCACAACGTGGCAGCAGAGAGATCAGCCGGAAATGACAAGAACAAAACGGGAGAAGTAAATCACAACGTGGCAGCAGAGAGATCAGCCAGAAATGACAAATAGAAAACGTAAGAAGTAATTCACAACATGGCAGCAGAGAGATCAGCCAGAAATGACTAGAGGAACACATGAGAAGTAAATCACAACGTGGCAGCAGAGAGATCAGCCATAAATGATAAGAACAAAACGTGAGAAGTAAATCACAACGTGGCAGCAGAGAGATCACCCAGAAATGACAAGTAGAAAACGTGAGAAGTAAATCACAACGTGGCAGCAGAGAGATCAGCCAGAAATGACAAGAACAAAACATGAGAAGTAAATCACAATGTGGCAGCAGAGATCAGCCAGAAATGACGAGAGGAACACATGAGAAGTAAATCACAATGTGGCAGCAGAGATCAGCCAGAAATGACGAGAGGAACACATGAGAAGTATATCACAACGTGGCAGCAGAGATATCAGCCAGAAATGACAGGAAGAAAACGTGAGAAGTAAATCAAAACATGGCGGCAGAGAGATCAGCCAGAAATGATAAGAACAAAACATGAGAAGTAAATCACAATGTGGCAGCAGAGATCAGCCAGAAATGACGAGAGGAACACATGAGAAGTATATCACAACGTGGCAGCAGAGATATCAGCCAGAAATGACAGGAAGAAAACGTGAGAAGTAAATCACAACGTGGCAGCAGAGAGATCAGCCGGAAATGACAAGAACAAAACGTGAGAGGTAAATCACAACGTGGCAGCAGAGAGATCAGCCAGAAATGATAAGAACGAAACGTTAGAAGTAAATCACAACGTGGCAGCAGAGAGATCAGCCAGAAATGATAAGAACAAAACGTTAGAAGTAAATCACAACGTGGCAGCAGAGAGATCAGCCAGAAATGACAAGTAGAAAACGTGAGACGTAATTCACAACGTGGCAGCAGAGAGATCACCCAGAAACGACAAGTAGAAAACATGAGAAGTAAATCACAACGTGGCAGCAGAGATATCAGCCAGAAATGACAAGAACAATACGTGAGAAGTAAATCACAACGTGGCAGCAGAGAGATCAGCCGGAAATGACAAGAACAAAACGTGAGAAGTAAATCAAAACATGGCGGCAGAGAGATCAGCCAGAAATGATAAGAACAAAACATGAGAAGTAAATCACAATGTGGCAGCAGAGATCAGCCAGAAATGACGAGAGGAACACATGAGAAGTAAATCACAACGTGGTAGCAGAGAGATCAGCCAGAAATTATAAGAACAATACGTGAGAAGTAAATCACAACGTGGCAGCAGAGAGATCAGCCAGAAACGACAAGTAGAAAACATGAGAAGTGAATCACAACGTGGCAGCAGAGAGATCAGCCAGAAATGACAAGAACAAAACGTGAGAAGTAAATCACAACGTGGCAGCAGAGAGATCAGCCAAGAATGATAAATAGAAAACGTAAGAAGTAATTCACAACATGGCAGCAGAGAGATCAGCCAGAAATGACTAGAGGAACACATGAGAAGTAAATCACAACGTGGCAGCAGAGAGATCAGCCAGAAATGACAAGAAAAAACATGAGAAGTAAATCACAACGTGGCAGCAGAGAGATCAGGCAGAAATGACTAGAGGAACACATGACAAGTAAATCACAACGTGGCAGCAGAGAGATCAGCCATAAATGATAAGAACAAAACGTGAGAAGTAAATCACAACGTGGCAGCAGAGAGATCAGCCAGAAATGACAAGTAGAAAACGTGAGAAGTAATTCACAACGTGGCAGCAGAGAGATCACCCAGAAACGACAAGTAGAAAACATGAGAAGTAAATCACAACGTGGCAGCGGAGAGATCAGCCGGAAATGACAAGAACAAAACGTGAGAAGTAAATCAAAACTTGGCAGCAGAGAGATCAGCCAGAAATTATAAGAACAAAACGTGAGAAGTGAATCACAACGTGGCAGCAGAGAGATCAGCCAGAAATGACAGGAAGAAAACATGAGAAGTAAATCACAACGTGGCAGCAGAGAGATCAGCCGGAAATGACAAGAACAAAACGGGAGAAGTAAATCACAACGTGGCAGCAGAGAGATCAGCCAGAAATGACAAATAGAAAACGTAAGAAGTAATTCACAACATGGCAGCAGAGAGATCAGCCAGAAATGACTAGAGGAACACATGAGAAGTAAATCACAACGTGGCAGCAGAGAGATCAGCCATAAATGATAAGAACAAAACGTGAGAAGTAAATCACAACGTGGCAGCAGAGAGATCAGCCAGAAATGACAAGAACAAAACATGAGAAGTAAATCACAATGTGGCAGCAGAGATCAGCCAGAAATGACGAGAGGAACACATGAGAAGTAAATCACAATGTGGCAGCAGAGATCAGCCAGAAATGACGAGAGGAACACATGAGAAGTATATCACAACGTGGCAGCAGAGATATCAGCCAGAAATGACAGGAAGAAAACGTGAGAAGTAAATCACAACGTGGCAGCAGAGAGATCAGCCGGAAATGACAAGAACAAAACGTGAGAAGTAAATCACAACGTGGCAGCAGAGAGATCAGCCAGAAATGATAAGAACGAAACGTTAGAAGTAAATCACAACGTGGCAGCAGAGAGATCAGCCAGAAATGATAAGAACAAAACGTTAGAAGTAAATCACAACGTGGCAGCAGAGAGATCAGCCAGAAATGACAAGTAGAAAACGTGAGACGTAATTCACAACGTGGCAGCAGAGAGATCACCCAGAAACGACAAGTAGAAAACATGAGAAGTAAATCACAACGTGGCAGCAGAGATATCAGCCAGAAATGACAAGAACAATACGTGAGAAGTAAATCACAACGTGGCAGCAGAGAGATCAGCCGGAAATGACAAGAACAAAACGTGAGAAGTAAATCAAAACATGGCGGCAGAGAGATCAGCCAGAAATGATAAGAACAAAACATGAGAAGTAAATCACAATGTGGCAGCAGAGATCAGCCAGAAATGACGAGAGGAACACATGAGAAGTAAATCACAACGTGGTAGCAGAGAGATCAGCCAGAAATTATAAGAACAATACGTGAGAAGTAAATCACAACGTGGCAGCAGAGAGATCAGCCAGAAACGACAAGTAGAAAACATGAGTAGTGAATCACAACGTGGCAGCAGAGAGATCAGCCAGAAATGACAAGAACAAAACGTGAGAAGTAAATCACAACGTGGCAGCAGAGAGATCAGCCAAGAATGATAAATAGAAAACGTAAGAAGTAATTCACAACATGGCAGCAGAGAGATCAGCCAGAAATGACTAGAGGAACACATGAGAAGTAAATCACAACGTGGCAGCAGAGAGATCAGCCAGAAATGACAAGAAAAAACATGAGAAGTAAATCACAACGTGGCAGCAGAGAGATCAGGCAGAAATGACTAGAGGAACACATGACAAGTAAATCACAACGTGGCAGCAGAGAGATCAGCCATAAATGATAAGAACAAAACGTGAGAAGTAAATCACAACGTGGCAGCAGAGAGATCAGCCAGAAATGACAAGTAGAAAACGTGAGAAGTAATTCACAACGTGGCAGCAGAGGGATCACCCAGAAACGACAAGTAGAAAACATGAGAAGTAAATCACAACGTGGCAGCGGAGAGATCAGCCGGAAATGACAAGAACAAAACGTGAGAAGTAAATCAAAACTTGGCAGCAGAGAGATCAGCCAGAAATGATAAGAACAAAACGTTAGACGTAAATCACAACGTGGCAGCAGAGAGATCAGCCAGAAATGATAAGAACGAAACGTTAGAAGTAAATCACAACGTGGCAGCAGAGAGATCAACCAGAAATGATAAGAACAAAACGTTAGAAGTAAATCACAACGTGGCAGCAGAGAGATCAGCCAGAAATGACAAGTAGAAAACGTGAGAAGTAATTCACAACGTGGCAGCAGAGAGATCACCCAGAAACGACAAGTAGAAAACATGAGAAGTAAATCACAACGTGGCAGCAGAGATCAGCCAGAAATGACAGGAAGAAAACATGAGAAGTAAATCACAACGAGGCAGCAGAGAGATCAGCCGGAAATGACAAGAACAAAACGTGAGAAGTAAATCACAACGTGGCAGCAGAGAGATCAGCCAGAAATGACAGGAAGAAAACATGAGAAGTAAATGACAACGTGGCAGCAGAGAGATCAGCAGGAAATGACAAGAACAAAACGTAAGAAGTAAATCACAACGTGGCAGCAGAGAGATCAGCCAGAAATGACAAATAGAAAACGTAAGAAGTAATTCACAACATGGCAGCAGAGAGATCAGCCAGAAATGACTAGAGGAACACATGAGAAGTAAATCACAACGTGGCAGCAGAGAGATCAGCCATAAATGATAAGAACAAAACGTGAGAAGTAAATCACAACGTGGCACCAGAGAGATCAGCCAGAAACGACTAGAGGAACACATGAGAAGTAATTCACAACGTGGCAGCAGAGAGATCACCCAGAAACGACAAGTAGAAAACATGAGAAGTAAATCACAACGTGGCAGCAGAGATATCAGCCAGAAATGACAGGAAGAAAACATGAGAAGTAAATCACAACGAGGCAGCAGAGAGATCAGCCGGAAATGACAAGAACAAAACGTGAGAAGTAAATCACAATGTGGCAGCAGAGATCAGCCAGAAATGACGAGAGGAACACATGAGAAGTAAATCACAACGTGGTAGCCGAGAGATCAGCCAGAAATTATAAGAACAATACGTGAGAAGTAAATCACAACGTGGCAGCAGAGAGATCAGCCAGAAACGACAAGTAGAAAACATGAGAAGTGAATCACAACGTGGCAGCAGAGAGATCAGCCAGAAATGACAGGAAGAAAACATGAGAAGTAAATGACAACGTGGCAGCAGAGAGATCAGCAGGAAATGACAAGAACAAAACGTGAGAAGTAAATCACAACGTGGCAGCAGAGAGATCAGCCAGAAATGACAAATAGAAAACGTAAGAAGTAATTCACAACATGGCAGCAGAGAGATCAGCCAGAAATGACTAGAGGAACACATGAGAAGTAAATCACAATGTGGCAGCAGAGAGATCAGCCATAAATGATAAGAACAAAACGTGAGAAGTAAATCACAACGTGGCAGCAGAGAGATCACCAAGAAATGACAAGTAGAAAACGTGAGAAGTAATTCACAACGTGGCAGCAGATAGATCACCCAGAAACGACAAGTAGAAAACATGAGAAGTAAATATCTACGTGGCAGCAGAGAGATCAGCCAGAAATGACAAGAACAAAACGTGAGAAGTAAATCACAACGTGGCAGCAGAGAGATCAGCCAAGAATGATAAATAGAAAACGTAAGAAGTAATTCACAACATGGCAGCAGAGAGATCAGCCAGAAATGACTAGAGGAACACATGAGAAGTAAATCACAACGTGGCAGCAGAGAGATCAGCCAGAAATGACAAGAAAAAACATGAGAAGTAAATCACAACGTGGCAGCAGAGAGATCAGCCAGAAACGACAAGTAGAAAACATGAGAAGTAAATCTCAACGTGGCAGCAGAGAGATCAGCCAGAAATGACAAGAACAAAACGTGAGAAGTAAATCACAACGTGGCAGCAGAGAGATCAGCCAGAAACGACAAGTAGAAAACATGAGAAGTAAATCTCAACGTGGCAGCAGAGAGATCAGCCAGAAATGACAAGAACAAAACGTGAGAGGTAAATCACAACATGGCAGCAGAGATATCAGCCAGAAATGATAAGAACAAAACATGAGAAGTAAATCACAATGTGGCAGCAGAGATCAGCCAGAAATGATGAGAGGAACACATGAGAAGTAAATCACAACGTGGCAGCAGAGATATCAGCCAGAAATGACAGGAAGAAAACGTGAGAAGTAAATCACAACGTGGCAGCAGAGAGATCAGCCGGAAATGACAAGAACAAAACGTGAGAAGTAAATCAAAACATGGCGGCAGAGAGATCAGCCAGAAATGATAAGAACAAAACATGAGAAGTAAATCACAATGTGGCAGCAGAGATCAGCCAGAAATGACGAGAGGAACACATGAGAAGTAAATCACAACGTGGCAGCAGAGAGATCAGCCAGAAACGACAAGTAGAAAACATGAGAAGTGAATCACAACGTGGCAGCAGAGAGATCAGCCAGAAATGACAGGAAGAAAACATGAGAAGTAAATCACAACGTGGCAGCAGAGAGATCAGGCAGAAATGACTAGAGGAACACATGACAAGTAAATCACAACGTGGCAGCAGAGAGATCAGCCAAGAATGATAAATAGAAAACGTAAGAAGTAATTCACAACATGGCAGCAGAGAGATCAGCCAGAAATGACTAGAGGAACACATGAGAAGTAAATCACAACGTGGCAGCAGAGAGATCAGCCAGAAATGACAAGAAAAAACATGAGAAGTAAATCACAACGTGGCAGCAGAGAGATCAGGCAGAAATGACTAGAGGAACACATGACAAGTAAATCACAACGTGGCAGCAGAGAGATCAGCCATAAATGATAAGAACAAAACGTGAGAAGTAAATCACAACGTGGAAGCAGAGAGATCAGCAAGGAAATGACAAGTAGAAAACGTGAGAATTAATTCACAACGTGGCAGCAGAGAGATCACCCAGAAACGACAAGTAGAAAACATGAGAAGTAAATCACAACGTGGCAGCAGAGAGATCAGCCAGAAATGACAAGAACAAAACGTGAGAAGTAAATCACAACATGGCAGCAGAGATATCAGCCAGAAATGATAAGAACAAAACATGAGAAGTAAATCACAACGTGGCAGCAGAGATATCAGCCAGAAATGACAGGAAGAAAACGTGAGAAGTAAATCACAACGTGGCAGCAGAGAGATCAGCCGGAAATGACAAGAACAAAACGTGAGAAGTAAATCACAACGTGGCAGCAGAGAGATCAGCCAGAAATGATAAGAACGAAACGTTAGAAGTAAATCACAACGTGGCAGCAGAGAGATCAGCCAGAAATGATAAGAACGAAACGTTAGAAGTAAATCACAACGTGGCAGCAGAGAGATCAGCCAGAAATGATAAGAACAAAACGTTAGAAGTAAATCACAACGTGGCAGCAGAGAGATCAGCCAGAAACGACAAGTAGAAAACATGAGAAGTGAATCACAACGTGGCAGCAGAGAGATCAGCCAGAAATGACAGGAAGAAAACATGAGAAGTAAATCACAACGTGGCAGCAGAGAGATCAGGCAGAAATGACTAGAGGAACACATGACAAGTAAATCACAACGTGGCAGCAGAGAGATCAGCCAAGAATGATAAATAGAAAACGTAAGAAGTAATTCACAACATGGCAGCAGAGAGATCAGCCAGAAATGACTAGAGGAACACATGAGAAGTAAATCACAACGTGGCAGCAGAGAGATCAGCCAGAAATGACAAGAAAAAACATGAGAAGTAAATCACAACGTGGCAGCAGAGAGATCAGGCAGAAATGACTAGAGGAACACATGACAAGTAAATCACAACGTGGCAGCAGAGAGATCAGCCATAAATGATAAGAACAAAACGTGAGAAGTAAATCACAACGTGGAAGCAGAGAGATCAGCAAGGAAATGACAAGTAGAAAACGTGAGAATTAATTCACAACGTGGCAGCAGAGAGATCACCCAGAAACGACAAGTAGAAAACATGAGAAGTAAATCACAACGTGGCAGCAGAGAGATCAGCCAGAAATGACAAGAACAAAACGTGAGAAGTAAATCACAACATGGCAGCAGAGATATCAGCCAGAAATGATAAGAACAAAACATGAGAAGTAAATCACAACGTGGCAGCAGAGATATCAGCCAGAAATGACAGGAAGAAAACGTGAGAAGTAAATCACAACGTGGCAGCAGAGAGATCAGCCGGAAATGACAAGAACAAAACGTGAGAAGTAAATCACAACGTGGCAGCAGAGAGATCAGCCAGAAATGATAAGAACGAAACGTTAGAAGTAAATCACAACGTGGCAGCAGAGAGATCAGCCAGAAATGATAAGAACAAAACGTTAGAAGTAAATCACAACGTGGCAGCAGAGAGATCAGCCAGAAATGACAAGTAGAAAACGTGAGAAGTAATTCACAACGTGGCAGCAGAGAGATCAACCAGAAACGACAAGTAGAAAACATGAGAAGTAAATCACAACGTGGCAGCAGAGATATCAGCCAGAAATGACAAGAACAATACGTGAGAAGTAAATCACAACGTGGCAGCAGAGAGATCAGCCGGAAATGACAAGAACAAAACGTGAGAAGTAAATCAAAACATGGCGGCAGAGAGATCAGCCAGAAATGATAAGAACAAAACATGAGAAGTAAATCACAACGTGGCAGCAGAGAGATCAGCCAGAAATGATAAGAACAAAACGTTAGAAGTAAATCACATTGTGGCAGCAGAGAGATCAGCCAGAAATGATAAGAACAAAACGTGAGAAGTAAATCACAACATGGCAGCAGAGAGATCACCCAGAAACGACAAGTAGAAAACATGAGAAGTAAATCACAACGTGGCAGCAGAGAGATCAGCCATAAATGATAAGAACAAAACGTGAGAAGTAAATCACAACGTGGCAGCAGAGAGATCAGCCAGAAATGATAAGAACAAAACATGAGAAGTAAATCACAATGTGGCAGCAGAGATCAGCTAGAAATGACGAGAGGAACACATGAGAAGTAAATCACAACGTGGTAGCAGAGAGATCAGCCAGAAATTATAAGAACAATACGTGAGAAGTAAATCACAACGTGGCAGCAGAGAGATCAGCCAGAAACGACAAGTAGAAAACATGATAAGTGAATCACAACGTGGCAGCAGAGAGATCAGCCAGAAATGACAGGAAGAAAACATGAGAAGTAAATCACAACGTGGCAGCAGAGAGATCAGCCGGAAATGACAAGAACAAAACGTGAGAAGTAAATCAAAACTTGGCAGCAGAGAGATCAGCCAGAAATTATAAGAACAAAACGTGAGAAGTAAATCAAAACATGGCAGCAGAGAGATCAGCCAGAAATGATAATATCAAAACGTGAGAAGTAAATCAAAACATGGCAGCAGAGAGATCAGCCAGAAATGATAAGAACAAAACGTTAGAAGTAAATCACAACGTGGCAGCAGAGAGATCAGCCAGAAATGATAAGAACGAAACGTTAGAAGTAAATCACAACGTGGCAGCAGAGAGATCAGCCAGAAATGATGAGAACAAAACGTTAGAAGTAAATCACAACGTGGCAGCAGAGAGATCAGCCAGAAATGACAAGTAGAAAATGTGAGAAGTAATTCACAACGTGGCAGCAGAGAGATCACCCAGAAACGACAAGTAGAAAACATGAGAAGTAAATCACAACGTGGCAGCGGAGATATCAGCCAGAAATGACAGGAAGAAAATATGAGAAGTAAATCGCAACGTGGCAGCAGAGAGATCAGCCGGAAATGACAAGAACAAAACGTGAGAAGTAAATCAAAACATGGCGGCAGAGAGATCAGCCAGAAATGATAAGAACAAAACATGAGAAGTAAATCACAATGTGGCAGCAGAGATCAGCCAGAAATGACGAGAGGAACACATGAGAAGTAAATCACAACGTGGTAGCAGAGAGATCAGCCAGAAATTATAAGAACAATACGTGAGAAGTAAATCACAACGTGGCAGCAGAGAGATCAGCCAGAAACGACAAGTAGAAAACATGAGAAGTGAATCACAACGTGGCAGCAGAGAGATCAGCCAGAAATGACAGGAAGAAAACATGAGAAGTAAATCACAACGTGGCAGCAGAGAGATCAGCCGGAAATGACAAGAACAAAACGTGAGAAGTAAATCACAACGTGGCAGCAGAGAGATCAGCCAAGAATGATAAATAGAAAACGTAAGAAGTAATTCACAACATGGCAGCAGAGAGATCACCCAGAAATGACAAGTAGAAAACATGAGAAGTAAATCACAACGTGGCAGCAGAGAGATCAGCCAGAAATGACAAGAACAAAACGTGAGAAGTAAATCACAACATGGCAGCAGAGATATCAGCCAGAAATGATAAGAACAAAACATGAGAAGTAAATCACAATGTGGCAGCAGAGATCAGCCAGAAATGACGAGAGGAACACATGAGAAGTATATCACAACATGGCAGCAGAGATATCAGCCAGAAATGACAGGAAGAAAACGTGAGAAGTAAATCACAACGTGGCAGCAGAGAGATCAGCCGGAAATGACAAGAACAAAACGTGAGAAGTAAATCACAACGTGGCAGCAGAGAGATCAGCCAGAAATGATAAGAACGAAACGTTAGAAGTAAATCACAACGTGGCAGCAGAGAGATCAGCCAGAAATGACAAGTAGAAAACGTGAGAAGTAATTCACAACGTGGCAGCAGAGAGATCACCCAGAAACGACAAGTAGAAAACATGAGAAGTAAATCACAACGTGGCAGCAGAGATATCAGCCAGAAATGACAGGAAGAAAACATGAGAAGTAAATCACAACGAGGCAGCAGAGAGATCAGCCGGAAATGACAAGAACAAAACGTGAGAAGTAAATCACAATGTGGCAGCAGAGATCAGCCAGAAATGACGAGAGGAACACATGAGAAGTAAATCACAATGTGGCAGCAGAGATCAGCCAGAAATTATAAGAACAATACGTGAGAAGTAAATCACAACGTGGCAGCAGAGAGATCAGCCAGAAACGACAAGTAGAAAACATGAGAAGTGAATCACAACGTGGCAGCAGAGAGATCAGCCAGAAATGACAGGAAGAAAACATGAGAAGTAAATGACAACGTGGCAGCAGAGAGATCAGCAGGAAATGACAAGAACAAAACGTGAGAAGTAAATCACAACGTGGCAGCAGAGAGATCAGCCAGAAATGACAAATAGAAAACGTAAGAAGTAATTCACAACATGGCAGCAGAGAGATCAGCCAGAAATGACTAGAGGAACACATGAGAAGTAAATCACAACGTGGCAGCAGAGAGATCAGCCATAAATGATAAGAACAAAACGTGAGAAGTAAATCACAACGTGGCAGCAGAGAGATCACCCAGAAATGACAAGTAGAAAACGTGAGAAGTAATTCACAACGTGGCAGCAGAGAGATCACCCAGAAACGACAAGTAGAAAACATGAGAAGTAAATCTCAACGTGGCAGCAGAGAGATCAGCCAGAAATGACAAGAACAAAACGTGAGAAGTAAATCACAACATGGCAGCAGAGATATCAGCCAGAAATGATAAGAACAAAACATGAGAAGTAAATCACAATGTGGCAGCAGAGATCAGCCAGAAATGACGAGAGGAACACATGAGAAGTAAATCACAACGAGGCAGCAGAGATATCGGCCAAAAGTGACAGGAAGAAAACGTGAGAAGTAAATCACAACGTGGCAGCAGAGAGATCAGCCGGAAATGACAAGAACAAAACGTGAGAAGTAAATCAAAACATGGCGGCAGAGAGATCAGCCAGAAATGATAAGAACAAAACATGAGAAGTAAATCACAATGTGGCAGCAGAGATCAGCCAGAAATGACGAGAGGAACACATGAGAAGTAAATCACAACGTGGCAGCAGAGAGATCAGCCAGAAACGACAAGTAGAAAACATGAGAAGTGAATCACAACGTGGCAGCATAGAGATCAGCCAGAAATGACAGGAATAAAACATGAGAAGTAAATCACAACGAGGCAGCAGAGAGATCAACCGGAAATGACAAGAACAAAACGTGAGAAGTAAATCACAATGTGGCAGCAGAGATCAGCCAGAAATGACGAGAGGAACACATGAGAAGTAAATCACAACGTGGTAGCCGAGAGATCAGCCAGAAATTATAAGAACAATACGTGAGAAGTAAATCACAACGTGGCAGCAGAGAGATCAGCCAGAAACGACAAGTAGAAAACATGAGAAGTGAATCACAACGTGGCAGCAGAGAGATCAGCCAGAAATGACAGGAAGAAAACATGAGAAGTAAATGACAACGTGGCAGCAGAGAGATCAGCAGGAAATGACAAGAACAAAACGTGAGAAGTAAATCACAACGTGGCAGCAGAGAGATCAGCCAGAAATGACAAATAGAAAACGTAAGAAGTAATTCACAACATGGCAGCAGAGAGATCAGCCAGAAATGACTAGAGGAACACATGAGAAGTAAATCACAACGTGGCAGCAGAGAGATCAGCCATAAATGATAAGAACAAAACGTGAGAAGTAAATCACAACGTGGCAGCAGAGAGATCACCAAGAAATGACAAGTAGAAAACGTGAGAAGTAATTCACAACGTGGCAGCAGATAGATCACCCAGAAACGACAAGTAGAAAACATGAGAAGTAAATCTCAACGTGGCAGCAGAGAGATCAGCCAGAAATGACAAGAACAAAACGTGAGAAGTAAATCACAACATGGCAGCAGAGAGATCAGCCAGAAATGATAAGAACAAAACATGAGAAGTAAATCACAATGTGGCAGCAGAGATCAGCCAGAAATGACGAGAGGAACACATGAGAAGTAAATCACAACGTGGCAGCAGAGATATCAGCCAGAAATGACAGGAAGAAAACGTGAGAAGTAAATCACAACGTGGCAGCAGAGAGATCAGCCGGAAATGACAAGAACAAAACGTGAGAAGTAAATCAAAACATGGCGGCAGAGAGATCAGCCAGAAATGATAAGAACAAAACATGAGAAGTAAATCACAATGTGGCAGCAGAGATCAGCCAGAAATGACGAGAGGAACACATGAGAAGTAAATCACAACGTGGCAGCAGAGAGATCAGCCAGAAACGACAAGTAGAAAACATGAGAAGTGAATCACAACGTGGCAGCAGAGAGATCAGCCAGAAATGACAGGAAGAAAACATGAGAAGTAAATCACAACGTGGCAGCAGAGAGATCAGCCGGAAATGACAAGAACAAAACGTGAGAAGTAAATCACAACGTGGCAGCAGAGAGATCAGCCAAGAATGATAAATAGAAAACATAAGAAATAATTCACAACATGGCAGCAGAGAGATCAGCCAGAAACGACTAGAGGAACACATGAGAAGTAAATCACAACGTGGCAGCAGAGAGATCAGCCAGAAATGACAAGAAAAAACATGAGAAGTAAATCACAACGTGGCAGCAGAGAGATCAGGCAGAAATGACTAGAGGAACACATGACAAGTAAATCACAACGTGGCAGCAGAGAGATCAGCCATAAATGATAAGAACAAAACGTGAGAAGTAAATCACAACGTGGCAGCAGAGAGATCAGCCGGAAATGACAAGAACAAAACGTGAGAAGTAAATCAAAACATGGCGGCAGAGAGATCAGCCAGAAATGATAAGAACAAAACATGAGAAGTAAATCACAATGTGGCAGCAGAGATCAGCCAGAAATGACGAGAGGAACACATGAGAAGTATATCACAACGTGGCAGCAGAGATATCAGCCAGAAATGACAGGAAGAAAACGTGAGAAGTAAATCACAACGTGGCAGCAGAGAGATCAGCCAGAAATGATAAGAACGAAACGTTAGAAGTAAATCACAACGTGGCAGCAGAGAGATCAGCCAGAAATGATAAGAACAAAACGTTAGAAGTAAATCACAACGTGGCAGCAGAGAGATCAGCCAGAAATGACAAGTAGAAAACGTGAGACGTAATTCACAACGTGGCAGCAGAGAGATCACCCAGAAACGACAAGTAGAAAACATGAGAAGTAAATCACAACGTGGCAGCAGAGATATCAGCCAGAAATGACAAGAACAATACGTGAGAAGTAAATCACAACGTGGCAGCAGAGAGATCAGCCGGAAATGACAAGAACAAAACGTGAGAAGTAAATCAAAACATGGCGGCAGAGAGATCAGCCAGAAATGATAAGAACAAAACATGAGAAGTAAATCACAATGTGGCAGCAGAGATCAGCCAGAAATGACGAGAGGAACACATGAGAAGTAAATCACAACGTGGTAGCAGAGAGATCAGCCAGAAATTATAAGAACAATACGTGAGAAGTAAATCACAACGTGGCAGCAGAGAGATCAGCCAGAAACGACAAGTAGAAAACGTGAGAAGTAAATCACAACGTGGCAGCAGAGAGATCAGCCAGAAATGACAAGAACAAAACGTGAGAAGTAAATCACAACGTGGCAGCAGAGAGATCAGCCAAGAATGATAAATAGAAAACGTAAGAAGTAATTCACAACATGGCAGCAGAGAGATCAGCCAGAAATGACTAGAGGAACACATGAGAAGTAAATCACAACGTGGCAGCAGAGAGATCAGCCAGAAATGACAAGAAAAAACATGAGAAGTAAATCACAACGTGGCAGCAGAGAGATCAGGCAGAAATGACTAGAGGAACACATGACAAGTAAATCACAACGTGGCAGCAGAGAGATCAGCCATAAATGATAAGAACAAAACGTGAGAAGTAAATCACAACGTGGCAGCAGAGAGATCAGCCAGAAATGACAAGTAGAAAACGTGAGAAGTAATTCACAACGTGGCAGCAGAGAGATCAGCCAGAAATGACTAGAGGAACACATGAGAAGTAAATCACAACGTGGCAGCAGAGAGATCAGGCAGAAATGACTAGAGGAACACATGAGAAGTAAATCACAACGTGGCAGCAGAGAGATCAGCCATAAATGATAAGAACAAAACGTGAGAAGTAAATCACAACGTGGCACCAGAGAGATCAGCCAGAAACGACTAGAGGAACACATGAGAAGTAATTCACAACGTGGCAGCAGAGAGATCACCCAGAAACGACAAGTAGAAAACATGAGAAGTAAATCACAACGTGGCAGCAGAGATATCAGCCAGAAATGACAGGAAGAAAACATGAGAAGTAAATCACAACGAGGCAGCAGAGAGATCAGCCGGAAATGACAAGAACAAAACGTGAGAAGTAAATCACAATGTGGCAGCAGAGATCAGCCAGAAATGACGAGAGGAACACATGAGAAGTAAATCACAACGTGGTAGCCGAGAGATCAGCCAGAAATTATAAGAACAATACGTGAGAAGTAAATCACAACGTGGCAGCAGAGAGATCAGCCAGAAACGACAAGTAGAAAACATGAGAAGTGAATCACAACGTGGCAGCAGAGAGATCAGCCAGAAATGACAGGAAGAAAACATGAGAAGTAAATGACAACGTGGCAGCAGAGAGATCAGCAGGAAATGACAAGAACAAAACGTGAGAAGTAAATCACAACGTGGCAGCAGAGAGATCAGCCAGAAATGACAAATAGAAAACGTAAGAAGTAATTCACAACATGGCAGCAGAGAGATCAGCCAGAAATGACTAGAGGAACACATGAGAAGTAAATCACAACGTGGCAGCAGAGAGATCAGCCATAAATGATAAGAACAAAACGTGAGAAGTAAATCACAACGTGGCAGCAGAGAGATCACCAAGAAATGACAAGTAGAAAACGTGAGAAGTAATTCACAACGTGGCAGCAGATAGATCACCCAGAAACGACAAGTAGAAAACATGAGAAGTAAATCTCAACGTGGCAGCAGAGAGATCAGCCAGAAATGACAAGAACAAAACGTGAGAAGTAAATCACAACATGGCAGCAGAGAGATCAGCCAGAAATGATAAGAACAAAACATGAGAAGTAAATCACAATGTGGCAGCAGAGATCAGCCAGAAATGACGAGAGGAACACATGAGAAGTAAATCACAACGTGGCAGCAGAGATATCAGCCAGAAATGACAGGAAGAAAACGTGAGAAGTAAATCACAACGTGGCAGCAGAGAGATCAGCCGGAAATGACAAGAACAAAACGTGAGAAGTAAATCAAAACATGGCGGCAGAGAGATCAGCCAGAAATGATAAGAACAAAACATGAGAAGTAAATCACAATGTGGCAGCAGAGATCAGCCAGAAATGACGAGAGGAACACATGAGAAGTAAATCACAACGTGGCAGCAGAGAGATCAGCCAGAAACGACAAGTAGAAAACATGAGAAGTGAATCACAACGTGGCAGCAGAGAGATCAGCCAGAAATGACAGGAAGAAAACATGAGAAGTAAATCACAACGTGGCAGCAGAGAGATCAGCCGGAAATGACAAGAACAAAACGTGAGAAGTAAATCACAACGTGGCAGCAGAGAGATCAGCCAAGAATGATAAATAGAAAACGTAAGAAATAATTCACAACATGGCAGCAGAGAGATCAGCCAGAAACGACTAGAGGAACACATGAGAAGTAAATCACAACGTGGCAGCAGAGAGATCAGCCAGAAATGACAAGAAAAAACATGAGAAGTAAATCACAACGTGGCAGCAGAGAGATCAGGCAGAAATGACTAGAGGAACACATGACAAGTAAATCACAACGTGGCAGCAGAGAGATCAGCCATAAATGATAAGAACAAAACGTGAGAAGTAAATCACAACGTGGCAGCAGAGAGATCAGCCGGAAATGACAAGAACAAAACGTGAGAAGTAAATCAAAACATGGCGGCAGAGAGATCAGCCAGAAATGATAAGAACAAAACATGAGAAGTAAATCACAATGTGGCAGCAGAGATCAGCCAGAAATGACGAGAGGAACACATGAGAAGTATATCACAACGTGGCAGCAGAGATATCAGCCAGAAATGACAGGAAGAAAACGTGAGAAGTAAATCACAACGTGGCAGCAGAGAGATCAGCCGGAAATGACAAGAACAAAACGTGAGAGGTAAATCACAACGTGGCAGCAGAGAGATCAGCCAGAAATGATAAGAACAAAACGTTAGAAGTAAATCACAACGTGGCAGCAGAGAGATCAGCCAGAAATGATAAGAACAAAACGTTAGAAGTAAATCACAACGTGGCAGCAGAGAGATCAGCCAGAAATGACAAGTAGAAAACGTGAGACGTAATTCACAACGTGTCAGCAGAGAGATCACCCAGAAACGACAAGTAGAAAACATGAGAAGTAAATCACAACGTGGCAGCAGAGATATCAGCCAGAAATGACAAGAACAATACGTGAGAAGTAAATCACAACGTGGCAGCAGAGAGATCAGCCGGAAATGACAAGAACAAAACGTGAGAAGTAAATCAAAACATGGCGGCAGAGAGATCAGCCAGAAATGATAAGAACAAAACATGAGAAGTAAATCACAATGTGGCAGCAGAGATCAGCCAGAAATGACGAGAGGAACACATGAGAAGTAAATCACAACGTGGTAGCAGAGAGATCAGCCAGAAATTATAAGAACAATACGTGAGAAGTAAATCACAACGTGGCAGCAGAGAGATCAGCCAGAAACGACAAGTAGAAAACATGAGAAGTGAATCACAACGTGGCAGCAGAGAGATCAGCCAGAAATGACAAGAACAAAACGTGAGAAGTAAATCACAACGTGGCAGCAGAGAGATCAGCCAAGAATGATAAATAGAAAACGTAAGAAGTAATTCACAACATGGCAGCAGAGAGATCAGCCAGAAATGACTAGAGGAACACATGAGAAGTAAATCACAACGTGGCAGCAGAGAGATCAGCCAGAAATGACAAGAAAAAACATGAGAAGTAAATCACAACGTGGCAGCAGAGAGATCAGGCAGAAATGACTAGAGGAACACATGACAAGTAAATCACAACGTGGCAGCAGAGAGATCAGCCATAAATGATAAGAACAAAACGTGAGAAGTAAATCACAACGTGGCAGCAGAGAGATCAGCCAGAAATGACAAGTAGAAAACGTGAGAAGTAATTCACAACGTGGCAGCAGAGAGATCACCCAGAAACGACAAGTAGAAAACATGAGAAGTAAATCACAACGTGGCAGCGGAGAGATCAGCCGGAAATGACAAGAACAAAACGTGAGAAGTAAATCAAAACTTGGCAGCAGAGAGATCAGCCAGAAATTATAAGAACAAAACGTGAGAAGTGAATCACAACGTGGCAGCAGAGAGATCAGCCAGAAATGACAGGAAGAAAACATGAGAAGTAAATCACAACGTGGCAGCAGAGAGATCAGCCGGAAATGACAAGAACAAAACGGGAGAAGTAAATCACAACGTGGCAGCAGAGAGATCAGCCAGAAATGACAAATAGAAAACGTAAGAAGTAATTCACAACATGGCAGCAGAGAGATCAGCCAGAAATGACTAGAGGAACACATGAGAAGTAAATCACAACGTGGCAGCAGAGAGATCAGCCATAAATGATAAGAACAAAACGTGAGAAGTAAATCACAACGTGGCAGCAGAGAGATCACCCAGAAATGACAAGTAGAAAACGTGAGAAGTAAATCACAACGTGGCAGCAGAGAGATCAGCCAGAAATGACAAGAACAAAACATGAGAAGTAAATCACAATGTGGCAGCAGAGATCAGCCTGAAATGACGAGAGGAACACATGAGAAGTAAATCACAATGTGGCAGCAGAGATCAGCCAGAAATGACGAGAGGAACACATGAGAAGTATATCACAACGTGGCAGCAGAGATATCAGCCAGAAATGACAGGAAGAAAACGTGAGAAGTAAATCACAACGTGGCAGCAGAGAGATCAGCCGGAAATGACAAGAACAAAACGTGAGAAGTAAATCACAACGTGGCAGCAGAGAGATCAGCCAGAAATGATAAGAACGAAACGTTAGAAGTAAATCACAACGTGGCAGCAGAGAGATCAGCCAGAAATGATAAGAACAAAACGTTAGAAGTAAATCACAACGTGGCAGCAGAGAGATCAGCCAGAAATGACAAGTAGAAAACGTGAGACGTAATTCACAACGTGGCAGCAGAGAGATCACCCAGAAACGACAAGTAGAAAACATGAGAAGTAAATCACAACGTGGCAGCAGAGATATCAGCCAGAAATGACAAGAACAATACGTGAGAAGTAAATCACAACGTGGCAGCAGAGAGATCAGCCGGAAATGACAAGAACAAAACGTGAGAAGTAAATCAAAACATGGCGGCAGAGAGATCAGCCAGAAATGATAAGAACAAAACATGAGAAGTAAATCACAATGTGGCAGCAGAGATCAGCCAGAAATGACGAGAGGAACACATGAGAAGTAAATCACAACGTGGTAGCAGAGAGATCAGCCAGAAATTATAAGAACAATACGTGAGAAGTAAATCACAACGTGGCAGCAGAGAGATCAGCCAGAAACGACAAGTAGAAAACATGAGAAGTGAATCACAACGTGGCAGCAGAGAGATCAGCCAGAAATGACAAGAACAAAACGTGAGAAGTAAATCACAACGTGGCAGCAGAGAGATCAGCCAAGAATGATAAATAGAAAACGTAAGAAGTAATTCACAACATGGCAGCAGAGAGATCAGCCAGAAATGACTAGAGGAACACATGAGAAGTAAATCACAACGTGGCAGCAGAGAGATCAGCCAGAAATGACAAGAAAAAACATGAGAAGTAAATCACAACGTGGCAGCAGAGAGATCAGGCAGAAATGACTAGAGGAACACATGACAAGTAAATCACAACGTGGCAGCAGAGAGATCAGCCATAAATGATAAGAACAAAACGTGAGAAGTAAATCACAACGTGGCAGCAGAGAGATCAGCCAGAAATGACAAGTAGAAAACGTGAGAAGTAATTCACAACGTGGCAGCAGAGGGATCACCCAGAAACGACAAGTAGAAAACATGAGAAGTAAATCACAACGTGGCAGCGGAGAGATCAGCCGGAAATGACAAGAACAAAACGTGAGAAGTAAATCAAAACTTGGCAGCAGAGAGATCAGCCAGAAATGATAAGAACAAAACGTTAGACGTAAATCACAACGTGGCAGCAGAGAGATCAGCCAGAAATGATAAGAACGAAACGTTAGAAGTAAATCACAACGTGGCAGCAGAGAGATCAACCAGAAATGATAAGAACAAAACGTTAGAAGTAAATCACAACGTGGCAGCAGAGAGATCAGCCAGAAATGACAAGTAGAAAACGTGAGAAGTAATTCACAACGTGGCAGCAGAGAGATCACCCAGAAACGACAAGTAGAAAACATGAGAAGTAAATCACAACGTGGCAGCAGAGATCAGCCAGAAATGACAGGAAGAAAACATGAGAAGTAAATCACAACGAGGCAGCAGAGAGATCAGCCGGAAATGACAAGAACAAAACGTGAGAAGTAAATCACAACGTGGCAGCAGAGAGATCAGCCAGAAATGACAGGAAGAAAACATGAGAAGTAAATGACAACGTGGCAGCAGAGAGATCAGCAGGAAATGACAAGAACAAAACGTGAGAAGTAAATCACAACGTGGCAGCAGAGAGATCAGCCAGAAATGACAAATAGAAAACGTAAGAAGTAATTCACAACATGGCAGCAGAGAGATCAGCCAGAAATGACTAGAGGAACACATGAGAAGTAAATCACAACGTGGCAGCAGAGAGATCAGCCATAAATGATAAGAACAAAACGTGAGAAGTAAATCACAACGTGGCACCAGAGAGATCAGCCAGAAACGACTAGAGGAACACATGAGAAGTAATTCACAACGTGGCAGCAGAGAGATCACCCAGAAACGACAAGTAGAAAACATGAGAAGTAAATCACAACGTGGCAGCAGAGATATCAGCCAGAAATGACAGGAAGAAAACATGAGAAGTAAATCACAACGAGGCAGCAGAGAGATCAGCCGGAAATGACAAGAACAAAACGTGAGAAGTAAATCACAATGTGGCAGCAGAGATCAGCCAGAAATGACGAGAGGAACACATGAGAAGTAAATCACAACGTGGTAGCCGAGAGATCAGCCAGAAATTATAAGAACAATACGTGAGAAGTAAATCACAACGTGGCAGCAGAGAGATCAGCCAGAAACGACAAGTAGAAAACATGAGAAGTGAATCACAACGTGGCAGCAGAGAGATCAGCCAGAAATGACAGGAAGAAAACATGAGAAGTAAATGACAACGTGGCAGCAGAGAGATCAGCAGGAAATGACAAGAACAAAACGTGAGAAGTAAATCACAACGTGGCAGCAGAGAGATCAGCCAGAAATGACAAATAGAAAACGTAAGAAGTAATTCACAACATGGCAGCAGAGAGATCAGCCAGAAATGACTAGAGGAACACATGAGAAGTAAATCACAACGTGGCAGCAGAGAGATCAGCCATAAATGATAAGAACAAAACGTGAGAAGTAAATCACAACGTGGCAGCAGAGAGATCACCAAGAAATGACAAGTAGAAAACGTGAGAAGTAATTCACAACGTGGCAGCAGATAGATCACCCAGAAACGACAAGTAGAAAACATGAGAAGTAAATATCTACGTGGCAGCAGAGAGATCAGCCAGAAATGACAAGAACAAAACGTGAGAAGTAAATCACAACGTGGCAGCAGAGAGATCAGCCAAGAATGATAAATAGAAAACGTAAGAAGTAATTCACAACATGGCAGCAGAGAGATCAGCCAGAAATGACTAGAGGAACACATGAGAAGTAAATCACAACGTGGCAGCAGAGAGATCAGCCAGAAATGACAAGAAAAAACATGAGAAGTAAATCACAACGTGGCAGCAGAGAGATCAGCCAGAAACGACAAGTAGAAAACATGAGAAGTAAATCTCAACGTGGCAGCAGAGAGATCAGCCAGAAATGACAAGAACAAAACGTGAGAAGTAAATCACAACGTGGCAGCAGAGAGATCAGCCAGAAACGACAAGTAGAAAACATGAGAAGTAAATCTCAACGTGGCAGCAGAGAGATCAGCCAGAAATGACAAGAACAAAACGTGAGAGGTAAATCACAACATGGCAGCAGAGATATCAGCCAGAAATGATAAGAACAAAACATGAGAAGTAAATCACAATGTGGCAGCAGAGATCAGCCAGAAATGATGAGAGGAACACATGAGAAGTAAATCACAACGTGGCAGCAGAGATATCAGCCAGAAATGACAGGAAGAAAACGTGAGAAGTAAATCACAACGTGGCAGCAGAGAGATCAGCCGGAAATGACAAGAACAAAACGTGAGAAGTAAATCAAAACATGGCGGCAGAGAGATCAGCCAGAAATGATAAGAACAAAACATGAGAAGTAAATCACAATGTGGCAGCAGAGATCAGCCAGAAATGACGAGAGGAACACATGAGAAGTAAATCACAACGTGGCAGCAGAGAGATCAGCCAGAAACGACAAGTAGAAAACATGAGAAGTGAATCACAACGTGGCAGCAGAGAGATCAGCCAGAAATGACAGGAAGAAAACATGAGAAGTAAATCACAACGTGGCAGCAGAGAGATCAGGCAGAAATGACTAGAGGAACACATGACAAGTAAATCACAACGTGGCAGCAGAGAGATCAGCCAAGAATGATAAATAGAAAACGTAAGAAGTAATTCACAACATGGCAGCAGAGAGATCAGCCAGAAATGACTAGAGGAACACATGAGAAGTAAATCACAACGTGGCAGCAGAGAGATCAGCCAGAAATGACAAGAAAAAACATGAGAAGTAAATCACAAGTGGCAGCAGAGAGATCAGGCAGAAATGACTAGAGGAACACATGACAAGTAAATCACAACGTGGCAGCAGAGAGATCAGCCATAAATGATAAGAACAAAACGTGAGAAGTAAATCACAACGTGGAAGCAGAGAGATCAGCCAGAAATGACAAGTAGAAAACGTGAGAATTAATTCACAACGTGGCAGCAGAGAGATCACCCAGAAACGACAAGTAGAAAACATGAGAAGTAAATCACAACGTGGCAGCAGAGAGATCAGCCAGAAATGACAAGAACAAAACGTGAGAAGTAAATCACAACATGGCAGCAGAGATATCAGCCAGAAATGATAAGAACAAAACATGAGAAGTAAATCACAACGTGGCAGCAGAGATATCAGCCAGAAATGACAGGAAGAAAACGTGAGAAGTAAATCACAACGTGGCAGCAGAGAGATCAGCCGGAAATGACAAGAACAAAACGTGAGAAGTAAATCACAACGTGGCAGCAGAGAGATCAGCCAGAAATGATAAGAACGAAACGTTAGAAGTAAATCACAACGTGGCAGCAGAGAGATCAGCCAGAAATGATAAGAACAAAACGTTAGAAGTAAATCACAACGTGGCAGCAGAGAGATCAGCCAGAAATGACAAGTAGAAAACGTGAGAAGTAATTCACAACGTGGCAGCAGAGAGATCAACCAGAAACGACAAGTAGAAAACATGAGAAGTAAATCACAACGTGGCAGCAGAGATATCAGCCAGAAATGACAAGAACAATACGTGAGAAGTAAATCACAACGTGGCAGCAGAGAGATCAGCCGGAAATGACAAGAACAAAACGTGAGAAGTAAATCAAAACATGGCGGCAGAGAGATCAGCCAGAAATGATAAGAACAAAACATGAGAAGTAAATCACAACGTGGCAGCAGAGAGATCAGCCAGAAATGATAAGAACAAAACGTTAGAAGTAAATCACATTGTGGCAGCAGAGAGATCAGCCAGAAATGATAAGAACAAAACGTGAGAAGTAAATCACAACATGGCAGCAGAGAGATCACCCAGAAACGACAAGTAGAAAACATGAGAAATAAATCACAACGTGGCAGCAGAGAGATCAGCCATAAATGATAAGAACAAAACGTGAGAAGTAAATCACAACGTGGCAGCAGAGAGATCAGCCAGAAATGATAAGAACAAAACATGAGAAGTAAATCACAATGTGGCAGCAGAGATCAGCTAGAAATGACGAGAGGAACACATGAGAAGTAAATCACAACGTGGTAGCAGAGAGATCAGCCAGAAATTATAAGAACAATACGTGAGAAGTAAATCACAACGTGGCAGCAGAGAGATCAGCCAGAAACGACAAGTAGAAAACATGATAAGTGAATCACAACGTGGCAGCAGAGAGATCAGCCAGAAATGACAGGAAGAAAACATGAGAAGTAAATCACAACGTGGCAGCAGAGAGATCAGCCGGAAATGACAAGAACAAAACGTGAGAAGTAAATCAAAACTTGGCAGCAGAGAGATCAGCCAGAAATTATAAGAACAAAACGTGAGAAGTAAATCAAAACATGGCAGCAGAGAGATCAGCCAGAAATGATAATATCAAAACGTGAGAAGTAAATCACAACGTGGCAGCAGAGAGATCAGCCAGAAATGATAAGAACGAAACGTTAGAAGTAAATCACAACGTGGCAGCAGAGAGATCAGCCAGAAATGATGAGAACAAAACGTTAGAAGTAAATCACAACGTGGCAGCAGAGAGATCAGCCAGAAATGACAAGTAGAAAATGTGAGAAGTAATTCACAACGTGGCAGCAGAGAGATCACCCAGAAACGACAAGTAGAAAACATGAGAAGTAAATCACAACGTGGCAGCGGAGATATCAGCCAGAAATGACAGGAAGAAAATATGAGAAGTAAATCGCAACGTGGCAGCAGAGAGATCAGCCGGAAATGACAAGAACAAAACGTGAGAAGTAAATCAAAACATGGCGGCAGAGAGATCAGCCAGAAATGATAAGAACAAAACATGAGAAGTAAATCACAATGTGGCAGCAGAGATCAGCCAGAAATGACGAGAGGAACACATGAGAAGTAAATCACAACGTGGTAGCAGAGAGATCAGCCAGAAATTATAAGAACAATACGTGAGAAGTAAATCACAACGTGGCAGCAGAGAGATCAGCCAGAAACGACAAGTAGAAAACATGAGAAGTGAATCACAACGTGGCAGCAGAGAGATCAGCCAGAAATGACAGGAAGAAAACATGAGAAGTAAATCACAACGTGGCAGCAGAGAGATCAGCCGGAAATGACAAGAACAAAACGTGAGAAGTAAATCACAACGTGGCAGCAGAGAGATCAGCCAAGAATGATAAATAGAAAACGTAAGAAGTAATTCACAACATGGCAGCAGAGAGATCACCCAGAAATGACAAGTAGAAAACATGAGAAGTAAATCACAACGTGGCAGCAGAGAGATCAGCCAGAAATGACAAGAACAAAACGTGAGAAGTAAATCACAACATGGCAGCAGAGATATCAGCCAGAAATGATAAGAACAAAACATGAGAAGTAAATCACAATGTGGCAGCAGAGATCAGCCAGAAATGACGAGAGGAACACATGAGAAGTATATCACAACATGGCAGCAGAGATATCAGCCAGAAATGACAGGAAGAAAACGTGAGAAGTAAATCACAACGTGGCAGCAGAGAGATCAGCCGGAAATGACAAGAACAAAACGTGAGAAGTAAATCACAACGTGGCAGCAGAGAGATCAGCCAGAAATGATAAGAACGAAACGTTAGAAGTAAATCACAACGTGGCAGCAGAGAGATCAGCCAGAAATGACAAGTAGAAAACGTGAGAAGTAATTCACAACGTGGCAGCAGAGAGATCACCCAGAAACGACAAGTAGAAAACATGAGAAGTAAATCACAACGTGGCAGCAGAGATATCAGCCAGAAATGACAGGAAGAAAACATGAGAAGTAAATCACAACGAGGCAGCAGAGAGATCAGCCGGAAATGACAAGAACAAAACGTGAGAAGTAAATCACAATGTGGCAGCAGAGATCAGCCAGAAATGACGAGAGGAACACATGAGAAGTAAATCACAATGTGGCAGCAGAGATCAGCCAGAAATTATAAGAACAATACGTGAGAAGTAAATCACAACGTGGCAGCAGAGAGATCAGCCAGAAACGACAAGTAGAAAACATGAGAAGTGAATCACAACGTGGCAGCAGAGAGATCAGCCAGAAATGACAGGAAGAAAACATGAGAAGTAAATGACAACGTGGCAGCAGAGAGATCAGCAGGAAATGACAAGAACAAAACGTGAGAAGTAAATCACAACGTGGCAGCAGAGAGATCAGCCAGAAATGACAAGTAGAAAACGTGAGAAGTAATTCACAACGTGGCAGCAGAGAGATCAACCAGAAACGACAAGTAGAAAACATGAGAAGTAAATCACAACGTGGCAGCAGAGATATCAGCCAGAAATGACAAGAACAATACGTGAGAAGTAAATCACAACGTGGCAGCAGAGAGATCAGCCGGAAATGACAAGAACAAAACGTGAGAAGTAAATCAAAACATGGCGGCAGAGAGATCAGCCAGAAATGATAAGAACAAAACATGAGAAGTAAATCACAACGTGGCAGCAGAGAGATCAGCCAGAAATGATAAGAACAAAACGTTAGAAGTAAATCACATTGTGGCAGCAGAGAGATCAGCCAGAAATGATAAGAACAAAACGTGAGAAGTAAATCACAACATGGCAGCAGAGAGATCACCCAGAAACGACAAGTAGAAAACATGAGAAATAAATCACAACGTGGCAGCAGAGAGATCAGCCATAAATGATAAGAACAAAACGTGAGAAGTAAATCACAACGTGGCAGCAGAGAGATCAGCCAGAAATGATAAGAACAAAACATGAGAAGTAAATCACAATGTGGCAGCAGAGATCAGCTAGAAATGACGAGAGGAACACATGAGAAGTAAATCACAACGTGGTAGCAGAGAGATCAGCCAGAAATTATAAGAACAATACGTGAGAAGTAAATCACAACGTGGCAGCAGAGAGATCAGCCAGAAACGACAAGTAGAAAACATGATAAGTGAATCACAACGTGGCAGCAGAGAGATCAGCCAGAAATGACAGGAAGAAAACATGAGAAGTAAATCACAACGTGGCAGCAGAGAGATCAGCCGGAAATGACAAGAACAAAACGTGAGAAGTAAATCAAAACTTGGCAGCAGAGAGATCAGCCAGAAATTATAAGAACAAAACGTGAGAAGTAAATCAAAACATGGCAGCAGAGAGATCAGCCAGAAATGATAATATCAAAACGTGAGAAGTAAATCAAAACATGGCAGCAGAGAGATCAGCCAGAAATGATAAGAACAAAACGTTAGAAGTAAATCACAACGTGGCAGCAGAGAGATCAGCCAGAAATGATAAGAACGAAACGTTAGAAGTAAATCACAACGTGGCAGCAGAGAGATCAGCCAGAAATGATGAGAACAAAACGTTAGAAGTAAATCACAACGTGGCAGCAGAGAGATCAGCCAGAAATGACAAGTAGAAAATGTGAGAAGTAATTCACAACGTGGCAGCAGAGAGATCACCCAGAAACGACAAGTAGAAAACATGAGAAGTAAATCACAACGTGGCAGCGGAGATATCAGCCAGAAATGACAGGAAGAAAATATGAGAAGTAAATCGCAACGTGGCAGCAGAGAGATCAGCCGGAAATGACAAGAACAAAACGTGAGAAGTAAATCAAAACATGGCGGCAGAGAGATCAGCCAGAAATGATAAGAACAAAACATGAGAAGTAAATCACAATGTGGCAGCAGAGATCAGCCAGAAATGACGAGAGGAACACATGAGAAGTAAATCACAACGTGGTAGCAGAGAGATCAGCCAGAAATTATAAGAACAATACGTGAGAAGTAAATCACAACGTGGCAGCAGAGAGATCAGCCAGAAACGACAAGTAGAAAACATGAGAAGTGAATCACAACGTGGCAGCAGAGAGATCAGCCAGAAATGACAGGAAGAAAACATGAGAAGTAAATCACAACGTGGCAGCAGAGAGATCAGCCGGAAATGACAAGAACAAAACGTGAGAAGTAAATCACAACGTGGCAGCAGAGAGATCAGCCAAGAATGATAAATAGAAAACGTAAGAAGTAATTCACAACATGGCAGCAGAGAGATCACCCAGAAATGACAAGTAGAAAACATGAGAAGTAAATCACAACGTGGCAGCAGAGAGATCAGCCAGAAATGACAAGAACAAAACGTGAGAAGTAAATCACAACATGGCAGCAGAGATATCAGCCAGAAATGATAAGAACAAAACATGAGAAGTAAATCACAATGTGGCAGCAGAGATCAGCCAGAAATGACGAGAGGAACACATGAGAAGTATATCACAACATGGCAGCAGAGATATCAGCCAGAAATGACAGGAAGAAAACGTGAGAAGTAAATCACAACGTGGCAGCAGAGAGATCAGCCGGAAATGACAAGAACAAAACGTGAGAAGTAAATCACAACGTGGCAGCAGAGAGATCAGCCAGAAATGATAAGAACGAAACGTTAGAAGTAAATCACAACGTGGCAGCAGAGAGATCAGCCAGAAATGACAAGTAGAAAACGTGAGAAGTAATTCACAACGTGGCAGCAGAGAGATCACCCAGAAACGACAAGTAGAAAACATGAGAAGTAAATCACAACGTGGCAGCAGAGATATCAGCCAGAAATGACAGGAAGAAAACATGAGAAGTAAATCACAACGAGGCAGCAGAGGGATCAGCCGGAAATGACAAGAACAAAACGTGAGAAGTAAATCACAATGTGGCAGCAGAGATCAGCCAGAAATGACGAGAGGAACACATGAGAAGTAAATCACAATGTGGCAGCAGAGATCAGCCAGAAATTATAAGAACAATACGTGAGAAGTAAATCACAACGTGGCAGCAGAGAGATCAGCCAGAAACGACAAGTAGAAAACATGAGAAGTGAATCACAACGTGGCAGCAGAGAGATCAGCCAGAAATGACAGGAAGAAAACATGAGAAGTAAATGACAACGTGGCAGCAGAGAGATCAGCAGGAAATGACAAGAACAAAACGTGAGAAGTAAATCACAACGTGGCAGCAGAGAGATCAGCCAGAAATGACAAATAGAAAACGTAAGAAGTAATTCACAACATGGCAGCAGAGAGATCAGCCAGAAATGACTAGAGGAACACATGAGAAGTAAATCACAACGTGGCAGCAGAGAGATCAGCCATAAATGATAAGAACAAAACGTGAGAAGTAAATCACAACGTGGCAGCAGAGAGATCACCCAGAAATGACAAGTAGAAAACGTGAGAAGTAATTCACAACGTGGCAGCAGAGAGATCACCCAGAAACGACAAGTAGAAAACATGAGAAGTAAATCTCAACGTGGCAGCAGAGAGATCAGCCAGAAATGACAAGAACAAAACGTGAGAAGTAAATCACAACATGGCAGCAGAGATATCAGCCAGAAATGATAAGAACAAACCATGAGAAGTAAATCACAATGTGGCAGCAGAGATCAGCCAGAAATGACGAGAGGAACACATGAGAAGTAAATCACAACGAGGCAGCAGAGATATCAGCCAGAAATGACAGGAAGAAAACGTGAGAAGTAAATCACAACGTGGCAGCAGAGAGATCAGCCGGAAATGACAAGAACAAAACGTGAGAAGTAAATCAAAACATGGCGGCAGAGAGATCAGCCAGAAATGATAAGAACAAAACATGAGAAGTAAATCACAATGTGGCAGCAGAGATCAGCCAGAAATGACGAGAGGAACACATGAGAAGTAAATCACAACGTGGCAGCAGAGAGATCAGCCAGAAACGACAAGTAGAAAACATGAGAAGTGAATCACAACGTGGCAGCATAGAGATCAGCCAGAAATGACAGGAAGAAAACATGAGAAGTAAATCACAACGAGGCAGCAGAGAGATCAACCGGAAATGACAAGAACAAAACGTGAGAAGTAAATCACAATGTGGCAGCAGAGATCAGCCAGAAATGACGAGAGGAACACATGAGAAGTAAATCACAACGTGGTAGCCGAGAGATCAGCCAGAAATTATAAGAACAATACGTGAGAAGTAAATCACAACGTGGCAGCAGAGAGATCAGCCAGAAACGACAAGTAGAAAACATGAGAAGTGAATCACAACGTGGCAGCAGAGAGATCAGCCAGAAATGACAGGAAGAAAACATGAGAAGTAAATGACAACGTGGCAGCAGAGAGATCAGCAGGAAATGACAAGAACAAAACGTGAGAAGTAAATCACAACGTGGCAGCAGAGAGATCAGCCAGAAATGACAAATAGAAAACGTAAGAAGTAATTCACAACATGGCAGCAGAGAGATCAGCCAGAAATGACTAGAGGAACACATGAGAAGTAAATCACAACGTGGCAGCAGAGAGATCAGCCATAAATGATAAGAACAAAACGTGAGAAGTAAATCACAACGTGGCAGCAGAGAGATCACCAAGAAATGACAAGTAGAAAACGTGAGAAGTAATTCACAACGTGGCAGCAGATAGATCACCCAGAAACGACAAGTAGAAAACATGAGAAGTAAATCTCAACGTGGCAGCAGAGAGATCAGCCAGAAATGACAAGAACAAAACGTGAGAAGTAAATCACAACATGGCAGCAGAGAGATCAGCCAGAAATGATAAGAACAAAACATGAGAAGTAAATCACAATGTGGCAGCAGAGATCAGCCAGAAATGACGAGAGGAACACATGAGAAGTAAATCACAACGTGGCAGCAGAGATATCAGCCAGAAATGACAGGAAGAAAACGTGAGAAGTAAATCACAACGTGGCAGCAGAGAGATCAGCCGGAAATGACAAGAACAAAACGTGAGAAGTAAATCAAAACATGGCGGCAGAGAGATCAGCCAGAAATGATAAGAACAAAACATGAGAAGTAAATCACAATGTGGCAGCAGAGATCAGCCAGAAATGACGAGAGGAACACATGAGAAGTAAATCACAACGTGGCAGCAGAGAGATCAGCCAGAAACGACAAGTAGAAAACATGAGAAGTGAATCACAACGTGGCAGCAGAGAGATCAGCCAGAAATGACAGGAAGAAAACATGAGAAGTAAATCACAACGTGGCAGCAGAGAGATCAGCCGGAAATGACAAGAACAAAACGTGAGAAGTAAATCACAACGTGGCAGCAGAGAGATCAGCCAAGAATGATAAATAGAAAACATAAGAAATAATTCACAACATGGCAGCAGAGAGATCAGCCAGAAACGACTAGAGGAACACATGAGAAGTAAATCACAACGTGGCAGCAGAGAGATCAGCCAGAAATGACAAGAAAAAACATGAGAAGTAAATCACAACGTGGCAGCAGAGAGATCAGGCAGAAATGACTAGAGGAACACATGACAAGTAAATCACAACGTGGCAGCAGAGAGATCAGCCATAAATGATAAGAACAAAACGTGAGAAGTAAATCACAACGTGGCAGCAGAGAGATCAGCCGGAAATGACAAGAACAAAACGTGAGAAGTAAATCAAAACATGGCGGCAGAGAGATCAGCCAGAAATGATAAGAACAAAACATGAGAAGTAAATCACAATGTGGCAGCAGAGATCAGCCAGAAATGACGAGAGGAACACATGAGAAGTATATCACAACGTGGCAGCAGAGATATCAGCCAGAAATGACAGGAAGAAAACGTGAGAAGTAAATCACAACGTGGCAGCAGAGAGATCAGCCAGAAATGATAAGAACGAAACGTTAGAAGTAAATCACAACGTGGCAGCAGAGAGATCAGCCAGAAATGATAAGAACAAAACGTTAGAAGTAAATCACAACGTGGCAGCAGAGAGATCAGCCAGAAATGACAAGTAGAAAACGTGAGACGTAATTCACAACGTGGCAGCAGAGAGATCACCCAGAAACGACAAGTAGAAAACATGAGAAGTAAATCACAACGTGGCAGCAGAGATATCAGCCAGAAATGACAAGAACAATACGTGAGAAGTAAATCACAACGTGGCAGCAGAGAGATCAGCCGGAAATGACAAGAACAAAACGTGAGAAGTAAATCAAAACATGGCGGCAGAGAGATCAGCCAGAAATGATAAGAACAAAACATGAGAAGTAAATCACAATGTGGCAGCAGAGATCAGCCAGAAATGACGAGAGGAACACATGAGAAGTAAATCACAACGTGGTAGCAGAGAGATCAGCCAGAAATTATAAGAACAATACGTGAGAAGTAAATCACAACGTGGCAGCAGAGAGATCAGCCAGAAACGACAAGTAGAAAACATGAGAAGTGAATCACAACGTGGCAGCAGAGAGATCAGCCAGAAATGACAAGAACAAAACGTGAGAAGTAAATCACAACGTGGCAGCAGAGAGATCAGCCAAGAATGATAAATAGAAAACGTAAGAAGTAATTCACAACATGGCAGCAGAGAGATCAGCCAGAAATGACTAGAGGAACACATGAGAAGTAAATCACAACGTGGCAGCAGAGAGATCAGCCAGAAATGACAAGAAAAAACATGAGAAGTAAATCACAACGTGGCAGCAGAGAGATCAGGCAGAAATGACTAGAGGAACACATGACAAGTAAATCACAACGTGGCAGCAGAGAGATCAGCCATAAATGATAAGAACAAAACGTGAGAAGTAAATCACAACGTGGCAGCAGAGAGATCAGCCAGAAATGACAAGTAGAAAACGTGAGAAGTAATTCACAACGTGGCAGCAGAGAGATCAGCCAGAAATGACTAGAGGAACACATGAGAAGTAAATCACAACGTGGCAGCAGAGAGATCAGGCAGAAATGACTAGAGGAACACATGACAAGTAAATCACAACGTGGCAGCAGAGAGATCAGCCATAAATGATAAGAACAAAACGTGAGAAGTAAATCACAACGTGGCAGCAGAGAGATCAGCCGGAAATGACAAGAACAAAACGTGAGAAGTAAATCAAAACTTGGCAGCAGAGAGATCAGCCAGAAATTATAAGAACAAAACGTGAGAAGTGAATCACAACGTGGCAGCAGAGAGATCAGCCAGAAATGACAGGAAGAAAACATGAGAAGTAAATCACAACGTGGCAGCAGAGAGATCAGCCGGAAATGACAAGAACAAAACGGGAGAAGTAAATCACAACGTGGCAGCAGAGAGATCAGCCAGAAATGACAAATAGAAAACGTAAGAAGTAATTCACAACATGGCAGCAGAGAGATCAGCCAGAAATGACTAGAGGAACACATGAGAAGTAAATCACAACGTGGCAGCAGAGAGATCAGCCATAAATGATAAGAACAAAACGTGAGAAGTAAATCACAACGTGGCAGCAGAGAGATCACCCAGAAATGACAAGTAGAAAACGTGAGAAGTAAATCACAACGTGGCAGCAGAGAGATCAGCCAGAAATGACAAGAACAAAACATGAGAAGTAAATCACAATGTGGCAGCAGAGATCAGCCAGAAATGACGAGAGGAACACATGAGAAGTAAATCACAATGTGGCAGCAGAGATCAGCCAGAAATGACGAGAGGAACACATGAGAAGTATATCACAACGTGGCAGCAGAGATATCAGCCAGAAATGACAGGAAGAAAACGTGAGAAGTAAATCACAACGTGGCAGCAGAGAGATCAGCCGGAAATGACAAGAACAAAACGTGAGAAGTAAATCACAACGTGGCAGCAGAGAGATCAGCCAGAAATGATAAGAACGAAACGTTAGAAGTAAATCACAACGTGGCAGCAGAGAGATCAGCCAGAAATGATAAGAACAAAACGTTAGAAGTAAATCACAACGTGGCAGCAGAGAGATCAGCCAGAAATGACAAGTAGAAAACGTGAGACGTAATTCACAACGTGGCAGCAGAGAGATCACCCAGAAACGACAAGTAGAAAACATGAGAAGTAAATCACAACGTGGCAGCAGAAATATCAGCCAGAAATGACAAGAACAATACGTGAGAAGTAAATCACAACGTGGCAGCAGAGAGATAAGCCGGAAATGACAAGAACAAAACGTGAGAAGTAAATCAAAACATGGCGGCAGAGAGATCAGCCAGAAATGATAAGAACAAAACATGAGAAGTAAATCACAATGTGGCAGCAGAGATCAGCCAGAAATGACGAGAGGAACACATGAGAAGTAAATCACAACGTGGTAGCAGAGAGATCAGCCAGAAATTATAAGAACAATACGTGAGAAGTAAATCACAACGTGGCAGCAGAGAGATCAGCCAGAAACGACAAGTAGAAAACATGAGAAGTGAATCACAACGTGGCAGCAGAGAGATCAGCCAGAAATGACAAGAACAAAACGTGAGAAGTAAATCACAACGTGGCAGCAGAGAGATCAGCCAAGAATGATAAATAGAAAACGTAAGAAGTAATTCACAACATGGCAGCAGAGAGATCAGCCAGAAATGACTAGAGGAACACATGAGAAGTAAATCACAACGTGGCAGCAGAGAGATCAGCCAGAAATGACAAGAAAAAACATGAGAAGTAAATCACAACGTGGCAGCAGAGAGATCAGGCAGAAATGACTAGAGGAACACATGACAAGTAAATCACAACGTGGCAGCAGAGAGATCAGCCATAAATGATAAGAACAAAACGTGAGAAGTAAATCACAACGTGGCAGCAGAGAGATCAGCCAGAAATGACAAGTAGAAAACGTGAGAAGTAATTCACAACGTGGCAGCAGAGGGATCACCCAGAAACGACAAGTAGAAAACATGAGAAGTAAATCACAACGTGGCAGCGGAGAGATCAGCCGGAAATGACAAGAACAAAACGTGAGAAGTAAATCAAAACTTGGCAGCAGAGAGATCAGCCAGAAATGATAAGAACAAAACGTTAGACGTAAATCACAACGTGGCAGCAGAGAGATCAGCCAGAAATGATAAGAACGAAACGTTAGAAGTAAATCACAACGTGGCAGCAGAGAGATCAGCCAGAAACGACAAGTAGAAAACATGAGAAGTGAATCACAACGTGGCAGCAGAGAGATCAGCCAGAAATGACAAGAACAAAACGTGAGAAGTAAATCACAACGTGGCAGCAGAGAGATCAGCCAAGAATGATAAATAGAAAACGTAAGAAGTAATTCACAACATGGCAGCAGAGAGATCAGCCAGAAATGACTAGAGGAACACATGAGAAGTAAATCACAACGTGGCAGCAGAGAGATCAGCCAGAAATGACAAGAAAAAACATGAGAAGTAAATCACAACGTGGCAGCAGAGAGATCAGGCAGAAATGACTAGAGGAACACATGACAAGTAAATCACAACGTGGCAGCAGAGAGATCAGCCATAAATGATAAGAACAAAACGTGAGAAGTAAATCACAACGTGGCAGCAGAGAGATCACCAAGAAATGACAAGTAGAAAACGTGAGAAGTAATTCACAACGTGGCAGCAGATAGATCACCCAGAAACGACAAGTAGAAAACATGAGAAGTAAATATCTACGTGGCAGCAGAGAGATCAGCCAGAAATGACAAGAACAAAACGTGAGAAGTAAATCACAACGTGGCAGCAGAGAGATCAGCCAAGAATGATAAATAGAAAACGTAAGAAGTAATTCACAACATGGCAGCAGAGAGATCAGCCAGAAATGACTAGAGGAACACATGAGAAGTAAATCACAACGTGGCAGCAGAGAGATCAGCCAGAAATGACAAGAAAAAACATGAGAAGTAAATCACAACGTGGCAGCAGAGAGATCAGCCAGAAACGACAAGTAGAAAACATGAGAAGTAAATCTCAACGTGGCAGCAGAGAGATCAGCCAGAAATGACAAGAACAAAACGTGAGAAGTAAATCACAACGTGGCAGCAAAGAGATCAGCCAGAAACGACAAGTAGAAAACATGAGAAGTAAATCTCAACGTGGCAGCAGAGAGATCAGCCAGAAATGACAAGAACAAAACGTGAGAAGTAAATCACAACATGGCAGCAGAGATATCAGCCAGAAATGATAAGAACAAAACATGAGAAGTAAATCACAATGTGGCAGCAGAGATCAGCCAGAAATGATGAGAGGAACACATGAGAAGTAAATCACAACGTGGCAGCAGAGATATCAGCCAGAAATGACAGGAAGAAAACGTGAGAAGTAAATCACAACGTGGCAGCAGAGAGATCAGCCGGAAATGACAAGAACAAAACGTGAGAAGTAAATCAAAACATGGCGGCAGAGAGATCAGCCAGAAATGATAAGAACAAAACATGAGAAGTAAATCACAATGTGGCAGCAGAGATCAGCCAGAAATGACGAGAGGAACACATGAGAAGTAAATCACAACGTGGCAGCAGAGAGATCAGCCAGAAACGACAAGTAGAAAACATGAGAAGTGAATCACAACGTGGCAGCAGAGAGATCAGCCAGAAATGACAGGAAGAAAACATGAGAAGTAAATCACAACGTGGCAGCAGAGAGATCAGGCAGAAATGACTAGAGGAACACATGACAAGTAAATCACAACGTGGCAGCAGAGAGATCAGCCAAGAATGATAAATAGAAAACGTAAGAAGTAATTCACAACATGGCAGCAGAGAGATCAGCCAGAAATGACTAGAGGAACACATGAGAAGTAAATCACAACGTGGCAGCAGAGAGATCAGCCAGAAATGACAAGAAAAAACATGAGAAGTAAATCACAACGTGGCAGCAGAGAGATCAGGCAGAAATGACTAGAGGAACACATGACAAGTAAATCACAACGTGGCAGCAGAGAGATCAGCCATAAATGATAAGAACAAAACGTGAGAAGTAAATCACAACGTGGAAGCAGAGAGATCAGCCAGAAATGACAAGTAGAAAACGTGAGAATTAATTCACAACGTGGCAGCAGAGAGATCACCCAGAAACGACAAGTAGAAAACATGAGAAGTAAATCACAACGTGGCAGCAGAGAGATCAGCCAGAAATGACAAGAACAAAACGTGAGAAGTAAATCACAACATGGCAGCAGAGATATCAGCCAGAAATGATAAGAACAAAACATGAGAAGTAAATCACAATGTGGCAGCAGAGATCAACCAGAAATGACGAGAGAAACACATGAGAAGTAAATCACAACGTGGCAGCAGAGATATCAGCCAGAAATGACAGGAAGAAAACGTGAGAAGTAAATCACAACGTGGCAGCAGAGAGATCAGCCGGAAATGACAAGAACAAAACGTGAGAAGTAAATCACAACGTGGCAGCAGAGAGATCAGCCAGAAATGATAAGAACGAAACGTTAGAAGTAAATCACAACGTGGCAGCAGAGAGATCAGCCAGAAATGATAAGAACAAAACGTTAGAAGTAAATCACAACGTGGCAGCAGAGAGATCAGCCAGAAATGACAAGTAGAAAACGTGAGAAGTAATTCACAACGTGGCAGCAGAGAGATCAACCAGAAACGACAAGTAGAAAACATGAGAAGTAAATCACAACGTGGCAGCAGAGATATCAGCCAGAAATGACAAGAACAATACGTGAGAAGTAAATCACAACGTGGCAGCAGAGAGATCAGCCGGAAATGACAAGAACAAAACGTGAGAAGTAAATCAAAACATGGCGGCAGAGAGATCAGCCAGAAATGATAAGAACAAAACATGAGAAGTAAATCACAACGTGGCAGCAGAGAGATCAGCCAGAAATGATAAGAACAAAACGTTAGAAGTAAATCACATTGTGGCAGCAGAGAGATCAGCCAGAAATGATAAGAACAAAACGTGAGAAGTAAATCACAACATGGCAGCAGAGAGATCACCCAGAAACGACAAGTAGAAAACATGAGAAGTAAATCACAACGTGGCAGCAGAGAGATCAGCCATAAATGATAAGAACAAAACGTGAGAAGTAAATCACAACGTGGCAGCAGAGAGATCAGCCAGAAATGATAAGAACAAAACATGAGAAGTAAATCACAATGTGGCAGCAGAGATCAGCTAGAAATGACGAGAGGAACACATGAGAAGTAAATCACAACGTGGTAGCAGAGAGATCAGCCAGAAATTATAAGAACAATACGTGAGAAGTAAATCACAACGTGGCAGCAGAGAGATCAGCCAGAAACGACAAGTAGAAAACATGATAAGTGAATCACAACGTGGCAGCAGAGAGATCAGCCAGAAATGACAGGAAGAAAACATGAGAAGTAAATCACAACGTGGCAGCAGAGAGATCAGCCGGAAATGACAAGAACAAAACGTGAGAAGTAAATCAAAACTTGGCAGCAGAGAGATCAGCCAGAAATTATAAGAACAAAACGTGAGAAGTAAATCAAAACATGGCAGCAGAGAGATCAGCCAGAAATGATAATATCAAAACGTGAGAAGTAAATCAAAACATGGCAGCAGAGAGATCAGCCAGAAATGATAAGAACAAAACGTTAGAAGTAAATCACAACGTGGCAGCAGAGAGATCAGCCAGAAATGATAAGAACGAAACGTTAGAAGTAAATCACAACGTGGCAGCAGAGAGATCAGCCAGAAATGATAAGAACAAAACGTTAGAAGTAAATCACAACGTGGCAGCAGAGAGATCAGCCAGAAATGACAAGTAGAAAATGTGAGAAGTAATTCACAACGTGGCAGCAGAGAGATCACCCAGAAACGACAAGTAGAAAACATGAGAAGTAAATCACAACGTGGCAGCGGAGATATCAGCCAGAAATGACAGGAAGAAAATATGAGAAGTAAATCGCAACGTGGCAGCAGAGAGATCAGCCGGAAATGACAAGAACAAAACGTGAGAAGTAAATCAAAACATGGCGGCAGAGAGATCAGCCAGAAATGATAAGAACAAAACATGAGAAGTAAATCACAATGTGGCAGCAGAGATCAGCCAGAAATGACGAGAGGAACACATGAGAAGTAAATCACAACGTGGTAGCAGAGAGATCAGCCAGAAATTATAAGAACAATACGTGAGAAGTAAATCACAACGTGGCAGCAGAGAGATCAGCCAGAAACGACAAGTAGAAAACATGAGAAGTGAATCACAACGTGGCAGCAGAGAGATCAGCCAGAAATGACAGGAAGAAAACATGAGAAGTAAATCACAACGTGGCAGCAGAGAGATCAGCCGGAAATGACAAGAACAAAACGTGAGAAGTAAATCACAACGTGGCAGCAGAGAGATCAGGCAGAAATGACTAGAGGAACACATGACAAGTAAATCACAACGTGGCAGCAGAGAGATCACCCAGAAATGACAAGTAGAAAACATGAGAAGTAAATCACAACGTGGCAGCAGAGAGATCAGCCAGAAATGACAAGAACAAAACGTGAGAAGTAAATCACAACATGGCAGCAGAGATATCAGCCAGAAATGATAAGAACAAAACATGAGAAGTAAATCACAATGTGGCAGCAGAGATCAGCCAGAAATGACGAGAGGAACACATGAGAAGTATATCACAACATGGCAGCAGAGATATCAGCCAGAAATGACAGGAAGAAAACGTGAGAAGTAAATCACAACGTGGCAGCAGAGAGATCAGCCGGAAATGACAAGAACAAAACGTGAGAAGTAAATCACAACGTGGCAGCAGAGAGATCAGCCAGAAATGATAAGAACGAAACGTTAGAAGTAAATCACAACGTGGCAGCAGAGAGATCAGCCAGAAATGACAAGTAGAAAACGTGAGAAGTAATTCACAACGTGGCAGCAGAGAGATCACCCAGAAACGACAAGTAGAAAACATGAGAAGTAAATCACAACGTGGCAGCAGAGATATCAGCCAGAAATGACAGGAAGAAAACATGAGAAGTAAATCACAACGAGGCAGCAGAGAGATCAGCCGGAAATGACAAGAACAAAACGTGAGAAGTAAATCACAATGTGGCAGCAGAGATCAGCCAGAAATGACGAGAGGAACACATGAGAAGTAAATCACAATGTGGCAGCAGAGATCAGCCAGAAATTATAAGAACAATACGTGAGAAGTAAATCACAACGTGGCAGCAGAGAGATCAGCCAGAAACGACAAGTAGAAAACATGAGAAGTGAATCACAACGTGGCAGCAGAGAGATCAGCCAGAAATGACAGGAAGAAAACATGAGAAGTAAATGACAACGTGGCAGCAGAGAGATCAGCAAGAAATGACAAGAACAAAACGTGAGAAGTAAATCACAACGTGGCAGCAGAGAGATCAGCCAGAAATGACAAATAGAAAACGTAAGAAGTAATTCACAACATGGCAGCAGAGAGATCAGCCAGAAATGACTAGAGGAACACATGAGAAGTAAATCACAACGTGGCAGCAGAGAGATCAGCCATAAATGATAAGAACAAAACGTGAGAAGTAAATCACAACGTGGCAGCAGAGAGATCACCCAGAAATGACAAGTAGAAAACGTGAGAAGTAATTCACAACGTGGCAGCAGAGAGATCACCCAGAAACGACAAGTAGAAAACATGAGAAGTAAATCTCAACGTGGCAGCAGAGAGATCAGCCAGAAATGACAAGAACAAAACGTGAGAAGTAAATCACAACATGGCAGCAGAGATATCAGCCAGAAATGATAAGAACAAAACATGAGAAGTAAATCACAATGTGGCAGCAGAGATCAGCCAGAAATGACGAGAGGAACACATGAGAAGTAAATCACAACGAGGCAGCAGAGATATCAGCCAGAAATGACAGGAAGAAAACGTGAGAAGTAAATCACAACGTGGCAGCAGAGAGATCAGCCGGAAATGACAAGAACAAAACGTGAGAAGTAAATCAAAACATGGCGGCAGAGAGATCAGCCAGAAATGATAAGAACAAAACATGAGAAGTAAATCACAATGTGGCAGCAGAGATCAGCCAGAAATGACGAGAGGAACACATGAGAAGTAAATCACAACGTGGTAGCAGAGAGATCAGCCAGAAATTATAAGAACAAAACATGAGAAGTAAATCACAACGTGGCAGCAGAGAGATCAGCCAGAAACGACAAGTAGAAACATGAGAAGTGAATCACAACGTGGCAGCAGAGAGATCAGCCAGAAATGACAGGAAGAAAACATGAGAAGTAAATCACAACGTGGCAGCAGAGAGATCAGCCGGAAATGACAAGAACAAAACGTGAGAAGTAAATCACAACATGGCAGCAGAGATATCAGCCAGAAATGATAAGAACAAAACATGAGAAGTAAATCACAACGTGGCAGCAGAGAGATCAGCCAGAAATGACAGGAAGAAAACATGAGAAGTAAATCACAACGTGGCAGCAGAGAGATCAGCCGGAAATGACAAGAACAAAACGTGAGAAGTAAATCAAAACATTGCAGCAGAGAGATCAGCCAGAAATGATAAGAACAAAACATGAGAAGTAAATCACAACGTGGCAGCAGAGAGATCAGCCAGAAATGATAAGAACAAAACGTTAGAAGTAAATCACAACGTGGCAGCAGAGAGATCAGCCAGAAATGATAAGAACAAATCGTGAGAAGTAAATCACAACATGGCAGCAGAGAGACCACCCAGAAACGACAAGTAGAAAACATGAGAAGTAAATCACAACGTGGCAGCAGAGAGATCAGCCATAAATGATAAGAACAAAACGTGAGAAGTAAATCACAACGTGGCAGCAGAGAGATCAGCCAGAAATGATAAGAACAAAACATGAGAAGTAAATCACAATGTGGCAGCAGAGATCAGCTAGAAATGACGAGAGGAACACATGAGAAGTAAATCACAACGTGGTAGCAGAGAGATCAGCCAGAAATTATAAGAACAATACGTGAGAAGTAAATCACAACGTGGCAGCAGAGAGATCAGCCAGAAACGACAAGTAGAAAACATGAGAAGTGAATCACAACGTGGCAGCAGAGAGATCAGCCAGAAATGACAGGAAGAAAACATGAGAAGTAAATCACAACGTGGCAGCAGAGAGATCAGCCGGAAATGACAAGAACAAAACGTGAGAAGTAAATCAAAACTTGGCAGCAGAGAGATCAGCCAGAAATTATAAGAACAAAACGTGAGAAGTAAATCAAAACATGGCAGCAGAGAGATCAGCCAGAAATGATAAGAACAAAACGTTAGAAGTAAATCACAACGTGGCAGCAGAGAGATCAGCCAGAAATGACAAGTAGAAAATGTGAGAAGTAATTCACAACGTGGCAGCAGAGAGATCACCCAGAAACGACAAGTAGAAAACATGAGAAGTAAATCACAACGTGGCAGCGGAGATATCAGCCAGAAATGACAGGAAGAAAATATGAGAAGTAAATCGCAACGTGGCAGCAGAGAGATCAGCCGGAAATGACAAGAACAAAACGTGAGAAGTAAATCAAAACATGGCGGCAGAGAGATCAGCCAGAAATGATAAGAACAAAACATGAGAAGTAAATCACAATGTGGCAGCAGAGATCAGCCAGAAATGACGAGAGGAACACATGAGAAGTAAATCACAACGTGGTAGCAGAGAGATCAGCCAGAAATTATAAGAACAATACGTGAGAAGTAAATCACAACGTGGCAGCAGAGAGATCAGCCAGAAACGACAAGTAGAAAACATGAGAAGTGAATCACAACGTGGCAGCAGAGAGATCAGCCAGAAATGACAGGAAGAAAACATGAGAAGTAAATCACAACGTGGCAGCAGAGAGATCAGCCGGAAATGACAAGAACAAAACGTGAGAAGTAAATCACAACGTGGCAGCAGAGAGATCAGGCAGAAATGACTAGAGGAACACATGACAAGTAAATCACAACGTGGCAGCAGAGAGATCACCCAGAAATGACAAGTAGAAATATGAGAAGTAAATCACAACGTGGCAGCAGAGAGATCAGCCAGAAATGACAAGAACAAAACGTGAGAAGTAAATCACAACATGGCAGCAGAGATATCAGCCAGAAATGATAAGAACAAAACATGAGAAGTAAATCACAATGTGGCAGCAGAGATCAGCCAGAAATGACGAGAGGAACACATGAGAAGTATATCACAACATGGCAGCAGAGATATCAGCCAGAAATGACAGGAAGAAAACGTGAGAAGTAAATCACAACGTGGCAGCAGAGAGATCAGCCGGAAATGACAAGAACAAAACGTGAGAAGTAAATCACAACGTGGCAGCAGAGAGATCAGCCAGAAATGATAAGAACGAAACGTTAGAAGTAAATCACAACGTGGCAGCAGAGAGATCAGCCAGAAATGATAAGAACAAAACGTGAGAAGTAATTCACAACGTGGCAGCAGAGAGATCAGCCAGAAATGACAAGTAGAAAACGTGAGAAGTAATTCACAACGTGGCAGCAGAGAGATCACCCAGAAACGACAAGTAGAAAACATGAGAAGTAAATCACAACGTGGCAGCAGAGATATCAGCCAGAAATGACAGGAAGAAAACATGAGAAGTAAATCACAACGAGGCAGCAGAGAGATCAGCCGGAAATGACAAGAACAAAACGTGAGAAGTAAATCACAATGTGGCAGCAGAGATCAGCCAGAAATGACGAGAGGAACACATGAGAAGTAAATCACAACGTGGTAGCAGAGAGATCAGCCAGAAATTATAAGAACAATACGTGAGAAGTAAATCACAACGTGGCAGCAGAGAGATCAGCCAGAAACGACAAGTAGAAAACATGAGAAGTGAATCACAACGTGGCAGCAGAGAGATCAGCCAGAAATGACAGGAAGAAAACATGAGAAGTAAATGACAACATGGCAGCAGAGAGATCAGCAGGAAATGACAAGAACAAAACGTGAGAAGTAAATCACAACGTGGCAGCAGAGAGATCAGCCAGAAATGACAAATAGAAAACGTAAGAAGTAATTCACAACATGGCAGCAGAGAGATCAGCCAGAAATGACTAGAGGAACACATGAGAAGTAAATCACAACGTGGCAGCAGAGAGATCAGCCATAAATGATAAGAACAAAACGTGAGAAGTAAATCACAACGTGGCAGCAGAGAGATCACCCAGAAATGACAAGTAGAAAACGTGAGAAGTAATTCACAACGTGGCAGCAGAGAGATCACCCAGAAACGACAAGTAGAAAACATGAGAAGTAAATCTCAACGTGGCAGCAGAGAGATCAGCCAGAAATGACAAGAACAAAACGTGAGAAGTAAATCACAACATGGCAGCAGAGATATCAGCCAGAAATGATAAGAACAAAACATGAGAAGTAAATCACAATGTGGCAGCAGAGATCAGCCAGAAATGACGAGAGGAACACATGAGAAGTAAATCACAACGAGGCAGCAGAGATATCAGCCAGAAATGACAGGAAGAAAACGTGAGAAGTAAATCACAACGTGGCAGCAGAGAGATCAGCCAGAAATGACAGGAAGAAAACATGAGAAGTAAATCACAACGTCGCAGCAGAGAGATCAGCCGGAAATGACAAGAACAAAACGTGAGAAGTAAATCACAACGTGGCAGCAGAGAGATCAGCCAAGAATGATAAATAGAAAACGTAAGAAGTAATTCACAACATGGCAGCAGAGAGATCAGCCAGAAACGACTAGAGGAACACATGAGAAGTAAATCACAACGTGGCAGCAGAGAGATCAGCCAGAAATGACAAGAAAAAACATGAGAAGTAAATCACAACGTGGCAGCAGAGAGATCAGGCAGAAATGACTAGAGGAACACATGACAAGTAAATCACAACCTGGCAGCAGAGAGATCAGCCATAAATGATAAGAACAAAACGTGAGAAGTAAATCACAACGTGGCAGCAGAGAGATCAGCCAGAAATGACAAGTAGAAAACGTGAGAAGTAATTCACAACGTGGCAGGAGAGAGATCACCCAGAAACGACAAGTAGAAAACATGAGAAGTAAATCACAACGTGGCAGCAGAGAGATCAGCCAGAAATGACAAGAACAAAACGTGAGAAGTAAATCACAACATGGCAGCAGAGATATCAGCCAGAAATGATAAGAACAAAACATGAGAAGTAAATCACAATGTGGCAGCAGAGATCAGCCAGAAATGACAAGAACAAAACGTGAGAAGTAAATCACAACATGGCAGCAGAGATATCAGCCAGAAATGATAAGAGCAAAACATGAGAAGTAAATCACAACGTGGCAGCAGAGAGATCAGCCAGAAATGACAGGAAGAAAACATGAGAAGTAAATCACAACGTGGCAGCAGAGAGATCAGCCGGAAATGACAAGAACAAAACATGAGAAGTAAATCACAACGTGGCAGCAGAGAGATCAGCCAGAAATGATAAGAACAAAACGTTAGAAGTAAATCACAACGTGGCAGCAGAGAGATCAGCCAGAAATGATAAGAACAAAACGTGAGAAGTAAATCACAACATGGCAGCAGAGAGACCACCCAGAAACGACAAGTAGAAAACATGAGAAGTAAATCACAACGTGGCAGCAGAGAGATCAGCCATAAATGATAAGAACAAAACGTGAGAAGTAAATCACAACGTGGCAGCAGAGAGATCAGCCAGAAATGATAAGAACAAAACATGAGAAGTAAATCACAATGTGGCAGCAGAGATCAGCTAGAAATGACGAGAGGAACACATGAGAAGTAAATCACAACGTGGTAGCAGAGAGATCAGCCAGAAATTATAAGAACAATACGTGAGAAGTAAATCACAACGTGGCAGCAGAGAGATCAGCCAGAAACGACAAGTAGAAAACATGAGAAGTGAATCACAACGTGGCAGCAGAGAGATCAGCCAGAAATGACAGGAAGAAAACATGAGAAGTAAATCACAACGTGGCAGCAGAGAGATCAGCCGGAAATGACAAGAACAAAACGTGAGAAGTAAATCAAAACTTGGCAGCAGAGAGATCAGCCAGAAATTATAAGAACAAAACGTGAGAAGTAAATCAAAACATGGCAGCAGAGAGATCAGCCAGAAATGATAAGAACAAAACATGAGAAGTAAATCACAATGTGGCAGCAGAGATCAGCCAGAAATGACGAGAGGAACACATGAGAAGTAAATCACAACGTGGCAGCAGAGATATCAGCCAGAAATGACAGGAAGAAAACGTGAGAAGTAAATCACAACGTGGCAGCAGAGAGATCAGCCGGAAATGACAAGAACAAAACGTGAGAAGTAAATCAAAACATGGCGGCAGAGAGATCAGCCAGAAATGATAAGAACAAAACATGAGAAGTAAATCACAATGTGGCAGCAGAGATCAGCCAGAAATGACGAGAGGAACACATGAGAAGTAAATCACAACGTGGAGCAGAGAGATCAGCCAGAAACGACAAGTAGAAAACATGAGAAGTGAATCACAACGTGGCAGCAGAGAGATCAGCCAGAAATGACAGGAAGAAAACATGAGAAGTAAATCACAACGTGGCAGCAGAGAGATCAGCCGGAAATGACAAGAACAAAACGTGAGAAGTAAATCACAACGTGGCAGCAGAGAGATCAGCCAAGAATGATAAATAGAAAACGTAAGAAGTAATTCACAACATGGCAGCAGAGAGATCAGCCAGAAATGACTAGAGGAACACATGAGAAGTAAATCACAACGTGGCAGCAGAGAGATCAGCCAGAAATGACAAGAAAAAACATGAGAAGTAAATCACAACGTGGCAGCAGAGAGATCAGGCAGAAATGACTAGAGGAACACATGACAAGTAAATCACAACGTGGCAGCAGAGAGATCAGCCATAAATGATAAGAACAAAACGTGAGAAGTAAATCACAACGTGGCAGCAGAGAGATCAGCCAGAAATGACAAGTAGAAAACGTGAGAAGTAATTCACAACGTGGCAGCAGAGAGATCACCCAGAAACGACAAGTAGAAAACATGAGAAGTAAATCACAACGTGGCAGCAGAGAGATCAGCCAGAAATGCCAAGAACAAAACGTGAGAAGTAAATCACAACATGGCAGCAGAGATATCAGCCAGAAATGATAAGAACAAAACATGAGAAGTAAATCACAATGTGGCAGCAGAGATCAGCCAGAAATGACGAGAGGAACACATGAGAAGTAAATCACAACGTGGCAGCAGAGAGATCAGGCAGAAATGACTAGAGGAACACATGACAAGTAAATCACAACGTGGCAGCAGAGAGATCACCCAGAAACGACAAGTAGAAAACATGAGAAATAAATCACAACGTGGCAGCAGAGAGATCAGCCAGAAATGACAAGAAAAAAACGTGAGAAGTAAATCACAACATGGCAGCAGAGATATCAGCCAGAAATGATAAGAACAAAACATGAGAAGTAAATCACAATATGGCAGCAGAGATCAGCCAGAAATGACGAGAGGAACACATGAGAAGTATATCACAACATGGCAGCAGAGATATCAGCCAGAAATGACAGGAACAAAACGTTAGAAGTAAATCACAACGTGGCAGCAGAGAGATCAGCCAGAAATGACAAGTAGAAAACGTGAGAAGTAATTCACAACGTGGCAGCAGAGAGATCACCCAGAAACGACAAGTAGAAAACATGAAAGTAAATCACAACGTGGCAGCAGAGAGATCAGCCAGAAATGACAAGAACAAAACGTGAGAAGTAAATCACAACATGGCAGCAGAGATATCAGCCAGAAATGATAAGAACAAAACATGAGAAGTAAATCACAATGTGGCAGCAGAGATCAGCCAGAAATAACGAGAGGAACACATGAGAAGTATATCACAACATGGCAGCAGAGATATCAGCCAGAAATGACAGGAAGAAAACGTGAGAAGTAAATCACAACGTGGCAGCAGAGAGATCAGCCGGAAATGACAAGAACAAAACGTGAGAAGTAAATCACAACGTGGCAGCAGAGAGATCAGCCAGAAATGATAAGAACGAAACGTTAGAAGTAAATCACAACGTGGCAGCAGAGAGATCAGCCAGAAATGATAAGAACAAAACGTTAGAAGTAAATCACAACGTGGCAGCAGAGAGATCAGCCAGAAATGACAAGTAGAAAACGTGAGAAGTAATTCACAACGTGGCAGCAGAGAGATCACCCAGAAACGACAAGTAGAAAACATGAGAAGTAAATCACAACGTGGCAGCAGAGATATCAGCCAGAAATGACAGGAAGAAAACATGAGAAGTAAATCACAACGAGGCAGCAGAGAGATCAGCCGGAAATGACAAGAACAAAACGTGAGAAGTAAATCACAATGTGGCAGCAGAGATCAGCCAGAAATGACGAGAGGAACACATGAGAAGTAAATCACAACGTGGTAGCAGAGAGATCAGCCAGAAATTATAAGAACAATACGTGAGAAGTAAATCACAACGTGGCAGCAGAGAGATCAGCCAGAAACGACAAGTAGAAAACATGAGAAGTGAATCACAACGTGGCAGCAGAGAGATCAGCCAGAAATGACAGGAAGAAAACATGAGAAGTAAATGACAACGTGGCAGCAGAGAGATCAGCAGGAAATGACAAGAACAAAACGTGAGAAGTAAATCACAACGTGGCAGCAGAGAGATCAGCCAGAAATGACAAGAACAAAACGTGAGAAGTAAATCACAACATGGCAGCAGAGATATCAGCCAGAAATGATAAGAACAAAACATGAGAAGTAAATCACAATGTGGCAGCAGAGATCAGCCAGAAATGACGAGAGGAACACATGAGAAGTAAATCACAACGTGGCAGCAGAGAGATCAGGCAGAAATGACTAGAGGAACACATGACAAGTAAATCACAACGTGGCAGCAGAGAGATCACCCAGAAACGACAAGTAGAAAACATGAGAAATAAATCACAACGTGGCAGCAGAGAGATCAGCCAGAAATTACAAGAAAAAAACGTGAGAAGTAAATCACAACATGGCAGCAGAGATATCAGCCAGAAATGATAAGAACAAAACATGAGAAGTAAATCACAATATGGCAGCAGAGATCAGCCAGAAATGACGAGAGGAACACATGAGAAGTATATCACAACATGGCAGCAGAGATATCAGCCAGAAATGACAGGAACAAAACGTTAGAAGTAAATCACAACGTGGCAGCAGAGAGATCAGCCAGAAATGACAAGTAGAAAACGTGAGAAGTAATTCACAACGTGGCAGCAGAGAGATCACCCAGAAACGACAAGTAGAAAACATGAAAGTAAATCACAACGTGGCAGCAGAGAGATCAGCCAGAAATGACAAGAACAAAACGTGAGAAGTAAATCACAACATGGCAGCAGAGATATCAGCCAGAAATGATAAGAACAAAACATGAGAAGTAAATCACAATGTGGCAGCAGAGATCAGCCAGAAATAACGAGAGGAACACATGAGAAGTATATCACAACATGGCAGCAGAGATATCAGCCAGAAATGACAGGAAGAAAACGTGAGAAGTAAATCACAACGTGGCAGCAGAGAGATCAGCCGGAAATGACAAGAACAAAACGTGAGAAGTAAATCACAACGTGGCAGCAGAGAGATCAGCCAGAAATGATAAGAACGAAACGTTAGAAGTAAATCACAACGTGGCAGCAGAGAGATCAGCCAGAAATGATAAGAACAAAACGTTAGAAGTAAATCACAACGTGGCAGCAGAGAGATCAGCCAGAAATGACAAGTAGAAAACGTGAGATGTAATTCACAACGTGGCAGCAGAGAGATCACCCAGAAACGACAAGTAGAAAACATGAGAAGTAAATCACAACGTGGCAGCAGAGATATCAGCCAGAAATGACAGGAAGAAAACATGAGAAGTAAATCACAACGAGGCAGCAGAGAGATCAGCCGGAAATGACAAGAACAAAACGTGAGAAGTAAATCACAATGTGGCAGCAGAGATCAGCCAGAAATGACGAGAGGAACACATGAGAAGTAAATCACAACGTGGTAGCAGAGAGATCAGCCAGAAATTATAAGAACAATACGTGAGAAGTAAATCACAACGTGGCAGCAGAGAGATCAGCCAGAAACGACAAGTAGAAAACATGAGAAGTGAATCACAACGTGGCAGCAGAGAGATCAGCCAGAAATGACAGGAAGAAAACATGAGAAGTAAATGACAACGTGGCAGCAGAGAGATCAGCAGGAAATGACAAGAACAAAACGTGAGAAGTAAATCACAACGTGGCAGCAGAGAGATCAGCCAGAAATGACAAATAGAAAAAGTAAGAAGTAATTCACAACATGTCAGCAGAGAGATCAGCCAGAAATGACTAGAGGAACACATGAGAAGTAAATCACAACGTGGCAGCAGAGAGATCAGCCATAAATGATAAGAACAAAACGTGAGAAGTAAATCACAACGTGGCAGCAGAGAGATCACCCAGAAATGACAAGTAGAAAACGTGAGAAGTAATTCACAACGTGGCAGCAGAGAGATCACCCAGAAACGACAAGTAGAAAACATGAGAAGTAAATCTCAACGTGGCAGCAGAGAGATCAGCCAGAAATGACAAGAACAAAACGTGAGAAGTAAATCACAACATGGCAGCAGAGATATCAGCCAGAAATGATAAGAACAAAACATGAGAAGTAAATCACAATGTGGCAGCAGAGATCAGCCAGAAATGACGAGAGGAACACATGAGAAGTAAATCACAACGTGGCAGCAGAGATATCAGCCAGAAATGACAGGAAGAAACGTGAGAAGTAAATCACAATGTGGCAGCAGAGAGATCAGCCGGAAATGACAAGAACAAAACGTGAGAAGTAAATCAAAACATGGCGGCAGAGAGATCAGCCAGAAATGATAAGAACAAAACATGAGAAGTAAATCACAATGTGGCAGCAGAGATCAGCCAGAAATGACGAGAGGAACACATGAGAAGTAAATCACAACGTGGCAGCAGAGAGATCAGCCAGAAACGACAAGTAGAAAACATGAGAAGTGAATCACAACGTGGCAACAGAGAGATCAGCCAGAAATGACAGGAAGAAAACATGAGAAGTAAATCACAACGTGGCAGCAGAGAGATCAGCCGGAAATGACAAGAACAAAACGTGAGAAGTAAATCACAACGTGGCAGCAGAGAGATCAGCCAAGAATGATAAATAGAAAACGTAAGAAGTAATTCACAACATGGCAGCAGAGAGATCAGCCAGAAACGACAAGTAGAACACATGAGAAGTAAATCACAACGTGGCAGCAGAGAGATCAGCCAGAAATGGCAAGAACAAAACGTGAGAAGTAAATCACAACGTGGCAGCAGAGAGATCAGGCAGAAATGACTAGAGGAACACATGACAAGTAAATCACAACGTGGCAGCAGAGAGATCAGCCATAAATGATAAGAACAAAACGTGAGAAGTAAATCACAACGTGGCAGCAGAGAGATCAGCCAGAAATGACAAGTAGAAAACGTGAGAAGTAATTCACAACGTGGCAGCAGAGAGATCACCCAGAAACGACAAGTAGAAAACATGAGAAGTAAATCACAACGTGGCAGCAGAGAGATCAGCCAGAAATGACAAGAACAAAACGTGAGAAGTAAATCACAACATGGCAGCAGAGATATCAGCCAGAAATGATAAGAACAAAACATGAGAAGTAAATCACAATGTGGCAGCAGAGATCAGCCAGAAATGACGAGAGGAACACATGAGAAGTAAATCACAACGTGGCAGCAGAGAGATCAGCCAGAAATGACAAGAACAAAACGTGAGAAGTAAATCACAACATGGCAGCAGAGATATCAGCCAGAAATGATAAGAACAAAACATGAGAAGTAAATCACAACGTGGCAGCAGAGAGATCAGCCAGAAACGACAAGTAGAAAACATGAGAAGTGAATCACAACGTGGCAGCAGAGAGATCAGCCAGAAATGACAGGAAGAAAACATGAGAAGTAAATCACAACGTGGCAGCAGAGAGATCAGCCGGAAATGACAAGAACAAAACGTGAGAAGTAAATCAAAACATTGCAGCAGAGAGATCAGCCAGAAATGATAAGAACAAAACATGAGAAATAAATCACAACGTGGCAGCAGAGAGATCAGCCAGAAATGATAAGAACAAAACGTGAGAAGTAAATCACAACGTGGCAGCAGAGAGATCACCCAGAAACGACAAGTAGAAAACATGAGAAGTAAATCACAACGTGACAGCAGAGAGATCAGCCATAAATGATAAGAACAAAACGTGAGAAGTAAATCACAACGTGGCAGCAGAGAGATCAGCCAGAAATGATAAGAACAAAACATGAGAAGTAAATCACAATGTGGCAGCAGAGATCAGCTAGAAATGACGAGAGGAACACATGAGAAGTAAATCACAACGTGGTAGCAGAGAGATCAGCCAGAAATTATAAGAACAATACGTGAGAAGTAAATCACAACGTGGCAGCAGAGAGATCAGCCAGAAACGACAAGTAGAAAACATGAGAAGTGAATCACAACGTGGCAGCAGAGAGATCAGCCAGAAATGACAGGAAGAAAACATGAGAAGTAAATCACAACGTGGCAGCAGAGAGATCAGCCGGAAATGACAAGAACAAAACGTGAGAAGTAAATCAAAACTTGGCAGCAGAGAGATCAGCCAGAAATTATAAGAACAAAACGTGAGAAGTAAATCAAAACATGGCAGCAGAGAGATCAGCCAGAAATGATAAGAACAAAACATGAGAAGTAAATCACAATGTGGCAGCAGAGATCAGCCAGAAATGACGAGAGGAACACATGAGAAGTAAATCACAACGTGGTAGCAGAGAGATCAGCCAGAAATGACAGGAAGAAAACGTGAGAAGTAAATCACAACGTGGCAGCAGAGAGATCAGCCGGAAATGACAAGAACAAAACGTGAGAAGTAAATCAAAACATGGCGGCAGAGAGATCAGCCAGAAATGATAAGAACAAAACATGAGAAGTAAATCACAATGTGGCAGCAGAGATCAGCCAGAAATGACGAGAGGAACACATGAGAAGTAAATCACAACGTGGCAGCAGAGAGATCAGCCGGAAACGACAAGAAAAAACATGAGAAGTAAATCACAACGTGGCAGCAGAGAGATCAGGCAGAAATGACTAGAGGAACACATGACAAGTAAATCACAACGTGGCAGCAGAGAGATCAGCCATAAATGATAAGAACAAAACGTGAGAAGTAAATCACAACGTGGCAGCAGAGAGATCAGCCAGAAATGACAAGTAGAAAACGTGAGAAGTAATTCACAACGTGGCAGCAGAGAGATCACCCAGAAACGACAAGTAGAAAACATGAGAAGTAAATCACAACGTGGCAGCAGAGAGATCAGCCAGAAATGACAAGAACAAAACGTGAGAAGTAAATCACAACATGGCAGCAGAGATATCAGCCAGAAATGATAAGAACAAAACATGAGAAGTAAATCACAATGTGGCAGCAGAGATCAGCCAGAAATGACGAGAGGAACACATGAGAAGTAAATCACAACGTGGCAGCAGAGAGATCAGCCAGAAATGACAAGAACAAAACGTGAGAAGTAAATCACAACATGGCAGCAGAGATATCAGCCAGAAATGATAAGAACAAAACATGAGAAGTAAATCACAATGTGGCAGCAGAGATCAGCCAGAAATGACGAGAGGAACACATGAGAAGTAAATCACAACGTGGCAGCAGAGAGATCAGCCAGAAATGACAAGAACAAAACGTGAGAAGTAAATCACAACATGGCAGCAGAGATATCAGCCAGAAATGATAAGAACAAAACATGAGAAGTAAATCACAACGTGGCAGCAGAGAGATCAGCCAGAAATGAGAAGTAGAAAATGTGAGAAGTAATTCACAACGTGGCAGCAGAGAGATCACCCAGAAACGACAAGTAGAAAACATGAGAAGTAAATCACAATGTGGCAGCGGAGATATCAGCCAGAAATGACAGGAAGAAAATATGAGAAGTAAATCACAACGTGGCAGCAGAGAGATCAGCCGGAAATGACAAGAACAAAACGTGAGAAGTAAATCAAAACATGGCGGCAGAGAGTTCAGCCAGAAATGATAAGAACAAAACATGAGAAGTAAATCACAATGTGGCAGCAGAGATCAGCCAGAAATGACGAGAGGAACACATGAGAAGTAAATCACAACGTGGTAGCAGAGAGATCAGCCAGAAATTATAAGAACAAAACGTGAGAAGTAAATCACAACATGGCAGCAGAGATATCAGCCAGAAATGATAAGAACAAAACATGAGAAGTAAATCACAATGTGGCAGCAGAGATCAGCCAGAAATGACGAGAGGAACACATGAGAAGTAAATCACAACGTGGCAGCAGAGAGATCAGCCAGAAATGACAAGAACAAAACGTGAGAAGTAAATCACAACATGGCAGCAGAGATATCAGCCAGAAATGATAAGAACAAAACATGAGAAGTAAATCACAACGTGGCAGCAGAGAGATCAGCCAGAAATGAGAAGTAGAAAATGTGAGAAGTAATTCACAACGTGGCAGCAGAGAGATCACCCAGAAACGACAAGTAGAAAACATGAGAAGTAAATCACAATGTGGCAGCGGAGATATCAGCCAGAAATGACAGGAAGAAAATATGAGAAGTAAATCACAACGTGGCAGCAGAGAGATCAGCCGGAAATGACAAGAACAAAACTTGAGAAGTAAATCAAAACATGGCGGCAGAGAGTTCAGCCAGAAATGATAAGAACAAAACATGAGAAGTAAATCACAATGTGGCAGCAGAGATCAGCCAGAAATGACGAGAGGAACACATGAGAAGTAAATCACAACGTGGTAGCAGAGAGATCAGCCAGAAATTATAAGAACAATACGTGAGAAGTAAATCACAACGTGGCAGCAGAGAGATCAGCCAGAAATGACAAGAACAAAACGTGAGAAGTAAATCACAACATGGCAGCAGAGATATCAGCCAGAAATGATAAGAACAAAACATGAGAAGTAAATCACAATGTGGCAGCAGAGATCAGCCAGAAATGACGAGAGGAACACATGAGAAGTAAATCACAACGTGGTAGCAGAGAGATCAGCCAGAAATTATAAGAACAATACGTGAGAAGTAAATCACAACGTGGCAGCAGAGAGATCAGCCAGAAACGACAAGTAGAAAACATGAGAAGTGAATCACAACGTGGCAGCAGAGAGATCAGCTAGAAATGACAGGAAGAAAACATGAGAAGTAAATCACAACGTGGCAGCAGAGAGATCAGCCGGAAATGACAAGAACAAAACGTGAGAAGTAAATCACAACGTGGCAGCAGAGAGATCAGCCAGAAATGACAAATAGAAAACGTAAGAAGTAAATCACAACGTGGCAGCAGAGAGATCAGCCAGAAATGACTAGAGGAACACATGAGAAGTAAATCACAACGTGGCAGCAGAGAGATCAGGCAGAAATGACTAGAGGAACACATGACAAGTAAATCACAACGTGGCAGCAGAGAGATCACCCAGAAACGACAAGTAGAAAACATGAGAAGTAAATCACAACGTGGCAGCAGAGAGATCAGCCAGAAATGACAAGAACAAAACGTGAGAAGTAAATCACAACATGGCAGCAGAGATATCAGCCAGAAATGATAAGAACAAAACATGAGAAGTAAATCACAATGTGGCAGCAGAGATCAGCCAGAAATGACAAGAACAAAACGTGAGAAGTAAATCACAACATGGCAGCGGAGATATCAGCCAGAAACGACAAGTAGAAAACATGAGAAGTAAATCACAATGTGGCAGCGGAGATATCAGCCAGAAATGACAGGAAGAAAATATGAGAAGTAAATCACAACGTGGCATCAGAGAGATCAGCCGGAAATGACAAGAAAAAAACTTGAGAAGTAAATCAAAACATGGCGGCAGAGAGTTCAGCCAGAAATGATAAGAACAAAACATGAGAAGTAAATCACAATGTGGCAGCAGAGATCAGCCAGAAATGACGAGAGGAACACATGAGAAGTAAATCACAACGTGGTAGCAGAGAGATCAGCCAGAAATTATAAGAACAATACGTGAGAAGTAAATCACAACGTGGCAGCAGAGAGATCAGCCAGAAACGACAAGTAGAAAACATGAGAAGTGAATCACAACGTGGCAGCAGAGAGATCAGCCAGAAATGACAGGAAGAAAACATGAGAAGTAAATCACAACGTGGCAGCAGAGAGATCAGCCGGAAATGACAAGAACAAAACGTGAGAAGTAAATCACAACGTGGCAGCAGAGAGATCAGCCAGAAATGACAAATAGAAAACGTAAGAAGTAAATCACAACGTGGCAGCAGAGAGATCAGCCAGAAATGACTAGAGGAACACATGAGAAGTAAATCACAACGTGGCAGCAGAGAGATCAGGCAGAAATGACTAGAGGAACACATGACACGTAAATCACAACGTGGCAGCAGAGAGATCACCCAGAAACGACAAGTAGAAAACATGAGAAGTAAATCACAACGTGGCAGCAGAGAGATCAGCCAGAAATGACAAGAACAAAACGTGAGAAGTAAATCACAACCTGGCAGCAGAGATATCAGCCAGAAATGATAAGAACAAAACATGAGAAGTAAATCACAATGTGGCAGCAGAGATCAGCCAGAAATGACGAGAGGAACACATGAGAAGTATATCACAACGTGGCAGCAGAGATATCAGCCAGAAATGACAGGAAGAAAACGTGAGAAGTAAATCACAAAGTGGCAGCAGAGAGATCAGCCGGAAATGACAAGAACAAAACGTGAGAAGTAAATCACAACGTGGCAGCAGAGAGATCAGCCAGAAATGATAAGAACGAAACGTTAGAAGTAAATCACAACGTGGCAGCAGAGAGATCAGCCAGAAATGATAAGAACAAAACGTTAGAAGTAAATCACAACGTGGCAGCAGAGAGATCAGCCAGAGATGACAAGTAGAAAACGTGAGAAGTAATTCACAACGTGGCAGCAGAGAGATCACCCAGAAACGACAAGTAGAAAACATGAGAAGTAAATCACAACGTGGCAGCAGAGATATGAGCCAGAAATGACAAGAACAATACGTGAGAAGTAAATCACAACGTGGCAGCAGAGAGTTCAGCCGGAAATGACAAGAACAAAACGTGAGAAGTAAATCAAAACATGGCAGCAGAGAGATCAGCCAGAAATGATAAGAACAAAACATGAGAAGTAAATCACAATGTGGCATCAGAGATCAGCCAGAAATGACGAGAGGAACACATGAGAAGTAAATCACAACGTGGTAGCAGAGAGATCAGCCAGAAATTATAAGAACAATACGTGGGAAGTAAATCACAACGTGGCAGCAGAGAGATCAGCCAGAAACGACAAGTAGAAAACATGAGAAGTGAATCACAACGTGGCAGCAGAGAGATCAGCCAGAAATGACAGGAAGAAAACATGAGAAGTAAATCACAACGTGGCAGCAGAGAGATCAGCCAGAAACGACAAGTAGAAAACATGAGAAGTAAATCACAACGTGGCAGCAGAGAGATCAGCCGGAAATGACAAGAACAAAACATGAGAAGTAAATCACAACGTGGCAGCAGAGAGATCAGCCAGAAATGACAAATAGAAAACGTAAGAAGTAATTCACAACGTGGCAGCAGAGAGATCAGCCAGAAATGACAAGTAGAAAACGTGAGAAGTAAATCACAACATGGCAGCAGAGAGATCACCCAGAAACGACAAGTAGAAAACATGAGAAGTAAATCACAACGTGGCAGCAGAGATATCAGCCAGAAATGAAAGGAAGAAAACATGAGAAGTAAATCACAACGTGGCAGCAGAGAGATCAGCCGGAAATGACAAGAACAAAACGTGAGAAGTAAATCAAAACATTGCAGCAGAGAGATCAGCCAGAAATGATAAGAACAAAACATGAGAAGTAAATCACAACGTGGCAGCAGAGATATCAGCCAGAAATGACAGGAAGAAAACGTGAGAAGTAAATCACAACGTGGCAGCAGAGAGATCACCCAGAAATGACAGGAAGAAAACGTGAGAAGTAAATCACAACGTGGCAGCAGAGAGATCAGCCGGAAATGACAAAAACAAAACGTGAGAAGTAAATCAAAACATGGCGGCAGAGAGATCAGCCAGAAATGATAAGAACAAAACATGAGAAGTAAATCACAATGTGGCAGCAGAGATAAGCCAGAAATGACGAGAGGAACACATGAGAAGTAAATCACAACGTGGCAGCAGAGATATCAGCCAGAAATGACAGGAAGAAAACGTGAGAAGTAAATCACAACGTGGCAGCAGAGAGATCACCCAGAAATGACAGGAAGAAAACGTGAGAAGTAAATCACAACGTGGCAGCAGAGAGATCAGCCGGAAATGACAAGAACAAAACGTGAGAAGTAAATCAAAACATGGCGGCAGAGAGATCAGCCAGAAATGATAAGAACAAAACATGAGAAGTAAATCACAATGTGGCAGCAGAGATAAGCCAGAAATGACGAGAGGAACACATGAGAAGTAAATCACAACGTGGTAGCAGAGAGATCAGCCAGAAATTATAAGAACAATACGTGAGAAGTAAATCACAACGTGGCAGCAGAGAGATCAGCCAGAAACGACAAGAAGAAAATATGAGAAGTGAATCACAACGTGGCAGCAGAGAGATCAGCCAGAAATGACAGGAAGAAAACATGAGAAGTAAATCACAACGTGGCAGCAGAGAGATCAGCCGGAAATGACAAGAACAAAACATGAGAAGTAAATCACAACGTGGCAGCAGAGAGATCAGCCAGAAATGACAAATAGAAAACGTAAGAAGTAATTCACAACGTGGCAGCAGAGAGATCAGCCAGAAATGACAAGTAGAAAATGTGAGAAGTAAATCACAACATGGCAGCAGAGAGATCACCCAGAAACGACAAGTAGAAAACATGAGAAGTAAATCACAACGTGGCAGCAGAGATATCAGCCAGAAATGACAGGAAGAAAACATGAGAAGTAAATCACAACGTGGCAGCAGAGAGATCAGCCGGAAATGACAAGAACAAAACGTGAGAAGTAAATCAAAACATTGCAGCAGAGAGATCAGCCAGAAATGATAAGAACAAAACATGAGAAGTAAATCACAACGTGGCAGCAGAGAGATCAGCCAGAAATGATAAGAACAAAACGTTAGAAGTAAATCACAACGTGGCAGCAGAGAGATCAGCCAGAAATGATAAGAACAAAACGTGAGAAGTAAATCACAACATGGCAGCACAGAGATCACCCAGAAACGACAAGTAGAACACATGAGAAGTAAATCACAACGTGGCAGCAGAGATATCAGCCAGAAATGACAGGAAGAAAACGTGAGAAGTAAATCAGAACGTGGCAGCAGAGAGATCAGCCGGAAATGACAAGAACAAAACGTGAGAAGTAAATCAAAACATGGCAGCAGAGAGATCAGCCAGAAATGACAAGAAAAAAACATGAGAAGTAAATCACAACGTGGCAGCAGAGAGATCAGCCAGAAATGATAAGAACGAAACGTTAGAAGTAAATCACAACGTGGCAGCAGAGAGATCAGCCAGAAATGATAAAAACAAAACGTTAGAAGTAAATCACAACGTGGCAGCAGAGAGATCAGCCAGAAACGACAAGTAGAAAACATGAGAAGTGAATCACAACGTGGCAGCAGAGAGATCAGCCGGAAATGACAAGAACAAAACGTGAGAAGTAAATCAAAACATTGCAGCAGAGAGATCACCCAGAAACGACAAGTAGAAAACATGAGAAGTAAATCACAACGTGGCAGCAGAGAGATCAGCCAGAAATGACAAGAACAAAACGTGAGAAGTAAATCACAACATGGCAGCAGAGATATCAGCCAGAAATGATAAGAACAAAACATGAGAAGTAAATCACAATGTGGCAGCAGAGATCAGCCAGAAATGACGAGAGGAACACATGAGAAGTATATCACAACGTGGCAGCAGAGATATCAGCCAGAAATGACAGGAAGAAAACGTGAGAAGTAAATCACAACGTGGCAGCAGAGAGATCAGCCGGAAATGACAAGAACAAAACGTGAGAAGTAAATCACAACGTGGCAGCAGAGAGATCAGCCAGAAATGATAAGAACGAAACGTTAGAAGTAAATCACAACGTGGCAGCAGAGAGATCAGCCAGAAATGATAAGAACAAAACGTTAGAAGTAAATCACAACGTGGCAGCAGAGAGATCAGCCAGAAATGACAAGTAGAAAACGTGAGAAGTAATTCACAACGTGGCAGCAGAGAGATCACCCAGAAACGACAAGTAGAAAACATGAGAAGTAAATCACAACGTGGCAGCAGAGATATCAGCCAGAAATGACAAGAACAATACGTGAGAAGTAAATCACAACGTGGCAGCAGAGAGATCAGCCGGAAATGACAAGAACAAAATGTGAGAAGTAAATCAAAACATGGCGGCAGAGAGATCAGCCAGAAATGATAAGAACAAAACATGAGAAGTAAATCACAATGTGGCAGCAGAGATCAGCCAGAAATGACGAGAGGAACACATGAGAAGTAAATCACAACGTGGTAGCAGAGAGATCAGCCAGAAATTATAAGAACAATACGTGAGAAGTAAATCACAACGTGGCAGCAGAGAGATCAGCCAGAAACGACAAGTAGAAAACATGAGAAGTGAATCACAACGTGGCAGCAGAGAGATCAGCCAGAAATGACAGGAAAAAAACATGAGAAGTAAATCACAACGTGGCAGCAGAGAGATCAGCCAGAAATGACAAATAGAAAACGTAAGAAGTAATTCACAACGTGGCAGCAGAGAGATCACCCAGAAACGACAAGTAGAAAACATGAGAAGTAAATCACAACGTGGCAGCAGAGATATCAGCCAGAAATGACAGGAAGAAAACGTGAGAAGTAAATCACAACGTGGCAGCAGAGAGATCAGCCGGAAATGACAAGAACAAAACGTGAGAAGTAAATCAAAACATGGCGGCAGAGAGATCAGCCAGAAATGATAAGAACAAAACATGAGAAGTAAATCACAATGTGGCAGCAGAGATAAGCCAGAAATGACGAGAGGAACACATGAGAAGTAAATCACAACGTGGTAGCAGAGAGATCAGCCAGAAATTATAAGAACAATAAGTGAGAAGTAAATCACAACGTGGCAGCAGAGAGATCAGCCAGAAACGACAAGAAGAAAATATGAGAAGTGAATCACAACGTGGCAGCAGAGAGATCAGCCAGAAATGACAGGAAGAAAACATGAGAAGTAAATCACAACGTGGCAGCAGAGAGATCAGCCGGAAATGACAAGAACAAAACATGAGAAGTAAATCACAACGTGGCAGCAGAGAGATCAGCCAGAAATGACAAATAGAAAACGTAAGAAGTAATTCACAACGTGGCAGCAGAGAGATCACCCAGAAACGACAAGTAGAACACATGAGAAGTAAATCACAACGTGGCAGCAGAGATATCAGCCAGAAATGACAGGAAGAAAACTTGAGAAGTAAATCACAACGTGGCAGCAGAGAGATCAGCCGGAAATGACAAGAACAAAACGTGAGAAGTAAATCAAAACATGGCAGCAGAGAGATCAGCCAGAAATGACAAGAAAAAAACATGAGAGGTAAATCACAACGTGGCAGCAGAGAGATCAGCCAGAAATGATAAGAACGAAACGTTAGAAGTAAATCACAACGTGGCAGCAGAGAGATCAGCCAGAAATGATAAAAACAAAACGTTAGAAGTAAATCACAACGTGGCAGCAGAGAGATCAGCCAGAAATGATAAGAACAAAACATGAGAAGTAAATCACAATGTGGCAGCAGAGATCAGCCAGAAATGACGAGAGGAACACATGAGAAGTAAATCACAACGTGGCAGCAGAGAGATCAGCCAGAAATGACAAGAACAAAACGTGAGAAGTAAATCACAACATGGCAGCAGAGATATCAGCCAGAAATGATAAGAACAAAACATGAGAAGTAAATCACAACGTGGCAGCAGAGAGATCAGCCAGAAATGAGAAGTAGAAAATGTGAGAAGTAATTCACAACGTGGCAGCAGAGAGATCACCCAGAAACGACAAGTAGAAAACATGAGAAGTAAATCACAATGTGGCAGCGGAGATATCAGCCAGAAATGACAGGAAGAAAATATGAGAAGTAAATCACAACGTGGCAGCAGAGAGATCAGCCGGAAATGACAAGAACAAAACGTGAGAAGTAAATCAAAACATGGCGGCAGAGAGTTCAGCCAGAAATGATAAGAACAAAACATGAGAAGTAAATCACAATGTGGCAGCAGAGATCAGCCAGAAATGACGAGAGGAACACATGAGAAGTAAATCACAACGTGGTAGCAGAGAGATCAGCCAGAAATTATAAGAACAAAACGTGAGAAGTAAATCACAACATGGCAGCAGAGATATCAGCCAGAAATGATAAGAACAAAACATGAGAAGTAAATCACAATGTGGCAGCAGAGATCAGCCAGAAATGACGAGAGGAACACATGAGAAGTAAATCACAACGTGGCAGCAGAGAGATCAGCCAGAAATGACAAGAACAAAACGTGAGAAGTAAATCACAACATGGCAGCAGAGATATCAGCCAGAAATGATAAGAACAAAACATGAGAAGTAAATCACAACGTGGCAGCAGAGAGATCAGCCAGAAATGAGAAGTAGAAAATGTGAGAAGTAATTCACAACGTGGCAGCAGAGAGATCACCCAGAAACGACAAGTAGAAAACATGAGAAGTAAATCACAATGTGGCAGCGGAGATATCAGCCAGAAATGACAGGAAGAAAATATGAGAAGTAAATCACAACGTGGCAGCAGAGAGATCAGCCGGAAATGACAAGAACAAAACTTGAGAAGTAAATCAAAACATGGCGGCAGAGAGTTCAGCCAGAAATGATAAGAACAAAACATGAGAAGTAAATCACAATGTGGCAGCAGAGATCAGCCAGAAATGACGAGAGGAACACATGAGAAGTAAATCACAACGTGGTAGCAGAGAGATCAGCCAGAAATTATAAGAACAATACGTGAGAAGTAAATCACAACGTGGCAGCAGAGAGATCAGCCAGAAACGACAAGTAGAAAACATGAGAAGTGAATCAAAACGTGGCAGCAGAGATCAGCCAGAAATGACAGGAAGAAAACATGAGAAGTAAATCACAACGTGGCAGCAGAGAGATCAGCCGGAAATGACAAGAACAAAACGTGAGAAGTAAATCACAACGTGGCAGCAGAGAGATCAGCCAGAAATGACAAATAGAAAACGTAAGAAGTAAATCACAACGTGGCAGCAGAGAGATCAGCCAGAAATGACTAGAGGAACACATGAGAAGTAAATCACAACGTGGCAGCAGAGAGATCAGGCAGAAATGACTAGAGGAACACATGACAAGTAAATCACAACGTGGCAGCAGAGAGATCACCCAGAAACGACAAGTAGAAAACATGAGAAGTAAATCACAACGTGGCAGCAGAGAGATCAGCCAGAAATGACAAGAACAAAACGTGAGAAGTAAATCACAACATGGCAGCAGAGATATCAGCCAGAAATGATAAGAACAAAACATGAGAAGTAAATCACAATGTGGCAGCAGAGATCAGCCAGAAATGACGAGAGGAACACATGAGAAGTAAATCACAACGTGGTAGCAGAGAGATCAGCCAGAAATTATAAGAACAATACGTGAGAAGTAAATCACAACGTGGCAGCAGAGAGATCAGCCAGAAACGACAAGTAGAAAACATGAGAAGTGAATCACAACGTGGCAGCAGAGAGATCAGCTAGAAATGACAGGAAGAAAACATGAGAAGTAAATCACAACGTGGCAGCAGAGAGATCAGCCGGAAATGACAAGAACAAAACGTGAGAAGTAAATCACAACGTGGCAGCAGAGAGATCAGCCAGAAATGACAAATAGAAAACGTAAGAAGTAAATCACAACGTGGCAGCAGAGAGATCAGCCAGAAATGACTAGAGGAACACATGAGAAGTAAATCACAACGTGGCAGCAGAGAGATCAGGCAGAAATGACTAGAGGAACACATGACAAGTAAATCACAACGTGGCAGCAGAGAGATCACCCAGAAACGACAAGTAGAAAACATGAGAAGTAAATCACAACGTGGCAGCAGAGAGATCAGCCAGAAATGACAAGAACAAAACGTGAGAAGTAAATCACAACATGGCAGCAGAGATATCAGCCAGAAATGATAAGAACAAAACATGAGAAGTAAATCACAATGTGGCAGCAGAGATCAGCCAGAAATGACAAGAACAAAACGTGAGAAGTAAATCACAACATGGCAGCGGAGATATCAGCCAGAAACGACAAGTAGAAAACATGAGAAGTAAATCACAATGTGGCAGCGGAGATATCAGCCAGAAATGACAGGAAGAAAATATGAGAAGTAAATCACAACGTGGCATCAGAGAGATCAGCCGGAAATGACAAGAACAAAACTTGAGAAGTAAATCAAAACATGGCGGCAGAGAGTTCAGCCAGAAATGATAAGAACAAAACATGAGAAGTAAATCACAATGTGGCAGCAGAGATCAGCCAGAAATGACGAGAGGAACACATGAGAAGTAAATCACAACGTGGTAGCAGAGAGATCAGCCAGAAATTATAAGAACAATACGTGAGAAGTAAATCACAACGTGGCAGCAGAGAGATCAGCCAGAAACGACAAGTAGAAAACATGAGAAGTGAATCACAACGTGGCAGCAGAGAGATCAGCCAGAAATGACAGGAAGAAAACATGAGAAGTAAATCACAACGTGGCAGCAGAGAGATCAGCCGGAAATGACAAGAACAAAACGTGAGAAGTAAATCACAACGTGGCAGCAGAGAGATCAGCCAGAAATGACAAATAGAAAACGTAAGAAGTAAATCACAACGTGGCAGCAGAGAGATCAGCCAGAAATGACTAGAGGAACACATGAGAAGTAAATCACAACGTGGCAGCAGAGAGATCAGGCAGAAATGACTAGAGGAACACATGACACGTAAATCACAACGTGGCAGCAGAGAGATCACCCAGAAACGACAAGTAGAAAACATGAGAAGTAAATCACAACGTGGCAGCAGAGAGATCAGCCAGAAATGACAAGAACAAAACGTGAGAAGTAAATCACAACCTGGCAGCAGAGATATCAGCCAGAAATGATAAGAACAAAACATGAGAAGTAAATCACAATGTGGCAGCAGAGATCAGCCAGAAATGACGAGAGGAACACATGAGAAGTATATCACAACGTGGCAGCAGAGATATCAGCCAGAAATGACAGGAAGAAAACGTGAGAAGTAAATCACAAAGTGGCAGCAGAGAGATCAGCCGGAAATGACAAGAACAAAACGTGAGAAGTAAATCACAACGTGGCAGCAGAGAGATCAGCCAGAAATGATAAGAACGAAACGTTAGAAGTAAATCACAACGTGGCAGCAGAGAGATCAGCCAGAAATGATAAGAACAAAACGTTAGAAGTAAATCACAACGTGGCAGCAGAGAGATCAGCCAGAGATGACAAGTAGAAAACGTGAGAAGTAATTCACAACGTGGCAGCAGAGAGATCACCCAGAAACGACAAGTAGAAAACATGAGAAGTAAATCACAACGTGGCAGCAGAGATATGAGCCAGAAATGACAAGAACAATACGTGAGAAGTAAATCACAACGTGGCAGCAGAGAGTTCAGCCGGAAATGACAAGAACAAAACGTGAGAAGTAAATCAAAACATGGCAGCAGAGAGATCAGCCAGAAATGATAAGAACAAAACATGAGAAGTAAATCACAATGTGGCATCAGAGATCAGCCAGAAATGACGAGAGGAACACATGAGAAGTAAATCACAACGTGGTAGCAGAGAGATCAGCCAGAAATTATAAGAACAATACGTGGGAAGTAAATCACAACGTGGCAGCAGAGAGATCAGCCAGAAACGACAAGTAGAAAACATGAGAAGTGAATCACAACGTGGCAGCAGAGAGATCAGCCAGAAATGACAGGAAGAAAACATGAGAAGTAAATCACAACGTGGCAGCAGAGAGATCAGCCAGAAACGACAAGTAGAAAACATGAGAAGTAAATCACAACGTGGCAGCAGAGAGATCAGCCGGAAATGACAAGAACAAAACATGAGAAGTAAATCACAACGTGGCAGCAGAGAGATCAGCCAGAAATGACAAATAGAAAACGTAAGAAGTAATTCACAACGTGGCAGCAGAGAGATCAGCCAGAAATGACAAGTAGAAAACGTGAGAAGTAAATCACAACATGGCAGCAGAGAGATCACCCAGAAACGACAAGTAGAAAACATGAGAAGTAAATCACAACGTGGCAGCAGAGATATCAGCCAGAAATGAAAGGAAGAAAACATGAGAAGTAAATCACAACGTGGCAGCAGAGAGATCAGCCGGAAATGACAAGAACAAAACGTGAGAAGTAAATCAAAACATTGCAGCAGAGAGATCAGCCAGAAATGATAAGAACAAAACATGAGAAGTAAATCACAACGTGGCAGCAGAGATATCAGCCAGAAATGACAGGAAGAAAACGTGAGAAGTAAATCACAACGTGGCAGCAGAGAGATCACCCAGAAATGACAGGAAGAAAACGTGAGAAGTAAATCACAACGTGGCAGCAGAGAGATCAGCCGGAAATGACAAAAACAAAACGTGAGAAGTAAATCAAAACATGGCGGCAGAGAGATCAGCCAGAAATGATAAGAACAAAACATGAGAAGTAAATCACAATGTGGCAGCAGAGATAAGCCAGAAATGACGAGAGGAACACATGAGAAGTAAATCACAACGTGGCAGCAGAGATATCAGCCAGAAATGACAGGAAGAAAACGTGAGAAGTAAATCACAACGTGGCAGCAGAGAGATCACCCAGAAATGACAGGAAGAAAACGTGAGAAGTAAATCACAACGTGGCAGCAGAGAGATCAGCCGGAAATGACAAGAACAAAACGTGAGAAGTAAATCAAAACATGGCGGCAGAGAGATCAGCCAGAAATGATAAGAACAAAACATGAGAAGTAAATCACAATGTGGCAGCAGAGATAAGCCAGAAATGACGAGAGGAACACATGAGAAGTAAATCACAACGTGGTAGCAGAGAGATCAGCCAGAAATTATAAGAACAATACGTGAGAAGTATATCACAACGTGGCAGCAGAGAGATCAGCCAGAAACGACAAGAAGAAAATATGAGAAGTGAATCACAACGTGGCAGCAGAGAGATCAGCCAGAAATGACAGGAAGAAAACATGAGAAGTAAATCACAACGTGGCAGCAGAGAGATCAGCCGGAAATGACAAGAACAAAACATGAGAAGTAAATCACAACGTGGCAGCAGAGAGATCAGCCAGAAATGACAAATAGAAAACGTAAGAAGTAATTCACAACGTGGCAGCAGAGAGATCAGCCAGAAATGACAAGTAGAAAATGTGAGAAGTAAATCACAACATGGCAGCAGAGAGATCACCCAGAAACGACAAGTAGAAAACATGAGAAGTAAATCACAACGTGGCAGCAGAGATATCAGCCAGAAATGACAGGAAGAAAACATGAGAAGTAAATCACAACGTGGCAGCAGAGAGATCAGCCGGAAATGACAAGAACAAAACGTGAGAAGTAAATCAAAACATTGCAGCAGAGAGATCAGCCAGAAATGATAAGAACAAAACATGAGAAGTAAATCACAACGTGGCAGCAGAGAGATCAGCCAGAAATGATAAGAACAAAACGTTAGAAGTAAATCACAACGTGGCAGCAGAGAGATCAGCCAGAAATGATAAGAACAAAACGTGAGAAGTAAATCACAACATGGCAGCACAGAGATCACCCAGAAACGACAAGTAGAACACATGAGAAGTAAATCACAACGTGGCAGCAGAGATATCAGCCAGAAATGACAGGAAGAAAACGTGAGAAGTAAATCAGAACGTGGCAGCAGAGAGATCAGCCGGAAATGACAAGAACAAAACGTGAGAAGTAAATCAAAACATGGCAGCAGAGAGATCAGCCAGAAATGACAAGAAAAAAACATGAGAAGTAAATCACAACGTGGCAGCAGAGAGATCAGCCAGAAATGATAAGAACGAAACGTTAGAAGTAAATCACAACGTGGCAGCAGAGAGATCAGCCAGAAATGATAAAAACAAAACGTTAGAAGTAAATCACAACGTGGCAGCAGAGAGATCAGCCAGAAACGACAAGTAGAAAACATGAGAAGTGAATCACAACGTGGCAGCAGAGAGATCAGCCGGAAATGACAAGAACAAAACGTGAGAAGTAAATCAAAACATTGCAGCAGAGAGATCACCCAGAAACGACAAGTAGAAAACATGAGAAGTAAATCACAACGTGGCAGCAGAGAGATCAGCCAGAAATGACAAGAACAAAACGTGAGAAGTAAATCACAACATGGCAGCAGAGATATCAGCCAGAAATGATAAGAACAAAACATGAGAAGTAAATCACAATGTGGCAGCAGAGATCAGCCAGAAATGACGAGAGGAACACATGAGAAGTATATCACAACGTGGCAGCAGAGATATCAGCCAGAAATGACAGGAAGAAAACGTGAGAAGTAAATCACAACGTGGCAGCAGAGAGATCAGCCGGAAATGACAAGAACAAAACGTGAGAAGTAAATCACAACGTGGCAGCAGAGAGATCAGCCAGAAATGATAAGAACGAAACGTTAGAAGTAAATCACAACGTGGCAGCAGAGAGATCAGCCAGAAATGATAAGAACAAAACGTTAGAAGTAAATCACAACGTGGCAGCAGAGAGATCAGCCAGAAATGACAAGTAGAAAACGTGAGAAGTAATTCACAACGTGGCAGCAGAGAGATCACCCAGAAACGACAAGTAGAAAACATGAGAAGTAAATCACAACGTGGCAGCAGAGATATCAGCCAGAAATGACAAGAACAATACGTGAGAAGTAAATCACAACGTGGCAGCAGAGAGATCAGCCGGAAATGACAAGAACAAAATGTGAGAAGTAAATCAAAACATGGCGGCAGAGAGATCAGCCAGAAATGATAAGAACAAAACATGAGAAGTAAATCACAATGTGGCAGCAGAGATCAGCCAGAAATGACGAGAGGAACACATGAGAAGTAAATCACAACGTGGTAGCAGAGAGATCAGCCAGAAATTATAAGAACAATACGTGAGAAGTAAATCACAACGTGGCAGCAGAGAGATCAGCCAGAAACGACAAGTAGAAAACATGAGAAGTGAATCACAACGTGGCAGCAGAGAGATCAGCCAGAAATGACAGGAAAAAAACATGAGAAGTAAATCACAACGTGGCAGCAGAGAGATCAGCCAGAAATGACAAATAGAAAACGTAAGAAGTAATTCACAACGTGGCAGCAGAGAGATCACCCAGAAACGACAAGTAGAAAACATGAGAAGTAAATCACAACGTGGCAGCAGAGATATCAGCCAGAAATGACAGGAAGAAAACGTGAGAAGTAAATCACAACGTGGCAGCAGAGAGATCAGCCGGAAATGACAAGAACAAAACGTGAGAAGTAAATCAAAACATGGCGGCAGAGAGATCAGCCAGAAATGATAAGAACAAAACATGAGAAGTAAATCACAATGTGGCAGCAGAGATAAGCCAGAAATGACGAGAGGAACACATGAGAAGTAAATCACAACGTGGTAGCAGAGAGATCAGCCAGAAATTATAAGAACAATAAGTGAGAAGTAAATCACAACGTGGCAGCAGAGAGATCAGCCAGAAACGACAAGAAGAAAATATGAGAAGTGAATCACAACGTGGCAGCAGAGAGATCAGCCAGAAATGACAGGAAGAAAACATGAGAAGTAAATCACAACGTGGCAGCAGAGAGATCAGCCGGAAATGACAAGAACAAAACATGAGAAGTAAATCACAACGTGGCAGCAGAGAGATCAGCCAGAAATGACAAATAGAAAACGTAAGAAGTAATTCACAACGTGGCAGCAGAGAGATCACCCAGAAACGACAAGTAGAACACATGAGAAGTAAATCACAACGTGGCAGCAGAGATATCAGCCAGAAATGACAGGAAGAAAACTTGAGAAGTAAATCACAACGTGGCAGCAGAGAGATCAGCCGGAAATGACAAGAACAAAACGTGAGAAGTAAATCAAAACATGGCAGCAGAGAGATCAGCCAGAAATGACAAGAAAAAAACATGAGAGGTAAATCACAACGTGGCAGCAGAGAGATCAGCCAGAAATGATAAGAACGAAACGTTAGAAGTAAATCACAACGTGGCAGCAGAGAGATCAGCCAGAAATGATAAAAACAAAACGTTAGAAGTAAATCACAACGTGGCAGCAGAGAGATCAGCCAGAAACGACAAGTAGAAAACATGAGAAGTAAATCACAACGTGGCAGCAGAGAGATCACCCAGAAACGAAAAGTAGAAAACATGAGAAGTAAATCACAACGTGGCAGCAGAGATATGAGCCAGAAATGACAAGAACAATACGTGAGAAGTAAATCACAACGTGGCAGCAGAGAGTTCAGCCGGAAATGACAAGAACAAAACGTGAGAAGTAAATCAAAACATGGCAGCAGAGAGATCAGCCAGAAATGATAAGTACAAAACATGAGAAGTAAATCACAATGTGGCAGCAGAGATCAGCCAGAAATGACGAGAGGAACACATGAGAAGTAAATCACAACGTGGTAGCAGAGAGATCAGCCAGAAATTATAAGAACAATACGTGGGAAGTAAATCACAACGTGGCAGCAGAGAGATCAGCCAGAAACGACAAGTAGAAAACATGAGAAGTGAATCACAACGTGGCAGCAGAGAGATCAGCCAGAAATGACAGGAAGAAAACATGAGAAGTAAATCACAACGTGGCAGCAGAGAGATCAGCCAGAAACGACAAGTAGAAAACATGAGAAGTAAATCACAACGTGGCAGCAGAGAGATCAGCCGGAAATGACAAGAACAAAACATGAGAAGTAAATCACAACGTGGCAGCAGAGAGATCAGCCAGAAATGACAAATAGAAAACGTAAGAAGTAATTCACAACGTGGCAGCAGAGAGATCAGCCAGAAATGACAAGTAGAAAACGTGAGAAGTAAATCACAACATGGCAGCAGAGAGATCACCCAGAAACGACAAGTAGAAAACATGAGAAGTAAATCACAACGTGGCAGCAGAGATATCAGCCAGAAATGAAAGGAAGAAAACATGAGAAGTAAATCACAACGTGGCAGCAGAGAGATCAGCCAGAAATGACAAGAACAAAACGTGAGAAGTAAATCACAACATGGCAGCAGAGATATCAGCCAGAAATGATAAGAACAAAACATGAGAAGTAAATCACAATGTGGCAGCAGAGATCAGCCAGAAATGACGAGAGGAACACATGAGAAGTAAATCACAACGTGGCAGCAGAGAGATCAGCCAGAAATGACAAGAACAAAACGTGAGAAGTAAATCACAACATGGCAGCAGAGATATCAGCCAGAAATGATAAGAACAAAACATGAGAAGTAAATCACAACGTGGCAGCAGAGAGATCAGCCAGAAACGACAAGTAGAAAACATGAGAAGTGAATCACAACGTGGCAGCAGAGAGATCAGCCAGAAATGACAGGAAGAAAACATGAGAAGTAAATCACAACGTGGCAGCAGAGAGATCAGCCGGAAATGAAAAGAACAAAACGTGAGAAGTAAATCAAAACATTGCAGCAGAGAGATCAGCCAGAAATGATAAGAACAAAACATGAGAAATAAATCACAACGTGGCAGCAGAGAGATCAGCCAGAAATGATAAGAACAAAACGTGAGAAGTAAATCACAACGTGGCAGCAGAGAGATCACCCAGAAACGACAAGTAGAAAACATGAGAAGTAAATCACAACGTGACAGCAGAGAGATCAGCCATAAATGATAAGAACAAAACGTGAGAAGTAAATCACAACGTGGCAGCAGAGAGATCAGCCAGAAATGATAAGAACAAAACATGAGAAGTAAATCACAATGTGGCAGCAGAGATCAGCTAGAAATGACGAGAGGAACACATGAGAAGTAAATCACAACGTGGTAGCAGAGAGATCAGCCAGAAATTATAAGAACAATACGTGAGAAGTAAATCACAACGTGGCAGCAGAGAGATCAGCCAGAAACGACAAGTAGAAAACATGAGAAGTGAATCACAACGTGGCAGCAGAGAGATCAGCCAGAAATGACAGGAAGAAAACATGAGAAGTAAATCACAACGTGGCAGCAGAGAGATCAGCCGGAAATGACAAGAACAAAACGTGAGAAGTAAATCAAAACTTGGCAGCAGAGAGATCAGCCAGAAATTATAAGAACAAAACGTGAGAAGTAAATCAAAACATGGCAGCAGAGAGATCAGCCAGAAATGATAAGAACAAAACATGAGAAGTAAATCACAATGTGGCAGCAGAGATCAGCCAGAAATGACGAGAGGAACACATGAGAAGTAAATCACAACGTGGCAGCAGAGATATCAGCCAGAAATGACAGGAAGAAAACGTGAGAAGTAAATCACAACGTGGCAGCAGAGAGATCAGCCGGAAATGACAAGAACAAAACGTGAGAAGTAAATCAAAACATGGCGGCAGAGAGATCAGCCAGAAATGATAAGAACAAAACATGAGAAGTAAATCACAATGTGGCAGCAGAGATCAGCCAGAAATGACGAGAGGAACACATGAGAAGTAAATCACAACGTGGCAGCAGAGAGATCAGCCAGAAACGACAAGAAAAAACATGAGAAGTAAATCACAACGTGGCAGCAGAGAGATCAGACAGAAATGACTAGAGGAACACATGACAAGTAAATCACAACGTGGCAGCAGAGAGATCAGCCATAAATGATAAGAACAAAACGTGAGAAGTAAATCACAACGTGGCAGCAGAGAGATCAGCCAGAAATGACAAGTAGAAAACGTGAGAAGTAATTCACAACGTGGCAGCAGAGAGATCACCCAGAAACGACAAGTAGAAAACATGAGAAGTAAATCACAACGTGGCAGCAGAGAGATCAGCCAGAAATGACAAGAACAAAACGTGAGAAGTAAATCACAACATGGCAGCAGAGATATCAGCCAGAAATGATAAGAACAAAACATGAGAAGTAAATCACAATGTGGCAGCAGAGATCAGCCAGAAATGACGAGAGGAACACATGAGAAGTAAATCACAACGTGGCAGCAGAGAGATCAGCCAGAAATGACAAGAACAAAACGTGAGAAGTAAATCACAACATGGCAGCAGAGATATCAGCCAGAAATGATAAGAACAAAACATGAGAAGTAAATCACAACGTGGCAGCAGAGAGATCAGCCAGAAATGAGAAGTAGAAAATGTGAGAAGTAATTCACAACGTGGCAGCAGAGAGATCACCCAGAAACGACAAGTAGAAAACATGAGAAGTAAATCACAATGTGGCAGCGGAGATATCAGCCAGAAATGACAGGAAGAAAATATGAGAAGTAAATCACAACGTGGCAGCAGAGAGATCAGCCGGAAATGACAAGAACAAAACGTGAGAAGTAAATCAAAACATGGCGGCAGAGAGTTCAGCCAGAAATGATAAGAACAAAACATGAGAAGTAAATCACAATGTGGCAGCAGAGATCAGCCAGAAATGACGAGAGGAACACATGAGAAGTAAATCACAACGTGGTAGCAGAGAGATCAGCCAGAAATTATAAGAACAAAACGTGAGAAGTAAATCACAACATGGCAGCAGAGATATCAGCCAGAAATGATAAGAACAAAACATGAGAAGTAAATCACAATGTGGCAGCAGAGATCAGCCAGAAATGACGAGAGGAACACATGAGAAGTAAATCACAACGTGGCAGCAGAGAGATCAGCCAGAAATGACAAGAACAAAACGTGAGAAGTAAATCACAACATGGCAGCAGAGATATCAGCCAGAAATGATAAGAACAAAACATGAGAAGTAAATCACAACGTGGCAGCAGAGAGATCAGCCAGAAATGAGAAGTAGAAAATGTGAGAAGTAATTCACAACGTGGCAGCAGAGAGATCACCCAGAAACGACAAGTAGAAAACATGAGAAGTAAATCACAATGTGGCAGCGGAGATATCAGCCAGAAATGACAGGAAGAAAATATGAGAAGTAAATCACAACGTGGCAGCAGAGAGATCAGCCGGAAATGACAAGAACAAAACTTGAGAAGTAAATCAAAACATGGCGGCAGAGAGTTCAGCCAGAAATGATAAGAACAAAACATGAGAAGTAAATCACAATGTGGCAGCAGAGATCAGCCAGAAATGACGAGAGGAACACATGAGAAGTAAATCACAACGTGGTAGCAGAGAGATCAGCCAGAAATTATAAGAACAATACGTGAGAAGTAAATCACAACGTGGCAGCAGAGAGATCAGCCAGAAACGACAAGTAGAAAACATGAGAAGTGAATCAAAACGTGGCAGCAGAGATCAGCCAGAAATGACAGGAAGAAAACATGAGAAGTAAATCACAACGTGGCAGCAGAGAGATCAGCCGGAAATGACAAGAACAAAACGTGAGAAGTAAATCACAACGTGGCAGCAGAGAGATCAGCCAGAAATGACAAATAGAAAACGTAAGAAGTAAATCACAACGTGGCAGCAGAGAGATCAGCCAGAAATGACTAGAGGAACACATGAGAAGTAAATCACAACGTGGCAGCAGAGAGATCAGGCAGAAATGACTAGAGGAACACATGACAAGTAAATCACAACGTGGCAGCAGAGAGATCACCCAGAAACGACAAGTAGAAAACATGAGAAGTAAATCACAACGTGGCAGCAGAGAGATCAGCCAGAAATGACAAGAACAAAACGTGAGAAGTAAATCACAACATGGCAGCAGAGATATCAGCCAGAAATTATAAGAACAATACGTGAGAAGTAAATCACAACGTGGCAGCAGAGAGATCAGCCAGAAACGACAAGTAGAAAACATGAGAAGTGAATCACAACGTGGCAGCAGAGAGATCAGCTAGAAATGACAGGAAGAAAACATGAGAAGTAAATCACAACGTGGCAGCAGAGAGATCAGCCGGAAATGACAAGAACAAAACGTGAGAAGTAAATCACAACGTGGCAGCAGAGAGATCAGCCAGAAATGACAAATAGAAAACGTAAGAAGTAAATCACAACGTGGCAGCAGAGAGATCAGCCAGAAATGACTAGAGGAACACATGAGAAGTAAATCACAACGTGGCAGCAGAGAGATCAGGCAGAAATGACTAGAGGAACACATGACAAGTAAATCACAACGTGGCAGCAGAGAGATCACCCAGAAACGACAAGTAGAAAACATGAGAAGTAAATCACAACGTGGCAGCAGAGAGATCAGCCAGAAATGACAAGAACAAAACGTGAGAAGTAAATCACAACATGGCAGCAGAGATATCAGCCAGAAATGATAAGAACAAAACATGAGAAGTAAATCACAATGTGGCAGCAGAGATCAGCCAGAAATGACAAGAACAAAACGTGAGAAGTAAATCACAACATGGCAGCGGAGATATCAGCCAGAAACGACAAGTAGAAAACATGAGAAGTAAATCACAATGTGGCAGCGGAGATATCAGCCAGAAATGACAGGAAGAAAATATGAGAAGTAAATCACAACGTGGCATCAGAGAGATCAGCCGGAAATGACAAGAACAAAACGTGAGAAGTAAATCACAACGTGGCAGCAGAGAGATCAGCCAGAAATGACAAATAGAAAACGTAAGAAGTAAATCACAACGTGGCAGCAGAGAGATCAGCCAGAAATGACTAGAGGAACACATGAGAAGTAAATCACAACGTGGCAGCAGAGAGATCAGCCAGAAACGACAAGTAGAAAACATGAGAAGTGAATCAAAACGTGGCAGCAGAGATCAGCCAGAAATGACAGGAAGAAAACATGAGAAGTAAATCACAACGTGGCAGCAGAGAGATCAGCCGGAAATGACAAGAACAAAACGTGAGAAGTAAATCACAACGTGGCAGCAGAGAGATCAGCCAGAAATGACAAATAGAAAACGTAAGAAGTAAATCACAACGTGGCAGCAGAGAGATCAGCCAGAAATGACTAGAGGAACACATGAGAAGTAAATCACAACGTGGCAGCAGAGAGATCAGGCAGAAATGACTAGAGGAACACATGACAAGTAAATCACAACGTGGCAGCAGAGAGATCACCCAGAAACGACAAGTAGAAAACATGAGAAGTAAATCACAACGTGGCAGCAGAGAGATCAGCCAGAAATGACAAGAACAAAACGTGAGAAGTAAATCACAACATGGCAGCAGAGATATCAGCCAGAAATGATAAGAACAAAACATGAGAAGTAAATCACAATGTGGCAGCAGAGATCAGCCAGAAATGACAAGAACAAAACGTGAGAAGTAAATCACAACATGGCAGCAGAGATATCAGCCAGAAATGATAAGAACAAAACATGAGAAGTAAATCACAACGTGGCAGCAGAGAGATCAGCCAGAAATGACAAGTAGAAAATGTGAGAAGTAATTCACAACGTGGCAGCAGAGAGATCACCCAGAAACGACAAGTAGAAAACATGAGAAGTAAATCACAATGTGGCAGCGGAGATATCAGCCAGAAATGACAGGAAGAAAATATGAGAAGTAAATCACAACGTGGCAGCAGAGAGATCAGCCGGAAATGACAAGAACAAAACGTGAGAAGTAAATCAAAACATGGCGGCAGAGAGTTCAGCCAGAAATGATAAGAACAAAACATGAGAAGTAAATCACAATGTGGCAGCAGAGATCAGCCAGAAATGACGAGAGGAACACATGAGAAGTAAATCACAACGTGGTAGCAGAGAGATCAGCCAGAAATTATAAGAACAATACGTGAGAAGTAAATCACAACGTGGCAGCAGAGAGATCAGCCAGAAACGACAAGTAGAAAACATGAGAAGTGAATCACAACGTGGCAGCAGAGAGATCAGCCAGAAATGACAGGAAGAAAACATGAGAAGTAAATCACAACGTGGCAGCAGAGAGATCAGCCGGAAATGACAAGAACAAAACGTGAGAAGTAAATCACAACGTGGCAGCAGAGAGATCAGCCAGAAATGACAAATAGAAAACGTAAGAAGTAAATCACAACGTGGCAGCAGAGAGATCAGCCAGAAATGACTAGAGGAACACATGAGAAGTAAATCACAACGTGGCAGCAGAGAGATCAGGCAGAAATGACTAGAGGAACACATGACACGTAAATCACAACGTGGCAGCAGAGAGATCACCCAGAAACGACAAGTAGAAAACATGAGAAGTAAATCACAACGTGGCAGCAGAGAGATCAGCCAGAAATGACAAGAACAAAACGTGAGAAGTAAATCACAACCTGGCAGCAGAGATATCAGCCAGAAATGATAAGAACAAAACATGAGAAGTAAATCACAATGTGGCAGCAGAGATCAGCCAGAAATGACGAGAGGAACACATGAGAAGTATATCACAACGTGGCAGCAGAGATATCAGCCAGAAATGACAGGAAGAAAACGTGAGAAGTAAATCACAACGTGGCAGCAGAGAGATCAGCCGGAAATGACAAGAACAAAACGTGAGAAGTAAATCACAACGTGGCAGCAGAGAGATCAGCCAGAAATGATAAGAACGAAACGTTAGAAGTAAATCACAACGTGGCAGCAGAGAGATCAGCCAGAAATGATAAGAACAAAACGTTAGAAGTAAATCACAACGTGGCAGCAGAGAGATCAGCCAGAGATGACAAGTAGAAAACGTGAGAAGTAATTCACAACGTGGCAGCAGAGAGATCACCCAGAAACGACAAGTAGAAAACATGAGAAGTAAATCACAACGTGGCAGCAGAGATATGAGCCAGAAATGACAAGAACAATACGTGAGAAGTAAATCACAACGTGGCAGCAGAGAGTTCAGCCGGAAATGACAAGAACAAAACGTGAGAAGTAAATCAAAACATGGCAGCAGAGAGATCAGCCAGAAATGATAAGAACAAAACATGAGAAGTAAATCACAATGTGGCATCAGAGATCAGCCAGAAATGACGAGAGGAACACATGAGAAGTAAATCACAACGTGGTAGCAGAGAGATCAGCCAGAAATTATAAGAACAATACGTGGGAAGTAAATCACAACGTGGCAGCAGAGAGATCAGCCAGAAACGACAAGTAGAAAACATGAGAAGTGAATCACAACGTGGCAGCAGAGAGATCAGCCAGAAATGACAGGAAGAAAACATGAGAAGTAAATCACAACGTGGCAGCAGAGAGATCAGCCAGAAACGACAAGTAGAAAACATGAGAAGTAAATCACAACGTGGCAGCAGAGAGATCAGCCGGAAATGACAAGAACAAAACATGAGAAGTAAATCACAACGTGGCAGCAGAGAGATCAGCCAGAAATGACAAATAGAAAACGTAAGAAGTAATTCACAACGTGGCAGCAGAGAGATCAGCCAGAAATGACAAGTAGAAAACGTGAGAAGTAAATCACAACATGGCAGCAGAGAGATCACCCAGAAACGACAAGTAGAAAACATGAGAAGTAAATCACAACGTGGCAGCAGAGATATCAGCCAGAAATGAAAGGAAGAAAACATGAGAAGTAAATCACAACGTGGCAGCAGAGAGATCAGCCGGAAATGACAAGAACAAAACGTGAGAAGTAAATCAAAACATTGCAGCAGAGAGATCAGCCAGAAATGATAAGAACAAAACATGAGAAGTAAATCACAACGTGGCAGCAGAGATATCAGCCAGAAATGACAGGAAGAAAACGTGAGAAGTAAATCACAACGTGGCAGCAGAGAGATCACCCAGAAATGACAGGAAGAAAACGTGAGAAGTAAATCACAACGTGGCAGCAGAGAGATCAGCCGGAAATGACAAAAACAAAACGTGAGAAGTAAATCAAAAAATGGCGGCAGAGAGATCAGCCAGAAATGATAAGAACAAAACATGAGAAGTAAATCACAATGTGGCAGCAGAGATAAGCCAGAAATGACGAGAGGAACACATGAGAAGTAAATCACAACGTGGCAGCAGAGATATCAGCCAGAAATGACAGGAAGAAAACGTGAGAAGTAAATCACAACGTGGCAGCAGAGAGATCACCCAGAAATGACAGGAAGAAAACGTGAGAAGTAAATCACAACGTGGCAGCAGAGAGATCAGCCGGAAATGACAAGAACAAAACGTGAGAAGTAAATCAAAACATGGCGGCAGAGAGATCAGCCAGAAATGATAAGAACAAAACATGAGAAGTAAATCACAATGTGGCAGCAGAGATAAGCCAGAAATGACGAGAGGAACACATGAGAAGTAAATCACAACGTGGTAGCAGAGAGATCAGCCAGAAATTATAAGAACAATACGTGAGAAGTAAATCACAACGTGGCAGCAGAGAGATCAGCCAGAAACGACAAGAAGAAAATATGAGAAGTGAATCACAACGTGGCAGCAGAGAGATCAGCCAGAAATGACAGGAAGAAAACATGAGAAGTAAATCACAACGTGGCAGCAGAGAGATCAGCCGGAAATGACAAGAACAAAACATGAGAAGTAAATCACAACGTGGCAGCAGAGAGATCAGCCAGAAATGACAAATAGAAAACGTAAGAAGTAATTCACAACGTGGCAGCAGAGAGATCAGCCAGAAATGACAAGTAGAAAATGTGAGAAGTAAATCACAACATGGCAGCAGAGAGATCACCCAGAAACGACAAGTAGAAAACATGAGAAGTAAATCACAACGTGGCAGCAGAGATATCAGCCAGAAATGACAGGAAGAAAACATGAGAAGTAAATCACAACGTGGCAGCAGAGAGATCAGCCGGAAATGACAAGAACAAAACGTGAGAAGTAAATCAAAACATTGCAGCAGAGAGATCAGCCAGAAATGATAAGAACAAAACATGAGAAGTAAATCACAACGTGGCAGCAGAGAGATCAGCCAGAAATGATAAGAACAAAACGTTAGAAGTAAATCACAACGTGGCAGCAGAGAGATCAGCCAGAAATGATAAGAACAAAACGTGAGAAGTAAATCACAACATGGCAGCACAGAGATCACCCAGAAACGACAAGTAGAACACATGAGAAGTAAATCACAACGTGGCAGCAGAGATATCAGCCAGAAATGACAGGAAGAAAACGTGAGAAGTAAATCAGAACGTGGCAGCAGAGAGATCAGCCGGAAATGACAAGAACAAAACGTGAGAAGTAAATCAAAACATGGCAGCAGAGAGATCAGCCAGAAATGACAAGAAAAAAACATGAGAAGTAAATCACAACGTGGCAGCAGAGAGATCAGCCAGAAATGATAAGAACGAAACGTTAGAAGTAAATCACAACGTGGCAGCAGAGAGATCAGCCAGAAATGATAAAAACAAAACGTTAGAAGTAAATCACAACGTGGCAGCAGAGAGATCAGCCAGAAACGACAAGTAGAAAACATGAGAAGTGAATCACAACGTGGCAGCAGAGAGATCAGCCGGAAATGACAAGAACAAAACGTGAGAAGTAAATCAAAACATTGCAGCAGAGATATCACCCAGAAACGACAAGTAGAAAACATGAGAAGTAAATCACAACGTGGCAGCAGAGAGATCAGCCAGAAATGACAAGAACAAAACGTGAGAAGTAAATCACAACATGGCAGCAGAGATATCAGCCAGAAATGATAAGAACAAAACATGAGAAGTAAATCACAATGTGGCAGCAGAGATCAGCCAGAAATGACGAGAGGAACACATGAGAAGTATATCACAACGTGGCAGCAGAGATATCAGCCAGAAATGACAGGAAGAAAACGTGAGAAGTAAATCACAACGTGGCAGCAGAGAGATCAGCCGGAAATGACAAGAACAAAACGTGAGAAGTAAATCACAACGTGGCAGCAGAGAGATCAGCCAGAAATGATAAGAACGAAACGTTAGAAGTAAATCACAACGTGGCAGCAGAGAGATCAGCCAGAAATGATAAGAACAAAACGTTAGAAGTAAATCACAACGTGGCAGCAGAGAGATCAGCCAGAAATGACAAGTAGAAAACGTGAGAAGTAATTCACAACGTGGCAGCAGAGAGATCACCCAGAAACGACAAGTAGAAAACATGAGAAGTAAATCACAACGTGGCAGCAGAGATATCAGCCAGAAATGACAAGAACAATACGTGAGAAGTAAATCACAACGTGGCAGCAGAGAGATCAGCCGGAAATGACAAGAACAAAATGTGAGAAGTAAATCAAAACATGGCGGCAGAGAGATCAGCCAGAAATGATAAGAACAAAACATGAGAAGTAAATCACAATGTGGCAGCAGAGATCAGCCAGAAATGACGAGAGGAACACATGAGAAGTAAATCACAACGTGGTAGCAGAGAGATCAGCCAGAAATTATAAGAACAATACGTGAGAAGTAAATCACAACGTGGCAGCAGAGAGATCAGCCAGAAACGACAAGTAGAAAACATGAGAAGTGAATCACAACGTGGCAGCAGAGAGATCAGCCAGAAATGACAGGAAAAAAACATGAGAAGTAAATCACAACGTGGCAGCAGAGAGATCAGCCAGAAATGACAAATAGAAAACGTAAGAAGTAATTCACAACGTGGCAGCAGAGAGATCACCCAGAAACGACAAGTAGAAAACATGAGAAGTAAATCACAACGTGGCAGCAGAGATATCAGCCAGAAATGACAGGAAGAAAACGTGAGAAGTAAATCACAACGTGGCAGCAGAGAGATCAGCCGGAAATGACAAGAACAAAACGTGAGAAGTAAATCAAAACATGGCGGCAGAGAGATCAGCCAGAAATGATAAGAACAAAACATGAGAAGTAAATCACAATGTGGCAGCAGAGATAAGCCAGAAATGACGAGAGGAACACATGAGAAGTAAATCACAACGTGGTAGCAGAGAGATCAGCCAGAAATTATAAGAACAATAAGTGAGAAGTAAATCACAACGTGGCAGCAGAGAGATCAGCCAGAAACGACAAGAAGAAAATATGAGAAGTGAATCACAACGTGGCAGCAGAGAGATCAGCCAGAAATGACAGGAAGAAAACATGAGAAGTAAATCACAACGTGGCAGCAGAGAGATCAGCCGGAAATGACAAGAACAAAACATGAGAAGTAAATCACAACGTGGCAGCAGAGAGATCAGCCAGAAATGACAAATAGAAAACGTAAGAAGTAATTCACAACGTGGCAGCAGAGAGATCACCCAGAAACGACAAGTAGAACACATGAGAAGTAAATCACAACGTGGCAGCAGAGATATCAGCCAGAAATGACAGGAAGAAAACTTGAGAAGTAAATCACAACGTGGCAGCAGAGAGATCAGCCGGAAATGACAAGAACAAAACGTGAGAAGTAAATCAAAACATGGCAGCAGAGAGATCAGCCAGAAATGACAAGAAAAAAACATGAGAGGTAAATCACAACGTGGCAGCAGAGAGATCAGCCAGAAATGATAAGAACGAAACGTTAGAAGTAAATCACAACGTGGCAGCAGAGAGATCAGCCAGAAATGATAAAAACAAAACGTTAGAAGTAAATCACAACGTGGCAGCAGAGAGATCAGCCAGAAACGACAAGTAGAAAACATGAGAAGTAAATCACAACGTGGCAGCAGAGAGATCAGCCGGAAATGACAAGAACAAAACGTGAGAAGTAAATCAAAACATTGCAGCAGAGAGATCAGCCAGAAATGATAAGAACAAAACATGAGAAGTAAATCACAACGTGGCAGCAGAGAGATCAGCCAGAAATGATAAGGACAAAACGTTAGAAGTAAATCACAACGTGGCAGCAGAGAGATCAGCCAGAAATGATAAGAACAAAACGTTAGAAGTAAATCACAACGTGGCAGCAGAGAGATCAGCCAGAGATGACAAGTAGAAAACGTGAGAAGTAATTCACAACGTGGCAGCAGAGAGATCACCCAGAAACGACAAGTAGAAAACATGAGAAGTAAATCACAACGTGGCAGCAGAGATATGAGCCAGAAATGACAAGAACAATACGTGAGAAGTAAATCACAACGTGGCAGCAGAGAGTTCAGCCGGAAATGACAAGAACAAAACGTGAGAAGTAAATCAAAACATGGCAGCAGAGAGATCAGCCAGAAATGATAAGAACAAAACATGAGAAGTAAATCACAATGTGGCAGCAGAGATCAGCCAGAAATGACGAGAGGAACACATGAGAAGTAAATCACAACGTGGTAGCAGAGAGATCAGCCAGAAATTATAAGAACAATACGTGGGAAGTAAATCACAACGTGGCAGCAGAGAGATCAGCCAGAAACGACAAGTAGAAAACATGAGAAGTGAATCACAACGTGGCAGCAGAGAGATCAGCCAGAAATGACAAGAACAATACGTGAGAAGTAAATCACAACGTGGCAGCAGAGAGATCAGCCAGAAACGACAAGTAGAAAACATGAGAAGTAAATCACAACGTGGCAGCAGAGAGATCAGCCGGAAATGACAAGAACAAAACATGAGAAGTAAATCACAACGTGGCAGCAGAGAGATCAGCCAGAAATGACAAATAGAAAACGTAAGAAGTAATTCACAACGTGGCAGCAGAGAGATCAGCCAGAAATGACAAGTAGAAAACGTGAGAAGTAAATCACAACATGGCAGCAGAGAGATCACCCAGAAACGACAAGTAGAAAACATGAGAAGTAAATCACAACGTGGCAGCAGAGATATCAGCCAGAAATGAAAGGAAGAAAACATGAGAAGTAAATCACAACGTGGCAGCAGAGAGATCAGCCGGAAATGACAAGAACAAAACGTGAGAAGTAAATCAAAACATTGCAGCAGAGAGATCAGCCAGAAATGATAAGAACAAAACATGAGAAGTAAATCACAACGTGGCAGCAGAGATATCAGCCAGAAATGACAGGAAGAAAACGTGAGAAGTAAATCACAACGTGGCAGCAGAGAGATCACCCAGAAATGACAGGAAGAAAACGTGAGAAGTAAATCACAACGTGGCAGCAGAGAGATCAGCCGGAAATGACAAAAACAAAACGTGAGAAGTAAATCAAAACATGGCGGCAGAGAGATCAGCCAGAAATGATAAGAACAAAACATGAGAAGTAAATCACAATGTGGCAGCAGAGATAAGCCAGAAATGACGAGAGGAACACATGAGAAGTAAATCACAACGTGGCAGCAGAGATATCAGCCAGAAATGACAGGAAGAAAACGTGAGAAGTAAATCACAACGTGGCAGCAGAGAGATCACCCAGAAATGACAGGAAGAAAACGTGAGAAGTAAATCACAACGTGGCAGCAGAGAGATCAGCCGGAAATGACAAGAACAAAACGTGAGAAGTAAATCAAAACATGGCGGCAGAGAGATCAGCCAGAAATGATAAGAACAAAACATGAGAAGTAAATCACAATGTGGCAGCAGAGATAAGCCAGAAATGACGAGAGGAACACATGAGAAGTAAATCACAACGTGGTAGCAGAGAGATCAGCCAGAAATTATAAGAACAATACGTGAGAAGTAAATCACAACGTGGCAGCAGAGAGATCAGCCAGAAACGACAAGAAGAAAATATGAGAAGTGAATCACAACGTGGCAGCAGAGAGATCAGCCAGAAATGACAGGAAGAAAACATGAGAAGTAAATCACAACGTGGCAGCAGAGAGATCAGCCGGAAATGACAAGAACAAAACATGAGAAGTAAATCACAACGTGGCAGCAGAGAGATCAGCCAGAAATGACAAATAGAAAACGTAAGAAGTAATTCACAACGTGGCAGCAGAGAGATCAGCCAGAAATGACAAGTAGAAAATGTGAGAAGTAAATCACAACATGGCAGCAGAGAGATCACCCAGAAACGACAAGTAGAAAACATGAGAAGTAAATCACAACGTGGCAGCAGAGATATCAGCCAGAAATGACAGGAAGAAAACATGAGAAGTAAATCACAACGTGGCAGCAGAGAGATCAGCCGGAAATGACAAGAACAAAACGTGAGAAGTAAATCAAAACATTGCAGCAGAGAGATCAGCCAGAAATGATAAGAACAAAACATGAGAAGTAAATCACAACGTGGCAGCAGAGAGATCAGCCAGAAATGATAAGAACAAAACGTTAGAAGTAAATCACAACGTGGCAGCAGAGAGATCAGCCAGAAATGATAAGAACAAAACGTGAGAAGTAAATCACAACATGGCAGCACAGAGATCACCCAGAAACGACAAGTAGAACACATGAGAAGTAAATCACAACGTGGCAGCAGAGATATCAGCCAGAAATGACAGGAAGAAAACGTGAGAAGTAAATCAGAACGTGGCAGCAGAGAGATCAGCCGGAAATGATAAGAACAAAACGTGAGAAGTAAATCAAAACATGGCAGCAGAGAGATCAGCCAGAAATGACAAGAAAAAAACATGAGAAGTAAATCACAACGTGGCAGCAGAGAGATCAGCCAGAAATGATAAGAACGAAACGTTAGAAGTAAATCACAACGTGGCAGCAGAGAGATCAGCCAGAAATGATAAAAACAAAACGTTAGAAGTAAATCACAACGTGGCAGCAGAGAGATCAGCCAGAAACGACAAGTAGAAAACATGAGAAGTGAATCACAACGTGGCAGCAGAGAGATCAGCCGGAAATGACAAGAACAAAACGTGAGAAGTAAATCAAAACATTGCAGCAGAGAGATCACCCAGAAACGACAAGTAGAAAACATGAGAAGTAAATCACAACGTGGCAGCAGAGAGATCAGCCAGAAATGACAAGAACAAAACGTGAGAAGTAAATCACAACATGGCAGCAGAGATATCAGCCAGAAATGATAAGAACAAAACATGAGAAGTAAATCACAATGTGGCAGCAGAGATCAGCCAGAAATGACGAGAGGAACACATGAGAAGTATATCACAACGTGGCAGCAGAGATATCAGCCAGAAATGACAGGAAGAAAACGTGAGAAGTAAATCACAACGTGGCAGCAGAGAGATCAGCCGGAAATGACAAGAACAAAACGTGAGAAGTAAATCACAACGTGGCAGCAGAGAGATCAGCCAGAAATGATAAGAACGAAACGTTAGAAGTAAATCACAACGTGGCAGCAGAGAGATCAGCCAGAAATGATAAGAACAAAACGTTAGAAGTAAATCACAACGTGGCAGCAGAGAGATCAGCCAGAAATGACAAGTAGAAAACGTGAGAAGTAATTCACAACGTGGCAGCAGAGAGATCACCCAGAAACGACAAGTAGAAAACATGAGAAGTAAATCACAACGTGGCAGCAGAGATATCAGCCAGAAATGACAAGAACAATACGTGAGAAGTAAATCACAACGTGGCAGCAGAGAGATCAGCCGGAAATGACAAGAACAAAATGTGAGAAGTAAATCAAAACATGGCGGCAGAGAGATCAGCCAGAAATGATAAGAACAAAACATGAGAAGTAAATCACAATGTGGCAGCAGAGATCAGCCAGAAATGACGAGAGGAACACATGAGAAGTAAATCACAACGTGGTAGCAGAGAGATCAGCCAGAAATTATAAGAACAATACGTGAGAAGTAAATCACAACGTGGCAGCAGAGAGATCAGCCAGAAACGACAAGTAGAAAACATGAGAAGTGAATCACAACGTGGCAGCAGAGAGATCAGCCAGAAATGACAGGAAAAAAACATGAGAAGTAAATCACAATGTGGCAGCAGAGAGATCAGCCAGAAATGACAAATAGAAAACGTAAGAAGTAATTCACAACGTGGCAGCAGAGAGATCACCCAGAAACGACAAGTAGAAAACATGAGAAGTAAATCACAACGTGGCAGCAGAGAGATCAGCCAGAAATGACAAGTAGAAAACGTGAGAAGTAAATCACAACGTGGCAGCAGAGAGATCAGCCGGAAATGACAAGAACAAAACGTGAGAAGTAAATCAAAACATGGCGGCAGAGAGATCAGCCAGAAATGATAAGAACAAAACATGAGAAGTAAATCACAATGTGGCAGCAGAGATAAGCCAGAAATGACGAGAGGAACAAATGAGAAGTAAATCACAACGTGGTAGCAGAGAGATCAGCCAGAAATTATAAGAACAATAAGTGAGAAGTAAATCACAACGTGGCAGCAGAGAGATCAGCCGGAAATGACAAGAACAAAACGTGAGAAGTAAATCAAAACATTGCAGCAGAGAGATCACCCAGAAACGACAAGTAGAAAACATGAGAAGTAAATCACAACGTGGCAGCAGAGAGATCAGCCGGAAATGACAAGAACAAAATGTGAGAAGTAAATCAAAACATGGCGGCAGAGAGATCAGCCAGAAATGATAAGAACAAAACATGAGAAGTAAATCACAATGTGGCAGCAGAGATCAGCCAGAAATGACGAGAGGAACACATGAGAAGTAAATCACAACGTGGTAGCAGAGAGATCAGCCAGAAATTATAAGAACAATACGTGAGAAGTAAATCACAACGTGGCAGCAGAGAGATCAGCCAGAAACGACAAGTAGAAAACATGAGAAGTGAATCACAACGTGGCAGCAGAGAGATCAGCCAGAAATGACAGGAAAAAAACATGAGAAGTAAATCACAACGTGGCAGCAGAGAGATCAGCCAGAAATGACAAATAGAAAACGTAAGAAGTAATTCACAACGTGGCAGCAGAGAGATCACCCAGAAACGACAAGTAGAAAACATGAGAGGTAAATCACAACGTGGCAGCAGAGATATCAGCCAGAAATGACAGGAAGAAAACGTGAGAAGTAAATCACAACGTGGCAGCAGAGAGATCAGCCGGAAATGACAAGAACAAAACGTGAGAAGTAAATCAAAACATGGCGGCAGAGAGATCAGCCAGAAATGATAAGAACAAAACATGAGAAGTAAATCACAATGTGGCAGCAGAGATAAGCCAGAAATGACGAGAGGAACACATGAGAAGTAAATCACAACGAGGTAGCAGAGAGATCAGCCAGAAATTATAAGAACAATAAGTGAGAAGTAAATCACAACGTGGCAGCAGAGAGATCAGCCAGAAACGACAAGAAGAAAATATGAGAAGTGAATCACAACGTGGCAGCAGAGAGATCAGCCAGAAATGACAGGAAGAAAACATGAGAAGTAAATCACAACGTGGCAGCAGAGAGATCAGCCGGAAATGACAAGAACAAAACATGAGAAGTAAATCACAACGTGGCAGCAGAGAGATCAGCCAGAAATGACAAATAGAAAACGTAAGAAGTAATTCACAACGTGGCAGCAGAGAGATCACCCAGAAACGACAAGTAGAACACATGAGAAGTAAATCACAACGTGGCAGCAGAGATATCAGCCAGAAATGACAGGAAGAAAACTTGAGAAGTAAATCACAACGTGGCAGCAGAGAGATCAGCCGGAAATGACAAGAACAAAACGTGAGAAGTAAATCAAAACATGGCAGCAGAGAGATCAGCCAGAAATGACAAGAAAAAAACATGAGAGGTAAATCACAACGTGGCAGCAGAGAGATCAGCCAGAAATGATAAGAACGAAACGTTAGAAGTAAATCACAACGTGGCAGCAGAGAGATCAGCCAGAAATGATAAAAACAAAACGTTAGAAGTAAATCACAACGTGGCAGCAGAGAGATCAGCCAGAAACGACAAGTAGAAAACATGAGAAGTAAATCACAACGTGGCAGCAGAGAGATCAGCCGGAAATGACAAGAACAAAACGTGAGAAGTAAATCAAAACATTGCAGCAGAGAGATCAGCCAGAAATGATAAGAACAAAACATGAGAAGTAAATCACAACGTGGCAGCAGAGAGATCAGCCAGAAATGATAAGGACAAAACGTTAGAAGTAAATCACAACGTGGCAGCAGAGAGATCAGCCAGAAATGATAAGAACAAAACGTTAGAAGTAAATCACAACGTGGCAGCAGAGAGATCAGCCAGAGATGACAAGTAGAAAACGTGAGAAGTAATTCACAACGTGGCAGCAGAGAGATCACCCAGAAACGACAAGTAGAAAACATGAGAAGTAAATCACAACGTGGCAGCAGAGATATGAGCCAGAAATGACAAGAACAATACGTGAGAAGTAAATCACAACGTGGCAGCAGAGAGTTCAGCCGGAAATGACAAGAACAAAACGTGAGAAGTAAATCAAAACATGGCAGCAGAGAGATCAGCCAGAAATGATAAGAACAAAACATGAGAAGTAAATCACAATGTGGCAGCAGAGATCAGCCAGAAATGACGAGAGGAACACATGAGAAGTAAATCACAACGTGGTAGCAGAGAGATCAGCCAGAAATTATAAGAACAATACGTGGGAAGTAAATCACAACGTGGCAGCAGAGAGATCAGCCAGAAACGACAAGTAGAAAACATGAGAAGTGAATCACAACGTGGCAGCAGAGAGATCAGCCAGAAATGACAGGAAGAAAACATGAGAAGTAAATCACAACGTGGCAGCAGAGAGATCAGCCAGAAACGACAAGTAGAAAACATGAGAAGTAAATCACAACGTGGCAGCAGAGAGATCAGCCGGAAATGACAAGAACAAAACATGAGAAGTAAATCACAACGTGGCAGCAGAGAGATCAGCCAGAAATGACAAATAGAAAACGTAAGAAGTAATTCACAACGTGGCAGCAGAGAGATCAGCCAGAAATGACAAGTAGAAAACGTGAGAAGTAAATCACAACATGGCAGCAGAGAGATCACCCAGAAACGACAAGTAGAAAACATGAGAAGTAAATCACAACGTGGCAGCAGAGATATCAGCCAGAAATGAAAGGAAGAAAACATGAGAAGTAAATCACAACGTGGCAGCAGAGAGATCAGCCGGAAATGACAAGAACAAAACGTGAGAAGTAAATCAAAACATTGCAGCAGAGAGATCAGCCAGAAATGATAAGAACAAAACATGAGAAGTAAATCACAACGTGGCAGCAGAGATATCAGCCAGAAATGACAGGAAGAAAACGTGAGAAGTAAATCACAACGTGGCAGCAGAGAGATCACCCAGAAATGACAGGAAGAAAACGTGAGAAGTAAATCACAACGTGGCAGCAGAGAGATCAGCCGGAAATGACAAAAACAAAACGTGAGAAGTAAATCAAAACATGGCGGCAGAGAGATCAGCCAGAAATGATAAGAACAAAACATGAGAAGTAAATCACAATGTGGCAGCAGAGATAAGCCAGAAATGACGAGAGGAACACATGAGAAGTAAATCACAACGTGGCAGCAGAGATATCAGCCAGAAATGACAGGAAGAAAACGTGAGAAGTAAATCACAACGTGGCAGCAGAGAGATCACCCAGAAATGACAGGAAGAAAACGTGAGAAGTAAATCACAACGTGGCAGCAGAGAGATCAGCCGGAAATGACAAGAACAAAACGTGAGAAGTAAATCAAAACATGGCGGCAGAGAGATCAGCCAGAAATGATAAGAACAAAACATGAGAAGTAAATCACAATGTGGCAGCAGAGATAAGCCAGAAATGACGAGAGGAACACATGAGAAGTAAATCACAACGTGGTAGCAGAGAGATCAGCCAGAAATTATAAGAACAATACGTGAGAAGTAAATCACAACGTGGCAGCAGAGAGATCAGCCAGAAACGACAAGAAGAAAATATGAGAAGTGAATCACAACGTGGCAGCAGAGAGATCAGCCAGAAATGACAGGAAGAAAACATGAGAAGTAAATCACAACGTGGCAGCAGAGAGATCAGCCGGAAATGACAAGAACAAAACATGAGAAGTAAATCACAACGTGGCAGCAGAGAGATCAGCCAGAAATGACAAATAGAAAACGTAAGAAGTAATTCACAACGTGGCAGCAGAGAGATCAGCCAGAAATGACAAGTAGAAAATGTGAGAAGTAAATCACAACATGGCAGCAGAGAGATCACCCAGAAACGACAAGTAGAAAACATGAGAAGTAAATCACAACGTGGCAGCAGAGATATCAGCCAGAAATGACAGGAAGAAAACATGAGAAGTAAATCACAACGTGGCAGCAGAGAGATCAGCCGGAAATGACAAGAACAAAACGTGAGAAGTAAATCAAAACATTGCAGCAGAGAGATCAGCCAGAAATGATAAGAACAAAACATGAGAAGTAAATCACAACGTGGCAGCAGAGAGATCAGCCAGAAATGATAAGAACAAAACGTTAGAAGTAAATCACAACGTGGCAGCAGAGAGATCAGCCAGAAATGATAAGAACAAAACGTGAGAAGTAAATCACAACATGGCAGCACAGAGATCACCCAGAAACGACAAGTAGAACACATGAGAAGTAAATCACAACGTGGCAGCAGAGATATCAGCCAGAAATGACAGGAAGAAAACGTGAGAAGTAAATCAGAACGTGGCAGCAGAGAGATCAGCCGGAAATGACAAGAACAAAACGTGAGAAGTAAATCAAAACATGGCAGCAGAGAGATCAGCCAGAAATGACAAGAAAAAAACATGAGAAGTAAATCACAACGTGGCAGCAGAGAGATCACCCAGAAATGATAAGAACGAAACGTTAGAAGTAAATCACAACGTGGCAGCAGAGAGATCAGCTAGAAATGATAAAAACAAAACGTTAGAAGTAAATCACAACGTGGCAGCAGAGAGATCAGCCAGAAACGACAAATAGAAAACATGAGAAGTGAATCACAACGTGGCAGCAGAGAGATCAGCCGGAAATGACAAGAACAAAACGTGAGAAGTAAATCAAAACATTGCAGCAGAGAGATCACCCAGAAACGACAAGTAGAAAACATGAGAAGTAAATCACAACGTGGCAGCAGAGAGATCAGCCAGAAATGACAAGAACAAAACGTGAGAAGTAAATCACAACATGGCAGCAGAGATATCAGCCAGAAATGATAAGAACAAAACATGAGAAGTAAATCACAATGTGGCAGCAGAGATCAGCCAGAAATGACGAGAGGAACACATGAGAAGTATATCACAACGTGGCAGCAGAGATATCAGCCAGAAATGACAGGAAGAAAACGTGAGAAGTAAATCACAACGTGGCAGCAGAGAGATCAGCCGGAAATGACAAGAACAAAACGTGAGAAGTAAATCACAACGTGGCAGCAGAGAGATCAGCCAGAAATGATAAGAACGAAACGTTAGAAGTAAATCACAACGTGGCAGCAGAGAGATCAGCCAGAAATGATAAGAACAAAACGTTAGAAGTAAATCACAACGTGGCAGCAGAGAGATCAGCCAGAAATGACAAGTAGAAAACGTGAGAAGTAATTCACAACGTGGCAGCAGAGAGATCACCCAGAAACGACAAGTAGAAAACATGAGAAGTAAATCACAACGTGGCAGCAGAGATATCAGCCAGAAATGACAAGAACAATACGTGAGAAGTAAATCACAACGTGGCAGCAGAGAGATCAGCCGGAAATGACAAGAACAAAATGTGAGAAGTAAATCAAAACATGGCGGCAGAGAGATCAGCCAGAAATGATAAGAACAAAACATGAGAAGTAAATCACAATGTGGCAGCAGAGATCAGCCAGAAATGACGAGAGGAACACATGAGAAGTAAATCACAACGTGGCAGCAGAGAGATCAGCCAGAAATTATAAGAACAATACGTGAGAAGTAAATCACAACGTGGCAGCAGAGAGATCAGCCAGAAACGACAAGTAGAAAACATGAGAAGTGAATCACAACGTGGCAGCAGAGAGATCAGCCAGAAATGACAGGAAAAAAACATGAGAAGTAAATCACAACGTGGCAGCAGAGAGATCAGCCAGAAATGACAAATAGAAAACGTAAGAAGTAATTCACAACGTGGCAGCAGAGAGATCACCCAGAAACGACAAGTAGAAAACATGAGAAGTAAATCACAACGTGGCAGCAGAGAGATCAGCCAGAAATGACAAGTAGAAAACGTGAGAAGTAAATCACAACGTGGCAGCAGAGAGATCAGCCGGAAATGACAAGAACAAAACGTGAGAAGTAAATCAAAACATGGCGGCAGAGAGATCAGCCAGAAATGATAAGAACAAAACATGAGAAGTAAATCACAATGTGGCAGCAGAGATAAGCCAGAAATGACGAGAGGAACAAATGAGAAGTAAATCACAACGTGGTAGCAGAGAGATCAGCCAGAAATTATAAGAACAATAAGTGAGAAGTAAATCACAACGTGGCAGCAGAGAGATCAGCCGGAAATGACAAGAACAAAACGTGAGAAGTAAATCAAAACATTGCAGCAGAGAGATCACCCAGAAACGACAAGTAGAAAACATGAGAAGTAAATCACAACGTGGCAGCAGAGAGATCAGCCAGAAATGACAAGAACAAAACGTGAGAAGTAAATCACAACATGGCAGCAGAGATATCAGCCAGAAATGATAAGAACAAAACATGAGAAGTAAATCACAATGTGGCAGCAGAGATCAGCCAGAAATGACGAGAGGAACACATGAGAAGTATATCACAACGTGGCAGCAGAGATATCAGCCAGAAATGACAGGAAGAAAACGTGAGAAGTAAATCACAACGTGGCAGCAGAGAGATCAGCCGGAAATGACAAGAACAAAACGTGAGAAGTAAATCACAACGTGGCAGCAGAGAGATCAGCCAGAAATGATAAGAACGAAACGTTAGAAGTAAATCACAACGTGGCAGCAGAGAGATCAGCCAGAAATGATAAGAACAAAACGTTAGAAGTAAATCACAACGTGGCAGCAGAGCGATCAGCCAGAAATGACAAGTAGAAAACGTGAGAAGTAATTCACAACGTGGCAGCAGAGAGATCACCCAGAAACGACAAGTAGAAAACATGAGAAGTAAATCACAACGTGGCAGCAGAGATATCAGCCAGAAATGACAAGAACAAAATGTGAGAAGTAAATCAAAACATGGCGGCAGAGAGATCAGCCAGAAATGATAAGAACAAAACATGAGAAGTAAATCACAATGTGGCAGCAGAGATCAGCCAGAAATGACGAGAGGAACACATGAGAAGTAAATCACAACGTGGTAGCAGAGAGATCAGCCAGAAATTATAAGAACAATACGTGAGAAGTAAATCACAACGTGGCAGCAGAGAGATCAGCCAGAAACGACAAGTAGAAAACATGAGAAGTGAATCACAACGTGGCAGCAGAGAGATCAGCCAGAAATGACAGGAAAAAAACATGAGAAGTAAATCACAACGTGGCAGCAGAGAGATCAGCCAGAAATGACAAATAGAAAACGTAAGAAGTAATTCACAACGTGGCAGCAGAGAGATCACCCAGAAACGACAAGTAGAAAACATGAGAAGTAAATCACAACGTGGCAGCAGAGATATCAGCCAGAAATGACAGGAAGAAAACGTGAGAAGTAAATCACAACGTGGCAGCAGAGAGATCAGCCAGAAACGACAAGAAGAAAATATGAGAAGTGAATCACAACGTGGCAGCAGAGAGATCAGCCAGAAATGACAGGAAGAAAACATGAGAAGTAAATCACAACGTGGCAGCAGAGAGATCAGCCGGAAATGACAAGAACAAAACATGAGAAGTAAATCACAACGTGGCAGCAGAGAGATCAGCCAGAAATGACAAATAGAAAACGTAAGAAGTAATTCACAACGTGGCAGCAGAGAGATCAGCCAGAAATGACAAGTAGAAAATGTGAGAAGTAAATCACAACATGGCAGCAGAGAGATCACCCAGAAACGACAAGTAGAAAACATGAGAAGTAAATCACAACGTGGCAGCAGAGATATCAGCCAGAAATGACAGGAAGAAAACATGAGAAGTAAATCACAACGTGGCAGCAGAGAGATCAGCCGGAAATGACAAGAACAAAACGTGAGAAGTAAATCAAAACATTGCAGCAGAGAGATCAGCCAGAAATGATAAGAACAAAACATGAGAAGTAAATCACAACGTGGCAGCAGAGAGATCAGCCAGAAATGATAAGAACAAAACGTTAGAAGTAAATCACAACGTGGCAGCAGAGAGATCAGCCAGAAATGATAAGAACAAAACGTGAGAAGTAAATCACAACATGGCAGCACAGAGATCACCCAGAAACGACAAGTAGAACACATGAGAAGTAAATCACAACGTGGCAGCAGAGATATCAGCCAGAAATGACAGGAAGAAAACGTGAGAAGTAAATCAGAACGTGGCAGCAGAGAGATCAGCCGGAAATGACAAGAACAAAACGTGAGAAGTAAATCAAAACATGGCAGCAGAGAGATCAGCCAGAAATGACAAGAAAAAAACATGAGAAGTAAATCACAACGTGGCAGCAGAGAGATCACCCAGAAATGATAAGAACGAAACGTTAGAAGTAAATCACAACGTGGCAGCAGAGAGATCAGCTAGAAATGATAAAAACAAAACGTTAGAAGTAAATCACAACGTGGCAGCAGAGAGATCAGCCAGAAACGACAAATAGAAAACATGAGAAGTGAATCACAACGTGGCAGCAGAGAGATCAGCCGGAAATGACAAGAACAAAACGTGAGAAGTAAATCAAAACATTGCAGCAGAGAGATCACCCAGAAACGACAAGTAGAAAACATGAGAAGTAAATCACAACGTGGCAGCAGAGAGATCAGCCAGAAATGACAAGAACAAAACGTGAGAAGTAAATCACAACATGGCAGCAGAGATATCAGCCAGAAATGATAAGAACAAAACATGAGAAGTAAATCACAATGTGGCAGCAGAGATCAGCCAGAAATGACGAGAGGAACACATGAGAAGTATATCACAACGTGGCAGCAGAGATATCAGCCAGAAATGACAGGAAGAAAACGTGAGAAGTAAATCACAACGTGGCAGCAGAGAGATCAGCCGGAAATGACAAGAACAAAACGTGAGAAGTAAATCACAACGTGGCAGCAGAGAGATCAGCCAGAAATGATAAGAACGAAACGTTAGAAGTAAATCACAACGTGGCAGCAGAGAGATCAGCCAGAAATGATAAGAACAAAACGTTAGAAGTAAATCACAACGTGGCAGCAGAGAGATCAGCCAGAAATGACAAGTAGAAAACGTGAGAAGTAATTCACAACGTGGCAGCAGAGAGATCACCCAGAAACGACAAGTAGAAAACATGAGAAGTAAATCACAACGTGGCAGCAGAGATATCAGCCAGAAATGACAAGAACAATACGTGAGAAGTAAATCACAACGTGGCAGCAGAGAGATCAGCCGGAAATGACAAGAACAAAATGTGAGAAGTAAATCAAAACATGGCGGCAGAGAGATCAGCCAGAAATGATAAGAACAAAACATGAGAAGTAAATCACAATGTGGCAGCAGAGATCAGCCAGAAATGACGAGAGGAACACATGAGAAGTAAATCACAACGTGGCAGCAGAGAGATCAGCCAGAAATTATAAGAACAATACGTGAGAAGTAAATCACAACGTGGCAGCAGAGAGATCAGCCAGAAACGACAAGTAGAAAACATGAGAAGTGAATCACAACGTGGCAGCAGAGAGATCAGCCAGAAATGACAGGAAAAAAACATGAGAAGTAAATCACAACGTGGCAGCAGAGAGATCAGCCAGAAATGACAAATAGAAAACGTAAGAAGTAATTCACAACGTGGCAGCAGAGAGATCACCCAGAAACGACAAGTAGAAAACATGAGAAGTAAATCACAACGTGGCAGCAGAGAGATCAGCCAGAAATGACAAGTAGAAAACGTGAGAAGTAAATCACAACGTGGCAGCAGAGAGATCAGCCGGAAATGACAAGAACAAAACGTGAGAAGTAAATCAAAACATGGCGGCAGAGAGATCAGCCAGAAATGATAAGAACAAAACATGAGAAGTAAATCACAATGTGGCAGCAGAGATAAGCCAGAAATGACGAGAGGAACAAATGAGAAGTAAATCACAACGTGGTAGCAGAGAGATCAGCCAGAAATTATAAGAACAATAAGTGAGAAGTAAATCACAACGTGGCAGCAGAGAGATCAGCCGGAAATGACAAGAACAAAACGTGAGAAGTAAATCAAAACATTGCAGCAGAGAGATCACCCAGAAACGACAAGTAGAAAACATGAGAAGTAAATCACAACGTGGCAGCAGAGAGATCAGCCAGAAATGACAAGAACAAAACGTGAGAAGTAAATCACAACATGGCAGCAGAGATATCAGCCAGAAATGATAAGAACAAAACATGAGAAGTAAATCACAATGTGGCAGCAGAGATCAGCCAGAAATGACGAGAGGAACACATGAGAAGTATATCACAACGTGGCAGCAGAGATATCAGCCAGAAATGACAGGAAGAAAACGTGAGAAGTAAATCACAACGTGGCAGCAGAGAGATCAGCCGGAAATGACAAGAACAAAACGTGAGAAGTAAATCACAACGTGGCAGCAGAGAGATCAGCCAGAAATGATAAGAACGAAACGTTAGAAGTAAATCACAACGTGGCAGCAGAGAGATCAGCCAGAAATGATAAGAACAAAACGTTAGAAGTAAATCACAACGTGGCAGCAGAGCGATCAGCCAGAAATGACAAGTAGAAAACGTGAGAAGTAATTCACAACGTGGCAGCAGAGAGATCACCCAGAAACGACAAGTAGAAAACATGAGAAGTAAATCACAACGTGGCAGCAGAGATATCAGCCAGAAATGACAAGAACAAAATGTGAGAAGTAAATCAAAACATGGCGGCAGAGAGATCAGCCAGAAATGATAAGAACAAAACATGAGAAGTAAATCACAATGTGGCAGCAGAGATCAGCCAGAAATGACGAGAGGAACACATGAGAAGTAAATCACAACGTGGTAGCAGAGAGATCAGCCAGAAATTATAAGAACAATACGTGAGAAGTAAATCACAACGTGGCAGCAGAGAGATCAGCCAGAAACGACAAGTAGAAAACATGAGAAGTGAATCACAACGTGGCAGCAGAGAGATCAGCCAGAAATGACAGGAAAAAAACATGAGAAGTAAATCACAACGTGGCAGCAGAGAGATCAGCCAGAAATGACAAATAGAAAACGTAAGAAGTAATTCACAACGTGGCAGCAGAGAGATCACCCAGAAACGACAAGTAGAAAACATGAGAAGTAAATCACAACGTGGCAGCAGAGATATCAGCCAGAAATGACAGGAAGAAAACGTGAGAAGTAAATCACAACGTGGCAGCAGAGAGATCAGCCGGAAATGACAAGAACAAAACGTGAGAAGTAAATCAAAACATGGCGGCAGAGAGATCAGCCAGAAATGATAAGAACAAAACATGAGAAGTAAATCACAATGTGGCAGCAGAGATAAGCCAGAAATGACGAGAGGAACACATGAGAAGTAAATCACAACGTGGTAGCAGAGAGATCAGCCAGAAATTATAAGAACAATAAGTGAGAAGTAAATCACAACGTGGCAGCAGAGAGATCAGCCAGAAACGACAAGAAGAAAATATGAGAAGTGAATCACAACGTGGCAGCAGAGAGATCAGCCAGAAATGACAGGAAGAAAACATGAGAAGTAAATCACAACGTGGCAGCAGAGAGATCAGCCGGAAATGACAAGAACAAAACATGAGAAGTAAATCACAACGTGGCAGCAGAGAGATCAGCCAGAAATGACAAATAGAAAACGTAAGAAGTAATTCACAACGTGGCAGCAGAGAGATCACCCAGAAACGACAAGTAGAACACATGAGAAGTAAATCACAACGTGGCAGCAGAGATATCAGCCAGAAATGACAGGAAGAAAACTTGAGAAGTAAATCACAACGTGGCAGCAGAGAGATCAGCCGGAAATGACAAGAACAAAACGTGAGAAGTAAATCAAAACATGGCAGCAGAGAGATCAGCCAGAAATGACAAGAAAAAAACATGAGAGGTAAATCACAACGTGGCAGCAGAGAGATCAGCCAGAAATGATAAGAACGAAACGTTAGAAGTAAATCACAACGTGGCAGCAGAGAGATCAGCCAGAAATGATAAAAACAAAACGTTAGAAGTAAATCACAACGTGGCAGCAGAGAGATCAGCCAGAAACGACAAGTAGAAAACATGAGAAGTAAATCACAACGTGGCAGCAGAGAGATCAGCCGGAAATGACAAGAACAATACGTGAGAAGTAAATCAAAACATTGCAGCAGAGAGATCAGCCAGAAATGATAAGAACAAAACATGAGAAGTAAATCACAACGTGGCAGCAGAGAGATCAGCCAGAAATGATAAGGACAAAACGTTAGAAGTAAATCACAACGTGGCAGCAGAGAGATCAGCCAGAAATGATAAGAACAAAACGTGAGAATTAAATCACAACATGGCAGCAGAGAGATCACCCAGAAACGACAAGTAGAAAACATGAGAAGTAAATCACAACGTGGCAGAAGAGAGATCAGCCGGAAATGACAAGAACAAAACGTGAGAAGTAAATCAAAACATGGCGGCAGAGAGATCAGCCAGAAATGATAAGAACAAAACATGAGAAGTAAATCACAATGTGGCAGCAGAGATAAGCCAGAAATGACGAGAGGAACACATGAGAAGTAAATCACAACGTGGTAGCAGAGAGATCAGCCAGAAATTATAAGGACAATACGTGAGAAGTAAATCACAACGTGGCAGCAGAGAGATCAGCCAGAAACGACAAGAAGAAAACATGAGAAGTGAATCACAACGTGGCAGCAGAGAGATCAGCCAGAAATGACAGGAAGAAAACATGAGAAGTAAATCACAACGTGGCAGCAGAGAGATCAGCCGGAAATGACAAGAACAAAACATGAGAAGTAAATCACAAAGTGGCAGCAGAGAGATCAGCCAGAAATGACAAATAGAAAACGTAAGAAGTAATTCACAACGTGGCAGCAGAGAGATCAGCCAGAAATGACAAGTAGAAAACGTGAGAAGTAAATCACAACGTGGCAGCAGAGATATCAGCCAGAAATGACAGGAAGAAAACATGAGAAGTAAATCACAACGTGGCAGCAGAGAGATCAGCCGGAAATGACAAGAACAAAACGTGAGAAGTAAATCAAAACATTGCACCAGAGAGATCAGCCAGAAATGATAAGAACAAAACATGAGAAGTAAATCACAACGTGGCAGCAGAGAGATCAGCCAGAAATGATAAGAACAAAACGTTAGAAGTAAATCACAACTTGGCAGCAGAGATATCAGCCAGAAATGATAAGAACAAAACGTGAGAAGTAAATCACAACATGGCAGCACAGAGATCACCCAGGAACGACAAGTAGAACACATGAGAAGTAAATCACAACGTGGCAGCAGAGATATCAGCCAGAAATGACAGGAAGAAAACGTGAGAAGTAAATCACAACGTGGCAGCAGAGAGATCAGCAGGAAATGACAAGAACAAAACGTGAGAAGTAAATCAAAACATGGCAGCAGAGAGATCAGCCAGAAATGACAAGAAAAAAACATGAGAAGTAAATCACAACGTGGCAGCAGAGAGATCAGCCAGAAATGATAAGAACGAAACGTTAGAAGTAAATCACAACGTGGCAGCAGAGAGATCAGCCAGAAATGATAAAAACAAAACGTTAGAAGTAAATCACAACGTGGCAGCAGAGAGATCAGCCAGAAACGACAAGTAGAAAACATGAGAAGTAAATCACAACGTGGCAGCAGAGAGATCAGCCGGAAATGACAAGAACAAAACGTGAGAAGTAAATCAAAACATTGCAGCAGAGAGATCAGCCAGAAATGATAAGAACAAAACATGAGAAGTAAATCACAACGTGGCAGCAGAGAGATCAGCCAGAAATGATAAGAACAAAACGTGAGAAGTAAATCAAAACATGGCGGCAGAGAGATCAGCCAGAAATGATAAGAACAAAACATGAGAAGTAAATCACAATGTGGCAGCAGAGATAAGCCAGAAATGACGAGAGGAACACATGAGAAGTAAATCACAACGTGGTAGCAGAGAGATCAGCCAGAAATTATAAGAACAATACGTGAGAAGTAAATCACAACGTGGCAGCAGAGAGATCAGCCAGAAACGACAAGAAGAAAACATGAGAAGTGAATCACAACGTGGCAGCAGAGAGATCAGCCAGAAATGACAGGAAGAAAACATGAGAAGTAAATCACAACGTGGCAGCAGAGAGATCAGCCGGAAATGACAAGAACAAAACATGAGAAGTAAATCACAACGTGGCAGCAGAGAGATCAGCCAGAAATGACAAATAGAAAACGTAAGAAGTAATTCACAACGTGGCAGCAGAGTGATCAGCCAGAAATGACAAGTAGAAAACGTGAGAAGTAAATCACAACATGGCAGCAGAGAGATCACCCAGAAACGACAAGTAGAAAACATGAGAAGTAAATCACAACGTGGCAGCAGAGATATCAGCCAGAAATGACAGGAAGAAAACATGAGAAGTAAATCACAACGTGGCAGCAGAGAGATCAGCCGGAAATGACAAGAACAAAACGTGAGAAGTAAATCAAAACATTGCACCAGAGAGATCAGCCAGAAATGATAAGAACAAAACATGAGAAGTAAATCACAACGTGGCAGCAGAGAGATCAGCCAGAAATGATAAGAACAAAACGTTAGAAGTAAATCACAACGTGGCAGCAGAGATATCAGCCAGAAATGATAAGAACAAAACGTGAGAAGTAAATCACAACATGGCAGCACAGAGATCACCCAGAAACGACAAGTAGAACACATGAGAAGTAAATCACAACGTGGCAGCAGAGATATCAGCAGAAATGACAGGAAGAATACGTGAGAAGTAAATCACAACGTGGCAGCACAGAGATCAGCCGGAAATGACAAGAACAAAACGTGAGAAGTAAATCAAAACATGGCAGCAGAGAGATCAGCCAGAAATGACAAGAAAAAAACATGAGAAGTAAATCACAACGTGGCAGCAGAGAGATCAGCCAGAAATGATAAGAACGAAACGTTAGAAGTAAATCACAACGTGGCAGCAGAGAGATCAGCCAGAAATGATAAAAACAAAACGTTAGAAGTAAATCACAACGTGGCAGCAGAGAGATCAGCCAGAAACGACAAGTAGAAAACATGAGAAGTAAATCACAACGTGGCAGCAGAGAGATCAGCCGGAAATGACAAGAACAAAACGTGAGAAGTAAATCACAACATGGCAGCAGAGAGATCAGCCAGAAATGATAAAAACAAAACGTTAGAAGTAAATCACAACGTGGCAGCAGAGAGATCAGCCAGAAACGACAAATAGAAAACGTAAGAAGTAATTCACAACGTGGCAGCAGAGAGATCAGCCAGAAATGACAAGTAGAAAACGTGAGAAGTAAATCACAACATGGCAGCAGAGAGATCACCCAGAAACGACAAGTAGAAAACATGAGAAGTAAATCACAACGTGGCAGCAGAGATATCAGCCAGAAATGACAGGAAGAAAACATGAGAAGTAAATCACAACGTGGCAGCAGAGAGATTAGCCGGAAATGACAAGAACAAAACGTGAGAAGTAAATCAAAACATTGCACCAGAGAGATCAGCCAGAAATGATAAGAACAAAACATGAGAAGTAAATCACAACGTGGCAGCAGAGAGATCAGCCAGAAATGATAAGAACAAAACGTTAGAAGTAAATCACAACGTGGCAGCAGAGATATCAGCCAGAAATGATAAGAACAAAACGTGAGAAGTAAATCACAACATGGCAGCACAGAGATCACCCAGAAACGACAAGTAGAACACATGAGAAGTAAATCACAACGTGGCAGCAGAGATATCAGCCAGAAATGACAGGAAGAAAACGTGAGAAGTAAATCACAACGTGGCAGCAGAGAGATCAGCCGGAAATGACAAGAACAAAACGTGAGAAGTAAATCAAAACATGGCAGCAGAGAGATCAGCCAGAAATGACAAGAAAAAAACATGAGAAGTAAATCACAACGTGGCAGCAGAGAGATCAGCCAGAAATGATAAGAACGAAACGTTAGAAGTAAATCACAACGTGGCAGCAGAGAGATCAGCCAGAAATGATAAAAACAAAACGTTAGAAGTAAATCACAACGTGGCAGCAGAGAGATCAGCCAGAAACGACAAGTAGAAAACATGAGAAGTAAATCACAACGTGGCAGCAGAGAGATCAGCCGGAAATGACAAGAACAAAACGTGAGAAGTAAATCAAAACATTGCAGCAGAGAGATCAGCCAGAAATGATAAGAACAAAACATGAGAAGTAAATCACAACGTGGCAGCAGAGAGATCAGCCAGAAATGATAAGGACAAAACGTTAGAAGTAAATCACAACGTGGCAGCAGAGAGATCAGCCAGAAATGATAAGAACAAAACGTGAGAAGTAAATCACAACATGGCAGCAGAGAGATCACCCAGAAACGACAAGTAGAAAACACGAGAAGTAAATCACAACGTGGCAGCAGAGAGATCAGCCAGAAACGACAAGTAGAAAACATGAGAAGTAAATCACAACGTGGCAGCAGAGAGATCAGCCGGAAATGACAAGAACAAAACGTGAGAAGTAAATCAAAACATTGCAGCAGAGAGATCAGCCAGAAATGATAAGAACAAAACATGAGAAGTAAATCACAACGTGGCAGCTGAGAGATCAGCCAGAAATGATAAGGACAAAACGTTAGAAGTAAATCACAACGTGGCAGCAGAGAGATCAGCCAGAAATGATAAGAACAAAATGTGAGAATTAAATCACAACATGGCAGCAGAGAGATCACCCAGAAACGACAAGTAGAAAACATGAGAAGTAAATCACAACGTGGCAGCAGAGAGATCAGCCGGAAATGACAAGAACAAAACGTGAGAAGTAAATCAAAACATGGCGGCAGAGAGATCAGCCAGAAATGATAAGAACAAAACATGAGAAGTAAATCACAATGTGGCAGCAGAGATAAGCCAGAAATGACGAGAGGAACACATGAGAAGTAAATCACAACGTGGTAGCAGAGAGATCAGCCAGAAATTATAAGAACAATACGTGAGAAGTAAATCACAACGTGGCAGCAGAGAGATCAGCCAGAAACGACAAGAAGAAAACATGAGAAGTGAATCACAACGTGGCAGCAGAGAGATCAGCCAGAAATGACAGGAAGAAAACATGAGAAGTAAATCACAACGTGGCAGCAGAGAGATCAGCCGGAAATGACAAGAACAAAACATGAGAAGTAAATCACAACGTGGCAGCAGAGAGATCAGCCAGAAATGACAAATAGAAAACGTAAGAAGTAATTCACAACGTGGCAGCAGAGAGATCAGCCAGAAATGACAAGTAGAAAACGTGAGAAGTAAATCACAACATGGCAGCAGATAGATCACCCAGAAACGACAAGTAGAAAACATGAGAAGTAAATCACAACGTGGCAGCAGAGATATCAGCCAGAAATGACAGGAAGAAAACATGAGAAGTAAATCACAACGTGGCAGCAGAGAGATCAGCCGGAAATGACAAGAACAAAACGTGAGAAGTAAATCAAAACATTGCACCAGAGAGATCAGCCAGAAATGATAAGAACAAAACATGAGAAGTAAATCACAACGTGGCAGCAGAGAGATCAGCCAGAAATGATAAGAACAAAACGTTAGAAGTAAATCACAACGTGGCAGCAGAGATATCAGCCAGAAATGATAAGAACAAAACGTGAGAAGTAAATCACAACATGGCAGCACAGAGATCACCCAGAAACGACAAGTAGAACACATGAGAAGTAAATCACAACGTGGCAGCAGAGATATCAGCCAGAAATGACAGGAAGAAAACGTGAGAAGTAAATCACAACGTGGCAGCAGAGAGATCAGCCGGAAATGACAAGAACAAAACGTGAGAAGTAAATCAAAACATGGCAGCAGAGAGATCAGCCAGAAATGACAAGAAAAAAACATGAGAAGTAAATCACAACGTGGCAGCAGAGAGATCAGCCAGAAATGATAAGAACGAAACGTTAGAAGTAAATCACAACGTGGCAGCAGAGAGATCAGCCAGAAATGATAAAAACAAAACGTTAGAAGTAAATCACAACGTGGCAGCAGAGAGATCAGCCAGAAACGACAAGTAGAAAACATGAGAAGTAAATCACAACGTGGCAGCAGAGAGATCAGCCGGAAATGACAAGAACAAAACGTGAGAAGTAAATCAAAACATTGCAGCAGAGAGATCAGCCAGAAATGATAAGAACAAAACATGAGAAGTAAATCACAACGTGGCAGCAGAGAGATCAGCCAGAAATGATAAGGACAAAACGTTAGAAGTAAATCACAACGTGGCAGCAGAACGATCAGCCAGAAATGATAAGAACAAAACGTGAGAAGTAAATCAAAACATGGCGGCAGAGAGATCAGCCAGAAATGATAAGAACAAAACATGAGAAGTAAATCACAATGTGGCAGCAGAGATAAGCCAGAAATGACGAGAGGAACACATGAGAAGTAAATCACAACGTGGTAGCAGAGAGATCAGCCAGAAATTATAAGAACAATACGTGAGAAGTAAATCACAACGTGGCAGCAGAGAGATCAGCCAGAAACGACAAGAAGAAAACATGAGAAGTGAATCACAACGTGGCAGCAGAGAGATCAGCCAGAAATGACAGGAAGAAAACATGAGAAGTAAATCACAACGTGGCAGCAGAGAGATCAGCCGGAAATGACAAGAACAAAACATGAGAAGTAAATCACAACGTGGCAGCAGAGAGATCAGCCAGAAATGACAAATAGAAAACGTAAGAAGTAATTCACAACGTGGCAGCAGAGAGATCAGCCAGAAATGACAAGTAGAAAACGTGAGAAGTAAATCACAACATGGCAGCAGAGAGATCACCCAGAAACGACAAGTAGAAAACATGAGAAGTAAATCACAACGTGGCAGCAGAGATATCAGCCAGAAATGACAGGAAGAAAACATGAGAAGTAAATCACAACGTGGCAGCAGAGAGATCAGCCGGAAATGACAAGAACAAAACGTGAGAAGTAAATCAAAACATTGCACCAGAGAGATCAGCCAGAAATGATAAGAACAAAACATGAGAAGTAAATCACAACGTGGCAGCAGAGAGATCAGCCAGAAATGATAAGAACAAAACGTTAGAAGTAAATCACAACGTGGCAGCAGAGATATCAGCCAGAAATGATAAGAACAAAACGTGAGAAGTAAATCACAACATGGCAGCACAGAGATCACCCAGAAACGACAAGTAGAACACATGAGAAGTAAATCACAACGTGGCAGCAGAGATATCAGCCAGAAATGACAGGAAGAAAACGTGAGAAGTAAATCACAACGTGGCAGCAGAGAGATCAGCCGGAAATGACAAGAACAAAACGTGAGAAGTAAATCAAAACATGGCAGCAGAGAGATCAGCCAGAAATGACAAGAAAAAAACATGAGAAGTAAATCACAACGTGGCAGCAGAGAGATCAGCCAGAAATGATAAGAACGAAACGTTAGAAGTAAATCACAACGTGGCAGCAGAGAGATCAGCCAGAAATGATAAAAACAAAACGTTAGAAGTAAATCACAACGTGGCAGCAGAGAGATCAGCCAGAAACGACAAGTAGAAAACATGAGAAGTAAATCACAACGTGGCAGCAGAGAGATCAGCCGGAAATGACAAGAACAAAACGTGAGAAGTAAATCAAAACATTGCAGCAGAGAGATCAGCCAGAAATGATAAGAACAAAACATGAGAAGTAAATCACAATGTGGCAGCAGAGATAAGCCAGAAATGACGAGAGGAACACATGAGAAGTAAATCACAACGTGGTAGCAGAGAGATCAGCCAGAAATTATAAGAACAATACGTGAGAAGTAAATCACAACGTGGCAGCAGAGAGATCAGCCAAAAACGACAAGAAGAAAACATGAGAAGTGAATCACAACGTGGCAGCAGAGAGATCAGCCAGAAATGACAGGAAGAAAACATGAGAAGTAAATCACAACGTGGCAGTAGAGAGATCAGCCGGAAATGACAAGAACAAAACATGAGAAGTAAATCACAACGTGGCAGCAGAGAGATCAGCCATAAGTGACAAATAGAAAACGTAAGAAGTAATTCACAACGTGGCAGCAGAGAGATCAGCCAGAAATGACAAGTAGAAAACGTGAGAAATAAATCACAAAATGGCAGCAGAGAGATCACCCAGAAACGACAAGTAGAAAACATGAGAAGTAAATCACAACGTGGCAGCAGAGATATCAGCCAGAAATGACAGGAAGAAAACGTGAGAAGTAAATCACAACGTGGCAGCAGAGAGATCAGCCGGAAATGACAAGAACAAAACGTGAGAAGTAAATCAAAACATGGCAGCAGAGAGATCAGCCAGAAATGACAAGAAAAAAACATGAGAAGTAAATCACAACGTGGCAGCAGAGAGATCAGCCAGAAATGATAAGAACGAAACGTTAGAAGTAAATCACAACGTGGCAGCAGAGAGATCAGCCAGAAATGATAAAAACAAAACGTTATAAGTAAATCACAACGTGGCAGCAGAGAGATCAGCCAGAAACGACAAGTAGAAAACATGAGAAGTAAATCACAACGTGGCAGCAGAGAGATCAGCCGGAAATGACAAGAACAAAACGTGAGAAGTAAATCAAAACATTGCAGCAGAGAGATCAGCCAGAAATGATAAGAACAAAACATGAGAAGTAAATCACAACGTGGCAGCAGAGAGATCAGCCAGAAATGATAAGGACAAAACGTTAGAAGTAAATCACAACGTGGCAGCAGAGAGATCAGCCAGAAATGATAAGAACAAAACGTGAGAAGTAAATCACAACATGGCAGCAGAGAGATCACCCAGAAACGACAAGTAGAAAACACGAGAAGTAAATCACAACGTGGCAGCAGAGAGATCAGCCAGAAACGACAAGTAGAAAACATGAGAAGTAAATCACAACGTGGCAGCAGAGAGATCAGCCGGAAATGACAAGAACAAAACGTGAGAAGTAAATCAAAACATTGCAGCAGAGAGATCAACCAGAAATGATAAGAACAAAACATGAGAAGTAAATCACAACGTGGCAGCAGAGAGATCAGCCAGAAATGATAAGGACAAAACGTTAGAAGTAAATCACAACGTGGCAGCAGAGAGATCAGCCAGAAATGATAAGAACAAAACGTGAGAAGTAAATCAAAACATGGCGGCAGAGAGATCAGCCAGAAATGATAAGAACAAAACATGAGAAGTAAATCACAATGTGGCAGCAGAGATAAGCCAGAAATGACGAGAGGAACACATGAGAAGTAAATCACAACGTGGTAGCAGAGAGATCAGCCAGAAATTATAAGAACAATACGTGGAAAGTAAATCACAACGTGGCAGCAGAGAGATCAGCCAGAAACGACAAGAAGAAAACATGAGAAGTGAATCACAACGTGGCAGCAGAGAGATCAGCCAGAAATGACAGGAAGAAAACATGAGAAGTAAATCACAACGTGGCAGCAGAGAGATCAGCCAGAAATGACAAATATAAAACGTAAGAAGTAATTCACAACGTGGCAGCAGAGAGATCAGCCAGAAATGACAAGTAGAAAACGTGAGAAGTAAATCACAACATGGCAGCAGAGAGATCACCCAGAAACGACAAGTAGAAAACATGAGAAGTAAATCACAACGTGGCAGCAGAGATATCAGCCAGAAATGACAGGAAGAAAACATGAGAAGTAAATCACAACGTGGCAGCAGAGAGATCAGCCGGAAATGACAAGAACAAAACGTGAGAAGTAAATCAAAACATTGCACCAGAGAGATCAGCCAGAAATGATAAGAACAAAACATGAGAAGTAAATCACAACGTGGCAGCAGAGAGATCAGCCAGAAATGATAAGAACAAAACGTGAGAAGTAAATCACAACATGGCAGCACAGAGATCACCCAGAAACGACAAGTAGAACACATGAGAAGTAAATCACAACGTGGCAGCAGAGATATCAGCCAGAAATGACAGGAAGAAAACGTGAGAAGTAAATCACAACGTGGCAGCAGAGAGATCAGCCGGAAATGACAAGAACAAAACGTGAGAAGTAAATCAAAACATGGCAGCAGAGAGATCAGCCAGAAATGACAAGAAAAAAACATGAGAAGTAAATCACAACGTGGCAGCAGAGAGATCAGCCAGAAACGACAAGTAGAAAACATGAGAAGTAAATCACAACGTGGCAGCAGAGAGATCAGCCGGAAATGACAAGAACAAAACGTGAGAAGTAAATCAAAACATGGCAGCAGAGAGATCAGCCAGAAATGACAAGAAAAAAACATGAGAAGTAAATCACAACGTGGCAGCAGAGAGATCAGCCAGAAATGATAAGAACGAAACGTTAGAAGTAAATCACAACGTGGCAGCAGAGAGATCAGCCAGAAATGATAAGAACAAAACATGAGAAGTAAATCACAATGTGGCAGCAGAGATAAGCCAGAAATGACGAGAGGAACACATGAGAAGTAAATCACAACGTGGTAGCAGAGAGATCAGCCAGAAATTATAAGAACAATACGTGAGAAGTAAATCACAACGTGGCAGCAGAGAGATCAGCCAGAAATGATAAGAACAAAACGTGAGAAGTAAATCAAAACATGGCGGCAGAGAGATCAGCCAGAAATGATAAGAACAAAACATGAGAAGTAAATCACAATGTGGCAGCAGAGATCAGCCAGAAATGACGAGAGGAACACATGAGAAGTAAATCACAACGTGGTAGCAGAGAGATCAGCCAGAAATTATAAGAACAATACGTGAGAAGTAAATCACAACGTGGCAGCAGAGAGATCAGCCAGAAACGACAAGAAGAAAACATGAGAAGTGAATCACAACGTGGCAGCAGAGAGATCAGCCAGAAATGACAGGAAGAAAACATGAGAAGTAAATCACAACGTGGCAGCAGAGAGATCAGCCGGAAATGACAAGAACAAAACATGAGAAGTAAATCACAACGTGGCAGCAGAGAGATCAGCCAGAAATGACAAATAGAAAACGTAAGAAGTAATTCACAACGTGGCAGCAGAGAGATCAGCCAGAAATGACAAGTAGAAAACGTGAGAAGTAAATCACAATATGGCAGCAGAGAGATCACCCAGAAACGACAAGTAGAAAACATGAGAAGTAAATCACAACGTGGCAGCAGAGATATCAGCCAGAAATGACAGGAAGAAAACATGAGAAGTAAATCACAACGTGGCAGCAGAGAGATCAGCCGGAAATGACAAGAACAAAACGTGAGAAGTAAATCAAAACATTGCACCAGAGAGATCAGCCAGAAATGATAAGAACAAAACATGAGAAGTAAATCACAACGTGGCAGCAGAGAGATCAGCCAGAAATGATAAGAACAAAACGTTAGAAGTAAATCACAACGTGGCAGCAGAGATATCAGCCAGAAATGATAAGAACAAAACGTGAGAAGTAAATCACAACATGGCAGCACAGAGATCACCCAGAAACGACAAGTAGAACACATGAGAAGTAAATCACAACGTGGCAGCAGAGATATCAGCCAGAAATGACAGGAAGAAAACGTGAGAAGTAAATCACAACGTGGCAGCAGAGAGATCAGCCGGAAATGACAAGAACAAAACGTGAGAAGTAAATCAAAACATGGCAGCAGAGAGATCAGCCAGAAATGACAAGAAAAAAACATGAGAAGTAAATCACAACGTGGCAGCAGAGAGATCAGCCAGAAATGATAAGAACGAAACGTTAGAAGTAAATCACAACGTGGCAGCAGAGAGATCAGCCAGAAATGATAAAAACAAAACGTTAGAAGTAAATCACAACGTGGCAGCAGAGAGATCAGCCAGAAACGACAAGTAGAAAACATGAGAAGTAAATCACAACGTGGCAGCAGAGAGATCAGCCGGAAATGACAAGAACAAAACGTGAGAAGTAAATCAAAACATGGCAGCAGAGAGATCAGCCAGAAATGACAAGAAAAAAACATGAGAAGTAAATCACAACGTGGCAGCAGAGAGATCAGCCAGAAATGATAAGAACGAAACGTTAGAAGTAAATCACAACGTGGCAGCAGAGAGATCAGCCAGAAATGATAAAAACAAAACGTTAGAAGTAAATCACAACGTGGCAGCAGAGAGATCAGCCAGAAACGACAAGTAGAAAACATGAGAAGTAAATCACAACGTGGCAGCAGAGAGATCAGCCGGAAATGACAAGAACAAAACGTGAGAAGTAAATCACAACATGGCAGCAGAGAGATCACCCAGAAACGACAAGTAGAAAACACGAGAAGTAAATCACAACGTGGCAGCAGAGAGATCAGCCAGAAACGACAAGTAGAAAACATGAGAAGTAAATCACAACGTGGCAGCAGAGAGATCAGCCGGAAATGACAAGAACAAAACGTGAGAAGTAAATCAAAACATTGCAGCAGAGAGATCAACTAGAAATGATAAGAACAAAACATGAGAAGTAAATCACAACGTGGCAGCAGAGAGATCAGCCAGAAATGATAAGGACAAAACGTTAGAAGTAAATCACAACGTGGCAGCAGAGAGATCAGCCAGAAATGATAAGAACAAAACGTGAGAAGTAAATCAAAACATGGCGGCAGAGAGATCAGCCAGAAATGATAAGAACAAAACATGAGAAGTAAATCACAATGTGGCAGCAGAGATAAGCCAGAAATGACGAGAGGAACACATGAGAAGTAAATCACAACGTGGTAGCAGAGAGATCAGCCAGAAATTATAAGAACAATACGTGAGAAGTAAATCACAACGTGGCAGCAGAGAGATCAGCCAGAAACGACAAGAAGAAAACATGAGAAGTGAATCACAACGTGGCAGCAGAGAGATCAGCCAGAAATGACAGGAAGAAAACATGAGAAGTAAATCACAACGTGGCAGCAGAGAGATCAGCCGGAAATGACAAGAACAAAACATGAGAAGTAAATCACAACGTGGCAGCAGAGAGATCAGCCAGAAATGACAAATAGAAAACGTAAGAAGTAATTCACAACGTGGCAGCAGAGAGATCAGCCAGAAATGACAAGTAGAAAACGTGAGAAGTAAATCACAACATGGCAGCAGAGAGATCACCCAGAAACGACAAGTAGAAAACATGAGAAGTAAATCACAACGTGGCAGCAGAGCTATCAGCCAGAAATGACAGGAAGAAAACATGAGAAGTAAATCACAACGTGGCAGCAGAGAGATCAGCCGGAAATGACAAGAACAAAACGTGAGAAGTAAATCAAAACATTGCACCTTAGAGATCAGCCAGAAATGATAAGAACAAAACATGAGAAGTAAATCACAACGTGGCAGCAGAGAGATCAGCCAGAAATGATAAGAACAAAACGTTAGAAGTAAATCACAACGTGGCAGCAGAGATATCAGCCAGAAATGACAGGAAGAAAACGTGAGAAGTAAATCACAACGTGGCAGCAGAGAGATCAGCCGGAAATGACAAGAACAAAACGTGAGAAGTAAATCAAAACATGGCAGCAGAGAGATCAGCCAGAAATGACAAGAAAAAAACATGAGAAGTAAATCACAACGTGGCAGCAGAGAGATCAGCCAGAAATGATAAGAACGAAACGTTAGAAGTAAATCACAACGTGGCAGCAGAGAGATCAGCCAGAAATGATAAAAACAAAACGTTAGAAGTAAATCACAACGTGGCAGCAGAGAGATCAGCCAGAAACGACAAGTAGAAAACATGAGAAGTAAATCACAACGTGGCAGCAGAGAGATCAGCCGGAAATGACAAGAACAAAACGTGAGAAGTAAATCAAAACATGGCAGCAGAGAGATCAGCCAGAAATGACAAGAAAAAAACATGAGAAGTAAATCACAACGTGGCAGCAGAGAGATCAGCCAGAAATGATAAGAACGAAACGTTAGAAGTAAATCACAACGTGGCAGCAGAGAGATCAGCCAGAAATGATAAAAACAAAACGTTAGAAGTAAATCACAACGTGGCAGCAGAGAGATCAGCCAGAAACGACAAGTAGAAAACATGAGAAGTAAATCACAACGTGGCAGCAGAGAGATCAGCCGGAAATGACAAGAACAAAACGTGAGAAGTAAATCAAAACATTGCAGCAGAGAGATCAGCCAGAAATGATAAGAACAAAACATGAGAAGTAAATCACAACGTGGCAGCAGAGAGATCAGCCAGAAATGATAAGGACAAAACGTTAGAAGTAAATCACAACGTGGCAGCAGAGAGATCAGCCAGAAATGATAAGAACAAAACGTGAGAAGTAAATCACAACATGGCAGCAGAGAGATCACCCAGAAACGACAAGTAGAAAACACGAGAAGTAAATCACAATGTGGCAGCAGAGAGATCAGCCAGAAACGACAAGTAGAAAACATGAGAAGTAAATCACAACGTGGCAGCAGAGAGATCAGCCGGAAATGACAAGAACAAAACGTGAGAAGTAAATCAAAACATTGCAGCAGAGAGATCAACCAGAAATGATAAGAACAAAACATGAGAAGTAAATCACAACGTGGCAGCAGAGAGATCAGCCAGAAATGATAAGGACAAAACGTTAGAAGTAAATCACAACGTGGCAGCAGAGAGATCAGCCAGAAATGATAAGAACAAAACGTGAGAAGTAAATCAAAACATGGCGGCAGAGAGATCAGCCAGAAATGATAAGAACAAAACATGAGAAGTAAATCACAATGTGGCAGCAGAGATAAGCCAGAAATGACGAGAGGAACACATGAGAAGTAAATCACAACGTGGTAGCAGAGAGATCAGCCAGAAATTATAAGAACAATACGTGAGAAGTAAATCACAACGTGGCAGCAGAAAGATCAGCCAGAAACGACAAGAAGAAAACATGAGAAGTGAATCACAACGTGGCAGCAGAGAGATCAGCCAGAAATGACAGGAAGAAAACATGAGAAGTAAATCACAACGTGGCAGCAGAGAGATCAGCCGGAAATGACAAGAACAAAACATGAGAAGTAAATCACAACGTGGCAGCAGAGAGATCAGCCAGAAATGACAAATATAAAACGTAAGAAGTAATTCACAACGTGGCAGCAGAGAGATCAGCCAGAAATGACAAGTAGAAAACGTGAGAAGTAAATCACAACATGGCAGCAGAGAGATCACCCAGAAACGACAAGTAGAAAACATGAGAAGTAAATCACAACGTGGCAGCAGAGAGATCAGCCAGAAATGATAAGAACGAAACGTTAGAAGTAAATCACAACGTGGCAGCAGAGAGATCAGCCAGAAATGATAAAAACAAAACGTTAGAAGTAAATCACAACGTGGCAGCAGAGAGATCAGCCAGAAACGACAAGTAGAAAACATGAGAAGTAAATCACAACGTGGCAGCAGAGAGATCAGCCGGAAATGACAAGAACAAAACGTGAGAAGTAAATCAAAACATGGCAGCAGAGAGATCAGCCAGAAATGACAAGAAAAAAACATGAGAAGTAAATCACAACGTGGCAGCAGAGAGATCAGCCAGAAATGATAAGAACGAAACGTTAGAAGTAAATCACAACGTGGCAGCAGAGAGATCAGCCAGAAATGATAAAAACAAAACGTTAGAAGTAAATCACAACGTGGCAGCAGAGAGATCAGCCAGAAACGACAAGTAGAAAACATGAGAAGTAAATCACAACGTGGCAGCAGAGAGATCAGCCGGAAATGACAAGAACAAAACGTGAGAAGTAAATCAAAACATTGCAGCAGAGAGATCAGCCAGAAATGATAAGAACAAAACATGAGAAGTAAATCACAACGTGGCAGCAGAGAGATCAGCCAGAAATGATAAGGACAAAACGTTAGAAGTAAATCACAACGTGGCAGCAGAGAGATCAGCCAGAAATGATAAGAACAAAACGTGAGAAGTAAATCACAACATGGCAGCAGAGAGATCACCCAGAAACGACAAGTAGAAAACACGAGAAGTAAATCACAACGTGGCAGCAGAGAGATCAGCCAGAAACGACAAGTAGAAAACATGAGAAGTAAATCACAACGTGGCAGCAGAGAGATCAGCCGGAAATGACAAGAACAAAACGTGAGAAGTAAATCAAAACATTGCAGCAGAGAGATCAACCAGAAATGATAAGAACAAAACATGAGAAGTAAATCACAACGTGGCAGCAGAGAGATCAGCCAGAAATGATAAGGACAAAACGTTAGAAGTAAATCACAACGTGGCAGCAGAGAGATCAGCCAGAAATGATAAGAACAAAACGTGAGAAGTAAATCAAAACATGGCGGCAGAGAGATCAGCCAGAAATGATAAGAACAAAACATGAGAAGTAAATCACAATGTGGCAGCAGAGATAAGCCAGAAATGACGAGAGGAACACATGAGAAGTAAATCACAACGTGGTAGCAGAGAGATCAGCCAGAAATTATAAGAACAATACGTGAGAAGTAAATCACAACGTGGCAGCAGAAAGATCAGCCAGAAACGACAAGAAGAAAACATGAGAAGTGAATCACAACGTGGCAGCAGAGAGATCAGCCAGAAATGACAGGAAGAAAACATGAGAAGTAAATCACAACGTGGCAGCAGAGAGATCAGCCGGAAATGACAAGAACAAAACATGAGAAGTAAATCACAACGTGGCAGCAGAGAGATCAGCCAGAAATGACAAATATAAAACGTAAGAAGTAATTCACAACGTGGCAGCAGAGAGATCAGCCAGAAATGACAAGTAGAAAACGTGAGAAGTAAATCACAACATGGCAGCAGAGAGATCACCCAGAAACGACAAGTAGAAAACATGAGAAGTAAATCACAACGTGGCAGCAGAGATATCAGCCAGAAATGACAGGAAGAAAACATGAGAAGTAAATCACAACGTGGCAGCAGAGAGATCAGCCGGAAATGACAAGAACAAAACGTGAGAAGTAAATCAAAACATTGCACCAGAGAGATCAGCCAGAAATGATAAGAACAATACGTGAGAAGTAAATCACAACGTGGCAGCAGAGAGATCAGCCAGAAATGATAAGAACAAAACGTTAGAAGTAAATCACAACGTGGCAGCAGAGATATCAGCCAGAAATGATAAGAACAAAACGTGAGAAGTAAATCACAACATGGCAGCACAGAGATCACCCAGAAACGACAAGTAGAACACATGAGAAGTAAATCACAACGTGGCAGCAGAGATATCAGCCAGAAATGACAGGAAGAAAACGTGAGAAGTAAATCACAACGTGGCAGCAGAGAGATCAGCCGGAAATGACAAGAACAAAACGTGAGAAGTAAATCAAAACATGGCAGCAGAGAGATCAGCCAGAAATGACAAGAAAAAAACATGAGAAGTAAATCACAACGTGGCAGCAGAGAGATCAGCCAGAAACGACAAATAGAAAACATGAGAAGTAAATCACAACGTGGCAGCAGAGAGATCAGCCGGAAATGACAAGAACAAAACGTGAGAAGTAAATCAAAACATTGCAGCAGAGAGATCAACCAGAAATGATAAGAACAAAACGTGAGAAGTAAATCACAACATGGCAGCAGAGATATCAGCCAGAAATGATAAGAACAAAACATGAGAAGTAAATCACAATATGGCAGCAGAGATCAGCCAGAAATGATAAGAACAAAACGTGAGAAGTAAATCAAAACATGGCGGCAGAGAGATCAGCCAGAAATGATAAGAACAAGACATGAGAAGTAAATCACAATGTGGCAGCAGAGATAAGCCAGAAATGACGAGAGGAACACATGAGAAGTAAATCACAACGTGGTAGCAGAGAGATCAGCCAGAAATTATAAGAACAATACGTGAGAAGTAAATCACAACGTGGCAGCAGAGAGATCAGCCAGAAACGACAAGAAGAAAACATGAGAAGTGAATCACAACGTGGCAGCAGAGAGATCAGCCAGAAATGACAGGAAGAAAACATGAGAAGTAAATCACAACGTGGCAGCAGAGAGATCAGCCGGAAATGACAAGAACAAAACATGAGAAGTAAATCACAACGTGGCAGCAGAGAGATCAGCCAGAAATGACAAATAGAAAACGTAAGAAGTAATTCACAACGTGGCAGCAGAGAGATCAGCCAGAAATGACAAGTAGAAAACGTGAGAAGTAAATCACAACATGGCAGCAGAGAGATCACCCAGAAACGACATGTAGAAAACATGAGAAGTAAATCACAACGTGGCAGCAGAGATATCAGCCAGAAATGACAGGAAGAAAACATGAGAAGTAAATCACAACGTGGCAGCAGAGAGATCAGCCGGAAATGACAAGAACAAAACGTGAGAAGTAAATCAAAACATTGCACCAGAGAGATCAGCCAGAAATGATAAGAACAAAACATGAGAAGTAAATCACAACGTGGCAGCAGAGAGATCAGCCAGAAATGATAAGAACAAAACGTTAGAAGTAAATCACAACGTGGCAGCAGAGATATCAGCCAGAAATGATAAGAACAAAACGTGAGAAGTAAATCACAACATGGCAGCACAGAGATCACCCAGAAACGACAAGTAGAACACATGAGAAGTAAATCACAACGTGGCAGCAGAGATATCAGCCAGAAATGACAGGAAGAAAACGTGAGAAGTAAATCACAACGTGGCAGCAGAGAGATCAGCCAGAAATGATAAGAACAAAACATGAGAAGTAAATCACAATGTGGCAGCAGAGATAAGCCAGAAATGACGAGAGGAACACATGGGAAGTAAATCACAACGTGGTAGCAGAGAGATCAGCCAGAAATTATAAGAACAATACGTGAGAAGTAAATCACAACGTGGCAGCAGAGAGATCAGCCAGAAATGATAAGAACAAAACGTGAGAAGTAAATCAAAACATGGCGGCAGAGAGATCAGCCAGAAATGATAAGAACAAAACATGAGAAGTAAATCACAATGTGGCAGCAGAGATAAGCCAGAAATGACGAGAGGAACACATGAGAAGTAAATCACAACGTGGTAGCAGAGAGATCAGCCAGAAATTATAAGAACAATACGTGAGAAGTAAATCACAACGTGGCAGCAGAGAGATCAGCCAGAAACGACAAGAAGAAAACATGAGAAGTGAATCACAACGTGGCAGCAGAGAGATCAGCCAGAAATGACAGGAAGAAAACATGAGAAGTAAATCACAACGTGGCAGCAGAGAGATCAGCCGGAAATGACAAGAACAAAACATGAGAAGTAAATCACAACGTGGCAGCAGAGAGATCAGCCAGAAATGACAAATAGAAAACGTAAGAAGTAATTCACAACGTGGCAGCAGAGAGATCAGCCAGAAATGACAAGTAGAAAACGTGAGAAGTAAATCACAACATGGCAGCAGAGAGATCACCCAGAAACGACAAGTAGAAAACATGAGAAGTAAATCACAACGTGGCAGCAGAGATATCAGCCAGAAATGACAGGAAGAAAACATGAGAAGTAAATCACAACGTGGCAGCAGAGAGATCAGCCGGAAATGACAAGAACAAAACGTGAGAAGTAAATCACAACATTGCACCAGAGAGATCAGCCAGAAATGATAAGAACAAAACATGAGAAGTAAATCACAACGTGGCAGCAGAGAGATCAGCCAGAAATGATAAGAACAAAACGTTAGAAGTAAATCACAACGTGGCAGCAGAGATATCAGCCAGAAATGATAAGAACAAAACGTGAGAAGTAAATCACAACATGGCAGCACAGAGATCACCCAGAAACGACAAGTAGAACACATGAGAAGTAAATCACAACGTGGCAGCAGAGATATCAGCCAGAAATGACAGGAAGAAAACGTGAGAAGTAAATCACAACGTGGCAGCAGAGAGATCAGCCGGAAATGACAAGAACAAAACGTGAGAAGTAAATCAAAACATGGCAGCAGAGAGATCAGCCAGAAATGACAAGAAAAAAACATGAGAAGTAAATCACAACGTGGCAGCAGAGAGATCAGCCAGAAATGATAAGAACGAAACGTTAGAAGTAAATCACAACGTGGCAGCAGAGAGATCAGCCAGAAATGATAAAAACAAAACGTTAGAAGTAAATCACAACGTGGCAGCAGAGAGATCAGCCAGAAACGACAAGTAGAAAACATGAGAAGTAAATCACAACGTGGCAGCAGAGAGATCAGCCGGAAATGACAAGAACAAAACGTGAGAAGTAAATCAAAACATGGCAGCAGAGAGATCAGCCAGAAATGACAAGAAAAAAACATGAGAAGTAAATCACAACGTGGCAGCAGAGAGATCAGCCAGAAATGATAAGAACGAAACGTTAGAAGTAAATCACAACGTGGCAGCAGAGAGATCAGCCAGAAATGATAAAAACAAAACGTTAGAAGTAAATCACAACGTGGCAGCAGAGAGATCAGCCAGAAACGACAAGTAGAAAACATGAGAAGTAAATCACAACGTGGCAGCAGAGAGATCAGCCGGAAATGACAAGAACAAAACGTGAGAAGTAAATCAAAACATTGCAGCAGAGAGATCAGCCAGAAATCATAAGAACAAAACATGAGAAGTAAATCACAACGTGGCAGCAGAGAGATCAGCCAGAAATGATAAGGACAAAACGTTAGAAGTAAATCACAACGTGGCAGCAGAGAGATCAGCCAGAAATGATAAGAACAAAACGTGAGAAGTAAATCACAACATGGCAGCAGAGAGATCACCCAGAAACGACAAGTAGAAAACACGAGAAGTAAATCACAACGTGGCAGCAGAGAGATCAGCCAGAAACGACAAGTAGAAAACATGAGAAGTAAATCACAACGTGGCAGCAGAGAGATCAGCCGGAAATGACAAGAACAAAACGTGAGAAGTAAATCAAAACATTGCAGCAGAGAGATCAACCAGAAATGATAAGAACAAAACATGAGAAGTAAATCACAACGTGGCAGCAGAGAGATCAGCCAGAAATGATAAGGACAAAACGTTAGAAGTAAATCACAACGTGGCAGCAGAGAGATCAGCCAGAAATGATAAGAACAAAACGTGAGAAGTAAATCAAAACATGGCGGCAGAGAGATCAGCCAGAAATGATAAGAACAAAACATGAGAAGTAAATCACAATGTGGCAGCAGAGATAAGCCAGAAATGACGAGAGGAACACATGAGAAGTAAATCACAACGTGGTAGCAGAGAGATCAGCCAGAAATTATAAGAACAATACGTGAGAAGTAAATCACAACGTGGCAGCAGAGAGATCAGCCAGAAACGACAAGAAGAAAACATGAGAAGTGAATCACAACGTGGCAGCAGAGAGATCAGCCAGAAATGACAGGAAGAAAACATGAGAAGTAAATCACAACGTGGCAGCAGAGAGATCAGCCGGAAATGACAAGAACAAAACATGAGAAGTAAATCACAACGTGGCAGCAGAGAGATCAGCCAGAAATGACATATAGAAAACGTAAGAAGTAATTCACAACGTGGCAGCAGAGAGATCAGCCAGAAATGACAAGTAGAAAACGTGAGAAGTAAATCACAACATGGCAGCAGAGAGATCACCCAGAAACGACAAGTAGAAAACATGAGAGTAAATCACAACGTGGCAGCAGAGATATCAGCCAGAAATGACAGGAAGAAAACATGAGAAGTAAATCACAACGTGGCAGCAGAGAGATCAGCCGGAAATGACAAGAACAAAACGTGAGAAGTAAATCAAAACATTGCACCAGAGAGATCAGCCAGAAATGATAAGAACAAAACATGAGAAGTAAATCACAACGTGGCAGCAGAGAGATCAGCCAGAAATGATAAGAACGAAACGTTAGAAGTAAATCACAACGTGGCAGCAGAGAGATCAGCCAGAAATGATAAAAACAAAACGTTAGAAGTAAATCACAACGTGGCAGCAGAGAGATCAGCCAGAAACGACAAGTAGAAAACATGAGAAGTAAATCACAACGTGGCAGCAGAGAGATCAGCCGGAAATGACAAGAACAAAACGTGAGAAGTAAATCAAAACATTGCAGCAGAGAGATCAGCCAGAAATGATAAGAACAAAACATGAGAAGTAAATCACAACGTGGCAGCAGAGAGATCAGCCAGAAATGATAAGGACAAAACGTTAGAAGTAAATCACAACGTGGCAGCAGAGAGATCAGCCAGAAATGATAAGAACAAAACGTGAGAAGTAAATCACAACATGGCAGCAGAGAGATCACCCAGAAACGACAAGTAGAAAACACGAGAAGTAAATCACAACGTGGCAGCAGAGAGATCAGCCGGAAATGACAAGAACAAAACGTGAGAAGTAAATCAAAACATGGCGGCAGAGAGATCAGCCAGAAATGATAAGAACAAAACATGAGAAGTAAATCACAATGTGGCAGCAGAGATAAGCCAGAAATGACGAGAGGAACACATGAGAAGTAAATCACAACGTGGTAGCAGAGAGATCAGCCAGAAATTATAAGAACAATACGTGAGAAGTAAATCACAACGTGGCAGCAGAGAGATCAGCCAGAAACGACAAGAAGAAAACATGAGAAGTGAATCACAACGTGGCAGCAGAGAGATCAGCCAGAAATGACAGGAAGAAAACATGAGAAGTAAATCACAACGTGGCAGCAGAGAGATCAGCCGGAAATGACAAGAACAAAACATGAGAAGTAAATCACAACGTGGCAGCAGAGAGATCAGCCAGAAATGACAAATAGAAAACGTAAGAAGTAATTCACAACCTGGCAGCAGAGAGATCAGCCAGAAATGACAAGTAGAAAACGTGAGAAGTAAATCACAACATGGCAGCAGAGAGATCAGCCAGAAACGACAAGTAGAAAACATGAGAAGTAAATCACAACGTGGCAGCAGAGATATCAGCCAGAAATGACAGGAAGAAAACATGAGAAGTAAATCACAACGTGGCAGCAGGGAGATCAGCCGGAAATGACAAGAACAAAACGTGAGAAGTAAATCAAAACATTGCAGCAGAGAGATCAGCCAGAAATGATAAGAACAAAACATGAGAAGTAAATCACAACGTGGCAGCAGAGAGATCAGCCAGAAATGATAAGAACAAAACGTGAGAAGTAAATCACAACATGGCAGCACAGAGATCACCCAGAAACGACAAGAAAAAAACATGAGAAGTAAATCACAACGTGGCAGCAGAGAGATCAGCCAGAAATGACAAATAGAAAACGTAAGAAGTAATTCACAACGTGGCAGCAGAGAGATCAGCCAGAAATGACAAGTAGAAAACGTGAGAAGTAAATCACAACATGGCAGCAGAGAGATCACCCAGAAACGACAAGTAGAAAACATGAGAAGTAAATCACAACGTGGCAGCAGAGATATCAGCCAGAAATGAAAGGAAGAAAACATGAGAAGTAAATCACAACGTGGCAGCAGAGAGATCAGCCGGAAATGACAAGAACAAAACGTGAGAAGTAAATCAAAACATTGCAGCAGAGAGATCAGCCAGAAATGATAAGAACAAAACATGAGAAGTAAATCACAACGTGGCAGCAGAGAGATCAGACAGAAATGATAAGAACAAAACGTTAGAAGTAAATCACAACGTGGCAGCAGAGAGATCAGCCAGAAATGATAAGAACAAAACGTGAGAAGTAAATCACAACATGGCAGCACAGAGATCACCCAGAAACGACAAGTAGAACACATGAGAAGTAAATCACAACGTGGCAGCAGAGATATCAGCCAGAAATGACAGGAAGAAAACGTGAGAAGTAAATCACAACGTGGCAGCAGAGAGATCACCCAGAAATGACAGGAAGAAAACGTGAGAAGTAAATCACAACGTGGCAGCAGAGAGATCAGCCGGAAATGACAAGAACAAAACGTGAGAAGTAAATCAAAACATGGTGGCAGAGAGATCAGCCAGAAATGATAAGAACAAAACATGAGAAGTAAATCACAATGTGGCAGCAGAGATAAGCCAGAAATGACGAGAGGAACACATGAGAAGTAAATCACAACGTGGTAGCAGAGAGATCAGCCAGAAATTATAAGAACAATACGTGAGAAGTAAATCACAACGTGGCAGCAGAGAGATCAGCCAGAAACGACAAGAAGAAAATATGAGAAGTGAATCACAACGTGGCAGCAGAGAGATCAGCCAGAAATGACAGGAAGAAAACATGAGAAGTAAATCACAACGTGGCAGCAGAGAGATCAGCCGGAAATGACAAGAACAAAACATGAGAAGTAAATCACAACGTGGCAGCAGAGAGATCAGCCAGAAATGACAAATAGAAAACGTAAGAAGTAATTCACAACGTGGCAGCAGAGAGATCAGCCAGAAATGACAAGTAGAAAACGTGAGAAGTAAATCACAACATGGCAGCAGAGAGATCACCCAGAAACGACAAGTAGAAAACATGAGAAGTAAATCACAACGTGGCAGCAGAGATATCAGCCAGAAATGACAGGAAGAAAACATGAGAAGTAAATCACAACGTGGCAGCAGAGAGATCAGCTAGAAATGATAAGAACAAAACGTTAGAAGTAAATCACAACGTGGCAGCAGAGAGATCAGCCAGAAATGATAAGAACAAAACGTTAGAAGTAAATCACAACGTGGCAGCAGAGAGATCAGCCAGAAATGATAAGAACAAAACGTGAGAAGTAAATCACAACATGGCAGCACAGAGATCACCCAGAAACGACAAGTAGAACACATGAGAAGTAAATCACAACGTGGCAGCAGAGATATCAGCCAGAAATGACAGGAAGAAAACGTGAGAAGTAAATCACAACGTGGCAGCAGAGAGATCAGCCGGAAATGACAAGAACAAAACGTGAGAAGTAAATCAAAACATGGCAGCAGAGAGATCAGCCAGAAATGACAAGAAAAAAACATGAGAAGTAAATCACAACGTGGCAGCAGAGAGATCAGCCAGAAATTATAAGAACGAAACGTTAGAAGTAAATCACAACGTGGCAGCAGAGAGATCAGCCAGAAATGATAAAAACAAAACGTTAGAAGTAAATCACAACGTGGCAGCAGAGAGATCAGCCAGAAACGACAAGTAGAAAACATGAGAAGTGAATCACAACGTGGCAGCAGAGAGATCAGCCGGAAATGACAAGAACAAAACGTGAGAAGTAAATCAAAACATTGCAGCAGAGAGATCACCCAGAAACGACAAGTAGAAAACATGAGAAGTAAATCACAACGTGGCAGCAGAGAGATCAGCCAGAAATGACAAGAACAAAACGTGAGAAGTAAATCACAACATGGCAGCAGAGATATCAGCCAGAAATGATAAGAACAAAACATGAGAAGTAAATCACAATGTGGCAGCAGAGATCAGCCAGAAATGACGAGAGGAACACATGAGAAGTATATCACAACGTGGCAGCAGAGATATCAGCCAGAAATGACAGGAAGAAAACGTGAGAAGTAAATCACAACGTGGCAGCAGAGAGATCAGCCGGAAATGACAAGAACAAAACGTGAGAAGTAAATCACAACGTGGCAGCAGAGAGATCAGCCAGAAATGATAAGAACGAAACGTTAGAAGTAAATCACAACGTGGCAGCAGAGAGATCAGCCAGAAATGATAAGAACAAAACGTTAGAAGTAAATCACAACGTGGCAGCAGAGAGATCAGCCAGAAATGACAAGTAGAAAACGTGAGAAGTAATTCACAACGTGGCAGCAGAGAGATCACCCAGAAACGACAAGTAGAAAACATGAGAAGTAAATCACAACGTGGCAGCAGAGATATCAGCCAGAAATGACAAGAACAATACGTGAGAAGTAAATCACAACGTGGCAGCAGAGAGATCAGCCGGAAATGACAAGAACAAAACGTGAGAAGTAAATCAAAACATGGCGGCAGAGAGATCAGCCAGAAATGATAAGAACAAAACATGAGAAGTAAATCACAATGTGGCAGCAGAGATCAGCCAGAAATGACGAGAGGAACACATGAGAAGTAAATCACAACGTGGTAGCAGAGAGATCAGCCAGAAATTATAAGAACAATACGTGAGAAGTAAATCACAACGTGGCAGCAGAGAGATCAGCCAGAAACGACAAGTAGAAAACATGAGAAGTGAATCACAACGTGGCAGCAGAGAGATCAGCCAGAAATGACAGGAAGGAAACATGAGAAGTAAATCACAACGTGGCAGCAGAGAGATCAGCCAGAAATGACAAATAGAAAACGTAAGAAGTAATTCACAACGTGGCAGCAGAGAGATCACCCAGAAACGACAAGTAGAAAACATGAGAAGTAAATCACAACGTGGCAGCAGAGATATCAGCCAGAAATGACAGGAAGAAAACGTGAGAAGTAAATCACAACGTGGCAGCAGAGAGATCAGCCGGAAATGACAAGAACAAAACGTGAGAAGTAAATCAAAACATGGCGGCAGAGAGATCAGCCAGAAATGATAAGAACAAAACATGAGAAGTAAATCACAATGTGGCAGCAGAGATAAGCCAGAAATGACGAGAGGAACACATGAGAAGTAAATCACAACGTGGTAGCAGAGAGATCAGCCAGAAATTATAAGAACAATACGTGAGAAGTAAATCACAACGTGGCAGCAGAGAGATCAGCCAGAAATGACAGGAAGAAAACATGAGAAGTAAATCACAACGTGGCAGCAGAGAGATCAGCCGGAAATGACAAGAACAAAACATGAGAAATAAATCACAACGTGGCAGCAGAGAGATCAGCCAGAAATGACAAATAGAAAACGTAAGAAGTAATTCACAACGTGGCAGCAGAGAGATCAGCCAGAAATGACAAGTAGAAAACGTGAGAAGTAAATCACAACATGGCAGCAGAGAGATCACCCAGAAACGACAAGTAGAAAACATGAGAAGTAAATCACAACGTGGCAGCAGAGATATCAGCCAGAAATGAAAGGAAGAAAACATGAGAAGTAAATCACAACGTGGCAGCAGAGAGATCAGCCGGAAATGACAAGAACAAAACGTGAGAAGTAAATCAAAACATTGCAGCAGAGAGATCAGCCAGAAATGATAAGAACAAAACATGAGAAGTAAATCACAACGTGGCAGCAGAGAGATCAGCCAGAAATGATAAGAACAAAACGTGAGAAGTAAATCACAACATGGCAGCACAGAGATCACCCAGAAACGACAAGTAGAACACATGAGAAGTAAATCACAACGTGGCAGCAGAGATATCAGCCAGAAATGACAGGAAGAAAACGTGAGAAGTAAATCACAACGTGGCAGCAGAGAGATCAGCCGGAAATGACAAGAACAAAACGTGAGAAGTAAATCAAAACATGGCAGCAGAGAGATCAGCCAGAAATGACAAGAAAAAAACATGAGAAGTAAATCACAACGTGGCAGCAGAGAGATCAGCCAGAAATTATAAGAACGAAACGTTAGAAGTAAATCACAACGTGGCAGCAGAGAGATCAGCCAGAAATGATAAAAACAAAACGTTAGAAGTAAATCACAACGTGGCAGCAGAGAGATCAGCCAGAAACGACAAGTAGAAAACATGAGAAGTGAATCACAACGTGGCAGCAGAGAGATCAGCCGGAAATGACAAGAACAAAACGTGAGAAGTAAATCAAAACATTGCAGCAGAGAGATCACCCAGAAACGACAAGTAGAAAACATGAGAAGTAAATCACAACGTGGCAGCAGAGAGATCAGCCAGAAATGACAAGAACAAAACGTGAGAAGTAAATCACAACATGGCAGCAGAGATATCAGCCAGAAATGATAAGAACAAAACATGAGAAGTAAATCACAATGTGGCAGCAGAGATCAGCCAGAAATGACGAGAGGAACACATGAGAAGTATATCACAACGTGGCAGCAGAGATATCAGCCAGAAATGACAGGAAGAAAACGTGAGAAGTAAATCACAACGTGGCAGCAGAGAGATCAGCCGGAAATGACAAGAACAAAACGTGAGAAGTAAATCACAACGTGGCAGCAGAGAGATCAGCCAGAAATGATAAGAACGAAACGTTAGAAGTAAATCACAACGTGGCAGCAGAGAGATCAGCCAGAAATGATAAGAACAAAACGTTAGAAGTAAATCACAACGTGGCAGCAGAGAGATCAGCCAGAAATGACAAGTAGAAAACGTGAGAAGTAATTCACAACGTGGCAGCAGAGAGATCACCCAGAAACGACAAGTAGAAAACATGAGAAGTAAATCACAACGTGGCAGCAGAGATATCAGCCAGAAATGACAAGAACAATACGTGAGAAGTAAATCACAACGTGGCAGCAGAGAGATCAGCCGGAAATGACAAGAACAAAACGTGAGAAGTAAATCACAATGTGGCAGCAGAGATCAGCCAGAAATGACGAGAGGAACACATGAGAAGTAAATCACAACGTGGTAGCAGAGATCAGCCAGAAATGACGAGAGGAACACATGAGAAGTAAATCACAACGTGGTAGCAGAGAGATCAGCCAGAAATTATAAGAACAATACGTGAGAAGTAAATCACAACGTGGCAGCAGAGATATCAGCCAGAAATGACAAGAACAATACGTGAGAAGTAAATCACAACGTGGCAGCAGAGAGATCAGCCGGAAATGACAAGAACAAAACATGAGAAGTAAATCACAACGTGGCAGCAGAGAGATCAGCCAGAAATGACAAATAGAAAACGTAAGAAGTAATTCACAACGTGGCAGCAGAGAGATCAGCCAGAAATGACAAGTAGAAAACGTGAGAAGTAAATCACAACATGGCAGCAGAGAGATCACCCAGAAACGACAAGTAGAAAACATGAGAAGTAAATCACAACGTGGCAGCAGAGATATCAGCCAGAAATGAAAGGAAGAAAACATGAGAAGTAAATCACAACGTGGCAGCAGAGAGATCAGCCGGAAATGACAAGAACAAAACGTGAGAAGTAAATCAAAACATTGCAGCAGAGAGATCAGCCAGAAATGATAAGAACAAAACATGAGAAGTAAATCACAACGTGGCAGCAGAGAGATCAGCCAGAAATGATAAGAACAAAACGTTAGAAGTAAATCACAACGTGGCAGCAGAGATATCAGCCAGAAATGATAAGAACAAAACGTGAGAAGTAAATCACAACATGGCAGCACAGAGATCACCCAGAAACGACAAGTAGAACACATGAGAAGTAAATCACAACGTGGCAGCAGAGATATCAGCCAGAAATGACAGGAAGAAAACGTGAGAAGTAAATCACAACGTGGCAGCAGAGAAATCAGCCGGAAATGACAAGAACAAAACATGAGAAGTAAATCAAAACATGGCAGCAGAGAGATCAGCCAGAAATGACAAGAAAAAAACATGAGAAGTAAATCACAACGTGGCAGCAGAGAGATCAGCCAGAAATGATAAGAACGAAACGTTAGAAGTAAATCACAACGTGGCAGCAGAGAGATCAGCCAGCAATGATAAAAACAAAACGTTAGAAGTAAATCACAACGTGGCAGCAGAGAGATCAGCCAGAAACGACAAGTAGAAAACATGAGAAGTAAATCACAACGTGGCAGCAGAGAGATCAGCCGGAAATGACAAGAACAAAACGTGAGAAGTAAATCAAAACATTGCAGCAGAGAGATCAGCCAGAAATGATAAGAACAAAACATGAGAAGTAAATCACAACGTGGCAGCAGAGAGATCAGCCAGAAATGATAAGGACAAAACGTTAGAAGTAAATCACAACGTGGCAGCAGAGAGATCAGCCAGAAATGATAAGAACAAAACGTGAGAAGTAAATCACAACATGGCAGCAGAGAGATCAGCCAGAAACGACAAGTAGAAAACATGAGAAGTAAATCACAACGTGGCAGCAGAGAGATCAGCCGGAAATGACAAGAACAAAACGTGAGAAGTAAATCAAAACATGGCGGCAGAGAGATCAGCCAGAAATGATAAGAACAAAACATGAGAAGTAAATCACAATGTGGCAGCAGAGATAAGCCAGAAATGACGAGAGGAACACATGAGAAGTAAATCACAACGTGGTAGCAGAGAGATCAGCCAGAAATTATAAGAACAATACGTGAGAAGTAAATCACAACGTGGCAGCAGAGAGATCAGCCAGAAACGACAAGAAGAAAACATGAGAAGTGAATCACAACGTGGCAGCAGAGAGATCAGCCAGAAATGACAGGAAGAAAACATGAGAAGTAAATCACAACGTGGCAGCAGAGAGATCAGCCGGAAATGACAAGAACAAAACGTGAGAAGTAAATCAAAACATTGCAGCAGAGAGATCAGCCAGAAATGATAAGAACAAAACATGAGAAGTAAATCACAACGTGGCAGCAGAGAGATCAGCCAGAAATGATAAGAACAAAACGTGAGAAGTAAATCACACCATGGCAGCACAGAGATCACCCAGAAACGACAAGAAAAAAACATGAGAAGTAAATCACAACGTGGCAGCAGAGAGATCAGCCGGAAATGACAAGAACAAAACGTGAGAAGTAAATCAAAACATTGCAGCAGAGAGATCACCCAGAAACGACAAGTAGAAAACATGAGAAGTAAATCACAACGTGGCAGCAGAGAGATCAGCCAGAAATGACAAGAACAAAACGTGAGAAGTAAATCACAACATGGCAGCAGAGATATCAGCCAGAAATGATAAGAACAAAACATGAGAAGTAAATCACAATGTGGCAGCAGAGATCAGCCAGAAATGACGAGAGGAACACATGAGAAGTATATCACAACGTGGCAGCAGAGATATCAGCCAGAAATGACAGGAAGAAAACGTGAGAAGTAAATCACAACGTGGCAGCAGAGAGATCAGCCGGAAATGACAAGAACAAAACGTGAGAAGTAAATCACAACGTGGCAGCAGAGAGATCAGCCAGAAATGATAAGAACGAAACGTTAGAAGTAAATCACAACGTGGCAGCAGAGAGATCAGCCAGAAATGATAAGAACAAAACGTTAGAAGTAAATCACAACGTGGCAGCAGAGAGATCAGCCAGAAATGACAAGTAGAAAACGTGAGAAGTAATTCACAACGTGGCAGCAGAGAGATCACCCAGAAACGACAAGTAGAAAACATGAGAAGTAAATCACAACGTGGCAGCAGAGATATCAGCCAGAAATGACAAGAACAAAACGTGAGAAGTAAATCACAACGTGGCAGCAGAGAGATCAGCCGGAAATGACAAGAACAAAACGTGAGAAGTAAATCAAAACATGGCGGCAGAGAGATCAGCCAGAAATGATAAGAACAAAACATGAGAAGTAAATCACAATGTGGCAGCAGAGATCAGCCAGAAATGACGAGAGGAACACATGAGAAGTAAATCACAACGTGGTAGCAGAGAGATCAGCCAGAAATTATAAGAACAATACGTGAGAAGTAAATCACAACGTGGCAGCAGAGAGATCAGCCAGAAACGACAAGTAGAAAACATGAGAAGTGAATCACAACGTGGCAGCAGAGAGATCAGCCAGAAATGACAGGAAGAAAACATGAGAAGTAAATCACAACGTGGCAGCAGAGAGATCAGCCAGAAATGACAAATAGAAAACGTAAGAAGTAATTCACAACGTGGCAGCAGAGAGATCATCCAGAAACGACAAGTAGAAAACATGAGAAGTAAATCACAACGTGGCAGCAGAGATATCAGCCAGAAATGACAGGAAGAAAACGTGAGAAGTAAATCACAACGTGGCAGCAGAGAGATCAGCCGGAAATGACAAGAACAAAACGTGAGAAGTAAATCAAAACATGGCGGCAGAGAGATCAGCCAGAAATGATAAGAACAAAACATGAGAAGTAAATCACAATGTGGCAGCAGAGATAAGCCAGAAATGACGAGAGGAACACATGAGAAGTAAATCACAACGTGGTAGCAGAGAGATCAGCCAGAAATTATAAGAACAATACGTGAGAAGTAAATCACAACGTGGCAGCAGAGATATCAGCCAGAAATGATAAGAACAAAACGTGAGAAGTAAATCACAACATGGCAGCACAGAGATCACCCAGAAACGACAAGTAGAACACATGAGAAGTAAATCACAACGTGGCAGCAGAGAGATCAGCCAGAAATGATAAGAACGAAACGTTAGAAGTAAATCACAACGTGGCAGCAGAGAGATCAGCCAGAAATGATAAAAACAAAACGTTAGAAGTAAATCACAACGTGGCAGCAGAGAGATCAGCCAGAAACGACAAGTAGAAAACATGAGAAGTAAATCACAACGTGGCAGCAGAGAGATCAGCCGGAAATGACAAGAACAAAACGTGAGAAGTAAATCAAAACATTGCAGCAGAGAGATCAGCCAGAAATGATAAGAACAAAACATGAGAAGTAAATCACAACGTGGCAGCAGAGAGATCAGCCAGAAATGATAAGGACAAAACGTTAGAAGTAAATCACAACGTGGCAGCAGAGAGATCAGCCAGAAATGATAAGAACAAAACGTGAGAAGTAAATCACAACATGGCAGCAGAGAGATCAGCCAGAAACGACAAGTAGAAAACATGAGAAGTAAATCACAACGTGGCAGCAGAGAGATCAGCCGGAAATGACAAGAACAAAACGTGAGAAGTAAATCAAAACATGGCGGCAGAGAGATCAGCCAGAAATGATAAGAACAAAACATGAGAAGTAAATCACAATGTGGCAGCAGAGATAAGCCAGAAATGACGAGAGGAACACATGAGAAGTAAATCACAACGTGGTAGCAGAGAGATCAGCCAGAAATTATAAGAACAATACGTGAGAAGTAAATCACAACGTGGCAGCAGAGAGATCAGCCAGAAACGACAAGAAGAAAACATGAGAAGTGAATCACAACGTGGCAGCAGAGAGATCAGCCAGAAATGACAGGAAGAAAACATGAGAAGTAAATCACAACGTGGCAGCAGAGAGATCAGCCGGAAATGACAAGAACAAAACATGAGAAGTAAATCACAACGTGGCAGCAGAGAGATCAGCCAGAAATGACAAATAGAAAACGTAAGAAGTAATTCACAACGTGGCAGCAGAGAGATCAGCCAGAAATGACAAGTAGAAAACGTGAGAAGTAAATCACAACATGGCAGCAGAGAGATCACCCAGAAACGACAAGTAGAAAACATGAGAAGTAAATCACAACGTGGCAGCAGAGATATCAGCCAGAAATGACAGGAAGAAAACATGAGAAGTAAATCACAACGTGGCAGCAGAGAGATCAGCCGGAAATGACAAGAACAAAACGTGAGAAGTAAATCAAAACATTGCAGCAGAGAGATCAGCCAGAAATGATAAGAACAAAACATGAGAAGTAAATCACAACGTGGCAGCAGAGAGATCAGCCAGAAATGATAAGAACAAAACGTGAGAAGTAAATCACAACATGGCAGCACAGAGATCACCCAGAAACGACAAGAAAAAAACATGAGAAGTAAATCACAACGTGGCAGCAGAGAGATCAGCCAGAAACGACAAGTAGAAAACGTGAGAAGTAAATCACAACGTGGCAGCAGAGAGATCAGCCAGAAACGACAGGAAGAAAACATGAGAAGTAAATCACAACGTGGCAGCAGAGAGATCAGCCGGAAATGACAAGAAAAAAACGTGAGAAGTAAATCAAAACATTGCAGCAGAGAGATCAGCCAGAAATGATAAGAACAAAACATGAGAAGTAAATCACAACGTGGCAGCAGAGAGATCAGCCAGAAATGATAAGAACAAAACGTTAGAAGTAAATCACAACGTGGCAGCAGAGAGATCAGCCAGAAATGATAAGAACAAAACGTGAGAAGTAAATCACAACATGGCAGCAGAGAGATCACCCAGAAACGACAAGTAGAAAACATGAGAAGTAAATCACAACGTGGCAGCAGAGAGATCAGCCGGAAATGACAAGAACAAAACGTGAGAAGTAAATCAAAACATGGCGGCAGAGAGATCAGCCAGAAATGATAAGAACAAAACATGAGAAGTAAATCACAATGTGGCAGCAGAGATAAGCCAGAAATGACGAGAGGAACACATGAGAAGTAAATCACAACGTGGTAGCAGAGAGATCAGCCAGAAATTATAAGAACAATACGTGAGAAGTAAATCACAACGTGGCAGCAGAGAGATCAGCCAGAAACGACAAGAAGAAAACATGAGAAGTGAATCACAACGTGGCAGCAGAGAGATCAGCCAGAAATGACAGGAAGAAAACATGAGAAGTAAATCACAACGTGGCAGCAGAGAGATCAGCCGGAAATGACAAGAACAAAACATGAGAAGTAAATCACAACGTGGCAGCAGAGAGATCAGCCAGAAATGACAAATAGAAAACGTAAGAAGTAATTCACAACGTGGCAGCAGAGAGATCAGCCAGAAATGACAAGTAGAAAACGTGAGAAGTAAATCACAACATGGCAGCAGAGAGATCACCCAGAAACGACAAGTAGAAAACATGAGAAGTAAATCACAACGTGGCAGCAGAGATATCAGCCAGAAATGACAGGAAGAAAACATGAGAAGTATATCACAACGTGGCAGCAGAGAGATCAGCCGGAAATGACAAGAACAAAACGTGAGAAGTAAATCAAAACATTGCAGCAGAGAGATCAGCCAGAAATGATAAGAACAAAACATGAGAAGTAAATCACAACGTGGCAGCAGAGAGATCAGCCAGAAATGATAAGAACAAAACGTGAGAAGTAAATCACAACATGGCAGCACAGAGATCACCCAGAAACGACAAGTAGAAAACATGAGAAGTAAATCACAACGTGGCAGCAGAGATATCAGCCAGAAATGACAGGAAGAAAACGTGAGAAGTAGATTACAACGTGGCAGCAGAGAGATCAGCCGGAAATGACAAGAACAAAACGTGAGAAGTAAATCACAACATGGCAGCAGAGAGATCAGCCAGAAATGACAAGAAAAAAACATGAGAAGTAAATCACAACGTGGCAGCAGAGAGATCAGCCAGAAATGATAAGAACGAAACGTTAGAAGTAAATCACAACGTGGCAGCAGAGAGATCAGCCAGAAATGATAAGAAGAAAACGTTAGAAGTAAATCACAACGTGGCAGCAGAGAGATCAGCCAGAAACGACAAGTAGAAAACATGAGAAGTGAATCACAACGTGGCAGCAGAGAGATCAGCCAGAAATGACAGGAAGAAAACATGAGAAGTAAATCACAACGTGGCAGCAGAGAGATCAGCCGGAAATGGCAAGAACAAAACGTGAGAAGTAAATCAAAACATGGCAGCAGAGAGATCAGCCAGAAATTATAAGAACAAAACGTGAGAAGTAAATCACAACGTGGCAGCAGTGAGATCAGCCAGAAATGACTAGAGGAACACGTGAGAAGTAAATCACAACGTAGCAGCAGAGAGATCAGCCAGAAATGACAAGAAAAAACATGAGAAGTAAATCACAACGTGGCAGCAGAGAGATCAGGCAGAAATGACTAGAGGAACACATGACAAGTAAATCACAACGTGGCAGCAGAGAGATCAGCCAGAAATGACAGGAAGAAAACGTGAGAAGTAAACCACAACGTGGCAGCAGAGAGATCAGCCGGAAATGACAAGAACAAAACGTGAGAAGTAAATCAAAACATGGCGGCAGAGAGATCAGCCAGAAATGATAAGAACAAAACGTGAGAAGTAAATCAAAACATGGCAGCAGAGAGATCAGCCAGAAATGACAAGAAAAAAACATGAGAAGTAAATCACAACGTGGCAGCAGAGAGATCAGCCAGAAATGATAAGAACGAAACGTTAGAAGTAAATCACAACGTGGCAGCAGAGAGATCAGCCAGAAATGATAAAAACAAAACGTTAGAAGTAAATCACAACATGGCAGCAGAGAGATCAGCCAGAAACGACAAGTAGAAAACATGAGAAGTAAATCACAACGTGGCAGCAGAGAGATCAGCCGGAAATGACAAGAACAAAACGTGAGAAGTAAATCAAAACATGGCGGCAGAGAGATCAGCCAGAAATGATAAGAACAAAACATGAGAAGTAAATCACAATGTGGCAGCAGAGATAAGCCAGAAATGACGAGAGGAACACATGAGAAGTAAATCACAACGTGGTAGCAGAGAGATCAGCCAGAAATTATAAGAACAATACGTGAGAAGTAAATCACAACGTGGCAGCAGAGAGATCACCCAGAAACGAAAAGTAGAAAACATGAGAAGTAAATCACAACGTGGCAGCAGAGATATCAGCCAGAAATGACAGGAAGAAAACATGAGAAGTAAATCACAACGTGGCAGCAGAGAGCTCAGCCGGAAATGACAAGAACAAAACGTGAGAAGTAAATCAAAACATGGCGGCAGAGAGATCAGCCAGAAATGATAAGAACAAAACATGAGAAGTAAATCACAATGTGGCAGCAGAGATCAGCCAGAAATGACGAGAGGAACACATGAGAAGTAAATCACAACGTGGTAGCAGAGAGATCAGCCAGAAATTATAAGAACAATACGTGAGAAGTAAATCACAACGTGGCAGCAGAGAGATCAGCCAGAAACGACAAGTAGAAAACATGAGAAGTGAATCACAACGTGGCAGCAGAGAGATCAGCCAGAAATGACAGGAAGAAAACATGAGAAGTAAATCACAACGTGGCAGCAGAGAGATCAGCCGGAAATGACAAGAACAAAACGTGAGAAGTAAATCAAAACTTGGCAGCAGAGAGATCAGCCAGAAATTATAAGAACAAAACGTGAGAAGTAAATCACAACGTGGCAGCAGAGAGATCAGCCAGAAATGACAAATAGAAAACGTAAGAAGTAATTCACAACGTGGCAGCAGAGATCAGCCAGAAATGACGAGAGGAACACATGAGAAGTAAATCAAAACATTGCAGCAGAGAGATCAGCCAGAAATGATAAGAACAAAACATGAGAAGTAAATCACAACGTGGCAGCAGAGAGATCAGCCAGAAATGATAAGAACAAAACGTTAGAAGTAAATCACAACGTGGCAGCAGAGAGATCAGCCAGAAATGATAAGAACAAAACGTGAGAAGTAAATCACAACATGGCAGCAGAGAGATCACCCAGAAACGACAAGTAGAAAACATGAGAAGTAAATCACAACGTGGCAGCAGAGAGATCAGCCGGAAATGACAAGAACAAAACGTGAGAAGTAAATCAAAACATGGCGGCAGAGAGATCAGCCAGAAATGATAAGAACAAAACATGAGAAGTAAATCACAATGTGGCAGCAGAGATAAGCCAGAAATGACGAGAGGAACACATGAGAAGTAAATCACAACGTGGTAGCAGAGAGATCAGCCAGAAATTATAAGAACAATACGTGAGAAGTAAATCACAACGTGGCAGCAGAGAGATCAGCCAGAAACGACAAGAAGAAAACATGAGAAGTGAATCACAACGTGGCAGCAGAGAGATCAGCCAGAAATGACAGGAAGAAAACATGAGAAGTAAATCACAACGTGGCAGCAGAGAGATCAGCCGGAAATGACAAGAACAAAACATGAGAAGTAAATCACAACGTGGCAGCAGAGAGATCAGCCAGAAATGACAAATAGAAAACGTAAGAAGTAATTCACAACGTGGCAGCAGAGAGATCAGCCAGAAATGACAAGTAGAAAACGTGAGAAGTAAATCACAACATGGCAGCAGAGAGATCACCCAGAAACGACAAGTAGAAAACATGAGAAGTAAATCACAACGTGGCAGCAGAGATATCAGCCAGAAATGACAGGAAGAAAACATGAGAAGTATATCACAACGTGGCAGCAGAGAGATCAGCCGGAAATGACAAGAACAAAACGTGAGAAGTAAATCAAAACATTGCAGCAGAGAGATCAGCCAGAAATGATAAGAACAAAACATGAGAAGTAAATCACAACGTGGCAGCAGAGAGATCAGCCAGAAATGATAAGAACAAAACGTGAGAAGTAAATCACAACATGGCAGCACAGAGATCACCCAGAAACGACAAGTAGAAAACATGAGAAGTAAATCACAACGTGGCAGCAGAGATATCAGCCAGAAATGACAGGAAGAAAACGTGTGAAGTAGATTACAACGTGGCAGCAGAGAGATCAGCCGGAAATGACAAGAACAAAACGTGAGAAGTAAATCACAACATGGCAGCAGAGAGATCAGCCAGAAATGACAAGAAAAAAACATGAGAAGTAAATCACAACGTGGCAGCAGAGAGATCAGCCAGAAATGATAAGAACGAAACGTTAGAAGTAAATCACAACGTGGCAGCAGAGAGATCAGCCAGAAATGATAAAAACAAAACGTTAGAAGTAAATCACAATGTGGCAGCAGAGAGATCAGCCAGAAACGACAAGTAGAAAACATGAGAAGTGAATCACAACGTGGCAGCAGAGAGATCAGCCAGAAATGACAGGAAGAAAACATGAGAAGTAAATCACAACGTGGCAGCAGAGAGATCAGCCGGAAATGGCAAGAACAAAACGTGAGAAGTAAATCAAAACATGGCAGCAGAGAGATCAGCCAGAAATTATAAGAACAAAACGTGAGAAGTAAATCACAACGTGGCAGCAGTGAGATCAGCCAGAAATGACAAATAGAAAACGTAAGAAGTAATTCACAACGTGGCAGCAGAGAGATCAGCCAGAAATGACTAGAGGAACACGTGAGAAGTAAATCACAACGTAGCAGCAGAGAGATCAGCCAGAAATGACAAGAAAAAACATGAGAAGTAAATCACAACGTGGCAGCAGAGAGATCAGGCAGAAATGACTAGAGGAACACATGACAAGTAAATCACAACGTGGCAGCAGAGAGATCAGCCATAAATGATAAGAACAAAACGTGAGAAGTAAATCACAACGTGGCAGCAGAGAGATCAGCCAGAAATGACAAGAACAAAACGTGAGAAGTAAATCACAACATGGCAGCAGAGAGATCAGCCAGAAGTTATAAGAACAAAACATGAGAAGTAAATCACAATGTGGCAGCAGAGATCAGCCAGAAATGACGAGAGGAACACATGAGAAGTAAATCACAACGTGGTAGCAGAGAGATCAGCCAGAAATGATAAGAACAAAACGTTAGAAGTAAATCACAACGTGGCAGCAGAGAGATCAGCCAGAAATGATAAGAACGAAACTTTAGAAGTAAATCACAACGTGGCAGCAGAGAGATCAGCCAGAAATGATAAGAAGAAAACGTTAGAAGTAAATCACAACGTGGCAGCAGAGAGATCAGCCAGAAATGACAAGTAGAAAACGTGAGAAGTAATTCACAACGTGGCAGCAGAGAGATCACCCAGAAACGAAAAGTAGAAAACATGAGAAGTAAATCACAACGTGGCAGCAGAGATATCAGCCAGAAATGACAGGAAGAAAACATGAGAAGTAAATCACAACGTGGCAGCAGAGAGCTCAGCCGGAAATGACAAGAACAAAACGTGAGAAGTAAATCAAAACATGGCGGCAGAGAGATCAGCCAGAAATGATAAGAACAAAACATTAGAAGTAAATCACAATGTGGCAGCAGAGATCAGCCAGAAATGACGAGAGGAACACATGAGAAGTAAATCACAACGTGGCAGCAGAGAGATCAGCCAGAAATTATAAGAACAATACGTGAGAAGTAAATCACAACGTGGCAGCAGAGAGATCAGCCAGAAACGACAAGTAGAAAACATGAGAAGTGAATCACAACGTGGCAGCAGAGAGATCAGCCAGAAATGACAGGAAGAAAACATGAGAAGTAAATCACAACGTGGCAGCAGAGAGATCAGCCGGAAATGACAAGAACAAAACGTGAGAAGTAAATCAAAACTTGGCAGCAGAGAGATCAGCCAGAAATTATAAGAACAAAACGTGAGAAGTAAATCACAACGTGGCAGCAGAGAGATCAGCCAGAAATGACAAATAGAAAACGTAAGAAGTAATTCACAACGTGGCAGCAAAGAGATCAGCCAGAAATGACAAGTAGAAAACGTGAGAAGTAAATCACAACATGGCAGCAGAGAGATCACCCAGAAACGACAAGTAGAAAACATGAGAAGTAAATCACAGCGTGGCAGCATTAATATCAGCCAGAAATGACAGGAAGAAAACATGAGAAGTAAATCACAACGTGGCAGCAGAGAGATCAGCCGGAAATGACAAGAACAAAACGTGAGAAGTAAATCAAAACATTGCAGCAGAGAGATCAGCCAGAAATGACAAGAAAAAAACATGAGAAGTAAATCACAACGTGGCAGCAGAGAGATCAGCCAGAAATGATAAGAACGAAACGTTAGAAGTAAATCACAACGTGGCAGCAGAGAGATCAGCCAGAAATGATAAAAACAAAACGTTAGAAGTAAATCACAACGTGGCAGCAGAGAGATCAGCCAGAAACGACAAGTAGAAAACATGAGAAGTAAATCACAACGTGGCAGCAGAGAGATCAGCCGGAAATGACAAGAACAAAACGTGAGAAGTAAATCAAAACATTGCAGCAGAGAGATCAGCCAGAAATGATAAGAACAAAACATGAGAAGTAAATCACAACGTGGCAGCAGAGAGATCAGCCAGAAATGATAAGGACAAAACGTTAGAAGTAAATCACAACGTGGCAGCAGAGAGATCAGCCAGAAATGATAAGAACAAAACGTGAGAAGTAAATCACAACATGGCAGCAGAGAGATCAGCCAGAATCGACAAGTAGAAAACATGAGAAGTAAATCACAACGTGGCAGCAGAGAGATCAGCCGGAAATGACAAGAACAAAACGTGAGAAGTAAATCAAAACATGGCGGCAGAGAGATCAGCCAGAAATGATAAGAACAAAACATGAGAAGTAAATCACAATGTGGCAGCAGAGATAAGCCAGAAATGACGAGAGGAACACATGAGAAGTAAATCACAACGTGGTAGCAGAGAGATCAGCCAGAAATTATAAGAACAATACGTGAGAAGTAAATCACAACGTGGCAGCAGAGAGATCAGCCAGAAACGACAAGAAGAAAACATGAGAAGTGAATCACAACGTGGCAGCAGAGAGATCAGCCAGAAATGACAGGAAGAAAACATGAGAAGTAAATCACAACGTGGCAGCAGAGAGATCAGCCGGAAATGACAAGAACAAAACATGAGAAGTAAATCACAACGTGGCAGCAGAGAGATCAGCCAGAAATGACAAATAGAAAACGTAAGAAGTAATTCACAACGTGGCAGCAGAGAGATCAGCCAGAAATGACAAGTAGAAAACGTGAGAAGTAAATCACAACATGGCAGCAGAGAGATCACCCAGAAACGACAAGTAGAAAACATGAGAAGTAAATCACAACGTGGCAGCAGAGATATCAGCCAGAAATGACAGGAAGAAAACATGAGAAGTAAATCACAACGTGGCAGCAGAGAGATCAGCCGGAAATGACAAGAACAAAACGTGAGAAGTAAATCACAACGTAGCAGCAGAGAGATCAGCCAGAAATGACAAGAAAAAACATGAGAAGTAAATCACAACGTGGCAGCAGAGAGATCAGGCAGAAATGACTAGAGGAACACATGACAAGTAAATCACAACGTGGCAGCAGAGAGATCAGCCATAAATGATAAGAACAAAACGTGAGAAGTAAATCACAACGTGGCAGCAGAGAGATCAGCCAGAAATGACAAGAACAAAACGTGAGAAGTAAATCACAACATGGCAGCAGAGAGATCAGCCAGAAGTTATAAGAAAAAAACATGAGAAGTAAATCACAATGTGGCAGCAGAGATCAGCCAGAAATGACGAGAGGAACACATGAGAAGTAAATCACAACGTGGTAGCAGAGAGATCAGCCAGAAATGATAAGAACAAAACGTTAGAAGTAAATCACAACGTGGCAGCAGAGAGATCAGCCAGAAATGATAAGAACGAAACTTTAGAAGTAAATCACAACGTGGCAGCAGAGAGATCAGCCAGAAATGATAAGAAGAAAACGTTAGAAGTAAATCACAACGTGGCAGCAGAGAGATCAGCCAGAAATGACAAGTAGAAAACGTGAGAAGTAATTCACAACGTGGCAGCAGAGAGATCACCCAGAAACGAAAAGTAGAAAACATGAGAAGTAAATCACAACGTGGCAGCAGAGATATCAGCCAGAAATGACAGGAAGAAAACATGAGAAGTAAATCACAAAGTGGCAGCAGAGAGCTCAGCCGGAAATGACAAGAACAAAACGTGAGAAGTAAATCAAAACATGGCGGCAGAGAGATCAGCCAGAAATGATAAGAACAAAACATGAGAAGTAAATCACAATGTGGCAGCAGAGATCAGCCAGAAATGACGAGAGGAACACATGAGAAGTAAATCACAACGTGGTAGCAGAGAGATCAGCCAGAAATTATAAGAACAATACGTGAGAAGTAAATCACAACGTGGCAGCAGAGAGATCAGCCAGAAACGACAAGTAGAAAACATGAGAAGTGAATCACAACGTGGCAGCAGAGAGATCAGCCAGAAATGACAGGAAGAAAACATGAGAAGTAAATCACAACGTGGCAGCAGAGAGATCAGCCGGAAATGACAAGAACAAAACGTGAGAAGTAAATCAAAACTTGGCAGCAGAGAGATCAGCCAGAAATTATAAGAACAAAACGTGAGAAGTAAATCACAACGTGGCAGCAGAGAGATCAGCCAGAAATGACAAATAGAAAACGTAAGAAGTAATTCACAACGTGGCAGCAGAGATCAGCCAGAAATGACGAGAGGAACACATGAGAAGTAAATCAAAACATTGCAGCAGAGAGATCAGCCAGAAATGATAAGAACAAAACATGAGAAGTAAATCACAACGTGGCAGCAGAGAGATCAGCCAGAAATGATAAGAACAAAACGTTAGAAGTAAATCACAACGTGGCAGCAGAGAGATCAGCCAGAAATGATAAGAACAAAACGTGAGAAGTAAATCACAACATGGCAGCAGAGAGATCACCCAGAAACGACAAGTAGAAAACATGAGAAGTAAATCACAACGTGGCAGCAGAGAGATCAGCCGGAAATGACAAGAACAAAACGTGAGAAGTAAATCAAAACATGGCGGCAGAGAGATCAGCCAGAAATGATAAGAACAAAACATGAGAAGTAAATCACAATGTGGCAGCAGAGATAAGCCAGAAATGACGAGAGGAACACATGAGAAGTGAATCACAACGTGGCAGCAGAGAGATCAGCCAGAAATGACAGGAAGAAAACATGAGAAGTAAATCACAACGTGGCAGCAGAGAGATCAGCCGGAAATGACAAGAACAAAACATGAGAAGTAAATCACAACGTGGCAGCAGAGAGATCAGCCAGAAATGACAAATAGAAAACGTAAGAAGTAATTCACAACGTGGCAGCAGAGAGATCAGCCAGAAATGACAAGTAGAAAACGTGAGAAGTAAATCACAACATGGCAGCAGAGAGATCACCCAGAAACGACAAGTAGAAAACATGAGAAGTAAATCACAACGTGGCAGCAGAGATATCAGCCAGAAATGACAGGAAGAAAACATGAGAAGTATATCACAACGTGGCAGCAGAGAGATCAGCCGGAAATGACAAGAACAAAACGTGAGAAGTAAATCAAAACATTGCAGCAGAGAGATCAGCCAGAAATGATAAGAACAAAACATGAGAAGTAAATCACAACGTGGCAGCAGAGAGATCAGCCAGAAATGATAAGAACAAAACGTGAGAAGTAAATCAAAACATTGCAGCAGAGAGATCAGCCAGAAATGACAAGTAGAAAACATGAGAAGTAAATCACAACGTGGCAGCAGAGATATCAGCCAGAAATGACAGGAAGAAAACGTGAGAAGTAGATTACAACGTGGCAGCAGAGAGATCAGCCGGAAATGACAAGAACAAAACGTGAGAAGTAAATCACAACATGGCAGCAGAGAGATCAGCCAGAAATGACAAGAAAAAAACATGAGAAGTAAATCACAACGTGGCAGCAGAGAGATCAGCCAGAAATGATAAGAACGAAACGTTAGAAGTAAATCACAACGTGGCAGCAGAGAGATCAGCCAGAAATGATAAAAACAAAACGTTAGAAGTAAATCACAACGTGGCAGCAGAGAGATCAGCCAGAAACGACAAGTAGAAAACATGAGAAGTGAATCACAACGTGGCAGCAGAGAGATCAGCCAGAAATGACAGGAAGAAAACATGAGAAGTAAATCACAACGTGGCAGCAGAGAGATCAGCCGGAAATGGCAAGAACAAAACGTGAGAAGTAAATCAAAACATGGCAGCAGAGAGATCAGCCAGAAATTATAAGAACAAAACGTGAGAAGTAAATCACAACGTGGCAGCAGTGAGATCAGCCAGAAATGACAAATAGAAAACGTAAGAAGTAATTCACAACGTGGCAGCAGAGAGATCAGCCAGAAATGACTAGAGGAACACGTGAGAAGTAAATCACAACGTAGCAGCAGAGAGATCAGCCAGAAATGACAAGAAAAAACATGAGAAGTAAATCACAACGTGGCAGCAGAGAGATCAGGCAGAAATGACTAGAGGAACACATGACAAGTAAATCACAACGTGGCAGCAGAGAGATCAGCCATAAATGATAAGAACAAAACGTGAGAAGTAAATCACAACGTGGCAGCAGAGAGATCAGCCAGAAATGACAAGAACAAAACGTGAGAAGTAAATCACAACATGGCAGCAGAGAGATCAGCCAGAAGTTATAAGAACAAAACATGAGAAGTAAATCACAATGTGGCAGCAGAGATCAGCCAGAAATGACGAGAGGAACACATGAGAAGTAAATCACAACGTGGTAGCAGAGAGATCAGCCAGAAATGATAAGAACAAAACGTTAGAAGTAAATCACAACGTGGCAGCAGAGAGATCAGCCAGAAATGATAAGAACGAAACTTTAGAAGTAAATCACAACGTGGCAGCAGAGAGATCAGCCAGAAATGATAAGAAGAAAACGTTAGAAGTAAATCACAACGTGGCAGCAGAGAGATCAGCCAGAAATGACAAGTAGAAAACGTGAGAAGTAATTCACAACGTGGCAGCAGAGAGATCACCCAGAAACGAAAAGTAGAAAACATGAGAAGTAAATCACAACGTGGCAGCAGAGATATCAGCCAGAAATGACAGGAAGAAAACATGAGAAGTAAATCACAACGTGGCAGCAGAGAGCTCAGCCGGAAATGACAAGAACAAAACGTGAGAAGTAAATCAAAACATGGCGGCAGAGAGATCAGCCAGAAATGATAAGAACAAAACATGAGAAGTAAATCACAATGTGGCAGCAGAGATCAGCCAGAAATGACGAGAGGAACACATGAGAAGTAAATCACAACGTGGTAGCAGAGAGATCAGCCAGAAATTATAAGAACAATACGTGAGAAGTAAATCACAACGTGGCAGCAGAGAGATCAGCCAGAAACGACAAGTAGAAAACATGAGAAGTGAATCACAACGTGGCAGCAGAGAGATCAGCCAGAAATGACAGGAAGAAAACATGAGAAGTAAATCACAACGTGGCAGCAGAGAGATCAGCCGGAAATGACAAGAACAAAACGTGAGAAGTAAATCAAAACTTGGCAGCAGAGAGATCAGCCAGAAATTATAAGAACAAAACGTGAGAAGTAAATCACAACGTGGCAGCAGAGAGATCAGCCAGAAATGACAAATAGAAAACGTAAGAAGTAATTCACAACGTGGCAGCAAAGAGATCAGCCAGAAATGACAAGTAGAAAACGTGAGAAGTAAATCACAACATGGCAGCAGAGAGATCACCCAGAAACGACAAGTAGAAAACATGAGAAGTAAATCACAGCGTGGCAGCATTAATATCAGCCAGAAATGACAGGAAGAAAACATGAGAAGTAAATCACAACGTGGCAGCAGAGAGATCAGCCGGAAATGACAAGAACAAAACGTGAGAAGTAAATCAAAACATTGCAGCAGAGAGATCAGCCAGAAATGACAAGAAAAAAACATGAGAAGTAAATCACAACGTGGCAGCAGAGAGATCAGCCAGAAATGATAAGAACGAAACGTTAGAAGTAAATCACAACGTGGCAGCAGAGAGATCAGCCAGAAATGATAAAAACAAAACGTTAGAAGTAAATCACAACGTGGCAGCAGAGAGATCAGCCAGAAACGACAAGTAGAAAACATGAGAAGTAAATCACAACGTGGCAGCAGAGAGATCAGCCGGAAATGACAAGAACAAAACGTGAGAAGTAAATCAAAACATTGCAGCAGAGAGATCAGCCAGAAATGATAAGAACAAAACATGAGAAGTAAATCACAACGTGGCAGCAGAGAGATCAGCCAGAAATGATAAGGACAAAACGTTAGAAGTAAATCACAACGTGGCAGCAGAGAGATCAGCCAGAAATGATAAGAACAAAACGTGAGAAGTAAATCACAACATGGCAGCAGAGAGATCAGCCAGAAACGACAAGTAGAAAACATGAGAAGTAAATCACAACGTGGCAGCAGAGAGATCAGCCGGAAATGACAAGAACAAAACGTGAGAAGTAAATCAAAACATGGCGGCAGAGAGATCAGCCAGAAATGATAAGAACAAAACATGAGAAGTAAATCACAATGTGGCAGCAGAGATAAGCCAGAAATGACGAGAGGAACACATGAGAAGTAAATCACAACGTGGTAGCAGAGAGATCAGCCAGAAATTATAAGAACAATACGTGAGAAGTGAATCACAACGTGGCAGCAGAGAGATCAGCCAGAAATGACAGGAAGAAAACATGAGAAGTAAATCACAACGTGGCAGCAGAGAGATCAGCCGGAAATGACAAGAACAAAACATGAGAAGTAAATCACAACGTGGCAGCAGAGAGATCAGCCAGAAATGACAAATAGAAAACGTAAGAAGTAATTCACAACGTGGCAGCAGAGAGATCAGCCAGAAATGACAAGTAGAAAACGTGAGAAGTAAATCACAACATGGCAGCAGAGAGATCACCCAGAAACGACAAGTAGAAAACATGAGAAGTAAATCACAACGTGGCAGCAGAGATATCAGCCAGAAATGACAGGAAGAAAACATGAGAAGTAAATCACAACGTGGCAGCAGAGAGATCAGCCGGAAATGACAAGAACAAAACGTGAGAAGTAAATCAAAACATTGCAGCAGAGAGATCAGCCAGAAATGATAAGAACAAAACATGAGAAGTAAATCACAACGTGGCAGCAGAGAGATCAGCCAGAAATGATAAGAACAAAACGTGAGAAGTAAATCACAACATGGCAGCACAGAGATCACCCAGAAACGACAAGAAAAAAACATGAGAAGTAAATCACAACGTGGCAGCAGAGAGATCAGCCAGAAACGACAAGTAGAAAACGTGAGAAGTAAATCACAACGTGGCAGCAGAGAGATCAGCCAGAAATGACAGGAAGAAAACATGAGAAGTAAATCACAACGTGGCAGCAGAGAGATCAGCCGGAAATGACAAGAAAAAAACGTGAGAAGTAAATCAAAACATTGCAGCAGAGAGATCAGCCAGAAATGATAAGAACAAAACATGAGAAGTAAATCACAACGTGGCAGCAGAGAGATCAGCCAGAAATGATAAGAACAAAACGTTAGAAGTAAATCACAACGTGGCAGCAGAGAGATCAGCCAGAAATGATAAGAACAAAACGTGAGAAGTAAATCACAACATGGCAGCAGAGAGATCAGCCAGAAACGACAAGAAGAAAACATGAGAAGTGAATCACAACGTGGCAGCAGAGAGATCAGCCAGAAATGACAGGAAGAAAACATGAGAAGTAAATCACAACGTGGCAGCAGAGAGATCAGCCGGAAATGACAAGAACAAAACATGAGAAGTAAATCACAACGTGGCAGCAGAGAGATCAGCCAGAAATGACAAATAGAAAACGTAAGAAGTAATTCACAACGTGGCAGCAGAGAGATCAGCCAGAAATGACAAGTAGAAAACGTGAGAAGTAAATCACAACATGGCAGCAGAGAGATCACCCAGAAACGACAAGTAGAAAACATGAGAAGTAAATCACAACGTGGCAGCAGAGATATCAGCCAGAAATGACAGGAAGAAAACATGAGAAGTATATCACAACGTGGCAGCAGAGAGATCAGCCGGAAATGACAAGAACAAAACGTGAGAAGTAAATCAAAACATTGCAGCAGAGAGATCAGCCAGAAATGATAAGAACAAAACATGAGAAGTAAATCACAACGTGGCAGCAGAGAGATCAGCCAGAAATGATAAGAACAAAACGTGAGAAGTAAATCACAACATGGCAGCACAGAGATCACCCAGAAACGACAAGTAGAAAACATGAGAAGTAAATCACAACGTGGCAGCAGAGATATCAGCCAGAAATGACAGGAAGAAAACGTGAGAAGTAGATTACAACGTGGCAGCAGAGAGATCAGCCGGAAATGACAAGAACAAAACGTGAGAAGTAAATCACAACATGGCAGCAGAGAGATCAGCCAGAAATGACAAGAAAAAAACATGAGAAGTAAATCACAACGTGGCAGCAGAGAGATCAGCCAGAAATGATAAGAACGAAACGTTAGAAGTAAATCACAACGTGGCAGCAGAGAGATCAGCCAGAAATGATAAAAACAAAACGTCAGAAGTAAATCACAACGTGGCAGCAGAGAGATCAGCCAGAAACGACAAGTAGAAAACATGAGAAGTGAATCACAACGTGGCAGCAGAGAGATCAGCCAGAAATGACAGGAAGAAAACATGAGAAGTAAATCACAACGTGGCAGCAGAGAGATCAGCCGGAAATGGCAAGAACAAAACGTGAGAAGTAAATCAAAACATGGCAGCAGAGAGATCAGCCAGAAATTATAAGAACAAAACGTGAGAAGTAAATCACAACGTGGCAGCAGTGAGATCAGCCAGAAATGACAAATAGAAAACGTAAGAAGTAATTCACAACGTGGCAGCAGAGAGATCAGCCAGAAATGACTAGAGGAACACGTGATAAGTAAATCACAACGTAGCAGCAGAGAGATCAGCCAGAAATGACAAGAAAAAACATGAGAAGTAAATCACAACGTGGCAGCAGAGAGATCAGGCAGAAATGACTAAAGGAACACATGACAAGTAAATCACAACGTGGCAGCAGAGAGATCAGCCATAAATGATAAGAACAAAACGTGAGAAGTAAATCACAACGTGGCAGCAGAGAGATCAGCCAGAAATGACAAGAACAAAACGTGAGAAGTAAATCACAACATGGCAGCAGAGAGATCAGCCAGAAGTTATAAGAAAAAAACATGAGAAGTAAATCACAATGTGGCAGCAGAGATCAGCCAGAAATGACGAGAGGAACACATGAGAAGTAAATCACAACGTGGTAGCAGAGAGATCAGCCAGAAATGATAAGAACAAAACGTTAGAAGTAAATCACAACGTGGCAGCAGAGAGATCAGCCAGAAATGATAAGAACGAAACGTTAGAAGTAAATCACAACGTGGCAGCAGAGAGATCAGCCAGAAATGACAGGAAGAAAACATGAGAAGTAAATCACAACGTGGCAGCAGAGAGATCAGCCGGAAATGACAAGAACAAAACGTGAGAAGTAAATCAAAACTTGGCAGCAGAGAGATCAGCCAGAAATTATAAGAACAAAACGTGAGAAGTAAATCACAACGTGGCAGCAGAGAGATCAGCCAGAAATGACAAATAGAAAACGTAAGAAGTAATTCACAACGTGGCAGCAAAGAGATCAGCCAGAAATGACAAGTAGAAAACGTGAGAAGTAAATCACAACATGGCAGCAGAGAGATCACCCAGAAACGACAAGTAGAAAACATGAGAAGTAAATCACAGCGTGGCAGCATTAATATCAGCCAGAAATGACAGGAAGAAAACATGAGTAGTAAATCACAACGTGGCAGCAGAGAGATCAGCCGGAAATGACAAGAACAAAACGTGAGAAGTAAATCAAAACTTGGCAGCAGAGAGATCAGCCAGAAATTATAAGAACAAAACGTGAGAAGTAAATCACAACGTGGCAGCAGAGAGATCAGCCAGAAATGACAAATAGAAAACGTAAGAAGTAATTCACAACGTGGCAGCAAAGAGATCAGCCAGAAATGACAAGTAGAAAACGTGAGAAGTAAATCACAACATGGCAGCAGAGAGATCACCCAGAAACGACAAGTAGAAAACATGAGAAGTAAATCACAGCGTGGCAGCATTAATATCAGCCAGAAATGACAGGAAGAAAACATGAGAAGTAAATCACAACGTGGCAGCAGAGAGATCAGCCGGAAATGACAAGAACAAAACGTGAGAAGTAAATCAAAACATTGCAGCAGAGAGATCAGCCAGAAATGACAAGAAAAAAACATGAGAAGTAAATCACAACGTGGCAGCAGAGAGATCAGCCAGAAATGATAAGAACGAAACGTTAGAAGTAAATCACAACGTGGCAGCAGAGAGATCAGCCAGAAATGATAAAAACAAAACGTTAGAAGTAAATCACAACGTGGCAGCAGAGAGATCAGCCAGAAACGACAAGTAGAAAACATGAGAAGTAAATCACAACGTGGCAGCAGAGAGATCAGCCGGAAATGACAAGAACAAAACGTGAGAAGTAAATCAAAACATTGCAGCAGAGAGATCAGCCAGAAATGATAAGAACAAAACATGAGAAGTAAATCACAACGTGGCAGCAGAGAGATCAGCCAGAAATGATAAGGACAAAACGTTAGAAGTAAATCACAACGTGGCAGCAGAGAGATCAGCCAGAAATGATAAAAACAAAACGTTAGAAGTAAATCACAACGTGGCAGCAGAGAGATCAGCCAGAAACGACAAGTAGAAAACATGAGAAGTGAATCACAACGTGGCAGCAGAGAGATCAGCCAGAAATGACAGGAAGAAAACATGAGAAGTAAATCACAACGTGGCAGCAGAGAGATCAGCCGGAAATGGCAAGAACAAAACGTGAGAAGTAAATCAAAACATGGCAGCAGAGAGATCAGCCAGAAATTATAAGAACAAAACGTGAGAAGTAAATCACAACGTGGCAGCAGTGAGATCAGCCAGAAATGACAAATAGAAAACGTAAGAAGTAATTCACAACGTGGCAGCAGAGAGATCAGCCAGAAATGACTAGAGGAACACGTGAGAAGTAAATCACAACGTAGCAGCAGAGAGATCAGCCAGAAATGACAAGAAAAAACATGAGAAGTAAATCACAACGTGGCAGCAGAGAGATCAGGCAGAAATGACTAAAGGAACACATGACAAGTAAATCACAACGTGGCAGCAGAGAGATCAGCCATAAATGATAAGAACAAAACGTGAGAAGTAAATCACAACGTGGCAGCAGAGAGATCAGCCAGAAATGACAAGAACAAAACGTGAGAAGTAAATCACAACATGGCAGCAGAGAGATCAGCCAGAAGTTATAAGAAAAAAACATGAGAAGTAAATCACAATGTGGCAGCAGAGATCAGCCAGAAATGACGAGAGGAACACATGAGAAGTAAATCACAACGTGGTAGCAGAGAGATCAGCCAGAAATGATAAGAACAAAACGTTAGAAGTAAATCACAACGTGGCAGCAGAGAGATCAGCCAGAAATGATAAGAACGAAACTTTAGAAGTAAATCACAACGTGGCAGCAGAGAGATCAGCCAGAAATGATAAGAAGAAAACGTTAGAAGTAAATCACAACGTGGCAGCAGAGAGATCAGCCAGAAATGACAAGTAGAAAACGTGAGAAGTAATTCACAACGTGGCAGCAGAGAGATCACCCAGAAACGAAAAGTAGAAAACATGAGAAGTAAATCACAACGTGGCAGCAGAGATATCAGCCAGAAATGACAGGAAGAAAACATGAGAAGTATATCACAACGTGGCAGCAGAGAGATCAGCCGGAAATGACAAGAACAAAACGTGAGAAGTAAATCAAAACATTGCAGCAGAGAGATCAGCCAGAAATGATAAGAACAAAACATGAGAAGTAACTCACAACGTGGCAGCAGAGAGATCAGCCAGAAATGATAAGAACAAAACGTGAGAAGTAAATCACAACATGGCAGCACAGAGATCACCCAGAAACGACAAGTAGAAAACATGAGAAGTAAATCACAACGTGGCAGCAGAGATATCAGCCAGAAATGACAGGAAGAAAACGTGAGAAGTAGATTACAACGTGGCAGCAGAGAGATCAGCCGGAAATGACAAGAACAAAACGTGAGAAGTAAATCACAACATGGCAGCAGAGAGATCAGCCAGAAATGACAAGAAAAAAACATGAGAAGTAAATCACAACGTGGCAGCAGAGAGATCAGCCAGAAATGATAAGAACGAAACGTTAGAAGTAAATCACAACGTGGCAGCAGAGAGATCAGCCAGAAATGATAAAAACAAAACGTTAGAAGTAAATCACAACGTGGCAGCAGAGAGATCAGCCAGAAACGACAAGTAGAAAACATGAGAAGTGAATCACAACGTGGCAGCAGAGAGATCAGCCAGAAATGACAGGAAGAAAACATGAGAAGTAAATCACAACGTGGCAGCAGAGAGATCAGCCGGAAATGGCAAGAACAAAACGTGAGAAGTAAATCAAAACATGGCAGCAGAGAGATCAGCCAGAAATTATAAGAACAAAACGTGAGAAGTAAATCACAACGTGGCAGCAGTGAGATCAGCCAGAAATGACAAATAGAAAACGTAAGAAGTAATTCACAACGTGGCAGCAGAGAGATCAGCCAGAAATGACTAGAGGAACACGTGAGAAGTAAATCACAACGTAGCAGCAGAGAGATCAGCCAGAAATGACAAGAAAAAACATGAGAAGTAAATCACAACGTGGCAGCAGAGAGATCAGGCAGAAATGACTAGAGGAACACATGACAAGTAAATCACAACGTGGCAGCAGAGAGATCAGCCATAAATGATAAGAACAAAACGTGAGAAGTAAATCACAACGTGGCAGCAGAGAGATCAGCCAGAAATGACAAGAACAAAACGTGAGAAGTAAATCACAACATGGCAGCAGAGAGATCAGCCAGAAGTTATAAGAAAAAAACATGAGAAGTAAATCACAATGTGGCAGCAGAGATCAGCCAGAAATGACGAGAGGAACACATGAGAAGTAAATCACAACGTGGTAGCAGAGAGATCAGCCAGAAATGATAAGAACAAAACGTTAGAAGTAAATCACAACGTGGCAGCAGAGAGATCAGCCAGAAATGATAAGAACGAAACTTTAGAAGTAAATCACAACGTGGCAGCAGAGAGATCAGCCAGAAATGATAAGAAGAAAACGTTAGAAGTAAATCACAACGTGGCAGCAGAGAGATCAGCCAGAAATGACAAGTAGAAAACGTGAGAAGTAATTCACAACGTGGCAGCAGAGAGATCACCCAGAAACGAAAAGTAGAAAACATGAGAAGTAAATCACAACGTGGCAGCAGAGATATCAGCCAGAAATGACAGGAAGAAAACATGAGAAGTAAATCACAACGTGGCAGCAGAGAGCTCAGCCGGAAATGACAAGAACAAAACGTGAGAAGTAAATCAAAACATGGCGGCAGAGAGATCAGCCAGAAATGATAAGAACAAAACATGAGAAGTAAATCACAATGTGGCAGCAGAGATCAGCCAGAAATGACGAGAGGAACACATGAGAAGTAAATCACAACGTGGTAGCAGAGAGATCAGCCAGAAATTATAAGAACAATACGTGAGAAGTAAATCACAACGTGGCAGCAGAGAGATCAGCCAGAAACGACAAGTAGAAAACATGAGAAGTGAATCACAACGTGGCAGCAGAGAGATCAGCCAGAAATGACAGGAAGAAAACATGAGAAGTAAATCACAACGTGGCAGCAGAGAGATCAGCCGGAAATGACAAGAACAAAACGTGAGAAGTAAATCAAAACTTGGCAGCAGAGAGATCAGCCAGAAATTATAAGAACAAAACGTGAGAAGTAAATCACAACGTGGCAGCAGAGAGATCAGCCAGAAATGACAAATAGAAAACGTAAGAAGTAATTCACAACGTGGCAGCAGAGATCAGCCAGAAATGACGAGAGGAACACATGAGAAGTAAATCAAAACATTGCAGCAGAGAGATCAGCCAGAAATGATAAGAACAAAACATGAGAAGTAAATCACAACGTGGCAGCAGAGAGATCAGCCAGAAATGATAAGAACAAAACGTTAGAAGTAAATCACAACGTGGCAGCAGAGAGATCAGCCAGAAGTTATAAGAAGAAAACGTTAGAAGTAAATCACAATGTGGCAGCAGAGATCAGCCAGAAATGACGAGAGGAACACATGAGAAGTAAATCACAACGTGGTAGCAGAGAGATCAGCCAGAAATGATAAGAACAAAACGTTAGAAGTAAATCACAACGTGGCAGCAGAGAGATCAGCCAGAAATGATAAGAACGAAACTTTAGAAGTAAATCACAACGTGGCAGCAGAGAGATCAGCCAGAAATGATAAGAAGAAAACGTTAGAAGTAAATCACAACGTGGCAGCAGAGAGATCAGCCAGAAATGACAAGTAGAAAACGTGAGAAGTAATTCACAACGTGGCAGCAGAGAGATCACCCAGAAACGAAAAGTAGAAAACATGAGAAGTAAATCACAACGTGGCAGCAGAGATATCAGCCAGAAATGACAGGAAGAAAACATGAGAAGTATATCACAACGTGGCAGCAGAGAGATCAGCCGGAAATGACAAGAACAAAACGTGAGAAGTAAATCAAAACATTGCAGCAGAGAGATCAGCCAGAAATGATAAGAACAAAACATGAGAAGTAACTCACAACGTGGCAGCAGAGAGATCAGCCAGAAATGATAAGAACAAAACGTGAGAAGTAAATCACAACATGGCAGCACAGAGATCACCCAGAAACGACAAGTAGAAAACATGAGAAGTAAATCACAACGTGGCAGCAGAGATATCAGCCAGAAATGACAGGAAGAAAACGTGAGAAGTAGATTACAACGTGGCAGCAGAGAGATCAGCCGGAAATGACAAGAACAAAACGTGAGAAGTAAATCACAACATGGCAGCAGAGAGATCAGCCAGAAATGACAAGAAAAAAACATGAGAAGTAAATCACAACGTGGCAGCAGAGAGATCAGCCAGAAATGATAAGAACGAAACGTTAGAAGTAAATCACAACGTGGCAGCAGAGAGATCAGCCAGAAATGATAAAAACAAAACGTTAGAAGTAAATCACAACGTGGCAGCAGAGAGATCAGCCAGAAACGACAAGTAGAAAACATGAGAAGTGAATCACAACGTGGCAGCAGAGAGATCAGCCAGAAATGACAGGAAGAAAACATGAGAAGTAAATCACAACGTGGCAGCAGAGAGATCAGCCGGAAATGGCAAGAACAAAACGTGAGAAGTAAATCAAAACATGGCAGCAGAGAGATCAGCCAGAAATTATAAGAACAAAACGTGAGAAGTAAATCACAACGTGGCAGCAGTGAGATCAGCCAGAAATGACAAATAGAAAACGTAAGAAGTAATTCACAACGTGGCAGCAGAGAGATCAGCCAGAAATGACTAGAGGAACACGTGAGAAGTAAATCACAACGTAGCAGCAGAGAGATCAGCCAGAAATGACAAGAAAAAACATGAGAAGTAAATCACAACGTGGCAGCAGAGAGATCAGGCAGAAATGACTAGAGGAACACATGACAAGTAAATCACAACGTGGCAGCAGAGAGATCAGCCATAAATGATAAGAACAAAACGTGAGAAGTAAATCACAACGTGGCAGCAGAGAGATCAGCCAGAAATGACAAGAACAAAACGTGAGAAGTAAATCACAACATGGCAGCAGAGAGATCAGCCAGAAGTTATAAGAAAAAAACATGAGAAGTAAATCACAATGTGGCAGCAGAGATCAGCCAGAAATGACGAGAGGAACACATGAGAAGTAAATCACAACGTGGTAGCAGAGAGATCAGCCAGAAATGATAAGAACAAAACGTTAGAAGTAAATCACAACGTGGCAGCAGAGAGATCAGCCAGAAATGATAAGAACGAAACTTTAGAAGTAAATCACAACGTGGCAGCAGAGAGATCAGCCAGAAATGATAAGAAGAAAACGTTAGAAGTAAATCACAACGTGGCAGCAGAGAGATCAGCCAGAAATGACAAGTAGAAAACGTGAGAAGTAATTCACAACGTGGCAGCAGAGAGATCACCCAGAAACGAAAAGTAGAAAACATGAGAAGTAAATCACAACGTGGCAGCAGAGATATCAGCCAGAAATGACAGGAAGAAAACATGAGAAGTAAATCACAACGTGGCAGCAGAGAGCTCAGCCGGAAATGACAAGAACAAAACGTGAGAAGTAAATCAAAACATGGCGGCAGAGAGATCAGCCAGAAATGATAAGAACAAAACATGAGAAGTAAATCACAATGTGGCAGCAGAGATCAGCCAGAAATGACGAGAGGAACACATGAGAAGTAAATCACAACGTGGTAGCAGAGAGATCAGCCAGAAATTATAAGAACAATACGTGAGAAGTAAATCACAACGTGGCAGCAGAGAGATCAGCCAGAAACGACAAGTAGAAAACATGAGAAGTGAATCACAACGTGGCAGCAGAGAGATCAGCCAGAAATGACAGGAAGAAAACATGAGAAGTAAATCACAACGTGGCAGCAGAGAGATCAGCCGGAAATGACAAGAACAAAACGTGAGAAGTAAATCAAAACTTGGCAGCAGAGAGATCAGCCAGAAATTATAAGAACAAAACGTGAGAAGTAAATCACAACGTGGCAGCAGAGAGATCAGCCAGAAATGACAAATAGAAAACGTAAGAAGTAATTCACAACGTGGCAGCAGAGATCAGCCAGAAATGACGAGAGGAACACATGAGAAGTAAATCAAAACATTGCAGCAGAGAGATCAGCCAGAAATGATAAGAACAAAACATGAGAAGTAAATCACAACGTGGCAGCAGAGAGATCAGCCAGAAATGATAAGAACAAAACGTTAGAAGTAAATCACAACGTGGCAGCAGAGAGATCAGCCAGAAATGATAAGAAGAAAACGTTAGAAGTAAATCACAACGTGGCAGCAGAGAGATCACCCAGAAACGACAAGTAGAAAACATGAGAAGTAAATCACAACGTGGCAGCAGAGAGATCAGCCGGAAATGACAAGAACAAAACGTGAGAAGTAAATCAAAACATGGCGGCAGAGAGATCAGCCAGAAATGATAAGAACAAAACATGAGAAGTAAATCACAATGTGGCAGCAGAGATAAGCCAGAAATGACGAGAGGAACACATGAGAAGTAAATCACAACGTGGTAGCAGAGAGATCAGCCAGAAATTATAAGAACAATACGTGAGAAGTAAATCACAACGTGGCAGCAGAGAGATCAGCCAGAAACGACAAGAAGAAAACATGAGAAGTGAATCACAACGTGGCAGCAGAGAGATCAGCCAGAAATGACAGGAAGAAAACATGAGAAGTAAATCACAACGTGGCAGCAGAGAGATCAGCCGGAAATGACAAGAACAAAACATGAGAAGTAAATCACAACGTGGCAGCAGAGAGATCAGCCAGAAATGACAAATAGAAAACGTAAGAAGTAATTCACAACGTGGCAGCAGAGAGATCAGCCAGAAATGACAAGTAGAAAACGTGAGAAGTAAATCACAACATGGCAGCAGAGAGATCACCCAGAAACGACAAGTAGAAAACATGAGAAGTAAATCACAACGTGGCAGCAGAGATATCAGCCAGAAATGACAGGAAGAAAACATGAGAAGTATATCACAACGTGGCAGCAGAGAGATCAGCCGGAAATGACAAGAACAAAACGTGAGAAGTAAATCAAAACATTGCAGCAGAGAGATCAGCCAGAAATGATAAGAACAAAACATGAGAAGTAAATCACAACGTGGCAGCAGAGAGATCAGCCAGAAATGATAAGAACAAAACGTGAGAAGTAAATCACAACATGGCAGCACAGAGATCACCCAGAAACGACAAGTAGAAAACATGAGAAGTAAATCACAACGTGGCAGCAGAGATATCAGCCAGAAATGACAGGAAGAAAACGTGAGAAGTAGATTACAACGTGGCAGCAGAGAGATCAGCCGGAAATGACAAGAACAAAACGTGAGAAGTAAATCACAACATGGCAGCAGAGAGATCAGCCAGAAATGACAAGAAAAAAACATGAGAAGTAAATCACAACGTGGCAGCAGAGAGATCAGCCAGAAATGATAAGAACGAAACGTTAGAAGTAAATCACAACGTGGCAGCAGAGAGATCAGCCAGAAATGATAAAAACAAAACGTTAGAAGTAAATCACAACGTGGCAGCAGAGAGATCAGCCAGAAACGACAAGTAGAAAACATGAGAAGTGAATCACAACGTGGCAGCAGAGAGATCAGCCAGAAATGACAGGAAGAAAACATGAGAAGTAAATCACAACGTGGCAGCAGAGAGATCAGCCGGAAATGGCAAGAACAAAACGTGAGAAGTAAATCAAAACATGGCAGCAGAGAGATCAGCCAGAAATTATAAGAACAAAACGTGAGAAGTAAATCACAACGTGGCAGCAGTGAGATCAGCCAGAAATGACAAATAGAAAACGTAAGAAGTAATTCACAACGTGGCAGCAGAGAGATCAGCCAGAAATGACTAGAGGAACACGTGAGAAGTAAATCACAACGTAGCAGCAGAGAGATCAGCCAGAAATGACAAGAAAAAACATGAGAAGTAAATCACAACGTGGCAGCAGAGAGATCAGGCAGAAATGACTAAAGGAACACATGACAAGTAAATCACAACGTGGCAGCAGAGAGATCAGCCATAAATGATAAGAACAAAACGTGAGAAGTAAATCACAACGTGGCAGCAGAGAGATCAGCCAGAAATGACAAGAACAAAACGTGAGAAGTAAATCACAACATGGCAGCAGAGAGATCAGCCAGAAGTTATAAGAAAAAAACATGAGAAGTAAATCACAATGTGGCAGCAGAGATCAGCCAGAAATGACGAGAGGAACACATGAGAAGTAAATCACAACGTGGTAGCAGAGAGATCAGCCAGAAATGATAAGAACAAAACGTTAGAAGTAAATCACAACGTGGCAGCAGAGAGATCAGCCAGAAATGATAAGAACGAAACTTTAGAAGTAAATCACAACGTGGCAGCAGAGAGATCAGCCAGAAATGATAAGAAGAAAACGTTAGAAGTAAATCACAACGTGGCAGCAGAGAGATCAGCCAGAAATGACAAGTAGAAAACGTGAGAAGTAATTCACAACGTGGCAGCAGAGAGATCACCCAGAAACGAAAAGTAGAAAACATGAGAAGTAAATCACAACGTGGCAGCAGAGATATCAGCCAGAAATGACAGGAAGAAAACATGAGAAGTATATCACAACGTGGCAGCAGAGAGATCAGCCGGAAATGACAAGAACAAAACGTGAGAAGTAAATCAAAACATTGCAGCAGAGAGATCAGCCAGAAATGATAAGAACAAAACATGAGAAGTAACTCACAACGTGGCAGCAGAGAGATCAGCCAGAAATGATAAGAACAAAACGTGAGAAGTAAATCACAACATGGCAGCACAGAGATCACCCAGAAACGACAAGTAGAAAACATGAGAAGTAAATCACAACGTGGCAGCAGAGATATCAGCCAGAAATGACAGGAAGAAAACGTGAGAAGTAGATTACAACGTGGCAGCAGAGAGATCAGCCGGAAATGACAAGAACAAAACGTGAGAAGTAAATCACAACGTGGCAGCAGAGAGATCAGCCAGAAATGACAAGAAAAAAACATGAGAAGTAAATCACAACGTGGCAGCAGAGAGATCAGCCAGAAATGATAAGAACGAAACGTTAGAAGTAAATCACAACGTGGCAGCAGAGAGATCAGCCAGAAATGATAAAAACAAAACGTTAGAAGTAAATCACAACGTGGCAGCAGAGAGATCAGCCAGAAACGACAAGTAGAAAACATGAGAAGTGAATCACAACGTGGCAGCAGAGAGATCAGCCAGAAATGACAGGAAGAAAACATGAGAAGTAAATCACAACGTGGCAGCAGAGAGATCAGCCGGAAATGGCAAGAACAAAACGTGAGAAGTAAATCAAAACATGGCAGCAGAGAGATCAGCCAGAAATTATAAGAACAAAACGTGAGAAGTAAATCACAACGTGGCAGCAGTGAGATCAGCCAGAAATGACAAATAGAAAACGTAAGAAGTAATTCACAACGTGGCAGCAGAGAGATCAGCCAGAAATGACTAGAGGAACACGTGAGAAGTAAATCACAACGTAGCAGCAGAGAGATCAGCCAGAAATGACAAGAAAAAACATGAGAAGTAAATCACAACGTGGCAGCAGAGAGATCAGGCAGAAATGACTAGAGGAACACATGACAAGTAAATCACAACGTGGCAGCAGAGAGATCAGCCATAAATGATAAGAACAAAACGTGAGAAGTAAATCACAACGTGGCAGCAGAGAGATCAGCCAGAAATGACAAGAACAAAACGTGAGAAGTAAATCACAACATGGCAGCAGAGAGATCAGCCAGAAGTTATAAGAAAAAAACATGAGAAGTAAATCACAATGTGGCAGCAGAGATCAGCCAGAAATGACGAGAGGAACACATGAGAAGTAAATCACAACGTGGTAGCAGAGAGATCAGCCAGAAATGATAAGAACAAAACGTTAGAAGTAAATCACAACGTGGCAGCAGAGAGATCAGCCAGAAATGATAAGAACGAAACTTTAGAAGTAAATCACAACGTGGCAGCAGAGAGATCAGCCAGAAATGATAAGAAGAAAACGTTAGAAGTAAATCACAACGTGGCAGCAGAGAGATCAGCCAGAAATGACAAGTAGAAAACGTGAGAAGTAATTCACAACGTGGCAGCAGAGAGATCACCCAGAAACGAAAAGTAGAAAACATGAGAAGTAAATCACAACGTGGCAGCAGAGATATCAGCCAGAAATGACAGGAAGAAAACATGAGAAGTAAATCACAACGTGGCAGCAGAGAGCTCAGCCGGAAATGACAAGAACAAAACGTGAGAAGTAAATCAAAACATGGCGGCAGAGAGATCAGCCAGAAATGATAAGAACAAAACATGAGAAGTAAATCACAATGTGGCAGCAGAGATCAGCCAGAAATGACGAGAGGAACACATGAGAAGTAAATCACAACGTGGTAGCAGAGAGATCAGCCAGAAATTATAAGAACAATACGTGAGAAGTAAATCACAACGTGGCAGCAGAGAGATCAGCCAGAAACGACAAGTAGAAAACATGAGAAGTGAATCACAACGTGGCAGCAGAGAGATCAGCCAGAAATGACAGGAAGAAAACATGAGAAGTAAATCACAACGTGGCAGCAGAGAGATCAGCCGGAAATGACAAGAACAAAACGTGAGAAGTAAATCAAAACTTGGCAGCAGAGAGATCAGCCAGAAATTATAAGAACAAAACGTGAGAAGTAAATCACAACGTGGCAGCAGAGAGATCAGCCAGAAATGACAAATAGAAAACGTAAGAAGTAATTCACAACGTGGCAGCAGAGATCAGCCAGAAATGACGAGAGGAACACATGAGAAGTAAATCAAAACATTGCAGCAGAGAGATCAGCCAGAAATGATAAGAACAAAACATGAGAAGTAAATCACAACGTGGCAGCAGAGAGATCAGCCAGAAATGATAAGAACAAAACGTTAGAAGTAAATCACAACGTGGCAGCAGAGAGATCAGCCAGAAATGATAAGAACAAAACGTGAGAAGTAAATCACAACATGGCAGCAGAGAGATCACCCAGAAACGACAAGTAGAAAACATGAGAAGTAAATCACAACGTGGCAGCAGAGAGATCAGCCGGAAATGACAAGAACAAAACGTGAGAAGTAAATCAAAACATGGCGGCAGAGAGATCAGCCAGAAATGATAAGAACAAAACATGAGAAGTAAATCACAATGTGGCAGCAGAGATAAGCCAGAAATGACGAGAGGAACACATGAGAAGTAAATCACAACGTGGTAGCAGAGAGATCAGCCAGAAATTATAAGAACAATACGTGAGAAGTAAATCACAACGTGGCAGCAGAGAGATCAGCCAGAAACGACAAGAAGAAAACATGAGAAGTGAATCACAACGTGGCAGCAGAGAGATCAGCCAGAAATGACAGGAAGAAAACATGAGAAGTAAATCACAACGTGGCAGCAGAGAGATCAGCCGGAAATGACAAGAACAAAACATGAGAAGTAAATCACAACGTGGCAGCAGAGAGATCAGCCAGAAATGACAAATAGAAAACGTAAGAAGTAATTCACAACGTGGCAGCAGAGAGATCAGCCAGAAATGACAAGTAGAAAACGTGAGAAGTAAATCACAACATGGCAGCAGAGAGATCACCCAGAAACGACAAGTAGAAAACATGAGAAGTAAATCACAACGTGGCAGCAGAGATATCAGCCAGAAATGACAGGAAGAAAACATGAGAAGTATATCACAACGTGGCAGCAGAGAGATCAGCCGGAAATGACAAGAACAAAACGTGAGAAGTAAATCAAAACATTGCAGCAGAGAGATCAGCCAGAAATGATAAGAACAAAACATGAGAAGTAAATCACAACGTGGCAGCAGAGAGATCAGCCAGAAATGATAAGAACAAAACGTGAGAAGTAAATCACAACATGGCAGCACAGAGATCACCCAGAAACGACAAGTAGAAAACATGAGAAGTAAATCACAACGTGGCAGCAGAGATATCAGCCAGAAATGACAGGAAGAAAACGTGAGAAGTAGATTACAACGTGGCAGCAGAGAGATCAGCCGGAAATGACAAGAACAAAACGTGAGAAGTAAATCACAACATGGCAGCAGAGAGATCAGCCAGAAATGACAAGAAAAAAACATGAGAAGTAAATCACAACGTGGCAGCAGAGAGATCAGCCAGAAATGATAAGAACGAAACGTTAGAAGTAAATCACAACGTGGCAGCAGAGAGATCAGCCAGAAATGATAAAAACAAAACGTTAGAAGTAAATCACAACGTGGCAGCAGAGAGATCAGCCAGAAACGACAAGTAGAAAACATGAGAAGTGAATCACAACGTGGCAGCAGAGAGATCAGCCAGAAATGACAGGAAGAAAACATGAGAAGTAAATCACAACGTGGCAGCAGAGAGATCAGCCGGAAATGGCAAGAACAAAACGTGAGAAGTAAATCAAAACATGGCAGCAGAGAGATCAGCCAGAAATTATAAGAACAAAACGTGAGAAGTAAATCACAACGTGGCAGCAGTGAGATCAGCCAGAAATGACAAATAGAAAACGTAAGAAGTAATTCACAACGTGGCAGCAGAGAGATCAGCCAGAAATGACTAGAGGAACACGTGAGAAGTAAATCACAACGTAGCAGCAGAGAGATCAGCCAGAAATGACAAGAAAAAACATGAGAAGTAAATCACAACGTGGCAGCAGAGAGATCAGGCAGAAATGACTAGAGGAACACATGACAAGTAAATCACAACGTGGCAGCAGAGAGATCAGCCATAAATGATAAGAACAAAACGTGAGAAGTAAATCAAAACATGGCGGCAGAGAGATCAGCCAGAAATGATAAGAACAAAACATGAGAAGTAAATCACAATGTGGCAGCAGAGATAAGCCAGAAATGACGAGAGGAACACATGAGAAGTAAATCACAACGTGGTAGCAGAGAGATCAGCCAGAAATTATAAGAACAATACGTGAGAAGTAAATCACAACGTGGCAGCAGAGAGATCAGCCAGAAACGACAAGAAGAAAACATGAGAAGTGAATCACAACGTGGCAGCAGAGAGATCAGCCAGAAATGACAGGAAGAAAACATGAGAAGTAAATCACAACGTGGCAGCAGAGAGATCAGCCGGAAATGACAAGAACAAAACATGAGAAGTAAATCACAACGTGGCAGCAGAGAGATCAGCCAGAAATGACAAATAGAAAACGTAAGAAGTAAATCACAACGTGGCAGCAGAGAGATCAGCCGGAAATGACAAGAACAAAACATGAGAAGTAAATCACAACGTGGCAGCAGAGAGATCAGCCAGAAATGACTAGAGGAACACGTGAGAAGTAAATCACAACGTAGCAGCAGAGAGATCAGCCAGAAATGACAAGAAAAAACATGAGAAGTAAATCACAACGTGGCAGCAGAGAGATCAGGCAGAAATGACTAGAGGAACACATGACAAGTAAATCACAACGTGGCAGCAGAGAGATCAGCCATAAATGATAAGAACAAAACGTGAGAAGTAAATCAAAACATGGCGGCAGAGAGATCAGCCAGAAATGATAAGAACAAAACATGAGAAGTAAATCACAATGTGGCAGCAGAGATAAGCCAGAAATGACGAGAGGAACACATGAGAAGTAAATCACAACGTGGTAGCAGAGAGATCAGCCAGAAATTATAAGAACAATACGTGAGAAGTAAATCACAACGTGGCAGCAGAGAGATCAGCCAGAAACGACAAGAAGAAAACATGAGAAGTGAATCACAACGTGGCAGCAGAGAGATCAGCCAGAAATGACAGGAAGAAAACATGAGAAGTAAATCACAACGTGGCAGCAGAGAGATCAGCCGGAAATGACAAGAACAAAACATGAGAAGTAAATCACAACGTGGCAGCAGAGAGATCAGCCAGAAATGACAAATAGAAAACGTAAGAAGTAATTCACAACGTGGCAGCAGAGAGATCAGCCAGAAATGACAAGTAGAAAACGTGAGAAGTAAATCACAACATGGCAGCAGAGAGATCACCCAGAAACGACAAGTAGAAAACATGAGAAGTAAATCACAACGTGGCAGCAGAGATATCAGCCAGAAATGACAGGAAGAAAACATGAGAAGTATATCACAACGTGGCAGCAGAGAGATCAGCCGGAAATGACAAGAACAAAACGTGAGAAGTAAATCAAAACATTGCAGCAGAGAGATCAGCCAGAAATGATAAGAACAAAACATGAGAAGTAAATCACAACGTGGCAGCAGAGAGATCAGCCAGAAATGATAAGAACAAAACGTGAGAAGTAAATCACAACATGGCAGCACAGAGATCACCCAGAAACGACAAGTAGAAAACATGAGAAGTAAATCACAACGTGGCAGCAGAGATATCAGCCAGAAATGACAGGAAGAAAACGTGAGAAGTAGATTACAACGTGGCAGCAGAGAGATCAGCCGGAAATGACAAGAACAAAACGTGAGAAGTAAATCACAACATGGCAGCAGAGAGATCAGCCAGAAATGACAAGAAAAAAACATGAGAAGTAAATCACAACGTGGCAGCAGAGAGATCAGCCAGAAATGATAAGAACGAAACGTTAGAAGTAAATCACAACGTGGCAGCAGAGAGATCAGCCAGAAATGATAAAAACAAAACGTTAGAAGTAAATCACAACGTGGCAGCAGAGAGATCAGCCAGAAACGACAAGTAGAAAACATGAGAAGTGAATCACAACGTGGCAGCAGAGAGATCAGCCAGAAATGACAGGAAGAAAACATGAGAAGTAAATCACAACGTGGCAGCAGAGAGATCAGCCGGAAATGGCAAGAACAAAACGTGAGAAGTAAATCAAAACATGGCAGCAGAGAGATCAGCCAGAAATTATAAGAACAAAACGTGAGAAGTAAATCACAACGTGGCAGCAGAGAGATCAGGCAGAAATGACTAGAGGAACACGTGAGAAGTAAATCACAACGTAGCAGCAGAGAGATCAGCCAGAAATGACAAGAAAAAACATGAGAAGTAAATCACAACGTGGCAGCAGAGAGATCAGGCAGAAATGACTAGAGGAACACATGACAAGTAAATCACAACGTGGCAGCAGAGAGATCAGCCATAAATGATAAGAACAAAACGTGAGAAGTAAATCACAACGTGGCAGCAGAGAGATCAGCCAGAAATGACAAGAACAAAACGTGAGAAGTAAATCACAACATGGCAGCAGAGAGATCAGCCAGAAGTTATAAGAACAAAACATGAGAAGTAAATCACAATGTGGCAGCAGAGATCAGCCAGAAATGACGAGAGGAACACATGAGAAGTAAATCACAACGTGGTAGCAGAGAGATCAGCCAGAAATGATAAGAACAAAACGTTAGAAGTAAATCACAACGTGGCAGCAGAGAGATCAGCCAGAAATGATAAGAACGAAACTTTAGAAGTAAATCACAACGTGGCAGCAGAGAGCTCAGCCAGAAATGATAAGAAGAAAACGTTAGAAGTAAATCACAATCACAACGTGGCAGCAGAGAGCTCAGCCGGAAATGACAAGAACAAAACGTGAGAAGTAAATCAAAACATGGCGGCAGAGAGATCAGCCAGAAATGATAAGAACAAAACATGAGAAGTAAATCACAATGTGGCAGCAGAGATCAGCCAGAAATGACGAGAGGAACACATGAGAAGTAAATCACAACGTGGTAGCAGAGAGATCAGCCAGAAATTATAAGAACAATACGTGAGAAGTAAATCACAACGTGGCAGCAGAGAGATCAGCCAGAAACGACAAGTAGAAAACATGAGAAGTGAATCACAACGTGGCAGCAGAGAGATCAGCCAGAAATGACAGGAAGAAAACATGAGAAGTAAATCACAACGTGGCAGCAGAGAGATCAGCCGGAAATGACAAGAACAAAACGTGAGAAGTAAATCAAAACTTGGCAGCAGAGAGATCAGCCAGAAATTATAAGAACAAAACGTGAGAAGTAAATCAAAACATGGCGGCAGAGAGATCAGCCAGAAATGATAAGAACAAAACATGAGAAGTAAATCACAATGTGGCAGCAGAGATAAGCCAGAAATGACGAGAGGAACACATGAGAAGTAAATCACAACGTGGTAGCAGAGAGATCAGCCAGAAATTATAAGAACAATACGTGAGAAGTAAATCACAACGTGGCAGCAGAGAGATCAGCCAGAAACGACAAGAAGAAAACATGAGAAGTGAATCACAACGTGGCAGCAGAGAGATCAGCCAGAAATGACAGGAAGAAAACATGAGAAGTAAATCACAACGTGGCAGCAGAGAGATCAGCCGGAAATGACAAGAACAAAACATGAGAAGTAAATCACAACGTGGCAGCAGAGAGATCAGCCAGAAATGACAAATAGAAAACGTAAGAAGTAATTCACAACGTGGCAGCAGAGAGATCAGCCAGAAATGACAAGTAGAAAACGTGAGAAGTAAATCACAACATGGCAGCAGAGAGATCACCCAGAAACGACAAGTAGAAAACATGAGAAGTAAATCACAACGTGGCAGCAGAGATATCAGCCAGAAATGACAGGAAGAAAACATGAGAAGTATATCACAACGTGGCAGCAGAGAGATCAGCCGGAAATGACAAGAACAAAACGTGAGAAGTAAATCAAAACATTGCAGCAGAGAGATCAGCCAGAAATGATAAGAACAAAACATGAGAAGTAAATCACAACGTGGCAGCAGAGAGATCAGCCAGAAATGATAAGAACAAAACGTGAGAAGTAAATCACAACATGGCAGCACAGAGATCACCCAGAAACGACAAGTAGAAAACATGAGAAGTAAATCACAACGTGGCAGCAGAGATATCAGCCAGAAATGACAGGAAGAAAACGTGAGAAGTAGATTACAACGTGGCAGCAGAGAGATCAGCCGGAAATGACAAGAACAAAACGTGAGAAGTAAATCACAACATGGCAGCAGAGAGATCAGCCAGAAATGACAAGAAAAAAACATGAGAATTAAATCACAACGTGGCAGCAGAGAGATCAGCCAGAAATGATAAGAACGAAACGTTAGAAGTAAATCACAACGTGGCAGCAGAGAGATCAGCCAGAAATGATAAAAACAAAACGTTAGAAGTAAATCACAACGTGGCAGCAGAGAGATCAGCCAGAAACGACAAGTAGAAAACATGAGAAGTGAATCACAACGTGGCAGCAGAGAGATCAGCCAGAAATGACAGGAAGAAAACATGAGAAGTAAATCACAACGTGGCAGCAGAGAGATCAGCCGGAAATGGCAAGAACAAAACGTGAGAAGTAAATCAAAACATGGCAGCAGAGAGATCAGCCAGAAATTATAAGAACAAAACGTGAGAAGTAAATCACAACGTGGCAGCAGTGAGATCAGCCAGAAATGACAAATAGAAAACGTAAGAAGTAATTCACAACGTGGCAGCAGAGAGATCAGCCAGAAATGACTAGAGGAACACGTGAGAAGTAAATCACAACGTAGCAGCAGAGAGATCAGCCAGAAATGACAAGAAAAAACATGAGAAGTAAATCACAACGTGGCAGCAGAGAGATCAGGCAGAAATGACTAGAGGAACACATGACAAGTAAATCACAACGTGGCAGCAGAGAGATCAGCCATAAATTATAAGAACAAAACGTGAGAAGTAAATCACAACGTGGCAGCAGAGAGATCAGCCAGAAATGACAAGAACAAAACGTGAGAAGTAAATCACAACATGGCAGCAGAGAGATCAGCCAGAAGTTATAAGAACAAAACATGAGAAGTAAATCACAATGTGGCAGCAGAGATCAGCCAGAAATGACGAGAGGAACACATGAGAAGTAAATCACAACGTGGTAGCAGAGAGATCAGCCAGAAATGATAAGAACAAAACGTTAGAAGTAAATCACAACGTGGCAGCAGAGAGATCAGCCAGAAATGATAAGAACGAAACTTTAGAAGTAAATCACAACGTGGCAGCAGAGAGCTCAGCCAGAAATGATAAGAAGAAAACGTTAGAAGTAAATCACAATCACAACGTGGCAGCAGAGAGCTCAGCCGGAAATGACAAGAACAAAACGTGAGAAGTAAATCAAAACATTGCAGCAGAGAGATCAGCCAGAAATGATAAGAACAAAACGTAAGAAGTAAATCACAACGTGGCAGCAGAGAGATCAGCCAGAAATGATAAGAACAAAACGTGAGAAGTAAATCACAACATGGCAGCAGAGAGATCACCCAGAAACGATAAGTAGAAAACATGAGAAGTAAATCACAACGTGGCAGCAGAGATATCAGCCAGAAATGACAGGAAGAAAACGTGAGAAGTAAATCACAACGTGGCAGCAGAGAGATCAGCCGGAAATGACAGGAAGAAAACATGAGAAGTAAATCAAAACATGTCGGCAGAGAGATCAGCCAGAAATGATAAGAACAAAACATGAGAAGTAAATCACAATGTGGCAGCAGAGATAAGCCAGAAATGACGAGAGGAACAAATGAGAAGTAAATCACAACGTGGTAGCAGAGAGATCAGCCAGAAATTATAAGAACAAAACGTGAGAAGTAAAGCACAACGTGGCAGCAGAGAGATCAGCCAGAAATGACAAATAGAAAACGTAAGAAGTAAATCACAACGTGGCAGCAGAGAGATCAGTCAGAAATAACAAGTAGAAAACGTGAGAAGTAAATCACAACATGGCAGCAGAGAGATCACCCAGAAACGACAAGTAGAAAACATGAGAAGTAAATCACAACGTGGCAGCAGAGATATCAGCCAGAAATGACAGGAAGAAAACATGAGAAGTAAATCACAACGTGGAGCAGAGAGATCAGCCGGAAATGACAAGAACAAAACGTGAGAAGTAAATCAAAACATTGCAGCAGAGAGATCAGCCAGAAATGATAAGAACAAAACATGAGAAGTAAATCACAACGTGGCAGCAGAGAGATCAGCCAGAAATGATAAGAACAAAACGTGAGAAGTAAATCACAACATGGCAGCAGAGAGATCACCCAGAAACGACAAGTAGAAAACATGAGAAGTAAATCACAACGTGGCAGCAGAGATATCAGCCAGAAATGACAGGAAGAAAACGTGAGAAGTAAATCACAACGTAGCAGCAGAGAGATCAGCCGGAAATGACAAGAACAAAACGTGAGAAGTAAATCAAAACATGGCAGCAGAGAGATCAGCCAGAAATGACAAGAAAAAAACATGAGAAGTAAATCACAACGTGGCAGCAGAGAGATCAGCCAGAAATGATAAGAACGAAACGTTAGATGTAAATCACAACGTGGCAGCAGAGAGATCAGCCAGAAATGATAAAAACAAAACGTTAGAAGTAAATCACAACGTGGCAGCAGAGAGATCAGCCAGAAATGACAAGAACAAAACATGAGAAGTAAATCACAACGTGGCAGCAGAGATATCAGCCAGAAATGACAGGAAGAAAACATGAGAAGTAAATCACAACGTGGCAGCAGAGAGATCAGCCGGAAATGACAAGAACAAAACGTGAGAAGTAAATCAAAACATGGCGGCAGAGAGATCAGCCAGAAATGATAAGAACAAAACATGAGAAGTAAATCACAATGTGACAACAGAGATCAGCCAGAAATGACGAGAGGAACACATGAGAAGTAAATCACAACGTGGTAGCAGAGAGATCAGCCAGAAATTATAAGAACAATACGTGAGAAGTAAATCACAACGTGGCAGCAGAGAGATCAGCCAGAAACGACAAGTAGAAAACATGAGAAGTGAATCACAACGTGGCAGCAGAGAGATCAGCCAGAAATGACAGGAAGAAAACATGAGAAGTAAATCACAACGTGGCAGCAGAGAGATCAGCCGGAAATGACAAGAACAAAACGTGAGAAGTAAATCGAAACATGGCAGCAGAGAGATCAGCCAGAAATTATAAGAACAAAACGTGAGAAGTAAATCACAACGTGGCAGCAGAGAGATCAGCCAGAAATGACAAATAGAAAACGTAAGAAGTAATTCACAACGTGGCAGCAGAGAGATCAGCCAGAAATGACTAGAGGAACACGTGAGAAGTAAATCACAACGTGGCAGCAGAGAGATCAGCCAGAAATGACAAGAAAAAACATGAGAAGGAAATCACAACGTGGCAGCAGAGAGATCAGGCAGAAATGACTAGAGGAACACATGACAAGTAAATCAAAACGTGGCAGCAGAGAGATCAGCCATAAATGATAAGAACAAAACGTGAGAAGTAAATCACAATGTGGCAGCAGAGAGATCAGCCAGAAATGACAAGTAGAAAACGTGAGAAGTAATTCACAACGTGGCAGCAGAGAGATCACCCAGAAACGACAAGTAGAAAACATGAGAAGTAAATCACAACGTGGCAGCAGAGAGATCAGCCAGAAATGATAAGAACAAAACATGAGAAGTAAATCACAATGTGGCAGCAGAGATCAGCCAAAAATGACGAGAGGAACACATGAGAAGTAAATCACAACGTGGTAGCAGAGAGATCAGCCAGAAATAACAGGAAGAAAACATGAGAAGTAAATCACAACGTGGCAGCAGAGAGATCAGCCGGAAATGACAAGAACAAAACGTGAGAAGTAAATCAAAACATGGCAGCAAGGAGATCAGCCAGAAATGATAAGAACAAAACGTTAGAAGTAAATCACAACGTGGCAGCAGAGAGATCAGCCAGAAATGATAAGAACGAAACGTTAGAAGTAAATCACAACGTGGCAGCAGAGAGATCAGCCAGAAATGATAAGAACAAAACATGAGAAGTAAATCACAACGTGGCAGCAGAGAGATCAGCCAGAAATGATAAGAACAAAACATGAGAAGTAAATCACAACGTGGCAGCAGAGATCAGCCAGAAATGACGAGAGGAACACATGAGAAGTAAATCACAACGTGGTAGCAGAGAGATCAGCCAGAAATAACAGGAAGAAAACATGAGAAGTAAATCACAACGTGGCAGCAGAGAGATCAGCCGGAAATGACAAGAACAAAACGTGAGAAGTAAATCACAACATGGCAGCAGAGAGATCAGCCAGAAATGATAAGAACAAAACATGAGAAGTAAATCACAATGTGGCAGCAGAGATCAGCCAGAAATGACGAGAGGAACACATGAGATGTAAATCACAACGTGGTAGCAGAGAGATCAGCCAGAAATAACAGGAAGAAAACATGAGAAGTAAATCACAACGTGGCAGCAGAGAGATCAGCCGGAAATGACAAGAACAAAACGTGAGAAGTAAATCAAAACATGGCAGCAAGGAGATCAGCCAGAAATGATAAGAACAAAACGTTAGAAGTAAATCACAACGTGGCAGCAGAGAGATCAGCCAGAAATGATAAGAACGAAACGTTAGAAGTAAATCACAACGTGGCAGCAGAGAGATCAGCCAGAAATGATAAGAACAAAACGTTAGAAGTAAATCACAACGTGGCAGCAGAGAGATCAGCCAGAAATGACAAGTAGAAAACGTGAGAAGTAATTCACAACGTGGCAGCAGAGAGATCAGCCAGAAATGACAAATAGAAAACATAAGAAGTAATTCACAACGTGGCAGCAGAGAGATCAGCCAGAAATGACAAGTAGAAAACGTGAGAATTAAATCACAACATGGCAGCAGAGAGATCACCCAGAAACGACAAGTAGAAAACATGAGAAGTAAATCACAACGTGGCAGCAGAGATATGACCCAGAAACGACAAGTAGAAAACATGAGAAGTAAATCACAACGTGGCAGCAGAGAGATCAGCCAGAAATGACAAGTAGAAAACGTGAGAAGTAAATCACAATGTGGCAGCAGAGAGATCAGCCGGAAATGACAAGAACAAAACGTGAGAAGTAAATCAAAACATTGCAGCAGAGAGATCAGCCAGAAACGACAAGTAGAAAACGTTAGAAGTAAATCAAAACATGGCAGCAGAGAGATCAGCAAGAAATTATAAGAACAAAACGTGAGAAGTAAATCACAACGTGGCAGCAGTGAGATCAGCCAAAAATGACAAATACAAAACGTAAGAAGTAATTCACAACGTGGCAGCAGAGAGATCAGCCAGAAATGACTAGAGGAACACGTGAGAAGTAAATCACAACGTGGCAGCAGAGAGATCAGCCAGAAATGACAAGAAAAAACATGAGAAGTAAATCACAACGTGGCAGCAGAGAGATCAGCCATAAATGATAAGAACAAAACGTGAGAAGTAAATCACAACGTGGCAGCAGAGAGATCAGCCAGAAATGACTAGAGGAACACGTGAGAAGTAAATCACAACGTGGCAGCAGAGAGATCAGCCAGAAATGACAAGAAAAAACATGAGAAGGAAATCACAACGTGGCAGCAGAGAGATCAGGCAGAAATGACTAGAGGAACACATGACAAGTAAATCAAAACGTGGCAGCAGAGAGATCAGCCATAAATGATAAGAACAAAACGTGAGAAGTAAATCACAACGTGGCAGCAGAGAGATCAGCCAGAAATGACAAGTAGAAAACATGAGAAGTAAATCACAACGTGGCAGCAGAGAGATCAGCCAGAAATGATAAGAACAAAACATGAGAAGTAAATCACAATGTGGCAGCAGAGAGATCAGCCAGAAATGATAAGAACAAAACATGAGAAGTAAATCACAATGTGGCAGCAGAGATCAGCCAGAAATGACGAGAGGAACACATGAGAAGTAAATCACAACGTGGCAGCAGAGATCAGCCAGAAATGACGAGAGGAACACATGAGAAGTAAATCACAACGTGGCAGCAGAGAGATCAGCCGGAAATGACAAGAACAAAACGTGAGAAGTAAATCACAACATGGCAGCAGAGAGATCAGCCAGAAATGATAAGAACAAAACATGAGAAGTAAATCACAATGTGGCAGCAGAGATCAGCCAGAAATGACGAGAGGAACACATGAGAAGTAAATCACAACGTGGTAGCAGAGAGATAAGCCAGAAATAACAGGAAGAAAACATGAGAAGTAAATCACAACGTGGCAGCAGAGAAATCAGCCGGAAATGACAAGAACAAAATGTGAGAAGTAAATCAAAACATGGCAGCAAGGAGATCAGCCAGAAATGATAAGAACAAAACGTTAGAAGTAAATCACAACGTGGCAGCAGAGAGATCAGCCAGAAATGATAAGAACGAAACGTTAGAAGTAAATCACAACGTGGCAGCAGAGAGATCAGCCAGAAATGATAAGAACAAAACGTTAGAAGTAAATCACAACGTGGCAGCAGAGAGATCAGCCAGAAATGACAAGTAGAAAACGTGAGAAGTAATTCACAACGTGGCAGCAGAGAGATCACCCAGAAACGACAAGTAGAAAACATGAGAAGTAAATCACAACGTGGCAGCAGAGAGATCACCCAGAAACGACAAGTAGAAAACATGAGAAGTAAATCACAACGTGGCAGCAGAGAGATCAGCCAGAAATGACAAGTAGAAAACGTGAGAAGTAAATCACAACGTGGCAGCAGAGAGATCAGCCGGAAATGACAAGAACAAAACGTGAGAAGTAAATCAAAACATTGCAGCAGAGAGATCAGCCAGAAATGATAAGAACAAAACGTGAGAAGTAAATCACAACGTGGCAGCAGAGAGATCAGCCAGAAATGATAAGAACAAAACGTTAGAAGTAAATCACAACGTGGCAGCAGAGAGATCAGCCGGAAATGACAAGAACAAAACGTGAGAAGTAAATCAAAACATGGCAGCAGAGAGATCAGCCAGAAATTATAAGAACAAAACGTGAGAAGTAAATCACAACGTGGCAGCAGTGAGATCAGCCAGAAATGACAAATAGAAAACGTAAGAAGTAATTCACAACGTGGCAGCAGAGAGATCAGCCAGAAATGATAAGAACAAAACATGAGAAGTAAATCACAATGTGGCAGCAGAGATAAGTCCGAAATGACGAGAGGAACACATGAGAAGTAAATCACAACGTGGTAGCAGAGAGATAAGCCAGAAATAACAGGAAGAAAACATGAGAAGTAAATCACAACGTGGCAGCAGAGAGATCAGCCGGAAATGACAAGAACAAAACGTTAGAAGTAAATCAAAACATGGCAACAAGGAGATCAGCCAGAAATGATAAGAACAAAACGTTAGAAGTAAATCACAACGTGGCAGCAGAGAGATCAGCCAGAAATGATAAGAACGAAACGTTAGAAGTAAATCACAACGTGGCAGCAGAGAGATCAGCCAGAAATGATAAGAACAAAACGTTAGAAGTAAATCACAACGTGGCAGCAGAGAGATCAGCCAGAAATGACAAGTAGAAAACGTGAGAAGTAATTCACAACGTGGCAGCAGAGAGATCACCCAGAAACGACAAGTAGAAAACATGAGAAGTAAATCACAACGTGGCAGCAGAGATATCACCCAGAAACGACAAGTAGAAAACATGAGAAGTAAATCACAACGTGGCAGCAGAGAGATCAGCCGGAAATGACAAGAACAAAACGTGAGAAGTAAATCAAAACATTGCAGCAGAGAGATCAGCCAGAAATGATAAGAACAAAACGTGAGAAGTAAATCACAACGTGGCAGCAGAGAGATCAGCCAGAAATGATAAGAACAAAACGTTAGAAGTAAATCACAACGTGGCAGCAGAGAGATCAGCCGGAAATGACAAGAACAAAACGTGAGAAGTAAATCAAAACATGGCAGCAGAGAGATCAGCCAGAAATTATAAGAACAAAACGTGAGAAGTAAATCACAACGTGGCAGCAGTGAGATCAGCCAGAAATGACAAATAGAAAACGTAAGAAGTAATTCACAACGTGGCAGCAGAGAGATCAGCCAGAAATGATAAGAACAAAACATGAGAAGTAAATCACAATGTGGCAGCAGAGATCAGCCAGAAATGACGAGAGGAACACATGAGAAGTAAATCACAACGTGGTAGCAGAGAGATAAGCCAGAAATAACAGGAAGAAAACATGAGAAGTAAATCACAACGTGGCAGCAGAGAGATCAGCCAGAAATGATAAGAACAAAACGTTAGAAGTAAATCACAACGTGGCAGCAGAGAGATCAGCCAGAAATGACAAGTAGAAAACGTGAGAAGTAATTCACAACGTGGCAGCAGAGAGATCACCCAGAAACGACAAGTAGAAAACATGAGAAGTAAATCACAACGTGGCAGCAGAGATATCAGCCAGAAACGACAAGTAGAAAACATGAGAAGTAAATCACAACGTGGCAGCAGAGAGATCAGCCAGAAATGACAAGTAGAAAACGTGAGAAGTAATTCACAACGTGGCAGCAGAGAGATCACCCAGAAACGACAAGTAGAAAACATGAGAAGTAAATCACAACGTGGCAGCAGAGATATCAGCCAGAAATGATAAGAACAAAACATGAGAAGTAAATCACAATGTGGCAGCAGAGATCAGCCAGAAATGACGAGAGGAACACATGAGATGTAAATCACAACGTGGTAGCAGAGAGATCAGCCAGAAATAACAGGAAGAAAACATGAGAAGTAAATCACAACGTGGCAGCAGAGAGATCAGCCGGAAATGACAAGAACAAAACGTGAGAAGTAAATCAAAACATGGCAGCAAGGAGATCAGCCAGAAATGATAAGAACAAAACGTTAGAAGTAAATCACAACGTGGCAGCAGAGAGATCAGCCAGAAATGATAAGAACGAAACGTTAGAAGTAAATCACAACGTGGCAGCAGAGAGATCAGCCAGAAATGATAAGAACAAAACGTTAGAAGTAAATCACAACGTGGCAGCAGAGAGATCAGCCAGAAATGACAAGTAGAAAACGTGAGAAGTAATTCACAACGTGGCAGCAGAGAGATCAGCCAGAAATGACAAATAGAAAACATAAGAAGTAATTCACAACGTGGCAGCAGAGAGATCAGCCAGAAATGACAAGTAGAAAACGTGAGAATTAAATCACAACATGGCAGCAGAGAGATCACCCAGAAACGACAAGTAGAAAACATGAGAAGTAAATCACAACGTGGCAGCAGAGATATGACCCAGAAACGACAAGTAGAAAACATGAGAAGTAAATCACAACGTGGCAGCAGAGAGATCAGCCAGAAATGACAAGTAGAAAACGTGAGAAGTAAATCACAATGTGGCAGCAGAGAGATCAGCCGGAAATGACAAGAACAAAACGTGAGAAGTAAATCAAAACATTGCAGCAGAGAGATCAGCCAGAAACGACAAGTAGAAAACGTTAGAAGTAAATCAAAACATGGCAGCAGAGAGATCAGCCAGAAATTATAAGAACAAAACGTGAGAAGTAAATCACAACGTGGCAGCAGTGAGATCAGCCAAAAATGACAAATACAAAACGTAAGAAGTAATTCACAACGTGGCAGCAGAGAGATCAGCCAGAAATGACTAGAGGAACACGTGAGAAGTAAATCACAACGTGGCAGCAGAGAGATCAGCCAGAAATGACAAGAAAAAACATGAGAAGTAAATCACAACGTGGCAGCAGAGAGATCAGCCATAAATGATAAGAACAAAACGTGAGAAGTAAATCACAACGTGGCAGCAGAGAGATCAGCCAGAAATGACTAGAGGAACACGTGAGAAGTAAATCACAACGTGGCAGCAGAGAGATCAGCCAGAAATGACAAGAAAAAACATGAGAAGGAAATCACAACGTGGCAGCAGAGAGATCAGGCAGAAATGACTAGAGGAACACATGACAAGTAAATCAAAACGTGGCAGCAGAGAGATCAGCCATAAATGATAAGAACAAAACGTGAGAAGTAAATCACAACGTGGCAGCAGAGAGATCAGCCAGAAATGACAAGTAGAAAACATGAGAAGTAAATCACAACGTGGCAGCAGAGAGATCAGCCAGAAATGATAAGAACAAAACATGAGAAGTAAATCACAATGTGGCAGCAGAGAGATCAGCCAGAAATGATAAGAACAAAACATGAGAAGTAAATCACAATGTGGCAGCAGAGATCAGCCAGAAATGACGAGAGGAACACATGAGAAGTAAATCACAACGTGGCAGCAGAGATCAGCCAGAAATGACGAGAGGAACACATGAGAAGTAAATCACAACGTGGCAGCAGAGAGATCAGCCGGAAATGACAAGAACAAAACGTGAGAAGTAAATCACAACATGGCAGCAGAGAGATCAGCCAGAAATGATAAGAACAAAACATGAGAAGTAAATCACAATGTGGCAGCAGAGATCAGCCAGAAATGACGAGAGGAACACATGAGAAGTAAATCACAACGTGGTAGCAGAGAGATAAGCCAGAAATAACAGGAAGAAAACATGAGAAGTAAATCACAACGTGGCAGCAGAGAAATCAGCCGGAAATGACAAGAACAAAACGTGAGAAGTAAATCAAAACATGGCAGCAAGGAGATCAGCCAGAAATGATAAGAACAAAACGTTAGAAGTAAATCACAACGTGGCAGCAGAGAGATCAGCCAGAAATGATAAGAACGAAACGTTAGAAGTAAATCACAACGTGGCAGCAGAGAGATCAGCCAGAAATGATAAGAACAAAACGTTAGAAGTAAATCACAACGTGGCAGCAGAGAGATCAGCCAGAAATGACAAGTAGAAAACGTGAGAAGTAATTCACAACGTGGCAGCAGAGAGATCACCCAGAAACGACAAGTAGAAAACATGAGAAGTAAATCACAACGTGGCAGCAGAGAGATCACCCAGAAACGACAAGTAGAAAACATGAGAAGTAAATCACAACGTGGCAGCAGAGAGATCAGCCAGAAATGACAAGTAGAAAACGTGAGAAGTAAATCAAAACATGGCGGCAGAGAGATCAGCCAGAAATGATAAGAACAAAACATGAGAAGTAAATCACAATGTGGCAGCAGAGATCAGCCAGAAATGACGAGAGGAACACATGAGAAGTAAATCACAACGTGGCAGCAGAGATCAGCCAGAAATGACGAGAGGAACACATGAGAAGTAAATCACAACGTGGCAGCAGAGAGATCAGCCGGAAATGACAAGAACAAAACGTGAGAAGTAAATCACAACATGGCAGCAGAGAGATCAGCCAGAAATGATAAGAACAAAACATGAGAAGTAAATCACAATGTGGCAGCAGAGATCAGCCAGAAATGACGAGAGGAACACATGAGAAGTAAATCACAACGTGGTAGCAGAGAGATAAGCCAGAAATAACAGGAAGAAAACATGAGAAGTAAATCACAACGTGGCAGCAGAGAAATCAGCCGGAAATGACAAGAACAAAACGTGAGAAGTAAATCAAAACATGGCAGCAAGGAGATCAGCCAGAAATGATAAGAACAAAACGTTAGAAGTAAATCACAACGTGGCAGCAGAGAGATCAGCCAGAAATGATAAGAACGAAACGTTAGAAGTAAATCACAACGTGGCAGCAGAGAGATCAGCCAGAAATGATAAGAACAAAACGTTAGAAGTAAATCACAACGTGGCAGCAGAGAGATCAGCCAGAAATGACAAGTAGAAAACGTGAGAAGTAATTCACAACGTGGCAGCAGAGAGATCACCCAGAAACGACAAGTAGAAAACATGAGAAGTAAATCACAACGTGGCAGCAGAGAGATCACCCAGAAACGACAAGTAGAAAACATGAGAAGTAAATCACAACGTGGCAGCAGAGAGATCAGCCAGAAATGACAAGTAGAAAACGTGAGAAGTAAATCACAACGTGGCAGCAGAGAGATCAGCCGGAAATGACAAGAACAAAACGTGAGAAGTAAATCAAAACATTGCAGCAGAGAGATCAGCCAGAAATGATAAGAACAAAACGTGAGAAGTAAATCACAACGTGGCAGCAGAGAGATCAGCCAGAAATGATAAGAACAAAACGTTAGAAGTAAATCACAACGTGGCAGCAGAGAGATCAGCCGGAAATGACAAGAACAAAACGTGAGAAGTAAATCAAAACATGGCAGCAGAGAGATCAGCCAGAAATTATAAGAACAAAACGTGAGAAGTAAATCACAACGTGGCAGCAGTGAGATCAGCCAGAAATGACAAATAGAAAACGTAAGAAGTAATTCACAACGTGGCAGCAGAGAGATCAGCCAGAAATGATAAGAACAAAACATGAGAAGTAAATCACAATGTGGCAGCAGAGATCAGCCAGAAATGACGAGAGGAACACATGAGAAGTAAATCACAACGTGGTAGCAGAGAGATAAGCCAGAAATAACAGGAAGAAAACATGAGAAGTAAATCACAACGTGGCAGCAGAGAGATCAGCCAGAAATGATAAGAACAAAACGTTAGAAGTAAATCACAACGTGGCAGCAGAGAGATCAGCCAGAAATGACAAGTAGAAAACGTGAGAAGTAATTCACAACGTGGCAGCAGAGAGATCACCCAGAAACGACAAGTAGAAAACATGAGAAGTAAATCACAACGTGGCAGCAGAGATATCAGCCAGAAACGACAAGTAGAAAACATGAGAAGTAAATCACAACGTGGCAGCAGAGAGATCAGCCAGAAATGACAAGTAGAAAACGTGAGAAGTAAATCACAACGTGGCAGCAGAGAGATCAGCCGGAAATGACAAGAACAAAACGTGAGAAGTAAATCAAAACATTGCAGCAGAGAGATCAGCCAGAAATGATAAGAACAAAACGTGAGAAGTAAATCACAACGTGGCAGCAGAGAGATCAGCCAGAAATGACAAGTAGAAAACGTGAGAAGTAAATCAAAACATGGCGGCAGAGAGATCAGCCAGAAATGATAAGAACAAAACATGAGAAGTAAATCACAATGTGGCAGCAGAGATCAGCCAGAAATGACGAGAGGAACACATGAGAAGTAAATCACAACGTGGCAGCAGAGATCAGCCAGAAATGACGAGAGGAACACATGAGAAGTAAATCACAACGTGGCAGCAGAGAGATCAGCCGGAAATGACAAGAACAAAACGTGAGAAGTAAATCACAACATGGCAGCAGAGAGATCAGCCAGAAATGATAAGAACAAAACATGAGAAGTAAATCACAATGTGGCAGCAGAGATCAGCCAGAAATGACGAGAGGAACACATGAGAAGTAAATCACAACGTGGTAGCAGAGAGATAAGCCAGAAATAACAGGAAGAAAACATGAGAAGTAAATCACAACGTGGCAGCAGAGAAATCAGCCGGAAATGACAAGAACAAAACGTGAGAAGTAAATCAAAACATGGCAGCAAGGAGATCAGCCAGAAATGATAAGAACAAAACGTTAGAAGTAAATCACAACGTGGCAGCAGAGAGATCAGCCAGAAATGATAAGAACGAAACGTTAGAAGTAAATCACAACGTGGCAGCAGAGAGATCAGCCAGAAATGATAAGAACAAAACGTTAGAAGTAAATCACAACGTGGCAGCAGAGAGATCAGCCAGAAATGACAAGTAGAAAACGTGAGAAGTAATTCACAACGTGGCAGCAGAGAGATCACCCAGAAACGACAAGTAGAAAACATGAGAAGTAAATCACAACGTGGCAGCAGAGAGATCACCCAGAAACGACAAGTAGAAAACATGAGAAGTAAATCACAACGTGGCAGCAGAGAGATCAGCCAGAAATGACAAGTAGAAAACGTGAGAAGTAAATCACAACGTGGCAGCAGAGAGATCAGCCGGAAATGACAAGAACAAAACGTGAGAAGTAAATCAAAACATTGCAGCAGAGAGATCAGCCAGAAATGATAAGAACAAAACGTGAGAAGTAAATCACAACGTGGCAGCAGAGAGATCAGCCAGAAATGATAAGAACAAAACGTTAGAAGTAAATCACAACGTGGCAGCAGAGAGATCAGCCGGAAATGACAAGAACAAAACGTGAGAAGTAAATCAAAACATGGCAGCAGAGAGATCAGCCAGAAATTATAAGAACAAAACGTGAGAAGTAAATCACAACGTGGCAGCAGTGAGATCAGCCAGAAATGACAAATAGAAAACGTAAGAAGTAATTCACAACGTGGCAGCAGAGAGATCAGCCAGAAATGATAAGAACAAAACATGAGAAGTAAATCACAATGTGGCAGCAGAGATCAGCCAGAAATGACGAGAGGAACACATGAGAAGTAAATCACAACGTGGTAGCAGAGAGATAAGCCAGAAATAACAGGAAGAAAACATGAGAAGTAAATCACAACGTGGCAGCAGAGAGATCAGCCAGAAATGATAAGAACAAAACGTTAGAAGTAAATCACAACGTGGCAGCAGAGAGATCAGCCAGAAATGACAAGTAGAAAACGTGAGAAGTAATTCACAACGTGGCAGCAGAGAGATCACCCAGAAACGACAAGTAGAAAACATGAGAAGTAAATCACAACGTGGCAGCAGAGATATCAGCCAGAAACGACAAGTAGAAAACATGAGAAGTAAATCACAACGTGGCAGCAGAGAGATCAGCCAGAAATGACAAGTAGAAAACGTGAGAAGTAAATCACAACGTGGCAGCAGAGAGATCAGCCGGAAATGACAAGAACAAAACGTGAGAAGTAAATCAAAACATTGCAGCAGAGAGATCAGCCAGAAATGATAAGAACAAAACGTGAGAAGTAAATCACAACGTGGCAGCAGAGAGATCAGCCAGAAATGATAAGAACAAAACGTTAGAAGTAAATCACAACGTGGCAGCAGAGAGATCAGCCGGAAATGACAAGAACAAAACGTGAGAAGTAAATCAAAACATGGCAGCAGAGAGATCAGCCAGAAATTATAAGAACAAAACGTGAGAAGTAAATCACAACGTGGCAGCAGTGAGATCAGCCAGAAATGACAAATAGAAAACGTAAGAAGTAATTCACAACGTGGCAGCAGAGAGATCAGCCAGAAATGACTAGAGGAACACGTGAGAAGTAAATCACAACGTGGCAGCAGAGAGATCAGCCAGAAATGACAAGAAAAAACATGAGAAGTAAATCACAACGTGGCAGCAGAGAGATCAGGCAGAAATGACTAGAGGAACACATGACAAGTAAATCACAACGTGGCAGCAGAGAGATCAGCCATAAATGATAAGAACAAAACGTGAGAAGTAAATCACAACGTGGCAGCAGAGAGATCAGCCAGAAATGACAAGTAGAAAACGTGAGAAGTAATTCACAACGTGGCAGCAGAGAGATCACCCAGAAACGACAAGTAGAAAACATGAGAAGTAAATCACAACGTGGCAGCAGAGAGATCAGCCAGAAATGATAAGAACAAAACATGAGAAGTAAATCACAATGTGGCAGCAGAGATCAGCCAAAAATGACGAGAGGAACACATGAGAAGTAAATCACAACGTGGTAGCAGAGAGATCAGCCAGAAATAACAGGAAGAAAACATGAGAAGTAAATCACAACGTGGCAGCAGAGAGATCAGCCGGAAATGACAAGAACAAAACGTGAGAAGTAAATCACAACATGGCAGCAGAGAGATCAGCCAGAAATGATAAGAACAAAACATGAGAAGTAAATCACAATGTGGCAGCAGAGATCAGCCAGAAATGACGAGAGGAACACATGAGAAGTAAATCACAACGTGGTAGCAGAGAGATCAGCCAGAAATAACAGGAAGAAAACATGAGAAGTAAATCACAACGTGGCAGCAGAGAGATCAGCCGGAAATGACAAGAACAAAACGTGAGAAGTAAATCAAAACATGGCAGCAAGGAGATCAGCCAGAAATGATAAGAACAAAACGTTAGAAGTAAATCACAACGTGGCAGCAGAGAGATCAGCCAGAAATGATAAGAACGAAACGTTAGAAGTAAATCACAACGTGGCAGCAGAGAGATCAGCCAGAAATGATAAGAACAAAACATGAGAAGTAAATCACAACGTGGCAGCAGAGAGATCAGCCAGAAATGATAAGAACAAAACATGAGAAGTAAATCACAACGTGGCAGCAGAGATCAGCCAGAAATGACGAGAGGAACACATGAGAAGTAAATCACAACGTGGTAGCAGAGAGATCAGCAAGAAATAACAGGAAGAAAACATGAGAAGTAAATCACAACGTGGCAGCAGAGAGATCAGCCAGAAATGATAAGAACAAAACGTGAGAAGTAAATCAAAACATGGCAGCAAGGAGATCAGCCAGAAATGACAAGTAGAAAACGTGAGAAGTAATTCACAACGTGGCAGCAGAGAGATCACCCAGAAACGACAAGTAGAAAACATGAGAAGTAAATCACAACGTGGCAGCAGAGATATCAGCCAGAAACGACAAGTAGAAAACATGAGAAGTAAATCACAACGTGGCAGCAGAGAGATCAGCCAGAAATGACAAGTAGAAAACGTGAGAAGTAATTCACAACGTGGCAGCAAAGAGATCACCCAGAAACGACAAGTAGAAAACATGAGAAGTAAATCACAACGTGGCAGCAGAGATATCAGCCAGAAATGATAAGAACAAAACATGAGAAGTAAATCACAATGTGGCAGCAGAGATCAGCCAGAAATGACGAGAGGAACACATGAGATGTAAATCACAACGTGGTAGCAGAGAGATCAGCCAGAAATAACAGGAAGAAAACATGAGAAGTAAATCACAACGTGGCAGCAGAGAGATCAGCCGGAAATGACAAGAACAAAACGTGAGAAGTAAATCAAAACATGGCAGCAAGGAGATCAGCCAGAAATGATAAGAACAAAACGTTAGAAGTAAATCACAACGTGGCAGCAGAGAGATCAGCCAGAAATGATAAGAACGAAACGTTAGAAGTAAATCACAACGTGGCAGCAGAGAGATCAGCCAGAAATGATAAGAACAAAACGTTAGAAGTAAATCACAACGTGGCAGCAGAGAGATCAGCCAGAAATGACAAGTAGAAAACGTGAGAAGTAATTCACAACGTGGCAGCAGAGAGATCAGCCAGAAATGACAAATAGAAAACATAAGAAGTAATTCACAACGTGGCAGCAGAGAGATCAGCCAGAAATGACAAGTAGAAAACGTGAGAATTAAATCACAACATGGCAGCAGAGAGATCACCCAGAAACGACAAGTAGAAAACATGAGAAGTAAATCACAACGTGGCAGCAGAGATATGACCCAGAAACGACAAGTAGAAAACATGAGAAGTAAATCACAACGTGGCAGCAGAGAGATCAGCCAGAAATGACAAGTAGAAAACGTGAGAAGTAAATCACAATGTGGCAGCAGAGAGATCAGCCGGAAATGACAAGAACAAAACGTGAGAAGTAAATCAAAACATTGCAGCAGAGAGATCAGCCAGAAACGACAAGTAGAAAACGTTAGAAGTAAATCAAAACATGGCAGCAGAGAGATCAGCCAGAAATTATAAGAACAAAACGTGAGAAGTAAATCACAACGTGGCAGCAGTGAGATCAGCCAAAAATGACAAATACAAAACGTAAGAAGTAATTCACAACGTGGCAGCAGAGAGATCAGCCAGAAATGACTAGAGGAACACGTGAGAAGTAAATCACAACGTGGCAGCAGAGAGATCAGCCAGAAATGACAAGAAAAAACATGAGAAGTAAATCACAACGTGGCAGCAGAGAGATCAGCCATAAATGATAAGAACAAAACGTGAGAAGTAAATCACAACGTGGCAGCAGAGAGATCAGCCAGAAATGACTAGAGGAACACGTGAGAAGTAAATCACAACGTGGCAGCAGAGAGATCAGCCAGAAATGACAAGAAAAAACATGAGAAGGAAATCACAACGTGGCAGCAGAGAGATCAGGCAGAAATGACTAGAGGAACACATGACAAGTAAATCAAAACGTGGCAGCAGAGAGATCAGCCATAAATGATAAGAACAAAACGTGAGAAGTAAATCACAACGTGGCAGCAGAGAGATCAGCCAGAAATGACAAGTAGAAAACATGAGAAGTAAATCACAACGTGGCAGCAGAGAGATCAGCCAGAAATGATAAGAACAAAACATGAGAAGTAAATCACAATGTGGCAGCAGAGAGATCAGCCAGAAATGATAAGAACAAAACATGAGAAGTAAATCACAATGTGGCAGCAGAGATCAGCCAGAAATGACGAGAGGAACACATGAGAAGTAAATCACAACGTGGCAGCAGAGATCAGCCAGAAATGACGAGAGGAACACATGAGAAGTAAATCACAACGTGGCAGCAGAGAGATCAGCCGGAAATGACAAGAACAAAACGTGAGAAGTAAATCACAACATGGCAGCAGAGAGATCAGCCAGAAATGATAAGAACAAAACATGAGAAGTAAATCACAATGTGGCAGCAGAGATCAGCCAGAAATGACGAGAGGAACACATGAGAAGTAAATCACAACGTGGTAGCAGAGAGATAAGCCAGAAATAACAGGAAGAAAACATGAGAAGTAAATCACAACGTGGCAGCAGAGAAATCAGCCGGAAATGACAAGAACAAAACGTGAGAAGTAAATCAAAACATGGCAGCAAGGAGATCAGCCAGAAATGATAAGAACAAAACGTTAGAAGTAAATCACAACGTGGCAGCAGAGAGATCAGCCAGAAATGATAAGAACGAAACGTTAGAAGTAAATCACAACGTGGCAGCAGAGAGATCAGCCAGAAATGATAAGAACAAAACGTTAGAAGTAAATCACAACGTGGCAGCAGAGAGATCAGCCAGAAATGACAAGTAGAAAACGTGAGAAGTAATTCACAACGTGGCAGCAGAGAGATCACCCAGAAACGACAAGTAGAAAACATGAGAAGTAAATCACAACGTGGCAGCAGAGAGATCACCCAGAAACGACAAGTAGAAAACATGAGAAGTAAATCACAACGTGGCAGCAGAGAGATCAGCCAGAAATGACAAGTAGAAAACGTGAGAAGTAAATCACAACGTGGCAGCAGAGAGATCAGCCGGAAATGACAAGAACAAAACGTGAGAAGTAAATCACAACGTGGCAGCAGAGAGATCAGCCAGAAATGATAAGAACAAAACGTGAGAAGTAAATCACAACGTGGCAGCAGAGAGATCAGCCAGAAATGATAAGAACAAAACGTTAGAAGTAAATCACAACGTGGCAGCAGAGAGATCAGCCGGAAATGACAAGAACAAAACGTGAGAAGTAAATCAAAACATGGCAGCAGAGAGATCAGCCAGAAATTATAAGAACAAAACGTGAGAAGTAAATCACAACGTGGCAGCAGTGAGATCAGCCAGAAATGACAAATAGAAAACGTAAGAAGTAATTCACAACGTGGCAGCAGAGAGATCAGCCAGAAATGATAAGAACAAAACATGAGAAGTAAATCACAATGTGGCAGCAGAGATAAGTCCGAAATGACGAGAGGAACACATGAGAAGTAAATCACAACGTGGTAGCAGAGAGATAAGCCAGAAATAACAGGAAGAAAACATGAGAAGTAAATCACAACGTGGCAGCAGAGAGATCAGCCGGAAATGACAAGAACAAAACGTTAGAAGTAAATCAAAACATGGCAACAAGGAGATCAGCCAGAAATGATAAGAACAAAACGTTAGAAGTAAATCACAACGTGGCAGCAGAGAGATCAGCCAGAAATGATAAGAACGAAACGTTAGAAGTAAATCACAACGTGGCAGCAGAGAGATCAGCCAGAAATGATAAGAACAAAACGTTAGAAGTAAATCACAACGTGGCAGCAGAGAGATCAGCCTGAAATGACAAGTAGAAAACGTGAGAAGTAATTCACAACGTGGCAGCAGAGAGATCACCCAGAAACGACAAGTAGAAAACATGAGAAGTAAATCACAACGTGGCAGCAGAGATATCACCCAGAAACGACAAGTAGAAAACATGAGAAGTAAATCACAACGTGGCAGCAGAGAGATCAGCCGGAAATGACAAGAACAAAACGTGAGAAGTAAATCAAAACATTGCAGCAGAGAGATCAGCCAGAAATGATAAGAACAAAACGTGAGAAGTAAATCACAACGTGGCAGCAGAGAGATCAGCCAGAAATGATAAGAACAAAACGTTAGAAGTAAATCACAACGTGGCAGCAGAGAGATCAGCCGGAAATGACAAGAACAAAACGTGAGAAGTAAATCAAAACATGGCAGCAGAGAGATCAGCCAGAAATTATAAGAACAAAACGTGAGAAGTAAATCACAACGTGGCAGCAGTGAGATCAGCCAGAAATGACAAATAGAAAACGTAAGAAGTAATTCACAACGTGGCAGCAGAGAGATCAGCCAGAAATGATAAGAACAAAACATGAGAAGTAAATCACAATGTGGCAGCAGAGATCAGCCAGAAATGACGAGAGGAACACATGAGAAGTAAATCACAACGTGGTAGCAGAGAGATAAGCCAGAAATAACAGGAAGAAAACATGAGAAGTAAATCACAACGTGGCAGCAGAGAGATCAGCCAGAAATGATAAGAACAAAACGTTAGAAGTAAATCACAACGTGGCAGCAGAGAGATCAGCCAGAAATGACAAGTAGAAAACGTGAGAAGTAATTCACAACGTGGCAGCAGAGAGATCACCCAGAAACGACAAGTAGAAAACATGAGAAGTAAATCACAACGTGGCAGCAGAGATATCAGCCAGAAACGACAAGTAGAAAACATGAGAAGTAAATCACAACGTGGCAGCAGAGAGATCAGCCAGAAATTACAAGTAGAAAACGTGAGAAGTAAATCACAACGTGGCAGCAGAGAGATCAGCCGGAAATGACAAGAACAAAACGTGAGAAGTAAATCAAAACATTGCAGCAGAGAGATCAGCCAGAAATGATAAGAACAAAACGTGAGAAGTAAATCACAACGTGGCAGCAGAGAGATCAGCCAGAAATGATAAGAACAAAACGTTAGAAGTAAATCACAACGTGGCAGCAGAGAGATCAGCCGGAAATGACAAGAACAAAACGTGAGAAGTAAATCAAAACATGGCAGCAGAGAGATCAGCCAGAAATTATAAGAACAAAACGTGAGAAGTAAATCACAACGTGGCAGCAGTGAGATCAGCCAGAAATGACAAATAGAAAACGTAAGAAGTAATTCACAACGTGGCAGCAGAGAGATCAGCCAGAAATGACTAGAGGAACACGTGAGAAGTAAATCACAACGTGGCAGCAGAGAGATCAGCCAGAAATGACAAGAAAAAACATGAGAAGTAAATCACAACGTGGCAGCAGAGAGATCAGGCAGAAATGACTAGAGGAACACATGACAAGTAAATCACAACGTGGCAGCAGAGAGATCAGCCATAAATGATAAGAACAAAACGTGAGAAGTAAATCACAACGTGGCAGCAGAGAGATCAGCCAGAAATGACAAGTAGAAAACGTGAGAAGTAATTCACAACGTGGCAGCAGAGAGATCACCCAGAAACGACAAGTAGAAAACATGAGAAGTAAATCACAACGTGGCAGCAGAGAGATCAGCCAGAAATGATAAGAACAAAACATGAGAAGTAAATCACAATGTGGCAGCAGAGATCAGCCAAAAATGACGAGAGGAACACATGAGAAGTAAATCACAACGTGGTAGCAGAGAGATCAGCCAGAAATAACAGGAAGAAAACATGAGAAGTAAATCACAACGTGGCAGCAGAGAGATCAGCCGGAAATGACAAGAACAAAACGTGAGAAGTAAATCACAACATGGCAGCAGAGAGATCAGCCAGAAATGATAAGAACAAAACATGAGAAGTAAATCACAATGTGGCAGCAGAGATCAGCCAGAAATGACGAGAGGAACACATGAGAAGTAAATCACAACGTGGTAGCAGAGAGATCAGCCAGAAATAACAGGAAGAAAACATGAGAAGTAAATCACAACGTGGCAGCAGAGAGATCAGCCGGAAATGACAAGAACAAAACGTGAGAAGTAAATCAAAACATGGCAGCAAGGAGATCAGCCAGAAATGATAAGAACAAAACGTTAGAAGTAAATCACAACGTGGCAGCAGAGAGATCAGCCAGAAATGATAAGAACGAAACGTTAGAAGTAAATCACAACGTGGCAGCAGAGAGATCAGCCAGAAATGATAAGAACAAAACATGAGAAGTAAATCACAACGTGGCAGCAGAGAGATCAGCCAGAAATGATAAGAACAAAACATGAGAAGTAAATCACAACGTGGCAGCAGAGATCAGCCAGAAATGACGAGAGGAACACATGAGAAGTAAATCACAACGTGGTAGCAGAGAGATCAGCCAGAAATAACAGGAAGAAAACATGAGAAGTAAATCACAACGTGGCAGCAGAGAGATCAGCCGGAAATGACAAGAACAAAACGTGAGAAGTAAATCACAACATGGCAGCAGAGAGATCAGCCAGAAATGATAAGAACAAAACATGAGAAGTAAATCACAATGTGGCAGCAGAGATCAGCCAGAAATGACGAGAGGAACACATGAGATGTAAATCACAACGTGGTAGCAGAGAGATCAGCCAGAAATAACAGGAAGAAAACATGAGAAGTAAATCACAACGTGGCAGCAGAGAGATCAGCCGGAAATGACAAGAACAAAACGTGAGAAGTAAATCAAAACATGGCAGCAAGGAGATCAGCCAGAAATGATAAGAACAAAACGTTAGAAGTAAATCACAACGTGGCAGCAGAGAGATCAGCCAGAAATGATAAGAACGAAACGTTAGAAGTAAATCACAACGTGGCAGCAGAGAGATCAGCCAGAAATGATAAGAACAAAACATGAGAAGTAAATCACAACGTGGCAGCAGAGAGATCAGCCAGAAATGATAAGAACAAAACATGAGAAGTAAATCACAACGTGGCAGCAGAGATCAGCCAGAAATGACGAGAGGAACACATGAGAAGTAAATCACAACGTGGTAGCAGAGAGATCAGCCAGAAATAACAGGAAGAAAACATGAGAAGTAAATCACAACGTGGCAGCAGAGAGATCAGCCGGAAATGACAAGAACAAAACGTGAGAAGTAAATCACAACATGGCAGCAGAGAGATCAGCCAGAAATGATAAGAACAAAACATGAGAAGTAAATCACAATGTGGCAGCAGAGATCAGCCAGAAATGACGAGAGGAACACATGAGATGTAAATCACAACGTGGTAGCAGAGAGATCAGCCAGAAATAACAGGAAGAAAACATGAGAAGTAAATCACAACGTGGCAGCAGAGAGATCAGCCGGAAATGACAAGAACAAAACGTGAGAAGTAAATCAAAACATGGCAGCAAGGAGATCAGCCAGAAATGATAAGAACAAAACGTTAGAAGTAAATCACAACGTGGCAGCAGAGAGATCAGCCAGAAATGATAAGAACGAAACGTTAGAAGTAAATCACAACGTGGCAGCAGAGAGATCAGCCAGAAATGATAAGAACAAAACGTTAGAAGTAAATCACAACGTGGCAGCAGAGAGATCAGCCAGAAATGACAAGTAGAAAACGTGAGAAGTAATTCACAACGTGGCAGCAGAGAGATCAGCCAGAAATGACAAATAGAAAACATAAGAAGTAATTCACAACGTGGCAGCAGAGAGATCAGCCAGAAATGACAAGTAGAAAACGTGAGAATTAAATCACAACATGGCAGCAGAGAGATCACCCAGAAACGACAAGTAGAAAACATGAGAAGTAAATCACAACGTGGCAGCAGAGATATGACCCAGAAACGACAAGTAGAAAACATGAGAAGTAAATCACAACGTGGCAGCAGAGAGATCAGCCAGAAATGACAAGTAGAAAACGTGAGAAGTAAATCACAATGTGGCAGCAGAGAGATCAGCCGGAAATGACAAGAACAAAACGTGAGAAGTAAATCAAAACATTGCAGCAGAGAGATCAGCCAGAAACGACAAGTAGAAAACGTTAGAAGTAAATCAAAACATGGCAGCAGAGAGATCAGCCAGAAATTATAAGAACAAAACGTGAGAAGTAAATCACAACGTGGCAGCAGTGAGATCAGCCAAAAATGACAAATACAAAACGTAAGAAGTAATTCACAACGTGGCAGCAGAGAGATCAGCCAGAAATGACTAGAGGAACACGTGAGAAGTAAATCACAACGTGGCAGCAGAGAGATCAGCCAGAAATGACAAGAAAAAACATGAGAAGTAAATCACAACGTGGCAGCAGAGAGATCAGCCATAAATGATAAGAACAAAACGTGAGAAGTAAATCACAACGTGGCAGCAGAGAGATCAGCCAGAAATGACTAGAGGAACACGTGAGAAGTAAATCACAACGTGGCAGCAGAGAGATCAGCCAGAAATGACAAGAAAAAACATGAGAAGGAAATCACAACGTGGCAGCAGAGAGATCAGGCAGAAATGACTAGAGGAACACATGACAAGTAAATCAAAACGTGGCAGCAGAGAGATCAGCCATAAATGATAAGAACAAAACGTGAGAAGTAAATCACAACGTGGCAGCAGAGAGATCAGCCAGAAATGACAAGTAGAAAACATGAGAAGTAAATCACAACGTGGCAGCAGAGAGATCAGCCAGAAATGATAAGAACAAAACATGAGAAGTAAATCACAATGTGGCAGCAGAGAGATCAGCCAGAAATGATAAGAACAAAACATGAGAAGTAAATCACAATGTGGCAGCAGAGATCAGCCAGAAATGACGAGAGGAACACATGAGAAGTAAATCACAACGTGGCAGCAGAGATCAGCCAGAAATGACGAGAGGAACACATGAGAAGTAAATCACAACGTGGCAGCAGAGAGATCAGCCGGAAATGACAAGAACAAAACGTGAGAAGTAAATCACAACATGGCAGCAGAGAGATCAGCCAGAAATGATAAGAACAAAACATGAGAAGTAAATCACAATGTGGCAGCAGAGATCAGCCAGAAATGACGAGAGGAACACATGAGAAGTAAATCACAACGTGGTAGCAGAGAGATAAGCCAGAAATAACAGGAAGAAAACATGAGAAGTAAATCACAACGTGGCAGCAGAGAAATCAGCCGGAAATGACAAGAACAAAACGTGAGAAGTAAATCAAAACATGGCAGCAAGGAGATCAGCCAGAAATGATAAGAACAAAACGTTAGAAGTAAATCACAACGTGGCAGCAGAGAGATCAGCCAGAAATGATAAGAACGAAACGTTAGAAGTAAATCACAACGTGGCAGCAGAGAGATCAGCCAGAAATGATAAGAACAAAACGTTAGAAGTAAATCACAACGTGGCAGCAGAGAGATCAGCCAGAAATGACAAGTAGAAAACGTGAGAAGTAATTCACAACGTGGCAGCAGAGAGATCACCCAGAAACGACAAGTAGAAAACATGAGAAGTAAATCACAACGTGGCAGCAGAGAGATCACCCAGAAACGACAAGTAGAAAACATGAGAAGTAAATCACAACGTGGCAGCAGAGAGATCAGCCAGAAATGACAAGTAGAAAACGTGAGAAGTAAATCACAACGTGGCAGCAGAGAGATCAGCCGGAAATGACAAGAACAAAACGTGAGAAGTAAATCAAAACATTGCAGCAGAGAGATCAGCCAGAAATGATAAGAACAAAACGTGAGAAGTAAATCACAACGTGGCAGCAGAGAGATCAGCCAGAAATGATAAGAACAAAACGTTAGAAGTAAATCACAACGTGGCAGCAGAGAGATCAGCCGGAAATGACAAGAACAAAACGTGAGAAGTAAATCAAAACATGGCAGCAGAGAGATCAGCCAGAAATTATAAGAACAAAACGTGAGAAGTAAATCACAACGTGGCAGCAGTGAGATCAGCCAGAAATGACAAATAGAAAACGTAAGAAGTAATTCACAACGTGGCAGCAGAGAGATCAGCCAGAAATGATAAGAACAAAACATGAGAAGTAAATCACAATGTGGCAGCAGAGATAAGTCCGAAATGACGAGAGGAACACATGAGAAGTAAATCACAACGTGGTAGCAGAGAGATAAGCCAGAAATAACAGGAAGAAAACATGAGAAGTAAATCACAACGTGGCAGCAGAGAGATCAGCCGGAAATGACAAGAACAAAACGTTAGAAGTAAATCAAAACATGGCAACAAGGAGATCAGCCAGAAATGATAAGAACAAAACGTTAGAAGTAAATCACAACGTGGCAGCAGAGAGATCAGCCAGAAATGATAAGAACGAAACGTTAGAAGTAAATCACAACGTGGCAGCAGAGAGATCAGCCAGAAATGATAAGAACAAAACGTTAGAAGTAAATCACAACGTGGCAGCAGAGAGATCAGCCAGAAATGACAAGTAGAAAACGTGAGAAGTAATTCACAACGTGGCAGCAGAGAGATCACCCAGAAACGACAAGTAGAAAACATGAGAAGTAAATCACAACGTGGCAGCAGAGATATCACCCAGAAACGACAAGTAGAAAACATGAGAAGTAAATCACAACGTGGCAGCAGAGAGATCAGCCGGAAATGACAAGAACAAAACGTGAGAAGTAAATCAAAACATTGCAGCAGAGAGATCAGCCAGAAATGATAAGAACAAAACGTGAGAAGTAAATCACAACGTGGCAGCAGAGAGATCAGCCAGAAATGATAAGAACAAAACGTTAGAAGTAAATCACAACGTGGCAGCAGAGAGATCAGCCGGAAATGACAAGAACAAAACGTGAGAAGTAAATCAAAACATGGCAGCAGAGAGATCAGCCAGAAATTATAAGAACAAAACGTGAGAAGTAAATCACAACGTGGCAGCAGTGAGATCAGCCAGAAATGACAAATAGAAAACGTAAGAAGTAATTCACAACGTGGCAGCAGAGAGATCAGCCAGAAATGATAAGAACAAAACATGAGAAGTAAATCACAATGTGGCAGCAGAGATCAGCCAGAAATGACGAGAGGAACACATGAGAAGTAAATCACAACGTGGTAGCAGAGAGATAAGCCAGAAATAACAGGAAGAAAACATGAGAAGTAAATCACAACGTGGCAGCAGAGAGATCAGCCAGAAATGATAAGAACAAAACGTTAGAAGTAAATCACAACGTGGCAGCAGAGAGATCAGCCAGAAATGACAAGTAGAAAACGTGAGAAGTAATTCACAACGTGGCAGCAGAGAGATCACCCAGAAACGACAAGTAGAAAACATGAGAAGTAAATCACAACGTGGCAGCAGAGATATCAGCCAGAAACGACAAGTAGAAAACATGAGAAGTAAATCACAACGTGGCAGCAGAGAGATCAGCCAGAAATGACAAGTAGAAAACGTGAGAAGTAAATCACAACGTGGCAGCAGAGAGATCAGCCGGAAATGACAAGAACAAAACGTGAGAAGTAAATCAAAACATTGCAGCAGAGAGATCAGCCAGAAATGATAAGAACAAAACGTGAGAAGTAAATCACAACGTGGCAGCAGTGAGATCAGCCAGAAATGACAAATAGAAAACGTAAGAAGTAATTCACAACGTGGCAGCAGAGAGATCAGCCAGAAATGACTAGAGGAACACGTGAGAAGTAAATCACAACGTGGCAGCAGAGAGATCAGCCAGAAATGACAAGAAAAAACATGAGAAGTAAATCACAACGTGGCAGCAGAGAGATCAGGCAGAAATGACTAGAGGAACACATGACAAGTAAATCACAACGTGGCAGCAGAGAGATCAGCCATAAATGATAAGAACAAAACGTGAGAAGTAAATCACAACGTGGCAGCAGAGAGATCAGCCAGAAATGACAAGTAGAAAACGTGAGAAGTAATTCACAACGTGGCAGCAGAGAGATCACCCAGAAACGACAAGTAGAAAACATGAGAAGTAAATCACAACGTGGCAGCAGAGAGATCAGCCAGAAATGATAAGAACAAAACATGAGAAGTAAATCACAATGTGGCAGCAGAGATCAGCCAAAAATGACGAGAGGAACACATGAGAAGTAAATCACAACGTGGTAGCAGAGAGATCAGCCAGAAATAACAGGAAGAAAACATGAGAAGTAAATCACAACGTGGCAGCAGAGAGATCAGCCGGAAATGACAAGAACAAAACGTGAGAAGTAAATCACAACATGGCAGCAGAGAGATCAGCCAGAAATGATAAGAACAAAACATGAGAAGTAAATCACAATGTGGCAGCAGAGATCAGCCAGAAATGACGAGAGGAACACATGAGAAGTAAATCACAACGTGGTAGCAGAGAGATCAGCCAGAAATAACAGGAAGAAAACATGAGAAGTAAATCACAACGTGGCAGCAGAGAGATCAGCCGGAAATGACAAGAACAAAACGTGAGAAGTAAATCAAAACATGGCAGCAAGGAGATCAGCCAGAAATGATAAGAACAAAACGTTAGAAGTAAATCACAACGTGGCAGCAGAGAGATCAGCCAGAAATGATAAGAACGAAACGTTAGAAGTAAATCACAACGTGGCAGCAGAGAGATCAGCCAGAAATGATAAGAACAAAACATGAGAAGTAAATCACAACGTGGCAGCAGAGAGATCAGCCAGAAATGATAAGAACAAAACATGAGAAGTAAATCACAACGTGGCAGCAGAGATCAGCCAGAAATGACGAGAGGAACACATGAGAAGTAAATCACAACGTGGTAGCAGAGAGATCAGCCAGAAATAACAGGAAGAAAACATGAGAAGTAAATCACAACGTGGCAGCAGAGAGATCAGCCGGAAATGACAAGAACAAAACGTGAGAAGTAAATCACAACATGGCAGCAGAGAGATCAGCCAGAAATGATAAGAACAAAACATGAGAAGTAAATCACAATGTGGCAGCAGAGATCAGCCAGAAATGACGAGAGGAACACATGAGATGTAAATCACAACGTGGTAGCAGAGAGATCAGCCAGAAATAACAGGAAGAAAACATGAGAAGTAAATCACAACGTGGCAGCAGAGAGATCAGCCGGAAATGACAAGAACAAAACGTGAGAAGTAAATCAAAACATGGCAGCAAGGAGATCAGCCAGAAATGATAAGAACAAAACGTTAGAAGTAAATCACAACGTGGCAGCAGAGAGATCAGCCAGAAATGATAAGAACGAAACGTTAGAAGTAAATCACAACGTGGCAGCAGAGAGATCAGCCAGAAATGATAAGAACAAAACGTTAGAAGTAAATCACAACGTGGCAGCAGAGAGATCAGCCAGAAATGACAAGTAGAAAACGTGAGAAGTAATTCACAACGTGGCAGCAGAGAGATCAGCCAGAAATGACAAATAGAAAACATAAGAAGTAATTCACAACGTGGCAGCAGAGAGATCAGCCAGAAATGACAAGTAGAAAACGTGAGAATTAAATCACAACATGGCAGCAGAGAGATCACCCAGAAACGACAAGTAGAAAACATGAGAAGTAAATCACAACGTGGCAGCAGAGATATGACCCAGAAACGACAAGTAGAAAACATGAGAAGTAAATCACAACGTGGCAGCAGAGAGATCAGCCAGAAATGACAAGTAGAAAACGTGAGAAGTAAATCACAATGTGGCAGCAGAGAGATCAGCCGGAAATGACAAGAACAAAACGTGAGAAGTAAATCAAAACATTGCAGCAGAGAGATCAGCCAGAAACGACAAGTAGAAAACGTTAGAAGTAAATCAAAACATGGCAGCAGAGAGATCAGCCAGAAATTATAAGAACAAAACGTGAGAAGTAAATCACAACGTGGCAGCAGTGAGATCAGCCAAAAATGACAAATACAAAACGTAAGAAGTAATTCACAACGTGGCAGCAGAGAGATCAGCCAGAAATGACTAGAGGAACACGTGAGAAGTAAATCACAACGTGGCAGCAGAGAGATCAGCCAGAAATGACAAGAAAAAACATGAGAAGTAAATCACAACGTGGCAGCAGAGAGATCAGCCATAAATGATAAGAACAAAACGTGAGAAGTAAATCACAACGTGGCAGCAGAGAGATCAGCCAGAAATGACTAGAGGATCACGTGAGAAGTAAATCACAACGTGGCAGCAGAGAGATCAGCCAGAAATGACAAGAAAAAACATGAGAAGGAAATCACAACGTGGCAGCAGAGAGATCAGGCAGAAATGACTAGAGGAACACATGACAAGTAAATCAAAACGTGGCAGCAGAGAGATCAGCCATAAATGATAAGAACAAAACGTGAGAAGTAAATCACAACGTGGCAGCAGAGAGATCAGCCAGAAATGACAAGTAGAAAACATGAGAAGTAAATCACAACGTGGCAGCAGAGAGATCAGCCAGAAATGATAAGAACAAAACATGAGAAGTAAATCACAATGTGGCAGCAGAGAGATCAGCCAGAAATGATAAGAACAAAACATGAGAAGTAAATCACAATGTGGCAGCAGAGATCAGCCAGAAATGACGAGAGGAACACATGAGAAGTAAATCACAACGTGGCAGCAGAGATCAGCCAGAAATGACGAGAGGAACACATGAGAAGTAAATCACAACGTGGCAGCAGAGAGATCAGCCGGAAATGACAAGAACAAAACGTGAGAAGTAAATCACAACATGGCAGCAGAGAGATCAGCCAGAAATGATAAGAACAAAACATGAGAAGTAAATCACAATGTGGCAGCAGAGATCAGCCAGAAATGACGAGAGGAACACATGAGAAGTAAATCACAACGTGGTAGCAGAGAGATAAGCCAGAAATAACAGGAAGAAAACATGAGAAGTAAATCACAACGTGGCAGCAGAGAAATCAGCCGGAAATGACAAGAACAAAACGTGAGAAGTAAATCAAAACATGGCAGCAAGGAGATCAGCCAGAAATGATAAGAACAAAACGTTAGAAGTAAATCACAACGTGGCAGCAGAGAGATCAGCCAGAAATGATAAGAACGAAACGTTAGAAGTAAATCACAACGTGGCAGCAGAGAGATCAGCCAGAAATGATAAGAACAAAACGTTAGAAGTAAATCACAACGTGGCAGCAGAGAGATCAGCCAGAAATGACAAGTAGAAAACGTGAGAAGTAATTCACAACGTGGCAGCAGAGAGATCACCCAGAAACGACAAGTAGAAAACATGAGAAGTAAATCACAACGTGGCAGCAGAGAGATCACCCAGAAACGACAAGTAGAAAACATGAGAAGTAAATCACAACGTGGCAGCAGAGAGATCAGCCAGAAATGACAAGTAGAAAACGTGAGAAGTAAATCACAACGTGGCAGCAGAGAGATCAGCCGGAAATGACAAGAACAAAACGTGAGAAGTAAATCAAAACATTGCAGCAGAGAGATCAGCCAGAAATGATAAGAACAAAACGTGAGAAGTAAATCACAACGTGGCAGCAGAGAGATCAGCCAGAAATGATAAGAACAAAACGTTAGAAGTAAATCACAACGTGGCAGCAGAGAGATCAGCCGGAAATGACAAGAACAAAACGTGAGAAGTAAATCAAAACATGGCAGCAGAGAGATCAGCCAGAAATTATAAGAACAAAACGTGAGAAGTAAATCACAACGTGGCAGCAGTGAGATCAGCCAGAAATGACAAATAGAAAACGTAAGAAGTAATTCACAACGTGGCAGCAGAGAGATCAGCCAGAAATGATAAGAACAAAACATGAGAAGTAAATCACAATGTGGCAGCAGAGATAAGTCCGAAATGACGAGAGGAACACATGAGAAGTAAATCACAACGTGGTAGCAGAGAGCTAAGCCAGAAATAACAGGAAGAAAACATGAGAAGTAAATCACAACGTGGCAGCAGAGAGATCAGCCGGAAATGACAAGAACAAAACGTTAGAAGTAAATCAAAACATGGCAACAAGGAGATCAGCCAGAAATGATAAGAACAAAACGTTAGAAGTAAATCACAACGTGGCAGCAGAGAGATCAGCCAGAAATGATAAGAACGAAACGTTAGAAGTAAATCACAACGTGGCAGCAGAGAGATCAGCCAGAAATGATAAGAACAAAACGTTAGAAGTAAATCACAACGTGGCAGCAGAGAGATCAGCCAGAAATGACAAGTAGAAAACGTGAGAAGTAATTCACAACGTGGCAGCAGAGAGATCACCCAGAAACGACAAGTAGAAAACATGAGAAGTAAATCACAACGTGGCAGCAGAGATATCACCCAGAAACGACAAGTAGAAAACATGAGAAGTAAATCACAACGTGGCAGCAGAGAGATCAGCCGGAAATGACAAGAACAAAACGTGAGAAGTAAATCAAAACATTGCAGCAGAGAGATCAGCCAGAAATGATAAGAACAAAACGTGAGAAGTAAATCACAACGTGGCAGCAGAGAGATCAGCCAGAAATGATAAGAACAAAACGTGAGAAGTAAATCAAAACATTGCAGCAGAGAGATCAGCCAGAAATGATAAGAACAAAACGTGAGAAGTAAATCACAACGTGGCAGCAGAGAGATCAGCCGGAAATGACAAGAACAAAACGTGAGAAGTAAATCAAAACATGGCAGCAGAGAGATCAGCCAGAAATTATAAGAACAAAACGTGAGAAGTAAATCACAACGTGGCAGCAGTGAGATCAGCCAGAAATGACAAATAGAAGACGTAAGAAGTAATTCACAACGTGGCAGCAGAGAGATCAGCCAGAAATGATAAGAACAAAACATGAGAAGTAAATCACAATGTGGCAGCAGAGATCAGCCAGAAATGACGAGAGGAACACATGAGAAGTAAATCACAACGTGGTAGCAGAGAGATAAGCCAGAAATAACAGGAAGAAAACATGAGAAGTAAATCACAACGTGGCAGCAGAGAGATCAGCCAGAAATGATAAGAACAAAACGTTAGAAGTAAATCACAACGTGGCAGCAGAGAGATCAGCCAGAAATGACAAGTAGAAAACGTGAGAAGTAATTCACAACGTGGCAGCAGAGAGATCACCCAGAAACGACAAGTAGAAAACATGAGAAGTAAATCACAACGTGGCAGCAGAGATATCAGCCAGAAACGACAAGTAGAAAACATGAGAAGTAAATCACAACGTGGCAGCAGAGAGATCAGCCAGAAATGACAAGTAGAAAACGTGAGAAGTAAATCACAACGTGGCAGCAGAGAGATCAGCCGGAAATGACAAGAACAAAACGTGAGAAGTAAATCAAAACATTGCAGCAGAGAGATCAGCCAGAAATGATAAGAACAAAACGTGAGAAGTAAATCACAACGTGGCAGCAGAGAGATCAGCCAGAAATGATAAGAACAAAACGTTAGAAGTAAATCACAACGTGGCAGCAGAGAGATCAGCCGGAAATGACAAGAACAAAACGTGAGAAGTAAATCAAAACATGGCAGCAGAGAGATCAGCCAGAAATTATAAGAACAAAACGTGAGAAGTAAATCACAACGTGGCAGCAGTGAGATCAGCCAGAAATGACAAATAGAAAACGTAAGAAGTAATTCACAACGTGGCAGCAGAGAGATCAGCCAGAAATGACTAGAGGAACACGTGAGAAGTAAATCACAACGTGGCAGCAGAGAGATCAGCCAGAAATGACAAGAAAAAACATGAGAAGTAAATCACAACGTGGCAGCAGAGAGATCAGGCAGAAATGACTAGAGGAACACATGACAAGTAAATCACAACGTGGCAGCAGAGAGATCAGCCAGAAATGACGAGAGGAACACATGAGAAGTAAATCACAACGTGGTAGCAGAGAGATCAGCCAGAAATGATAAGAACAAAACGTTAGAAGTAAATCACAACGTGGCAGCAGAGAGATCAGCCAGAAATGATAAGAACGAAACGTTAGAAGTAAATCACAACGTGGCAGCAGAGAGATCAGCCAGAAATGATAAGAAGAAAACGTTAGAAGTAAATCACAACGTGGCAGCAGAGAGATCAGCCAGAAATGACAAGTAGAAAACGTGAGAAGTAATTCACAACGTGGCAGCAGAGAGATCACCCAGAAACGACAAGTAGAAAACATGAGAAGTAAATCACAACGTGGCAGCAGAGAGCTCAGCCGGAAATGACAAGAACAAAACGTGAGAAGTAAATCAAAACATGGCGGCAGAGAGATCAGCCAGAAATGATAAGAACAAAACATGAGAAGTAAATCACAATGTGGCAGCAGAGATCAGCCAGAAATGACGAGACGAACACATGAGAAGTAAATCACAACGTGGTAGCAGAGAGATCAGCCAGAAATTATAAGAACAATACGTGTGAAGTAAATCACAACGTGGCAGCAGAGAGATCAGCCAGAAACGACAAGTAGAAAACATGAGAAGTGAATCACAACGTGGCAGCAGAGAGATCAGCCAGAAATGACAGGAAGAAAACATGAGAAGTAAATCACAACGTGGCAGCAGAGAGATCAGCCGGAAATGACAAGAACAAAACGTGAGAAGTAAATCAAAACTTGGCAGCAGAGAGATCAGCCAGAAATTATAAGAACAAAACGTGAGAAGTAAATCACAACGTGGCAGCAGAGAGATCAGCCAGAAATGACAAATAGAAAACGTAAGAAGTAATTCACAACGTGGCAGCAGAGAGATCAGCCAGAAATGACAAGTAGAAAACGTGAGAAGTAAATCACAACATGGCAGCAGAGAGATCACCCAGAAACGACAAGTAGAAAACATGAGAAGTAAATCACAACGTGGCAGCAGAGATATCAGCCAGAAATGACAGGAAGAAAACATGAGAAGTAAATCACAACGTGGCAGCAGAGAGATCAGCCGGAAATGACAAGAACAAAACGTGAGAAGTAAATCAAAACATTGCAGCAGAGAGATCAGCCAGAAATGATAAGAACAAAACGTGAGAAGTAAATCACAACGTGGCAGCAGAGAGATCAGCCAGAAATGATAAGAACAAAACGTAAGAAGTAAATCACAACGTGGCAGCAGAGAGATCAGCCAGAAATGATAAGAACAAAACGTGAGAAGTAAATCACAACATGGCAGCAGAGAGATCACCCAGAAACGATAAGTAGAAAACATGAGAAGTAAATCACAACGTGGCAGCAGAGATATCAGCCAGAAATGACAGGAAGAAAACATGAGAAGTAAATCACAACGTGGCAGCAGAGAGATCAGCCGGAAATAACAGGAAGAAAACATGAGAAGTAAATCAAAACATGGCGGCAGAGAGATCAGCCAGAAATGATAAGAACAAAACATGAGAAGTAAATCACAATGTGGCAGCAGAGATAAGCCAGAAATGACGAGAGGAACACATGAGAAGTAAATCACAACGTGGTAGCAGAGAGATCAGCCAGAAATGACAAGAACAAAACGTGAGAAGTAAAGCACAACGTGGCAGCAGAGAGATCAGCCAGAAATGACAAATAGAAAACGTAAGAAGTAATTCACAACGTGGCAGCAGAGAGATCAGTCAGAAATAACAAGTAGAAAACGTGAGAAGTAAATCACAACATGGCAGCAGAGAGATCACCCAGAAACGACAAGTAGAAAACATGAGAAGTAAATCACAACGTGGCAGCAGAGATATCAGCCAGAAATGACAGGAAGAAAACATGAGAAGTAAATCACAACGTGGAGCAGAGAGATCAGCCGGAAATGACAAGAACAAAACGTGAGAAGTAAATCAAAACATTGCAGCAGAGAGATCAGCCAGAAATGATAAGAACAAAACATGAGAAGTAAATCACAACGTGGCAGCAGAGAGATCAGCCAGAAATGATAAGAACAAAACGTGAGAAGTAAATCACAACATGGCAGCAGAGAGATCACCCAGAAACGACAAGTAGAAAACATGAGAAGTAAATCACAACGTGGCAGCAGAGATATCAGCCAGAAATGACAGGAAGAAAACGTGAGAAGTAAATCACAACGTGGCAGCAGAGAGATCAGCCGGAAATGACAAGAACAAAACGTGAGAAGTAAATCAAAACATGGCAGCAGAGAGATCAGCCAGAAATTATAAGAACAAAACGTGAGAAGTAAATCACAACGTGGCAGCAGAGAGATCAGCCAGAAATGACGAGAGGAACACATGAGAAGTAAATCACAACGTGGTAGCAGAGAGATCAGCCAGAAATAACAGGAAGAAAACATGAGAAGTAAATCACAACGTGGCAGCAGAGAGATCAGCCGGAAATGACAAGAACAAAACGTGAGAAGTAAATCACAACATGGCAGCAGAGAGATCAGCCAGAAATGATAAGAACAAAACGTGAGAAGTAAATCACAACGTGGCAGCAGAGAGATCAGCCGGAAATGACAAGAACAAAACGTGAGAAGTAAATCAAAACATGGCAGCAGAGAGATCAGCCAGAAATTATAAGAACAAAACGTGAGAAGTAAATCACAACGTGGCAGCAGAGAGATCAGCCAGAAATGACAAATAGAAAACGTAAGAAGTAATTCACAACGTGGCAGCAGAGAGATCAGCCAGAAATGACTAGAGGAACACGTGAGAAGTAAATCACAACGTGGCAGCATAGAGATCAGCCAGAAATGACAAGAAAAAACATGAGAAGGAAATCACAACGTGGCAGCAGAGAGATCAGGCAGAAATGACTAGAGGAACACATGACAAGTAAATCACAACGTGGCAGCAGAGAGATCAGCCATAAATGATAAGAACAAAACGTGAGAAGTAAATCACAACGTGGCAGCAGAGAGATCAGCCAGAAATGACAAGTAGAAAACGTGAGAAGTAATTCACAACGTGGCAGCAGAGAGATCACCCAGAAACGACAAGTAGAAAACATGAGAAGTAAATCACAACGTGGCAGCAGAGAGATCAGCCAGAAATGATAAGAACAAAACATGAGAAGTAAATCACAATGTGGCAGCAGAGATCAGCCAGAAATGACGAGAGGAACACATGAGAAGTAAATCACAACGTGGTAGCAGAGAGATCAGCCAGAAATAACAGGAAGAAAACATGAGAAGTAAATCACAACGTGGCAGCAGAGAGATCAGCCGGAAATGACAAGAACAAAACGTGAGAAGTAAATCACAACATGGCAGCAGAGAGATCAGCCAGAAATGATAAGAACAAAACATGAGAAGTAAATCACAATGTGGCAGCAGAGATCAGCCAGAAATGACGAGAGGAACACATGAGAAGTAAATCACAACGTGGTAGCAGAGAGATCAGCCAGAAATAACAGGAAGAAAACATGAGAAGTAAATCACAACGTGGCAGCAGAGAGATCAGCCGGAAATGACAAGAACAAAACGTGAGAAGTAAATCAAAACATGGCGGCAGAGTGATCAGCCAGAAATGATAAGAACAAAACATGAGAAGTAAATCACAATGTGGCAGCAGAGATAAGCCAGAAATGACGAGAGGAACACATGAGAAGTAAATCACAACGTGGTAGCAGAGAGATCAGCCAGAAATTATAAGAACAATACGTGAGAAGTAAATCACAACGTGGCAGCAGAGAGATCAGCCAGAAACGACAAGAAGAAAACATGAGAAGTGAATCACAACGTGGCAGCAGAGAGATCAGCCAGAAATGACAGGAAGAAAACATGAGAAGTAAATCACAACATGGCAGCAGAGAGATCAGCCGGAAATGACAAGAACAAAACGTGAGAAGTAAATAAAAACATGGCAGCAGAGAGATCAGCCAGAAATGATAAGAACAAAACGTTAGAAGTAAATCACAACGTTGCAGCAGAGAGATCAGCCAGAAATGATAAGAACAAAACGTGAGAAGTAAATCACAACATGGCAGCAGAGAGATCACCCAGAAACGACAAGTAGAAAACATAAGAAGTAAATCACAACGTGGCAGCAGAGAGATCAGCCAGAAATGACAGGAAGAAAACGTGAGAAGTAAATCACAACGTGGCAGCAGAGAGATCAGCCGGAAATAACAAGAACAAAACGTGAGAAGTAAATCAAAACATGGCAGCAGAGAAATAAGCCAGAAATGACAAGAAAAAAACATGAGAAGTAAATCACAACGTGGCAGCAGAGAGATCAGCCAGAAATGATAAGAACGAATCGTTAGAAGTAAATCACAACGTGGCAGCAGAGAGATCAGCCAGAAATGATAAAAACAAAACGTTAGAAGTAAATCACAACGTGGCAGCAGAGAGATCAGCCAGAAATGACAAGTAGAAAACATGAGAAGTAAATCACAACGTGGCAGCAGAGATATCAGCCAGAAATGACAGGAAGAAAACATGAGACGTAAATCACAACGTGGCAGCAGAGAGATCAGCCGGAAATGACAAGAACAAAACGTGAGAAGTAAATCAAAACATGGCGGCAGAGAGATCAGCCAGAAATGATAAGAACAAAACATGAGAAGTAAATCACAATGTGACAGCAGAGATCAGCCAGAAATGACGAGAGGAACACATGAGAAGTAAATCACAACGTGGTAGCAGAGAGATCAGCCAGAAATTATAAGAACAATACGTGAGAAGTAAATCACAACGTGGCAGCAGAGAGATCAGCCAGAAACGACAAGTAGAAAACATGAGAAGTGAATCACAACGTGGCAGCAGAGAGATCAGCCAGAAATGACAAGAAAAAACATGAGAAGGAAATCACAACGTGGCAGCAGAGAGATCAGGCAGAAATGACTAGAGGAACACATGACAAGTAAATCACAACGTGGCAGCAGAGAGATCAGCCATAAATGATAAGAACAAAACGTGAGAAGTAAATCACAACGTGGCAGCAGAGAGATCAGCCAGAAATGACAAGTAGAAAACGTTAGAAGTAAATCACAACGTGGCAGCAGAGAGATCAGCCAGAAATTACAAGTAGAAAACGTGAGAAGTAATTCACAACGTGGCAGCAGAGAGATCACCCAGAAACGACAAGTACAAAACATGAGAAGTAAATCACAATGTGGCAGCAGAGATCAGCCAGAAATGACGAGAGGAACACATGAGAAGTAAATCACAACGTGGTAGCAGAGAGATCCGCCAGAAATAACAGGAAGAAAACATGAGAAGTAAATCACAACGTGGCAGCAGAGAGATCAGCCGGAAATGACAAGAACAAAACGTGAGAAGTAAATCACAACGTGGCAGCAGAGAGATCAGCCAGAAATGATAAGAACAAAACGTTAGAAGTAAATCACAACGTGGCAGCAGAGAGATCAGCCAGAAATGATAAGAACGAAACGTTAGAAGTAAATCACAACGTGGCAGCAGAGAGATCAGCCAGAAATGACGATAAGAACAAAACGTTAGAAGTAAATCACAACGTGGCAGCAGAGAGATCAGCCAGAAATGACAAGTAGAAAACGTGAGAAGTAATTCACAACGTGGCAGCAGAGAGATCACCCAGAAACGACAAGTAGAAAACATGAGAAGTAAATCACAACGTGGCAGCAGAGATATCACCCAGAAACGATAAGTAGAAAACATGAGAAGTAAATCACAACGTGGCAGCAGAGAGATCAGCCAGAAATGACAAGTAGAAAACGTGAGAAGTAAATCACAACGTGGCAGCAGAGAGATCAGCCGGAAATGACAAGAACAAAACGTGAGAAGTAAATCAAAACATTGCACTAGAGAGATCAGCCAGAAATGATAAGAACAAAACGTGAGAAGTAAATCACAACGTGGCAGCAGAGAGATCAGCCAGAAATGATAAGAACAAAACGTGAGAAGTAAATCACAACATGGCAGCAGAGAGATCAGCCGGAAATGACAAGAACAAAACGTGAGAAGTAAATCAAAACATGGCGGCAGAGAGATCAGCCAGAAATGATAAGAACAAAACATGAGAAGTAAATCACAATGTGGCAGCAGAGATAAGCCAGAAATGACGAGAGGAACACATGAGAAGTAAATCACAACGTGGTAGCAGAGAGATCAGCCAGAAATTATAAGAACAATACGTGAGAAGTAAATCACAACGTGGCAGCAGAGAGATCAGCCAGAAACGACAAGAAGAAAACATGAGAAGTGAATCATAACGTGGCAGCAGAGAGATCAGCCAGAAATGACAGGAAGAAAACATGAGAAGTAAATCACAACATGGCAGCAGAGAGATCAGCCGGAAATGACAAGAACAAAACGTGAGAAGTAAATAAAAACATGGCAGCAGAGAGATCAGCCAGAAATGATAAGAACAAACCATGAGAAGTAAATCACAATGTGGCAGCAGAGATAAGCCAGAAATGACGAGAGGAACACATGAGAAGTAATTCACAACGTGGCAGCAGAGAGATCAGTCAGAAATGACAAGTAGAAAACGTGAGAAGTAAATCACAACATGGCAGCAGAGAGATCACCCAGAAACGACAAGTAGAAAACATGAGAAGTAAACCACAACGTGGCAGCAGAGATATCAGCCAGAAATGACAGGAAGAAAACATGAGAAGTAAATCACAACGTGGCAGCAGAGAGATCAGCCGGAAATGACAAGAACAAAACGTGAGAAGTAAATCAAAACATTGCAGCAGAGAGATCAGCCAGAAATGACAAGAAAAAAACATGAGAAGTAAATCACAACGTGGCAGCAGAGAGATCAGCCAGAAATGATAAGAACGAAACGTTAGAAGTAAATCACAACGTGGCAGCAGAGAGATCAGCCAGAAATGATAAAAACAAAACGTTAGAAGTAAATCACAACGTGGCAGCAGAGAGATCAGCCAGAAATGACAAGTAGAAAACATGAGAAGTAAATCACAACGTGGCAGCAGAGATATCAGCCAGAAATGACAGGAAGAAAACATGAGACGTAAATCACAACGTGGCAGCAGAGAGATCAGCCGGAAATGACAAGAACAAAACGTGAGAAGTAAATCAAAACATGGCGGCAGAGAGATCAGCCAGAAATGATAAGAACAAAACATGAGAAGTAAATCACAATGTGACAGCAGAGATCAGCCAGAAATGACGAGAGGAACACATGAGAAGTGAATCACAACGTGGCAGCAGAGAGATCAGCCAGAAATGACAGGAAGAAAACATGAGAAGTAAATCACAACGTGGCAGCAGAGAGATCAGCCGGAAATGACAAGAACAAAACGTGAGAAGTAAATCAAAACATGGCAGCAGAGAGATCAGCCAGAAATTATAAGAACAAAACGTGAGAAGTAAATCACAATGTGGCAGCAGAGATCAGCCAGAAATGACGAGAGGAACACATGAGAAGTAAATCACAACGTGGTAGCAGAGAGATCAGCCAGAAATTACAAGAACAAAACATGAGAAGTAAATCACAACGTGGCAGCAGAGAGATCAGCCACCACTTTTAGTCAGACATGTTTTCTTTATCCATTGTTACTACACTACTCTACTGTACAGTACCTACTTTACTGGTTTGTATCCACTGTTTACTACACTACTGTACTGTGCAGTACCTACTTTACTGGTTTGTGTCCATTGTTTACTACACTACTGTACTGTGCAGTACCTACTTTACTGGTTTGTATCCATTGTTTACTACAATACTGTACTGTGCAGTACCTAGTTTACTGGTTTGTATCCATTGTTTATTACACTACTGTACTGTGCAGTACCTACTTTACTGGTTTGTGTCCATTGTCTACTACACTACTCTACTGTACAATACCTACTTTACTGGTTTGTATCCAGTGTTTACTACACTAATGTACTGTGCAGTACCTACTTTACTGTTTTTTGTCCATTGTTTACTACACTACTGTACTGTGCAGTACCTACTTTACTGGTTCGTATCCATTGTTTACTACACTACTGTACTGTGCAGTACCTACTTTACTGGTTTGTGTCCATTGTTTACTACACCACTGTACTGTGCAGTACCTACTTTACTGGTTTGTGTCCATTGTTTACTACACTACTGTACTGTGCAGTACCTACTTTACTGGTTTGTATCCATTGTTTACTACACTACTGTACTGTGCAGTACCTACTTTACTGGTTTGTATCCATTGTTTACTACACTACTGTACTGTGCAGTACCTAGTTTACTGGTTTGTGTCCATTGTTTACTACACTACTGTACTGTGCAGTACCAACTTTACTGGTTTGTGTTCATTGTTTACTACACTACTGTACTGAGCAGTACCTACTTTACTTTTTACTATGCAGTGTTTACTACACTACTGTACTGTGCAGTACCTACTTTTTTTTTTTAAATTTATTTCTGATTTTTCCCTTTTTTCTCCCAATTTTAGTGGCCAATTGATCCCTATTTTAATTCAAACACCCACCCTCGTATTGCATGCGTTCGCCAACTGCATCTCTCCGGCCGGCAGCCTCGAAGGAAAGCGCCTCGCCACTTTCGTGACAAGGCGAATCCAAGCCGAACCACTGTTTTTCCGACACACACAGAGACGCATTCACATGACGAACACAAGCCGACTCCGCCCCCCTCCCGAAGACAGCGTTGCCAATGATCGCTGCTTCATCGAGTCCGGCCATAGTCGGATCTGACGAGACCGGGGCGCGAACCCCAGTCCCCAGTGGGCAACTGCATCGACACCAAGCCGATGCTTAGACCGCTACGCCACCGCGGACGTGCAGTACCTACTTTACTGGTTTGTGTCCATTGTTTACTACACTGCTGTACTGTGCAATACATACGTTACTGGTTTGCATCCAGTGTTTACTACACTACTGTACTGTGCAGTACCTACTTTACTGGTTTGTGTCCATTGTTTACTACACTACTGTACTGTGCAGTACCTACTTTACTGGTTTGTGTCCATTGTTTACTACACTACTGTACTGTGCAGTACCTACTTTACTGGTTTGTATCCATTGTTTACTACAATACTGTACTGTGCAGTACCTAGTTTACTGGTTTGTATCCATTGTTTATTACACTACTGTACTGTGCAGTACCTACTTTACTGGTTTGTGTCCATTGTCTACTACACTACTCTACTGTACAATACCTACTTTACTGGTTTGTATCCAGTGTTTACTACACTAATGTACTGTGCAGTACCTACTTTACTGTTTTTTGTCCATTGTTTACTACACTACTGTACTGTGCAGTACCTACTTTACTGGTTCGTATCCATTGTTTACTACACTACTGTACTGTGCAGTACCTACTTTACTGGTTTGTGTCCATTGTTTACTACACCACTGTATTGTGCAGTACCTACTTTACTGGTTTGTGTCCATTGTTTACTACACTACTGTACTGTGCAGTACCTACTTTACTGGTTTGTATCCATTGTTTACTACACTACTGTACTGTGCAGTACCTACTTTACTGGTTTGTATCCATTGTTTACTACACTACTGTACTGTGCAGTACCTAGTTTACTGGTTTGTGTCCATTGTTTACTACACTACTGTACTGTGCAGTACCAACTTTACTGGTTTGTGTTCATTGTTTACTACACTACTGTACTGAGCAGTACCTACTTTACTTTTTAGTATGCAGTGTTTACTACACTACTGTACTGTGCAGTACCTACTTTTTTTTTTTAAATTTATTTCTGATTTTTCCCTTTTTTCTCCCAATTTTAGTGGCCAATTGATCCCTATTTTAATTCAAACACCCACCCTTGTATTGCATGCGTTCGCCAACTGCATCTCTCCGGCTGGTAGCCTCGAAGGAAAGCGCCTCGCCACTTTCGTGACAAGGCGAATCCAAGCCGAACCACTGTTTTTCCGACACACACAGAGACGCATTCACATGACGAACACAAGCCGACTCCGCCCCCCTCCCGAAGACAGCGTTGCCAATGATCGCTGCTTCATCGAGTCCGGCCATAGTCGGATCTGACGAGACCGGGGCGCGAACCCCAGTCCCCAGTGGGCAACTGCATCGACACCAAGCCGATGCTTAGACCGCTACGCCACCGCGGACGTGCAGTACCTACTTTACTGGTTTGTGTCCATTGTTTACTACACTGCTGTACTGTGCAATACATACGTTACTGGTTTGCATCCAGTGTTTACTACACTACTGTACTGTGCAGTACCTACTTTACTGGTTTGTGTCCATTGTTTACTACACTACTGTACTGTGCAGTACCTACTTTACTGGTTTGTGTCCATTGTTTACTACACTACTGTACTGTGCAGTACCTACTTTACTGGTTTGTGTCCATTGTTTTCTACACTACTGTATTGTGCAGTACCTACTTTACTGGTTTGTATCCATTGTTTACTACACTACTCTACTGTACAGTACCTACTTTACTGGTTTGTATCCACTGTTTACTACACTACTGTACTGTGCAGTACCTACTTTACTGGTTTGTATCCATTGTTTAGTACACTACTGTACTGTGCAGTACCTACTTTACTGGTTTGTGTCCATTGTCTACTACACTACTCTACTGTACAATACCTACTTTACTGGTTTGTATCCAGTGTTTACTACACTACTGTACTGTGCAGTACCTACTGTACTGGTTTTTGTCCATTGTTTACTACACTACTGTACTGTGCAGTACCTAATTTACTGGTTCGTATCCAGTGTTTACTACACTACTGTACTGTGCAGTACCTAGTTTACTGGTTTGTATCCAGTGTTTACTACGCTACTGTACTGTGCAGTACCTACTTGACTGGTTTGTGTTCATTGTTTACTACACTACTGTACTGTGCAGTACCAACTTTACTGGTTTGTGTTCATTGTTTACTACACTACTGTACTGAGCAGTACCTACTTTACTTTTTAGTATCCAGTGTTTACTACACTACTGTACTGTGCAGTACCTACTTTACTGGTTTGTGTCCATTGTTTACTACACTACTGTACTGTGCAGTACCTACTTTACTGGTTTGTATCCATTGTTTACTACACTACTGTACTGTGCAGTACCTACTTTACTGGTTTGTATCCATTGTTTACTACGCTGCTGTACTGTGCAGTACCTAATTTACTCGTTTGTATCCATTGTTTACTACGCTACTCTACTGTACAGTACCTAGTTTACTGGTTTGTATCCATTGTTTACTAAACTACTGTACTGTGCAGTACCTACTCTACTGGTTTGTGTTCATTGTTTACTACACTACTGTACTGTGCAGTACCAACTTTACTGGTTTGTGTCCATTGTTTACTACACTACTGTACTGTGCAGTACCTACTTCACTGGTTTGTATCCAGTCTTTACTACACTATTGTACTGTGTAGTACCTACTTTACTGGTTTGCATCCATTGTTTACTACGCTGCTGTACTGTGCAGTACCTAGTTTACTGGTTTGAACCCAGTGTTTACTACGCTACTGTACTGTGCAGTACCTACTTGACTGGTTTGTGTTCATTGTTTACTACACTACTGTACTGTGCAGTACCAACTTTACTGGTTTGTGTTCATTGTTTACTACACTACTGTACTGAGCAGTACCTACTTTACTTTTTAGTATCCAGTGATTACTACACTACTGTACTGTGCAGTACCTACTTTACTGGTTTGTGTCCATTGTTTACTACACGACTGTACTGTGCAGTACCTACTTTACTGGTTTGTATCCATTGTTTACTACACTGCTGTACTGTGCAGTACCTACTTTAATGGTTTGTATCCATTGTTTACTACACTACTGTACTGTGCAGTACCTAATTTACTCGTTTGTATCCATTGTTTACTACGCTATTCTACTGTACAGTACCTAGTTTACTGGTTTGCATCCATTGTTTACTAAACTACTGTACTGTGCAGTACCTACTCTACTGGTTTGTGTTCATTGTTTACTACACTACTGTACTGTGCAGTACCAACTTTACTGGTTTGTGTCCATTGTTTACTACACTACTGTACTGTGCAGTACCTACTTCACTGGTTTGTATCCAGTCTTTACTACACTATTGTACTGTGTAGTACCTACTTTACTGGTTTGCATCCATTGTTTACTACGCTGCTGTACTGTGCAGTACCTAGTTTACTGGTTTGTATCCAGTGTTTACTACGCTACTGTACTGTGCAGTACCTACTTGACTGGTTTGTGTTCATTGTTTACTACACTACTGTACTGTGCAGTACCAACTTTACTGGTTTGTGTTCATTGTTTACTACACTACTGTACTGAGCAGTACCTACTTTACTTTTTAGTATCCAGTGTTTACTACACTACTGTACTGTGCAGTACCTACTTTACTGGTTTGTATCCATTGTTTACTACACTACTGTACTGTGCAGTACCTACTTTACTGGTTTGTATCCATTGTTTACTACACTACTGTACTGAGCAGTACCTAATTTACTGGTTCGTATCCAGTGTTTACTACACTACTGTATTGTGCAGTACCTAGATTACTGCTTGTGTCCATTGTTTACTACTGCTACTGTACTGTGCAGTACCTACTTTACTGGTTAGTATCCATTGTTTACAACACTGCTGTACTGTGCAGTACCTAGTTTACTGGTTTGTATCTATTGTTTACTACACCACTCTACTGTGCATTACCTAGTTTACTGGTTTGTATCCATTGTTTGCTACACTACTCTCATGTACAGTATCTGGTTTAGTGGTTTGTATCCATTGTTTACTACACTACTCTACTGTACAGTACCTAGTTTACTGGTTTGTATCCATTGTTTACTACACTACAGTACTGTGCAGTACCTACTTTACTGGTTTGTGTTCATTGTTTACTACACTACTGTACTGTGCAGTACCTAGTTTACTGGTTTGTATCTATTGTTTACTACACTACTCTACTGTACAGTACTCAGTTTACTGGTTTGTATCCATTGTTTACTACTACTACTGTACTGCGTAGTACCTACTTGACTGGTTTGTGTTCATTGTTTACTACACTACTTTACTGTGCACTACCAACTTTACTGGTTTTTGTTCATTGTTTACTACACTACTGTACTGAGCAGTACCTACTTTACTTTTTAGTATCCAGTGTTTACTACACTACTGTACTGTGCAGTACCTACTTTACTGGTTTGTGTCCATTGTTTACTACACTACTGTACTGTGCAGTACCTAGTTTACTGATTTGTATCTATTGTTTACTACACCACTCTACTGTACAGTACCTAGTTTACTGGTTTGTATCCATTGTTTACTACTACTACTGTACTGCGTAGTACCTAATTTACTGGTTTGTATCCATTGTTTACTACAATACTGTACTGTGCAGTACCTAGGTTACTCGTTTGTATCCATTGTTTATTACACTACTGTACTGTGCAGTACCTACTTTACTGGTTTGTGTCCATTGTCTACTACACTACTGTACTGTACAATACCTACTTTACTGGTTTGTATCCAGTGTTTACTACACTACTGTACTGTGCAGTACCTACTTTACTGGTTTTTGTCCATTGTTTACTACACTACTGTCCTGTGCAGTACCTACTTTACTGGTTCGTATCCATTGTTTACTACACTACTGTACTGTGCAATACCTACTTTACTGGTTTGTGTCCAATGTTTACAACACTACTGTACTGAGCAGTACCTACTTTACTTTTTAGTATCCAGTGTTTACTACACTACTGTACTGTGCAGTACCTAGTTTACTGGTTTGTATCTATTGTTTACTACACCACTCTACTGTACAGTACCTATTTTACTGGTTTGTATCCATTGTTTACTACTACTACTGTACTGCGTAGTACCTATTTTACTGGTTTGTATCCATTGTTTACTACTACTACTGTACTGCGTAGTACCTAATTTACTGGTTTGTATCCATTGTTTACTACAATACTGTACTGTGCAGTACCTAGTTTACTCGTTTGTGTCCATTGTTTATTACACTACTGTACTGTGCGGTACCTACTTTACTGGTTTGTGTCCATTGTCTACTACACTACTCTACTGTACAATACCTACTTTACTGGTTTGTATCCAGTGTTTACTACACTACTGTACTGTGCAGTACCTACTTTACTGGTTTTTGTCCATTGTTTACTACACTACTGTACTGTGCAGTACCTAATTTACTGGTTCGTATCCAGTGTTTACTACACTACTGTACTGTGCAGTACCTAGATTACTGCTTGTGTCCATTGTTTACTACTGCTACTGTACTGTGCAGTACCTACTTTACTGGTTTGTGTTCATTGTTTACTACACTACTGTACTGTGCAGTACCTAGTTTACTGGTTTGTATCTATTGTTTACTACACTACTCTACTGTACAGTACTCAGTTTACTGGTTTGTATCCATTGTTTACTACTACTACTGTACTGCGTAGTACCTACTTGACTGGTTTGTTTTCATTGTTTACTACACTACTTTACTGTGCACTACCAACTTTACTGGTTTTTGTTCATTGTTTACTACACTACTGTACTGAGCAGTACCTACTTACTTTTTAGTATCCAGTGTTTACTACACTACTGTACTGTGCAGTACCTACTTTACTGGTTTGTGTCCATTGTTTACTACACTACTGTACTGTGCAGTACCTAGTTTACTGATTTGTATCTATTGTTTACTACACCACTCTACTGTACAGTACCTAGTTTACTGGTTTGTATCCATTGTTTACTACTACTACTGTACTGCGTAGTACCTAATTTACTGGTTTGTATCCATTGTTTACTACAATACTGTACTGTGCAGTACCTAGGTTACTCGTTTGTATCCATTGTTTATTACACTACTGTACTGTGCAGTACCTACTTTACTGGTTTTTGTCCATTGTTTACTACACTACTGTCCTGTGCAGTACCTACTTTACTGGTTCGTATCCATTGTTTACTACACTACTGTACTGTGCAATACCTACTTTACTGGTTTGTGTCCATTGTTTACTACACTACTGTACTGAGCAGTACCTACTTTACTTTTTAGTATCCAGTGTTTACTACACTACTGTACTGTGCAGTACCTACTTTACTGGTTTGTGTCCATTGTTTACTACACTACTGTACTGTGCAGTACCTAGTTTACTGGTTTGTATCTATTGTTTACTACACCACTCTACTGTACAGTACCTATTTTACTGGTTTGTATCCATTGTTTACTACTACTACTGTACTGCGTAGTACCTAATTTACTGGTTTGTATCCATTGTTTACTACAATACTGTACTGTGCAGTACCTAGTTTACTCGTTTGTGTCCATTGTTTATTACACTACTGTACTGTGCGGTACCTACTTTACTGGTTTGTGTTCATTGTTTATTACACTACTGTACTGTGCAGTACCAACTTTACTGGTTTGTGTCCATTGTTTACTACACTACTGTACTGTGCAGTACCTACTTTACTGGTTTGTATCCAGTCTTTACTACACTATTGTACTGTGTAGTACCTACTTTACTGGTTTGTATCCATTGTTTACTACGCTGCTGTACTGTGCAGTACCTAGTTTACTGGTTTGTATCCAGTGTTTACTACGCTACTGTACTGTGCAGTACCTACTTGACTGGTTTGTGTCCATTGTCTACTACACTACTCTACTGTACAATACCTACTTTACTGGTTTGTATCCAGTGTTTACTACACTACTGTACTGTGCAGTACCTACTTTACTGGTTTTTGTCCATTGTTTACTACACTACTGTACTGTGCAGTACCTAATTTACTGGTTCGTATCCAGTGTTTACTACACTACTGTACTGTGCAGTACCTAGATTACTGCTTGTGTCCATTGTTTACTACTGCTACTGTACTGTGCAGTACCTACTTTACTGGTTTGTGTTCATTGTTTACTACACTACTGTACTGTGCAGTACCTAGTTTACTGGTTTGTATCTATTGTTTACTACACTACTCTACTGTACAGTACTCAGTTTACTGGTTTGTATCCATTGTTTACTACTACTACTGTACTGCGTAGTACCTACTTGACTGGTTTGTTTTCATTGTTTACTACACTACTTTACTGTGCACTACCAACTTTACTGGTTTTTGTTCATTGTTTACTACACTACTGTACTGAGCAGTACCTACTTACTTTTTAGTATCCAGTGTTTACTACACTACTGTACTGTGCAGTACCTACTTTACTGGTTTGTGTCCATTGTTTACTACACTACTGTACTGTGCAGTACCTAGTTTACTGATTTGTATCTATTGTTTACTACACCACTCTACTGTACAGTACCTAGTTTACTGGTTTGTATCCATTGTTTACTACTACTACTGTACTGCGTAGTACCTAATTTACTGGTTTGTATCCATTGTTTACTACAATACTGTACTGTGCAGTACCTAGGTTACTCGTTTGTATCCATTGTTTATTACACTACTGTACTGTGCAGTACCTACTTTACTGGTTTTTGTCCATTGTTTACTACACTACTGTCCTGTGCAGTACCTACTTTACTGGTTCGTATCCATTGTTTACTACACTACTGTACTGTGCAATACCTACTTTACTGGTTTGTGTCCATTGTTTACTACACTACTGTACTGAGCAGTACCTACTTTACTTTTTAGTATCCAGTGTTTACTACACTACTGTACTGTGCAGTACCTACTTTACTGGTTTGTGTCCATTGTTTACTACACTACTGTACTGTGCAGTACCTAGTTTACTGGTTTGTATCTATTGTTTACTACACCACTCTACTGTACAGTACCTATTTTACTGGTTTGTATCCATTGTTTACTACTACTACTGTACTGCATAGTACCTAATTTACTGGTTTGTATCCATTGTTTACTACAATACTGTACTGTGCAGTACCTAGTTTACTCGTTTGTGTCCATTGTTTATTACACTACTGTACTGTGCGGTACCTACTTTACTGGTTTGTGTTCATTGTTTATTACACTACTGTACTGTGCAGTACCAACTTTACTGGTTTGTGTCCATTGTTTACTACACTACTGTACTGTGCAGTACCTACTTTACTTTTTAGTATCCAGTGTTTACTACACTACTGTACTGTGCAGTACCTACTTTACTGGTTTGTGTCCATTGTTTACTACACTACTGTACTGTGCAGTACCTAGTTTACTGATTTGTATCTATTGTTTACTACACCACTCTACTGTACAGTACCTAGTTTACTGGTTTGTATCCATTGTTTACTACTACTACTGTACTGCGTAGTACCTAATTTACTGGTTTGTATCCATTGTTTACTACAATACTGTACTGTGCAGTACCTAGGTTACTCGTTTGTATCCATTGTTTATTACACTACTGTACTGTGCAGTACCTACTTTACTGGTTTGTGTCCATTGTCTACTACACTACTGTACTGTACAATACCTACTTTACTGGTTTGTATCCAGTGTTTACTACACTACTGTACTGTGCAGTACCTACTTTACTGGTTTTTGTCCATTGTTTACTACACTACTGTCCTGTGCAGTACCTACTTTACTGGTTCGTATCCATTGTTTACTACACTACTGTACTGTGCAATACCTACTTTACTGGTTTGTGTCCAATGTTTACAACACTACTGTACTGAGCAGTACCTACTTTACTTTTTAGTATCCAGTGTTTACTACACTACTGTACTGTGCAGTACCTACTTTACTGGTTTGTGTCCATTGTTTACTACACTACTGTACTGTGCAGTACCTAGTTTACTGGTTTGTATCTATTGTTTACTACACCACTCTACTGTACAGTACCTATTTTACTGGTTTGTATCCATTGTTTACTACTACTACTGTACTGCGTAGTACCTAATTTACTGGTTTGTATCCATTGTTTACTACAATACTGTACTGTGCAGTACCTAGTTTACTCGTTTGTGTCCATTGTTTATTACACTACTGTACTGTGCGGTACCTACTTTACTGGTTTGTGTCCATTGTCTACTACACTACTCTACTGTACAATACCTACTTTACTGGTTTGTATCCAGTGTTTACTACACTACTGTACTGTGCAGTACCTACTTTACTGGTTTTTGTCCATTGTTTACTACACTACTGTACTGTGCAGTACCTAATTTACTGGTTCGTATCCAGTGTTTACTACACTACTGTACTGTGCAGTACCTAGATTACTGCTTGTGTCCATTGTTTACTACTGCTACTGTACTGTGCAGTACCTACTTTACTGGTTTGTGTTCATTGTTTACTACACTACTGTACTGTGCAGTACCTAGTTTACTGGTTTGTATCTATTGTTTACTACACTACTCTACTGTACAGTACTCAGTTTACTGGTTTGTATCCATTGTTTACTACTACTACTGTACTGCGTAGTACCTACTTGACTGGTTTGTTTTCATTGTTTACTACACTACTTTACTGTGCACTACCAACTTTACTGGTTTTTGTTCATTGTTTACTACACTACTGTACTGAGCAGTACCTACTTACTTTTTAGTATCCAGTGTTTACTACACTACTGTACTGTGCAGTACCTACTTTACTGGTTTGTGTCCATTGTTTACTACACTACTGTACTGTGCAGTACCTAGTTTACTGATTTGTATCTATTGTTTACTACACCACTCTACTGTACAGTACCTAGTTTACTGGTTTGTATCCATTGTTTACTACTACTACTGTACTGCGTAGTACCTAATTTACTGGTTTGTATCCATTGTTTACTACAATACTGTACTGTGCAGTACCTAGGTTACTCGTTTGTATCCATTGTTTATTACACTACTGTACTGTGCAGTACCTACTTTACTGGTTTTTGTCCATTGTTTACTACACTACTGTCCTGTGCAGTACCTACTTTACTGGTTCGTATCCATTGTTTACTACACTACTGTACTGTGCAATACCTACTTTACTGGTTTGTGTCCATTGTTTACTACACTACTGTACTGAGCAGTACCTACTTTACTTTTTAGTATCCAGTGTTTACTACACTACTGTACTGTGCAGTACCTACTTTACTGGTTTGTGTCCATTGTTTACTACACTACTGTACTGTGCAGTACCTAGTTTACTGGTTTGTATCTATTGTTTACTACACCACTCTACTGTACAGTACCTATTTTACTGGTTTGTATCCATTGTTTACTACTACTACTGTACTGCGTAGTACCTAATTTACTGGTTTGTATCCATTGTTTACTACAATACTGTACTGTGCAGTACCTAGTTTACTCGTTTGTGTCCATTGTTTATTACACTACTGTACTGTGCGGTACCTACTTTACTGGTTTGTGTTCATTGTTTATTACACTACTGTACTGTGCAGTACCAACTTTACTGGTTTGTGTCCATTGTTTACTACACTACTGTACTGTGCAGTACCTACTTTACTGGTTTGTATCCAGTCTTTACTACACTATTGTACTGTGTAGTACCTACTTTACTGGTTTGTATCCATTGTTTACTACGCTGCTGAACTGTGCAGTACCTAGTTTACTGGTTTGTATCCAGTGTTTACTACGCTACTGTACTGTGCAGTACCTACTTGACTGGTTTGTGTCCATTGTCTACTACACTACTCTACTGTACAATACCTACTTTACTGGTTTGTATCCAGTGTTTACTACACTACTGTACTGTGCAGTACCTACTTTACTGGTTTGTGTCCATTGTGTACTACACTACTCTACTGTACAATACCTACTTTACTGGTTTGTATCCAGTGTTTACTACAATACTGTACTGTGCAGTACCTACTCTACTGGTTTTTGTCCATTGTTTACTACACTACTGTACTGTGCAGTACCTACTTTACTGGTTCGTATCCATTGTTTACTACACTACTGTACTGTGCAGTACCTACTTTACTGGTTTGTGTCCATTGTTTACTACACTACTGTACTGTGCAGTACCTACTTTACTGGTTTGTGTCCATTGTTTACTACACTACTGTACTGTACAGTACCTACTTTACTGGTTTGTATCCATTGTTTACTACACTACTGTACTGTGCAGTACCTAGTTTACTGATTTGTATCTATTGTTTACTACACCACTCTACTGTACAGTACCTAGTTTACTGGTTTGTATCCATTGTTTACTACTACTACTGTACTGCGTAGTACCTAATTTACTGGTTTGTATCCATTGTTTACTACAATACTGTACTGTGCAGTACCTAGGTTACTCGTTTGTATCCATTGTTTATTACACTACTGTACTGTGCAGTACCTACTTTACTGGTTTGTGTCCATTGTCTACTACACTACTGTACTGTACAATACCTACTTTACTGGTTTGTATCCAGTGTTTACTACACTACTGTACTGTGCAGTACCTACTTTACTGGTTTTTGTCCATTGTTTACTACACTACTGTCCTGTGCAGTACCTACTTTACTGGTTCGTATCCATTGTTTACTACACTACTGTACTGTGCAATACCTACTTTACTGGTTTGTGTCCAATGTTTACAACACTACTGTACTGAGCAGTACCTACTTTACTTTTTAGTATCCAGTGTTAACTACACTACTGTACTGTGCAGTACCTACTTTACTGGTTTGTGTCCATTGTTTACTACACTACTGTACTGTGCAGTACCTAGTTTACTGGTTTGTATCTATTGTTTACTACACCACTCTACTGTACAGTACCTATTTTACTGGTTTGTATCCATTGTTTACTACTACTACTGTACTGCGTAGTACCTAATTTACTGGTTTGTATCCATTGTTTACTACAATACTGTACTGTGCAGTACCTAGTTTACTCGTTTGTGTCCATTGTTTATTACACTACTGTACTGTGCGGTACCTACTTTACTGGTTTGTGTCCATTGTCTACTACACTACTCTACTGTACAATACCTACTTTACTGGTTTGTATCCAGTGTTTACTACACTACTGTACTGTGCAGTACATACTTTACTGGTTTTTGTCCATTGTTTACTACACTACTGTACTGTGCAGTACCTAATTTGCTGGTTCGTATCCAGTGTTTACTACACTACTGTACTGTGCAGTACCTAGATTACTGCTTGTGTCCATTGTTTACTACTGCTACTGTACTGTGCAGTACCTACTTTACTGGTTTGTGTTCATTGTTTACTACACTACTGTACTGTGCAGTACCTAGTTTACTGGTTTGTATCTATTGTTTTCTACACTACTCTACTGTACAGTACTCAGTTTACTGGTTTGTATCCATTGTTTACTACTACTACTGTACTGCGTAGTACCTACTTGACTGGTTTGTTTTCATTGTTTACTACACTACTTTACTGTGCACTACCAACTTTACTGGTTTTTGTTCATTGTTTACTACACTACTGTACTGAGCAGTACCTACTTACTTTTTAGTATCCAGTGTTTACTACACTACTGTACTGTGCAGTACCTACTTTACTGGTTTGTGTCCATTGTTTACTACACTACTGTACTGTGCAGTACCTAGTTTACTGATTTGTATCTATTGTTTACTACACCACTCTACTGTACAGTACCTAGTTTACTGGTTTGTATCCATTGTTTACTACTACTACTGTACTGCGTAGTACCTAATTTACTGGTTTGTATCCATTGTTTACTACAATACTGTACTGTGCAGTACCTAGGTTACTCGTTTGTATCCATTGTTTATTACACTACTGTACTGTGCAGTACCTACTTTACTGGTTTTTGTCCATTGTTTACTACACTACTGTCCTGTGCAGTACCTACTTTACTGGTTCGTATCCATTGTTTACTACACTACTGTACTGTGCAATACCTACTTTACTGGTTTGTGTCCATTGTTTACTACACTACTGTACTGAGCAGTACCTACTTTACTTTTTAGTATCCAGTGTTTACTACACTACTGTACTGTGCAGTACCTACTTTACTGGTTTGTGTCCATTGTTTACTACACTACTGTACTGTGCAGTACCTAGTTTACTGGTTTGTATCTATTGTTTACTACACCACTCTACTGTACAGTACCTATTTTACTGGTTTGTATCCATTGTTTACTACTACTACTGTACTGCGTAGTACCTAATTTACTGGTTTGTATCCATTGTTTACTACAATACTGTACTGTGCAGTACCTAGTTTACTCGTTTGTGTCCATTGTTTATTACACTACTGTACTGTGCGGTACCTACTTTACTGGTTTGTGTTCATTGTTTATTACACTACTGTACTGTGCAGTACCAACTTTACTGGTTTGTGTCCATTGTTTACTACACTACTGTACTGTGCAGTACCTACTTTACTGGTTAGTATCCAGTGTTTACTACACTACTGTATTGTGCAGTACCTACTTCACTGGTTTGTATCCAGTCTTTACTACACTATTGTACTGTGTAGTACCTACTTTACTGGTTTGTATCCATTGTTTACTACGCTGCTGTACTGTGCAGTACCTAGTTTACTGGTTTGTATCCAGTGTTTACTACGCTACTGTACTGTGCAGTACCTACTTGACTGGTTTGTGTCCATTGTCTACTACACTACTCTACTGTACAATACCTACTTTACTGGTTTGTATCCAGTGTTTACTACACTACTGTACTGTGCAGTACCTACTTTACTGGTTTGTGTCCATTGTGTACTACACTACTCTACTGTACAATACCTACTTTACTGGTTTGTATCCAGTGTTTACTACACTACTGTACTGTGCAGTACCTACTCTACTGGTTTTTGTCCATTGTTTACTACACTACTGTACTGTGCAGTACCTACTTTACTGGTTCGTATCCATTGTTTACTACACTACTGTACTGTGCAGTACCTACTTTACTGGTTTGTGTCCATTGTTTACTACACTACTGTACTGTGCAGTACCTACTTTACTGGTTTGTGTCCATTGTTTACTACACTACTGTACTGTACAGTACCTACTTTACTGGTTTGTATCCATTGTTTACTACACTACTGTACTGTGCAGTACCTACTTTACTGGTTTGTATCCATTGTTTACTACACTACTGTACTGTGCAATACCTAATTTACTCGTTAGTATCCATTGGTTACTACGCTACTCTACTGTACAGTACCTAGTTTACTGGTTTGTATCCATTGTTTACTAAACTACTGTACTGTGCAGTACCTACTCTACTTGTTTGTGTTCATTGTTTACTACACTACTGTACTGTGCAGTACCAACTTTACTGGTTTGTGTCCATTGTTTACTACACTACTGTACTGTGCAGTACCTACTTCACTGGTTTGTATCCAGTCTTTACTACACTACTGTAATGTGTAGTACCTACTTTACTGGTTTGCATCCATTGTTTACTACGCTGCTGTACTGTGCAGTACCTAGTTTACTGGTTTGTATCCAGTGTTTACTACGCTACTGTACTGTGCAGTACCTACTTGACTGGTTTGTGTTCATTGTTTACTACACTACTGTACTGTGCAATACATACGTTACTGGTTTGTATCCATGGTTTACTACACTACTGTACTGTGCAATACATACGTTACTGGTTTGTATCCATGGTTTACTACACTACTGTACTGAGCAGTACCTACTTTACTTTTTAGTATCCAGTGTTTACTACACTACTGTACTGTGCAGTACCTACTTTACTGGTTTGTGTCCATTGTTTACTACACTACTGTACTGTGCAATACATACGTTACTGGTTTGTATCCATGGTTTACTACACTACTGTACTGTGCAGTACCTAGTTTTCTGGTTTGTATCCATTGTTTATTACACTACTGTACTGTGCAATACATACGTTACTGGTTTGTATCCATGGTTTACTACACTACTGTACTGTGCAGTACCTACTTTACTGGTTTGTATCCATTGTTTACTACACTACTGTACTGTGCAGTACCTACTTTACTGGTTTGTATCCATTGTTTACTACACTACTGTACTGTGCAGTACCTAATTTACTGGTTTGTATCCATTGTTTACTACACTACTCTACTGTACAGTACCTAGTTTACTGGTTTGTATCCATTCTTTACTAAACTACTGTACTGTGCAGTACCTACTTTACTGGTTTGTGTTCATTGTTTATTACACTACTGTACTGTGCAGTACCAACTTTACTGGTTTGTGTCCATTGTTTACTACACTACTGTACTGTGCAGTACCTACTTCACTGGTTAGTATCCAGTGTTTACTACACTACTGTACTGTGCAGTACCTACTTCACTGGTTTGTATCCAGTCTTTACTACACTATTGTACTGTGTAGTACCTACTTTACTGGTTTGTATCGATTGTTTACTACGCTGCTGTACTGTGCAGTACCTAGTTTACTGGTTTGTATCCATTGTTTACTACACTACTGTACTGTGCAGTACCTAATTTACTGGTTTGTATCCATTGTTTACTACACTACTCTACTGTACAGTACCTAGTTTACTGGTTTGTATCCATTGTTTACTAAACTACTGTACTGTGCAGTACCTACTTTACTGTTTTGTGTTCATTGTTTATTACACTACTGTACTGTGCAGTACCAACTTTACTGGTTTGTGTCCATTGTTTACTACACTACTGTACTGTGCAGTACCTACTTCACTGGTTAGTATCCAGTGTTTACTACACTACTGTACTGTGCAGTACCTACTTCACTGGTTTGTATCCAGTCTTTACTACACTATTGTACTGTGTAGTACCTAATTTACTGGTTTGTATCCATTGTTTACTACGCTGCTGTACTGTGCAGTACCTAGTTTACTGGTTTGTATCCAGTGTTTACTACGCTACTGTACTGTGCAGTACCTACTTGACTGGTTTGTGTCCATTGTCTACTACACTACTCTACTGTACAATACCTACTTTACTGGTTTGTATCCAGTGTTTACTACACTACTGTACTGTGCAGTACCTACTTTACTGGTTTGTGTCCATTGTCTACTACACTACTCTACTGTACAATACCTACTTTACTGGTTTGTATCCAGTGTTTACTACACTACTGTACTGTGCAGTACCTACTGTACTGGTTTTTGTCCATTGTTTACTACACTACTGTACTGTGCAGTACCTACTTTACTGGTTCGTATCCATTGTTTACTACACTACTGTACTGTGCAGTACCTACTTTACTGGTTTGTGTCCATTGTTTACTACACTACTGTACTGTACAGTACCTACTTTACTGGTTTGTATCCATTGTTTACTACAGTACTGTACTGTGCAGTACCTACTTTACTGGTTTGTATCCATTGTTTACTACACTACTGTACTGTGCAATACCTAATTTACTCGTTTGTATCCATTGTTTACTACGCTACTCTACTGTACAGTACCTAGTTTACTGGTTTGTATCCATTGTTTACTAAACTACTGTACTGTCCAGTACCTACTCTACTGGTTTGTGTTCATTGTTTACTACACTACTGTACTGTGCAGTACCAACTTTACTGGTTTGTGTCCATTGTTTACTACACTACTGTACTGTGCAGTACCTACTTCACTGGTTTGTATCCAGTCTTTACTACACTATTGTACTGTGTAGTACCTACTTTACTGGTTTGCATCCATTGTTTACTACGCTGCTGTACTGTGCAGTACCTAGTTTACTGGTTTGTATCCAGTGTTTACTACGCTACTGTACTGTGCAGTACCTACTTGACTGGTTTGTGTACATTGTTTACTACACTACTGTACTGTGCAGTACCAACTTTACTGGTTTGTGTTCATTGTTTACTACACTACTGTACTGTGCAGTACCTACTTTACTGGTTTGTATCCATTGTTTACTACACTACTGTACTGTGCAGTACCTACTTTACTGGTTTGTATCCATTGTTTACTACACTACTGTACTGTGCAGTACCTAATTTACTCGTTTGTATCCATTGTTTACTACGCTACTCTACTGTACAGTACCTAGTTTACTGGTTTGTATCCATTGTTTACTAAACTACTGTACTGTGCAGTACCTACTCTACTGGTTTGTGTTCATTGTTTACTACACTACTGGACTGTGCAGTACCAACTTTACTGGTTTGTGTCCATTGTTTACTACACTACTGTACTGTGCAGTACCTACTTCACTGGTTTGTATCCAGTCTTTACTACACTATTGTACTGTGTAGTACCTACTTTACTGGTTTGCATCCATTGTTTACTACGCTGCTGTACTGTGCAGTACCTAGTTTACTGGTTTGTATCCATTGTTTACTACGCTACTGTACTGTGCAGTACCTACTTGACTGGTTTGTGTTCATTGTTTACTACACTACTGTACTGTGCAGTACCAACTTTACTGGTTTGTGTTCATTGTTTACTACACTACTGTACTGAGCAGTACCTACTTTACTTTTTAGTATCCAGTGTTTACTACACTACTGTACTGTGCAGTACCTACTTTACTGGTTTGTGTCCATTGTTTACTACACTACTGTACTGTGCAATACATACGTTACTGGTTTGTATCCATGGTTTACTACACTACTGTACTGTGCAGTACCTACTTTACTGGTTTGTATCCATTGTTTACTACAACTACTGCACTGCGTAGTACCTAATTTACTGGTTTGTATCCATTGTTTACTACGCTACTGTACTGTACAGTACCTAGATTACTGCTTGTGTCCATTGTTTACTACTGCTACTGTACTGTGCAGTACCTACTTTACTGGTTTGTGTCTATTGTTTTCTACACTACTCTACTGTGCAGTACCTACTTTACTGGTTAGTATCCATTGTTTACAACACTGCTGTACTGTGCAGTACCTAGTTTACTGGTTTGTATCTATTGTTTACTACACCACTCTACTGTGCACTACCTAGTTTACTGGTTTGTATCCATTGTTTGCTACACTACTCTCATGTACAGTATCTGGTTTAGTGGTTTGTATCCATTGTTTACTACACTACTCTACTGTACAGTACCTAGTTTACTGGTTTGTATCCATTGTTTACTACACTACTGTACTGTGCAGTACCTAGTTTACTGGTTTGTGTTCATTGTTTACTACACTACTGTACTGTGCAGTACCTAGTTTACTGGTTTGTATCTATTGTTTACTACACTACTCTACTGTACAGTACTCAGTTTACTGGTTTGTATCCATTGTTTACTACTACTATTGTACTGCGTAGTACCTACTTGACTGGTTTGTGTTCATTGTTTACTACACTACTGTACTGTGCACTACCAACTTTACTGGTTTTTGTTCATTGTTTACTACACTACTGTACTGAGCAGTACCTACTTTACTTTTTAGTATCCAGTGTTTACTACACTACTGTACTGTGCAGTACCTACTTTACTGGTTTGTGTCCATTGTTTACTACACTACTGTACTGTGCAATACATACGTTACTGGTTTGTATCCATGGTTTACTACACTACTGTACTGTGCAGTACCTAGTTTACTGGTTTGTATCTATTGTTTACTACACCACTCTACTGTACAGTACCTAGTTTACTGGTTTGTATCCATTGTTTACTACTACTACTGTACTGCGTAGTACCTAATTTACTGGGTTGTATCCATTGTTTACTACGCTGCTGTACTGTGCAGTACCTAGTTTACTGGTTTGTATCCAGTGTTTACTACGCTACTGTACTGTGCAGTACCTACTTGACTGGTTTGTGTTCATTGTTTACTACACTACTGTACTGTGCAGTACCAACTTTACTGGTTTGTGTTCATTGTTTACTACACTACTGTACTGAGCAGTACCTACTTTACTTTTTAGTATGCAGTGTTTACTACACTACTGTACTGTGCAGTACCTACTTTTTTTTTTTTAAATTTATTTCTGATTTTTCCCTTTTTTCTCCCAATTTTAGTGGCCAATTGATCCCTATTTTAATTCAAACACCCACCCTCGTATTGCATGCGTTCGCCAACTGCATCTCTCCGGCCGGCAGCCTCGAAGGAAAGCGCCTCGCCACTTTCGTGACAAGGCGAATCCAAGCCGAACCACTGTTTTTCCGACACACACATAGACGCATTCACATGACGAACACAAGCCGACTCCGCCCCCCTCCCGAAGACAGCGTTGCCAATGATCGCTGCTTCATCGAGTCCGGCCATAGTCGGATCTGACGAGACCGGGGCGCGAACCCCAGTCCCCAGTGGGCAACTGCATCGACACCAAGCCGATGCTTAGACCGCTACGCCACCGCGGACGTGCAGTACCTACTTTACTGGTTTGTGTCCATTGTTTACTACACTGCTGTACTGTGCAATACATACGTTACTGGTTTGCATCCAGTGTTTACTACACTACTGTACTGTGCAGTACCTACTTTACTGGTTTGTGTCCATTGTTTACTACACTACTGTACTGTGCAGTACCTACTTTACTGGTTTGTGTCCATTGTTTACTACACTACTGTACTGTGCAGTACCTACTTTACTGGTTTGTGTCCATTGTTTTCTACACTACTGTATTGTGCAGTACCTACTTTACTGGTTTGTATCCATTGTTTACTACACTACTCTACTGTACAGTACCTACTTTACTGGTTTGTATCCACTGTTTACTACACTACTGTACTGTGCAGTACCTACTTTACTGGTTTGTATCCATTGTTTACTACACTACTGTACTGTGCAGTACCTACTTTACTGGTTTGTGTCCATTGTCTACTACACTACTCTACTGTACAATACCTACTTTACTGGTTTGTATCCACTGTTTACTACACTACTGTACTGTGCAGTACCTACTGTACTGGTTTTTGTCCATTGTTTACTACACTACTGTACTGTGCAGTACCTAATTTACTGGGTTGTATCCATTGTTTACTACGCTGCTGTACTGTGCAGTACCTAGTTTACTGGTTTGTATCCAGTGTTTACTACGCTACTGTACTGTGCAGTACCTACTTGACTGGTTTGTGTTCATTGTTTACTACACTACTGTACTGTGCAGTACCAACTTTACTGGTTTGTGTTCATTGTTTACTACACTACTGTACTGAGCAGTACCTACTTTACTTTTTACTATGCAGTGTTTACTACACTACTGTACTGTGCAGTACCTACTTTTTTTTTTTTAAATTTATTTCTGATTTTTCCCTTTTTTCTCCCAATTTTAGTGGCCAATTGATCCCTATTTTAATTCAAACACCCACCCTCGTATTGCATGCGTTCGCCAACTGCATCTCTCCGGCCGGCAGCCTCGAAGGAAAGCGCCTCGCCACTTTCGTGACAAGGCGAATCCAAGCCGAACCACTGTTTTTCCGACACACACAGAGACGCATTCACATGACGAACACAAGCCGACTCCGCCCCCCTCCCGAAGACAGCGTTGCCAATGATCGCTGCTTCATCGAGTCCGGCCATAGTCGGATCTGACGAGACCGGGGCGCGAACCCCAGTCCCCAGTGGGCAACTGCATCGACACCAAGCCGATGCTTAGACCGCTACGCCACCGCGGACGTGCAGTACCTACTTTACTGGTTTGTGTCCATTGTTTACTACACTGCTGTACTGTGCAATACATACGTTACTGGTTTGCATCCAGTGTTTACTACACTACTGTACTGTGCAGTACCTACTTTACTGGTTTGTGTCCATTGTTTACTACACTACTGTACTGTGCAGTACCTACTTTACTGGTTTGTGTCCATTGTTTACTACACTACTGTACTGTGCAGTACCTACTTTACTGGTTTGTGTCCATTGTTTTCTACACTACTGTATTGTGCAGTACCTACTTTACTGGTTTGTATCCATTGTTTACTACACTACTCTACTGTACAGTACCTACTTTACTGGTTTGTATCCACTGTTTACTACACTACTGTACTGTGCAGTACCTACTTTACTGGTTTGTATCCATTGTTTACTACACTACTGTACTGTGCAGTACCTACTTTACTGGTTTGTGTCCATTGTCTACTACACTACTCTACTGTACAATACCTACTTTACTGGTTTGTATCCACTGTTTACTACACTACTGTACTGTGCAGTACCTACTGTACTGGTTTTTGTCCATTGTTTACTACACTACTGTACTGTGCAGTACCTAATTTACTGGGTTGTATCCATTGTTTACTACGCTGCTGTACTGTGCAGTACCTAGTTTACTGGTTTGTATCCAGTGTTTACTACGCTACTGTACTGTGCAGTACCTACTTGACTGGTTTGTGTTCATTGTTTACTACACTACTGTACTGTGCAGTACCAACTTTACTGGTTTGTGTTCATTGTTTACTACACTACTGTACTGAGCAGTACCTACTTTACTTTTTACTATGCAGTGTTTACTACACTACTGTACTGTGCAGTACCTACTTTTTTTTTTTTAAATTTATTTCTGATTTTTCCCTTTTTTCTCCCAATTTTAGTGGCCAATTGATCCCTATTTTAATTCAAACACCCACCCTCGTATTGCATGCGTTCGCCAACTGCATCTCTCCGGCCGGCAGCCTCGAAGGAAAGCGCCTCGCCACTTTCGTGACAAGGCGAATCCAAGCCGAACCACTGTTTTTCCGACACACACATAGACGCATTCACATGACGAACACAAGCCGACTCCGCCCCCCTCCCGAAGACAGCGTTGCCAATGATCGCTGCTTCATCGAGTCCGGCCATAGTCGGATCTGACGAGACCGGGGCGCGAACCCCAGTCCCCAGTGGGCAACTGCATCGACACCAAGCCGATGCTTAGACCGCTACGCCACCGCGGACGTGCAGTACCTACTTTACTGGTTTGTGTCCATTGTTTACTACACTGCTGTACTGTGCAATACATACGTTACTGGTTTGCATCCAGTGTTTACTACACTACTGTACTGTGCAGTACCTACTTTACTGGTTTGTGTCCATTGTTTACTACACTACTGTACTGTGCAGTACCTACTTTACTGGTTTGTGTCCATTGTTTACTACACTACTGTACTGTGCAGTACCTACTTTACTGGTTTGTGTCCATTGTTTTCTACACTACTGTATTGTGCAGTACCTACTTTACTGGTTTGTATCCATTGTTTACTACACTACTCTACTGTACAGTACCTACTTTACTGGTTTGTATCCACTGTTTACTACACTACTGTACTGTGCAGTACCTACTTTACTGGTTTGTATCCATTGTTTACTACACTACTGTACTGTGCAGTACCTACTTTACTGGTTTGTGTCCATTGTTTACTACACTACTGTACTGTGCAGTACCTACTTCACTGGTTAGTATCCAGTGTTTACTACACTACTGTACTGTGCAGTACCTACTTCACTGGTTTGTATCCAGTCTTTACTACACTATTGTACTGTGTAGTACCTACTTTACTGGTTTGTATCGATTGTTTACTACGCTGCTGTACTGTGCAGTACCTAGTTTACTGGTTTGTATCCATTGTTTACTACACTACTGTACTGTGCAGTACCTAATTTACTGGTTTGTATCCATTGTTTACTACACTACTCTACTGTACAGTACCTAGTTTACTGGTTTGTATCCATTGTTTACTAAACTACTGTACTGTGCAGTACCTACTTTACTGTTTTGTGTTCATTGTTTATTACACTACTGTACTGTGCAGTACCAACTTTACTGGTTTGTGTCCATTGTTTACTACACTACTGTACTGTGCAGTACCTACTTCACTGGTTAGTATCCAGTGTTTACTACACTACTGTACTGTGCAGTACCTACTTCACTGGTTTGTATCCAGTCTTTACTACACTATTGTACTGTGTAGTACCTAATTTACTGGTTTGTATCCATTGTTTACTACGCTGCTGTACTGTGCAGTACCTAGTTTACTGGTTTGTATCCAGTGTTTACTACGCTACTGTACTGTGCAGTACCTACTTGACTGGTTTGTGTCCATTGTCTACTACACTACTCTACTGTACAATACCTACTTTACTGGTTTGTATCCAGTGTTTACTACACTACTGTACTGTGCAGTACCTACTTTACTGGTTTGTGTCCATTGTCTACTACACTACTCTACTGTACAATACCTACTTTACTGGTTTGTATCCAGTGTTTACTACACTACTGTACTGTGCAGTACCTACTGTACTGGTTTTTGTCCATTGTTTACTACACTACTGTACTGTGCAGTACCTACTTTACTGGTTCGTATCCATTGTTTACTACACTACTGTACTGTGCAGTACCTACTTTACTGGTTTGTGTCCATTGTTTACTACACTACTGTACTGTACAGTACCTACTTTACTGGTTTGTATCCATTGTTTACTACACTACTGTACTGTGCAGTACCTACTTTACTGGTTTGTATCCATTGTTTACTACACTACTGTACTGTGCAATACCTAATTTACTCGTTTGTATCCATTGTTTACTACGCTACTCTACTGTACAGTACCTAGTTTACTGGTTTGTATCCATTGTTTACTAAACTACTGTACTGTCCAGTACCTACTCTACTGGTTTGTGTTCATTGTTTACTACACTACTGTACTGTGCAGTACCAACTTTACTGGTTTGTGTCCATTGTTTACTACACTACTGTACTGTGCAGTACCTACTTCACTGGTTTGTATCCAGTCTTTACTACACTATTGTACTGTGTAGTACCTACTTTACTGGTTTGCATCCATTGTTTACTACGCTGCTGTACTGTGCAGTACCTAGTTTACTGGTTTGTATCCAGTGTTTACTACGCTACTGTACTGTGCAGTACCTACTTGACTGGTTTGTGTACATTGTTTACTACACTACTGTACTGTGCAGTACCAACTTTACTGGTTTGTGTTCATTGTTTACTACACTACTGTACTGTGCAGTACCTACTTTACTGGTTTGTATCCATTGTTTACTACACTACTGTACTGTGCAGTACCTACTTTACTGGTTTGTATCCATTGTTTACTACACTACTGTACTGTGCAGTACCTAATTTACTCGTTTGTATCCATTGTTTACTACGCTACTCTACTGTACAGTACCTAGTTTACTGGTTTGTATCCATTGTTTACTAAACTACTGTACTGTGCAGTACCTACTCTACTGGTTTGTGTTCATTGTTTACTACACTACTGGACTGTGCAGTACCAACTTTACTGGTTTGTGTCCATTGTTTACTACACTACTGTACTGTGCAGTACCTACTTCACTGGTTTGTATCCAGTCTTTACTACACTATTGTACTGTGTAGTACCTACTTTACTGGTTTGCATCCATTGTTTACTACGCTGCTGTACTGTGCAGTACCTAGTTTACTGGTTTGTATCCATTGTTTACTACGCTACTGTACTGTGCAGTACCTACTTGACTGGTTTGTGTTCATTGTTTACTACACTACTGTACTGTGCAGTACCAACTTTACTGGTTTGTGTTCATTGTTTACTACACTACTGTACTGAGCAGTACCTACTTTACTTTTTAGTATCCAGTGTTTACTACACTACTGTACTGTGCAGTACCTACTTTACTGGTTTGTGTCCATTGTTTACTACACTACTGTACTGTGCAATACATACGTTACTGGTTTGTATCCATGGTTTACTACACTACTGTATTGTGCAGTACCTACTTTACTGGTTTGTATCCATTGTTTACTACAACTACTGCACTGCGTAGTACCTAATTTACTGGTTTGTATCCATTGTTTACTACGCTACTGTACTGTACAGTACCTAGATTACTGCTTGTGTCCATTGTTTACTACTGCTACTGTACTGTGCAGTACCTACTTTACTGGTTTGTGTCTATTGTTTTCTACACTACTCTACTGTGCAGTACCTACTTTACTGGTTAGTATCCATTGTTTACAACACTGCTGTACTGTGCAGTACCTAGTTTACTGGTTTGTATCTATTGTTTACTACACCACTCTACTGTGCACTACCTAGTTTACTGGTTTGTATCCATTGTTTGCTACACTACTCTCATGTACAGTATCTGGTTTAGTGGTTTGTATCCATTGTTTACTACACTACTCTACTGTACAGTACCTAGTTTACTGGTTTGTATCCATTGTTTACTACACTACTGTACTGTGCAGTACCTAGTTTACTGGTTTGTGTTCATTGTTTACTACACTACTGTACTGTGCAGTACCTAGTTTACTGGTTTGTATCTATTGTTTACTACACTACTCTACTGTACAGTACTCAGTTTACTGGTTTGTATCCATTGTTTACTACTACTACTGTACTGCGTAGTACCTACTTGACTGGTTTGTGTTCATTGTTTACTACACTACTGTACTGTGCACTACCAACTTTACTGGTTTTTGTTCATTGTTTACTACACTACTGTACTGAGCAGTACCTACTTTACTTTTTAGTATCCAGTGTTTACTACACTACTGTACTGTGCAGTACCTACTTTACTGGTTTGTGTCCATTGTTTACTACACTACTGTACTGTGCAATACATACGTTACTGGTTTGTATCCATGGTTTACTACACTACTGTACTGTGCAGTACCTAGTTTACTGGTTTGTATCTATTGTTTACTACACCACTCTACTGTACAGTACCTAGTTTACTGGTTTGTATCCATTGTTTACTACTACTACTGTACTGCGTAGTACCTAATTTACTGGGTTGTATCCATTGTTTACTACGCTGCTGTACTGTGCAGTACCTAGTTTACTGGTTTGTATCCAGTGTTTACTACGCTACTGTACTGTGCAGTACCTACTTGACTGGTTTGTGTTCATTGTTTACTACACTACTGTACTGTGCAGTACCAACTTTACTGGTTTGTGTTCATTGTTTACTACACTACTGTACTGAGCAGTACCTACTTTACTTTTTACTATGCAGTGTTTACTACACTACTGTACTGTGCAGTACCTACTTTTTTTTTTTTAAATTTATTTCTGATTTTTCCCTTTTTTCTCCCAATTTTAGTGGCCAATTGATCCCTATTTTAATTCAAACACCCACCCTCGTATTGCATGCGTTCGCCAACTGCATCTCTCCGGCCGGCAGCCTCGAAGGAAAGCGCCTCGCCACTTTCGTGACAAGGCGAATCCAAGCCGAACCACTGTTTTTCCGACACACACAGAGACGCATTCACATGACGAACACAAGCCGACTCCGCCCCCCTCCCGAAGACAGCGTTGCCAATGATCGCTGCTTCATCGAGTCCGGCCATAGTCGGATCTGACGAGACCGGGGCGCGAACCCCAGTCCCCAGTGGGCAACTGCATCGACACCAAGCCGATGCTTAGACCGCTACGCCACCGCGGACGTGCAGTACCTACTTTACTGGTTTGTGTCCATTGTTTACTACACTGCTGTACTGTGCAATACATACGTTACTGGTTTGCATCCAGTGTTTACTACACTACTGTACTGTGCAGTACCTACTTTACTGGTTTGTGTCCATTGTTTACTACACTACTGTACTGTGCAGTACCTACTTTACTGGTTTGTGTCCATTGTTTACTACACTACTGTACTGTGCAGTACCTACTTTACTGGTTTGTGTCCATTGTTTTCTACACTACTGTATTGTGCAGTACCTACTTTACTGGTTTGTATCCATTGTTTACTACACTACTCTACTGTACAGTACCTACTTTACTGGTTTGTATCCACTGTTTACTACACTACTGTACTGTGCAGTACCTACTTTACTGGTTTGTATCCATTGTTTACTACACTACTGTACTGTGCAGTACCTACTTTACTGGTTTGTGTCCATTGTCTACTACACTACTCTACTGTACAATACCTACTTTACTGGTTTGTATCCACTGTTTACTACACTACTGTACTGTGCAGTACCTACTGTACTGGTTTTTGTCCATTGTTTACTACACTACTGTACTGTGCAGTACCTAATTTACTGGGTTGTATCCATTGTTTACTACGCTGCTGTACTGTGCAGTACCTAGTTTACTGGTTTGTATCCAGTGTTTACTACGCTACTGTACTGTGCAGTACCTACTTGACTGGTTTGTGTTCATTGTTTACTACACTACTGTACTGTGCAGTACCAACTTTACTGGTTTGTGTTCATTGTTTACTACACTACTGTACTGAGCAGTACCTACTTTACTTTTTACTATGCAGTGTTTACTACACTACTGTACTGTGCAGTACCTACTTTTTTTTTTTTAAATTTATTTCTGATTTTTCCCTTTTTTCTCCCAATTTTAGTGGCCAATTGATCCCTATTTTAATTCAAACACCCACCCTCGTATTGCATGCGTTCGCCAACTGCATCTCTCCGGCCGGCAGCCTCGAAGGAAAGCGCCTCGCCACTTTCGTGACAAGGCGAATCCAAGCCGAACCACTGTTTTTCCGACACACACATAGACGCATTCACATGACGAACACAAGCCGACTCCGCCCCCCTCCCGAAGACAGCGTTGCCAATGATCGCTGCTTCATCGAGTCCGGCCATAGTCGGATCTGACGAGACCGGGGCGCGAACCCCAGTCCCCAGTGGGCAACTGCATCGACACCAAGCCGATGCTTAGACCGCTACGCCACCGCGGACGTGCAGTACCTACTTTACTGGTTTGTGTCCATTGTTTACTACACTGCTGTACTGTGCAATACATACGTTACTGGTTTGCATCCAGTGTTTACTACACTACTGTACTGTGCAGTACCTACTTTACTGGTTTGTGTCCATTGTTTACTACACTACTGTACTGTGCAGTACCTACTTTACTGGTTTGTGTCCATTGTTTACTACACTACTGTACTGTGCAGTACCTACTTTACTGGTTTGTGTCCATTGTTTTCTACACTACTGTATTGTGCAGTACCTACTTTACTGGTTTGTATCCATTGTTTACTACACTACTCTACTGTACAGTACCTACTTTACTGGTTTGTATCCACTGTTTACTACACTACTGTACTGTGCAGTACCTACTTTACTGGTTTGTATCCATTGTTTACTACACTACTGTACTGTGCAGTACCTACTTTACTGGTTTGTGTCCATTGTTTACTACACTACTGTACTGTGCAGTACCTACTTCACTGGTTAGTATCCAGTGTTTACTACACTACTGTACTGTGCAGTACCTACTTCACTGGTTTGTATCCAGTCTTTACTACACTATTGTACTGTGTAGTACCTACTTTACTGGTTTGTATCGATTGTTTACTACGCTGCTGTACTGTGCAGTACCTAGTTTACTGGTTTGTATCCATTGTTTACTACACTACTGTACTGTGCAGTACCTAATTTACTGGTTTGTATCCATTGTTTACTACACTACTCTACTGTACAGTACCTAGTTTACTGGTTTGTATCCATTGTTTACTAAACTACTGTACTGTGCAGTACCTACTTTACTGTTTTGTGTTCATTGTTTATTACACTACTGTACTGTGCAGTACCAACTTTACTGGTTTGTGTCCATTGTTTACTACACTACTGTACTGTGCAGTACCTACTTCACTGGTTAGTATCCAGTGTTTACTACACTACTGTACTGTGCAGTACCTACTTCACTGGTTTGTATCCAGTCTTTACTACACTATTGTACTGTGTAGTACCTAATTTACTGGTTTGTATCCATTGTTTACTACGCTGCTGTACTGTGCAGTACCTAGTTTACTGGTTTGTATCCAGTGTTTACTACGCTACTGTACTGTGCAGTACCTACTTGACTGGTTTGTGTCCATTGTCTACTACACTACTCTACTGTACAATACCTACTTTACTGGTTTGTATCCAGTGTTTACTACACTACTGTACTGTGCAGTACCTACTTTACTGGTTTGTGTCCATTGTCTACTACACTACTCTACTGTACAATACCTACTTTACTGGTTTGTATCCAGTGTTTACTACACTACTGTACTGTGCAGTACCTACTGTACTGGTTTTTGTCCATTGTTTACTACACTACTGTACTGTGCAGTACCTACTTTACTGGTTCGTATCCATTGTTTACTACACTACTGTACTGTGCAGTACCTACTTTACTGGTTTGTGTCCATTGTTTACTACACTACTGTACTGTACAGTACCTACTTTACTGGTTTGTATCCATTGTTTACTACACTACTGTACTGTGCAGTACCTACTTTACTGGTTTGTATCCATTGTTTACTACACTACTGTACTGTGCAATACCTAATTTACTCGTTTGTATCCATTGTTTACTACGCTACTCTACTGTACAGTACCTAGTTTACTGGTTTGTATCCATTGTTTACTAAACTACTGTACTGTCCAGTACCTACTCTACTGGTTTGTGTTCATTGTTTACTACACTACTGTACTGTGCAGTACCAACTTTACTGGTTTGTGTCCATTGTTTACTACACTACTGTACTGTGCAGTACCTACTTCACTGGTTTGTATCCAGTCTTTACTACACTATTGTACTGTGTAGTACCTACTTTACTGGTTTGCATCCATTGTTTACTACGCTGCTGTACTGTGCAGTACCTAGTTTACTGGTTTGTATCCAGTGTTTACTACGCTACTGTACTGTGCAGTACCTACTTGACTGGTTTGTGTACATTGTTTACTACACTACTGTACTGTGCAGTACCAACTTTACTGGTTTGTGTTCATTGTTTACTACACTACTGTACTGTGCAGTACCTACTTTACTGGTTTGTATCCATTGTTTACTACACTACTGTACTGTGCAGTACCTACTTTACTGGTTTGTATCCATTGTTTACTACACTACTGTACTGTGCAGTACCTAATTTACTCGTTTGTATCCATTGTTTACTACGCTACTCTACTGTACAGTACCTAGTTTACTGGTTTGTATCCATTGTTTACTAAACTACTGTACTGTGCAGTACCTACTCTACTGGTTTGTGTTCATTGTTTACTACACTACTGGACTGTGCAGTACCAACTTTACTGGTTTGTGTCCATTGTTTACTACACTACTGTACTGTGCAGTACCTACTTCACTGGTTTGTATCCAGTCTTTACTACACTATTGTACTGTGTAGTACCTACTTTACTGGTTTGCATCCATTGTTTACTACGCTGCTGTACTGTGCAGTACCTAGTTTACTGGTTTGTATCCATTGTTTACTACGCTACTGTACTGTGCAGTACCTACTTGACTGGTTTGTGTTCATTGTTTACTACACTACTGTACTGTGCAGTACCAACTTTACTGGTTTGTGTTCATTGTTTACTACACTACTGTACTGAGCAGTACCTACTTTACTTTTTAGTATCCAGTGTTTACTACACTACTGTACTGTGCAGTACCTACTTTACTGGTTTGTGTCCATTGTTTACTACACTACTGTACTGTGCAATACATACGTTACTGGTTTGTATCCATGGTTTACTACACTACTGTATTGTGCAGTACCTACTTTACTGGTTTGTATCCATTGTTTACTACAACTACTGCACTGCGTAGTACCTAATTTACTGGTTTGTATCCATTGTTTACTACGCTACTGTACTGTACAGTACCTAGATTACTGCTTGTGTCCATTGTTTACTACTGCTACTGTACTGTGCAGTACCTACTTTACTGGTTTGTGTCTATTGTTTTCTACACTACTCTACTGTGCAGTACCTACTTTACTGGTTAGTATCCATTGTTTACAACACTGCTGTACTGTGCAGTACCTAGTTTACTGGTTTGTATCTATTGTTTACTACACCACTCTACTGTGCACTACCTAGTTTACTGGTTTGTATCCATTGTTTGCTACACTACTCTCATGTACAGTATCTGGTTTAGTGGTTTGTATCCATTGTTTACTACACTACTCTACTGTACAGTACCTAGTTTACTGGTTTGTATCCATTGTTTACTACACTACTGTACTGTGCAGTACCTAGTTTACTGGTTTGTGTTCATTGTTTACTACACTACTGTACTGTGCAGTACCTAGTTTACTGGTTTGTATCTATTGTTTACTACACTACTCTACTGTACAGTACTCAGTTTACTGGTTTGTATCCATTGTTTACTACTACTACTGTACTGCGTAGTACCTACTTGACTGGTTTGTGTTCATTGTTTACTACACTACTGTACTGTGCACTACCAACTTTACTGGTTTTTGTTCATTGTTTACTACACTACTGTACTGAGCAGTACCTACTTTACTTTTTAGTATCCAGTGTTTACTACACTACTGTACTGTGCAGTACCTACTTTACTGGTTTGTGTCCATTGTTTACTACACTACTGTACTGTGCAATACATACGTTACTGGTTTGTATCCATGGTTTACTACACTACTGTACTGTGCAGTACCTAGTTTACTGGTTTGTATCTATTGTTTACTACACCACTCTACTGTACAGTACCTAGTTTACTGGTTTGTATCCATTGTTTACTACTACTACTGTACTGCGTAGTACCTAATTTACTGGGTTGTATCCATTGTTTACTACGCTGCTGTACTGTGCAGTACCTAGTTTACTGGTTTGTATCCAGTGTTTACTACGCTACTGTACTGTGCAGTACCTACTTGACTGGTTTGTGTTCATTGTTTACTACACTACTGTACTGTGCAGTACCAACTTTACTGGTTTGTGTTCATTGTTTACTACACTACTGTACTGAGCAGTACCTACTTTACTTTTTAGTATGCAGTGTTTACTACACTACTGTACTGTGCAGTACCTACTTTTTTTTTTTTAAATTTATTTCTGATTTTTCCCTTTTTTCTCCCAATTTTAGTGGCCAATTGATCCCTATTTTAATTCAAACACCCACCCTCGTATTGCATGCGTTCGCCAACTGCATCTCTCCGGCCGGCAGCCTCGAAGGAAAGCGCCTCGCCACTTTCGTGACAAGGCGAATCCAAGCCGAACCACTGTTTTTCCGACACACACATAGACGCATTCACATGACGAACACAAGCCGACTCCGCCCCCCTCCCGAAGACAGCGTTGCCAATGATCGCTGCTTCATCGAGTCCGGCCATAGTCGGATCTGACGAGACCGGGGCGCGAACCCCAGTCCCCAGTGGGCAACTGCATCGACACCAAGCCGATGCTTAGACCGCTACGCCACCGCGGACGTGCAGTACCTACTTTACTGGTTTGTGTCCATTGTTTACTACACTGCTGTACTGTGCAATACATACGTTACTGGTTTGCATCCAGTGTTTACTACACTACTGTACTGTGCAGTACCTACTTTACTGGTTTGTGTCCATTGTTTACTACACTACTGTACTGTGCAGTACCTACTTTACTGGTTTGTGTCCATTGTTTACTACACTACTGTACTGTGCAGTACCTACTTTACTGGTTTGTGTCCATTGTTTTCTACACTACTGTATTGTGCAGTACCTACTTTACTGGTTTGTATCCATTGTTTACTACACTACTCTACTGTACAGTACCTACTTTACTGGTTTGTATCCACTGTTTACTACACTACTGTACTGTGCAGTACCTACTTTACTGGTTTGTATCCATTGTTTACTACACTACTGTACTGTGCAGTACCTACTTTACTGGTTTGTGTCCATTGTCTACTACACTACTCTACTGTACAATACCTACTTTACTGGTTTGTATCCACTGTTTACTACACTACTGTACTGTGCAGTACCTACTGTACTGGTTTTTGTCCATTGTTTACTACACTACTGTACTGTGCAGTACCTAATTTACTGGGTTGTATCCATTGTTTACTACGCTGCTGTACTGTGCAGTACCTAGTTTACTGGTTTGTATCCAGTGTTTACTACGCTACTGTACTGTGCAGTACCTACTTGACTGGTTTGTGTTCATTGTTTACTACACTACTGTACTGTGCAGTACCAACTTTACTGGTTTGTGTTCATTGTTTACTACACTACTGTACTGAGCAGTACCTACTTTACTTTTTACTATGCAGTGTTTACTACACTACTGTACTGTGCAGTACCTACTTTTTTTTTTTTAAATTTATTTCTGATTTTTCCCTTTTTTCTCCCAATTTTAGTGGCCAATTGATCCCTATTTTAATTCAAACACCCACCCTCGTATTGCATGCGTTCGCCAACTGCATCTCTCCGGCCGGCAGCCTCGAAGGAAAGCGCCTCGCCACTTTCGTGACAAGGCGAATCCAAGCCGAACCACTGTTTTTCCGACACACACAGAGACGCATTCACATGACGAACACAAGCCGACTCCGCCCCCCTCCCGAAGACAGCGTTGCCAATGATCGCTGCTTCATCGAGTCCGGCCATAGTCGGATCTGACGAGACCGGGGCGCGAACCCCAGTCCCCAGTGGGCAACTGCATCGACACCAAGCCGATGCTTAGACCGCTACGCCACCGCGGACGTGCAGTACCTACTTTACTGGTTTGTGTCCATTGTTTACTACACTGCTGTACTGTGCAATACATACGTTACTGGTTTGCATCCAGTGTTTACTACACTACTGTACTGTGCAGTACCTACTTTACTGGTTTGTGTCCATTGTTTACTACACTACTGTACTGTGCAGTACCTACTTTACTGGTTTGTGTCCATTGTTTACTACACTACTGTACTGTGCAGTACCTACTTTACTGGTTTGTGTCCATTGTTTTCTACACTACTGTATTGTGCAGTACCTACTTTACTGGTTTGTATCCATTGTTTACTACACTACTCTACTGTACAGTACCTACTTTACTGGTTTGTATCCACTGTTTACTACACTACTGTACTGTGCAGTACCTACTTTACTGGTTTGTATCCATTGTTTACTACACTACTGTACTGTGCAGTACCTACTTTACTGGTTTGTGTCCATTGTCTACTACACTACTCTACTGTACAATACCTACTTTACTGGTTTGTATCCACTGTTTACTACACTACTGTACTGTGCAGTACCTACTGTACTGGTTTTTGTCCATTGTTTACTACACTACTGTACTGTGCAGTACCTAATTTACTGGGTTGTATCCATTGTTTACTACGCTGCTGTACTGTGCAGTACCTAGTTTACTGGTTTGTATCCAGTGTTTACTACGCTACTGTACTGTGCAGTACCTACTTGACTGGTTTGTGTTCATTGTTTACTACACTACTGTACTGTGCAGTACCAACTTTACTGGTTTGTGTTCATTGTTTACTACACTACTGTACTGAGCAGTACCTACTTTACTTTTTACTATGCAGTGTTTACTACACTACTGTACTGTGCAGTACCTACTTTTTTTTTTTTAAATTTATTTCTGATTTTTCCCTTTTTTCTCCCAATTTTAGTGGCCAATTGATCCCTATTTTAATTCAAACACCCACCCTCGTATTGCATGCGTTCGCCAACTGCATCTCTCCGGCCGGCAGCCTCGAAGGAAAGCGCCTCGCCACTTTCGTGACAAGGCGAATCCAAGCCGAACCACTGTTTTTCCGACACACACAGAGACGCATTCACATGACGAACACAAGCCGACTCCGCCCCCCTCCCGAAGACAGCGTTGCCAATGATCGCTGCTTCATCGAGTCCGGCCATAGTCGGATCTGACGAGACCGGGGCGCGAACCCCAGTCCCCAGTGGGCAACTGCATCGACACCAAGCCGATGCTTAGACCGCTACGCCACCGCGGACGTGCAGTACCTACTTTACTGGTTTGTGTCCATTGTTTACTACACTGCTGTACTGTGCAATACATACGTTACTGGTTTGCATCCAGTGTTTACTACACTACTGTACTGTGCAGTACCTACTTTACTGGTTTGTGTCCATTGTTTACTACACTACTGTACTGTGCAGTACCTACTTTACTGGTTTGTGTCCATTGTTTACTACACTACTGTACTGTGCAGTACCTACTTTACTGGTTTGTGTCCATTGTTTTCTACACTACTGTATTGTGCAGTACCTACTTTACTGGTTTGTATCCATTGTTTACTACACTACTCTACTGTACAGTACCTACTTTACTGGTTTGTATCCACTGTTTACTACACTACTGTACTGTGCAGTACCTACTTTACTGGTTTGTATCCATTGTTTACTACACTACTGTACTGTGCAGTACCTACTTTACTGGTTTGTGTCCATTGTCTACTACACTACTCTACTGTACAATACCTACTTTACTGGTTTGTATCCACTGTTTACTACACTACTGTACTGTGCAGTACCTACTGTACTGGTTTTTGTCCATTGTTTACTACACTACTGTACTGTGCAGTACCTACTTTACTGGTTCTTATCCAGTGTTTACTACACTACTGTACTGTGCAGTACCTAGTTTACTGGTTTGTATCCAGTGTTTACTACGCTACTGTACTGTGCAGTACCTACTTGACTGGTTTGTGTTCATTGTTTACTACACTACTGTACTGTGCAGTACCAACTTTACTGGTTTGTGTTCATTGTTTACTACACTACTGTACTGAGCAGTACCTACTTTACTTTTTAGTATCCAGTGTTTACTACACTACTGTACTGTGCAGTACCTACTTTACTGGTTTGTGTCCATTGTTTACTACACTACTGTACTGTGCAGTACCTACTTTACTGGTTTGTATCCATTGTTTACTACACTACTGTACTGTGCAGTACCTACTTTACTGGTTTGTATCCATTGTTTACTACACGACTGTACTGTGCAGTACCTAATTTACTCGTTTGTATCCATTGTTTACTACGCTACTCTACTGTACAGTACCTAGTTTACTGGTTTGTATCCATTGTTTACTAAACTACTGTACTGTGCAGTACCTACTCTAATGGTTTGTGTTCATTGTTTACTACACTACTGTACTGAGCAGTACCTACTTTACTTTTTAGTATCCAGTGTTTACTACACTACTGTACTGTGCAGTACCTACTTTACTGGTTTGTGTCCATTGTTTACTACACTACTGTACTGTGCAGTACCTACTTCACTGGTTTGTATCCAGTCTTTACTACACTATTGTACTGTGCAGTACCTACTTTACTGGTTTACATCCACTGTTTACTACGCTGCTGTACTGTGCAGTACCTAGTTTACTGGTTTGTATCCAGTGTTTACTACGCTACTGTACTGTGCAGTACCTACTTGACTGGTTTGTGTTCATTGTTTACTACACTACTGTACTGTGCAATACATACGTTACTGGTTTGTATCCATGGTTTACTACACTACTGTACTGTGCAGTACCTAGTTTACTGGTTTGTATCTATTGTTTACTACACCACTCTACTGTACAGTACCTAGTTTACTGGTTTGTATCCATTGTTTACTACTACTACTACTGTACTGCGTAGTACCTAATTTACTGGGTTGTATCCATTGTTTACTACGCTGCTGTACTGTGCAGTACCTAGTTTACTGGTTTGTATCCAGTGTTTACTACGCTACTGTACTGTGCAGTACCTACTTGACTGGTTTGTGTTCATTGTTTACTACACTACTGTACTGTGCAGTACCAACTTTACTGGTTTGTGTTCATTGTTTACTACACTACTGTACTGAGCAGTACCTACTTTACTTTTTAGTATGCAGTGTTTACTACACTACTGTACTGTGCAGTACCTACTTTTTTTTTTTTAAATTTATTTCTGATTTTTCCCTTTTTTCTCCCAATTTTAGTGGCCAATTGATCCCTATTTTAATTCAAACACCCACCCTCGTATTGCATGCGTTCGCCAACTGCATCTCTCCGGCCGGCAGCCTCGAAGGAAAGCGCCTCGCCACTTTCGTGACAAGGCGAATCCAAGCCGAACCACTGTTTTTCCGACACACACAGAGACGCATTCACATGACGAACACAAGCCGACTCCGCCCCCCTCCCGAAGACAGCGTTGCCAATGATCGCTGCTTCATCGAGTCCGGCCATAGTCGGATCTGACGAGACCGGGGCGCGAACCCCAGTCCCCAGTGGGCAACTGCATCGACACCAAGCCGATGCTTAGACCGCTACGCCACCGCGGACGTGCAGTACCTACTTTACTGGTTTGTGTCCATTGTTTACTACACTGCTGTACTGTGCAATACATACGTTACTGGTTTGCATCCAGTGTTTACTACACTACTGTACTGTGCAGTACCTACTTTACTGGTTTGTGTCCATTGTTTACTACACTACTGTACTGTGCAGTACCTACTTTACTGGTTTGTGTCCATTGTTTACTACACTACTGTACTGTGCAGTACCTACTTTACTGGTTTGTGTCCATTGTTTTCTACACTACTGTATTGTGCAGTACCTACTTTACTGGTTTGTATCCATTGTTTACTACACTACTCTACTGTACAGTACCTACTTTACTGGTTTGTATCCACTGTTTACTACACTACTGTACTGTGCAGTACCTACTTTACTGGTTTGTATCCATTGTTTACTACACTACTGTACTGTGCAGTACCTACTTTACTGGTTTGTGTCCATTGTCTACTACACTACTCTACTGTACAATACCTACTTTACTGGTTTGTATCCACTGTTTACTACACTACTGTACTGTGCAGTACCTACTGTACTGGTTTTTGTCCATTGTTTACTACACTACTGTACTGTGCAGTACCTACTTTACTGGTTCGTATCCAGTGTTTACTACACTACTGTACTGTGCAGTACCTAGTTTACTGGTTTGTATCCAGTGTTTACTACGCTACTGTACTGTGCAGTACCTACTTGACTGGTTTGTGTTCATTGTTTACTACACTACTGTACTGTGCAGTACCAACTTTACTGGTTTGTGTTCATTGTTTACTACACTACTGTACTGAGCAGTACCTACTTTACTTTTTAGTATCCAGTGTTTACTACACTACTGTACTGTGCAGTACCTACTTTACTGGTTTGTGTCCATTGTTTACTACACTACTGTACTGTGCAGTACCTACTTTACTGGTTTGTATCCATTGTTTACTACACTACTGTACTGTGCAGTACCTACTTTACTGGTTTGTATCCATTGTTTACTACACGACTGTACTGTGCAGTACCTAATTTACTCGTTTGTATCCATTGTTTACTACGCTACTCTACTGTACAGTACCTAGTTTACTGGTTTGTATCCATTGTTTACTAAACTACTGTACTGTGCAGTACCTACTCTACTGGTTTGTGTTCATTGTTTACTACACTACTGTACTGAGCAGTACCTACTTTACTTTTTAGTATCCAGTGTTTACTACACTACTGTACTGTGCAGTACCTACTTTACTGGTTTGTGTCCATTGTTTACTACACTACTGTACTGTGCAATACATACGTTACTGGTTTGTATCCATGGTTTACTACACTACTGTACTGTGCAGTACCTACTTTACTGGTTTGTATCCATTGTTTACTACAACTACTGCACTGCGTAGTACCTAATTTACTGGTTTGTATCCATTGTTTTCTACGCTACTGTACTGTACAGTACCTAGATTACTGCTTGTGTCCATTGTTTACTACTGCTACTGTACTGTGCAGTACCTACTTTACTGGTTTGTGTCTATTGTTTTCTACACTACTCTACTGTGCAGTACCTACTTTACTGGTTAGTATCCATTGTTTACAACACTGCTGTACTGTGCAGTACCTAGTTTACTGGTTTGTATCTATTATTTACTACACCACTCTACTGTGCACTACCTAGTTTACTGGTTTGTATCCATTGTTTGCTACACTACTCTCATGTACAGTATCTGGTTTAGTGGTTTGTATCCATTGTTTACTACACTACTCTACTGTACAGTACCTAGTTTACTGGTTTGTATCCATTGTTTACTACACTACTGTACTGTGCAGTACCTAGTTTACTGGTTTGTGTTCATTGTTTACTACACTACTGTACTGTGCAGCACCTAGTTTACTGGTTTGTATCTATTGTTTACTACACTACTCTACTGTACAGTACTCAGTTTACTGGTTTGTATCCATTGTTTACTACTACTACTGTACTGCGTAGTACCTACTTGACTGGTTTGTGTTCATTGTTTACTACACTACTGTACTGTGCACTACCAACTTTACTGGTTTTTGTTCATTGTTTACTACACTACTGTACTGAGCAGTACCTACTTTACTTTTTAGTATCCAGTGTTTACTACACTACTGTACTGTGCAGTACCTACTTTACTGGTTTGTGTCCATTGTTTACTACACTACTGTACTGTGCAATACATACGTTACTGGTTTGTGTCCATGGTTTACTACACTACTGTACTGTGCAGTACCTAGTTTACTGGTTTGTATCTATTGTTTACTACACCACTCTACTGTACAGTACCTAGTTTACTGGTTTGTATCCATTGTTTACTACTACTACTGTACTGCGTAGTACCTAATTTACTGGGTTGTATCCATTGTTTACTACGCTGCTGTACTGTGCAGTACCTAGTTTACTGGTTTGTATCCAGTGTTTACTACGCTACTGTACTGTGCAGTACCTACTTGACTGGTTTGTGTTCATTGTTTACTACACTACTGTACTGTGCAGTACCAACTTTACTGGTTTGTGTTCATTGTTTACTACACTACTGTACTGAGCAGTACCTACTTTACTTTTTAGTATGCAGTGTTTACTACACTACTGTACTGTGCAGTACCTACTTTTTTTTTTTAAATTTATTTCTGATTTTTCCCTTTTTTCTCCCAATTTTAGTGGCCAATTGATCCCTATTTTAATTCAAACACCCACCCTCGTATTGCATGCGTTCGCCAACTGCATCTCTCCGGCCGGCAGCCTCGAAGGAAAGCGCCTCGCCACTTTCGTGACAAGGCGAATCCAAGCCGAACCACTGTTTTTCCGACACACACAGAGACGCATTCACATGACGAACACAAGCCGACTCCGCCCCCCTCCCGAAGACAGCGTTGCCAATGATCGCTGCTTCATCGAGTCCGGCCATAGTCGGATCTGACGAGACCGGGGCGCGAACCCCAGTCCCCAGTGGGCAACTGCATCGACACCAAGCCGATGCTTAGACCGCTACGCCACCGCGGACGTGCAGTACCTACTTTACTGGTTTGTGTCCATTGTTTACTACACTGCTGTACTGTGCAATACATACGTTACTGGTTTGCATCCAGTGTTTACTACACTACTGTACTGTGCAGTACCTACTTTACTGGTTTGTGTCCATTGTTTACTACACTACTGTACTGTGCAGTACCTACTTTACTGGTTTGTGTCCATTGTTTACTACACTACTGTACTGTGCAGTACCTACTTTACTGGTTTGTGTCCATTGTTTTCTACACTACTGTATTGTGCAGTACCTACTTTACTGGTTTGTATCCATTGTTTACTACGCTACTGTACTGTACAGTACCTAGATTACTGCTTGTGTCCATTGTTTACTACTGCTACTGTACTGTGCAGTACCTACTTTACTGGTTTGTGTCTATTGTTTTCTACACTACTCTACTGTGCAGTACCTACTTTACTGGTTAGTATCCATTGTTTACAACACTGCTGTACTGTGCAGTACCTAGTTTACTGGTTTGTATCTATTGTTTACTACACCACTCTACTGTGCACTACCTAGTTTACTGGTTTGTATCCATTGTTTGCTACACTACTCTCATGTACAGTATCTGGTTTAGTGGTTTGTATCCATTGTTTACTACACTACTCTACTGTACAGTACCTAGTTTACTGGTTTGTATCCATTGTTTACTACACTACTGTACTGTGCAGTACCTAGTTTACTGGTTTGTGTTCATTGTTTACTACACTACTGTACTGTGCAGTACCTAGTTTACTGGTTTGTATCTATTGTTTACTACACTACTCTACTGTACAGTACTCAGTTTACTGGTTTGTATCCATTGTTTACTACTACTACTGTACTGCGTAGTACCTACTTGACTGGTTTGTGTTCATTGTTTACTACACTACTGTACTGTGCACTACCAACTTTACTGGTTTTTGTTCATTGTTTACTACACTACTGTACTGTGCAATACATACGTTACTGGTTTGTATCCATGGTTTACTACACTACTGTACTGTGCAGTACCTAGTTTACTGGTTTGTATCTATTGTTTACTACACCACTCTACTGTACAGTACCTAGTTTACTGGTTTGTATCCATTGTTTACTACTACTACTGTACTGCGTAGTACCTAATTTACTGGGTTGTATCCATTGTTTACTACGCTGCTGTACTGTGCAGTACCTAGTTTACTGGTTTGTATCCAGTGTTTACTACGCTACTGTACTGTGCAGTACCTACTTGACTGGTTTGTGTTCATTGTTTACTACACTACTGTACTGTGCAGTACCAACTTTACTGGTTTGTGTTCATTGTTTACTACACTACTGTACTGAGCAGTACCTACTTTACTTTTTAGTATGCAGTGTTTACTACACTACTGTACTGTGCAGTACCTACTTTTTTTTTTTTAAATTTATTTCTGATTTTTCCCTTTTTTCTCCCAATTTTAGTGGCCAATTGATCCCTATTTTAATTCAAACACCCACCCTCGTATTGCATGCGTTCGCCAACTGCATCTCTCCGGCCGGCAGCCTCGAAGGAAAGCGCCTCGCCACTTTCGTGACAAGGCGAATCCAAGCCGAACCACTGTTTTTCCGACACACACATAGACGCATTCACATGACGAACACAAGCCGACTCCGCCCCCCTCCCGAAGACAGCGTTGCCAATGATCGCTGCTTCATCGAGTCCGGCCATAGTCGGATCTGACGAGACCGGGGCGCGAACCCCAGTCCCCAGTGGGCAACTGCATCGACACCAAGCCGATGCTTAGACCGCTACGCCACCGCGGACGTGCAGTACCTACTTTACTGGTTTGTGTCCATTGTTTACTACACTGCTGTACTGTGCAATACATACGTTACTGGTTTGCATCCAGTGTTTACTACACTACTGTACTGTGCAGTACCTACTTTACTGGTTTGTGTCCATTGTTTACTACACTACTGTACTGTGCAGTACCTACTTTACTGGTTTGTGTCCATTGTTTACTACACTACTGTACTGTGCAGTACCTACTTCACTGGTTTGTGTCCATTGTTTTCTACACTACTGTATTGTGCAGTACCTACTTTACTGGTTTGTATCCATTGTTTACTACACTACTCTACTGTACAGTACCTACTTTACTGGTTTGTATCCACTGTTTACTACACTACTGTACTGTGCAGTACCTACTTTACTGGTTTGTATCCATTGTTTACTACACTACTGTACTGTGCAGTACCTACTTTACTGGTTTGTGTCCATTGTCTACTACACTACTCTACTGTACAATACCTACTTTACTGGTTTGTATCCACTGTTTACTACACTACTGTACTGTGCAGTACCTACTGTACTGGTTTTTGTCCATTGTTTACTACACTACTGTACTGTGCAGTACCTAATTTACTGGGTTGTATCCATTGTTTACTACGCTGCTGTACTGTGCAGTACCTAGTTTACTGGTTTGTATCCAGTGTTTACTACGCTACTGTACTGTGCAGTACCTACTTGACTGGTTTGTGTTCATTGTTTACTACACTACTGTACTGTGCAGTACCAACTTTACTGGTTTGTGTTCATTGTTTACTACACTACTGTACTGAGCAGTACCTACTTTACTTTTTAGTATGCAGTGTTTACTACACTACTGTACTGTGCAGTACCTACTTTTTTTTTTTTAAATTTATTTCTGATTTTTCCCTTTTTTCTCCCAATTTTAGTGGCCAATTGATCCCTATTTTAATTCAAACACCCACCCTCGTATTGCATGCGTTCGCCAACTGCATCTCTCCGGCCGGCAGCCTCGAAGGAAAGCGCCTCGCCACTTCCGTGACAAGGCGAATCCAAGCCGAACCACTGTTTTTCCGACACACACAGAGACGCATTCACATGACGAACACAAGCCGACTCCGCCCCCCTCCCGAAGACAGCGTTGCCAATGATCGCTGCTTCATCGAGTCCGGCCATAGTCGGATCTGACGAGACCGGGGCGCGAACCCCAGTCCCCAGTGGGCAACTGCATCGACACCAAGCCGATGCTTAGACCGCTACGCCACCGCGGACGTGCAGTACCTACTTTACTGGTTTGTGTCCATTGTTTACTACACTGCTGTACTGTGCAATACATACGTTACTGGTTTGCATCCAGTGTTTACTACACTACTGTACTGTGCAGTACCTACTTTACTGGTTTGTGTCCATTGTTTACTACACTACTGTACTGTGCAGTACCTACTTTACTGGTTTGTGTCCATTGTTTACTACACTACTGTACTGTGCAGTACCTACTTTACTGGTTTGTGTCCATTGTTTTCTACACTACTGTATTGTGCAGTACCTACTTTACTGGTTTGTATCCATTGTTTACTACACTACTCTACTGTACAGTACCTACTTTACTGGTTTGTATCCACTGTTTACTACACTACTGTACTGTGCAGTACCTACTTTACTGGTTTGTATCCATTGTTTACTACACTACTGTACTGTGCAGTACCTACTTTACTGGTTTGTGTCCATTGTCTACTACACTACTCTACTGTACAATACCTACTTTACTGGTTTGTATCCACTGTTTACTACACTACTGTACTGTGCAGTACCTACTGTACTGGTTTTTGTCCATTGTTTACTACACTACTGTACTGTGCAGTACCTACTTTACTGGTTCGTATCCAGTGTTTACTACACTACTGTACTGTGCAGTACCTAGTTTACTGGTTTGTATCCAGTGTTTACTACGCTACTGTACTGTGCAGTACCTACTTGACTGGTTTGTGTTCATTGTTTACTACACTACTGTACTGTGCAGTACCAACTTTACTGGTTTGTGTTCATTGTTTACTACACTACTGTACTGAGCAGTACCTACTTTACTTTTTAGTTTCCAGTGTTTACTACACTACTGTACTGTGCAGTACCTACTTTACTGGTTTGTGTCCATTGTTTACTACACTACTGTACTGTGCAGTACCTACTTTACTGGTTTGTATCCATTGTTTACTACACTACTGTACTGTGCAGTACCTACTTTACTGGTTTGTATCCATTGTTTACTACACGACTGTACTGTGCAGTACCTAATTTACTCGTTTGTATCCATTGTTTACTACGCTACTCTACTGTACAGTACCTAGTTTACTGGTTTGTATCCATTGTTTACTAAACTACTGTACTGTGCAGTACCTACTCTAATGGTTTGTGTTCATTGTTTACTACACTACTGTACTGAGCAGTACCTACTTTACTTTTTAGTATCCAGTGTTTACTACACTACTGTACTGTGCAGTACCTACTTTACTGGTTTGTGTCCATTGTTTACTACACTACTGTACTGTGCAGTACCTACTTCACTGGTTTGTATCCAGTCTTTACTACACTATTGTACTGTGCAGTACCTACTTTACTGGTTTACATCCACTGTTTACTACGCTGCTGTACTGTGCAGTACCTAGTTTACTGGTTTGTATCCAGTGTTTACTACGCTACTGTACTGTGCAGTACCTACTTGACTGGTTTGTGTTCATTGTTTACTACACTACTGTACTGTGCAGTACCAACTTTACTGGTTTGTGTTCATTGTTTACTACACTACTGTACTGAGCAGTACCTACTTTACTTTTTAGTATCCAGTGTTTACTACACTACTGTACTGTGCAGTACCTACTTTACTGGTTTGTGTCCATTGTTTACTACACTACTGTACTGTGCAGTACCTACTTTACTGGTTTGTATCCATTGTTTACTACACTACTGTACTGTGCAGTACCTACTTTACTCGTTTGTATCCATTGTTTACTACGCTACTCTACTGTACAGTACCTAGTTTACTGGTTTGTATCCATTTTTTACTAAACTACTGTACTGTGCAGTACCTACTCTACTGGTTTGTGTTCATTGTTTACTACACTACTGTACTGTGCAGTACCAACTTTACTGGTTTGTGTCCATTGTTTACTACACTACTGTACTGTGCAGTACCTACTTCACTGGTTTGTATCCAGTCTTTACTACACTATTGTACTGTGTAGTACCTACTTTACTGGTTTGCATCCATTGTTTACTACGCTGCTGTACTGTGCAGTACCTAGTTTACTGGTTTGTATCCATTGTTTACTACGCTACTGTACTGTGCAGTACCTACTTGACTGGTTTGTGTTCATTGTTTACTACACTACTGTACTGTGCAGTACCAACTTTACTGGTTTGTGTTCATTGTTTACTACACTACTGTACTGAGCAGTACCTACTTTACTTTTTAGTATCCAGTGTTTACTACACTACTGTACTGTGCAGTACCTACTTTACTGGTTTGTGTCCATTGTTTACTACACTACTGTACTGTGCAATACATACGTTACTGGTTTGTATCCATGGTTTACTACACTACTTTACTGTGCAGTACCTACTTTACTGGTTTGTATCCATTGTTTACTACAACTACTGCACTGCGTAGTACCTAATTTACTGGTTTGTATCCATTGTTTACTACGCTACTGTACTGTACAGTACCTAGATTACTGCTTGTGTCCATTGTTTACTACTGCTACTGTACTGTGCAGTACCTACTTTACTGGTTTGTGTCTATTGTTTTCTACACTACTCTACTGTGCAGTACCTACTTTACTGGTTAGTATCCATTGTTTACAACACTGCTGTACTGTGCAGTACCTAGTTTACTGGTTTGTATCTATTGTTTACTACACCACTCTACTGTGCACTACCTAGTTTACTGGTTTGTATCCATTGTTTGCTACACTACTCTCATGTACAGTATCTGGTTTAGTGGTTTGTATCCATTGTTTACTACACTACTCTACTGTACAGTACCTAGTTTACTGGTTTGTATCCATTGTTTACTACACTACTGTACTGTGCAGTACCTAGTTTACTGGTTTGTGTTCATTGTTTACTACACTACTGTACTGTGCAGTACCTAGTTTACTGGTTTGTATCTATTGTTTACTACACTACTCTACTGTACAGTACTCAGTTTACTGGTTTGTATCCATTGTTTACTACTACTACTGTACTGCGTAGTACCTACTTGACTGGTTTGTGTTCATTGTTTACTACACTACTGTACTGTGCACTACCAACTTTACTGGTTTTTGTTCATTGTTTACTACACTACTGTACTGTGCAATACATACGTTACTGGTTTGTATCCATGGTTTACTACACTACTGTACTGTGCAGTACCTAGTTTACTGGTTTGTATCTATTGTTTACTACACCACTCTACTGTACAGTACCTAGTTTACTGGTTTGTATCCATTGTTTACTACTACTACTGTACAGCGTAGTACCTAATTTACTGGGTTGTATCCATTGTTTACTACGCTGCTGTACTGTGCAGTACCTAGTTTACTGGTTTGTATCCAGTGTTTACTACGCTACTGTACTGTGCAGTACCTACTTGACTGGTTTGTGTTCATTGTTTACTACACTACTGTACTGTGCAGTACCAACTTTACTGGTTTGTGTTCATTGTTTACTACACTACTGTACTGAGCAGTACCTACTTTACTTTTTAGTATGCAGTGTTTACTACACTACTGTACTGTGCAGTACCTACTTTTTTTTTTTTAAATTTATTTCTGATTTTTCCCTTTTTTCTCCCAATTTTAGTGGCCAATTGATCCCTATTTTAATTCAAACACCCACCCTCGTATTGCATGCGTTCGCCAACTGCATCTCTCCGGCCGGCAGCCTCGAAGGAAAGCGCCTCGCCACTTTCGTGACAAGGCGAATCCAAGCCGAACCACTGTTTTTCCGACACACACAGAGACGCATTCACATGACGAACACAAGCCGACTCCGCCCCCCTCCCGAAGACAGCGTTGCCAATGATCGCTGCTTCATCGAGTCCGGCCATAGTCGGATCTGACGAGACCGGGGCGCGAACCCCAGTCCCCAGTGGGCAACTGCATCGACACCAAGCCGATGCTTAGACCGCTACGCCACCGCGGACGTGCAGTACCTACTTTACTGGTTTGTGTCCATTGTTTACTACACTGCTGTACTGTGCAATACATACGTTACTGGTTTGCATCCAGTGTTTACTACACTACTGTACTGTGCAGTACCTACTTTACTGGTTTGTGTCCATTGTTTACTACACTACTGTACTGTGCAGTACCTACTTTACTGGTTTGTGTCCATTGTTTACTACACTACTGTACTGTGCAGTACCTACTTTACTGGTTTGTGTCCATTGTTTTCTACACTACTGTATTGTGCAGTACCTACTTTACTGGTTTGTATCCATTGTTTACTACACTACTCTACTGTACAGTACCTACTTTACTGGTTTGTATCCACTGTTTACTACACTACTGTACTGTGCAGTACCTACTTTACTGGTTTGTATCCATTGTTTACTACACTACTGTACTGTGCAGTACCTACTTTACTGGTTTGTGTCCATTGTCTACTACACTACTCTACTGTACAATACCTACTTTACTGGTTTGTATCCACTGTTTACTACACTACTGTACTGTGCAGTACCTACTGTACTGGTTTTTGTCCATTGTTTACTACACTACTGTACTGTGCAGTACCTACTTTACTGGTTCGTATCCAGTGTTTACTACACTACTGTACTGTGCAGTACCTAGTTTACTGGTTTGTATCCAGTGTTTACTACGCTACTGTACTGTGCAGTACCTACTTGACTGGTTTGTGTTCATTGTTTACTACACTACTGTACTGTGCAGTACCAACTTTACTGGTTTGTGTTCATTGTTTACTACACTACTGTACTGAGCAGTACCTACTTTACTTTTTAGTATCCAGTGTTTACTACACTACTGTACTGTGCAGTACCTACTTTACTGGTTTGTGTCCATTGTTTACTACACTACTGTACTGTGCAGTACCTACTTTACTGGTTTGTATCCATTGTTTACTACACTACTGTACTGTGCAGTACCTACTTTACTGGTTTGTATCCATTGTTTACTACACGACTGTACTGTGCAGTACCTAATTTACTCGTTTGTATCCATTGTTTACTACGCTACTCTACTGTACAGTACCTAGTTTACTGGTTTGTATCCATTGTTTACTAAACTACTGTACTGTGCAGTACCTACTCTACTGGTTTGTGTTCATTGTTTACTACACTACTGTACTGAGCAGTACCTACTTTACTTTTTAGTATCCAGTGTTTACTACACTACTGTACTGTGCAGTACCTACTTTACTGGTTTGTGTCCATTGTTTACTACACTACTGTACTGTGCAATACATACGTTACTGGTTTGTATCCATGGTTTACTACACTACTGTACTGTGCAGTACCTACTTTACTGGTTTGTATCCATTGTTTACTACAACTACTGCACTGCGTAGTACCTAATTTACTGGTTTGTATCCATTGTTTACTACGCTACTGTACTGTACAGTACCTAGATTACTGCTTGTGTCCATTGTTTACTACTGCTACTGTACTGTGCAGTACCTACTTTACTGGTTTGTGTCTATTGTTTTCTACACTACTCTACTGTGCAGTACCTACTTTACTGGTTAGTATCCATTGTTTACAACACTGCTGTACTGTGCAGTACCTAGTTTACTGGTTTGTATCTATTGTTTACTACACCACTCTACTGTGCACTACCTAGTTTACTGGTTTGTATCCATTGTTTGCTACACTACTCTCATGTACAGTATCTGGTTTAGTGGTTTGTATCCATTGTTTACTACACTACTCTACTGTACAGTACCTAGTTTACTGGTTTGTATCCATTGTTTACTACACTACTGTACTGTGCAGTACCTAGTTTACTGGTTTGTGTTCATTGTTTACTACACTACTGTACTGTGCAGTACCTAGTTTACTGGTTTGTATCTATTGTTTACTACACTACTCTACTGTACAGTACTCAGTTTACTGGTTTGTATCCATTGTTTACTACTACTACTGTACTGCGTAGTACCTACTTGACTGGTTTGTGTTCATTGTTTACTACACTACTGTACTGTGCACTACCAACTTTACTGGTTTTTGTTCATTGTTTACTACACTACTGTACTGAGCAGTACCTACTTTACTTTTTAGTATCCAGTGTTTACTACACTACTGTACTGTGCAGTACCTACTTTACTGGTTTGTGTCCATTGTTTACTACACTACTGTACTGTGCAATACATACGTTACTGGTTTGTATCCATGGTTTACTACACTACTGTACTGTGCAGTACCTAGTTTACTGGTTTGTATCTATTGTTTACTACACCACTCTACTGTACAGTACCTAGTTTACTGGTTTGTATCCATTGTTTACTACTACTACTGTACTGCGTAGTACCTAATTTACTGGGTTGTATCCATTGTTTACTACGCTGCTGTACTGTGCAGTACCTAGTTTACTGGTTTGTATCCAGTGTTTACTACGCTACTGTACTGTGCAGTACCTACTTGACTGGTTTGTGTTCATTGTTTACTACACTACTGTACTGTGCAGTACCAACTTTACTGGTTTGTGTTCATTGTTTACTACACTACTGTACTGAGCAGTACCTACTTTACTTTTTAGTATGCAGTGTTTACTACACTACTGTACTGTGCAGTACCTACTTTTTTTTTTTAAATTTATTTCTGATTTTTCCCTTTTTTCTCCCAATTTTAGTGGCCAATTGATCCCTATTTTAATTCAAACACCCACCCTCGTATTGCATGCGTTCGCCAACTGCATCTCTCCGGCCGGCAGCCTCGAAGGAAAGCGCCTCGCCACTTTCGTGACATGGCGAATCCAAGCCGAACCACTGTTTTTCCGACACACACAGAGACGCATTCACATGACGAACACAAGCCGACTCTGCCCCCCTCCCGAAGACAGCGTTGCCAATGATCGCTGCTTCATCGAGTCCGGCCATAGTCGGATCTGACGAGACCGGGGCGCGAACCCCAGTCCCCAGTGGGCAACTGCATCGACACCAAGCCGATGCTTAGACCGCTACGCCACCGCGGACGTGCAGTACCTACTTTACTGGTTTGTGTCCATTGTTTACTACACTGCTGTACTGTGCAATACATACGTTACTGGTTTGCATCCAGTGTTTACTACACTACTGTACTGTGCAGTACCTACTTTACTGGTTTGTGTCCATTGTTTACTACACTACTGTACTGTGCAGTACCTACTTTACTGGTTTGTGTCCATTGTTTACTACACTACTGTACTGTGCAGTACCTACTTTACTGGTTTGTGTCCATTGTTTTCTACACTACTGTATTGTGCAGTACCTACTTTACTGGTTTGTATCCATTGTTTACTACGCTACTGTACTGTACAGTACCTATATTACTGCTTGTGTCCATTGTTTACTACTGCTACTGTACTGTGCAGTACCTACTTTACTGGTTTGTGTCTATTGTTTTCTACACTACTCTACTGTGCAGTACCTACTTTACTGGTTAGTATCCATTGTTTACAACACTGCTGTACTGTGCAGTACCTAGTTTACTGGTTTGTATCTATTGTTTACTACACCACTCTACTGTGCACTACCTAGTTTACTGGTTTGTATCCATTGTTTGCTACACTACTCTCATGTACAGTATCTGGTTTAGTGGTTTGTATCCATTGTTTACTACACTACTCTACTGTACAGTACCTAGTTTACTGGTTTGTATCCATTGTTTACTACACTACTGTACTGTGCAGTACCTAGTTTACTGGTTTGTGTTCATTGTTTACTACACTACTGTACTGTGCAGTACCTAGTTTACTGGTTTGTATCTATTGTTTACTACACTACTCTACTGTACAGTACTCAGTTTACTGGTTTGTATCCATTGTTTACTACTACTACTGTACTGCGTAGTACCTACTTGACTGGTTTGTGTTCATTGTTTACTACACTACTGTACTGTGCACTACCAACTTTACTGGTTTTTGTTCATTGTTTACTACACTACTGTACTGTGCAATACATACGTTACTGGTTTGTATCCATGGTTTACTACACTACTGTACTGTGCAGTACCTAGTTTACTGGTTTGTATCTATTGTTTACTACACCACTCTACTGTACAGTACCTAGTTTACTGGTTTGTATCCATTGTTTACTACTACTACTGTACTGCGTAGTACCTAATTTACTGGGTTGTATCCATTGTTTACTACGCTGCTGTACTGTGCAGTACCTAGTTTACTGGTTTGTATCCAGTGTTTACTACGCTACTGTACTGTGCAGTACCTACTTGACTGGTTTGTGTTCATTGTTTACTACACTACTGTACTGTGCAGTACCAACTTTACTGGTTTGTGTTCATTGTTTACTACACTACTGTACTGAGCAGTACCTACTTTACTTTTTAGTATGCAGTGTTTACTACACTACTGTACTGTGCAGTACCTACTTTTTTTTTTAAATTTATTTCTGATTTTTCCCTTTTTTCTCCCAATTTTAGTGGCCAATTGATCCCTATTTTAATTCAAACACCCACCCTCGTATTGCATGCGTTCGCCAACTGCATCTCTCCGGCCGGCAGCCTCGAAGGAAAGCGCCTCGCCACTTTCGTGACAAGGCGAATCCAAGCCGAACCACTGTTTTTCCGACACACACAGAGACGCATTCACATGACGAACACAAGCCGACTCCGCCCCCCTCCCGAAGACAGCGTTGCCAATGATCGCTGCTTCATCGAGTCCGGCCATAGTCGGATCTGACGAGACCGGGGCGCGAACCCCAGTCCCCAGTGGGCAACTGCATCGACACCAAGCCGATGCTTAGACCGCTACGCCACCGCGGACGTGCAGTACCTACTTTACTGGTTTGTGTCCATTGTTTACTACACTGCTGTACTGTGCAATACATACGTTACTGGTTTGCATCCAGTGTTTACTACACTACTGTACTGTGCAGTACCTACTTTACTGGTTTGTGTCCATTGTTTACTACACTACTGTACTGTGCAGTACCTACTTTACTGGTTTGTGTCCATTGTTTACTACACTACTGTACTGTGCAGTACCTACTTTACTGGTTTGTGTCCATTGTTTTCTACACTACTGTATTGTGCAGTACCTACTTTACTGGTTTGTATCCATTGTTTACTACACTACTCTACTGTACAGTACCTACTTTACTGGTTTGTATCCACTGTTTACTACACTACTGTACTGTGCAGTACCTACTTTACTGGTTTGTATCCATTGTTTACTACACTACTGTACTGTGCAGTACCTACTTTACTGGTTTGTGTCCATTGTCTACTACACTACTCTACTGTACAATACCTACTTTACTGGTTTGTATCCAGTGTTTACTACACTACTGTACTGTGCAGTACCTACTGTACTGGTTTTTGTCCATTGTTTACTACACTACTGTACTGTGCAGTACCTACTTTACTGGTTCGTATCCAGTGTTTACTACACTACTGTACTGTGCAGTACCTAGTTTACTGGTTTGTATCCAGTGTTTACTACGCTACTGTACTGTGCAGTACCTACTTGACTGGTTTGTGTTCATTGTTTACTACACTACTGTACTGTGCAGTACCAACTTTACTGGTTTGTGTTCATTGTTTACTACACTACTGTACTGAGCAGTACCTACTTTACTTTTTAGTATCCAGTGTTTACTACACTACTGTACTGTGCAGTACCTACTTTACTGGTTTGTGTCCATTGTTTACTACACTACTGTACTGTGCAGTACCTACTTTACTGGTTTGTATCCATTGTTTACTACACTACTGTACTGTGCAGTACCTACTTTACTGGTTTGTATCCATTGTTTACTACACGACTGTACTGTGCAGTACCTAATTTACTCGTTTGTATCCATTGTTTACTACGCTACTCTACTGTACAGTACCTAGTTTACTGGTTTGTACCCATTGTTTACTAAACTACTGTACTGTGCAGTACCTACTCTACTGGTTTGTGTTCATTGTTTACTACACTACTGTACTGTGCAGTACCTACTTCACTGGTTTGTATCCAGTCTTTACTACACTATTGTACTGTGTAGTACCTACTTTACTGGTTTGCATCCATTGTTTACTACGCTGCTGTACTGTGCAGTACCTAGTTTACTGGTTTGAACCCAGTGTTTACTACGCTACTGTACTGTGCAGTACCTACTTGACTGGTTTGAGTTCATTGTTTACTACACTACTGTACTGTGCAGTACCAACTTTACTGGTTTGTGTTCATTGTTTACTACACTACTGTACTGAGCAGTACCTACTTTACTTTTTATTATCCAGTGATTACTACACTACTGTACTGTGCAGTACCTACTTTACTGGTTTGTGTCCATTGTTTACTACACGACTGTACTGTGCAGTACCTACTTTACTGGTTTGTATCCATTGTTTACTACACTGCTGTACTGTGCAGTACCTACTTTACTGGTTTGTATCCATTGTTTACTACACTACTGTACTGTGCAGTACCTAATTTACTCGTTTGTATCCATTGTTTACTACGCTACTCTACTGTACAGTACCTAGTTTACTGGTTTGTATCCATTGTTTACTAAACTACTGTACTGTGCAGTACCTACTCTACTGGTTTGTGTTCATTGTTTACTACACTACTGTACTGTGCAGTACCAACTTTACTGGTTTGTGTCCATTGTTTACTACACTACTGTACTGTGCAGTACCTACTTGACTGGTTTGTATCCAGTCTTTACTACACTATTGTACTGTGTAGTACCTACTTTACTGGTTTGCATCCATTGTTTACTACGCTGCTGTACTGTGCAGTACCTAGTTTACTGGTTTGTATCCAGTGTTTACTACGCTACTGTACTGTGCAGTACCTACTTGACTGGTTTGTGTTCATTGTTTACTACACTACTGTACTGTGCAGTACCAACTTTACTGGTTTGTGTTCATTGTTTACTACACTACTGTACTGAGCAGTACCTACTTTACTTTTTAGTATCCAGTGTTTACTACACTACTGTACTGTGCAGTACCTACTTTACTGGTTTGTATCCATTGTTTACTACACTACTGTACTGTGCAATACATACGTTACTGGTTTGTATCCATGGTTTACTACACTACTGTACTGTGCAGTACCTACTTTAGTGGTTTGTATCCATTGTTTACTACACTACTGTACTGTGCATTACCTACTTTACTGGTTTGTATCCATTGTTTACTACACTACTGTACTGAGCAGTACCTAATTTACTGGTTTGTATCCATTGTTTACTACGCTACTGTACTGTGCAGTACCTAGTTTACTGGTTTGTATCTATTGTTTACTACACCACTCTACTGTGCATTACCTAGTTTACTGGTTTGTATCCATTGTTTGCTACACTACTCTCATGTACAGTATCTGGTTTAGTGGTTTGTATCCATTGTTTACTACACTACTCTACTGTACAGTACCTAGTTTACTGGTTTGTATCCATTGTTTACTACACTACAGTACTGTGCAGTACCTACTTTACTGGTTTTTGTTCATTGTTTACTACACTACTGTACTGTGCAGTACCTAGTTTACTGGTTTGTATCTATTGTTTACTACACTACTCTACTGTACAGTACTCAGTTTACTGGTTTGTATCCATTGTTTACTACTACTACTGTACTGCGTAGTACCTACTTGACTGGTTTGTGTTCATTTTTTACTACACTACTTTACTGTGCACTACCAACTTTACTGGTTTTTGTTCATTGTTTACTACACTACTGTACTGAGCAGTACCTACTTTACTTTTTAGTATCCAGTGTTTACTACACTACTGTACTGTGCAGTACCTACTTTACTGGTTTGTGTCCATTGTTTACTACACTACTGTACTGTGCAGTACCTAGTTTACTGGTTTGTATCTATTGTTTACTACACCACTCTACTGTACAGTACCTAGTTTACTGGTTTGTATCCATTGTTTACTACTACTACTGTACTGCGTAGTACCTAATTTACTGGGTTGTATCCATTGTTTACTACGCTGCTGTACTGTGCAGTACCTAGTTTACTGGTTTGTATCCAGTGTTTACTACGCTACTGTACTGTGCAGTACCTACTTGACTGGTTTGTGTTCATTGTTTACTACACTACTGTACTGTGCAGTACCAACTTTACTGGTTTGTGTTCATTGTTTACTACACTACTGTACTGAGCAGTACCTACTTTACTTTTTAGTATGCAGTGTTTACTACACTACTGTACTGTGCAGTACCTACTTTTTTTTTTAAATTTATTTCTGATTTTTCCCTTTTTTCTCCCAATTTTAGTGGCCAATTGATCCCTATTTTAATTCAAACACCCACCCTCGTATTGCATGCGTTCGCCAACTGCATCTCTCCGGCCGGCAGCCTCGAAGGAAAGCGCCTCGCCACTTTCGTGACAAGGCGAATCCAAGCCGAACCACTGTTTTTCCGACACACACAGAGACGCATTCACATGACGAACACAAGCCGACTCCGCCCCCCTCCCGAAGACAGCGTTGCCAATGATCGCTGCTTCATCGAGTCCGGCCATAGTCGGATCTGACGAGACCGGGGCGCGAACCCCAGTCCCCAGTGGGCAACTGCATCGACACCAAGCCGATGCTTAGACCGCTACGCCACCGCGGACGTGCAGTACCTACTTTACTGGTTTGTGTCCATTGTTTACTACACTGCTGTACTGTGCAATACATACGTTACTGGTTTGCATCCAGTGTTTACTACACTACTGTACTGTGCAGTACCTACTTTACTGGTTTGTGTCCATTGTTTACTACACTACTGTACTGTGCAGTACCTACTTTACTGGTTTGTGTCCATTGTTTACTACACTACTGTACTGTGCAGTACCTACTTTACTGGTTTGTGTCCATTGTTTTCTACACTACTGTATTGTGCAGTACCTACTTTACTGGTTTGTATCCATTGTTTACTACACTACTCTACTGTACAGTACCTACTTTACTGGTTTGTATCCACTGTTTACTACACTACTGTACTGTGCAGTACCTACTTTACTGGTTTGTATCCATTGTTTACTACACTACTGTACTGTGCAGTACCTACTTTACTGGTTTGTGTCCATTGTCTACTACACTACTCTACTGTACAATACCTACTTTACTGGTTTGTATCCAGTGTTTACTACACTACTGTACTGTGCAGTACCTACTGTACTGGTTTTTGTCCATTGTTTACTACACTACTGTACTGTGCAGTACCTACTTTACTGGTTCGTATCCAGTGTTTACTACACTACTGTACTGTGCAGTACCTAGTTTACTGGTTTGTATCCAGTGTTTACTACGCTACTGTACTGTGCAGTACCTACTTGACTGGTTTGTGTTCATTGTTTACTACACTACTGTACTGTGCAGTACCAACTTTACTGGTTTGTGTTCATTGTTTACTACACTACTGTACTGAGCAGTACCTACTTTACTTTTTAGTATCCAGTGTTTACTACACTACTGTACTGTGCAGTACCTACTTTACTGGTTTGTGTCCATTGTTTACTACACTACTGTACTGTGCAGTACCTACTTTACTGGTTTGTATCCATTGTTTACTACACTACTGTACTGTGCAGTACCTACTTTACTGGTTTGTATCCATTGTTTACTACACGACTGTACTGTGCAGTACCTAATTTACTCGTTTGTATCCATTGTTTACTACGCTACTCTACTGTACAGTACCTAGTTTACTGGTTTGTACCCATTGTTTACTAAACTACTGTACTGTGCAGTACCTACTCTACTGGTTTGTGTTCATTGTTTACTACACTACTGTACTGTGCAGTACCTACTTCACTGGTTTGTATCCAGTCTTTACTACACTATTGTACTGTGTAGTACCTACTTTACTGGTTTGCATCCATTGTTTACTACGCTGCTGTACTGTGCAGTACCTAGTTTACTGGTTTGAACCCAGTGTTTACTACGCTACTGTACTGTGCAGTACCTACTTGACTGGTTTGAGTTCATTGTTTACTACACTACTGTACTGTGCAGTACCAACTTTACTGGTTTGTGTTCATTGTTTACTACACTACTGTACTGAGCAGTACCTACTTTACTTTTTATTATCCAGTGATTACTACACTACTGTACTGTGCAGTACCTACTTTACTGGTTTGTGTCCATTGTTTACTACACGACTGTACTGTGCAGTACCTACTTTACTGGTTTGTATCCATTGTTTACTACACTGCTGTACTGTGCAGTACCTACTTTACTGGTTTGTATCCATTGTTTACTACACTACTGTACTGTGCAGTACCTAATTTACTCGTTTGTATCCATTGTTTACTACGCTACTCTACTGTACAGTACCTAGTTTACTGGTTTGTATCCATTGTTTACTAAACTACTGTACTGTGCAGTACCTACTCTACTGGTTTGTGTTCATTGTTTACTACACTACTGTACTGTGCAGTACCAACTTTACTGGTTTGTGTCCATTGTTTACTACACTACTGTACTGTGCAGTACCTACTTGACTGGTTTGTATCCAGTCTTTACTACACTATTGTACTGTGTAGTACCTACTTTACTGGTTTGCATCCATTGTTTACTACGCTGCTGTACTGTGCAGTACCTAGTTTACTGGTTTGTATCCAGTGTTTACTACGCTACTGTACTGTGCAGTACCTACTTGACTGGTTTGTGTTCATTGTTTACTACACTACTGTACTGTGCAGTACCAACTTTACTGGTTTGTGTTCATTGTTTACTACACTACTGTACTGAGCAGTACCTACTTTACTTTTTAGTATCCAGTGTTTACTACACTACTGTACTGTGCAGTACCTACTTTACTGGTTTGTATCCATTGTTTACTACACTACTGTACTGTGCAATACATACGTTACTGGTTTGTATCCATGGTTTACTACACTACTGTACTGTGCAGTACCTACTTTAGTGGTTTGTATCCATTGTTTACTACACTACTGTACTGTGCATTACCTACTTTACTGGTTTGTATCCATTGTTTACTACACTACTGTACTGAGCAGTACCTAATTTACTGGTTTGTATCCATTGTTTACTACGCTACTGTACTGTGCAGTACCTAGTTTACTGGTTTGTATCTATTGTTTACTACACCACTCTACTGTGCATTACCTAGTTTACTGGTTTGTATCCATTGTTTGCTACACTACTCTCATGTACAGTATCTGGTTTAGTGGTTTGTATCCATTGTTTACTACACTACTCTACTGTACAGTACCTAGTTTACTGGTTTGTATCCATTGTTTACTACACTACAGTACTGTGCAGTACCTACTTTACTGGTTTTTGTTCATTGTTTACTACACTACTGTACTGTGCAGTACCTAGTTTACTGGTTTGTATCTATTGTTTACTACACTACTCTACTGTACAGTACTCAGTTTACTGGTTTGTATCCATTGTTTACTACTACTACTGTACTGCGTAGTACCTACTTGACTGGTTTGTGTTCATTTTTTACTACACTACTTTACTGTGCACTACCAACTTTACTGGTTTTTGTTCATTGTTTACTACACTACTGTACTGAGCAGTACCTACTTTACTTTTTAGTATCCAGTGTTTACTACACTACTGTACTGTGCAGTACCTACTTTACTGGTTTGTGTCCATTGTTTACTACACTACTGTACTGTGCAGTACCTAGTTTACTGGTTTGTATCTATTGTTTACTACACCACTCTACTGTACAGTACCTAGTTTACTGGTTTGTATCCATTGTTTACTACTACTACTGTACTGCGTAGTACCTAATTTACTGGGTTGTATCCATTGTTTACTACGCTGCTGTACTGTGCAGTACCTAGTTTACTGGTTTGTATCCAGTGTTTACTACGCTACTGTACTGTGCAGTACCTACTTGACTGGTTTGTGTTCATTGTTTACTACACTACTGTACTGTGCAGTACCAACTTTACTGGTTTGTGTTCATTGTTTACTACACTACTGTACTGAGCAGTACCTACTTTACTTTTTAGTATGCAGTGTTTACTACACTACTGTACTGTGCAGTACCTACTTTTTTTTTTTAAATTTATTTCTGATTTTTCCCTTTTTCTCCCAATTTTAGTGGCCAATTGATCCCTATTTTAATTCAAACACCCACCCTCGTATTGCATGCGTTCGCCAACTGCATCTCTCCGGCCGGCAGCCTCGAAGGAAAGCGCCTCGCCACTTTCGTGACAAGGCGAATCCAAGCCGAACCACTGTTTTTCCGACACACACAGAGACGCATTCACATGACGAACACAAGCCGACTCCGCCCCCCTCCCGAAGACAGCGTTGCCAATGATCGCTGCTTCATCGAGTCCGGCCATAGTCGGATCTGACGAGACCGGGGCGCGAACCCCAGTCCCCAGTGGGCAACTGCATCGACACCAAGCCGATGCTTAGACCGCTACGCCACCGCGGACGTGCAGTACCTACTTTACTGGTTTGTGTCCATTGTTTACTACACTGCTGTACTGTGCAATACATACGTTACTGGTTTGCATCCAGTGTTTACTACACTACTGTACTGTGCAGTACCTACTTTACTGGTTTGTGTCCATTGTTTACTACACTACTGTACTGTGCAGTACCTACTTTACTGGTTTGTGTCCATTGTTTACTACACTACTGTACTGTGCAGTACCTACTTTACTGGTTTGTGTCCATTGTTTTCTACACTACTGTATTGTGCAGTACCTACTTTACTGGTTTGTATCCATTGTTTACTACACTACTCTACTGTACAGTACCTACTTTACTGGTTTGTATCCACTGTTTACTACACTACTGTACTGTGCAGTACCTACTTTACTGGTTTGTATCCATTGTTTACTACACTACTGTACTGTGCAGTACCTACTTTACTGGTTTGTGTCCATTGTCTACTACACTACTCTACTGTACAATACCTACTTTACTGGTTTGTATCCAGTGTTTACTACACTACTGTACTGTGCAGTACCTACTGTACTGGTTTTTGTCCATTGTTTACTACACTACTGTACTGTGCAGTACCTACTTTACTGGTTCGTATCCAGTGTTTACTACACTACTGTACTGTGCAGTACCTAGTTTACTGGTTTGTATCCAGTGTTTACTACGCTACTGTACTGTGCAGTACCTACTTGACTGGTTTGTGTTCATTGTTTACTACACTACTGTACTGTGCAGTACCAACTTTACTGGTTTGTGTTCATTGTTTACTACACTACTGTACTGAGCAGTACCTACTTTACTTTTTAGTATCCAGTGTTTACTACACTACTGTACTGTGCAGTACCTACTTTACTGGTTTGTGTCCATTGTTTACTACACTACTGTACTGTGCAGTACCTACTTTACTGGTTTGTATCCATTGTTTACTACACTACTGTACTGTGCAGTACCTACTTTACTGGTTTGTATCCATTGTTTACTACACGACTGTACTGTGCAGTACCTAATTTACTCGTTTGTATCCATTGTTTACTACGCTACTCTACTGTACAGTACCTAGTTTACTGGTTTGTATCCATTGTTTACTAAACTACTGTACTGTGCAGTACCTACTCTACTGGTTTGTGTTCATTGTTTACTACACTACTGTACTGTGCAGTACCTACTTTACTGGTTTGTATCCAGTCTTTACTACACTATTGTACTGTGTAGTACCTACTTTACTGGTTTGCATCCATTGTTTACTACGCTGCTGTACTGTGCAGTACCTAGTTTACTGGTTTGAACCCAGTGTTTACTACGCTACTGTACTGTGCAGTACCTACTTGACTGGTTTGAGTTCATTGTTTACTACACTACTGTACTGTGCAGTACCAACTTTACTGGTTTGTGTTCATTGTTTACTACACTACTGTACTGAGCAGTACCTACTTTACTTTTTATTATCCAGTGATTACTACACTACTGTACTGTGCAGTACCTACTTTACTGGTTTGTGTCCATTGTTTACTACACGACTGTACTGTGCAGTACCTACTTTACTGGTTTGTATCCATTGTTTACTACACTGCTGTACTGTGCAGTACCTACTTTACTGGTTTGTATCCATTGTTTACTACACTACTGTACTGTGCAGTACCTAATTTACTCGTTTGTATCCATTGTTTACTACGCTACTCTACTGTACAGTACCTAGTTTACTGGTTTGTATCCATTGTTTACTAAACTACTGTACTGTGCAGTACCTACTCTAATGGTTTGTGTTCATTGTTTACTACACTACTGTACTGAGCAGTACCTACTTTACTTTTTAGTATCCAGTGTTTACTACACTACTGTACTGTGCAGTACCTACTTTACTGGTTTGTGTCCATTGTTTACTACACTACTGTACTGTGCAGTACCTACTTCACTGGTTTGTATCCAGTCTTTACTACACTATTGTACTGTGCAGTACCTACTTTACTGGTTTACATCCACTGTTTACTACGCTGTTGTACTGTGCAGTACCTAGTTTACTGGTTTGTATCCAGTGTTTACTACGCTACTGTACTGTGCAGTACCTACTTGACTGGTTTGTGTTCATTGTTTACTACACTACTGTACTGTGCAGTACCAACTTTACTGGTTTGTGTTCATTGTTTACTACACTACTGTACTGAGCAGTACCTACTTTACTTTTTAGTATCCAGTGTTTACTACACTACTGTACTGTGCAGTACCTACTTTACTGGTTTGTGTCCATTGTTTACTACACTACTGTACTGTGCAGTACCTACTTTACTGGTTTGTATCCATTGTTTACTACACTACTGTACTGTGCAGTACCTACTTTACTCGTTTGTATCCATTGTTTACTACGCTACTCTACTGTACAGTACCTAGTTTACTGGTTTGTATCCATTTTTTACTAAACTACTGTACTGTGCAGTACCTACTCTACTGGTTTGTGTTCATTGTTTACTACACTACTGTACTGTGCAGTACCAACTTTACTGGTTTGTGTCCATTGTTTACTACACTACTGTACTGTGCAGTACCTACTTCACTGGTTTGTATCCAGTCTTTACTACACTATTGTACTGTGTAGTACCTACTTTACTGGTTTGCATCCATTGTTTACTACGCTGCTGTACTGTGCAGTACCTAGTTTACTGGTTTGTATCCATTGTTTACTACGCTACTGTACTGTGCAGTACCTACTTGACTGGTTTGTGTTCATTGTTTACTACACTACTGTACTGTGCAGTACCAACTTTACTGGTTTGTGTTCATTGTTTACTACACTACTGTACTGAGCAGTACCTACTTTACTTTTTAGTATCCAGTGTTTACTACACTACTGTACTGTGCAGTACCTACTTTACTGGTTTGTGTCCATTGTTTACTACACTACTGTACTGTGCAATACATACGTTACTGGTTTGTATCCATGGTTTACTACACTACTTTACTGTGCAGTACCTACTTTACTGGTTTGTATCCATTGTTTACTACAACTACTGCACTGCGTAGTACCTAATTTACTGGTTTGTATCCATTGTTTACTACGCTACTGTACTGTACAGTACCTAGATTACTGCTTGTGTCCATTGTTTACTACTGCTACTGTACTGTGCAGTACCTACTTTACTGGTTTGTGTCTATTGTTTTCTACACTACTCTACTGTGCAGTACCTACTTTACTGGTTAGTATCCATTGTTTACAACACTGCTGTACTGTGCAGTACCTAGTTTACTGGTTTGTATCTATTGTTTACTACACCACTCTACTGTGCACTACCTAGTTTACTGGTTTGTATCCATTGTTTGCTACACTACTCTCATGTACAGTATCTGGTTTAGTGGTTTGTATCCATTGTTTACTACACTACTCTACTGTACAGTACCTAGTTTACTGGTTTGTATCCATTGTTTACTACACTACTGTACTGTGCAGTACCTAGTTTACTGGTTTGTGTTCATTGTTTACTACACTACTGTACTGTGCAGTACCTAGTTTACTGGTTTGTATCTATTGTTTACTACACTACTCTACTGTACAGTACTCAGTTTACTGGTTTGTATCCATTGTTTACTACTACTACTGTACTGCGTAGTACCTACTTGACTGGTTTGTGTTCATTGTTTACTACACTACTGTACTGTGCACTACCAACTTTACTGGTTTTTGTTCATTGTTTACTACACTACTGTACTGTGCAATACATACGTTACTGGTTTGTATCCATGGTTTACTACACTACTGTACTGTGCAGTACCTAGTTTACTGGTTTGTATCTATTGTTTACTACACCACTCTACTGTACAGTACCTAGTTTACTGGTTTGTATCCATTGTTTACTACTACTACTGTACAGCGTAGTACCTAATTTACTGGGTTGTATCCATTGTTTACTACGCTGCTGTACTGTGCAGTACCTAGTTTACTGGTTTGTATCCAGTGTTTACTACGCTACTGTACTGTGCAGTACCTACTTGACTGGTTTGTGTTCATTGTTTACTACACTACTGTACTGTGCAGTACCAACTTTACTGGTTTGTGTTCATTGTTTACTACACTACTGTACTGAGCAGTACCTACTTTACTTTTTAGTATGCAGTGTTTACTACACTACTGTACTGTGCAGTACCTACTTTTTTTTTTTTAAATTTATTTCTGATTTTTCCCTTTTTTCTCCCAATTTTAGTGGCCAATTGATCCCTATTTTAATTCAAACACCCACCCTCGTATTGCATGCGTTCGCCAACTGCATCTCTCCGGCCGGCAGCCTCGAAGGAAAGCGCCTCGCCACTTTCGTGACAAGGCGAATCCAAGCCGAACCACTGTTTTTCCGACACACACAGAGACGCATTCACATGACGAACACAAGCCGACTCCGCCCCCCTCCCGAAGACAGCGTTGCCAATGATCGCTGCTTCATCGAGTCCGGCCATAGTCGGATCTGACGAGACCGGGGCGCGAACCCCAGTCCCCAGTGGGCAACTGCATCGACACCAAGCCGATGCTTAGACCGCTACGCCACCGCGGACGTGCAGTACCTACTTTACTGGTTTGTGTCCATTGTTTACTACACTGCTGTACTGTGCAATACATACGTTACTGGTTTGCATCCAGTGTTTACTACACTACTGTACTGTGCAGTACCTACTTTACTGGTTTGTGTCCATTGTTTACTACACTACTGTACTGTGCAGTACCTACTTTACTGGTTTGTGTCCATTGTTTACTACACTACTGTACTGTGCAGTACCTACTTTACTGGTTTGTGTCCATTGTTTTCTACACTACTGTATTGTGCAGTACCTACTTTACTGGTTTGTATCCATTGTTTACTACACTACTCTACTGTACAGTACCTACTTTACTGGTTTGTATCCACTGTTTACTACACTACTGTACTGTGCAGTACCTACTTTACTGGTTTGTATCCATTGTTTACTACACTACTGTACTGTGCAGTACCTACTTTACTGGTTTGTGTCCATTGTCTACTACACTACTCTACTGTACAATACCTACTTTACTGGTTTGTATCCACTGTTTACTACACTACTGTACTGTGCAGTACCTACTGTACTGGTTTTTGTCCATTGTTTACTACACTACTGTACTGTGCAGTACCTACTTTACTGGTTCGTATCCAGTGTTTACTACACTACTGTACTGTGCAGTACCTAGTTTACTGGTTTGTATCCAGTGTTTACTACGCTACTGTACTGTGCAGTACCTACTTGACTGGTTTGTGTTCATTGTTTACTACACTACTGTACTGTGCAGTACCAACTTTACTGGTTTGTGTTCATTGTTTACTACACTACTGTACTGAGCAGTACCTACTTTACTTTTTAGTATCCAGTGTTTACTACACTACTGTACTGTGCAGTACCTACTTTACTGGTTTGTGTCCATTGTTTACTACACTACTGTACTGTGCAGTACCTACTTTACTGGTTTGTATCCATTGTTTACTACACTACTGTACTGTGCAGTACCTACTTTACTGGTTTGTATCCATTGTTTACTACACGACTGTACTGTGCAGTACCTAATTTACTCGTTTGTATCCATTGTTTACTACGCTACTCTACTGTACAGTACCTAGTTTACTGGTTTGTATCCATTGTTTACTAAACTACTGTACTGTGCAGTACCTACTCTACTGGTTTGTGTTCATTGTTTACTACACTACTGTACTGAGCAGTACCTACTTTACTTTTTAGTATCCAGTGTTTACTACACTACTGTACTGTGCAGTACCTACTTTACTGGTTTGTGTCCATTGTTTACTACACTACTGTACTGTGCAATACATACGTTACTGGTTTGTATCCATGGTTTACTACACTACTGTACTGTGCAGTACCTACTTTACTGGTTTGTATCCATTGTTTACTACAACTACTGCACTGCGTAGTACCTAATTTACTGGTTTGTATCCATTGTTTACTACGCTACTGTACTGTACAGTACCTAGATTACTGCTTGTGTCCATTGTTTACTACTGCTACTGTACTGTGCAGTACCTACTTTACTGGTTTGTGTCTATTGTTTTCTACACTACTCTACTGTGCAGTACCTACTTTACTGGTTAGTATCCATTGTTTACAACACTGCTGTACTGTGCAGTACCTAGTTTACTGGTTTGTATCTATTGTTTACTACACCACTCTACTGTGCACTACCTAGTTTACTGGTTTGTATCCATTGTTTGCTACACTACTCTCATGTACAGTATCTGGTTTAGTGGTTTGTATCCATTGTTTACTACACTACTCTACTGTACAGTACCTAGTTTACTGGTTTGTATCCATTGTTTACTACACTACTGTACTGTGCAGTACCTAGTTTACTGGTTTGTGTTCATTGTTTACTACACTACTGTACTGTGCAGTACCTAGTTTACTGGTTTGTATCTATTGTTTACTACACTACTCTACTGTACAGTACTCAGTTTACTGGTTTGTATCCATTGTTTACTACTACTACTGTACTGCGTAGTACCTACTTGACTGGTTTGTGTTCATTGTTTACTACACTACTGTACTGTGCACTACCAACTTTACTGGTTTTTGTTCATTGTTTACTACACTACTGTACTGAGCAGTACCTACTTTACTTTTTAGTATCCAGTGTTTACTACACTACTGTACTGTGCAGTACCTACTTTACTGGTTTGTGTCCATTGTTTACTACACTACTGTACTGTGCAATACATACGTTACTGGTTTGTATCCATGGTTTACTACACTACTGTACTGTGCAGTACCTAGTTTACTGGTTTGTATCTATTGTTTACTACACCACTCTACTGTACAGTACCTAGTTTACTGGTTTGTATCCATTGTTTACTACTACTACTGTACTGCGTAGTACCTAATTTACTGGGTTGTATCCATTGTTTACTACGCTGCTGTACTGTGCAGTACCTAGTTTACTGGTTTGTATCCAGTGTTTACTACGCTACTGTACTGTGCAGTACCTACTTGACTGGTTTGTGTTCATTGTTTACTACACTACTGTACTGTGCAGTACCAACTTTACTGGTTTGTGTTCATTGTTTACTACACTACTGTACTGAGCAGTACCTACTTTACTTTTTAGTATGCAGTGTTTACTACACTACTGTACTGTGCAGTACCTACTTTTTTTTTTTTAAATTTATTTCTGATTTTTCCCTTTTTTCTCCCAATTTTAGTGGCCAATTGATCCCTATTTTAATTCAAACACCCACCCTCGTATTGCATGCGTTCGCCAACTGCATCTCTCCGGCCGGCAGCCTCGAAGGAAAGCGCCTCGCCACTTTCGTGACATGGCGAATCCAAGCCGAACCACTGTTTTTCCGACACACACAGAGACGCATTCACATGACGAACACAAGCCGACTCTGCCCCCCTCCCGAAGACAGCGTTGCCAATGATCGCTGCTTCATCGAGTCCGGCCATAGTCGGATCTGACGAGACCGGGGCGCGAACCCCAGTCCCCAGTGGGCAACTGCATCGACACCAAGCCGATGCTTAGACCGCTACGCCACCGCGGACGTGCAGTACCTACTTTACTGGTTTGTGTCCATTGTTTACTACACTGCTGTACTGTGCAATACATACGTTACTGGTTTGCATCCAGTGTTTACTACACTACTGTACTGTGCAGTACCTACTTTACTGGTTTGTGTCCATTGTTTACTACACTACTGTACTGTGCAGTACCTACTTTACTGGTTTGTGTCCATTGTTTACTACACTACTGTACTGTGCAGTACCTACTTTACTGGTTTGTGTCCATTGTTTTCTACACTACTGTATTGTGCAGTACCTACTTTACTGGTTTGTATCCATTGTTTACTACGCTACTGTACTGTACAGTACCTATATTACTGCTTGTGTCCATTGTTTACTACTGCTACTGTACTGTGCAGTACCTACTTTACTGGTTTGTGTCTATTGTTTTCTACACTACTCTACTGTGCAGTACCTACTTTACTGGTTAGTATCCATTGTTTACAACACTGCTGTTCTGTGCAGTACCTAGTTTACTGGTTTGTATCTATTGTTTACTACACCACTCTACTGTGCACTACCTAGTTTACTGGTTTGTATCCATTGTTTGCTACACTACTCTCATGTACAGTATCTGGTTTAGTGGTTTGTATCCATTGTTTACTACACTACTCTACTGTACAGTACCTAGTTTACTGGTTTGTATCCATTGTTTACTACACTACTGTACTGTGCAGTACCTAGTTTACTGGTTTGTGTTCATTGTTTACTACACTACTGTACTGTGCAGTACCTAGTTTACTGGTTTGTATCTATTGTTTACTACACTACTCTACTGTACAGTACTCAGTTTACTGGTTTGTATCCATTGTTTACTACTACTACTGTACTGCGTAGTACCTACTTGACTGGTTTGTGTTCATTGTTTACTACACTACTGTACTGTGCACTACCAACTTTACTGGTTTTTGTTCATTGTTTACTACACTACTGTACTGTGCAATACATACGTTACTGGTTTGTATCCATGGTTTACTACACTACTGTACTGTGCAGTACCTAGTTTACTGGTTTGTATCTATTGTTTACTACACCACTCTACTGTACAGTACCTAGTTTACTGGTTTGTATCCATTGTTTACTACTACTACTGTACTGCGTAGTACCTAATTTACTGGGTTGTATCCATTGTTTACTACGCTGCTGTACTGTGCAGTACCTAGTTTACTGGTTTGTATCCAGTGTTTACTACGCTACTGTACTGTGCAGTACCTACTTGACTGGTTTGTGTTCATTGTTTACTACACTACTGTACTGTGCAGTACCAACTTTACTGGTTTGTGTTCATTGTTTACTACACTACTGTACTGAGCAGTACCTACTTTACTTTTTAGTATGCAGTGTTTACTACACTACTGTACTGTGCAGTACCTACTTTTTTTTTTAAATTTATTTCTGATTTTTCCCTTTTTTCTCCCAATTTTAGTGGCCAATTGATCCCTATTTTAATTCAAACACCCACCCTCGTATTGCATGCGTTCGCCAACTGCATCTCTCCGGCCGGCAGCCTCGAAGGAAAGCGCCTCGCCACTTTCGTGACAAGGCGAATCCAAGCCGAACCACTGTTTTTCCGACACACACAGAGACGCATTCACATGACGAACACAAGCCGACTCCGCCCCCCTCCCGAAGACAGCGTTGCCAATGATCGCTGCTTCATCGAGTCCGGCCATAGTCGGATCTGACGAGACCGGGGCGCGAACCCCAGTCCCCAGTGGGCAACTGCATCGACACCAAGCCGATGCTTAGACCGCTACGCCACCGCGGACGTGCAGTACCTACTTTACTGGTTTGTGTCCATTGTTTACTACACTGCTGTACTGTGCAATACATACGTTACTGGTTTGCATCCAGTGTTTACTACACTACTGTACTGTGCAGTACCTACTTTACTGGTTTGTGTCCATTGTTTACTACACTACTGTACTGTGCAGTACCTACTTTACTGGTTTGTGTCCATTGTTTACTACACTACTGTACTGTGCAGTACCTACTTTACTGGTTTGTGTCCATTGTTTTCTACACTACTGTATTGTGCAGTACCTACTTTACTGGTTTGTATCCATTGTTTACTACACTACTCTACTGTACAGTACCTACTTTACTGGTTTGTATCCACTGTTTACTACACTACTGTACTGTGCAGTACCTACTTTACTGGTTTGTATCCATTGTTTACTACACTACTGTACTGTGCAGTACCTACTTTACTGGTTTGTGTCCATTGTCTACTACACTACTCTACTGTACAATACCTACTTTACTGGTTTGTATCCAGTGTTTACTACACTACTGTACTGTGCAGTACCTACTGTACTGGTTTTTGTCCATTGTTTACTACACTACTGTACTGTGCAGTACCTACTTTACTGGTTCGTATCCAGTGTTTACTACACTACTGTACTGTGCAGTACCTAGTTTACTGGTTTGTATCCAGTGTTTACTACGCTACTGTACTGTGCAGTACCTACTTGACTGGTTTGTGTTCATTGTTTACTACACTACTGTACTGTGCAGTACCAACTTTACTGGTTTGTGTTCATTGTTTACTACACTACTGTACTGAGCAGTACCTACTTTACTTTTTAGTATCCAGTGTTTACTACACTACTGTACTGTGCAGTACCTACTTTACTGGTTTGTGTCCATTGTTTACTACACTACTGTACTGTGCAGTACCTACTTTACTGGTTTGTATCCATTGTTTACTACACTACTGTACTGTGCAGTACCTACTTTACTGGTTTGTATCCATTGTTTACTACACGACTGTACTGTGCAGTACCTAATTTACTCGTTTGTATCCATTGTTTACTACGCTACTCTACTGTACAGTACCTAGTTTACTGGTTTGTATCCATTGTTTACTAAACTACTGTACTGTGCAGTACCTACTCTACTGGTTTGTGTTCATTGTTTACTACACTACTGTACTGTGCAGTACCTACTTCACTGGTTTGTATCCAGTCTTTACTACACTATTGTACTGTGTAGTACCTACTTTACTGGTTTGCATCCATTGTTTACTACGCTGCTGTACTGTGCAGTACCTAGTTTACTGGTTTGAACCCAGTGTTTACTACGCTACTGTACTGTGCAGTACCTACTTGACTGGTTTGAGTTCATTGTTTACTACACTACTGTACTGTGCAGTACCAACTTTACTGGTTTGTGTTCATTGTTTACTACACTACTGTACTGAGCAGTACCTACTTTACTTTTTATTATCCAGTGATTACTACACTACTGTACTGTGCAGTACCTACTTTACTGGTTTGTGTCCATTGTTTACTACACGACTGTACTGTGCAGTACCTACTTTACTGGTTTGTATCCATTGTTTACTACACTGCTGTACTGTGCAGTACCTACTTTACTGGTTTGTATCCATTGTTTACTACACTACTGTACTGTGCAGTACCTAATTTACTCGTTTGTATCCATTGTTTACTACGCTATTCTACTGTACAGTACCTAGTTTACTGGTTTGTATCCATTGTTTACTAAACTACTGTACTGTGCAGTACCTACTCTACTGGTTTGTGTTCATTGTTTACTACACTACTGTACTGTGCAGTACCAACTTTACTGGTTTGTGTCCATTGTTTACTACACTACTGTACTGTGCAGTACCTACTTGACTGGTTTGTATCCAGTCTTTACTACACTATTGTACTGTGTAGTACCTACTTTACTGGTTTGCATCCATTGTTTACTACGCTGCTGTACTGTGCAGTACCTAGTTTACTGGTTTGTATCCAGTGTTTACTACGCTACTGTACTGTGCAGTACCTACTTGACTGGTTTGTGTTCATTGTTTACTACACTACTGTACTGTGCAGTACCAACTTTACTGGTTTGTGTTCATTGTTTACTACACTACTGTACTGAGCAGTACCTACTTTACTTTTTAGTATCCAGTGTTTACTACACTACTGTACTGTGCAGTACCTACTTTACTGGTTTGTATCCATTGTTTACTACACTACTGTACTGTGCAATACATACGTTACTGGTTTGTATCCATGGTTTACTACACTACTGTACTGTGCAGTACCTACTTTAGTGGTTTGTATCCATTGTTTACTACACTACTGTACTGTGCATTACCTACTTTACTGGTTTGTATCCATTGTTTACTACACTACTGTACTGAGCAGTACCTAATTTACTGGTTTGTATCCATTGTTTACTACGCTACTGTACTGTGCAGTACCTAGTTTACTGGTTTGTATCTATTGTTTACTACACCACTCTACTGTGCATTACCTAGTTTACTGGTTTGTATCCATTGTTTGCTACACTACTCTCATGTACAGTATCTGGTTTAGTGGTTTGTATCCATTGTTTACTACACTACTCTACTGTACAGTACCTAGTTTACTGGTTTGTATCCATTGTTTACTACACTACAGTACTGTGCAGTACCTACTTTACTGGTTTTTGTTCATTGTTTACTACACTACTGTACTGTGCAGTACCTAGTTTACTGGTTTGTATCTATTGTTTACTACACTACTCTACTGTACAGTACTCAGTTTACTGGTTTGTATCCATTGTTTACTACTACTACTGTACTGCGTAGTACCTACTTGACTGGTTTGTGTTCATTTTTTACTACACTACTTTACTGTGCACTACCAACTTTACTGGTTTTTGTTCATTGTTTACTACACTACTGTACTGAGCAGTACCTACTTTACTTTTTAGTATCCAGTGTTTACTACACTACTGTACTGTGCAGTACCTACTTTACTGGTTTGTGTCCATTGTTTACTACACTACTGTACTGTGCAGTACCTAGTTTACTGGTTTGTATCTATTGTTTACTACACCACTCTACTGTACAGTACCTAGTTTACTGGTTTGTATCCATTGTTTACTACTACTACTGTACTGCGTAGTACCTAATTTACTGGGTTGTATCCATTGTTTACTACGCTGCTGTACTGTGCAGTACCTAGTTTACTGGTTTGTATCCAGTGTTTACTACGCTACTGTACTGTGCAGTACCTACTTGACTGGTTTGTGTTCATTGTTTACTACACTACTGTACTGTGCAGTACCAACTTTACTGGTTTGTGTTCATTGTTTACTACACTACTGTACTGAGCAGTACCTACTTTACTTTTTAGTATGCAGTGTTTACTACACTACTGTACTGTGCAGTACCTACTTTTTTTTTTTAAATTTATTTCTGATTTTTCCCTTTTTCTCCCAATTTTAGTGGCCAATTGATCCCTATTTTAATTCAAACACCCACCCTCGTATTGCATGCGTTCGCCAACTGCATCTCTCCGGCCGGCAGCCTCGAAGGAAAGCGCCTCGCCACTTTCGTGACAAGGCGAATCCAAGCCGAACCACTGTTTTTCCGACACACACAGAGACGCATTCACATGACGAACACAAGCCGACTCCGCCCCCCTCCCGAAGACAGCGTTGCCAATGATCGCTGCTTCATCGAGTCCGGCCATAGTCGGATCTGACGAGACCGGGGCGCGAACCCCAGTCCCCAGTGGGCAACTGCATCGACACCAAGCCGATGCTTAGACCGCTACGCCACCGCGGACGTGCAGTACCTACTTTACTGGTTTGTGTCCATTGTTTACTACACTGCTGTACTGTGCAATACATACGTTACTGGTTTGCATCCAGTGTTTACTACACTACTGTACTGTGCAGTACCTACTTTACTGGTTTGTGTCCATTGTTTACTACACTACTGTACTGTGCAGTACCTACTTTACTGGTTTGTGTCCATTGTTTACTACACTACTGTACTGTGCAGTACCTACTTTACTGGTTTGTGTCCATTGTTTTCTACACTACTGTATTGTGCAGTACCTACTTTACTGGTTTGTATCCATTGTTTACTACACTACTCTACTGTACAGTACCTACTTTACTGGTTTGTATCCACTGTTTACTACACTACTGTACTGTGCAGTACCTACTTTACTGGTTTGTATCCATTGTTTACTACACTACTGTACTGTGCAGTACCTACTTTACTGGTTTGTGTCCATTGTCTACTACACTACTCTACTGTACAATACCTACTTTACTGGTTTGTATCCAGTGTTTACTACACTACTGTACTGTGCAGTACCTACTGTACTGGTTTTTGTCCATTGTTTACTACACTACTGTACTGTGCAGTACCTACTTTACTGGTTCGTATCCAGTGTTTACTACACTACTGTACTGTGCAGTACCTAGTTTACTGGTTTGTATCCAGTGTTTACTACGCTACTGTACTGTGCAGTACCTACTTGACTGGTTTGTGTTCATTGTTTACTACACTACTGTACTGTGCAGTACCAACTTTACTGGTTTGTGTTCATTGTTTACTACACTACTGTACTGAGCAGTACCTACTTTACTTTTTAGTATCCAGTGTTTACTACACTACTGTACTGTGCAGTACCTACTTTACTGGTTTGTGTCCATTGTTTACTACACTACTGTACTGTGCAGTACCTACTTTACTGGTTTGTATCCATTGTTTACTACACTACTGTACTGTGCAGTACCTACTTTACTGGTTTGTATCCATTGTTTACTACACGACTGTACTGTGCAGTACCTAATTTACTCGTTTGTATCCATTGTTTACTACGCTACTCTACTGTACAGTACCTAGTTTACTGGTTTGTATCCATTGTTTACTAAACTACTGTACTGTGCAGTACCTACTCTACTGGTTTGTGTTCATTGTTTACTACACTACTGTACTGTGCAGTACCTACTTTACTGGTTTGTATCCAGTCTTTACTACACTATTGTACTGTGTAGTACCTACTTTACTGGTTTGCATCCATTGTTTACTACGCTGCTGTACTGTGCAGTACCTAGTTTACTGGTTTGAACCCAGTGTTTACTACGCTACTGTACTGTGCAGTACCTACTTGACTGGTTTGAGTTCATTGTTTACTACACTACTGTACTGTGCAGTACCAACTTTACTGGTTTGTGTTCATTGTTTACTACACTACTGTACTGAGCAGTACCTACTTTACTTTTTATTATCCAGTGATTACTACACTACTGTACTGTGCAGTACCTACTTTACTGGTTTGTGTCCATTGTTTACTACACGACTGTACTGTGCAGTACCTACTTTACTGGTTTGTATCCATTGTTTACTACACTGCTGTACTGTGCAGTACCTACTTTACTGGTTTGTATCCATTGTTTACTACACTACTGTACTGTGCAGTACCTAATTTACTCGTTTGTATCCATTGTTTACTACGCTATTCTACTGTACAGTACCTAGTTTACTGGTTTGTATCCATTGTTTACTAAACTACTGTACTGTGCAGTACCTACTCTACTGGTTTGTGTTCATTGTTTACTACACTACTGTACTGTGCAGTACCAACTTTACTGGTTTGTGTCCATTGTTTACTACACTACTGTACTGTGCAGTACCTACTTGACTGGTTTGTATCCAGTCTTTACTACACTATTGTACTGTGTAGTACCTACTTTACTGGTTTGCATCCATTGTTTACTACGCTGCTGTACTGTGCAGTACCTAGTTTACTGGTTTGTATCCAGTGTTTACTACGCTACTGTACTGTGCAGTACCTACTTGACTGGTTTGTGTTCATTGTTTACTACACTACTGTACTGTGCAGTACCAACTTTACTGGTTTGTGTTCATTGTTTACTACACTACTGTACTGAGCAGTACCTACTTTACTTTTTAGTATCCAGTGTTTACTACACTACTGTACTGTGCAGTAGCTACTTTACTGGTTTGTATCCATTGTTTACTACACTACTGTACTGTGCAATACATACGTTACTGGTTTGTATCCATGGTTTACTACACTAATGTACTGTGCAGTACCTACTTTAGTGGTTTGTATCCATTGTTTACTACACTACTGTACTGTGCATTACCTACTTTACTGGTTTGTATCCATTGTTTACTACACTACTGTACTGAGCAGTACCTAATTTACTGGTTTGTATCCATTGTTTACTACGCTACTGTACTGTGCAGTACCTAGTTTACTGGTTTGTATCTATTGTTTACTACACCACTCTACTGTGCATTACCTAGTTTACTGGTTTGTATCCATTGTTTGCTACACTACTCTCATGTACAGTATCTGGTTTAGTGGTTTGTATCCATTGTTTACTACACTACTCTACTGTACAGTACCTAGTTTACTGGTTTGTATCCATTGTTTACTACACTACAGTACTGTGCAGTACCTACTTTACTGGTTTTTGTTCATTGTTTACTACACTACTGTACTGTGCAGTACCTAGTTTACTGGTTTGTATCTATTGTTTACTACACTACTCTACTGTACAGTACTCAGTTTACTGGTTTGTATCCATTGTTTACTACTACTACTGTACTGCGTAGTACCTACTTGACTGGTTTGTGTTCATTTTTTACTACACTACTGTACTGTGCAGTACCTACTTTACTGGTTTGTATCCATTGTTTACTACACGACTGTACTGTGCAGTACCTAATTTACTCGTTTGTATCCATTGTTTACTACGCTACTCTACTGTACAGTACCTAGTTTACTGGTTTGTATCCATTGTTTACTAAACTACTGTACTGTGCAGTACCTACTCTACTGGTTTGTGTTCATTGTTTACTACACTACTGTACTGTGCAGTACCTACTTTACTGGTTTGTATCCAGTCTTTACTACACTATTGTACTGTGTAGTACCTACTTTACTGGTTTGCATCCATTGTTTACTACGCTGCTGTACTGTGCAGTACCTAGTTTACTGGTTTGAACCCAGTGTTTACTACGCTACTGTACTGTGCAGTACCTACTTGACTGGTTTGAGTTCATTGTTTACTACACTACTGTACTGTGCAGTACCAACTTTACTGGTTTGTGTTCATTGTTTACTACACTACTGTACTGAGCAGTACCTACTTTACTTTTTATTATCCAGTGATTACTACACTACTGTACTGTGCAGTACCTACTTTACTGGTTTGTGTCCATTGTTTACTACACGACTGTACTGTGCAGTACCTACTTTACTGGTTTGTATCCATTGTTTACTACACTGCTGTACTGTGCAGTACCTACTTTACTGGTTTGTATCCATTGTTTACTACACTACTGTACTGTGCAGTACCTAATTTACTCGTTTGTATCCATTGTTTACTACGCTATTCTACTGTACAGTACCTAGTTTACTGGTTTGTATCCATTGTTTACTAAACTACTGTACTGTGCAGTACCTACTCTACTGGTTTGTGTTCATTGTTTACTACACTACTGTACTGTGCAGTACCAACTTTACTGGTTTGTGTCCATTGTTTACTACACTACTGTACTGTGCAGTACCTACTTGACTGGTTTGTATCCAGTCTTTACTACACTATTGTACTGTGTAGTACCTACTTTACTGGTTTGCATCCATTGTTTACTACGCTGCTGTACTGTGCAGTACCTAGTTTACTGGTTTGTATCCAGTGTTTACTACGCTACTGTACTGTGCAGTACCTACTTGACTGGTTTGTGTTCATTGTTTACTACACTACTGTACTGTGCAGTACCAACTTTACTGGTTTGTGTTCATTGTTTACTACACTACTGTACTGAGCAGTACCTACTTTACTTTTTAGTATCCAGTGTTTACTACACTACTGTACTGTGCAGTAGCTACTTTACTGGTTTGTATCCATTGTTTACTACACTACTGTACTGTGCAATACATACGTTACTGGTTTGTATCCATGGTTTACTACACTAATGTACTGTGCAGTACCTACTTTAGTGGTTTGTATCCATTGTTTACTACACTACTGTACTGTGCATTACCTACTTTACTGGTTTGTATCCATTGTTTACTACACTACTGCACTGAGCAGTACCTAATTTACTGGTTTGTATCCATTGTTTACTACGCTACTGTACTGTGCAGTACCTAGTTTACTGGTTTGTATCTATTGTTTACTACACCACTCTACTGTGCATTACCTAGTTTACTGGTTTGTATCCATTGTTTGCTACACTACTCTCATGTACAGTATCTGGTTTAGTGGTTTGTATCCATTGTTTACTACACTACTCTACTGTACAGTACCTAGTTTACTGGTTTGTATCCATTGTTTACTACACTACAGTACTGTGCAGTACCTACTTTACTGGTTTTTGTTCATTGTTTACTACACTACTGTACTGTGCAGTACCTAGTTTACTGGTTTGTATCTATTGTTTACTACACTACTCTACTGTACAGTACTCAGTTTACTGGTTTGTATCCATTGTTTACTACTACTACTGTACTGCGTAGTACCTACTTGACTGGTTTGTGTTCATTTTTTACTACACTACTTTACTGTGCACTACCAACTTTACTGGTTTTTGTTCATTGTTTACTACACTACTGTACTGAGCAGTACCTACTTTACTTTTTAGTATCCAGTGTTTACTACACTACTGTACTGTGCAGTACCTACTTTACTGGTTTGTGTCCATTGTTTACTACACTACTGTACTGTGCAGTACCTAGTTTACTGGTTTGTATCTATTGTTTACTACACCACTCTACTGTACAGTACCTAGTTTACTGGTTTGTATCCATTGTTTACTACTACTACTGTACTGCGTAGTACCTAATTTACTGGGTTGTATCCATTGTTTACTACGCTGCTGTACTGTGCAGTACCTAGTTTACTGGTTTGTATCCAGTGTTTACTACGCTACTGTACTGTGCAGTACCTACTTGACTGGTTTGTGTTCATTGTTTACTACACTACTGTACTGTGCAGTACCAACTTTACTGGTTTGTGTTCATTGTTTACTACACTACTGTACTGAGCAGTACCTACTTTACTTTTTAGTATGCAGTGTTTACTACACTACTGTACTGTGCAGTACCTACTTTTTTTTTTTAAATTTATTTCTGATTTTTCCCTTTTTCTCCCAATTTTAGTGGCCAATTGATCCCTATTTTAATTCAAACACCCACCCTCGTATTGCATGCGTTCGCCAACTGCATCTCTCCGGCCGGCAGCCTCGAAGGAAAGCGCCTCGCCACTTTCGTGACAAGGCGAATCCAAGCCGAACCACTGTTTTTCCGACACACACAGAGACGCATTCACATGACGAACACAAGCCGACTCCGCCCCCCTCCCGAAGACAGCGTTGCCAATGATCGCTGCTTCATCGAGTCCGGCCATAGTCGGATCTGACGAGACCGGGGCGCGAACCCCAGTCCCCAGTGGGCAACTGCATCGACACCAAGCCGATGCTTAGACCGCTACGCCACCGCGGACGTGCAGTACCTACTTTACTGGTTTGTGTCCATTGTTTACTACACTGCTGTACTGTGCAATACATACGTTACTGGTTTGCATCCAGTGTTTACTACACTACTGTACTGTGCAGTACCTACTTTACTGGTTTGTGTCCATTGTTTACTACACTACTGTACTGTGCAGTACCTACTTTACTGGTTTGTGTCCATTGTTTACTACACTACTGTACTGTGCAGTACCTACTTTACTGGTTTGTGTCCATTGTTTTCTACACTACTGTATTGTGCAGTACCTACTTTACTGGTTTGTATCCATTGTTTACTACACTACTCTACTGTACAGTACCTACTTTACTGGTTTGTATCCACTGTTTACTACACTACTGTACTGTGCAGTACCTACTTTACTGGTTTGTATCCATTGTTTACTACACTACTGTACTGTGCAGTACCTACTTTACTGGTTTGTGTCCATTGTCTACTACACTACTCTACTGTACAATACCTACTTTACTGGTTTGTATCCAGTGTTTACTACACTACTGTACTGTGCAGTACCTACTGTACTGGTTTTTGTCCATTGTTTACTACACTACTGTACTGTGCAGTACCTACTTTACTGGTTCGTATCCAGTGTTTACTACACTACTGTACTGTGCAGTACCTAGTTTACTGGTTTGTATCCAGTGTTTACTACGCTACTGTACTGTGCAGTACCTACTTGACTGGTTTGTGTTCATTGTTTACTACACTACTGTACTGTGCAGTACCAACTTTACTGGTTTGTGTTCATTGTTTACTACACTACTGTACTGAGCAGTACCTACTTTACTTTTTAGTATCCAGTGTTTACTACACTACTGTACTGTGCAGTACCTACTTTACTGGTTTGTGTCCATTGTTTACTACACTACTGTACTGTGCAGTACCTACTTTACTGGTTTGTATCCATTGTTTACTACACTACTGTACTGTGCAGTACCTACTTTACTGGTTTGTATCCATTGTTTACTACACGACTGTACTGTGCAGTACCTAATTTACTCGTTTGTATCCATTGTTTACTACGCTACTCTACTGTACAGTACCTAGTTTACTGGTTTGTATCCATTGTTTACTAAACTACTGTACTGTGCAGTACCTACTCTACTGGTTTGTGTTCATTGTTTACTACACTACTGTACTGTGCAGTACCTACTTTACTGGTTTGTATCCAGTCTTTACTACACTATTGTACTGTGTAGTACCTACTTTACTGGTTTGCATCCATTGTTTACTACGCTGCTGTACTGTGCAGTACCTAGTTTACTGGTTTGAACCCAGTGTTTACTACGCTACTGTACTGTGCAGTACCTACTTGACTGGTTTGAGTTCATTGTTTACTACACTACTGTACTGTGCAGTACCAACTTTACTGGTTTGTGTTCATTGTTTACTACACTACTGTACTGAGCAGTACCTACTTTACTTTTTATTATCCAGTGATTACTACACTACTGTACTGTGCAGTACCTACTTTACTGGTTTGTGTCCATTGTTTACTACACGACTGTACTGTGCAGTACCTACTTTACTGGTTTGTATCCATTGTTTACTACACTGCTGTACTGTGCAGTACCTACTTTACTGGTTTGTATCCATTGTTTACTACACTACTGTACTGTGCAGTACCTAATTTACTCGTTTGTATCCATTGTTTACTACGCTATTCTACTGTACAGTACCTAGTTTACTGGTTTGTATCCATTGTTTACTAAACTACTGTACTGTGCAGTACCTACTCTACTGGTTTGTGTTCATTGTTTACTACACTACTGTACTGTGCAGTACCAACTTTACTGGTTTGTGTCCATTGTTTACTACACTACTGTACTGTGCAGTACCTACTTGACTGGTTTGTATCCAGTCTTTACTACACTATTGTACTGTGTAGTACCTACTTTACTGGTTTGCATCCATTGTTTACTACGCTGCTGTACTGTGCAGTACCTAGTTTACTGGTTTGTATCCAGTGTTTACTACGCTACTGTACTGTGCAGTACCTACTTGACTGGTTTGTGTTCATTGTTTACTACACTACTGTACTGTGCAGTACCAACTTTACTGGTTTGTGTTCATTGTTTACTACACTACTGTACTGAGCAGTACCTACTTTACTTTTTAGTATCCAGTGTTTACTACACTACTGTACTGTGCAGTAGCTACTTTACTGGTTTGTATCCATTGTTTACTACACTACTGTACTGTGCAATACATACGTTACTGGTTTGTATCCATGGTTTACTACACTAATGTACTGTGCAGTACCTACTTTAGTGGTTTGTATCCATTGTTTACTACACTACTGTACTGTGCATTACCTACTTTACTGGTTTGTATCCATTGTTTACTACACTACTGTACTGAGCAGTACCTAATTTACTGGTTTGTATCCATTGTTTACTACGCTACTGTACTGTGCAGTACCTAGTTTACTGGTTTGTATCTATTGTTTACTACACCACTCTACTGTGCATTACCTAGTTTACTGGTTTGTATCCATTGTTTGCTACACTACTCTCATGTACAGTATCTGGTTTAGTGGTTTGTATCCATTGTTTACTACACTACTCTACTGTACAGTACCTAGTTTACTGGTTTGTATCCATTGTTTACTACACTACAGTACTGTGCAGTACCTACTTTACTGGTTTTTGTTCATTGTTTACTACACTACTGTACTGTGCAGTACCTAGTTTACTGGTTTGTATCTATTGTTTACTACACTACTCTACTGTACAGTACTCAGTTTACTGGTTTGTATCCATTGTTTACTACTACTACTGTACTGCGTAGTACCTACTTGACTGGTTTGTGTTCATTTTTTACTACACTACTTTACTGTGCACTACCAACTTTACTGGTTTTTGTTCATAGTTTACTACACTACTGTACTGAGCAGTACCTACTTTACTTTTTAGTATCCAGTGTTTACTACACTACTGTACTGTGCAGTACCTACTTTACTGGTTTGTGTCCATTGTTTACTACACTACTGTACTGTGCAGTACCTAGTTTACTGGTTTGTATCTATTGTTTACTACACCACTCTACTGTACAGTACCTACTTTACTGGTTTTTGTCCATTGTTTACAACACTACTGTCCTGTGCAGTACCTAATTTACTGGTTTGTATCCATTGTTTACTACAATACTGTACTGTGCAGTACCTAGGTTACTCGTTTGTATCCATTGTTTATTACACTACTGTACTGTGCAGTACCTACTTTACTGGTTTGTGTCCATTGTCTACTACACTACTCTACTGTACAATACCTACTTTACTGGTTTGTATCCAGTGTTTACTACACTACTGTACTGTGCAGTACCTACTTTACTGGTTTTTGTCCATTGTTTACTACACTACTGTCCTGTGCAGTACCTACTTTACTGGTTTGTGTCCATTGTTTACTACACTACTGTACTGAGCAGTACCTACTTTACTTTTTAGTATCCAGTGTTTACTACACTACTGTACTCTGCAGTACCTACTTTACTGGTTTGTGTCCATTGTTTACTACACTACTGTACTGTGCAGTACCTAGTTTACTGGTTTGTATCTATTGTTTACTACACCACTCTACTGTACAGTACCTATTTTACTGGTTTGTATCCATTGTTTACTACTACTACTGTACTGCGTAGTACCTAATTTACTGGTTTGTATCCATTGTTTACTACAATACTGTACTGTGCAGTACCTAGTTTACTCGTTTGTGTCCATTGTTTATTACACTACTGTACTGTGCGGTACCTACTTTATTGGTTTGTGTCCATTGTCTACTACACTACTCTACTGTACAATACCTACTTTACTGGTTTGTATCCAGTGTTTACTACACTACTGTACTGTGCAGTACCTACTTTACTGGTTTTTGTCCATTGTTTACTACACTACTGTCCTGTGCAGTACCTACTTTACTGGTTCGTATCCATTGTTTACTACACTACTGTAATGTGCAATACCTACTTTACTGGTTTGTGTCCATTGTTTACTACACTACTGTACTGTGCAGTACCTACTTTACTGGTTTGTGTCCATTGTTTACTACACTACTGTACTGTGCAGTACCTACTTTACTGGTTTGTATCCATTGTTTACTACACTACTGTACTGTGCAGTACCTACTTTACTGGTTTGTATCCATTGTTTACTACACTACTGTACTGAGCAGTACCTAATTTACTGGTTTGTATCCATTGTTTACTACACTACTCTACTGTACAGTACCTAGTTTACTGGTTTGTATCCATTGTTTACTAAACTACTGTACTGTGCAGTACCTACTTTACTGGTTTGTGTTCATTGTTTATTACACTACTGTACTGTGCAGTACCAACTTTACTGGTTTGTGTCCATTGTTTACTACACTACTGTACTGTGCAGTACCTACTTTACTGGTTAGTATCCAGTGTTTACTACACTACTGTATTGTGCAGTACCTACTTCACTGGTTTGTATCCAGTCTTTACTACACTATTGTACTGTGTAGTACCTACTTTACTGGTTTGTATCCATTGTTTACTACGCTGCTGTACTGTGCAGTACCTAGTTTACTGGTTTGTATCCAGTGTTTACTACGCTACTGTACTGTGCAGTACCTACTTGACTGGTTTGTGTCCATTGTCTACTACACTACTCTACTGTACAATACCTACTTTACTGGTTTCTATCCAGTGTTTACTACACTACTGTACTGTGCAGTACCTACTTTACTGGTTTGTGTCCATTGTCTACTACACTACTCTACTGTACAATACCTACTTTACTGGTTTGTATCCAGTGTTTATTACACTACTGTACTGTGCAGTACCTACTGTACTGGTTTTTGTCCATTGTTTACTACACTACTGTACTGTGCAGTACCTACTTTACTGGTTCGTATCCATTGTTTACTAAACTACTGTACTGTGCAGTACCTACTCTACTGGTTTGTGTTCATTGTTTACTACACTACTGTACTGTGCAGTACCAACTTTACTGGTTTGTGTCCATTGTTTACTACACTACTGTACTGTGCAGTACCTACTTCACTGGATTGTATCCAGTCTTTACTACACTACTGTACTGTGTAGTACCTACTTTACTGGTTTGCATCCATTGTTTACTACGCTGCTGTACTGTGCAGTACCTAGTTTACTGGTTTGTATCCAGTGTTTACTACGCTACTGTACTGTGCAGTACCTACTTGACTGGTTTGTGTTCATTGTTTACTACACTACTGTACTGTGCAGTACCAACTTTACTGGTTTGTGTTCATTGTTTACTACACTACTGTACTGAGCAGTACCTACTTTACTTTTTAGTATCCAGTGTTTACTACACTACTGTACTGTGCATTACCTACTTTACTGGTTTGTGTCCATTGTTTACTACACTACTGTACTGTGCAATACATACGTTACTGGTTTGTATCCATGGTTTACTACACTACTGTACTGTGCAGTACCTACTTTACTGGTTTGTGTCCATTGTTTACTACACTGCTGTACTGTGCAGTACCTACTTTACTGGTTTGTGTTCATTGTTTACTACACTACTGTACTGTGCAGTACCTAGTTTACTGGTCTGTATCTATTGTTTACTACACCACTCTACTGTACATTACCTAGTTTACAGTTTGTATCCATTGTTTACTACAACTACTGCACTGCGTAGTACCTAATTTACTGGTTTGTATCCATTGTTTACTACGCTACTGTACTGTACAGTACCTAGATTACTGCTTGTGTCCATTGTTTACTACTGCTAGTTTACTGTGCAGTACCTACTTTACTGGTTTGTGTCTATTGTTTTCTACACTACTCTACTGTGCAGTACCTACTTTACTGGTTAGTATCATTGTTTACAACACTGCTGTACTGTGCAGTACCTAGTTTACTGGTTTGTATCTATTGTTTACTACACCACTCTACTGTGCACTACCTAGTTTACTGGTTTGTATCCATTGTTTGCTACACTACTCTCATGTACAGTATCTGGTTTAGTGGTTTGTATCCATTGTTTACTACACTACTCTACTGTACAGTACCTAGTTTACTGGTTTGTATCCATTGTTTACTACACTACTGTACTGTACAGTACCTAGTTTACTGGTTTGTGTTCATTGTTTACTACACTACTGTACTGTGCAGTACCTAGTTTACTGATTTGTATCCATTGTTTACTACTACTACTGTACTGCGTAGTACCTACTTGACTGGTTTGTGTTCATTGTTTACTACACTACTGTACTGTGCACTACCAACTTTACTGGTTTTTGTTCATTGTTTACTACACTACTGTACTGAGCAGTACCTACTTTACTTTTTAGTATCCAGTGTTTACTACACTACTGTACTGTGCAGTACCTACTTTACTGGTTTGTGTCCATTGTTTACTACACTACTGTACTGTGCAATACATACGTTACTGGTTTGTATCCATGGTTTACTACACTACTGTACTGAGCAGTACCTACTTTACTGGTTTGTGTCCATTGTTTACTACACTACTGTACTGTGCAATACATACGTTACTGGTTTGTATCCATGGTTTACTACACTACTGTACTGAGCAGTACCTACTTTACTTTTTAGTATCCAGTGTTTACTACACTACTGTACTGTGCAGTACCTACTTTACTGGTTTGTGTCCATTGTTTACTACACTACTGTACTGTGCAATACATACGTTACTGGTTTGTATCCATGGTTTACTAAACTACTGTACTGTGCAGTACCTAGTTTTCTGGTTTGTATCCATTGTTTATTACACTACTGTACTGTGCAACACATACGTTACTGGTTTGTATCCATGGTTTACTACACTACTGTACTGTGCAGTACCTACTTTACTGGTTTGTATCCATTGTTTACTACACTACTGTACTGTGCAGTACCTACTTTACTGGTTTGTATCCATTGTTTACTACACTACTGTACTGTGCAGTACCTAATTTACTGGTTTGTATCCATTGTTTACTAAACTACTCTACTGTACAGTACCTAGTTTACTGGTTTGTATCCATTGTTTACTAAACTACTGTACTGTGCAGTACCTACTTTACTGTTTTGTGTTCATTGTTTATTACACTACTGTACTGTGCAGTACCAACTTTACTGGTTTGTGTCCATTGTTTACTACACTACTGTACTGTGCAGTACCTACTTCACTGGTTTGTATCCAGTCTTTACTACACTATTGTACTGTGTAGTACCTACTTTACTGGTTTATATCCATTGTTTACTACGCTGCTGTACTGTGCAGTACCTAGTTTACTGGTTTGTATCCAGTGTTTACTACGCTACTGTACTGTGCAGTACCTACATGACTGGTTTGTGTCCATTGTCTACTACACTACTCTACTGTACAATACCTACTTTACTGGTTTGTATCCAGTGTTTACTACACTACTGTACTGTGCAGTACCTACTTTACTGGTTTGTGTCCATTGTCTACTACACTACTCTACTGTACAATACCTACTTTACTGGTTTGTATCCAGTGTTTACTACACTACTGTACTGTGCAGTACCTACTGTACTGGTCTTTGTCCATTGTTTACTACACTACTGTACTGTGCAGTACCTACTTTACTGGTTCGTATCCATTGTTTACTACACTACTGTACTGTGCAGTACCTACTTTACTGGTTTGTGTCCATTGTTTACTACACTACTGTACTGTGCAGTACCTACTTTACTGGTTTGTGTCCATTGTTTACTACACTACTGTACTGTACAGTACCTACTTTACTGGTTTGTTTCCATTGTTTACTACACTACTGTACTGTGCAGTACCTACTTTACTGGTTTGTATCCATTGTTTACTACATTACTGTACTGTGCAATACCTAATTTACTCGTTTGTATCCATTGTTTACTACGCTACTCTACTGTACAGTACCTAGTTTACTGGGTTGTATCCATTGTTTACTAAACTACTGTACTGTGCAGTACCTACTCTACTGGTTTGTGTTCATTGTTTACTACACTACTGTACTGTGCAGTACCAACTTTACTGGTTTGTGTCCATTGTTTACTACACTACTGTACTGTGCAGTACCTACTTCACTGGTTTGTATCCAGTCTTTACTACACTATTGTACTGTGTAGTACCTACTTTACTGGTTTGCATCCATTGTTTACTACGCTGCTGTACTGTGCAGTACCTAGTTTACTGGTTTGTATCCATTGTTTACTACTACTACTGTACTGCGTAGTACCTACTTGACTGGTTTGTGTTCATTGTTTACTACACTACTGTACTGTGCACTACCAACTTTACTGGTTTTTGTTCATTGTTTACTACACTACTGTACTGAGCAGTACCTACTTTACTTTTTAGTATCCAGTGTTTACTACACTACTGTACTGTGCAGTACCTACTTTACTGGTTTGTGTCCATTGTTTACTACACTACTGTACTGTGCAATACATACGTTACTGGTTTGTATCCATGGTTTACTACACTACTGTACTGAGCAGTACCTACTTTACTTTTTAGTATCCAGTGTTTACTACACTACTGTACTGTGCAGTACCTACTTGACTGGTTTGTGTACATTGTTTACTACACTACTGTACTGTGCAGTACAAACTTTACTGGTTTGTGTTCATTGTTTACTACACTACTGTACTGAGCAGTACCTACTTTACTTTTTAGTATCCAGTGTTTACTACACTACTGTACTGTGCAGTACCTACTTTACTGGTTTGTGGCCATTGTTTACTACACTACTGTACAGTGCAGTACCTACTTTACTGGTTTGTATCCATTGTTTACTACACTACTGTACTGTGCAGTACCTACTTTACTGGTTTGTATCCATTGTTTACTACACTACTGTACTGTGCAGTACCTAATTTACTCGTTTGTATCCATTGTTTACTACGCTACTCTACTGTACAGTACCTAGTTTACTGGTTTGTATCCATTGTTTACTAAACTACTGTACTGTGCAGTACCTACTCTACTGGTTTGTGTTCATTGTTTACTACACTACTGGACTGTGCAGTACCAACTTAACTGGTTTGTGCCCATTGTTTACTACACTACTGTACTGTGCAGTACCTACTTCACTGGTTTGTATCCAGTCTTTACTACACTATTGTACTGTGCAGTACCTACTTTACTGGTTTACATCCACTGTTTACTACGCTGCTGTAACTGTGCAGTACCTAGTTTACTGGTTTGTATCCAGTGTTTACTACGCTACTGTACTGTGCAGTACCTACTTAACTGGTTTGTGTTCATTGTTTACTACACTACTGTACTGTGCAGTACCAACTTTACTGGTTTGTGTTCATTGTTTACTACACTACTGTACTGAGCAGTACCTACTTTACTTTTTAGTATCCAGTGTTTACTACACTACTGTACTGTGCAGTACCTACTTTACTGGTTTGTGTCCATTGTTTACTACACTACTGTACTGTGCAGTACCTACTTTACTGGTTTGTATCCATTGTTTACTACACTACTGTACTGTGCAGTACCTACTTTACTCGTTTGTATCCATTGTTTACTACGCTACTCTACTGTACAGTACCTAGTTTACTGGTTTGTATCCATTGTTTACTAAACTACTGTACTGTGCAGTACCTACTCTACTGGTTTGTGTTCATTGTTTACTACACTACTGTACTGTGCAGTACCAACTTTACTGGTTTGTGTCCATTGTTTACTACACTACTGTACTGTGCAGTACCTACTTCACTGGTTTGTATCCAGTCTTTACTACACTATTGTACTGTGTAGTACCTACTTTACTGGTTTGCATCCATTGTTTACTACGCTGCTGTACTGTGCAGTACCTAGTTTACTGGTTTGTATCCATTGTTTACTACGCTACTGTACTGTGCAGTACCTACTTGACTGGTTTGTGTTCATTGTTTACTACACTACTGTACTGTGCAGTACCTACTTTACTGGTTCGTATCCATTGTTTACTACACTACTGTACTGTGCAGTACCTACTTTACTGGTTTGTGTCCATTGTTTACTACACTACTGTACTGTGCAGTACCTACTTTACTGGTTTGTGTCCATTGTTTACTACACTACTGTACTGTACAGTACCTACTTTACTGGTTTGTATCCTTTTTTTACTACACTACTGTACTGTGCAGTACCTACTTTACTGGTTTGTATCCATTGTTTACTACATTACTGTACTGTGCAATACCTAATTTACTCGTTTGTATCCATTGTTTACTACGCTACTCTACTGTACAGTACCTAGTTTACTGGTTTGTATCCATTGTTTACTAAACTACTGTACTGTGCAGTACCTACTCTACTGGTTTGTGTTCATTGTTTACTACACTACTGTACTGTGCAGTACCTACTGTACTGGTTTTTGTCCATTGTTTACTACACTACTGTACTGTGCAGTACCTACTTCACTGGTTTGTATCCAGTCTTTACTACACTATTGTACTGTGCAGTACCTACTTTACTGGTTTACATCCACTGTTTACTACGCTGCTGTAACTGTGCAGTACCTAGTTTACTGGTTTGTATCCAGTGTTTACTACGCTACTGTACTGTGCAGTACCTACTTGACTGGTTTGTGTTCATTGTTTACTACACTACTGTACTGTGCAGTACCAACTTTACTGGTTTGTGTTCATTGTTTACTACACTACTGTACTGAGCAGTACCTACTTTACTTTTTAGTATCCAGTGTTTACTACACTACTGTACTGTGCAGTACCTACTTTACTGGTTTGTGTCCATTGTTTACTACACTACTGTACTGTGCAGTACCTACTTTACTGGTTTGTATCCATTGTTTACTACACTACTGTACTGTGCAGTACCTACTTTACTCGTTTGTATCCATTGTTTACTACGCTACTCTACTGTACAGTACCTAGTTTACTGGTTTGTATCCATTGTTTACTAAACTACTGTACTGTGCAGTACCTACTCTACTGGTTTGTGTTCATTGTTTACTACACTACTGTACTGTGCAGTACCAACTTTACTGGTTTGTGTCCATTGTTTACTACACTACTGTACTGTGCAGTACCTACTTCACTGGTTTGTATCCAGTCTTTACTACACTATTGTACTGTGTAGTACCTACTTTACTGGTTTGCATCCATTGTTTACTACGCTGCTGTACTGTGCAGTACCTAGTTTACTGGTTTGTATCCATTGTTTACTACGCTACTGTACTGTGCAGTACCTACTTGACTGGTTTGTGTTCATTGTTTACTACACTACTGTACTGTGCAGTACCTACTTTACTGGTTCGTATCCATTGTTTACTACACTACTGTACTGTGCAGTACCTACTTTACTGGTTTGTGTCCATTGTTTACTACACTACTGTACTGTGCAGTACCTACTTTACTGGTTTGTATCCATTGTTTACTACGCTTCTCTACTGTACAGTACCTAGTTTACTGATTTGTATCCATTGTTTACTAAACTACTGTACTGTGCAGTACCTACTCTACTGGTTTGTGTTCATTGTTTACTACACTACTGTACTGTGCAGTACCAACTTTACTGGTTTGTGTCCATTGTTTACTACACTACTGTACTGTGCAGTACCTACTTCACTGGTTTGTATCCAGTCTTTACTACACTATTGTACTGTGTAGTACCTACTTTACTGGTTTGCATCCATTGTTTACTACGCTACTCTACTGTACAGTACCTAGTTTACTGGTTTGTATCCATTGTTTACTAAACTACTGTACTGTGCAGTACCTACTTTACTGGTTTGTGTCCATTGTTTACTACACTACTGTACTGTGCAGTACCTACTTCACTGGTTTGTATCCAGTCTTTACTACACTACTGTACTGTGCAGTACCTACTTTACTGGTTTGTGTCCATTGTTTACTACGCTACTGTACTGTGCAGTACCTACTTTACTCGTTTGTATCCATTGTTTACTACGCTACTCTACTGTACAGTACCTAGTTTACTGGTTTGTATCCATTGTTTACTAAACTACTGTACTGTGCAGTACCTACTCTACTGGTTTGTGTTCATTGTTTACTACACTACTGTACTGTGCAGTACCAACTTTACTGGTTTGTGTCCATTGTTTACTACACTACTGTACTGTGCAGTACCTACTTCACTGGTTTGTATCCAGTCTTTACTACACTATTGTACTGTGTAGTACCTACTTTACTGGTTTGCATCCATTGTTTACTACGCTGCTGTACTGTGCAGTACCTAGTTTACTGGTTTGTATCCATTGTTTACTACGCTACTGTACTGTGCAGTACCTACTTGACTGGTTTGTGTTCATTGTTTACTACACTACTGTACTGTGCAGTACCAACTTTACTGGTTTGTGTTCATTGTTTACTACACTACTGTACTGAGCAGTACCTACTTTACTTTTTAGTATCCAGTGTTTACTACACTACTGTACTGTGCAGTACCTACTTTACTGGTTTGTGTCCATTGTTTACTACACTACTGTACTGTGCAATACATACATTGCTGGTTTGTATCCATGGTTTACTACGCTACTCTACTGTACAGTACCTAGTTTACTGGTTTGTATCCATTGTTTACTAAACTACTGTACTGTGCAGTACCTACTCTACTGGTTTGTGTTCATTGTTTACTACACTACTGTACTGTGCAGTACCAACTTAACTGGTTTGTGCCCATTGTTTACTACACTACTGTACTGTGCAGTACCTACTTCACTGGTTTGTATCCAGTCTTTACTACACTATTGTACTGTGCAGTACCTACTTTACTGGTTTACATCCACTGTTTACTACGCTGCTGTAACTGTGCAGTACCTAGTTTACTGGTTTGTATCCAGTGTTTACTACGCTACTGTACTGTGCAGTACCTACTTGACTGGTTTGTGTTCATTGTTTACTACACTACTGTACTGTGCAGTACCAACTTTACTGGTTTGTGTTCATTGTTTACTACACTACTGTACTGAGCAGTACCTACTTTACTTTTTAGTATCCAGTGTTTACTACACTACTGTACTGTGCAGTACCTACTTTACTGGTTTGTGTCCATTGTTTACTACACTACTGTACTGTGCAGTACCTACTTTACTGGTTTGTATCCATTGTTTACTACACTACTGTACTGTGCAGTACCTACTTTACTCGTTTGTATCCATTGTTTACTACGCTACTCTACTGTACAGTACCTAGTTTACTGGTTTGTATCCATTGTTTACTAAACTACTGTACTGTGCAGTACCTACTCTACTGGTTTGTGTTCATTGTTTACTACACTACTGTACTGTGCAGTACCAACTTTACTGGTTTGTGTCCATTGTTTACTACACTACTGTACTGTGCAGTACCTACTTCACTGGTTTGTATCCAGTCTTTACTACACTATTGTACTGTGTAGTACCTACTTTACTGGTTTGCATCCATTGTTTACTACGCTGCTGTACTGTGCAGTACCTAGTTTACTGGTTTGTATCCATTGTTTACTACGCTACTGTACTGTGCAGTACCTACTTGACTGGTTTGTGTTCATTGTTTACTACACTACTGTACTGTGCAGTACCTACTTTACTGGTTCGTATCCATTGTTTACTACACTACTGTACTGTGCAGTACCTACTTTACTGGTTTGTGTCCATTGTTTACTACACTACTGTACTGTGCAGTACCTACTTTACTGGTTTGTATCCATTGTTTACTACGCTACTCTACTGTACAGTACCTAGTTTACTGGTTTGTATCCATTGTTTACTAAACTACTGTACTGTGCAGTACCTACTCTACTGGTTTGTGTTCATTGTTTACTACACTACTGTACTGTGCAGTACCAACTTTACTGGTTTGTGTCCATTGTTTACTACACTACTGTACTGTGCAGTACCTACTTCACTGGTTTGTATCCAGTCTTTACTACACTATTGTACTGTGTAGTACCTACTTTACTGGTTTGCATCCATTGTTTACTACGCTACTCTACTGTACAGTACCTAGTTTACTGGTTTGTATCCATTGTTTACTAAACTACTGTACTGTGCAGTACCTACTTTACTGGTTTGTGTCCATTGTTTACTACACTACTGTACTGTGCAGTACCTACTTCACTGGTTTGTATCCAGTCTTTACTACACTACTGTACTGTGCAGTACCTACTTTACTGGTTTGTGTCCATTGTTTACTACGCTACTGTACTGTGCAGTACCTACTTTACTCGTTTGTATCCATTGTTTACTACGCTACTCTACTGTACAGTACCTAGTTTACTGGTTTGTATCCATTGTTTACTAAACTACTGTACTGTGCAGTACCTACTCTACTGGTTTGTGTTCATTGTTTACTACACTACTGTACTGTGCAGTACCAACTTTACTGGTTTGTGTCCATTGTTTACTACACTACTGTACTGTGCAGTACCTACTTCACTGGTTTGTATCCAGTCTTTACTACACTATTGTACTGTGTAGTACCTACTTTACTGGTTTGCATCCATTGTTTACTACGCTGCTGTACTGTGCAGTACCTAGTTTACTGGATTGTATCCATTGTTTACTACGCTACTGTACTGTGCAGTACCTAATTGACTGGTTTGTGTTCATTGTTTACTACACTACTGTACTGTGCATTACCAACTTTACTGGTTTGTGTTCATTGTTTACTACACTACTGTACTGAGCAGTACCTACTTTACTTTTTAGTATCCAGTGTTTACTACACTACTGTACTGTGCAGTACCTACTTTACTGGTTTGTGTCCATTGTTTACTACACTACTGTACTGTGCAATACATACGTTGCTGGTTTGTATCCATGGTTTACTACACTACTGTACTGTGCAGTACCTACTTTGCTGGTTTGTATCCTTTGTTTACTACAACTACTGCACTGCGTAGTACCTAATTTACTGGTTTGTATCCATTGTTTACTACGCTACTGTACTGTACAGTACCTAGATTACTGCTTGTGTCCATTGTTTACTACTGCTACTGTACTGTGCAGTACCTAGTTTACTGGTTTGTATCTATTGTTTACTACACCACTCTACTGTGCACTACCTAGTTTACTGGTTTGTATCCATTGTTTGCTACACTACTCTCATGTACAGTATCTGGTTTAGTGGTTTGTATCCATTGTTTACTACACTACTCTACTGTACAGTACCTAGTTTACTGGTTTGTATCCATTGTTTACTACACTACTGTACTGTGCAGTACCTAGTTTACTGGTTTGTGTTCATTGTTTACTACACTACTGTACTGTGCAGTACCTAGTTTACTGGTTTGTATCTATTGTTTACTACACTACTCTACTGTACAGTACTCAGTTTACTGGTTTGTATCCATTGTTTACTACTACTACTGTACTGCGTAGTACCTACTTGACTGGTTTGTGTTCATTGTTTACTACACTACTGTACTGTGCACTACCAACTTTACTGGTTTTTGTTCATTGTTTACTACACTACTGTACTGAGAAGTACCTACTTTACTTTTTAGTATCCAGTGTTTACTACACTACCGTACTGTGCAGTACCTACTTTACTGGTTTGTGTCCATTGTTTACTACACTACTGTACTGTGCAATACATACGTTACTGGTTTGTATCCATGGTTTACTACACTACTGTACTGAGCAGTACCTACTTTACTTTTTAGTATCCAGTGTTTACTACACTACTGTACTGTGCAGTACCTACTTTACTGGTTTGTGTCCATTGTTTACTACACTACTGTACTGTGCAATACATACGTTACTGGTTTGTATCCATGGTTTACTAAACTACTGTACTGTGCAGTACCTAGTTTTCTGGTTTGTATCCATTGTTTATTACACTACTGTACTGTGCAATACATACGTTACTGGTTTGTATCCATGGTTTACTACACTACTGTACTGTGCAGTACCTACTTTACTGGTTTGTATCCATTGTTTACTACACTACTGTACTGTGCAGTACCTAATTTACTGGTTTGTATCCATTGTTTACTACACTACTCTACTGTACAGTACCTAGTTTACTGGTTTGTATCCATTGTTTACTAAACTACTGTACTGTGCAGTACCTACTTTACTGTTTTGTGTTCATTGTTTATTACACTAATGTACTGTGCAGTACCAACTTTACTGGTTTGTGTCCATTGTTTACTACACTACTGTACTGTGCAGTACCTACTTCACTGGTTTGTATCCAGTCTTTACTACACTATTGTACTGCGTAGTACCTACTTTACTGGTTTGTATCCATTGTTTACTACGCTGCTGTACTGTGCAGTACCTAGTTTACTGGTTTGTATCCAGTGTTTACTACGCTACTGTACTGTGCAGTACCTACTTGACTGGTTTGTGTCCATTGTCTACTACACTACTCTACTGTACAATACCTACTTTACTGGTTTGTATCCAGTGTTTACTACGCTACTGTACTGTGCAGTACAGTCTTTACTGGTTTGTGTCCATTGTCTACTACACTACTCTACTGTACAATACCTAATTTACTGGTTTGTATCCAGTGTTTACTACACTACTGTACTGTGCAGTACCTACTGTACTGGTTTTTGTCCATTGTTTACTACACTACTGTACTGTGCAGTACCTACTTTACTGGTTCGTATCCATTGTTTACTACACTACTGTACTGTGCAGTACCTACTTTACTGGTTTGTGTCCATTGTTTACTACACTACTGTACTGTGCACTACCTACTTTACTGGTTTGTGTCCATTGTTTACTACACTACTGTACTGTACAGTACCTACTTTACTGGTTTGTATCCATTGTTTACTACACTACTGTACTGTGCAGTACCTACTTTACTGGTTTGCATCCATTGTTTACTACGCTGCTGTACTGTGCAGTACCTAGTTTACTGGTTTGTATCCAGTGTTTACTACGCTACTGTACTGTGCAGTACCTACTTGACTGGTTTGTGTACATTGGTTACTACACTACTGTACTGTGCAGTACCTACTTCACTGGTTTGTATCCAGTCTTTACTACACTATTGTACTGTGTAATACCTACTTTACTGGTTTGCATCCATTGTTTACTACGCTGCTGTACTGTGCAGTACCTAGTTTACTGGTTTGTTTCCAGTGATTACTACGCTACTGTACTGTGCAGTACCTACTTGACTGGTTTGTGTACATTGTTTACTACACTACTGTACTGTGCAGTACCAACTTTACTGGTTTGTGTTCATTGTTTACTACACTACTGTACTGTGCAGTACCTACTTTACTGGTTTGTGTCCATTGTTTACTACACTACTGTACTGTGCAGTACCTACTTTACTGGTTTGTATCCATTGTTTACTACACTACTGTACTGTGCAGTACCTACTTTACTGGTTTGTATCCATTGTTTACTACACTACTGTACTGTGCAGTACCTAATTTACTCGTTTGTATCCATTGTTTACTACGCTACTCTACTGTACAGTACCTAGTTTACTGGTTTGTGTACATTGTTTACTACACTACTGTACTGTGCAGTACCAACTTTACTGGTTTGTGTTCATTGTTTACTACACTACTGTACTGAGCAGTACCTACTTTACTTTTTAGTATCCAGTGTTTACTACACTACTGTACTGTGCAGTACCTACTTTACTGGTTTGTGTCCATTGTTTACTACACTACTGTACTGTGCAGTACCTACTTTACTGGTTTGTATCCATTGTTTACTACACTACTGTACTGTGCAGTACCTACTTTACTGGTTTGTATCCATTGTTTACTACACTACTGTACTGTGCAGTACCTAATTTACTCGTTTGTATCCATTGTTTACTACGCTACTCTACTGTACAGTACCTAGTTTACTGGTTTGTATCCATTGTTTACTAAACTACTGTACTGTGCAGTACCTACTCTACTGGTTTGTGTTCATTGTTTACTACACTACTGGACTGTGCAGTACCAACTTTACTGGTTTGTGCCCATTGTTTACTACACTACTGTACTGTGCAGTACCTACTTCACTGGTTTGTATCCAGTTTTTACTACACTATTGTACTGTGCAGTACCTACTTTACTGGTTTACATCCACTGTTTACTACGCTGCTGTAACTGTGCAGTACCTAGTTTACTGGTTTGTATCCAGTGTTTACTACGCTACTGTACTGTGCAGTACCTACTTGACTGGTTTGTGTTCATTGTTTACTACACTACTGTACTGTGCAGTACCAACTTTACTGGTTTGTGTTCATTGTTTACTACACTACTGTACTGAGCAGTACCTACTTTACTTTTTAGTATCCAGTGTTTACTACACTACTGTACTGTGCAGTACCTACTTTACTGGTTTGTGTCCATTGTTTACTACACTACTGTACTGTGCAGTACCTACTTTACTGGTTTGTATCCATTGTTTACTACACTACTGTACTGTGCAGTACCTACTTTACTCGTTTGTATCCATTGTTTACTACGCTACTCTACTGTACAGTACCTAGTTTACTGGTTTGTATCCATTGTTTACTAAACTACTGTACTGTGCAGTACCTACTCTACTGGTTTGTGTTCATTGTTTACTACACTACTGTACTGTGCAGTACCAACTTTACTGGTTTGTGTCCATTGTTTACTACACTACTGTACTGTGCAGTACCTACTTCACTGGTTTGTATCCAGTCTTTACTACACTATTGTACTGTGTAGTACCTACTTTACTGGTTTGCATCCATTGTTTACTACGCTGCTGTACTGTGCAGTACCTAGTTTACTGGTTTGTATCCATTGTTTACTACGCTACTGTACTGTGCAGTACCTACTTGACTGGTTTGTGTTCATTGTTTACTACACTACTGTACTGTGCAGTACCAACTTTACTGGTTTGTGTTCATTGTTTACTACACTACTGTACTGAGCAGTACCTACTTTACTTTTTAGTATCCAGTGTTTACTACACTACTGTACTGTGCAGTACCTACTTTACTGGTTTGTGTCCATTGTTTACTACACTACTGTACTGTGCAATACATACGTTACTGGTTTGTATCCATGGTTTACTACACTACTGTACTGTGCAGTACCTACTTTACTGGTTTGTATCCATTGTTTACTACAACTACTGCACTGCGTAGTACCTAATTTACTGGTTTGTATCCATTGTTTACTACGCTACTGTACTGTACAGTACCTAGATTACTGCTTGTGTCCATTGTTTACTACTGCTACTGTACTGTGCAGTACCTACTTTACTGGTTTGTGTCTATTGTTTTCTACACTACTCTACTGTGCAGTACCTACTTTACTGGTTAGTATCCATTGTTTACAACACTGCTGTACTGTGCAGTACCTAGTTTACTGGTTTGTATCTATTGTTTACTACACCACTCTACTGTGCACTACCTAGTTTACTGGTTTGTATCCATTGTTTGCTACACTACTCTCATGTACAGTATCTGGTTTAGTGGTTTGTATCCATTGTTTACTACACTACTCTACTGTACAGTACCTGGTTTACTGGTTTGTATCCATTGTTTACTACACTACTGTACTGTGCAGTACCTAGTTTACTGGTTTGTGTTCATTGTTTACTACACTACTGTACTGTGCAGTACCTAGTTTACTGGTTTGTATCTATTGTTTACTACACTACTCTACTGTACAGTACTCGGTTTACTGGTTTGTATCCATTGTTTACTACTACTACTGTACTGCGTAGTACCTACTTGACTGGTTTGTGTTCATTGTTTACTACACTACTGTACTGTGCACTACCAACTTTACTGGTTTTTGTTCATTGTTTACTACACTACTGTAATGAGCGGTACCTACTTTACTTTTTATTATCCAGTGTTTACTACACTACTGTACTGTGCAGTACCTACTTTACTGGTTTGTGTCCATTGTTTACTACACTACTGTACTGTGCAATACATACGTTACTGGTTTGTATCCAGTGTTTACTACGCTACTGTACTGTGCAGTACAGTCTTTACTTTTTAGTATCCAGTGTTTACTACACTACTGTACTGTGCAGTACCTACTTTACTGGTTTGTGTCCATTGTTTACTACACTACTGTACTGTGCAATACATACGTTACTGGTTTGTATCCATGGTTTACTAAACTACTGTACTGTGCAGTACCTAGTTTTCTGGTTTGTATCCATTGTTTATTACACTACTGTACTGTGCAATACATACGTTACTGGTTTGTGTCCATGGTTTACTACACTACTGTACTGTGCAGTACCTACTTTACTGGTTTGTATCCATTTTTTACTACACTACTGTACTGTGCAGTACCTAATTTACTGGTTTGTATCCATTGTTTACTACACTACTCTACTGTACAGTACCTACTTTACTGTTTTGTGTTCATTGTTTACTACACTACTGTATTGTGCAGTACCTACTTCACTGGTTTGTATCCAGTCTTTACTACACTATTGTACTGTGTAGTACCTACTTTACTGGTTTGTATCCATTGTTTACTACGCTGCTGTACTGTGCAGTACCTAGTTTACTGGTTTGTATCCAGTGTTTACTACGCTACTGTACTGTGCAGTACCTACTTGACTGGTTTGTGTCCATTGTCTACTACACTACTCTACTGTACAATACCTACTTTACTGGTTTGTATCCAGTGTTTACTACACTACTGTACTGTGCAGTACCTACTTTACTGGTTTGTGTCCATTGTCTACTACACTACTCTACTGTACAATACCTACTTTACTGGTTTGTATCCAGTGTTTACTACACTACTGTACTGTGCAGTACCTACTGTACTGGTTTTTATCCATTGTTTACTACACTACTGTACTGTGCAGTACCTACTTTACTGGTTCGTATCCATTGTTTACTACACTACTGTACTGTGCAGTACCTACTTTACTGGTTTGTGTCCATTGTTTACCACACTACTGTACTGTGCAGTACCTACTTTACTGGTTTGTATCCATTGTTTACTACACTACTGTACTGTGCAATACCTAATTTACTCGTTTGTATCCATTGTTTACTACGCTACTCTACTGTACAGTACCTAGTTTAATGGTTTGTATCCATTGTTTACTAAACTACTGTACTGTGCAGTACCTACTCTACTGGTTTGTGTTCATTGTTTACTACACTACTGTACTGTGCAGTACCAACTTTACTGGTTTGTGTCCATTGTTTACTACACTACTGTACTGTGCAGTACCTACTTCACTGGTTTGTATCCAGTCTTTACTACACTACTGTACTGTGTAGTACCTACTTTACTGGTTTGCATCCATTGTTTACTACGCTGCTGTACTGTGCAGTACCTAGTTTACTGGTTTGTATCCAGTGTTTACTACGCTACTGTACTGTGCAGTACCTACTTGACTGGTTTGTGTTCATTGTTTACTACACTACTGTACTGTGCAGTACCAACTTTACTGGTTTGTGTTCATTGTTTACTACACTACTGTACTGAGCAGTACCTACTTTACTTTTTAGTATCCAGTGTTTACTACACTACTGTACTGTGCATTACCTACTTTACTGGTTTGTGTCCATTGTTTACTACACTACTGTACTGTGCAATACATACGTTACTGGTTTGTATCCATGGTTTACTACACTACTGTACTGTGCAGTACCTACTTTACTGGTTTGTGTCCATTGTTTACTACACTGCTGTACTGTGCAGTACCTACTTTACTGGTTTGTGTTCATTGTTTACTACACTACTGTACTGTGCAGTACCTAGTTTACTGGTCTGTATCTATTGTTTACTACACCACTCTACTGTACAGTACCTAGTTTACAGTTTGTATCCATTGTTTACTACAACTACTGCACTGCGTAGTACCTAATTTACTGGTTTGTATCAATTGTTTACTACGCTACTGTACTGTACAGTACCTAGATTACTGCTTGTGTCCATTGTTTACTACTGCTAGTGTACTGTGCAGTACCTACTTTACTGGTTTGTGTCTATTGTTTTCTACACTACTCTACTGTGCAGTACCTACTTTACTGGTTAGTATCCATTGTTTACAACACTGCTGTACTGTGCAGTACCTAGTTTACTGGTTTGTATCTATTGTTTACTACACCACTCTACTGTGCACTACCTAGTTTACTGGTTTGTATCCATTGTTTGCTACACTACTCTCATGTACAGTATCTGGTTTAGTGGTTTGTATCCATTGTTTACTACACTACTCTACTGTACAGTACCTAGTTTACTGGTTTGTATCCATTGTTTACTACACTACTGTACTGTACAGTACCTAGTTTACTGGTTTGTGTTCATTGTTTACTACACTACTGTACTGTGCAGTACCTAGTTTACTGATTTGTATCCATTATTTACTACTACTACTGTACTGCGTAGTACCTACTTGACTGGTTTGTGTTCATTGTTTACTACACTACTGTACTGTGCAATACATACGTTACTGGTTTGTATCCATGGTTTACTAAACTACTGTACTGTGCAGTACCTAGTTTTCTGGTTTGTATCCATTGTTTATTACACTACTGTACTGTGCAACACATACGTTACTGGTTTGTATCCATGGTTTACTACACTACTGTACTGTGCAGTACCTACTTTACTGGTTTGTATCCATTGTTTACTACACTACTGTACTGTGCAGTACCTACTTTACTGGTTTGTATCCATTGTTTACTACACTACTATACTGTGCAGTACCTAATTTACTGGTTTGTATCCATTGTTTACTACACTACTCTACTGTACAGTACCTAGTTTACTGGTTTGTATCCATTGTTTACTAAACTACTGTACTGTGCAGTACCTACTTTACTGTTTTGTGTTCATTGTTTATTACACTACTGTACTGTGCAGTACCAACTTTACTGGTTTGTGTCCATTGTTTACTACACTACTGTACTGTGCAGTACCTACTTCACTGGTTTGTATCCAGTCTTTACTACACTATTGTACTGTGTAGTATCTACTTTACTGGTTTGTATCCATTGTTTACTACGCTGCTGTACTGTGCAGTACCTAGTTTACTGGTTTGTATCCAGTGTTTACTACGCTACTGTACTGTGCAGTACCTACTTGACTGGTTTGTGTCCATTGTCTACTACACTACTCTACTGTACAATACCTACTTTACTGGTTTGTATCCAGTGTTTACTACACTACTGTACTGTGCAGTACCTATTTTACTGGTTTGTGTCCATTGTCTACTACACTACTCTACTGTACAATACCTACTTTACTGGTTTGTATCCAGTGTTTACTACACTACTGTACTGTGCAGTACCTACTGTACTGGTCTTTGTCCATTGTTTACTACACTACTGTACTGTGCAGTACCTACTTTACTGGTTCGTATCCATTGTTTACTACACTACTGTACTGTGCAGTACCTACTTTACTGGTTTGTGTCCATTGTTTACTACACTACTGTACTGTGCAGTACCTACTTTACTGGTTTGTGTCCATTGTTTACTACACTACTGTACTGTACAGTACCTACTTTACTGGTTTGTATCCATTGTTTACTACACTACTGTACTGTGCAGTACCTACTTTACTGGTTTGTATCCAGTGTTTACTACATTACTGTACTGTGCAATACCTAATTTACTCGTTTGTATCCATTGTTTACTACGCTACTCTACTGTACAGTACCTAGTTTACTGGTTTGTATCCATTGTTTACTAAACTACTGTACTGTGCAGTACCTACTCTACTGGTTTGTGTTCATTGTTTACTACACTACTGTACTGTGCAGTACCAACTTTACTGGTTTGTGTCCATTGTTTACTACACTACTGTACTGTGCAGTACCTACTTCACCGGTTTGTATCCAGTCTTTACTACACTATTGTACTGTGTAGTACCTACTTTACTGGTTTGCATCCATTGTTTACTACGCTGATGTACTGTGCAGTACCTAGTTTACTGGTTTGTATCCATTGTTTACTACTACTACTGTACTGCGTAGTACCTACTTGACTGGTTTGTGTTCATTGTTTACTACACTACTGTACTGTGCACTACCAACTTTACTGGTTTTTGTTCATTGTTTACTACACTACTGTACTGAGCAGTACCTACTTTACTTTTTAGTATCCAGTGTTTACTACACTACTGTACTGTGCAGTACCTACTTTACTGGTTTGTGTCCATTGTTTACTACACTACTGTACTGTGCAATACATACGTTACTGGTTTGTATCCATGGTTTACTACACTACTGTACTGAGCAGTACCTACTTTACTTTTTAGTATCCAGTGTTTACTACACTACTGTACTGTGCAGTACCTACTTGACTGGTTTGTGTACATTGTTTACTACACTACTGTACTGTGCAGTACCAACTTTACTGGTTTGTGTTCATTGTTTACTACACTACTGTACTGAGCAGTACCTACTTTACTTTTTAGTATCCAGTGTTTACTACACTACTGTACTGTGCAGTACCTACTTTACTGGTTTGTGTCCATTGTTTACTACACTACTGTACTGTGCAGTACCTAATTTACTGGTTTGTATCCATTGTTTACTACACTACTGTACTGTGCAGTACCTACTTTACTGGTTTGTGTCCATTGTTTACTACACTGCTGTACTGTGCAGTACCTACTTTACTGGTTTGTGTTCATTGTTTACTACACTACTGTACTGTGCAGTACCTAGTTTACTGGTCTGTATCTATTGTTTACTACACCACTCTACTGTACAGTACCTAGTTTACAGTTTGTATCCATTGTTTACTACAACTACTGCACTGCGTAGTACCTAATTTACTGGTTTGTATCCATTGTTTACTACGCTACTGTACTGTACAGTACCTAGATTACTGCTTGTGTCCATTGTTTACTACTGCTAGTGTACTGTGCAGTACCTACTTTACTGGTTTGTGTCTATTGTTTTCTACACTACTCTACTGTGCAGTACCTACTTTACTGGTTAGTATCCATTGTTTACAACACTGCTGTACTGTGCAGTACCTAGTTTACTGGTTTGTATCTATTGTTTACTACACCACTCTGCTGTGCACTACCTAGTTTACTGGTTTGTATCCATTGTTTACTACACTACTGTACTGTACAGTACCTAGTTTACTGGTTTGTGTTCATTGTTTACTACACTACTGTACTGTGCAGTACCTAGTTTACTGATTTGTATCCATTGTTTACTACTACTACTGTACTGCGTAGTACCTACTTGACTGGTTTGTGTTCATTGTTTACTACACTACTGTACTGTGCACTACCAACTTTACTGGTTTTTGTTCATTGTTTACTACACTACTGTACTGAGCAGTACCTACTTTACTTTTTAGTATCCAGTGTTTACTACACTACTGTACTGTGCAGTACCTACTTTACTGGTTTGTGTCCATTGTTTACTACACTACTGTACTGTGCAATACATACGTTACTGGTTTGTATCCATGGTTTACTACACTACTGTACTGAGCAGTACCTACTTTACTTTTTAGTATCCAGTGTTTACTACACTACTGTACTGTGCAGTACCTACTTTACTGGTTTGTGTCCATTGTTTACTACACTACTGTACTGTGCAATACATACGTTGCTGGTTTGTATCCATGGTTTACTAAACTACTGTACTGTGCAGTACCTAGTTTTCTGGTTTGTATCCATTGTTTATTACACTACTGTACTGTGCAACACATACGTTACTGGTTTGTATCCATGGTTTACTACACTATTGTACTGTGCAGTACCTACTTTACTGGTTTGTATCCATTGTTTACTACACTACTGTACTGTGCAGTACCTACTTTACTGGTTTGTATCCATTGTTTACTACACTACTATACTGTGCAGTACCTAATTTACTGGTTTGTATCCATTGTTTACTACACTACTCTACTGTACAGTACCTAGTTTACTGGTTTGTATCCATTGTTTACTAAACTACTGTACTGTGCAGTACCTACTTTACTGTTTTGTGTTCATTGTTTATTACACTACTGTACTGTGCAGTACCAACTTTACTGGTTTGTGTCCATTGTTTACTACACTACTGTACTGTGCAGTACCTACTTCACTGGTTTGTATCCAGTCTTTACTACACTATTGTACTGTGTAGTACCTACTTTACTGGTTTGTATCCATTGTTTACTACGCTGCTGTACTGTGCAGTACCTAGTTTACTGGTTTGTATCCAGTGTTTACTACGCTACTGTACTGTGCAGTACCTACTTGACTGGTTTGTGTCCATTGTCTACTACACTACTCTACTGTACAATACCTACTTTACTGGTTTGTATCCAGTGTTTACTACACTACTGTACTGTGCAGTACCTACTTTACTGGTTTGTGTCCATTGTCTACTACACTACTCTACTGTACAATACCTACTTTACTGGTTTGTATCCAGTGTTTACTACACTACTGTACTGTGCCGTACCTACTGTACTGGTCTTTGTCCATTGTTTACTACACTACTGTACTGTGCAGTACCTACTTTACTGGTTCGTATCCATTGTTTACTACACTACTGTACTGTGCAGTACCTACTTTACTGGTTTGTGTCCATTGTTTACTACACTACTGTACTGTGCAATACCTACTTTACTGGTTTGCATCCATTGTTTACTACGCTGCTGTACTGTGCAGTACCTAGTTTACTGGTTTGTATCCAGTGTTTACTACGCTACTGTACTGTGCAGTACCTACTTGACTGGTTTGTGTTCATTGTTTACTACACTACTGTACTGTGCAGTACCAACTTTACTGGTTTGTGTTCATTGTTTACTACACTACTGTACTGAGCAGTACCTACTTTACTTTTTAGTATCCAGTGTTTACTACACTACTGTACTGTGCATTACCTACTTTACTGGTTTGTGTCCATTGTTTACTACACTACTGTACTGTGCAATACATACGTTACTGGTTTGTATCCATGGTTTACTACACTACTGTACTGTGCAGTACCTACTTTACTGGTTTGTGTCCATTGTTTACTACACTGCTGTACTGTGCAGTACCTACTTTACTGGTTTGTGTTCATTGTTTACTACACTACTGTACTGTGCAGTACCTAGTTTACTGGTCTGTATCTATTGTTTACTACACCACTCTACTGTACAGTACCTAGTTTACAGTTTGTATCCATTGTTTACTACAACTACTGCACTGCGTAGTACCTAATTTACTGGTTTGTATCCATTGTTTACTACGCTACTGTACTGTACAGTACCTAGATTACTGCTTGTGTCCATTGTTTACTACTGCTAGTGTACTGTGCAGTACCTACTTTACTGGTTTGTGTCTATTGTTTTCTACACTACTCTACTGTGCAGTACCTACTTTACTGGTTAGTATCCATTGTTTACAACACTGCTGTACTGTGCAGTACCTAGTTTACTGGTTTGTATCTATTGTTTACTACACCACTCTACTGTGCACTACCTAGTTTACTGGTTTGTATCCATTGTTTGCTACACTACTCTCATGTACAGTATCTGGTTTAGTGGTTTGTATCCATTGTTTACTACACTACTCTACTGTACAGTACCTAGTTTACTGGTTTGTATCCATTGTTTACTACACTACTGTACTGTACAGTACCTAGTTTACTGGTTTGTGTTCATTGTTTACTACACTACTGTACTGTGCAGTACCTAGTTTACTGATTTGTATCCATTGTTTACTACTACTACTGTACTGCGTAGTACCTACTTGACTGGTTTGTGTTCATTGTTTACTACACTACTGTACTGTGCAATACATACGTTACTGGTTTGTATCCATGGTTTACTAAACTACTGTACTGTGCAGTACCTAGTTTTCTGGTTTGTATCCATTGTTTATTACACTACTGTACTGTGCAACACATACGTTACTGGTTTGTATCCATGGTTTACTACACTACTGTACTGTGCAGTACCTACTTTACTGGTTTGTATCCATTGTTTACTACACTACTGTACTGTGCAGTACCTACTTTACTGGTTTGTATCCATTGTTTACTACACTACTATACTGTGCAGTACCTAATTTACTGGTTTGTATCCATTGTTTACTACACTACTCTACTGTACAGTACCTAGTTTACTGGTTTGTATCCATTGTTTACTAAACTACTGTACTGTGCAGTACCTACTTTACTGTTTTGTGTTCATTGTTTATTACACTACTGTACTGTGCAGTACCAACTTTACTGGTTTGTGTCCATTGTTTACTACACTACTGTACTGTGCAGTACCTACTTCACTGGTTTGTATCCAGTCTTTACTACACTATTGTACTGTGTAGTACCTACTTTACTGGTTTGTATCCATTGTTTACTACGCTGCTGTACTGTGCAGTACCTAGTTTACTGGTTTGTATCCAGTGTTTACTACGCTACTGTACTGTGCAGTACCTACTTGACTGGTTTGTGTCCATTGTCTACTACACTACTCTACTGTACAATACCTACTTTACTGGTTTGTATCCAGTGTTTACTACACTACTGTACTGTGCAGTACCTATTTTACTGGTTTGTGTCCATTGTCTACTACACTACTCTACTGTACAATACCTACTTTACTGGTTTGTATCCAGTGTTTACTACACTACTGTACTGTGCAGTACCTACTGTACTGGTCTTTGTCCATTGTTTACTACACTACTGTACTGTGCAGTACCTACTTTACTGGTTCGTATCCATTGTTTACTACACTACTGTACTGTGCAGTACCTACTTTACTGGTTTGTGTCCATTGTTTACTACACTACTGTACTGTGCAGTACCTACTTTACTGGTTTGTGTCCATTGTTTACTACACTACTGTACTGTACAGTACCTACTTTACTGGTTTGTATCCATTGTTTACTACACTACTGTACTGTGCAGTACCTACTTTACTGGTTTGTATCCATTGTTTACTACATTACTGTACTGTGCAATACCTAATTTACTCGTTTGTATCCATTGTTTACTACGCTACTCTACTGTACAGTACCTAGTTTACTGGTTTGTATCCATTGTTTACTAAACTACTGTACTGTGCAGTACCTACTCTACTGGTTTGTGTTCATTGTTTACTACACTACTGTACTGTGCAGTACCAACTTTACTGGTTTGTGTCCATTGTTTACTACACTACTGTACTGTGCAGTACCTACTTCACCGGTTTGTATCCAGTCTTTACTACACTATTGTACTGTGTAGTACCTACTTTACTGGTTTGCATCCATTGTTTACTACGCTGATGTACTGTGCAGTACCTAGTTTACTGGTTTGTATCCATTGTTTACTACTACTACTGTACTGCGTAGTACCTACTTGACTGGTTTGTGTTATTGTTTACTACACTACTGTACTGTGCACTACCAACTTTACTGGTTTTTGTTCATTGTTTACTACACTACTGTACTGAGCAGTACCTACTTTACTTTTTAGTATCCAGTGTTTACTACACTACTGTACTGTGCAGTACCTACTTTACTGGTTTGTGTCCATTGTTTACTACACTACTGTACTGTGCAATACATACGTTACTGGTTTGTATCCATGGTTTACTACACTACTGTACTGAGCAGTACCTACTTTACTTTTTAGTATCCAGTGTTTACTACACTACTGTACTGTGCAGTACCTACTTGACTGGTTTGTGTACATTGTTTACTACACTACTGTACTGTGCAGTACCAACTTTACTGGTTTGTGTTCATTGTTTACTACACTACTGTACTGAGCAGTACCTACTTTACTTTTTAGTATCCAGTGTTTACTACACTACTGTACTGTGCAGTACCTACTTTACTGGTTTGTGTCCATTGTTTACTACACTACTGTACTGTGCAGTACCTAATTTACTGGTTTGTATCCATTGTTTACTACACTACTGTACTGTGCAGTACCTACTTTACTGGTTTGTGTCCATTGTTTACTACACTGCTGTACTGTGCAGTACCTACTTTACTGGTTTGTGTTCATTGTTTACTACACTACTGTACTGTGCAGTACCTAGTTTACTGGTCTGTATCTATTGTTTACCACACCACTCTACTGTACAGTACCTAGTTTACAGTTTGTATCCATTGTTTACTACAACTACTGCACTGCGTAGTACCTAATTTACTGGTTTGTATCCATTGTTTACTACGCTACTGTACTGTACAGTACCTAGATTACTGCTTGTGTCCATTGTTTACTACTGCTAGTGTACTGTGCAGTACCTACTTTACTGGTTTGTGTCTATTGTTTTCTACACTACTCTACTGTGCAGTACCTACTTTACTGGTTAGTATCCATTGTTTACAACACTGCTGTACTGTGCAGTACCTAGTTTACTGGTTTGTATCTATTGTTTACTACACCACTCTACTGTGCACTACCTAGTTTACTGGTTTGTATCCATTGTTTACTACACTACTGTACTGTACAGTACCTAGTTTACTGGTTTGTGTTCATTGTTTACTACACTACTGTACTGTGCAGTACCTAGTTTACTGATTTGTATCCATTGTTTACTACTACTACTGTACTGCGTAGTACCTACTTGACTGGTTTGTGTTCATTGTTTACTACACTACTGTACTGTGCACTACCAACTTTACTGGTTTTTGTTCATTGTTTACTACACTACTGTACTGAGCAGTACCTACTTTACTTTTTAGTATCCAGTGTTTACTACACTACTGTACTGTGCAGTACCTACTTTACTGGTTTGTGTCCATTGTTTACTACACTACTGTACTGTGCAATACATACGTTACTGGTTTGTATCCATGGTTTACTACACTACTGTACTGAGCAGTACCTACTTTACTTTTTAGTATCCAGTGTTTACTACACTACTGTACTGTGCAGTACCTACTTTACTGGTTTGTGTCCATTGTTTACTACACTACTGTACTGTGCAATACATACGTTGCTGGTTTGTATCCATGGTTTACTAAACTACTGTACTGTGCAGTACCTAGTTTTCTGGTTTGTATCCATTGTTTATTACACTACTGTACTGTGCAACACATACGTTACTGGTTTGTATCCATGGTTTACTACACTACTGTACTGTGCAGTACCTACTTTACTGGTTTGTATCCATTGTTTACTACACTACTGTACTGTGCAGTACCTACTTTACTGGTTTGTATCCATTGTTTACTACACTACTATACTGTGCAGTACCTAATTTACTGGTTTGTATCCATTGTTTACTACACTACTCTACTGTACAGTACCTAGTTTACTGGTTTGTATCCATTGTTTACTAAACTACTGTACTGTGCAGTACCTACTTTACTGTTTTGTGTTCATTGTTTATTACACTACTGTACTGTGCAGTACCAACTTTACTGGTTTGTGTCCATTGTTTACTACACTACTGTACTGTGCAGTACCTACTTCACTGGTTTGTATCCAGTCTTTACTACACTATTGTACTGTGTAGTACCTACTTTACTGGTTTGTATCCATTGTTTACTACGCTGCTGTACTGTGCAGTACCTAGTTTACTGGTTTGTATCCAGTGTTTACTACGCTACTGTACTGTGCAGTACCTACTTGACTGGTTTGTGTCCATTGTCTACTACACTACTCTACTGTACAATACCTACTTTACTGGTTTGTATCCAGTGTTTACTACACTACTGTACTGTGCAGTACCTACTTTACTGGTTTGTGTCCATTGTCTACTACACTACTCTACTGTACAATACCTACTTTACTGGTTTGTATCCAGTGTTTACTACACTACTGTACTGTGCAGTACCTACTGTACTGGTCTTTGTCCATTGTTTACTACACTACTGTACTGTGCAGTACCTACTTTACTGGTTCGTATCCATTGTTTACTACACTACTGTACTGTGCAGTACCTACTTTACTGGTTTGTGTCCATTGTTTACTACACTACTGTACTGTGCAATACCTACTTTACTGGTTTGTGTCCATTGTTTACTACACTACTGTACTGTACAGTACCTACTTTACTGGTTTGTATCCATTGTTTACTACACTACTGTACTGTGCAGTACCTACTTTACTGGTTTGTATCCATTGTTTACTACATTACTGTACTGTGCAATACCTAATTTACTCGTTTGTATCCATTGTTTACTACGCTACTCTACTGTACAGTACCTAGTTTACTGGTTTGTATCCATTGTTTACTAAACTACTGTACTGTGCAGTACCTACTCTACTGGTTTGTGTTCATTGTTTACTACACTACTGTACTGTGCAGTACCAACTTTACTGGTTTGTGTCCATTGTTTACTACACTACTGTACTGTGCAGTACCTACTTCACTGGTTTGTATCCAGTCTTTACTACACTATTGTACTGTGTAGTACCTACTTTACTGGTTTGCATCCATTGTTTACTACGCTGCTGTACTGTGCAGTACCTAGTTTACTGGTTTGTATCCATTGTTTACTACTACTACTGTACTGCGTAGTACCTACTTGACTGGTTTGTGTTCATTGTTTACTACACTACTGTACTGTGCACTACCAACTTTACTGGTTTTTGTTCATTGTTTACTACACTACTGTACTGAGCAGTACCTACTTTACTTTTTAGTATCCAGTGTTTACTACACTACTGTACTGTGCAGTACCTACTTTACTGGTTTGTGTCCATTGTTTACTACACTACTGTACTGTGCAATACATACGTTACTGGTTTGTATCCATGGTTTACTACACTACTGTACTGAGCAGTACCTACTTTACTTTTTAGTATCCAGTGTTTACTACACTACTGTACTGTGCAGTACCTACTTGACTGGTTTGTGTACATTGTTTACTACACTACTGTACTGTGCAGTACCAACTTTACTGGTTTGTGTTCATTGTTTACTACACTACTGTACTGAGCAGTACCTACTTTACTTTTTAGTATCCAGTGTTTACTACACTACTGTACTGTGCAGTACCTACTTTACTGGTTTGTGTCCATTGTTTACTACAATACTGTACTGTGCAGTACCTACTTTACTGGTTTGTATCCATTGTTTACTACACTACTGTACTGTGCAGTACCTACTTTACTGGTTTGTATCCATTGTTTACTACACTACTGTACTGTGCAGTACCTAATTTACTCGTTTGTATCCATTGTTTACTACGCTACTCTACTGTACAGTACCTAGTTTACTGGTTTGTATCCATTGTTTACTAAACTACTGTACTGTGCAGTACCTACTCTACTGGTTTGTGTTCATTGTTTACTACACTACTGGACTGTGCAGTACCAACTTAACTGGTTTGTGCCCATTGTTTACTACACTACTGTACTGTGCAGTACCTACTTCACTGGTTTGTATCCAGTCTTTACTACACTATTGTACTGTGCAGTACCTACTTTACTGGTTTACATCCACTGTTTACTACGCTGCTGTAACTGTGCAGTACCTAGTTTACTGGTTTGTATCCAGTGTTTACTACGCTACTGTACTGTGCAGTACCTACTTGACTGGTTTGTGTTCATTGTTTACTACACTACTGTACTGTGCAGTACCAACTTTACTGGTTTGTGTTCATTGTTTACTACACTACTGTACTGAGCAGTACCTACTTTACTTTTTAGTATCCAGTGTTTACTACACTACTGTACTGTGCAGTACCTACTTTACTGGTTTGTGTCCATTGTTTACTACACTACTGTACTGTGCAGTACCTACTTTACTGGTTTGTATCCATTGTTTACTACACTACTGTACTGTGCAGTACCTACTTTACTCGTTTGTATCCATTGTTTACTACGCTACTCTACTGTACAGTACCTAGTTTACTGGTTTGTATCTATTGTTTACTAAACTACTGTACTGTGCAGTACCTACTCTACTGGTTTGTGTTCATTGTTTACTACACTACTGTACTGTGCAGTACCAACTTTACTGGTTTGTGTCCATTGTTTACTACACTACTGTACTGTGCAGTACCTACTTCACTGGTTTGTATCCAGTCTTTACTACACTATTGTACTGTGTAGTACCTACTTTACTGGTTTGCATCCATTGTTTACTACGCTGCTGTACTGTGCAGTACCTAGTTTACTGGTTTGTATCCATTGTTTACTACGCTACTGTACTGTGCAGTACCTACTTGACTGGTTTGTGTTCATTGTTTACTACACTACTGTACTGTGCAGTACCAACTTTACTGGTTTGTGTTCATTGTTTACTACACTACTGTACTGTGCAGTACCTAGTTTACTGGTCTGTATCTATTGTTTACTACACCACTCTACTGTACAGTACCTAGTTTACAGTTTGTATCCATTGTTTACTACAACTACTGCACTGCGTAGTACCTAATTTACTGGTTTGTATCCATTGTTTACTACGCTACTGTACTGTACAGTACCTAGATTACTGCTTGTGTCCATTGTTTACTACTGCTAGTGTACTGTGCAGTACCTACTTTACTGGTTTGTGTCTATTGTTTTCTACACTACTCTACTGTGCAGTACCTACTTTACTGGTTAGTATCCATTGTTTACAACACTGCTGTACTGTGCAGTACCTAGTTTACTGGTTTGTATCTATTGTTTACTACACCACTCTACTGTGCACTACCTAGTTTACTGGTTTGTATCCATTGTTTACTACACTACTGTACTGTACAGTACCTAGTTTACTGGTTTGTGTTCATTGTTTACTACACTACTGTACTGTGCAGTACCTAGTTTACTGATTTGTATCCATTGTTTACTACTACTACTGTACTGCGTAGTACCTACTTGACTGGTTTGTGTTCATTGTTTACTACACTACTGTACTGTGCACTACCAACTTTACTGGTTTTTGTTCATTGTTTACTACACTACTGTACTGAGCAGTACCTACTTTACTTTTTAGTATCCAGTGTTTACTACACTACTGTACTGTGCAGTACCTACTTTACTGGTTTGTGTCCATTGTTTACTACACTACTGTACTGTGCAATACATACGTTACTGGTTTGTATCCATGGTTTACTACACTACTGTACTGAGCAGTACCTACTTTACTTTTTAGTATCCAGTGTTTACTACACTACTGTACTGTGCAGTACCTACTTTACTGGTTTGTGTCCATTGTTTACTACACTACTGTACTGTGCAATACATACGTTGCTGGTTTGTATCCATGGTTTACTAAACTACTGTACTGTGCAGTACCTAGTTTTCTGGTTTGTATCCATTGTTTATTACACTACTGTACTGTGCAACACATACGTTACTGGTTTGTATCCATGGTTTACTACACTACTGTACTGTGCAGTACCTACTTTACTGGTTTGTATCCATTGTTTACTACACTACTGTACTGTGCAGTACCTACTTTACTGGTTTGTATCCATTGTTTACTACACTACTATACTGTGCAGTACCTAATTTACTGGTTTGTATCCATTGTTTACTACACTACTCTACTGTACAGTACCTAGTTTACTGGTTTGTATCCATTGTTTACTAAACTACTGTACTGTGCAGTACCTACTTTACTGTTTTGTGTTCATTGTTTATTACACTACTGTACTGTGCAGTACCAACTTTACTGGTTTGTGTCCATTGTTTACTACACTACTGTACTGTGCAGTACCTACTTCACTGGTTTGTATCCAGTCTTTACTACACTATTGTACTGTGTAGTACCTACTTTACTGGTTTGTATCCATTGTTTACTACGCTGCTGTACTGTGCAGTACCTAGTTTACTGGTTTGTATCCAGTGTTTACTACGCTACTGTACTGTGCAGTACCTACTTGACTGGTTTGTGTCCATTGTCTACTACACTACTCTACTGTACAATACCTACTTTACTGGTTTGTATCCAGTGTTTACTACACTACTGTACTGTGCAGTACCTACTTTACTGGTTTGTGTCCATTGTCTACTACACTACTCTACTGTACAATACCTACTTTACTGGTTTGTATCCAGTGTTTACTACACTACTGTACTGTGCAGTACCTACTGTACTGGTCTTTGTCCATTGTTTACTACACTACTGTACTGTGCAGTACCTACTTTACTGGTTCGTATCCATTGTTTACTACACTACTGTACTGTGCAGTACCTACTTTACTGGTTTGTGTCCATTGTTTACTACACTACTGTACTGTGCAATACCTACTTTACTGGTTTGTGTCCATTGTTTACTACACTACTGTACTGTACAGTACCTACTTTACTGGTTTGTATCCATTGTTTACTACACTACTGTACTGTGCAGTACCTACTTTACTGGTTTGTATCCATTGTTTACTACATTACTGTACTGTGCAATACCTAATTTACTCGTTTGTATCCATTGTTTACTACGCTACTCTACTGTACAGTACCTAGTTTACTGGTTTGTATCCATTGTTTACTAAACTACTGTACTGTGCAGTACCTACTCTACTGGTTTGTGTTCATTGTTTACTACACTACTGTACTGTGCAGTACCAACTTTACTGGTTTGTGTCCATTGTTTACTACACTACTGTACTGTGCAGTACCTACTTCACTGGTTTGTATCCAGTCTTTACTACACTATTGTACTGTGTAGTACCTACTTTACTGGTTTGCATCCATTGTTTACTACGCTGCTGTACTGTGCAGTACCTAGTTTACTGGTTTGTATCCATTGTTTACTACTACTACTGTACTGCGTAGTACCTACTTGACTGGTTTGTGTTCATTGTTTACTACACTACTGTACTGTGCACTACCAACTTTACTGGTTTTTGTTCATTGTTTACTACACTACTGTACTGAGCAGTACCTACTTTACTTTTTAGTATCCAGTGTTTACTACACTACTGTACTGTGCAGTACCTACTTTACTGGTTTGTGTCCATTGTTTACTACACTACTGTACTGTGCAATACATACGTTACTGGTTTGTATCCATGGTTTACTACACTACTGTACTGAGCAGTACCTACTTTACTTTTTAGTATCCAGTGTTTACTACACTACTGTACTGTGCAGTACCTACTTGACTGGTTTGTGTACATTGTTTACTACACTACTGTACTGTGCAGTACCAACTTTACTGGTTTGTGTTCATTGTTTACTACACTACTGTACTGAGCAGTACCTACTTTACTTTTTAGTATCCAGTGTTTACTACACTACTGTACTGTGCAGTACCTACTTTACTGGTTTGTGTCCATTGTTTACTACACTACTGTACTGTGCAGTACCTACTTTACTGGTTTGTATCCATTGTTTACTACACTACTGTACTGTGCAGTACCTACTTTACTGGTTTGTATCCATTGTTTACTACACTACTGTACTGTGCAGTACCTAATTTACTCGTTTGTATCCATTGTTTACTACGCTACTCTACTGTACAGTACCTAGTTTACTGGTTTGTATCCATTGTTTACTAAACTACTGTACTGTGCAGTACCTACTCTACTGGTTTGTGTTCATTGTTTACTACACTACTGGACTGTGCAGTACCAACTTAACTGGTTTGTGCCCATTGTTTACTACACTACTGTACTGTGCAGTACCTACTTCACTGGTTTGTATCCAGTCTTTACTACACTATTGTACTGTGCAGTACCTACTTTACTGGTTTACATCCACTGTTTACTACGCTGCTGTAACTGTGCAGTACCTAGTTTACTGGTTTGTATCCAGTGTTTACTACGCTACTGTACTGTGCAGTACCTACTTGACTGGTTTGTGTTCATTGTTTACTACACTACTGTACTGTGCAGTACCAACTTTACTGGTTTGTGTTCATTGTTTACTACACTACTGTACTGAGCAGTACCTACTTTACTTTTTAGTATCCAGTGTTTACTACACTACTGTACTGTGCAGTACCTACTTTACTGGTTTGTGTCCATTGTTTACTACACTACTGTACTGTGCAGTACCTACTTTACTGGTTTGTATCCATTGTTTACTACACTACTGTACTGTGCAGTACCTACTTTACTCGTTTGTATCCATTGTTTACTACGCTACTCTACTGTACAGTACCTAGTTTACTGGTTTGTATCCATTGTTTACTAAACTACTGTACTGTGCAGTACCTACTCTACTGGTTTGTGTTCATTGTTTACTACACTACTGTACTGTGCAGTACCAACTTTACTGGTTTGTGTCCATTGTTTACTACACTACTGTACTGTGCAGTACCTACTTCACTGGTTTGTATCCAGTCTTTACTACACTATTGTACTGTGTAGTACCTACTTTACTGGTTTGCATCCATTGTTTACTACGCTGCTGTACTGTGCAGTACCTAGTTTACTGGTTTGTATCCATTGTTTACTACGCTACTGTACTGTGCAGTACCTACTTGACTGGTTTGTGTTCATTGTTTACTACACTACTGTACTGTGCAGTACCAACTTTACTGGTTTGTGTTCATTATTTACTACACTACTGTACTGAGCAGTACCTACTTTACTTTTTAGTATCCAGTGTTTACTACACTACTGTACTGTGCAGTACCTACTTTACTGGTTTGTGTCCATTGTTTACTACACTACTGTACTGTGCAATACATACGTTGCTGGTTTGTATCCATGGTTTACTACACTACTGTCCTGTGCAGTACCTACTTTACTGGTTTGTATCCATTGTTTACTACAACTACTGCACTGCGTAGTACCTAATTTACTGGTTTGTATCCATTGTTTACTACGCTACTGTACTGTACAGTACCTAGATTACTGCTTGTGTCCATTGTTTACTAGTGCTACTGTACTGTGCAGTATCTACTTTACTGGTTAGTATCCATTGTTTACAACACTGCTGTACCGTGCAGTACCTAGTTTACTGGTTTGTATCTATTGTTTACTACACCACTCTACTGTGCACTACCTAGTTTACTGGTTTGTATCCATTGTTTGCTACACTACTCTCATGTACAGTATCTGGTTTAGTGGTTTGTATCCATTGTTTACTACACTACTCTACTGTACAGTACCTTGTTTCACTGGTTTGTATCCATTGTTTACTACACTACTGTACTGTGCAGTACCTATTTTACTGGTTTGTGTTCATTGTTTACTACACTACTGTACTGTGCAGTACCTAGTTTACTGGTTTGTATCTATTGTTTACTACACTACTCTACTGTACAGTACTCAGTTTACTGGTTTGTATCCATTGTTTACTACTACTACTGTACTGCGTAGTACCTACTTGACTGGTTTGTGTTCATTGTTTACTACACTACTGTACTGTGCACTACCAACTTTACTGGTTTTTGTTCATTGTTTACTACACTACTGTACTGAGCAGTACCTACTTTACTTTTTAGTATCCAGTGTTTACTACACTACTGTACTATGCAGTACCTACTTTACTGGTTTGTGTCCATTGTTTACTACACTACTGTACTGTGCAATACATACGTTACTGGTTTGTATCCATGGTTTGCTACACTACTGTACTGAGCAGTACCTACTTTACTTTTTAGTATCCAGTGTTTACTACACTACTGTACTGTGCAGTACCTACTTTACTGGTTTGTGTCCATTGTTTACTACACTACTGTACTGTGCAATACATACGTTACTGGTTTGTATCCATGGTTTACTAAACTACTGTACTGTGCAGTACCTAGTTTTCTGGTTTGTATCCATTGTTTATTACACTACTGTACTGTGCAATACAAACGTTACTGGTTTGTATCCATGGTTTACTACAATACTGTACTGTGCAGTACCTACTTTACTGGTTTGTATACATTGTTTACTACACTACTGTACTGTGCAGTACCTAATTTACTGGTTTGTATCCATTGTTTACTACACTACTCTACTGTACAGTACCTAGTTTACTGGTTTGTATCCATTGTTTACTAAACTACTGTACTGTGCAGTACCTACTTTACTGTTTTGTGTTCATTGTTTATTACACTAATGTACTGTGCAGTACCAACTTTACTGGTTTGTGTCCATTGTTTACTACACTACTGTACTGTGCAGTACCTACTTCACTGGTTTGTATCCAGTCTTTACTACACTATTGTACTGCGTAGTACCTACTTTACTGGTTTGTATCCATTGTTTACTACGCTGCTGTACTGTGCAGTACCTAGTTTACTGGTTTGTATCCAGTGTTTACTACGCTACTGTACTGTGCAGTACCTACTTGACTGGTTTGTGTCCATTGTCTACTACACTACTCTACTGTACAATACCTACTTTACTGGTTTGTGTCCAGTGTTTACTACACTACTGTACTGTGCAGTACCTACTTTACTGGTTTGTGTCCATTGTCTACTACACTACTCTACTGTACAATACCTAATTTACTGGTTTGTATACAGTGTTTACTACACTACTGTACTGTGCAGTACCTACTGTACTGGTTTTTGTCCATTGTTTACTACACTACTGTACTGTGCAGTACCTACTTTACTGGTTCGTATCCATTGTTTACTACACTACTGTACTGTGCAGTACCTACTTTACTGGTTTGTGTCCATTGTTTACTACACTACTGTACTGTGCACTACCTACTTTACTGGTTTGTGTCCATTGTTTACTACACTACTGTACTGTACAGTACCTACTTTACTGGTTTGTATCCATTGTTTACTACACTACTGTACTGTGCAGTACCTACTTTACTGGTTTGCATCCATTGTTTACTACGCTGCTGTACTGTGCAGTACCTAGTTTACTGGTTTGTATCCAGTGTTTACTACGCTACTGTACTGTGCAGTACCTACTTGACTGGTTTGTGTACATTGGTTACTACACTACTGTACTGTGCAATACCTACTTTACTGGTTTGTGTCCATTGTTTACTACACTACTGTACTGTACAGTACCTACTTTACTGGTTTGTATCCATTGTTTACTACACTACTGTACTGTGCAGTACCTACTTTACTGGTTTGTATCCATTGTTTACTACATTACTGTACTGTGCAATACCTAATTTACTCGTTTGTATCCATTGTTTACTACGCTACTCTACTGTACAGTACCTAGTTTACTGGTTTGTATCCATTGTTTACTAAACTACTGTACTGTGCAGTACCTACTCTACTGGTTTGTGTTCATTGTTTACTACACTACTGTACTGTGCAGTACCAACTTTACTGGTTTGTGTCCATTGTTTACTACACTACTGTACTGTGCAGTACCTACTTCACTGGTTTGTATCCAGTCTTTACTACACTATTGTACTGTGTAGTACCTACTTTACTGGTTTGCATCCATTGTTTACTACGCTGCTGTACTGTGCAGTACCTAGTTTACTGGTTTGTATCCATTGTTTACTACTACTACTGTACTGCGTAGTACCTACTTGACTGGTTTGTGTTCATTGTTTACTACACTACTGTACTGTGCACTACCAACTTTACTGGTTTTTGTTCATTGTTTACTACACTACTGTACTGAGCAGTACCTACTTTACTTTTTAGTATCCAGTGTTTACTACACTACTGTACTGTGCAGTACCTACTTTACTGGTTTGTGTCCATTGTTTACTACACTACTGTACTGTGCAATACATACGTTACTGGTTTGTATCCATGGTTTACTACACTACTGTACTGAGCAGTACCTACTTTACTTTTTAGTATCCAGTGTTTACTACACTACTGTACTGTACAGTACCTAGTTTACTGGTTTGTATCCATTGTTTACTAAACTACTGTACTGTGCAGTACCTACTTTACTGTTTTGTGTTCATTGTTTATTACACTAATGTACTGTGCAGTACCAACTTTACTGGTTTGTGTCCATTGTTTACTACACTACTGTACTGTGCAGTACCTACTTCACTGGTTTGTATCCAGTCTTTACTACACTATTGTACTGCGTAGGACCTACTTTACTGGTTTGTATCCATTGTTTACTACGCTGCTGTACTGTGCAGTACCTAGTTTACTGGTTTGTATCCAGTGTTTACTACGCTACTGTACTGTGCAGTACCTACTTGACTGGTTTGTGTCCATTGTCTACTACACTACTCTACTGTACAATACCTACTTTACTGGTTTGTGTCCAGTGTTTACTACACTACTGTACTGTGCAGTACCTACTTTACTGGTTTGTGTCCATTGTCTACTACACTACTCTACTGTACAATACCTAATTTACTGGTTTGTATCCAGTGTTTACTACACTACTGTACTGTGCAGTACCTACTGTACTGGTTTTTGTCCATTGTTTACTACACTACTGTACTGTGCAGTACCTACTTTACTGGTTCGTATCCATTGTTTACTACACTACTGTACTGTGCAGTACCTACTTGACTGGTTTGTGTTCATTGTTTACTACACTACTGTACTGTGCACTACCAACTTTACTGGTTTTTGTTCATTGTTTACTACACTACTGTACTGAGCAGTACCTACTTTACTTTTTAGTATCCAGTGTTTACTACACTACTGTACTGTGCAGTACCTACTTTACTGGTTTGTGTCCATTGTTTACTACACTACTGTACTGTGCAATACATACGTTACTGGTTTGTATCCATGGTTTACTACACTACTGTACTGAGCAGTACCTACTTTACTTTTTAGTATCCAGTGTTTACTACACTACTGTACTGTACAGTACCTAGTTTACTGGTTTGTATCCATTGTTTACTAAACTACTGTACTGTGCAGTACCTACTTTACTGTTTTGTGTTCATTGTTTATTACACTAATGTACTGTGCAGTACCAACTTTACTGGTTTGTGTCCATTGTTTACTACACTACTGTACTGTGCAGTACCTACTTCACTGGTTTGTATCCAGTCTTTACTACACTATTGTACTGCGTAGGACCTACTTTACTGGTTTGTATCCATTGTTTACTACGCTGCTGTACTGTGCAGTACCTAGTTTACTGGTTTGTATCCAGTGTTTACTACGCTACTGTACTGTGCAGTACCTACTTGACTGGTTTGTGTCCATTGTCTACTACACTACTCTACTGTACAATACCTACTTTACTGGTTTGTGTCCAGTGTTTACTACACTACTGTACTGTGCAGTACCTACTTTACTGGTTTGTGTCCATTGTCTACTACACTACTCTACTGTACAATACCTAATTTACTGGTTTGTATCCAGTGTTTACTACACTACTGTACTGTGCAGTACCTACTGTACTGGTTTTTGTCCATTGTTTACTACACTACTGTACTGTGCAGTACCTACTTTACTGGTTCGTATCCATTGTTTACTACACTACTGTACTGTGCAGTACCTACTTTACTGGTTTGTGTCCATTGTTTACTACACTACTGTACTGTGCACTACCTACTTTACTGGTTTGTGTCCATTGTTTACTACACTACTGTACTGTACAGTACCTACATTACTGGTTTGTATCCATTGTTTACTACACTACTGTACTGTGCAGTACCTACTTTACTGGTTTGCATCCATTGTTTACTACGCTGCTGTACTGTGCAGTACCTAGTTTACTGGTTTGTATCCAGTGTTTACTACGCTACTGTACTGTGCAGTACCTACTTGACTGGTTTGTGTACATTGGTTACTACACTACTGTACTGTGCAATACCTACTTTACTGGTTTGTGTCCATTGTTTACTACACTACTGTACTGTACAGTACCTACTTTACTGGTTTGTATCCATTGTTTACTACACTACTGTACTGTGCAGTACCTACTTTACTGGTTTGTATCCATTGTTTACTACATTACTGTACTGTGCAATACCTAATTTACTCGTTTGTATCCATTGTTTACTACGCTACTCTACTGTACAGTACCTAGTTTACTGGTTTGTATCCATTGTTTACTAAACTACTGTACTGTGCAGTACCTACTCTACTGGTTTGTGTTCATTGTTTACTACACTACTGTACTGTGCAGTACCAACTTTACTGGTTTGTGTCCATTGTTTACTACACTACTGTACTGTGCAGTACCTACTTCACTGGTTTGTATCCAGTCTTTACTACACTATTGTACTGTGTAGTACCTACTTTACTGGTTTGCATCCATTGTTTACTACGCTGCTGTACTGTGCAGTACCTAGTTTACTGGTTTGTATCCATTGTTTACTACTACTACTGTACTGCGTAGTACCTACTTGACTGGTTTGTGTTCATTGTTTACTACACTACTGTACTGTGCACTACCAACTTTACTGGTTTTTGTTCATTGTTTACTACACTACTGTACTGAGCAGTACCTACTTTACTTTTTAGTATCCAGTGTTTACTACACTACTGTACAGTGCAGTACCTACTTTACTGGTTTGTGTCCATTGTTTACTACACTACTGTACTGTGCAATACATACGTTACTGGTTTGTATCCATGGTTTACTACACTACTGTACTGAGCAGTACCTACTTTACTTTTTAGTATCCAGTGTTTACTACACTACTGTACTGTGCAGTACCTACTTGACTGGTTTGTGTACATTGTTTACTACACTACTGTACTGTGCAGTACCAACTTTACTGGTTTGTGTTCATTGTTTACTACACTACTGTACTGAGCAGTACCTACTTTACTTTTTAGTATCCAGTGTTTACTACACTACTGTACTGTGCAGTACCTACTTTACTGGTTTGTGTCCATTGTTTACTACACTACTGTACTGTGCAGTACCTACTTTACTGGTTTGTATCCATTGTTTACTACACTACTGTACTGTGCAGTACCTACTTTACTGGTTTGTATCCATTGTTTACTACACTACTGTACTGTGCAGTACCTAATTTACTCGTTTGTATCCATTGTTTACTACGCTACTCTACTGTACAGTACCTAGTTTACTGGTTTGTATCCATTGTTTACTAAACTACTGTACTGTGCAGTACCTACTCTACTGGTTTGTGTTCATTGTTTACTACACTACTGGACTGTGCAGTACCAACTTAACTGGTTTGTGCCCATTGTTTACTACACTACTGTACTGTGCAGTACCTACTTCACTGGTTTGTATCCAGTCTTTACTACACTATTGTACTGTGCAGTACCTACTTTACTGGTTTACATCCACTGTTTACTACGCTGCTGTAACTGTGCAGTACCTAGTTTACTGGTTTGTATCCAGTGTTTACTACGCTACTGTACTGTGCTGTACCTACTTGACTGGTTTGTGTTCATTGTTTACTACACTACTGTACTGTGCAGTACCAACTTTACTGGTTTGTGTTCATTGTTTACTACACTACTGTACTGAGCAGTACCTACTTTACTTTTTAGTATCCAGTGTTTACTACACTACTGTACTGTGCAGTACCTACTTTACTGGTTTGTGTCCATTGTTTACTACACTACTGTACTGTGCAGTACCTACTTTACTGGTTTGTATCCATTGTTTACTACACTACTGTACTGTGCAGTACCTACTTTACTCGTTTGTGTTCATTGTTTACTACACTACTGTACTGAGCAGTACCTACTTTACTTTTTAGTATCCAGTGTTTACTACACTACTGTACTGTGCAGTACCTACTTTACTGGTTTGTGTCCATTGTTTACTACACTACTGTACTGTGCAATACATACGTTGCTGGTTTGTATCCATGGTTTACTACACTACTGTCCTGTGCAGTACCTACTTTACTGGTTTGTATCCATTGTTTACTACAACTACTGCACTGCGTAGTACCTAATTTACTGGTTTGTATCCATTGTTTACTACGCTACTGTACTGTACAGTACCTAGATTACTGCTTGTGTCCATTGTTTACTAGTGCTACTGTACTGTGCAGTATCTACTTTACTGGTTAGTATCCATTGTTTACAACACTGCTGTACTGTGCAGTACCTAGTTTACTGGTTTGTATCTATTGTTTACTACACCACTCTACTGTGCACTACCTAGTTTACTGGTTTGTATCCATTGTTTGCTACACTACTCTCATGTACAGTATCTGGTTTAGTGGTTTGTATCCATTGTTTACTACACTACTCTACTGTACAGTACCTTGTTTACTGGTTTGTATCCATTGTTTACTACACTACTGTACTGTGCAGTACCTAGTTTACTGGTTTGTGTTCATTGTTTACTACACTACTGTACTGTGCAGTACCTAGTTTACTGGTTTGTATCTATTGTTTACTACACTACTCTACTGTACAGTACTCAGTTTACTGGTTTGTATCCATTGTTTACTACTACTACTGTACTGCGTAGTACCTACTTGACTGGTTTGTGTTCATTGTTTACTACACTACTGTACTGTGCACTACCAACTTTACTGGTTTTTGTTCATTGTTTACTACACTACTGTACTGAGCAGTACCTACTTTACTTTTTAGTATCCAGTGTTTACTACACTACTGTACTATGCAGTACCTACTTTACTGGTTTGTGTCCATTGTTTACTACACTACTGTACTGTGCAATACATACGTTACTGGTTTGTATCCATGGTTTACTACACTACTGTACTGAGCAGTACCTACTTTACTTTTTAGTATCCAGTGTTTACTACACTACTGTACTGTGCAGTACCTACTTTACTGGTTTGTGTCCATTGTTTACTACACTACTGTACTGTGCAATACATACGTTACTGGTTTGTATCCATGGTTTACTAAACTACTGTACTGTGCAGTACCTAGTTTTCTGGTTTGTATCCATTGTTTATTACACTACTGTACTGTGCAATACAAACGTTACTGGTTTGTATCCATGGTTTACTACAATACTGTACTGTGCAGTACCTACTTTACTGGTTTGTATCCATTGTTTACTACACTACTGTACTGTGCAGTACCTAATTTACTGGTTTGTATCCATTGTTTACTACACTACTCTACTGTACAGTACCTAGTTTACTGGTTTGTATCCATTGTTTACTAAACTACTGTACTGTGCAGTACCTACTTTACTGTTTTGTGTTCATTGTTTATTACACTAATGTACTGTGCAGTACCAACTTTACTGGTTTGTGTCCATTGTTTACTACACTACTGTACTGTGCAGTACCTACTTCACTGGTTTGTATCCAGTCTTTACTACACTATTGTACTGCGTAGTACCTACTTTACTGGTTTGTATCCATTGTTTACTACGCTGCTGTACTGTGCAGTACCTAGTTTACTGGTTTGTATCCAGTGTTTACTACGCTACTGTACTGTGCAGTACCTACTTGACTGGTTTGTGTCCATTGTCTACTACACTACTCTACTGTACAATACCTACTTTACTGGTTTGTGTCCAGTGTTTACTACACTACTGTACTGTGCAGTACCTACTTTACTGGTTTGTGTCCATTGTCTACTACACTACTCTACTGTACAATACCTAATTTACTGGTTTGTATCCAGTGTTTACTACACTACTGTACTGTGCAGTACCTACTGTACTGGTTTTTGTCCACTGTTTACTACACTACTGTACTGTGCAGTACCTACTTTACTGGTTCGTATCCATTGTTTACTACACTACTGTACTGTGCAGTACCTACTTTACTGGTTTGTGTCCATTGTTTACTACACTACTGTACTGTGCACTACCTACTTTACTGGTTTGTGTCCATTGTTTACTACACTACTGTACTGTACAGTACCTACTTTACTGGTTTGTATCCATTGTTTACTACACTACTGTACTGTGCAGTACCTACTTTACTGGTTTGCATCCATTGTTTACTACGCTGCTGTACTGTGCAGTACCTAGTTTACTGGTTTGTATCCAGTGTTTACTACGCTACTGTACTGTGCAGTACCTACTTGACTGGTTTGTGTACATTGGTTACTACACTACTGTACTGTGCAGTACCTACTTCACTGGTTTGTATCCAGTCTTTACTACACTATTGTACTGTGTAGTACCTACTTTACTGGTTTGCATCCATTGTTTACTACGCTGCTGTACTGTGCAGTACCTAGTTTACTGGTTTGTATCCATTGTTTACTACTACTACTGTACTGCGTAGTACCTACTTGACTGGTTTGTGTTCATTGTTTACTACACTACTGTACTGTGCACTACCAACTTTACTGGTTTTTGTTCATTGTTTACTACACTACTGTACTGAGCAGTACCTACTTTACTTTTTAGTATCCAGTGTTTACTACACTACTGTACTGTGCAGTACCTACTTTACTGGTTTGTGTCCATTGTTGACTACACTACTGTACTGTGCAATACATACGTTACTGGTTTGTATCCATGGTTTACTACACTACTGTACTGAGCAGTACCTACTTTACTTTTTAGTATCCAGTGTTTACTACACTACTGTACTGTGCAGTACCTACTTGACTGGTTTGTGTACATTGTTTACTACACTACTGTACTGTGCAGTACCAACTTTACTGGTTTGTGTTCATTGTTTACTACACTACTGTACTGAGCAGTACCTACTTTACTTTTTAGTATCCAGTGTTTACTACACTACTGTACTGTGCAGTACCTACTTTACTGGTTTGTGTCCATTGTTTACTACACTACTGTACTGTGCAATACATACGTTACTGGTTTGTATCCATGGTTTACTAAACTACTGTACTGTGCAGTACCTAGTTTTCTGGTTTGTATCCATTGTTTATTACACTACTGTACTGTGCAATACAAACGTTACTGGTTTGTATCCATGGTTTACTACAATACTGTACTGTGCAGTACCTACTTTACTGGTTTGTATCCATTGTTTACTACACTACTGTACTGTGCAGTACCTAATTTACTGGTTTGTATCCATTGTTTACTACACTACTCTACTGTACAGTACCTAGTTTACTGGTTTGTATCCATTGTTTACTAAACTACTGTACTGTGCAGTACCTACTTTACTGTTTTGTGTTCATTGTTTATTACACTAATGTACTGTGCAGTACCAACTTTACTGGTTTGTGTCCATTGTTTACTACACTACTGTACTGTGCAGTACCTACTTCACTGGTTTGTATCCAGTCTTTACTACACTATTGTACTGCGTAGTACCTACTTTACTGGTTTGTATCCATTGTTTACTACGCTGCTGTACTGTGCAGTACCTAGTTTACTGGTTTGTATCCAGTGTTTACTACGCTACTGTACTGTGCAGTACCTACTTGACTGGTTTGTGTCCATTGTCTACTACACTACTCTACTGTACAATACCTACTTTACTGGTTTGTGTCCAGTGTTTACTACACTACTGTACTGTGCAGTACCTACTTTACTGGTTTGTGTCCATTGTCTACTACACTACTCTACTGTACAATACCTAATTTACTGGTTTGTATCCAGTGTTTACTACACTACTGTACTGTGCAGTACCTACTGTACTGGTTTTTGTCCACTGTTTACTACACTACTGTACTGTGCAGTACCTACTTTACTGGTTCGTATCCATTGTTTACTACACTACTGTACTGTGCAGTACCTACTTTACTGGTTTGTGTCCATTGTTTACTACACTACTGTACTGTGCACTACCTACTTTACTGGTTTGTGTCCATTGTTTACTACACTACTGTACTGTACAGTACCTACTTTACTGGTTTGTATCCATTGTTTACTACACTACTGTACTGTGCAGTACCTACTTTACTGGTTTGCATCCATTGTTTACTACGCTGCTGTACTGTGCAGTACCTAGTTTACTGGTTTGTATCCAGTGTTTACTACGCTACTGTACTGTGCAGTACCTACTTGACTGGTTTGTGTACATTGGTTACTACACTACTGTACTGTGCAGTACCTACTTCACTGGTTTGTATCCAGTCTTTACTACACTATTGTACTGTGTAGTACCTACTTTACTGGTTTGCATCCATTGTTTACTACGCTGCTGTACTGTGCAGTACCTAGTTTACTGGTTTGTATCCAGTGTTTACTACGCTACTGTACTGTGCAGTACCTACTTGACTGGTTTGTGTACATTGTTTACTACACTACTGTACTGTGCAGTACCAACTTTACTGGTTTGTGTTCATTGTTTACTACACTACTGTACTGAGCAGTACCTACTTTACTTTTTAGTATCCAGTGTTTACTACACTACTGTACTGTGCAGTACCTACTTGACTGGTTTGTGTTCATTGTTTACTACACTACTGTACTGTGCAGTACCAACTTTACTGGTTTGTGTTCATTGTTTACTACACTACTGTACTGAGCAGTACCTACTTTACTTTTTAGTATCCAGTGTTTACTACACTACTGTACTGTGCAGTACCTACTTTACTGGTTTGTGTCCATTGTTTACTACACTACTGTACTGTGCAGTACCTACTTTACTGGTTTGTATCCATTGTTTACTACGCTGCTGTACTGTGCAGTATCTAGTTTACTGGTTTGTATCCATTGTTTACTACGCTACTGTACTGTGCAGTACCTACTTGACTGGTTTGTGTTCATTGTTTACTACACTACTGTACTGTGCAGTACCAACTTTACTGGTTTGTGTTCATTGTTTACTACACTACTGTACTGAGCAGTACCTACTTTACTTTTTAGTATCCAGTGTTTACTACACTACTGTACTGTGCAGTACCTACTTTACTGGTTTGTGTCCATTGTTTACTACACTACTGTACTGTGCAATACATACGTTGCTGGTTTGTATCCATGGTTTACTACACTACTGTCCTGTGCAGTACCTACTTTACTGGTTTGTATCCATTGTTTACTACAACTACTGCACTGCGTAGTACCTAATTTACTGGTTTGTATCCATTGTTTACTACGCTACTGTACTGTACAGTACCTAGATTACTGCTTGTGTCCATTGTTTACTAGTGCTACTGTACTGTGCAGTATCTACTTTACTGGTTAGTATCCATTGTTTACAACACTGCTGTACTGTGCAGTACCTAGTTTACTGGTTTGTATCTATTGTTTACTACACCACTCTACTGTGCACTACCTAGTTTACTGGTTTGTATCCATTGTTTGCTACACTACTCTCATGTACAGTATCTGGTTTAGTGGTTTGTATCCATTGTTTACTACACTACTCTACTGTACAGTACCTTGTTTACTGGTTTGTATCCATTGTTTACTACACTACTGTACTGTGCAGTACCTAGTTTACTGGTTTGTGTTCATTGTTTACTACACTACTGTACTGTGCAGTACCTAGTTTACTGGTTTGTATCTATTGTTTACTACACTACTCTACTGTACAGTACTCAGTTTACTGGTTTGTATCCATTGTTTACTACTACTACTGTACTGCGTAGTACCTACTTGACTGGTTTGTGTTCATTGTTTACTACACTACTGTACTGTGCACTACCAACTTTACTGGTTTTTGTTCATTGTTTACTACACTACTGTACTGAGCAGTACCTACTTTACTTTTTAGTATCCAGTGTTTACTACACTACTGTACTATGCAGTACCTACTTTACTGGTTTGTGTCCATTGTTTACTACACTACTGTACTGTGCAATACATACGTTACTGGTTTGTATCCATGGTTTACTACACTACTGTACTGAGCAGTACCTACTTTACTTTTTAGTATCCAGTGTTTACTACACTACTGTACTGTGCAGTACCTACTTTACTGGTTTGTGTCCATTGTTTACTACACTACTGTACTGTGCAATACATACGTTACTGGTTTGTATCCATGGTTTACTAAACTACTGTACTGTGCAGTACCTAGTTTTCTGGTTTGTATCCATTGTTTATTACACTACTGTACTGTGCAATACAAACGTTACTGGTTTGTATCCATGGTTTACTACAATACTGTACTGTGCAGTACCTACTTTACTGGTTTGTATCCATTGTTTACTACACTACTGTACTGTGCAGTACCTAATTTACTGGTTTGTATCCATTGTTTACTACACTACTCTACTGTACAGTACCTAGTTTACTGGTTTGTATCCATTGTTTACTAAACTACTGTACTGTGCAGTACCTACTTTACTGTTTTGTGTTCATTGTTTATTACACTAATGTACTGTGCAGTACCAACTTTACTGGTTTGTGTCCATTGTTTACTACACTACTGTACTGTGCAGTACCTACTTCACTGGTTTGTATCCAGTCTTTACTACACTATTGTACTGCGTAGTACCTACTTTACTGGTTTGTATCCATTGTTTACTACGCTGCTGTACTGTGCAGTACCTAGTTTACTGGTTTGTATCCAGTGTTTACTACGCTACTGTACTGTGCAGTACCTACTTGACTGGTTTGTGTCCATTGTCTACTACACTACTCTACTGTACAATACCTACTTTACTGGTTTGTGTCCAGTGTTTACTACACTACTGTACTGTGCAGTACCTACTTTACTGGTTTGTGTCCATTGTCTACTACACTACTCTACTGTACAATACCTAATTTACTGGTTTGTATCCAGTGTTTACTACACTACTGTACTGTGCAGTACCTACTGTACTGGTTTTTGTCCACTGTTTACTACACTACTGTACTGTGCAGTACCTACTTTACTGGTTCGTATCCATTGTTTACTACACTACTGTACTGTGCAGTACCTACTTTACTGGTTTGTGTCCATTGTTTACTACACTACTGTACTGTGCACTACCTACTTTACTGGTTTGTGTCCATTGTTTACTACACTACTGTACTGTACAGTACCTACTTTACTGGTTTGTATCCATTGTTTACTACACTACTGTACTGTGCAGTACCTACTTTACTGGTTTGCATCCATTGTTTACTACGCTGCTGTACTGTGCAGTACCTAGTTTACTGGTTTGTATCCAGTGTTTACTACGCTACTGTACTGTGCAGTACCTACTTGACTGGTTTGTGTACATTGGTTACTACACTACTGTACTGTGCAGTACCTACTTCACTGGTTTGTATCCAGTCTTTACTACACTATTGTACTGTGTAGTACCTACTTTACTGGTTTGCATCCATTGTTTACTACGCTGCTGTACTGTGCAGTACCTAGTTTACTGGTTTGTATCCAGTGTTTACTACGCTACTGTACTGTGCAGTACCTACTTGACTGGTTTGTGTACATTGTTTACTACACTACTGTACTGTGCAGTACCAACTTTACTGGTTTGTGTTCATTGTTTACTACACTACTGTACTGAGCAGTACCTACTTTACTTTTTAGTATCCAGTGTTTACTACACTACTGTACTGTGCAGTACCTACTTGACTGGTTTGTGTTCATTGTTTACTACACTACTGTACTGTGCAGTACCAACTTTACTGGTTTGTGTTCATTGTTTACTACACTACTGTACTGAGCAGTACCTACTTTACTTTTTAGTATCCAGTGTTTACTACACTACTGTACTGTGCAGTACCTACTTTACTGGTTTGTGTCCATTGTTTACTACACTACTGTACTGTGCAGTACCTACTTTACTGGTTTGTATCCATTGTTTACTACACTACTGTACTGTGCAGTACCTACTTTACTCGTTTGTATCCATTGTTTACTACGCTACTCTACTGTACAGTACCTAGTTTACTGGTTTGTATCCATTGTTTACTAAACTACTGTACTGTGCAGTACCTACTCTACTGGTTTGTGTTCATTGTTTACTACACTACTGTACTGTGCAGTACCAACTTTACTGGTTTGTTTCCATTGTTTACTACACTACTGTACTGTGCATTACCTACTTCACTGGTTTGTATCCAGTCTTTACTACACTATTGTACTGTGTAGTACCTACTTTACTGGTTTGCAATCATTGTTTACTACGCTGCTGTACTGTGCAGTACCTAGTTTACTGGTTTGTATCCATTGTTTACTACGCTACTGTACTGTGCAGTACCTACTTGACTGGTTTGTGTTCATTGTTTACTACACTACTGTACTGTGCAGTACCAACTTTACTGGTTTGTGTTCATTGTTTACTACACTACTGTACTGAGCAGTACCTACTTTACTTTTTAGTATCCAGTGTTTACTACACTACTGTACTGTGCAGTACCTACTTTACTGGTTTGTGTCCATTGTTTACTACACTACTGTACTGTGCAATACATACGTTGCTGGTTTGTATCCATGGTTTACTACACTACTGTACTGTGCAGTACCTACTTTACTGGTTTGTATCCATTGTTTACTACAACTACTGCACTGCGTAGTACCTAATTTACTGGTTTGTATCCATTGTTTACTACGCTACTGTACTGTACAGTACCTAGATTACTGCTTGTGTCCATTGTTTACTACTGCTACTGTACTGTGCAGTACCTAGTTTACTGGTTTGTATCTATTGTTTACTACACCACTCTACTATGCACTACCTAGTTTACTGGTTTGTATCCATTGTTTGCTAGACTACTCTCATGTACAGTATCTGGTTTAGTGGTTTGTATCCATTGTTTACTACACTACTCTACTGTACAGTACCTAGTTTACTGGTTTGTATCCATTGTTTACTACACTACTGTACTGTGCAGTACCTAGTTTACTGGTTTGTGTTCATTGTTTACTACACTACTGTACTGTGCAGTACCTAGTTTACTGGTTTGTATCTATTGTTTACTACACTACTCTACTGTACAGTACTCAGTTTACTGGTTTGTATCCATTGTTTACTACTACTACTGTACTGCGTAGTACCTACTTGACTGGTTTGTGTTCATTGTTTACTACACTACTGTACTGTGCACTACCAACTTTACTGGTTTTTGTTCATTGTTTACTACACTACTGTACTGAGCAGTACCTACTTTACTTTTTAGTATCCAGTGTTTACTACACTACTGTACTGTGCAGTACCTACTTTACTGGTTTGTGTCCATTGTTTACTACACTACTGTACTGTGCAATACATACGTTACTGGTTTGTATCCATGGTTTACTACACTACTGTACTGAGCAGTACCTACTTTACTTTTTAGTATCCAGTGTTTACTACACTACTGTACTGTGCAGTACCTACTTTACTGGTTTGTGTCCATTGTTTACTACACTACTGTACTGTGCAATACATACGTTACTGGTTTGTATCCATGGTTTACTAAACTACTGTACTGTGCAGTACCTAGTTTTCTGGTTTGTATCCATTGTTTATTACACTACTGTACTGTGCAATACATACGTTACTGGTTTGTATCCATGGTTTACTACACTACTGTACTGTGCAGTACCTACTTTACTGGTTTGTATCCATTGTTTACTACACTACTGTACTGTGCAGTACCTAATTTACTGGTTTGTATCCATTGTTTACTACACTACTCTACTGTACAGTACCTAGTTTACTGGTTTGTATCCATTGTTTACTAAACTACTGTACTGTGCAGTACCTACTTTACTGTTTTGTGTTCATTGTTTATTACACTAATGTACTGTGCAGTACCAACTTTACTGGTTTGTGTCCATTGTTTACTACACTACTGTACTGTGCAGTACCTACTTCACTGGTTTGTATCCAGTCTTTACTACACTATTGTACTGCGTAGTACCTACTTTACTGGTTTGTATCCATTGTTTACTACGCTGCTGTACTGTGCAGTACCTAGTTTACTGGTTTGTATCCAGTGTTTACTACGCTACTGTACTGTGCAGTACCTACTTGACTGGTTTGTGTCCATTGTCTACTACACTACTCTACTGTACAATACCTACTTTACTGGTTTGTATCCAGTGTTTACTACACTACTGTACTGTGCAGTACCTACTTTACTGGTTTGTGTCCATTGTCTACTACACTACTCTACTGTACAATACCTAATTTACTGGTTTGTATCCAGTGTTTACTACACTACTGTACTGTGCAGTACCTACTGTACTGGTTTTTGTCCATTGTTTACTACACTACTGTACTGTGCAGTACCTACTTTACTGGTTCGTATCCATTGTTTACTACACTACTGTACTGTGCAGTACCTACTTTACTGGTTTGTGTCCATTGTTTACTACACTACTGTACTGTGCACTACCTACTTTACTGGTTTGTGTCCATTGTTTACTACACTACTGTACTGTACAGTACCTACTTTACTGGTTTGTATCCATTGTTTACTACACTACTGTACTGTGCAGTACCTACTTTACTGGTTTGCATCCATTGTTTACTACGCTGCTGTACTGTGCAGTACCTAGTTTACTGGTTTGTATCCAGTGTTTACTACGCTACTGTACTGTGCAGTACCTACTTGACTGGTTTGTGTACATTGGTTACTACACTACTGTACTGTGCAGTACCTACTTCACTGGTTTGTATCCAGTCTTTACTACACTATTGTACTGTGTAGTACCTACTTTACTGGTTTGCATCCATTGTTTACTACGCTGCTGTACTGTGCAGTACCTAGTTTACTGGTTTGTATCCAGTGTTTACTACGCTACTGTACTGTGCAGTACCTACTTGACTGGTTTGTGTACATTGTTTACTACACTACTGTACTGTGCAGTACCAACTTTACTGGTTTGTGTTCATTGTTTACTACACTACTGTACTGAGCAGTACCTACTTTACTTTTTAGTATCCAGTGTTTACTACACTACTGTACTGTGCAGTACCTACTTTACTGGTTTGTGTCCATTGTTTACTACACTACTGTACTGTGCAGTACCTACTTTACTGGTTTGTATCCATGGTTTACTACACTACTGTACTGTGCAGTACCTACTTTACTCGTTTGTATCCATTGTTTACTACGCTACTCTACTGTACAGTACCTAGTTTACTGGTTTGTATCCATTGTTTACTAAACTACTGTACTGTGCAGTACCTACTCTACTGGTTTGTGTTCATTGTTTACTACACTACTGTACTGTGCAGTACCAACTTTACTGGTTTGTGTCCATTGTTTACTACACTACTGTACTGTGCAGTACCTACTTCACTGGTTTGTATCCAGTCTTTACTACACTATTGTACTGTGTAGTACCTACTTTACTGGTTTGCATCCATTGTTTACTACGCTGCTGTAACTGTGCAGTACCTAGTTTACTGGTTTGTATCCATTGTTTACTACGCTACTGTACTGTGCAGTACCTACTTGACTGGTTTGTGTCCATTGTTTACTACACTACTGTACTGTGCAGTACCAACTTTACTGGTTTGTGTTCATTGTTTACTACTGCTACTGTACTGTGCAGTATCTACTTTACTGGTTAGTATCCATTGTTTACAACACTGCTGTACTGTGCAGTACCTAGTTTACTGGTTTGTATCTATTGTTTACTACACTACTGTACTGTGCAGTACCTACTTTACTGGTTTGTATCCATTGTTTACTACACTACTGTACTGTGCAGTACCTACTTTACTCGTTTGTATCCATTGTTTACTACGCTACTCTACTGTACAGTACCTAGTTTACTGGTTTGTATCCATTGTTTACTAAACTACTGTACTGTGCAGTACCTACTCTACTGGTTTGTGTTCATTGTTTACTACACTACTGTACTGTGCAGTACCAACTTTACTGGTTTGTGTCCATTGTTTACTACACTACTGTACTGTGCAGTACCTACTTCACTGGTTTGTATCCAGTCTTTACTACACTATTGTACTGTGTAGTACCTACTTTACTGGTTTGCATCCATTGTTTACTACGCTGCTGTACTGTGCAGTACCTAGTTTACTGGTTTGTATCCATTGTTTACTACGCTACTGTACTGTGCAGTACCTACTTGACTGGTTTGTGTTCATTGTTTACTACACTACTGTACTGTGCAGTACCAACTTTACTGGTTTGTGTTCATTGTTTACTACACTACTGTACTGAGCAGTACCTACTTTACTTTTTAGTATCCAGTGTTTACTACACTACTGTACTGTGCAGTACCTACTTTACTGGTTTGTGTCCATTGTTTACTACACTACTGTACTGTGCAATACATACGTTACTGGTTTGTATCCATGGTTTACTACACTACTGCACTGTGCAGTACCTACTTTACTGGTTTGTATCCATTGTTTACTACAACTACTGCACTGCGTAGTACCTAATTTACTGGTTTGTATCCATTGTTTACTACGCTACTGTACTGTACAGTACCTAGATTACTGCTTGTGTCCATTGTTTACTACTGCTACTGTACTGTGCAGTACCTACTTTACTGGTTTGTGTCTATTGTTTTCTACACTACTCTACTGTGCAGTACCTACTTTACTGGTTAGTATCCATTGTTTACAACACTGCTGTACTGTGCAGTACCTAGTTTACTGGTTTGTATCTATTGTTTACTACACCACTCTACTGTGCACTACCTAGTTTACTGGTTTGTATCCATTGTTTGCTACACTACTCTCATGTACAGTATCTGGTTTAGTGGTTTGTATCCATTGTTTACTACACTACTCTACTGTACAGTACCTAGTTTACTGGTTTGTATCCATTGTTTACTACACTACTGTACTGTGCAGTACCTAGTTTACTGGTTTGTGTTCATTGTTTACTACACTACTGTACTGTGCAGTACCTAGTTTACTGGTTTGTATCTATTGTTTACTACACTACTCTACTGTACAGTACTCAGTTTACTGGTTTGTATCCATTGTTTACTACTACTACTGTACTGCGTAGTACCTACTTGACTGGTTTGTGTTCATTGTTTACTACACTACTGTACTGTGCACTACCAACTTTACTGGTTTTTGTTCATTGTTTACTACACTACTGTACTGAGCAGTACCTACTTTACTTTTTATTATCCAGTGTTTACTACACTACTGTACTGTGCAGTACCTACTTTACTGGTTTGTGTCCATTGTTTACTACACTACTGTACTGTGCAATACATACGTTACTGGTTTGTATCCATGGTTTACTACACTACTGTACTGAGCAGTACCTACTTTACTTTTTAGTATCCAGTGTTTACTACACTACTGTACTGTGCAGTACCTACTTTACTGGTTTGTGTCCATTGTTTACTACACTACTGTACTGTGCAATACATACGTTACTGGTTTGTATCCATGGTTTACTAAACTACTGTACTGTGCAGTACCTAGTTTTCTGGTTTGTATCCATTGTTTATTACACTACTGTACTGTGCAATACATACGTTACTGGTTTGTATCCATGGTTTACTACACTACTGTACTGTGCAGTACCTACTTTACTGGTTTGTATCCATTGTTTACTACACTACTGTACTGTGCAGTACCTAATTTACTGGTTTGTATCCATTGTTTACTACACTACTCTACTGTACAGTACCTAGTTTACTGGTTTGTATCCATTGTTTACTAAACTACTGTACTGTGCAGTACCTACTTTACTGTTTTGTGTTCATTGTTTACTAAACTACTGTACTGTGCAGTACCTACTTTACTGGTTTGTGTTCATTGTTTATTACACTACTGTACTGTGCAGGACCAACTTTACTGGTTTGTGTCCATTGTTTACTACACTACTGTACTGTGCAGTACCTACTTTACTGGTTAGTATCCAGTGTTTACTACACTACTGTATTGTGCAGTACCTACTTCACTGGTTTGTATCCAGTCTTTACTACACTATTGTACTGTGTAGTACCTACTTTACTGGTTTGTATCCATTGTTTACTACGCTGCTGTACTGTGCAGTACCTAGTTTACTGGTTTGTATCCAGTGTTTACTACGCTACTGTACTGTGCAGTACCTACTTGACTGGTTTGTGTCCATTGTCTACTACACTACTCTACTGTACAATACCTACTTTACTGGTTTGTATCCAGTGTTTACTACACTACTGTACTGTGCAGTACCTACTTTACTGGTTTGTGTCCATTGTCTACTACACTACTCTACTGTACAATACCTACTTTACTGGTTTGTATCCAGTGTTTACTACACTACTGTACTGTGCAGTACCTACTGTACTGGTTTTTGTCCATTGTTTACTACACTACTGTACTGTGCAGTACCTACTTTACTGGTTCGTATCCATTGTTTACTACACTACTGTACTGTGCAGTACCTACTTTACTGGTTTGTGTCCATTGTTTACCACACTACTGTACTGTGCAGTACCTACTTTACTGGTTTGTGTCCATTGTTTACTACACTACTGTACTGTACAGTACCTACTTTACTGGTTTGTATCCATTGTTTACTACACTACTGTACTGTGCAGTACCTACTTTACTGGTTTGTATCCATTGTTTACTACACTACTGTACTGTGCAATACCTAATTTACTCGTTTGTATCCATTGTTTACTACGCTACTCTACTTTACAGTACCTAGTTTACTGGTTTGTATCCATTGTTTACTAAACTACTGTACTGTGCAGTACCTACTCTACTGGTTTGTGTTCATTGTTTACTACACTACTGTACTGTGCAGTACCAACTTTACTGGTTTGTGTCCATTGTTTACTACACTACTGTACTGTGCAGTACCTACTTCACTGGTTTGTATCCAGTCTTTACTACACTACTGTACTGTGTAGTACCTACTTTACTGGTTTGCATCCATTGTTTACTACGCTGCTGTACTGTGCAGTACCTAGTTTACTGGTTTGTATCCAGTGTTTACTACGCTACTGTACTGTGCAGTACCTACTTGACTGGTTTGTGTTCATTGTTTACTACACTACTGTACTGTGCAGTACCAACTTTACTGGTTTGTGTTCATTGTTTACTACACTACTGTACTGAGCAGTACCTACTTTACTTTTTAGTATCCAGTGTTTACTACACTACTGTACTGTGCATTACCTACTTTACTGGTTTGTGTCCATTGTTTACTACACTACTGTACTGTGCAATACATACGTTACTGGTTTGTATCCATGGTTTACTACACTACTGTACTGTGCAGTACCCACTTTACTGGTTTGTGTCCATTGTTTACTACACTGCTGTACTGTGCAGTACCTACTTTACTGGTTTGTGTTCATTGTTTACTACACTACTGTACTGTGCAGTACCTAGTTTACTGGTCTGTATCTATTGTTTACTACACCACTCTACTGTACAGTACCTAGTTTACTGGTTTGTATCCATTGTTTACTAAACTACTGTACTGTGCAGTACCTACTCTACTGGTTTGTGTTCATTGTTTACTACACTACTGTACTGTGCAGTACCAACTTTACTGGTTTGTGTCCATTGTTTACTACACTACTGTACTGTGCAGTACCTACTTCACTGGTTTGTATCCAGTCTTTACTACACTATTGTACTGTGTAGTACCTACTTTACTGGTTTGCATCCATTGTTTACTACGGTGCTGTACTGTGCAGTACCTAGTTTACTGGTTTGTATCCATTGTTTACTACGCTACTGTACTGTGCAGTACCTACTTGACTGGTTTGTGTTCATTGTTTACTACACTACTGTACTGTGCAGTACCAACTTTACTGGTTTGTGTTCATTGTTTACTACACTACTGTACTGAGCAGTACCTACTTTACTTTTTAGTATCCAGTGTTTACTACACTACTGTACTGTGCAGTACCTACTTTACTGGTTTGTGTCCATTGTTTACTACACTACTGTACTGTGCAATACATACGTTGCTGGTTTGTATCCATGGTTTACTACACTACTGTACTGTGCAGTACCTACTTTACTGGTTTGTATCCATTGTTTACTACAACTACTGCACTGCGTAGTACCTAATTTACTGGTTTGTATCCATTGTTTACTACGCTACTGTACTGTACAGTACCTAGATTACTGCTTGTGTCCATTGTTTACTACTGCTACTGTACTGTGCAGTACCTAGTTTACTGGTTTGTATCTATTGTTTACTACACCACTCTACTGTGCACTACCTAGTTTACTGGTTTGTATCCATTGTTTGCTACACTACTCTCATGTACAGTATCTGGTTTAGTGGTTTGTATCCATTGTTTACTACACTACTCTACTGTACAGTACCTAGTTTACTGGTTTGTATCCATTGTTTACTACACTACTGTACTGTGCAGTACCTAGTTTACTTGTTTGTGTTCATTGTTTACTACACTACTGTACTGTGCAGTACCTAGTTTACTGGTTTGTATCTATTGTTTACTACACTACTCTACAGTACAGTACTCAGTTTACTGGTTTGTATCCATTGTTTACTACTACTACTGTACTGCGTAGTACCTACTTGACTGGTTTGTGTTCATTGTTTACTACACTACTGTACTGTGCAGTACCAACTTTACTGGTTTTTGTTCATTGTTTACTACACTACTGTACTGAGCAGTACCTACTTTACTTTTTAGTATCCAGTGTTTACTACACTACTGTACTGTGCAGTACCTACTTTACTGGTTTGTGTCCATTGTTTACTACACTACTGTACTGTGCAATACATACGTTACTGGTTTGTATCCATGGTTTACTACACTACTGTACTGAGCAGTACCTACTTTACTTTTTAGTATCCAGTGTTTACTACACTACTGTACTGTGCAGTACCTACTTTACTGGTTTGTGTCCATTGTTTACTACACTACTGTACTGTGCAATACATACGTTACTGGTTTGTATCCATGGTTTACTAAACTACTGTACTGTGCAGTACCTAGTTTTCTGGTTTGTATCCATTGTTTATTACACTACTGTACTGTGCAATACATACGTTACTGGTTTGTATCCATGGTTTACTACACTACTGTACTGTGCAGTACCTACTTTACTGGTTTGTATCCATTGTTTACTACACTACTGTACTGTGCAGTACCTAATTTACTGGTTTGTATCCATTGTTTACTACACTACTCTACTGTACAGTACCTAGTTTACTGGTTTGTATCCATTGTTTACTAAACTACTGTACTGTGCAGTACCTACTTTACTGTTTTGTGTTCATTGTTTATTACACTAATGTACTGTGCAGTACCAACTTTACTGGTTTGTGTCCATTGTTTACTACACTACTGTACTGTGCAGTACCTACTTCACTGGTTTGTATCCAGTCTTTACTACACTATTGTACTGCGTAGTACCTACTTTACTGGTTTGTATCCATTGTTTACTACGCTGCTGTACTGTGCAGTACCTAGTTTACTGGTTTGTATCCAGTGTTTACTACGCTACTGTACTGTGCAGTACCTACTTGACTGGTTTGTGTCCATTGTCTACTACACTACTCTACTGTACAATACCTACTTTACTGGTTTGTATCCAGTGTTTACTACACTACTGTACTGTGCAGTACCTACTTTACTGGTTTGTGTCCATTGTCTACTACACTACTCTACTGTACAATACCTAATTTACTGGTTTGTATCCAGTGTTTACTACACTACTGTACTGTGCAGTACCTACTGTACTGGTTTTTGTCCATTGTTTACTACACTACTGTACTGTGCAGTACCTACTTTACTGGTTCGTATCCATTGTTTACTACACTACTGTACTGTGCAGTACCTACTTTACTGGTTTGTGTCCATTGTTTACTACACTACTGTACTGTGCACTACCTACTTTACTGGTTTGTGTCCATTGTTTACTACACTACTGTACTGTACAGTACCTACTTTACTGGTTTGTATCCATTGTTTACTACACTACTGTACTGTGCAGTACCTACTTTACTGGTTTGCATCCATTGTTTACTACGCTGCTGTACTGTGCAGTACCTAGTTTACTGGTTTGTATCCAGTGTTTACTACGCTACTGTACTGTGCAGTACCTACTTGACTGGTTTGTGTACATTGGTTACTACACTACTGTACTGTGCAGTACCTACTTCACTGGTTTGTATCCAGTCTTTACTACACTATTGTACTGTGTAGTACCTACTTTACTGGTTTGCATCCATTGTTTACTACGCTGCTGTACTGTGCAGTACCTAGTTTACTGGTTTGTATCCAGTGTTTACTACGCTACTGTACTGTGCAGTACCTACTTGACTGGTTTGTGTACATTGTTTACTACACTACTGTACTGTGCAGTACCAACTTTACTGGTTTGTGTTCATTGTTTACTACACTACTGTACTGAGCAGTACCTACTTTACTTTTTAGTATCCAGTGTTTACTACACTACTGTACTGTGCAGTACCTACTTTACTGGTTTGTGTCCATTGTTTACTACACTACTGTACTGTGCAGTACCTACTTTACTGGTTTGTATCCATGGTTTACTACACTACTGTACTGTGCAGTACCTACTTTACTCGTTTGTATCCATTGTTTACTACGCTACTCTACTGTACAGTACCTAGTTTACTGGTTTGTATCCATTGTTTACTAAACTACTGTACTGTGCAGTACCTACTCTACTGGTTTGTGTTCATTGTTTACTACACTACTGTACTGTGCAGTACCAACTTTACTGGTTTGTGTCCATTGTTTACTACACTACTGTACTGTGCAGTACCTACTTCACTGGTTTGTATCCAGTCTTTACTACACTATTGTACTGTGTAGTACCTACTTTACTGGTTTGCATCCATTGTTTACTACGCTGCTGTAACTGTGCAGTACCTAGTTTACTGGTTTGTATCCATTGTTTACTACGCTACTGTACTGTGCAGTACCTACTTGACTGGTTTGTGTCCATTGTTTACTACACTACTGTACTGTGCAGTACCAACTTTACTGGTTTGTGTTCATTGTTTACTACTGCTACTGTACTGTGCAGTATCTACTTTACTGGTTAGTATCCATTGTTTACAACACTGCTGTACTGTGCAGTACCTAGTTTACTGGTTTGTATCTATTGTTTACTACACTACTGTACTGTGCAGTACCTACTTTACTGGTTTGTATCCATTGTTTACTACACTACTGTACTGTGCAGTACCTACTTTACTCGTTTGTATCCATTGTTTACTACGCTACTCTACTGTACAGTACCTAGTTTACTGGTTTGTATCCATTGTTTACTAAACTACTGTACTGTGCAGTACCTACTCTACTGGTTTGTGTTCATTGTTTACTACACTACTGTACTGTGCAGTACCAACTTTACTGGTTTGTGTCCATTGTTTACTACACTACTGTACTGTGCAGTACCTACTTCACTGGTTTGTATCCAGTCTTTACTACACTATTGTACTGTGTAGTACCTACTTTACTGGTTTGCATCCATTGTTTACTACGCTGCTGTACTGTGCAGTACCTAGTTTACTGGTTTGTATCCATTGTTTACTACGCTACTGTACTGTGCAGTACCTACTTGACTGGTTTGTGTTCATTGTTTACTACACTACTGTACTGTGCAGTACCAACTTTACTGGTTTGTGTTCATTGTTTACTACACTACTGTACTGAGCAGTACCTACTTTACTTTTTAGTATCCAGTGTTTACTACACTACTGTACTGTGCAGTACCTACTTTACTGGTTTGTGTCCATTGTTTACTACACTACTGTACTGTGCAATACATACGTTACTGGTTTGTATCCATGGTTTACTACACTACTGCACTGTGCAGTACCTACTTTACTGGTTTGTATCCATTGTTTACTACAACTACTGCACTGCGTAGTACCTAATTTACTGGTTTGTATCCATTGTTTACTACGCTACTGTACTGTACAGTACCTAGATTACTGCTTGTGTCCATTGTTTACTACTGCTACTGTACTGTGCAGTACCTACTTTACTGGTTTGTGTCTATTGTTTTCTACACTACTCTACTGTGCAGTACCTACTTTACTGGTTAGTATCCATTGTTTACAACACTGCTGTACTGTGCAGTACCTAGTTTACTGGTTTGTATCTATTGTTTACTACACCACTCTACTGTGCACTACCTAGTTTACTGGTTTGTATCCATTGTTTGCTACACTACTCTCATGTACAGTATCTGGTTTAGTGGTTTGTATCCATTGTTTACTACACTACTCTACTGTACAGTACCTAGTTTACTGGTTTGTATCCATTGTTTACTACACTACTGTACTGTGCAGTACCTAGTTTACTGGTTTGTGTTCATTGTTTACTACACTACTGTACTGTGCAGTACCTAGTTTACTGGTTTGTATCTATTGTTTACTACACTACTCTACTGTACAGTACTCAGTTTACTGGTTTGTATCCATTGTTTACTACTACTACTGTACTGCGTAGTACCTACTTGACTGGTTTGTGTTCATTGTTTACTACACTACTGTACTGTGCACTACCAACTTTACTGGTTTTTGTTCATTGTTTACTACACTACTGTACTGAGCAGTACCTACTTTACTTTTTATTATCCAGTGTTTACTACACTACTGTACTGTGCAGTACCTACTTTACTGGTTTGTGTCCATTGTTTACTACACTACTGTACTGTGCAATACATACGTTACTGGTTTGTATCCATGGTTTACTACACTACTGTACTGAGCAGTACCTACTTTACTTTTTAGTATCCAGTGTTTACTACACTACTGTACTGTGCAGTACCTACTTTACTGGTTTGTGTCCATTGTTTACTACACTACTGTACTGTGCAATACATACGTTACTGGTTTGTATCCATGGTTTACTAAACTACTGTACTGTGCAGTACCTAGTTTTCTGGTTTGTATCCATTGTTTATTACACTACTGTACTGTGCAATACATACGTTACTGGTTTGTATCCATGGTTTACTACACTACTGTACTGTGCAGTACCTACTTTACTGGTTTGTATCCATTGTTTACTACACTACTGTACTGTGCAGTACCTAATTTACTGGTTTGTATCCATTGTTTACTACACTACTCTACTGTACAGTACCTAGTTTACTGGTTTGTATCCATTGTTTACTAAACTACTGTACTGTGCAGTACCTACTTTACTGTTTTGTGTTCATTGTTTACTAAACTACTGTACTGTGCAGTACCTACTTTACTGGTTTGTGTTCATTGTTTATTACACTACTGTACTGTGCAGGACCAACTTTACTGGTTTGTGTCCATTGTTTACTACACTACTGTACTGTGCAGTACCTACTTTACTGGTTAGTATCCAGTGTTTACTACACTACTGTATTGTGCAGTACCTACTTCACTGGTTTGTATCCAGTCTTTACTACACTATTGTACTGTGTAGTACCTACTTTACTGGTTTGTATCCATTGTTTACTACGCTGCTGTACTGTGCAGTACCTAGTTTACTGGTTTGTATCCAGTGTTTACTACGCTACTGTACTGTGCAGTACCTACTTGACTGGTTTGTGTCCATTGTCTACTACACTACTCTACTGTACAATACCTACTTTACTGGTTTGTATCCAGTGTTTACTACACTACTGTACTGTGCAGTACCTACTTTACTGGTTTGTGTCCATTGTCTACTACACTACTCTACTGTACAATACCTACTTTACTGGTTTGTATCCAGTGTTTACTACACTACTGTACTGTGCAGTACCTACTGTACTGGTTTTTGTCCATTGTTTACTACACTACTGTACTGTGCAGTACCTACTTTACTGGTTCGTATCCATTGTTTACTACACTACTGTACTGTGCAGTACCTACTTTACTGGTTTGTGTCCATTGTTTACCACACTACTGTACTGTGCAGTACCTACTTTACTGGTTTGTGTCCATTGTTTACTACACTACTGTACTGTACAGTACCTACTTTACTGGTTTGTATCCATTGTTTACTACACTACTGTACTGTGCAGTACCTACTTTACTGGTTTGTATCCATTGTTTACTACACTACTGTACTGTGCAATACCTAATTTACTCGTTTGTATCCATTGTTTACTACGCTACTCTACTTTACAGTACCTAGTTTACTGGTTTGTATCCATTGTTTACTAAACTACTGTACTGTGCAGTACCTACTCTACTGGTTTGTGTTCATTGTTTACTACACTACTGTACTGTGCAGTACCAACTTTACTGGTTTGTGTCCATTGTTTACTACACTACTGTACTGTGCAGTACCTACTTCACTGGTTTGTATCCAGTCTTTACTACACTACTGTACTGTGTAGTACCTACTTTACTGGTTTGCATCCATTGTTTACTACGCTGCTGTACTGTGCAGTACCTAGTTTACTGGTTTGTATCCAGTGTTTACTACGCTACTGTACTGTGCAGTACCTACTTGACTGGTTTGTGTTCATTGTTTACTACACTACTGTACTGTGCAGTACCAAATTTACTGGTTTGTGTTCATTGTTTACTACACTACTGTACTGAGCAGTACCTACTTTACTTTTTAGTATCCAGTGTTTACTACACTACTGTACTGTGCATTACCTACTTTACTGGTTTGTGTCCATTGTTTACTACACTACTGTACTGTGCAATACATACGTTACTGGTTTGTATCCATGGTTTACTACACTACTGTACTGTGCAGTACCCACTTTACTGGTTTGTGTCCATTGTTTACTACACTGCTGTACTGTGCAGTACCTACTTTACTGGTTTGTGTTCATTGTTTACTACACTACTGTACTGTGCAGTACCTAGTTTACTGGTCTGTATCTATTGTTTACTACACCACTCTACTGTACAGTACCTAGTTTACTGGTTTGTATCCATTGTTTACTAAACTACTGTACTGTGCAGTACCTACTCTACTGGTTTGTGTTCATTGTTTACTACACTACTGTACTGTGCAGTACCAACTTTACTGGTTTGTGTCCATTGTTTACTACACTACTGTACTGTGCAGTACCTACTTCACTGGTTTGTATCCAGTCTTTACTACACTATTGTACTGTGTAGTACCTACTTTACTGGTTTGCATCCATTGTTTACTACGCTGCTGTACTGTGCAGTACCTAGTTTACTGGTTTGTATCCATTGTTTACTACGCTACTGTACTGTGCAGTACCTACTTGACTGGTTTGTGTTCATTGTTTACTACACTACTGTACTGTGCAGTACCAACTTTACTGGTTTGTGTTCATTGTTTACTACACTACTGTACTGAGCAGTACCTACTTTACTTTTTAGTATCCAGTGTTTACTACACTACTGTACTGTGCAGTACCTACTTTACTGGTTTGTGTCCATTGTTTACTACACTACTGTACTGTGCAATACATACGTTGCTGGTTTGTATCCATGGTTTACTACACTACTGTACTGTGCAGTACCTACTTTACTGGTTTGTATCCATTGTTTACTACAACTACTGCACTGCGTAGTACCTAATTTACTGGTTTGTATCCATTGTTTACTACGCTACTGTACTGTACAGTACCTAGATTACTGCTTGTGTCCATTGTTTACTACTGCTACTGTACTGTGCAGTACCTAGTTTACTGGTTTGTATCTATTGTTTACTACACCACTCTACTGTGCACTACCTAGTTTACTGGTTTGTATCCATTGTTTGCTACACTACTCTCATGTACAGTATCTGGTTTAGTGGTTTGTATCCATTGTTTACTACACTACTCTACTGTACAGTACCTAGTTTACTGGTTTGTATCCATTGTTTACTACACTACTGTACTGTGCAGTACCTAGTTTACTTGTTTGTGTTCATTGTTTACTACACTACTGTACTGTGCAGTACCTAGTTTACTGGTTTGTATCTATTGTTTACTACACTACTCTACAGTACAGTACTCAGTTTACTGGTTTGTATCCATTGTTTACTACTACTACTGTACTGCGTAGTACCTACTTGACTGGTTTGTGTTCATTGTTTACTACACTACTGTACTGTGCACTACCAACTTTACTGGTTTTTGTTCATTGTTTACTACACTACTGTACTGAGCAGTACCTACTTTACTTTTTAGTATCCAGTGTTTACTACACTACTGTACTGTGCAGTACCTACTTTACTGGTTTGTGTCCATTGTTTACTACACTACTGTACTGTGCAATACATACGTTACTGGTTTGTATCCATGGTTTACTACACTACTGTACTGAGCAGTACCTACTTTACTTTTTAGTATCCAGTGTTTACTACACTACTGTACTGTGCAGTACCTACTTTACTGGTTTGTGTCCATTGTTTACTACACTACTGTACTGTGCAATACATACGTTACTGGTTTGTATCCATGGTTTACTAAACTACTGTACTGTGCAGTACCTAGTTTTCTGGTTTGTATCCATTGTTTATTACACTACTGTACTGTGCAATACATACGTTACTGGTTTGTATCCATGGTTTACTACACTACTGTACTGTGCAGTACCTACTTTACTGGTTTGTATCCATTGTTTACTACACTACTGTACTGTGCAGTACCTAATTTACTGGTTTGTATCCATTGTTTACTACACTACTCTACTGTACAGTACCTAGTTTACTGGTTTGTATCCATTGTTTACTAAACTACTGTACTGTGCAGTACCTACTTTACTGTTTTGTGTTCATTGTTTATTACACTAATGTACTGTGCAGTACCTACTTTACTGGTTTGTGTCCATTGTTTACTACACTACTGTACTGTGCAGTACCTACTTCACTGGTTTGTATCCAGTCTTTACTACACTATTGTACTGCGTAGTACCTACTTTACTGGTTTGTATCCATTGTTTACTACGCTGCTGTACTGTGCAGTACCTAGTTTACTGGTTTGTATCCAGTGTTTACTACGCTACTGTACTGTGCAGTACCTACTTAACTGGTTTGTGTCCATTGTCTACTACACTACTCTACTGTACAATACCTACTTTACTGGTTTGTATCCAGTGTTTACTACACTACTGTACTGTGCAGTACCTACTTTACTGGTTTGTGTCCATTGTCTACTACACTACTCTACTGTACAATACCTAATTTACTGGTTTGTATCCAGTGTTTACTACACTACTGTACTGTGCAGTACCTACTGTACTGTTTTTTGTCCATTGTTTACTACACTACTGTACTGTGCAGTACCTACTTTACTGGTTCGTATCCATTGTTTACTACACTACTGTACTGTGCAGTACCTACTTTACTGGTTTGTGTCCATTGTTTACTACACTACTGTACTGTGCACTACCTACTTTACTGGTTTGTGTCCATTGTTTACTACACTACTGTACTGTACAGTACCAACTTTACTGGTTTGTGTCCATTGTTTACTACACTACTGTACTGTGCAGTACCTACTTCACTGGTTTGTATCCAGTCTTTACTACACTACTGTACTGTGTAGTACCTACTTTACTGGTTTGCATCCATTGTTTACTACACTACTGTACTGTGCACTACCAACTTTACTGGTTTTTGTTCATTGTTTACTACACTACTGTACTGAGCAGTACCTACTTTACTTTTTAGTATCCAGTGTTTACTACACTACTGTACTGTGCAGTACCTACTTTACTGGTTTGTGTCCATTGTTTACTACACTACTGTACTGTGCAATACATACGTTACTGGTTTGTATCCATGGTTTACTACACTACTGTACTGAGCAGTACCTACTTTACTTTTTAGTATCCAGTGTTTACTACACTACTGTACTGTGCAGTACCTACTTTACTGGTTTGTGTCCATTGTTTACTACACTACTGTACTGTGCAATACATACGTTACTGGTTTGTATCCATGGTTTACTAAACTACTGTACTGTGCAGTACCTAGTTTTCTGGTTTGTATCCATTGTTTATTACACTACTGTACTGTGCAATACATACGTTACTGGTTTGTATCCATGGTTTACTACACTACTGTACTGTGCAGTACCTACTTTACTGGTTTGTATCCATTGTTTACTACACTACTGTACTGTGCAGTACCTAATTTACTGGTTTGTATCCATTGTTTACTACACTACTCTACTGTACAGTACCTAGTTTACTGGTTTGTATCCATTGTTTACTAAACTACTGTACTGTGCAGTACCTACTTTACTGTTTTGTGTTCATTGTTTATTACACTAATGTACTGTGCAGTACCTACTTTACTGGTTTGTGTCCATTGTTTACTACACTACTGTACTGTGCAGTACCTACTTCACTGGTTTGTATCCAGTCTTTACTACACTATTGTACTGCGTAGTACCTACTTTACTGGTTTGTATCCATTGTTTACTACGCTGCTGTACTGTGCAGTACCTAGTTTACTGGTTTGTATCCAGTGTTTACTACGCTACTGTACTGTGCAGTACCTACTTAACTGGTTTGTGTCCATTGTCTACTACACTACTCTACTGTACAATACCTACTTTACTGGTTTGTATCCAGTGTTTACTACACTACTGTACTGTGCAGTACCTACTTTACTGGTTTGTGTCCATTGTCTACTACACTACTCTACTGTACAATACCTAATTTACTGGTTTGTATCCAGTGTTTACTACACTACTGTACTGTGCAGTACCTACTGTACTGGTTTTTGTCCATTGTTTACTACACTACTGTACTGTGCAGTACCTACTTTACTGGTTCGTATCCATTGTTTACTACACTACTGTACTGTGCAGTACCTACTTTACTGGTTTGTGTCCATTGTTTACTACACTACTGTACTGTGCACTACCTACTTTACTGGTTTGTGTCCATTGTTTACTACACTACTGTACTGTACAGTACCAACTTTACTGGTTTGTGTCCATTGTTTACTACACTACTGTACTGTGCAGTACCTACTTCACTGGTTTGTATCCAGTCTTTACTACACTACTGTACTGTGTAGTACCTACTTTACTGGTTTGCATCCATTGTTTACTACGCTGCTGTACTGTGCAGTACCTAGTTTACTGGTTTGTATCCAGTGTTTACTACGCTACTGTACTGTGCAGTACCTACTTGACTGGTTTGTGTTCATTGTTTACTACACTACTGTACTGTGCAGTACCAACTTTACTGGTTTGTGTTCATTGTTTACTACACTACTGTACTGAGCAGTACCTACTTTACTTTTTAGTATCCAGTGTTTACTACACTACTGTACTGTGCATTACCTACTTTACTGGTTTGTGTCCATTGTTTACTACACTACTGTACTGTGCAATACATACGTTACTGGTTTGTATCCATGGTTTACTACACTACTGTACTGTGCAGTACCTACTTTACTGGTTTGTGTCCATTGTTTACTACACTACTGTACTGTGCAGTACCTACTTTACTGGTTTGTGTCCATTGTCTACTACACTACTGTACTGTGCAGTACCTAGTTTACTGGTCTGTATCTATTGTTTACTACACTACTGTACTGTGCAGTACCTACTGTACTGGTTTTTGTCCATTGTTTACTACACTACTGTACTGTGCAGTACCTACTTTACTGGTTCGTATCCATTGTTTACTACACTACTGTACTGTGCAGTACCTACTTTACTGGTTTATGTCCATTGTTTACTACACTACTGTACTGTGCAGTACCTACTTTACTGGTTTGTGTTCATTGTTTACTACACTACTGTACTGTGCAGTACCTACTTTACTGGTTTGTATCCATTGTTTACTACACTACTGTACTGTGCAGTACCTACTTTACTGGTTTGTATCCATTGTTTACTACACTAATGTACTGTGCAATACCTAATTTACTCGTTTGTATCCATTGTTTTCTACGCTACTCTACTGTACAGTACCTAGTTTACTGGTTTGTATCCATTGTTTACTAAACTACTGTACTGTGCAGTACCTACTCTACTGGTTTGTGTTCATTGTTTACTACACTACTGCACTGTGCAGTACCAACTTTACTGGTTTGTGTCCATTGTTTACTACACTACTGTACTGTGCAGTACCTACTTCACTGGTTTGTATCCAGTCTTTACTACACTATTGTACTGTGTAGTACCTACTTTACTGGTTTGCATCCATTGTTTACTACGCTGCTGTACTGTGCAGTACCTAGTTTACTGGTTTGTATCCAGTGTTTACTACGCTACTGTACTGTGCAGTACCTACTTGACTGGTTTGTGTTCATTATTTACTACACTACTGTACTGTGCAGTACCAACTTTACTGGTTTGTGTTCATTGTTTGCTACACTACTGTACTGAGCAGTACCTACTTTACTTTTTAGTATCCAGTGTTTACTACACTACTGTACTGTGCAGTACCTACTTTACTGGTTTGTGTCCATTGTTTACTACACTACTGTACTGTGCAGTACCTACTTTACTGGTTTGTATCCATTGTTTACTACACTACTGTACTGTGCAGTACCTACTTTACTGGTTTGTATCCATTGTTTACTACACTACTGTACTGTGCAGTACCTAATTTACTCGTTTGTATCCATTGTTTACTACGCTACTCTACTGTACAGTACCTAATTTACTGGTTTGGATCCATTGTTTACTAAACTACTGTACTGTGCAGTACCTACTCTACTGGCTTGTGTTCATTGTTTACTACACTACTGTACTGTGCAGTACCAACTTTACTGGTTTGTGTCCATTGTTTACTACACTACTGTACTGTGCAGTACCTACTTCACTGGTTTGTATCCAGTCTTTACTACACTATTGTACTGTGTAGTACCTACTTTACTGGTTTGCATCCATTGTTTACTACGCTGCTGTACTGTGCAGTACCTAGTTTACTGGTTTGTATCCAGTGTTTACTATGCTACTGTACTGTGCAGTACCTTCTTGACTGGTTTGTGTTCATTGTTTACTACACTACTGTACTGTGCAGTACCAACTTTACTGGTTTGTGTTCATTGTTTAGTACACTACTGTACTGAGCAGTACCTACTTTACTTTTTAGTATCCATTGTTTACTACACTACTGTACTGTGCACTACATAGTTTACTGGTTTGTATCCATTGTTTACTACACTACTCTACTGTACAGTAAATAGTTTACTGGTTTGTATCCATTGTTTACTACACTACTCTACTGTACAGTACCTAGTTTACTGGTTTGTATCCATTGTTTATTAAACTACTGTACTGTGCAGTACCTACTTTACTGGTTTGTGTTCATTGTTTATTACACTACTGTCCTGTGCACTACCAACTTTACTGGTTTTTGTTCATTGTTTACTACACTACTGTACTGAGCAGTACTTACTTTACTTTTTAGTATCCAGTGTTTACTACACTACTGTACTGTGCAGTACCTACTTTACTGGTTTGTGTCCATTGTTTACTACACTACTGTACTGTGCAATACATACGTTACTGGTTTGTATCCATGGTTTACTATACTACTGTACTGTGCAGTACCTAGTTTACTGGTTTGTATCTATTGTTTACTACACCACTCTACTGTACAGTACCTAGTTTACTGGTTTGTATCCATTGTATACTACTACTACTGTACTGCGTAGTACCTAATTTACTGGTTTGTATCCATTGTTTACTTCAATACTGTACTGTGCAGTACCTAGTTTACTGGTTTGTATCCATTGTTTATTACACTACTGTACTGTGCAGTACCTACTTTACTGGTTTGTGTCCATTGTCTACTACACTACTCTACTGTACAATACCTACTTTACTGGTTTGTATCCAGTGTTTACTACACTACTGTCCTGTGCAGTACCTACTTTACTGGTTCGTATCCATTGTTTACTACACTACTGTACTGTGCAATACCTACTTTACTGGTTTGTGTCCATTGTTTACTACACTACTGTACTGTGCAGTACCTACTTTACTGGTTTGTATCCATTGTTTACTACACTACTGTACTGTGCAGTACCTACTTTACTGGTTTGTATCCATTGTTTACTACACTACTGTACTGTGCAGTACCTAATTTACTGGTTTGTATCCATTGTTTACTACACTACTCTACTGTACAGTACCTAGTTTACTGGTTTGTATCCATTGTTTACTAAACTACTGTACTGTGCAGTACCTACTTTACTGGTTTATGTTCATTGTTTATTACACTACTGTACTGTGCAATACATACGTTACTGGTTTGCATCCAGTGTTTACTACACTACTGTACTGTGCAGTACCTACTTTACTGGTTTGTGTCCATTGTTTAATACACTACTGTACTGTGCAGTACCTACTTTACTGGTTTGTGTCCATTGTTTAATACACTACTGTATTGTGCAGTACCTACTTTACTGGTTTGTATCCATTGTTTACTACACTACTCTACTGTACAGTACCTACTTTACTGGTTTGTATCCACTGTTTACTACACTACTGTACTGTGCAGTACCTACTTTACTGGTTTGTGTCCATTGTTTACTACACTACTGTACTGTGCAGTACCTACTTTACTGGTTTGTGTCCATTGTCTACTACACTACTCTACTGTACAATACCTACTTTACTGGTTTGTATCCAGTGTTTACTACACTACTGTACTGTGCAGTACCTACTGTACTGGTTTTTGTCCATTGTTTACTACACTACTGTACTGTGCAGTACCTACTTTACTGGTTCGTATCCATTGTTTACTACACTACTGTACTGTGCAGTACCTACTTTACTGGTTTGTGTCCATTGTTTACTACACTACTGTACTGTGCAGTACCTACTTTACTGGTTTGTGTTCATTGTTTACTACACTACTGTACTGTGCAGTACCTACTTTACTGGTTTGTATCCATTGTTTACTACACTACTGTACTGTGCAGTACCTACTTTACTGGTTTGTATCCATTGTTTACTACACTAATGTACTGTGCAATACCTAATTTACTCGTTTGTATCCATTGTTTTCTACGCTACTCTACTGTACAGTACCTAGTTTACTGGTTTGTATCCATTATTTACTAAACTACTGTACTGTGCAGTACCTACTCTACTGGTTTGTGTTCATTGTTTACTACACTACTGCACTGTGCAGTACCAACTTTACTGGTTTGTGTCCATTGTTTACTACACTACTGTACTGTGCAGTACCTACTTCACTGGTTTGTATCCAGTCTTTACTACACTATTGTACTGTGTAGTACCTACTTTACTGGTTTGCATCCATTGTTTACTACGCTGCTGTACTGTGCAGTACCTAGTTTACTGGTTTGTATCCAGTGTTTACTACGCTACTGTACTGTGCAGTACCTACTTGACTGGTTTGTGTTCATTATTTACTACACTACTGTACTGTGCAGTACCAACTTTACTGGTTTGTGTTCATTGTTTGCTACACTACTGTACTGAGCAGTACCTACTTTACTTTTTAGTATCCAGTGTTTACTACACTACTGTACTGTGCAGTACCTACTTTACTGGTTTGTGTCCAGTGTTTACTACACTACTGTACTGTGCACTACCTAGTTTACTGGTTTGTATCCATTGTTTACTACACTACTCTACTGTACAGTAAATAGTTTACTGGTTTGTATCCATTGTTTACTACACTACTCTACTGTACAGTACCTAGTTTACTGGTTTGTATCCATTGTTTATTAAACTACTGTACTGTGCAGTACCTACTTTACTGGTTTGTGTTCATTGTTTATTACACTACTGTACTGTGCAGTACCAACTTTACTGGTTTGTGTCCATTGTTTACTACACTACTGTACTGTGCAGTACCTACTTTACTGGTTAGTATCCAGTGTTTACTACACTACTGTACTGTGCAGTACCTATTTCACTGGTTTGTATCCAGTCTTTACTACACTATTGTACTGTGTAGTACCTACTTTACTGGTTTGTATCCATTGTTTACTACGCTGCTGTACTGTGCAGTACCTAGTTTACTGGTCTGTATCCAGTGTTTACTACGCTACTTTACTGTGCAGTACCTACTTGACTGGTTTGTGTTCATTGTTTACTACACTACTGTACTGTGCAGTACCAACTTTACTGGTTTGTGTTCATTGTTTACTACACTACTGTACTGAGCAGTACCTACTTTACTTTTTAGTATCCAGTGTTTACTACACTACTGTACTGTGCAGTACCTAGTTTACTGGTTTGTGTCCATTGTTTACTACACTACTGTACTGTGCAATACATACGTTACTGGTTTGTATCCATGGTTTACTACACTACCGTATTGTGCAGTACCTACTTTACTGGTTTGTGTCCATTGTTTACTACACTGCTGTACTGTGCAGTACCTACTTTACTGGTTTGTGTTCATTGTTTACTACAGTACTGTACTGTGCAGTACCTAGTTTACTGGTTTGTATCTCTTGTTTACTACACCACTCTACTGTACAGTACCTAGTTTACTGGTTTGTATCCATTGTTTACTACTACTACTGTACTGCGTAGTACGTAATTTACTGGTTTGTATCCATTGTTTACTACGCTACTGTACTGCACAGTACCTAGATTACTGCTTGTGTCCATTGTTTACTACTGCTACTGTACTGTGCAGTACCTACTTTACTGGTTTGTGTCTATTGTTTTCTACAAAACTGTACTGTGCAGTACCTACTTTACTGGTTAGTATCCATTGTTTACAACACTGCTGTACTGTGCAGTACCTAGTTTACTGGTTTGTATCTATTGTTTACTACACTACTGTACTGTACAGGTACCTAGTTTACTGGTTTGTATGCATTGTTTACTACTGTACTGTGCAGTACCTACTTTACTGGTTTGTATCCATTGTTTACTACACTACTGTACTGTGCAGTACCTACTTTACTGGTTTGTATCCATTGTTTACTACACTAATGTACTGTGCAATACCTAATTTACTCGTTTGTATCCATTGTTTTCTACGCTACTCTACTGTACAGTACCTAGTTTACTGGTTTGTATCCATTGTTTACTAAACTACTGTACTGTGCAGTACCTACTCTACTGGTTTGTGTTCATTGTTTACTACACTACTGCACTGTGCAGTACCAACTTTACTGGTTTTTGTCCATTGTTTACTACACTACTGTACTGTGCAGTACCTACTTCACTGGTTTGTGTCCAGTCTTTACTACACTATTGTACTGTGTAGTACCTACTTTACTGGTTTGCATCCATTGTTTACTACGCTGCTGTACTGTGCAGTACCTAGTTTACTGGTTTGTATCCAGTGTTTACTACGCTACTGTACTGTGCAGTACCTACTTGACTGGTTTGTGTTCATTATTTACTACACTACTGTACTGTGCAGTACCAACTTTACTGGTTTGTGTTCATTGTTTGCTACACTACTGTACTGAGCAGTACCTACTTTACTTTTTAGTATCCAGTGTTTACTACACTACTGTACTGTGCAGTACCTACTTTACTGGTTTGTGTCCATTGTTTACTACACTACTGTACTGTGCAGTACCTACTTTACTGGTTTGTATCCATTGTTTACTACACTACTTTACTGTGCAGTACCTACTTTACTGGTTTGTATCCATTGTTTACTACACTACTGTACTGTGCAGTACCTAATTTACTCGTTTGTATCCATTGTTTACTACGCTACTCTACTGTACAGTACCTAATTTACTGGTTTGGATCCATTGTTTACTAAACTACTGTACTGTGCAGTACCTACTCTACTGGTTTGTGTTCATTGTTTACTACACTACTGTACTGTGCAGTACCAACTTTACTGGTTTGTGTCCATTGTTTACTACACTATTGTACTGTGTAGTACCTACTTTACTGGTTTGCATCCATTGTTTACTACGCTGCTGTACTGTGCAGTACCTAGTTTACTGGTTTGTATCCAGTGTTTACTATGCTACTGTACTGTGCAGTACCTTCTTGACTGGTTTGTGTTCATTGTTTACTACACTACTGTACTGTGCAGTACCAACTTTACTGGTTTGTGTTCATTGTTTAGTACACTACTGTACTGAGCAGTACCTACTTTACTTTTTAGTATCCATTGTTTACTACACTACTGTACTGTGCACTACCTAGTTTACTGGTTTGTATCCATTGTTTACTACACTACTCTACTGTACAGTAAATAGTTTACTGGTTTGTATCCATTGTTTACTACACTACTCTACTGTACAGTACCTAGTTTACTGGTTTGTATCCATTGTTTATTAAACTACTGTACTGTGCAGTACCTACTTTACTGGTTTGTGTTCATTGTTTATTACACTACTGTCCTGTGCACTACCAACTTTACTGGTTTTTGTTCATTGTTTACTACACTACTGTACTGAGCAGTACTTACTTTACTTTTTAGTATCCAGTGTTTACTACACTACTGTACTGTGCAGTACCTACTTTACTGGTTTGTGTCCATTGTTTACTACACTACTGTACTGTGCAATACATACGTTACTGGTTTGTATCCATGGTTTACTACACTACTGTACTGTGCAGTACCTAGTTTACTGGTTTGTATCTATTGTTTACTACACCACTCTACTGTACAGTACCTAGTTTACTGGTTTGTATCCATTGTATACTACTACTACTGTACTGCGTAGTACCTAATTTACTGGTTTGTATCCATTGTTTACTTCAATACTGTACTGTGCAGTACCTAGTTTACTGGTTTGTATCCATTGTTTATTACACTACTGTACTGTGCAGTATCTACTTTACTGGTTTGTGTCCATTGTCTACTACACTACTCTACTGTACAATACCTACTTTACTGGTTTGTATCCAGTGTTTACTACACTACTGTCCTGTGCAGTACCTACTTTACTGGTTCGTATCCATTGTTTACTACACTACTGTACTGTGCAATACCTACTTTACTGGTTTGTGTCCATTGTTTACTACACTACTGTACTGTGCAGTACCTACTTTACTGGTTTGTATCCATTGTTTACTACACTACTGTCCTGTGCACTACCAACTTTACTGGTTTTTGTTCATTGTTTACTACACTACTGTACTGAGCAGTACCTACTTTACTTTTTAGTATCCAGTGTTTACTACACTACTGTACTGTGCAGTACCTACTTTACTGGTTTGTGTCCATTGTTTACTACACTACTGTACTGTGCAATACATACGTTACTGGTTTGTATCCATGGTTTACTACACTACTGTACTGTGCAGTACCTAGTTTACTGGTTTGTATCTATTGTTTACTACACCACTCTACTGTACAGTACCTAGTTTACTGGTTTTGTATCCATTGTATACTACTACTACTGTACTGCGTAGTACCTAATTTACTGGTTTGTATCCATTGTTTACTTCAATACTGTACTGTGCAGTACCTAGTTTACTGGTTTGTATCCATTGTTTATTACACTACTGTACTGTGCAGTACCTACTTTACTGGTTTGTGTCCATTGTCTACTACACTACTCTACTGTACAATACCTACTTTACTGGTTTGTATCCAGTGTTTACTACACTACTGTCCTGTGCAGTACCTACTTTACTGGTTCGTATCCATTGTTTACTACACTACTGTACTGTGCAATACCTACTTTACTGGTTTGTGTCCATTGTTTACTACACTACTGTGCTGTGCAGTACCTACTTTACTGGTTTGTATCCATTGTTTACTACACTACTGTACTGTGCAGTACCTACTTTACTGGTTTGTATCCATTGTTTACTACACTACTGTACTGTGCAGTACCTAATTTACTGGTTTGTATCCATTGTTTACTACACTACTCTACTGTACAGTACCTAGTTTACTGGTTTGTATCCATTGTTTACTAAACTACTGTACTGTGCAGTACCTACTTTACTGGTTTGTGTTCATTGTTTATTACACTACTGTACTGTGCAATACATACGTTACTGGTTTGCATCCAGTGTTTACTACACTACTGTACTGTGCAGTACCTACTTTACTGGTTTGTGTCCATTGTTTAATACACTACTGTACTGTAAAGTACCTACTTTACTGGTTTGTGTCCATTGTTTAATACACTACTGTACTGTGCAGTACCTACTTTACTGGTTTGTGTCCATTGTTTACTACACTACTGTATTGTGCAGTACCTACTTTACTGGTTTGTATCCATTGTTTACTACACTACTCTACTGTACAGTACCTACTTTACTGGTTTGTATCCACTGTTTACTACACTACTGTACTGTGCAGTACCTACTTTACTGGTTTGTGTCCATTGTTTACTACACTACTGTACTGTGCAGTACCTACTTTACTGGTTTGTGTCCATTGTCTACTACACTACTCTACTGTACAATACCTACTTTACTGGTTTGTATCCAGTGTTTACTACACTACTGTACTGTGCAGTACCTACTGTACTGGTTTTTGTCCATTGTTTACTACACTAATGTACTGTGCAGTACCTACTTTACTGGTTCGTATCCATTGTTTACTACACTACTGTACTGTGCAGTACCTACTTTACTGGTTTGTGTCCATTGTTTACTACACTACTGTACTGTGCAGTACCTACTTTACTGGTTTGTGTCCATTGTTTACTACACTACTGTACTGTGCAGTACCTACTTTACTGGTTTGTATCCATTGTTTACTACACTACTGTACTGTGCAGTACCTACTTTACTGGTTTGTATCCATTGTTTACTACACTACTGTACTGTGCAATACCTAATTTACTCGTTTGTATCCATTGTTTACTACGCTACTCTACTGTACAGTACCTAGTTTACTGGTTTGGATCCATTGTTTACTAAACTACTGTACTGTGCAGTACCTACTCTACTGGTTTGTGTTCATTGTTTACTACACTACTGTACTGTGCAGTACCTACTTCACTGGTTTGTATCCAGTCTTTACTACACTATTGTACTGTGTAGTACCTACTTTACTGGTTTGCATCCATTGTTTACTACGCTGCTGTACTGTGCAGTACCTAGTTTACTGGTTTGTATCCAGTGTTTACTACGCTACTGTACTGTGCAGTACCTACTTGACTGGTTTGTGTTCATTGTTTACTACATTACTGTACTGTGCAGTACCAACTTTACTGGTTTGTGTTCATTGTTTAGTACACTACTGTACTGAGCAGTACCTACTTTACTTTTCAGTATCCATTGTTTACTACACTACTGTACTGTGCACTACCTAGTTTACTGGTTTGTATCCATTGTTTACTACACTACTCTACTGTACAGTACATAGTTTACTGGTTTGTATCCATTGTTTACTACACTACTCTACTGTACAGTACCTAGTTTACTCGTTTGTATCCATTGTTTACTACGCTACTCTACTGTACATTACCTAGTTTACTGGTTTGCATCCATTGTTTACTAAACTACTGTACTGTGCAGTACCTACTCTACTGGTTTGTGTTCATTGTTTACTACACTACTGTACTGTGCAGTACCAACTTTACTGGTTTGTGTCCATTGTTTACTAGACTACTGTACTGTGCAGTACCTACTTCACTGGTTTGTATCCAGTCTTTACTACACTATTGTACTGTGTAGTACCTACTTTACTGGTTTGCATCCATTGTTTACTACGCTGCTGTACTGTGCAGTACCTAGTTTACTGGTTTGTATCCAGTGTTTACTACGCTACTGTACTGTGCAGTACCTACTTGACTGGTTTGTGTTCATTGTTTACTACACTACTGTACTGTGCAGTACCAACTTTACTGGTTTGTGTTCATTGTTTAGTACACTACTGTACTGAGCAGTACCTACTTTACTTTTTAGTATCCATTGTTTACTACACTACTGTACTGTGCACTACCTAGTTTACTGGTTTGTATCCATTGTTTACTACACTACTCTACTGTACAGTACATAGTTTACTGGGTTGTATCCATTGTTTACTACACTACTCTACTGTACAGTACCTAGTTTACTGGTTTGTATCCATTGTTTATTAAACTACTGTACTGTGCAGTACCTACTTTACTGGTTTGTGTTCATTGTTTATTACACTACTGTACTGTGCAGTACCAACTTTACTGGTTTGTGTCCATTGTTTACTACACTACTGTACTGTGCAGTACCTACTTTACTGGTTAGTATCCAGTGTTTACTACACTACTGTACTGTGCAGTACCTACTTCACTGGTTTGTATCCAGTCTTTACTACACTATTGTACTGTGTAGTACCTACTTTACTGGTTTGTGTTCATTGTTTACTACACTACTGTACTGTGCAGTACCAACTTTACTGGTTTGTGTTCATTGTTTACTACACTACTGTACTGTGCAGTACCTAGTTTACTGGTTTGTATCTATTGTTTACTACACTACTCTACTGTACAGTACTCAGTTTACTGGTTTGTATCCATTGTTTACTACTACTACTGTACTTGCTTAGTACCTACTTGACTGGTTTGTGTTCATTGTTTACTACACTACTGTCCTGTGCACTACCAACTTTACTGGTTTTTGTTCATTGTTTACTACACTACTGTACTGAGCAGTACCTACTTTACTTTTTAGTATCCAGTGTTTACTACACTACTGTACTGTGCAGTACCTACTTTACTGGTTTGTGTCCATTGTTTACTACACTACTGTACTGTGCAATACATACGTTACTGGTTTGTATCCATGGTTTACTACACTACTGTACTGTGCAGTACCTAGTTTACTGGTTTGTATCTATTGTTTACTACACCACTCTACTGTACAGTACCTAGTTTACTGGTTTGTATCCATTGTATACTACTACTACTGTACTGCGTAGTACCTAATTTACTGGTTTGTATCCATTGTTTACTTCAATACTGTACTGTGCAGTAACTAGTTTACTGGTTTGTATCCATTGTTTATTACACTACTGTACTGTGCAGTACCTACTTTACTGGTTTGTGTCCATTGTCTACTACACTACTCTACTGTACAATACCTACTTTACTGGTTTGTATCCAGTGTTTACTACACTACTGTCCTGTGCAGTACCTACTTTACTGGTTCGTATCCATTGTTTACTACACTACTGTACTGTGCAATACCTACTTTACTGGTTTGTGTCCATTGTTTACTACACTACTGTACTGTGCAGTACCTACTTTACTGGTTTGTATCCATTGTTTACTACATTACTGTACTGTGCAGTACCTACTTTACTGGTTTGTATCCATTGTTTACTACACTACTGTACTGTGCAGTACCTAATTTACTGGTTTGTATCCATTGTTTACTACACTACTCTACTGTACAGTACCTAGTTTACTGGTTTGTATCCATTGTTTACTAAACTACTGTACTGTGCAGTACCTACTTTACTGGTTTGTGTTCATTGTTTATTACACTACTGTACTGTGCAATACATACGTTACTGGTTTGCATCCAGTGTTTACTACACTACTGTACTGTGCAGTACCTACTTTACTGGTTTGTGTCCATTGTTTAATACACTACGGTACTGTGCAGTACCTACTTTACTGGTTTGTGTCCATTGTTTAATACACTACTGTACTGTGCAGTACCTAATTTACTGGTTTGTGTCCATTGTTTACTACACTACTGTATTGTGCAGTACCTACTTTACTGGTTTGTATCCATTGTTTACTACACTACTCTACTGTACAGTACCTACTTTACTGGTTTGTATCCACTGTTTACTACACTACTGTACTGTGCAGTACCTACTTTACTGGTTTGTGTCCATTGTTTACTACACTACTGTACTGTGCAGTACCTACTTTACTGGTTCGTATCCATTGTTTACTACACTACTGTACTGTGCAGTACCTACTTTACTGGTTTGTGTCCATTGTTTACTACACTACTGTACTGTGCAGTACCTACTTTACTGGTTTGTGTCCATTGTTTACTACACTACTGTACTGTGCAGTACCTACTTTACTGGTTTGTATCCATTGTTTACTACACTACTGTACTTTGCAGTACCTACTTTACTGGTTTGTATCCATTGTTTGCTACACTACTGTACTGAGCAGTACCTACTTTACTTTTTAGTATCCAGTGTTTACTACACTACTGTACTGTGCAGTACCTACTTTACTGGTTTGTGTCCATTGTTTACTACACTACTGTACTGTGCAGTACCTACTTTACTGGTTTGTATCCATTGTTTACTACACTACTGTACTGTGCAGTACCTACTTGACTGGTTTGTGTTCATTATTTACTACACTACTGTACTGTGCAGTACCAACTTTACTGGTTTGTGTTCATTGTTTGCTACACTACTGTACTGAGCAGTACCTACTTTACTTTTTAGTATCCAGTGTTTACTACACTACTGTACCGTGCAGTACCTACTTTACTGGTTTGTGTCCATTGTTTACTACACTACTGTACTGTGCAATACCTACTTTACTGGTTTGTATCCATTGTTTACTACACTACTGTACTGTGCAGTACCTACTTTACTGGTTTGTATCCATTGTTTACTACACTACTGTACTGTGCAGTACCTAATTTACTCGTTTGTATCCATTGTTTACTACGCTACTCTACTGTACAGTACCTAGTTTACTGGTTTGGATCCATTGTTTACTAAACTACTGTACTGTGCAGTACCTACTCTACTGGTTTGTGTTCATTGTTTACTACACTACTGTACTGTGCAGTACCAACTTTACTGGATTGTGTCCATTGTTTACTATACTACTGTACTGTGCAGTACCTACTTCACTGGTTTGTATCCAGTCTTTACTACACTGTTGTACTGTGTAGTACCTGCTTTACTGGTTTGCATCCATTGTTTACTACGCTGCTGTACTGTGCAGTACCTAGTTTACTGGTTTGTATCCAGTGTTTACTACGCTACTGTACTGTGCAGTACCTACTTGACTGGTTTGTGTTCATTGTTTACTACACTACTGTACTGTGCAGTACCAACTTTACTGGTTTGTGTTCATTGTTTAGTACACTACTGTACTGAGCAGTACCTACTTTACTTTTTAGTATCCATTGTTTACTACACTACTGTACTGTGCACTACCTAGTTTACTGGTTTGTATCCATTGTTTACTACACTACTATACTGTACAGTACATAGTTTACTGGTTTGTATCCATTGTTTACTACACTACTCTACTGTACAGTACCTAGTTTACTGGTTTGTATCCATTGTTTATTAAACTACTGTACTGTGCAGTACCTACTTTACTGGTTTGTGTTCATTGTTTATTACACTACTGTACTGTGCAGTACCAACTCTACTGGTTTGTGTCCATTGTTTACTACACTACTGTACTGTGCAGTACTTACTTTACTGGTTAGTATCCAGTGTTTACTACACTACTGTACTGTGCAGTACCTACTTCACTGGTTTGTATCCAGTCTTTACTACACTATTGTACTGTGTAGTACCTACTTTACTGGTTTGTATCCATTGTTTACTACGCTGCTGTACTGTGCAGTACCTAGTTTACTGGTCTGTATCCAGTGTTTACTACGCTACTTTACTGTGCAGTACCTACTTGACTGGTTTGTGTTCATTGTTTACTACACTACTGTACTGTGCAGTACCAACTTTACTGGTTTGTATCCATTGTTTACTACACTACTGTACTGTGCAGTACCTACTTTACTGGTTTGTGTCCATTGTTTAATACACTACTGTACTGTGCAGTACCTACTTTACTGGTTTGTGTCCATTGTTTAATACACTACTGTATTGTGCAGTACCTACTTTACTGGTTTGTATCCATTGTTTACTACACTACTCTACTGTACAGTACCTACTTTACTGGTTTGTATCCACTGTTTACTACACTACTGTACTGTGCAGTACCTACTTTACTGGTTTGTGTCCATTGTTTACTACACTACTGTACTGTGCAGTACCTACTTTACTGGTTTGTGTCCATTGTCTACTACACTACTCTACTGTACAATACCTACTTTACTGGTTTGTATCCAGTGTTTACTACACTACTGTACTGTGCAGTACCTACTGTACTGGTTTTTGTCCATTGTTTACTACACTACTGTACTGTGCAGTACCTACTTTACTGGTTCGTATCCATTGTTTACTACACTACTGTACTGTGCAGTACCTACTTTACTGGTTTATGTCCATTGTTTACTACACTACTGTACTGTGCAGTACCTACTTTACTGGTTTGTGTTCATTGTTTACTACACTACTGTACTGTGCAGTACCTACTTTACTGGTTTGTATCCATTGTTTACTACACTACTGTACTGTGCAGTACCTACTTTACTGGTTTGTATCCATTGTTTACTACACTAATGTACTGTGCAATACCTAATTTACTCGTTTGTATCCATTGTTTTCTACGCTACTCTACTGTGCAGTACCTACTTTACTGGTTTGTGTCCATTGTTTACTACACTACTGTACTGTGCAGTACCTACTTTACTGGTTTGTGTCCATTGTCTACTACACTACTCTACTGTACAATACCTACTTTACTGGTTTGTATCCAGTGTTTACTACACTACTGTACTGTGCAGTACCTACTGTACTGGTTTTTGTCCATTGTTTACTACACTACTGTACTGTGCAGTACCTACTTTACTGGTTCGTATCCATTGTTTACTACACTACTGTACTGTGCAGTACCTACTTTACTGGTTTATGTCCATTGTTTACTACACTACTGTACTGTGCAGTACCTACTTTACTGGTTTGTGTTCATTGTTTACTACACTACTGTACTGTGCAGTACCTACTTTACTGGTTTGTATCCATTGTTTACTACACTACTGTACTGTGCAGTACCTACTTTACTGGTTTGTATCCATTGTTTACTACACTAATGTACTGTGCAATACCTAATTTACTCGTTTGTATCCATTGTTTTCTACGCTACTCTACTGTGCAGTACCTACTTTACTGGTTTGTGTCCATTGTTTACTACACTACTGTACTGTGCAGTACCTACTTTACTGGTTTGTGTCCATTGTCTACTACACTACTCTACTGTACAATACCTACTTTACTGGTTTGTATCCAGTGTTTACTACACTACTGTACTGTGCAGTACCTACTGTACTGGTTTTTGTCCATTGTTTACTACACTACTGTACTGTGCAGTACCTACTTTACTGGTTCGTATCCATTGTTTACTACACTACTGTACTGTGCAGTACCTACTTTACTGGTTTATGTCCATTGTTTACTACACTACTGTACTGTGCAGTACCTACTTTACTGGTTTGTGTTCATTGTTTACTACACTACTGTACTGTGCAGTACCTACTTTACTGGTTTGTATCCATTGTTTACTACACTACTGTACTGTGCAGTACCTACTTTACTGGTTTGTATCCATTGTTTACTACACTAATGTACTGTGCAATACCTAATTTACTCGTTTGTATCCATTGTTTTCTACGCTACTCTACTGTACAGTACCTAGTTTACTGGTTTGTATCCATTGTTTACTAAACTACTGTACTGTGCAGTACCTACTCTACTGGTTTGTGTTCATTGTTTACTACACTACTGCACTGTGCAGTACCAACTTTACTGGTTTGTGTCCATTGTTTACTACACTACTGTACTGTGCAGTACCTACTTCACTGGTTTGTATCCAGTCTTTACTACACTATTGTACTGTGTAGTACCTACTTTACTGGTTTGCATCCATTGTTTACTACGCTGCTGTACTGTGCAGTACCTAGTTTACTGGTTTGTATCCAGTGTTTACTACGCTACTGTACTGTGCAGTACCTACTTGACTGGTTTGTGTTCATTATTTACTACACTACTGTACTGTGCAGTACCAACTTTACTGGTTTGTGTTCATTGTTTGCTACACTACTGTACTGAGCAGTACCTACTTTACTTTTTAGTATCCAGTGTTTACTACACTACTGTACTGTGCAGTACCTACTTTACTGGTTTGTGTCCATTGTTTACTACACTACTGTACTGTGCAGTACCTACTTTACTGGTTTGTATCCATTGTTTACTACACTACTGTACTGTGCAGTACCTACTTTACTGGTTTGTATCCATTGTTTACTACACTACTGTACTGTGCAGTACCTAATTTACTCGTTTGTATCCATTGTTTACTACGCTACTCTACTGTACAGTACCTAATTTACTGGTTTGGATCCATTGTTTACTAAACTACTGTACTGTGCAGTACCTACTCTACTGGCTTGTGTTCATTGTTTACTACACTACTGTACTGTGCAGTACCAACTTTACTGGTTTGTGTCCATTGTTTACTACACTACTCTACTGTACAGTACATAGTTTACTGGTTTGTATCCATTGTTTACTACACTACTCTACTGTACAGTACCTAGTTTACTGGTTTGTATCCATTGTTTATTAAACTACTGTACTGTGCAGTACCTACTTTACTGGTTTGTGTTCATTGTTTATTACACTACTGTACTGTGCAGTACCAACTTTACTGGTTTGTGTCCATTGTTTACTACACTACTGTACTGTGCAGTACCTACTTTACTGGTTAGTATCCAGTGTTTACTACACTACTGTACTGTGCAGTACCTACTTCACTGGTTTGTATCCAGTCTTTACTACACTATTGTACTGTGTAGTACCTACTTTACTGGTTTGTATCCATTGTTTACTACGCTGCTGTACTGTGCAGTACCTAGTTTACTGGTCTGTATCCAGTGTTTACTACGCTACTTTACTGTGCAGTACCTACTTGACTGGTTTGTGTTCATTGTTTACTACACTACTGTACTGTGCAGTACCAACTTTACTGGTTTGTATCCATTGTTTACTACACTACTGTACTGTGCAGTACCTACTTTACTGGTTTGTGTCCATTGTTTAATACACTACTGTACTGTGCAGTACCTACTTTACTGGTTTGTGTCCATTGTTTAATACACTACTGTATTGTGCAGTACCTACTTTACTGGTTTGTATCCATTGTTTACTACACTACTCTACTGTACAGTACCTACTTTACTGGTTTGTATCCACTGTTTACTACACTACTGTACTGTGCAGTACCTACTTTACTGGTTTGTGTCCATTGTTTACTACACTACTGTACTGTGCAGTACCTACTTTACTGGTTTGTGTCCATTGTCTACTACACTACTCTACTGTACAATACCTACTTTACTGGTTTGTATCCAGTGTTTACTACACTACTGTACTGTGCAGTACCTACTGTACTGGTTTTTGTCCATTGTTTACTACACTACTGTACTGTGCAGTACCTACTTTACTGGTTCGTATCCATTGTTTACTACACTACTGTACTGTGCAGTACCTACTTTACTGGTTTATGTCCATTGTTTACTACACTACTGTACTGTGCAGTACCTACTTTACTGGTTTGTGTTCATTGTTTACTACACTACTGTACTGTGCAGTACCTACTTTACTGGTTTGTATCCATTGTTTACTACACTACTGTACTGTGCAGTACCTACTTTACTGGTTTGTATCCATTGTTTACTACACTAATGTACTGTGCAATACCTAATTTACTCGTTTGTATCCATTGTTTTCTACGCTACTCTACTGTACAGTACCTAGTTTACTGGTTTGTATCCATTGTTTACTAAACTACTGTACTGTGCAGTACCTACTCTACTGGTTTGTGTTCATTGTTTACTACACTACTGCACTGTGCAGTACCAACTTTACTGGTTTGTGTCCATTGTTTACTACACTACTGTACTGTGCAGTACCTACTTCACTGGTTTGTATCCAGTCTTTACTACACTATTGTACTGTGTAGTACCTACTTTACTGGTTTGCATCCATTGTTTACTACGCTGCTGTACTGTGCAGTACCTAGTTTACTGGTTTGTATCCAGTGTTTACTACGCTACTGTACTGTGCAGTACCTACTTGACTGGTTTGTGTTCATTATTTACTACACTACTGTACTGTGCAGTACCAACTTTACTGGTTTGTGTTCATTGTTTGCTACACTACTGTACTGAGCAGTACCTACTTTACTTTTTAGTATCCAGTGTTTACTACACTACTGTACTGTGCAGTACCTACTTTACTGGTTTGTGTCCATTGTTTACTACACTACTGTACTGTGCAGTACCTACTTTACTGGTTTGTATCCATTGTTTACTACACTACTGTACTGTGCAGTACCTACTTTACTGGTTTGTATCCATTGTTTACTACACTACTGTACTGTGCAGTACCTAATTTACTCGTTTGTATCCATTGTTTACTACGCTACTCTACTGTACAGTACCTAATTTACTGGTTTGGATCCATTGTTTACTAAACTACTGTACTGTGCAGTACCTACTCTACTGGCTTGTGTTCATTGTTTACTACACTACTGTACTGTGCAGTACCAACTTTACTGGTTTGTGTCCATTGTTTACTACACTACTGTACTGTGCAGTACCTACTTCACTGGTTTGTATCCAGTCTTTACTACACTATTGTACTGTGTAGTACCTACTTTACTGGTTTGCATCCATTGTTTACTACGCTGCTGTACTGTGCAGTACCTAGTTTACTGGTTTGTATCCAGTGTTTACTATGCTACTGTACTGTGCAGTACCTTCTTGACTGGTTTGTGTTCATTGTTTACTACACTACTGTACTGTGCAGTACCAACTTTACTGGTTTGTGTTCATTGTTTAGTACACTACTGTACTGAGCAGTACCTACTTTACTTTTTAGTATCCATTGTTTACTACACTACTGTACTGTGCACTACCTAGTTTACTGGTTTGTATCCATTGTTTACTACACTACTCTACTGTACAGTAAATAGTTTACTGGTTTGTATCCATTGTTTACTACACTACTCTACTGTACAGTACCTAGTTTACTGGTTTGTATCCATTGTTTATTAAACTACTGTACTGTGCAGTACCTACTTTACTGGTTTGTGTTCATTGTTTATTACACTACTGTCCTGTGCACTACCAACTTTACTGGTTTTTGTTCATTGTTTACTACACTACTGTACTGAGCAGTACTTACTTTACTTTTTAGTATCCAGTGTTTACTACACTACTGTACTGTGCAGTACCTACTTTACTGGTTTGTGTCCATTGTTTACTACACTACTGTACTGTGCAATACATACGTTACTGGTTTGTATCCATGGTTTTCTATACTACTGTACTGTGCAGTACCTAGTTTACTGGTTTGTATCTATTGTTTACTACACCACTCTACTGTACAGTACCTAGTTTACTGGTTTGTATCCATTGTATACTACTACTACTGTACTGCGTAGTACCTAATTTACTGGTTTGTATCCATTGTATACTACTACTACTGTACTGCGTAGTACCTAATTTACTGGTTTGTATCCATTGTTTACTTCAATACTGTACTGTGCAGTACCTACTTTACTGGTTTGTATCCATTGTTTACTACATTACTGTACTGTGCAGTACCTACTTTACTGGTTTGTATCCATTGTTTACTACACTACTGTACTGTGCAGTACCTAATTTACTGGTTTGTATCCATTGTTTACTACACTACTCTACTGTACAGTACCTAGTTTACTGGTTTGTATCCATTGTTTACTAAACTACTGTACTGTGCAGTACCTACTTTACTGGTTTGTGTTCATTGTTTATTACACTACTGTACTGTGCAATACATACGTTACTGGTTTGCATCCAGTGTTTACTACACTACTGTACTGTGCAGTACCTACTTTACTGGTTTGTGTCCATTGTTTAATACACTACGGTACTGTGCAGTACCTACTTTACTGGTTTGTGTCCATTGTTTAATACACTACTGTACTGTGCAGTACCTAATTTACTGGTTTGTGTCCATTGTTTACTACACTACTGTATTGTGCAGTACCTACTTTACTGGTTTGTATCCATTGTTTACTACACTACTCTACTGTACAGTACCTACTTTACTGGTTTGTATCCACTGTTTACTACACTACTGTACTGTGCAGTACCTACTTTACTGGTTTGTGTCCATTGTTTACTACACTACTGTACTGTGCAGTACCTACTTTACTGGTTCGTATCCATTGTTTACTACACTACTGTACTGTGCAGTACCTACTTTACTGGTTTGTGTCCATTGTTTACTACACTACTGTACTGTGCAGTACCTACTTTACTGGTTTGTGTCCATTGTTTACTACACTACTGTACTGTGCAGTACCTACTTTACTGGTTTGTATCCATTGTTTACTACACTACTGTACTTTGCAGTACCTACTTTACTGGTTTGTATCCATTGTTTACTACACTACTGTACTGTGCAATACCAAATTTACTCGTTTGTATCCATTGTTTACTACGCTACTCTACTGTACAGTACCTAGTTTACTGGTTTGTATCCATTGTTTACTAAACTACTGTACTGTGCAGTACCTACTCTACTGGTTTGTGTTCATTGTTTACTACACTACTGCACTGTGCAGTACTTACTTCACTGGTTTGTATCCAGTCTTTACTACACTATTGTACTGTGTAGTACCTACTTTATTGGTTTGCATCCATTGTTTACTACGCTGCTGTACTGTGCAGTACCTAGTTTACTGGTTTGTATCCAGTGTTTACTACGCTACTGTACTGTGCAGTACCTACTTGACTGGTTTGTGTTCATTATTTACTACACTACTGTACTGTGCAGTACCAACTTTACTGGTTTGTGTTCATTGTTTGCTACACTACTGTACTGAGCAGTACCTACTTTACTTTTTAGTATCCAGTGTTTACTACACTACTGTACTGTGCAGTACCTACTTTACTGGTTTGTGTCCATTGTTTACTACACTACTGTACTGTGCAATACCTACTTTACTGGTTTGTATCCATTGTTTACTACACTACTGTACTGTGCAGTACCTACTTTACTGGTTTGTATCCATTGTTTACTACACTACTGTACTGTGCAGTACCTAATTTACTCGTTTGTATCCATTGTTTACTACGCTACTCTACTGTACAGTACCTAGTTTACTGGTTTGGATCCATTGTTTACTAAACTACTGTACTGTGCAGTACCTACTCTACTGGTTTGTGTTCATTGTTTACTACACTACTGTACTGTGCAGTACCAACTTTACTGGATTGTGTCCATTGTTTACTATACTACTGTACTGTGCAGTACCTACTTCACTGGTTTGTATCCAGTCTTTACTACACTGTTGTACTGTGTAGTACCTGCTTTACTGGTTTGCATCCATTGTTTACTACGCTGCTGTACTGTGCAGTACCTAGTTTACTGGTTTGTATCCAGTGTTTACTACGCTACTGTACTGTGCAGTACCTACTTGACTGGTTTGTGTTCATTGTTTACTACACTACTGTACTGTGCAGTACCAACTTTACTGGTTTGTGTTCATTGTTTAGTACACTACTGTACTGAGCAGTACCTACTTTACTTTTTAGTATCCATTGTTTACTACACTACTGTACTGTGCACTACCTAGTTTACTGGTTTGTATCCATTGTTTACTACACTACTATACTGTACAGTACATAGTTTACTGGTTTGTATCCATTGTTTACTACACTACTCTACTGTACAGTACCTAGTTTACTGGTTTGTATCCATTGTTTATTAAACTACTGTACTGTGCAGTACCTACTTTACTGGTTTGTGTTCATTGTTTATTACACTACTGTACTGTGCAGTACCAACTTTACTGGTTTGTGTCCATTGTTTACTACACTACTGTACTGTGCAGTACTTACTTTACTGGTTAGTATCCAGTGTTTACTACACTACTGTACTGTGCAGTACCTACTTCACTGGTTTGTATCCAGTCTTTACTACACTATTGTACTGTGTAGTACCTACTTTACTGGTTTGTATCCATTGTTTACTACGCTGCTGTACTGTGCAGTACCTAGTTTACTGGTCTGTATCCAGTGTTTACTACGCTACTTTACTGTGCAGTACCTACTTGACTGGTTTGTGTTCATTGTTTACTACACTACTGTACTGTGCAGTACCAACTTTACTGGTTTGTATCCATTGTTTACTACACTACTGTACTGTGCAGTACCTACTTTACTGGTTTGTGTCCATTGTTTAATACACTACTGTACTGTGCAGTACCTACTTTACTGGTTTGTGTCCATTGTTTAATACACTACTGTATTGTGCAGTACCTACTTTACTGGTTTGTATCCATTGTTTACTACACTACTCTACTGTACAGTACCTACTTTACTGGTTTGTATCCACTGTTTACTACACTACTGTACTGTGCAGTACCTACTTTACTGGTTTGTGTCCATTGTTTACTACACTACTGTACTGTGCAGTACCTACTTTACTGGTTTGTGTCCATTGTCTACTACACTACTCTACTGTACAATACCTACTTTACTGGTTTGTATCCAGTGTTTACTACACTACTGTACTGTGCAGTACCTACTGTACTGGTTTTTGTCCATTGTTTACTACACTACTGTACTGTGCAGTACCTACTTTACTGGTTCGTATCCATTGTTTACTACACTACTGTACTGTGCAGTACCTACTTTACTGGTTTATGTCCATTGTTTACTACACTACTGTACTGTGCAGTACCTACTTTACTGGTTTGTGTTCATTGTTTACTACACTACTGTACTGTGCAGTACCTACTTTACTGGTTTGTATCCATTGTTTACTACACTACTGTACTGTGCAGTACCTACTTTACTGGTTTGTATCCATTGTTTACTACACTAATGTACTGTGCAATACCTAATTTACTCGTTTGTATCCATTGTTTTCTACGCTACTCTACTGTACAGTACCTAGTTTACTGGTTTGTATCCATTGTTTACTAAACTACTGTACTGTGCAGTACCTACTCTACTGGTTTGTGTTCATTGTTTACTACACTACTGCACTGTGCAGTACCAACTTTACTGGTTTGTGTCCATTGTTTACTACACTACTGTACTGTGCAGTACCTACTTCACTGGTTTGTATCCAGTCTTTACTACACTATTGTACTGTGTAGTACCTACTTTACTGGTTTGCATCCATTGTTTACTACGCTGCTGTACTGTGCAGTACCTAGTTTACTGGTTTGTATCCAGTGTTTACTACGCTACTGTACTGTGCAGTACCTACTTGACTGGTTTGTGTTCATTATTTACTACACTACTGTACTGTGCAGTACCAACTTTACTGGTTTGTGTTCATTGTTTGCTACACTACTGTACTGAGCAGTACCTACTTTACTTTTTAGTATCCAGTGTTTACTACACTACTGTACTGTGCAGTACCTACTTTACTGGTTTGTGTCCATTGTTTACTACACTACTGTACTGTGCAGTACCTACTTTACTGGTTTGTATCCATTGTTTACTACACTACTGTACTGTGCAGTACCTACTTTACTGGTTTGTATCCATTGTTTACTACACTACTGTACTGTGCAGTACCTAATTTACTCGTTTGTATCCATTGTTTACTACGCTACTCTACTGTACAGTACCTAATTTACTGGTTTGGATCCATTGTTTACTAAACTACTGTACTGTGCAGTACCTACTCTACTGGCTTGTGTTCATTGTTTACTACACTACTGTACTGTGCAGTACCAACTTTACTGGTTTGTGTCCATTGTTTACTACACTACTCTACTGTACAGTACATAGTTTACTGGTTTGTATCCATTGTTTACTACACTACTCTACTGTACAGTACCTAGTTTACTGGTTTGTATCCATTGTTTATTAAACTACTGTACTGTGCAGTACCTACTTTACTGGTTTGTGTTCATTGTTTATTACACTACTGTACTGTGCAGTACCAACTTTACTGGTTTGTGTCCATTGTTTACTACACTACTGTACTGTGCAGTACCTACTTTACTGGTTAGTATCCAGTGTTTACTACACTACTGTACTGTGCAGTACCTACTTCACTGGTTTGTATCCAGTCTTTACTACACTATTGTACTGTGTAGTACCTACTTTACTGGTTTGTATCCATTGTTTACTACGCTGCTGTACTGTGCAGTACCTAGTTTACTGGTCTGTATCCAGTGTTTACTACGCTACTTTACTGTGCAGTACCTACTTGACTGGTTTGTGTTCATTGTTTACTACACTACTGTACTGTGCAGTACCAACTTTACTGGTTTGTATCCATTGTTTACTACACTACTGTACTGTGCAGTACCTACTTTACTGGTTTGTGTCCATTGTTTAATACACTACTGTACTGTGCAGTACCTACTTTACTGGTTTGTGTCCATTGTTTAATACACTACTGTATTGTGCAGTACCTACTTTACTGGTTTGTATCCATTGTTTACTACACTACTCTACTGTACAGTACCTACTTTACTGGTTTGTATCCACTGTTTACTACACTACTGTACTGTGCAGTACCTACTTTACTGGTTTGTGTCCATTGTTTACTACACTACTGTACTGTGCAGTACCTACTTTACTGGTTTGTGTCCATTGTCTACTACACTACTCTACTGTACAATACCTACTTTACTGGTTTGTATCCAGTGTTTACTACACTACTGTACTGTGCAGTACCTACTGTACTGGTTTTTGTCCATTGTTTACTACACTACTGTACTGTGCAGTACCTACTTTACTGGTTCGTATCCATTGTTTACTACACTACTGTACTGTGCAGTACCTACTTTACTGGTTTATGTCCATTGTTTACTACACTACTGTACTGTGCAGTACCTACTTTACTGGTTTGTGTTCATTGTTTACTACACTACTGTACTGTGCAGTACCTACTTTACTGGTTTGTATCCATTGTTTACTACACTACTGTACTGTGCAGTACCTACTTTACTGGTTTGTATCCATTGTTTACTACACTAATGTACTGTGCAATACCTAATTTACTCGTTTGTATCCATTGTTTTCTACGCTACTCTACTGTACAGTACCTAGTTTACTGGTTTGTATCCATTGTTTACTAAACTACTGTACTGTGCAGTACCTACTCTACTGGTTTGTGTTCATTGTTTACTACACTACTGCACTGTGCAGTACCAACTTTACTGGTTTGTGTCCATTGTTTACTACACTACTGTACTGTGCAGTACCTACTTCACTGGTTTGTATCCAGTCTTTACTACACTATTGTACTGTGTAGTACCTACTTTACTGGTTTGCATCCATTGTTTACTACGCTGCTGTACTGTGCAGTACCTAGTTTACTGGTTTGTATCCAGTGTTTACTACGCTACTGTACTGTGCAGTACCTACTTGACTGGTTTGTGTTCATTATTTACTACACTACTGTACTGTGCAGTACCAACTTTACTGGTTTGTGTTCATTGTTTGCTACACTACTGTACTGAGCAGTACCTACTTTACTTTTTAGTATCCAGTGTTTACTACACTACTGTACTGTGCAGTACCTACTTTACTGGTTTGTGTCCATTGTTTACTACACTACTGTACTGTGCAGTACCTACTTTACTGGTTTGTATCCATTGTTTACTACACTACTGTACTGTGCAGTACCTACTTTACTGGTTTGTATCCATTGTTTACTACACTACTGTACTGTGCAGTACCTAATTTACTCGTTTGTATCCATTGTTTACTACGCTACTCTACTGTACAGTACCTAATTTACTGGTTTGGATCCATTGTTTACTAAACTACTGTACTGTGCAGTACCTACTCTACTGGCTTGTGTTCATTGTTTACTACACTACTGTACTGTGCAGTACCAACTTTACTGGTTTGTGTCCATTGTTTACTACACTACTGTACTGTGCAGTACCTACTTCACTGGTTTGTATCCAGTCTTTACTACAGTATTGTACTGTGTAGTACCTACTTTACTGGTTTGCATCCATTGTTTACTACGCTGCTGTACTGTGCAGTACCTAGTTTACTGGTTTGTATCCAGTGTTTACTATGCTACTGTACTGTGCAGTACCTTCTTGACTGGTTTGTGTTCATTGTTTACTACACTACTGTACTGTGCAGTACCAACTTTACTGGTTTGTGTTCATTGTTTAGTACACTACTGTACTGAGCAGTACCTACTTTACTTTTTAGTATCCATTGTTTACTACACTACTGTACTGTGCACTACCTAGTTTACTGGTTTGTATCCATTGTTTACTACACTACTCTACTGTACAGTAAATAGTTTACTGGTTTGTATCCATTGTTTACTACACTACTCTACTGTACAGTACCTAGTTTACTGGTTTGTATCCATTGTTTATTAAACTACTGTACTGTGCAGTACCTACTTTACTGGTTTGTGTTCATTGTTTATTACACTACTGTCCTGTGCACTACCAACTTTACTGGTTTTTGTTCATTGTTTACTACACTACTGTACTGAGCAGTACTTACTTTACTTTTTAGTATCCAGTGTTTACTACACTACTGTACTGTGCAGTACCTACTTTACTGGTTTGTGTCCATTGTTTACTACACTACTGTACTGTGCAATACATACGTTACTGGTTTGTATCCATGGTTTACTATACTACTGTACTGTGCAGTACCTAGTTTACTGGTTTGTATCTATTGTTTACTACACCACTCTACTGTACAGTACCTAGTTTACTGGTTTGTATCCATTGTATACTACTACTACTGTACTGCGTAGTACCTAATTTACTGGTTTGTATCCATTGTTTACTTCAATACTGTACTGTGCAGTACCTAGTTTACTGGTTTGTATCCATTGTTTATTACACTACTGTACTGTGCAGTACCTACTTTACTGGTTTGTGTCCATTGTCTACTACACTACTCTACTGTACAATACCTACTTTACTGGTTTGTATCCAGTGTTTACTACACTACTGTCCTGTGCAGTACCTACTTTACTGGTTCGTATCCATTGTTTACTACACTACTGTACTGTGCAATACCTACTTTACTGGTTTGTGTCCATTGTTTACTACACTACTGTACTGTGCAGTACCTACTTTACTGGTTTGTATCCATTGTTTACTACACTACTGTACTGTGCAGTACCTACTTTACTGGTTTGTATCCATTGTTTACTACACTACTGTACTGTGCAGTACCTAATTTACTGGTTTGTATCCATTGTTTACTACACTACTCTACTGTACAGTACCTAGTTTACTGGTTTGTATCCATTGTTTACTAAACTACTGTACTGTGCAGTACCTACTTTACTGGTTTATGTTCATTGTTTATTACACTACTGTACTGTGCAATACATACGTTACTGGTTTGCATCCAGTGTTTACTACACTACTGTACTGTGCAGTACCTACTTTACTGGTTTGTGTCCATTGTTTAATACACTACTGTACTGTGCAGTACCTACTTTACTGGTTTGTGTCCATTGTTTAATACACTACTGTATTGTGCAGTACCTACTTTACTGGTTTGTATCCATTGTTTACTACACTACTCTACTGTACAGTACCTACTTTACTGGTTTGTATCCACTGTTTACTACACTACTGTACTGTGCAGTACCTACTTTACTGGTTTGTGTCCATTGTTTACTACACTACTGTACTGTGCAGTACCTACTTTACTGGTTTGTGTCCATTGTCTACTACACTACTCTACTGTACAATACCTACTTTACTGGTTTGTATCCAGTGTTTACTACACTACTGTACTGTGCAGTACCTACTGTACTGGTTTTTGTCCATTGTTTACTACACTACTGTACTGTGCAGTACCTACTTTACTGGTTCGTATCCATTGTTTACTACACTACTGTACTGTGCAGTACCTACTTTACTGGTTTGTGTCCATTGTTTACTACACTACTGTACTGTGCAGTACCTACTTTACTGGTTTGTGTTCATTGTTTACTACACTACTGTACTGTGCAGTACCTACTTTACTGGTTTGTATCCATTGTTTACTACACTACTGTACTGTGCAGTACCTACTTTACTGGTTTGTATCCATTGTTTACTACACTAATGTACTGTGCAATACCTAATTTACTCGTTTGTATCCATTGTTTTCTACGCTACTCTACTGTACAGTACCTAGTTTACTGGTTTGTATCCATTATTTACTAAACTACTGTACTGTGCAGTACCTACTCTACTGGTTTGTGTTCATTGTTTACTACACTACTGCACTGTGCAGTACCAACTTTACTGGTTTGTGTCCATTGTTTACTACACTACTGTACTGTGCAGTACCTACTTCACTGGTTTGTATCCAGTCTTTACTACACTATTGTACTGTGTAGTACCTACTTTACTGGTTTGCATCCATTGTTTACTACGCTGCTGTACTGTGCAGTACCTAGTTTACTGGTTTGTATCCAGTGTTTACTACGCTACTGTACTGTGCAGTACCTACTTGACTGGTTTGTGTTCATTATTTACTACACTACTGTACTGTGCAGTACCAACTTTACTGGTTTGTGTTCATTGTTTGCTACACTACTGTACTGAGCAGTACCTACTTTACTTTTTAGTATCCAGTGTTTACTACACTACTGTACTGTGCAGTACCTACTTTACTGGTTTGTGTCCAGTGTTTACTACACTACTGTACTGTGCACTACCTAGTTTACTGGTTTGTATCCATTGTTTACTACACTACTCTACTGTACAGTAAATAGTTTACTGGTTTGTATCCATTGTTTACTACACTACTCTACTGTACAGTACCTAGTTTACTGGTTTGTATCCATTGTTTATTAAACTACTGTACTGTGCAGTACCTACTTTACTGGTTTGTGTTCATTGTTTATTACACTACTGTACTGTGCAGTACCAACTTTACTGGTTTGTGTCCATTGTTTACTACACTACTGTACTGTGCAGTACCTACTTTACTGGTTAGTATCCAGTGTTTACTACACTACTGTACTGTGCAGTACCTATTTCACTGGTTTGTATCCAGTCTTTACTACACTATTGTACTGTGTAGTACCTACTTTACTGGTTTGTATCCATTGTTTACTACGCTGCTGTACTGTGCAGTACCTAGTTTACTGGTCTGTATCCAGTGTTTACTACGCTACTTTACTGTGCAGTACCTACTTGACTGGTTTGTGTTCATTGTTTACTACACTACTGTACTGTGCAGTACCAACTTTACTGGTTTGTGTTCATTGTTTACTACACTACTGTACTGAGCAGTACCTACTTTACTTTTTAGTATCCAGTGTTTACTACACTACTGTACTGTGCAGTACCTAGTTTACTGGTTTGTGTCCATTGTTTACTACACTACTGTACTGTGCAATACATACGTTACTGGTTTGTATCCATGGTTTACTACACTACCGTATTGTGCAGTACCTACTTTACTGGTTTGTGTCCATTGTTTACTACACTGCTGTACTGTGCAGTACCTACTTTACTGGTTTGTGTTCATTGTTTACTACAGTACTGTACTGTGCAGTACCTAGTTTACTGGTTTGTATCTCTTGTTTACTACACCACTCTACTGTACAGTACCTAGTTTACTGGTTTGTATCCATTGTTTACTACTACTACTGTACTGCGTAGTACGTAATTTACTGGTTTGTATCCATTGTTTACTACGCTACTGTACTGCACAGTACCTAGATTACTGCTTGTGTCCATTGTTTACTACTGCTACTGTACTGTGCAGTACCTACTTTACTGGTTTGTGTCTATTGTTTTCTACAAAACTGTACTGTGCAGTACCTACTTTACTGGTTAGTATCCATTGTTTACAACACTGCTGTACTGTGCAGTACCTAGTTTACTGGTTTGTATCTATTGTTTACTACACTACTGTACTGTACAGGTACCTAGTTTACTGGTTTGTATGCATTGTTTACTACTGTACTGTGCAGTACCTACTTTACTGGTTTGTATCCATTGTTTACTACACTACTGTACTGTGCAGTACCTACTTTACTGGTTTGTATCCATTGTTTACTACACTAATGTACTGTGCAATACCTAATTTACTCGTTTGTATCCATTGTTTTCTACGCTACTCTACTGTACAGTACCTAGTTTACTGGTTTGTATCCATTGTTTACTAAACTACTGTACTGTGCAGTACCTACTCTACTGGTTTGTGTTCATTGTTTACTACACTACTGCACTGTGCAGTACCAACTTTACTGGTTTTTGTCCATTGTTTACTACACTACTGTACTGTGCAGTACCTACTTCACTGGTTTGTATCCAGTCTTTACTACACTATTGTACTGTGTAGTACCTACTTTACTGGTTTGCATCCATTGTTTACTACGCTGCTGTACTGTGCAGTACCTAGTTTACTGGTTTGTATCCAGTGTTTACTACGCTACTGTACTGTGCAGTACCTACTTGACTGGTTTGTGTTCATTATTTACTACACTACTGTACTGTGCAGTACCAACTTTACTGGTTTGTGTTCATTGTTTGCTACACTACTGTACTGAGCAGTACCTACTTTACTTTTTAGTATCCAGTGTTTACTACACTACTGTACTGTGCAGTACCTACTTTACTGGTTTGTGTCCATTGTTTACTACACTACTGTACTGTGCAGTACCTACTTTACTGGTTTGTATCCATTGTTTACTACACTACTGTACTGTGCAGTACCTACTTTACTGGTTTGTATCCATTGTTTACTACACTACTGTACTGTGCAGTACCTAATTTACTCGTTTGTATCCATTGTTTACTACGCTACTCTACTGTACAGTACCTAATTTACTGGTTTGGATCCATTGTTTACTAAACTACTGTACTGTGCAGTACCTACTCTACTGGTTTGTGTTCATTGTTTACTACACTACTGTACTGTGCAGTACCAACTTTACTGGTTTGTGTCCATTGTTTACTACACTATTGTACTGTGTAGTACCTACTTTACTGGTTTGCATCCATTGTTTACTACGCTGCTGTACTGTGCAGTACCTAGTTTACTGGTTTGTATCCAGTGTTTACTATGCTACTGTACTGTGCAGTACCTTCTTGACTGGTTTGTGTTCATTGTTTACTACACTACTGTACTGTGCAGTACCAACTTTACTGGTTTGTGTTCATTGTTTAGTACACTACTGTACTGAGCAGTACCTACTTTACTTTTTAGTATCCATTGTTTACTACACTACTGTACTGTGCACTACCTAGTTTACTGGTTTGTATCCATTGTTTACTACACTACTCTACTGTACAGTAAATAGTTTACTGGTTTGTATCCATTGTTTACTACACTACTCTACTGTACAGTACCTAGTTTACTGGTTTGTATCCATTGTTTATTAAACTACTGTACTGTGCAGTACCTACTTTACTGGTTTGTGTTCATTGTTTATTACACTACTGTCCTGTGCACTACCAACTTTACTGGTTTTTGTTCATTGTTTACTACACTACTGTACTGAGCAGTACTTACTTTACTTTTTAGTATCCAGTGTTTACTACACTACTGTACTGTGCAGTACCTACTTTACTGGTTTGTGTCCATTGTTTACTACACTACTGTACTGTGCAATACATACGTTACTGGTTTGTATCCATGGTTTACTACACTACTGTACTGTGCAGTACCTAGTTTACTGGTTTGTATCTATTGTTTACTACACCACTCTACTGTACAGTACCTAGTTTACTGGTTTGTATCCATTTTATACTACTACTACTGTACTGCGTAGTACCTAATTTACTGGTTTGTATCCATTGTTTACTTCAATACTGTACTGTGCAGTACCTAGTTTACTGGTTTGTATCCATTGTTTATTACACTACTGTACTGTGCAGTATCTACTTTACTGGTTTGTGTCCATTGTCTACTACACTACTCTACTGTACAATACCTACTTTACTGGTTTGTATCCAGTGTTTACTACACTACTGTCCTGTGCAGTACCTACTTTACTGGTTCGTATCCATTGTTTACTACACTACTGTACTGTGCAATACCTACTTTACTGGTTTGTGTCCATTGTTTACTACACTACTGTACTGTGCAGTACCTACTTTACTGGTTTGTATCCATTGTTTACTACACTACTGTACTGTGCAGTACCTACTTTACTGGTTTGTATCCATTGTTTACTACACTACTGTACTGTGCAGTACCTAATTTACTGGTTTGTATCCATTGTTTACTACACTACTCTACTGTACAGTACCTAGTTTACTGGTTTGTATCCATTGTTTACTAAACTACTGTACTGTGCAGTACCTACTTTACTGGTTTATGTTCATTGTTTATTACACTACTGTACTGTGCAATACATACGTTACTGGTTTGCATCCAGTGTTTACTACACTACTGTACTGTGCAGTACCTACTTTACTGGTTTGTGTCCATTGTTTAATACACTACTGTACTGTGCAGTACCTACTTTACTGGTTTGTGTCCATTGTTTAATACACTACTGTATTGTGCAGTACCTACTTTACTGGTTTGTATCCATTGTTTACTACACTACTCTACTGTACAGTACCTACTTTACTGGTTTGTATCCACTGTTTACTACACTACTGTACTGTGCAGTACCTACTTTACTGGTTTGTGTCCATTGTTTACTACACTACTGTACTGTGCAGTACCTACTTTACTGGTTTGTGTCCATTGTCTACTACACTACTCTACTGTACAATACCTACTTTACTGGTTTGTATCCAGTGTTTACTACACTACTGTACTGTGCAGTACCTACTGTACTGGTTTTTGTCCATTGTTTACTACACTACTGTACTGTGCAGTACCTACTTTACTGGTTCGTATCCATTGTTTACTACACTACTGTACTGTGCAGTACCTACTTTACTGGTTTGTGTCCATTGTTTACTACACTACTGTACTGTGCAGTACCTACTTTACTGGTTTGTGTTCATTGTTTACTACACTACTGTACTGTGCAGTACCTACTTTACTGGTTTGTATCCATTGTTTACTACACTACTCTACTGTACAGTAAATAGTTTACTGGTTTGTATCCATTGTTTACTACACTACTCTACTGTACAGTACCTAGTTTACTGGTTTGTATCCATTGTTTATTAAACTACTGTACTGTGCAGTACCTACTTTACTGGTTTGTGTTCATTGTTTATTACACTACTGTACTGTGCAGTACCAACTTTACTGGTTTGTGTCCATTGTTTACTACACTACTGTACTGTGCAGTACCTACTTTACTGGTTAGTATCCAGTGTTTACTACACTACTGTACTGTGCAGTACCTATTTCACTGGTTTGTATCCAGTCTTTACTACACTATTGTACTGTGTAGTACCTACTTTACTGGTTTGTATCCATTGTTTACTACGCTGCTGTACTGTGCAGTACCTAGTTTACTGGTCTGTATCCAGTGTTTACTACGCTACTTTACTGTGCAGTACCTACTTGACTGGTTTGTGTTCATTGTTTACTACACTACTGTACTGTGCAGTACCAACTTTACTGGTTTGTGTTCATTGTTTACTACACTACTGTACTGAGCAGTACCTACTTTACTTTTTAGTATCCAGTGTTTACTACACTACTGTACTGTGCAGTACCTAGTTTACTGGTTTGTGTCCATTGTTTACTACACTACTGTACTGTGCAATACATACGTTACTGGTTTGTATCCATGGTTTACTACACTACCGTATTGTGCAGTACCTACTTTACTGGTTTGTGTCCATTGTTTACTACACTGCTGTACTGTGCAGTACCTACTTTACTGGTTTGTGTTCATTGTTTACTACAGTACTGTACTGTGCAGTACCTAGTTTACTGGTTTGTATCTCTTGTTTACTACACCACTCTACTGTACAGTACCTAGTTTACTGGTTTGTATCCATTGTTTACTACTACTACTGTACTGCGTAGTACGTAATTTACTGGTTTGTATCCATTGTTTACTACGCTACTGTACTGCACAGTACCTAGATTACTGCTTGTGTCCATTGTTTACTACTGCTACTGTACTGTGCAGTACCTACTTTACTGGTTTGTGTCTATTGTTTTCTACAAAACTGTACTGTGCAGTACCTACTTTACTGGTTAGTATCCATTGTTTACAACACTGCTGTACTGTGCAGTACCTAGTTTACTGGTTTGTATCTATTGTTTACTACACTACTGTACTGTACAGTACCTAGTTTACTGGTTTGTATGCATTGTTTACTACTGTACTGTGCAGTACCTACTTTACTGGTTTGTATCCATTGTTTACCACTACTACTGTACTGCGAAGTTCCTAGTTTACTGGTTTGTATCCATTGTTTACTACACTACTGTACTGTACAGTACCTACTTTACTGGTTTGTGTCCATTGTTTACTACACTACTGTACTGTGCAGTACCTACTTTACTGGTTTGTGTCCATTGTCTACTACACTACTCTACTGTACAATACCTACTTTACTGGTTTGTATCCAGTGTTTACTACACTACTGTACTGTGCAGTACCTACTTTACTGGTTTGTATTCATTGTTTACTACACTACTGTACTGTGCAGTACCAACTTTACTGGTTTGTGTCCATTGTTTACTACACTACTGTACTGTGCAGTACCTACTTTACTGGTTAGTATCCAGTGTTTACTACACTACTGTACTGTGCAGTACCTACTTCACTGGTTTGTATCCAGTCTTTACTACACTATTGTACTGTGTAGTACCTACTTTACTGGTTTGCATCCATTGTTTACTACGCTGCTGTACTGTGCAGTACCTAGTTTAATGGTTTGTATCCAGTGTATACTACGCTACTGTACTGTGCAGTACCTACTTGACTGGTTTGTGTTCATTGTTTACTACACTACTGTACTGTGCAGTACCAACTTTACTGGTTTGTGTTCATTGTTTACTACACTACTCTACTGTACAGTACCTAGTTTACTTTTTAGTATCCAGTGTTTACTACACTACTGTACTGTGCAGTACCTACTTTACTTGTTGTGTCCATTGTTTACTACACTGCTGTACTGTGCAATACATACGTTACTGGTTTGCATCCAGTGTTTACTACACTATTGTACTGTGCAGTACCTACTTTACTGGTTTGTGTCCATTGTTTACTACACTACTGTACTGTGCAGTGCCTACTTTACTGGTTTGTGTCCATTGTTTACTACACTACTGTGCTGTGCAGTACCTACTTTACTGGTTTGTGTCCATTGTTTACTACACTACTGTATTGTGCAGTACCTACTTTACTGGTTTGTATCCATTGTTTACTACACTACTCTACTGTACAATACCTACTTTACTGGTTTGTATCCAGTCTTTTCTACACTATTGTACTGTGTAGTACCTACTTTACTGGTTTGCATCCATTGTTTACTACGCTGCTGTACTGTGCAGTACCTAGTTTACTGGTTTGTATCCAGTGTTTACTACGCTACTGTACTGTGCAGTACCTACTTGACTGGTTTGTGTTCATTATTTACTACACTACTGTACTGTGCAGTACCAACTTTACTGGTTTGTATTCATTGTTTGCTACACTATTGTACTGAGCAGTACCTACTTCACTTTTTAGTGTCCAGTGTTTACTACACTACTGTACTGTGCAGTACCTACTTTACTGGTTTGTGTCCATTGTTTACTACACTACTGTACTGTGCAGTACCTACTTTACTGGTTTGTATCCATTGTTTACTACACTACTGTACTGTGCAGTACCTTCCTTTCTGGTTTGTATCCATTGTTTACTACACTACTGTACTGTGCAGTACCTAATTTACTCGTTTGTATCCATTGTTTACTACGCTACTCTACTGTACAGCACCTAGTTTACTGGTTTGTATCCATTGTTTACTAAACTACTGTACTGTGCAGTACCTACTCTACTGGTTTGTGTTCATTGTTTACTACACTACTGTACTGTGCAGTACCAACTTTACTGGTTTGTGTCCATTGTTTACTACACTACTGTACTGTGCAGTACCTACTTCACTGGTTTGTATCCAGTCTTTACTACACTATTGTACTGTGTAGTACCTACTTTACTGGTTTGCATCCATTGTTTACTACGCTGCTGTACTGTGCAGTACCTAGTTTACTGGTTTGTATCCAGTGTTTACTACGCTACTGTACTGTGCAGTACCTACTTGACTGGTTTGTGTTCATTGTTTACTACACTACTGTACTGTGCAATACATACGTTACTGGTTTGTATCCATGGTTTACTACACTACTGTACTGTGCAGTACCTACTTTACTGGTTTGTGTCCATTGTTTACTACACTGCTGTACTGTGCAATACCTAATTTACTCGTTTGTATCCATTGTTTACTACGCTACTCTACTGTACAGTACCTAGTTTACTGGTTTGTATCCATTGTTTACTAAACTACTGTACTGTGCAGTACCTACTCTACTGGTTTGTGTTCATTGTTTACTACACTACTGTACTGTGCAGTACCAACTTTACTGGTTTGTGTCCATTGTTTACTACACTACTGTACTGTGCAGTACCTACTTCACTGGTTTGTATCCAGTCTTTACTACACTATTGTACTGTGTAGTACCTACTTTACTGGTTTGCATCCATTGTTTACAACGCTGTTGTACTGTGCAGTACCTAGTTTACTGGTTTGTATCCAGTGTTTACTACGCTACTGTACTGTGCAGTACCTACTTGACTGGTTTGTGTTCATTGTTTACTACACTACTGTACTGTGCAGTACCAACTTTACTGGTTTGTGTTCATTGTTTACTACACTACTGTACTGAGCAGTAACTACTTTACTTTTTAGTATCCAGTGTTTACTACACTACTGTACTGTGCAGTACCTACTTTACTGGTTTGTGTCCATTGTTTACTACACTACTGTACTGTGCAGTACCTACTTTACTGGTTTGTATCCATTGTTTACTACACTACTGTACTGTGCAGTACCTAATTTACTCGTTTGTTTCCATTGTTTACTACGCTACTCTACTGTACAGTACCTAGTTTACTGGTTTGTATCCATTGTTTACTAAACTACTGTACTGTGCAGTACCTACTCTACTGGTTTGTGTTCATTGTTTACTACACTACTGTACTGTGCAGTACCTACTTTACTGGTTTGTGTCCATTGTTTACTACACTACTGTACTGTGCAGTACCTACTTTACTGGTTTGTGTCCATTGTTTACTACACTACTGTATTGTGCAGTACCTACTTTACTGGTTTGTATCCATTGTTTACTACACTACTCTACTGTACAGTACCTACTTTACTGGTTTGTATCCAATGTTTACTACACTACTGTACTGTGCAGTACCTACTTTACTGGTTTGTGTCCATTGTTTACTACACTACTGTACTGTACAATACCTACTTTACTGGTTTGTATCCAGTGTTTACTACACTACTGTACTGTGCAGAACCTACTGTACTGGTTTTTGTCCATTGTTTACTACACTACTGTACTGTGCAGTACCTACTTTACTGGTTCGTATCCATTGTTTACTACACTACTGTACTGTGCAGTACCTACTTTACTGGTTTGTATCCATTGTTTACTACACTACTGTACTGTGCAATACCTAATTTACTCGTTTGTATCCATTGTTTACTACGCTACTCTACTGTACAGTACCTAGTTTACTGGTTTGTATCCATTGTTTACTAAACTACTGTACTGTGCAGTACCTACTCTACTGGTTTGTGTTCATTGTTTACTACACTACTGTACTGTGCAGTACCAACTTTACTGGTTTGTGTCCATTGTTTACTACACTACTGTACTGTGCAGTACCTAATTCACTGGTTTGTATCCAGTCTTTACTACACTATTGTACTGTGTAGTACCTACTTTACTGGTTTGCATCCATTGTTTACTACGCTGCTGTACTGTGCAGTACCTAGTTTACTGGTTTGTATCCAGTGTTTACTACGCTACTGTACTGTGCAGTACCTACTTGACTGGTTTGTGTTCATTGTTTACTTCACTACTGTACTGTGCAGTACCAACTTTACTGGTTTGTGTTCATTGTTTACTACACTACTGTACTGAGCAGTACCTACTTTACTTTTTAGTATCCAGTGTTTACTACACTACTGTACTGTGCAGTACCTACTTTACTGGTTTGTGTCCATTGTTTACTACACTGCTGTACTGTGCAGTACCTACTTTACTGGTTTGTGTTCATTGTTTACTACAGTACTGTACTGTGCAGTACCTAGTTTACTGGTTTGTATCTATTGTTTACTACACCACTCTACTGTACAGTACCTAGTTTACTGGTTTGTATCCATTGTTTGCTACTACTACTGTACTGCGTAGTACCTAATTTACTGGTTTGTATCCATTGTTTACTACGCTACTGTACTGTACAGTACCTAGATTACTGCTTGTGTCCATTGTTTACTACTGATACTGTACTGTGCAGTACCTACTTTACTGGTTTGTGTCTATTGTTTTCTACAAAACTGTACTGTGCAGTACCTACTTTACTGGTTAGTATCCATTGTTTACAACACTGCTGTACTGTGCAGTACCTAGTTTACTGGTTTGTATCTATTGTTTACTACACTACTGTACTGTACAGTACCTAGTTTACTGGTTTGTATCCAGTGTTTACTACACTACTGTCCTGTGCAGTACCTACTTTACTGGTTCGTATCCATTGTTTACTACACTACTGTACTGTGCAGTACCTACTTTACTGGTTTGTGTCCATTGTCTACTACACTACTCTACTGTACAATACCTACTTTACTGGTTTGTATCCAGTGTTTACTACACTACTGTACTGTGCAGTACCTACTTTACTGGTTTTTGTCCCATTGTTTACTACACTACTGTACTGTGCAGTACCTACTTTACTGGTTTGTATTCATTGTTTACTACACTACTGTACTGTGCAGTACCAACTTTACTGGTTTGTGTCCATTGTTTACTACACTACTGTACTGTGCAGTACCTACTTTACTGGTTAGTATCCAGTGTTTACTACAATACTGTACTGTGCAGTACCTACTTCACTGGTTTGTATCCAGTCTTTACTACACTATTGTACTGTGTAGTACCTACTTTACTGGTTTGCATCCATTGTTTACTACGCTGCTGTACTGTGCAGTACCTAGTTTACTGGTTTGTATCCAGTGTATACTACGCTACTGTACTGTGCAGTACCTACTTGACTGGTTTGTGTTCATTGTTTACTACACTACTGTACTGTGCAGTACCAACTTTACTGGTTTGTGTTCATTGTTTACTACACTACTCTACTGTACAGTACCTAGTTTACTTTTTAGTATCCAGTGTTTACTACACTACTGTACTGTGCAGTACCTACTTTACTTGTTGTGTCCATTGTTCACTACACTGCTGTACTGTGCAATACATACGTTACTGGTTTGCATCCAGTGTTTACTACACTATTGTACTGTGCAGTACCTACTTTACTGGTTTGTGTCCATTGTTTACTACACTACTGTACTGTGCAGTACCTACTTTACTGGTTTGTGTCCATTGTTTACTACACTACTGTACTGTGCAGTACCTACTTTACTGGTTTGTGTCCATTGTTTACTACACTACTGTATTGTGCAGTACCTATTTTACTGGTTTGTATCCATTGTTTACTACACTACTCTACTGTACAATACCTACTTTACTGGTTTGTATCCAGTCTTTTCTACACTATTGTACTGTGTAGTACCTACTTTACTGGTTTGTATCCATTGTTTACTACGCTGCTGTACTGTGCAGTACCTAGTTTACTGGTTTGTATCCAGTGTTTACTACGCTACTGTACTGTGCAGTACCTACTTGACTGGTTTGTGTTCATTATTTACTACACTACTGTACTGTGCAGTACCAACTTTACTGGTTTGTATTCATTGTTTGCTACACTATTGTACTGAGCAGTACCTACTTCACTTTTTAGTGTCCAGTGTTTACTACACTACTGTACTGTGCATTACCTACTTTACTGGTTTGTAGCCAATGTTTACTACACTACTGTACTGTGCAGTACCTACTTTACTGGTTTGTATCCATTGTTTACTACACTACTGTACTGTGCAGTACCTTCCTTTCTGGTTTGTATCCATTGTTTACTACACTACTGTACTGTGCAGTACCTAATTTACTCGTTTGTATCCATTGTTTACTACGCTACTCTACTGTACAGCACCTAGTTTACTGGTTTGTATCCATTGTTTACTAAACTACTGTACTGTGCAGTACCTACTCTACTGGTTTGTGTTCATTGTTTACTACACTACTGTACTGTGCAGTACCAACTTTACTGGTTTGTGTCCATTGTTTACTACACTACTGTACTGTGCAGTACCTACTTCACTGGTTTGTATCCAGTCTTTACTACACTATTGTACTGTGTAGTACCTACTTTACTGGTTTGCATCCATTGTTTACTACGCTGCTGTACTGTGCAGTACCTAGTTTACTGGTTTGTATCCAGTGTTTACTACGCTACTGTACTGTGCAGTACGTACTTGACTGGTTTGTGTTCATTGTTTACTACACTACTGTACTGTGCAATACATACGTTACTGGTTTGTATCCATGGTTTACTACACTACTGTACTGTGCAGTATCTACTTTACTGGTTTGTGTCCATTGTTTACTACACTGCTGTACTGTGCAATACCTAATTTACTCGTTTGTATCCATTGTTTGCTACGCTACTCTACTGTACAGTACCTAGTTTACTGGTTTGTATCCATTGTTTACTAAACTACTGTACTGTGCAGTACCTACTCTACTGGTTTGTGTTCATTGTTTACTACACTACTGTACTGTGCAGTACCAACTTTACTGGTTTGTGTCCATTGTTTACTACACTACTGTACTGTGCAGTACCTACTTCACTGGTTTGTATCCAGTCTTTACTACACTATTGTACTGTGTAGTACCTACTTTACTGGTTTGCATCCATTGTTTACAACGCTGCTGTACTGTGCAGTACCTAGTTTACTGGTTTGTATCCAGTGTTTACTACGCTACTGTACTGTGCAGTACCTACTTGACTGGTTTGTGTTCATTGTTTACTACACTACTGTACTGTGCAGTACCAACTTTACTGGTTTGTTTTCATTGTTTACTACACTACTGTACTGAGCAGTACCTACTTTACTTTTTAGTATCCAGTGTTTACTACACTACTGTACTGTGCAGTACCTACTTTACTGGTTTGTGTCCATTGTTTACTACACTACTGTACTGTGCAGTACCTACTTTACTGGTTTGTATCCATTGTTTACTACACTACTGTACTGTGCAGTGCCTAATTTACTCGTTTGTTTCCATTGTTTACTACGCTACTCTACTGTACAGTACCTAGTTTACTGGTTTGTAACCATTGTTTACTATACTACTGTACTGTGCAGTACCTACTCTACTGGTTTGTGTTCATTGTTTACTACACTACTGTACTGTGCAGTACCTACTTTACTGGTTTGTGTCCATTGTTTACTACACTACTGTACTGTGCAGTACCTACTTTACTGGTTTGTGTCCATTGTTTACTACACTACTGTATTGTGCAGTACCTACTTTACTGGTTTGTATCCATTGTTTACTACACTACTCTACTGTACAGTACCTACTTTATTGGTTTGTATCCAATGTTTACTACACTACTGTACTGTGCAGTACCTACTTTACTGGTTTGTGTCCATTGTTTACTACACTACTGTACTGTACAATACCTACTTTACTGGTTTGTATCCAGTGTTTACTACACTACTGTACTGTGCAGAACCTACTGTACTGGTTTTTGTCCATTGTTTACTACACTACTGTACTGTGCAGTACCTACTTTACTGGTTCGTATCCATTGTTTACTACACTACTGTGCTGTGCAGTACCTACTTTACTGGTTTGTATCCATTGTTTACTACACTACTGTACTGTGCAATACCTAATTTACTCGTTTGTATCCATTGTTTACTACGCTACTCTACTGTACAGTACCTAGTTTACTGGTTTGTATCCATTGTTTACTAAACTACTGTACTGTGCAGTACCTACTTTACTGGTTTGTGTTCATTGTTTACTACACTACTGTACTGTGCAGTACCAACTTTACTGGTTTGTGTCCATTGTTTACTACACTACTGTACTGTGCAGTACCTAATTCACTGGTTTGTATCCAGTCTTTACTACACTATTGTACTGTGTAGTACCTACTTTACTGGTTTGCATCCATTGTTTACTACGCTGCTGTACTGTGCAGTACCTAGTTTACTGGTTTGTATCCAGTGTTTACTACGCTACTGTACTGTGCAGTACCTACTTGACTGGTTTGTGTTCATTGTTTACTTCACTACTGTACTGTGCAGTACCTACTTTACTGGTTTGTATCCATTGTTTACTACACTACTGTACTGTGCAATACCTAATTTACTCGTTTGTATCCATTGTTTACTACGCTACTCTACTGTACAGTACCTAGTTTACTGGTTTGTATCCATTGTTTACTAAACTACTGTACTGTGCAGTACCTACTCTACTGGTTTGTGTTCATTGTTTACTACACTACTGTACTGTGCAGTACCAACTTTACTGGTTTGTGTCCATTGTTTACTACACTACTGTACTGTGCAGTACCTAATTCACTGGTTTGTATCCAGTCTTTACTACACTATTGTACTGTGTAGTACCTACTTTACTGGTTTGCATCCATTGTTTACTACGCTGCTGTACTGTGCAGTACCTAGTTTACTGGTTTGTATCCAGTGTTTACTACGCTACTGTACTGTGCAGTACCTACTTGACTGGTTTGTGTTCATTGTTTACTTCACTACTGTACTGTGCAGTACCAACTTTACTGGTTTGTGTTCATTGTTTACTACACTACTGTACTGAGCAGTACCTACTTTACTTTTTAGTATCCAGTGTTTACTACACTACTGTACTGTGCAGTACCTACTTTACTGGTTTGTGTCCATTGTTTACTACACTGCTGTACTGTGCAGTACCTACTTTACTGGTTTGTGTTCATTGTTTACTACAGTACTGTACTGTGCAGTACCTAGTTTACTGGTTTGTATCTATTGTTTACTACACCACTCTACTGTACAGTACCTAGTTTACTGGTTTGTATCCATTGTTTGCTACTACTACTGTACTGCGTAGTACCTAATTTACTGGTTTGTATCCATTGTTTACTACGTTACTGTACTGTACAGTACCTAGATTACTGCTTGTGTCCATTGTTTACTACTGATACTGTACTGTGCAGTACCTACTTTACTGGTTTGTGTCTATTGTTTTCTACAAAACTGTACTGTGCAGTACCTACTTTACTGGTTAGTATCCATTGTTTACAACACTGCTGTACTGTGCAGTACCTAGTTTACTGGTTTGTATCTATTGTTTACTACACTACTGTACTGTACAGTACCTAGTTTACTGGTTTGTATGCATTGTTTACTACTGTACTGTGCAGTACCTACTTTACTGGTTTGTATCCATTGTTTACCACTACTACTGTACTGCGAAGTTCCTAGTTTACTGGTTTGCATCCATTGTTTACTACACTACTGTACTGTACAGTACCTACTTTACTGGTTTGTGTCCATTGTTTACTACACTACTGTACTGTGCAGTACCTACTTTACTGGTTTGTGTCCATTGTCTACTACACTACTCTACTGTACAATACCTACTTTACTGGTTTGTATCCAGTGTTTACTACACTACTGTACTGTGCAGTACCTACTTTACTGGTTTTTGTCCATTGTTTACTACACTACTGTACTGTGCAGTACCTACTTTACTGGTTTGTGTCCATTGTTTACTACACTACTGTAATGTGCAGTACCTACTTTACTGGTTTGTATCCATTGTTTACTACACTACTGTACTGTGCAGTACCTACTTTACTGGTTTGTATCCATTGTTTACTACACTACTGTACTGTGCAGTACCTAATTTACTGGTTTTTATCCATTGTTTACTACGCTACTCTACTGTACAGTACCTAGTTTACTGGTTTGTATCCATTGTTTACTGAACTACTGTACTGTGCAGTACCTACTCTACTGGTTTTCTGTTCATTGTTTACTACACTACTGTACTGTGCAGTACCAACTTTACTGGTTTGTGTCCATTGTTTACTACACTACTGTACTGTGCAGTCCCAACTTTACTGGTTTGTGTCCATTGTTTACTACACTACTGTACTGTGCAGTACCTATTTTACTGGTTTGTGTCCATTGTTTACTACACTACTGTACTGTGCAGTACCTACTTTACTGGTTTGTGTCCATTGTTTACTACACCACTGTATTGTGCAGTTCCTACTTTACTGGTTTGTATCCATTGTTTACTACACTACTCTACTGTACAGTACCTACTTTACTGGTTTGTATCCATTGTTTACTACACTACTGTACTGTGCAGTACCTACTTTACTGATTTGTGTCCATTGTTTACTACACTACTGTACTGTGCAGTACCTACTTTACTGGTTTGTGTCCATTGTCTACTACACTACTCTACTGTACAATACCTACTTTACTGGTTTGTATCCATTGTTTACTACACTACTGTACTGTGCAATCCCTAATTTACTCGTTTGTATCCATTGTTTACTACGCTACTCTACTGTACAGCACCTAGTTTACTGGTTTGTATCCATTGTTTACTAAACTACTGTACTGTGCAGTACCTACTCTACTGGTTTGTGTTCATTGTTTACTACACTACTGTACTGTGCAGTACCAACTTTACTGGTTTGTGTCCATTGTTTACTACACTACTGTACTGTGCAGTACCCACTTCACTGGTTTGTATCCAGTCTTTACTACACTATTGTACTGTGTAGTACCTACTTTACTGGTTTGCATCCATTGTTTACTACGCTGCTGTACTGTGCAGTACCTAGTTTACTGGTTTGTATCCAGTGTTTACTACGCTACTGTACTGTGCAGTACGTACTTGACTGGTTTGTGTTCATTGTTTACTACACTACTGTACTGTGCAATACATACGTTACTGGTTTGTATCCATGGTTTACTACACTACTGTACTGTGCAGTATCTACTTTACTGGTTTGTGTCCATTGTTTACTACACTGCTGTACTGTGCAATACCTAATTTACTCGTTTGTATCCATTGTTTGCTACGCTACTCTACTGTACAGTACCTAGTTTACTGGTTTGTATCCATTGTTTACTAAACTACTGTACTGTGCAGTACCTACTCTACTGGTTTGTGTTCATTGTTTACTACACTACTGTACTGTGCAGTACCAACTTTACTGGTTTGTGTCCATTGTTTACTACACTACTGTACTGTGCAGTACCTACTTCACTGGTTTGTATCCAGTCTTTACTACACTATTGTACTGTGTAGTACCTACTTTACTGGTTTGCATCCATTGTTTACAACGCTGCTGTACTGTGCAGTACCTAGTTTACTGGTTTGTATCCAGTGTTTACTACGCTACTGTACTGTGCAGTACCTACTTGACTGGTTTGTGTTCATTGTTTACTACACTACTGTACTGTGCAGTACCAACTTTACTGGTTTGTGTTCATTGTTTACTACACTACTGTACTGAGCAGTACCTACTTTACTTTTTAGTATCCAGTGTTTACTACACTACTGTACTGTGCAGTACCTACTTTACTGGTTTGTGTCCATTGTTTACTACACTACTGTACTGTGCAGTACCTACTTTACTGGTTTGTATCCATTGTTTACTACACTACTGTACTGTGCAGTACCTAATTTACTCGTTTGTTTCCATTGTTTACTACGCTACTCTACTGTACAGTACCTAGTTTACTGGTTTGTATCCATTGTTTACTAAACTACTGTACTGTGCAGTACCTACTCTACTGGTTTGTGTTCATTGTTTACTACACTACTGTACTGTGCAGTACCTACTTTACTGGTTTGTGTCCATTGTTTACTACACTACTGTACTGTGCAGTACCTACTTTACTGGTTTGTGTCCATTGTTTACTACACTACTGTATTGTGCAGTACCTACTTTACTGGTTTGTATCCATTGTTTACTACACTACTCTACTGTACATTACCTACTTTACTGGTTTGTATCCAATGTTTACTACACTACTGTACTGTGCAGTACCTACTTTACTGGTTTGTGTCCATTGTTTACTACACTACTGTACTGTACAATACCTACTTTACTGGTTTGTATCCAGTGTTTACTACACTACTGTACTGTGCATAACCTACTGTACTGGTTTTTGTCCATTGTTTACTACACTACTGTACTGTGCAGTACCTACTTTACTGGTTCGTATCCATTGTTTACTACACTACTGTACTGTGCAGTACCTACTTTACTGGTTTGTATCCATTGTTTACTACACTACTGTACTGTGCAATACCTAATTTACTCGTTTGTATCCATTGTTTACTACGCTACTCTACTGTACAGTACCTAGTTTACTGGTTTGTATCCATTGTTTACTAAACTACTGTACTGTGCAGTACCTACTCTACTGGTTTGTGTTCATTGTTTACTACACTACTGTACTGTGCAGTACCAACTTTACTGGTTTGTGTCCATTGTTTACTACACTACTGTACTGTGCAGTACCTAATTCACTGGTTTGTATCCAGTCTTTACTACACTATTGTACTGTGTAGTACCTACTTTACTGGTTTGCATCCATTGTTTACTACGCTGCTGTACTGTGCAGTACCTAGTTTACTCGTTTGTATCCAGTGTTTACTACGCTACTGTACTGTGCAGTACCTACTTGACTGGTTTGTGTTCATTGTTTACTTCACTACTGTACTGTGCAGTACCTACTTTACTGGTTTGTATCCATTGTTTACTACACTACTGTACTGTGCAATACCTAATTTACTCGTTTGTATCCATTGTTTACTACGCTACTCTACTGTACAGTACCTAGTTTACTGGTTTGTATCCATTGTTTACTAAACTACTGTACTGTGCAGTACCTACTCTACTGGTTTGTGTTCATTGTTTACTACACTACTGTACTGTGCAGTACCAACTTTACTGGTTTGTGTCCATTGTTTACTACACTACTGTACTGTGCAGTACCTAATTCACTGGTTTGTATCCAGTCTTTACTACACTATTGTACTGTGTAGTACCTACTTTACTGGTTTGCATCCATTGTTTACTACGCTGCTGTACTGTGCAGTACCTAGTTTACTGGTTTGTATCCAGTGTTTACTACGCTACTGTACTGTGCAGTACCTACTTGACTGGTTTGTGTTCATTGTTTACTTCACTACTGTACTGTGCAGTACCAACTTTACTGGTTTGTGTTCATTGTTTACTACACTACTGTACTGAGCAGTACCTACTTTACTTTTTAGTATCCAGTGTTTACTACACTACTGTACTGTGCAGTACCTACTTTACTGGTTTGTGTCCATTGTTTACTACACTGCTGTACTGTGCAGTACCTACTTTACTGGTTTGTGTTCATTGTTTACTACAGTACTGTACTGTGCAGTACCTAGTTTACTGGTTTGTATCTATTGTTTACTACACCACTCTACTGTACAGTACCTAGTTTACTGGTTTGTATCCATTGTTTGCTACTACTACTGTACTGCGTAGTACCTAATTTACTGGTTTGTATCCATTGTTTACTACGCTACTGTACTGTACAGTACCTAGATTACTGCTTGTGTCCATTGTTTACTACTGATACTGTACTGTGCAGTACCTACTTTACTGGTTTGTGTCTATTGTTTTCTACAAAACTGTACTGTGCAGTACCTACTTTACTGGTTAGTATCCATTGTTTACAACACTGCTGTACTGTGCAGTACCTAGTTTACTGGTTTGTATCTATTGTTTACTACACTACTGTACTGTACAGTACCTAGTTTACTGGTTTGTATGCATTGTTTACTACTGTACTGTGCAGTACCTACTTTACTGGTTTGTATCCATTGTTTACCACTACTACTGTACTGCGAAGTTCCTAGTTTACTGGTTTGCATCCATTGTTTACTACACTACTGTACTGTACAGTACCTACTTTACTGGTTTGTGTCCATTGTCTACTACACTACTCTACTGTACAATACCTACTTTACTGGTTTGTATCCAGTGTTTACTACACTACTGTACTGTGCAGTACCTACTTTACTGGTTTTTGTCCATTGTTTACTACACTACTGTACTGTGCAGTACCTACTTTACTGGTTTGTGTCCATTGTTTACTACACTACTGTAATGTGCAGTACCTACTTTACTGGTTTGTATCCATTGTTTACTACACTACTGTACTGTGCAGTACCTACTTTACTGGTTTGTATCCATTGTTTACTACACTACTGTACTGTGCAGTACCTAATTTACTGGTTTGTATCCATTGTTTACTACGCTACTCTACTGTACAGTACCTAGTTTACTGGTTTGTATCCATTGTTTACTGAACTACTGTACTGTGCAGTACCTACTCTACTGGTTTTCTGTTCATTGTTTACTACACTACTGTACTGTGCAGTACCAACTTTACTGGTTTGTGTCCATTGTTTACTACACTACTGTACTGTGCAGTACCAACTTTACTGGTTTGTGTCCATTGTTTACTACACTACTGTACTGTGCAGTACCTACTTTACTGGTTTGTGTCCATTGTTTACTACACTACTGTACTGTGCAGTACCTACTTTACTGGTTTGTGTCCATTGTTTACTACACCACTGTATTGTGCAGTTCCTACTTTACTGGTTTGTATCCATTGTTTACTACACTACTCTACTGTACAGTACCTACTTTACTGGTTTGTATCCACTGTTTACTACACTACTGTACTGTGCAGTACCTACTTTACTGATTTGTGTCCATTGTTTACTACACTACTGTACTGTGCAGTACCTACTTTACTGGTTTGTGTCCATTGTCTACTACACTACTCTACTGTACAATACCTACTTTACTGGTTTGTATCCATTGTTTACTACACTACTGTACTGTGCAATCCCTAATTTACTCGTTTGTATCCATTGTTTACTACGCTACTCTACTGTACAGTACCTAGTTTACTGGTTTGTATCCATTGTTTACTAAACTACTGTACTGTGCAGTACCTACTCTACTGGTTTGTGTTCATTGTTTACTACACTACTGTACTGTGCAGTACCAACTTTACTGGTTTGTGTCCATTGTTTACTACACTACTGTACTGTGCAGTACCTACTTCACTGGTTTGTATCCAGTGTTTACTACACTATTGTACTGTGTAGTACCTACTTTACTGGTTTGCATCCATTGTTTACTACGCTGCTATACTGTGCAGTACCTAGTTTACTGGTTTGTATCCAGTGTTTACTACGCTACTGTACTGTGCAGTACCTACTTGACTGGTTTGTGTTCATTGTTTACTACACTACTGTACTGTGCAGTACCAACTTTACTGGTTTGTGTTCATTGTTTACTACACTACTGTACTGAGCAGTACCTACTTTACTTTTTAGTATCCAGTGTTTACTACACTACTGTACTGTGCAGTACCTACTTTACTGGTTTGTGTCCATTGTTTACTACACTACTGTACTGTGCAGTACCTACTTTACTGGTTTGTATCCATTGTTTACTACACTACTGTACTGTGCAGTAACTACTACACTGGTTTGTATCCATTGTTTACTACACTACTGTAATGTGCAGTACCTAATTTACTCGTTTGTATCCATTGTTTACTACGCTACTCTACTGTACAGTACCTAGTTTACTTGTTTGTATCCATTGTTTACTAAACTACTGTACTGTGCAGTACCTACTCTACTGGTTTTCTGTTCATTGTTTACTACACTACTGTACTGTGCAGTACCAACTTTACTGGTTTGTGTCCATTGTTTACTACACTACTGTACTGTGCAGTACCTACTTCACTGGTTTGTATCCAGTATTTACTACAGTATTGTGCTGTTTAGTACCTACTTTACTGGTTTGCATCCATTGTTTACTACGCTGCTGTACTGTGCAGTACCTAGTTTACTGGTTTGTATCCAGTGTTTACTACGCTACTGTACTGTGCAGTACCTACTTGACTGGTTTGTGTTCATTGTTTACTACACTACTGTACTGTGCAGTACCAACTTTACTGGTTTGTGTTCATTGTTTACTACACTACTGTACTGAGCAGTACCTACTTTACTGGTTTGTGTTCATTGTTTACTACACTACTGTACTGTGCAATACCTAATTTACTCGTTTGTATCCATTGTTTACTACGCTACTCTACTGTACAGTACCTAGTTTACTGGTTTGTATCCATTGTTTACTAAACTACTGTACTGTGCAGTACCTACTCTACTGGTTTGTGTTCATTGTTTACTACACTACTGTACTGTGCAGTACCAACTTTACTGGTTTGTGTCCATTGTTTACTACACTACTGTACTGTGCAGTACCTACTTCACTGGTTTGTATCCAGTCTTTACTACACTATTGTACTGTGTAGTACCTACTTTACTGGTTTGCATCCATTGTTTACAACGCTGCTGTACTGTGCAGTACCTAGTTTACTGGTTTGTATCCAGTGTTTACTACGCTACTGTACTGTGCAGTACCTACTTGACTGGTTTGTGTTCATTGTTTACTACACTACTGTACTGTGCAGTACCAACTTTACTGGTTTGTGTTCATTGTTTACTACACTACTGTACTGAGCAGTACCTACTTTACTTTTTAGTATCCAGTGTTTACTACACTACTGTACTGTGCAGTACCTACTTTACTGGTTTGTATCCATTGTTTACTACACTACTGTACTGTGCAGTACCTACTATACTGGTTTGTATCCATTGTTTACTACACTACTGTACTGTGCAGTACCTAATTTACTCGTTTGTATCCATTGTTTACTACGCTACTCTACTGTACAGTACCTAGTTTACTGGTTTGTATCCATTGTTTACTAAACTACTGTACTGTGCAGTACCTACTTTACTGGTTTTCTGTTCATTGTTTACTACACTACTGTACTGTGCAGTACCAACTTTACTGGTTTGTGTCCATTGTTTACTACACTACTGTACTGTGCAGAACCTACTTCACTGGTTTGTATCCAGTATTTACTACAGTATTGTGCTGTTTAGTACCTACTTTACTGGTTTGCATCCATTGTTTACTACGCTGCTGTACTGTGCAGTACCTAGTTTACTGGTTTGTATCCAGTGTTTACTACGCTACTGTACTGTGCAGTACCTACTTGACTGGTTTGTGTTCATTGTTTACTACACTACTGTACTGTGCAGTACCAACTTTACTGGTTTGTGTTCATTGTTTACTACACTACTGTACTGAGCAGTACCTACTTTACTGGTTTGTGTTCATTGTTTACTACACTACTGTACTGTGCAGTACCTAGTTTACTGGTTTGTATCTATTGTTTACTACACCACTCTACTGTACAGTACCTAGTTTACTGGTTTGTATCCATTGTTTACTACTACTACTGTACTGCGTAGTACCTAATTTACTGGTTTGTATCCATTGTTTACCACGCTACTGTACTGTACAGTACCTAGATTACTGCTTGTGTCCATTGTTTACTACTGCTACTGTACTGTGCAGTACCTACTTTACTGGTTTGTGTCTATTGTTTTCTACAAAACTGTACTGTGCAGTACCTACTTTACTGGTTTGTATCCATTGTTTACTACACTACTGTACTGTGCAGTACCTAATTTACTCGTTTGTATCCATTGTTTACTACACTACTGTACTGTACAGCACCTAGTTTACTGGTTTGTATCCATTGTTTACTAAACTACTGTACTGTGCAGTACCTACTCTACTGGTTTGTGTTCATTGTTTACTACACTACTGTACTGTGCAGTACCAACTTTACTGGTTTGTGTCCATTGTTTACTACACTACTGTACTGTGCAGTACCTACTTCACTGGTTTGTATCCAGTCTTTACTACACTATTGTACTGTGTAGTACCTACTTTACTGGTTTGCATCCATTGTTTACTACGCTACTGTACTGTGCAGTACCTAGTTTACTGGTTTGTATCCAGTGTTTACTACGCTACTGTACTGTGCAGTACCTACTTGACTGGTTTGTGTTCATTGTCTACTACACTACTCTACTGTACAATACCTACTTTACTGGTTTGTATCCAGTGTTTACTACACTACTGTACTGTGCAGTACCTACTTTACTGGTTTTTGTCCATTGTTTACTACACTACTGTACTGTGCAGTACCTACTTTACTGGTTTGTGTCCATTGTTTACTACACTACTGTAATGTGCAGTACCTACTTTACTGGTTTGTATCTATTGTTTACTACACTACTGTACTGTACAGTACCTAGTTTACTGGTTTGTATGCATTGTTTACTACTGTACTGTGCAGTACCTACTTTACTGGTTTGTATCCATTGTTTACCACTACTACTGTACTGCGAAGTTCCTAGTTTACTGGTTTGCATCCATTGTTTACTACACTACTGTACTGTACAGTACCTACTTTACTGGTTTGTGTCCATTGTTTACTACACTACTGTACTGTGCAGTACCTACTTTACTGGTTTGTGTCCATTGTCTACTACACTACTCTACTGTACAATACCTACTTTACTGGTTTGTATCCAGTGTTTACTACACTACTGTACTGTGCAGTACCTACTTTACTGGTTTTTGTCCATTGTTTACTACACTACTGTACTGTGCAGTACCTACTTTACTGGTTTGTGTCCATTGTTTACTACACTACTGTAATGTGCAGTACCTACTTTACTGGTTTGTATCCATTGTTTACTACACTACTGTACTGTGCAGTACCTACTTTACTGGTTTGTATCCATTGTTTACTACACTACTGTACTGTGCAGTACCTAATTTACTGGTTTGTATCCATTGTTTACTACGCTACTCTACTGTACAGTACCTAGTTTACTGGTTTGTATCCATTGTTTACTGAACTACTGTACTGTGCAGTACCTACTCTACTGGTTTTCTGTTCATTGTTTACTACACTACTGTACTGTGCAGTACCAACTTTACTGGTTTGTGTCCATTGTTTACTACACTACTGTACTGTGCAGTACCTACTTTACTGGTTTGTGTCCATTGTTTACTACACTACTGTACTGTGCAGTACCTACTTTACTGGTTTGTGTCCATTGTTTACTACACTACTGTACTGTGCAGTACCTACTTTACTGGTTTGTGTCCATTGTTTACTACACCACTGTATTGTGCAGTTCCTACTTTACTGGTTTGTATCCATTGTTTACTACACTACTCTACTGTACAGTACCTACTTTACTGGTTTGTATCCACTGTTTACTACACTACTGTACTGTGCAGTACCTACTTTACTGATTTGTGTCCATTGTTTACTACACTACTGTACTGTGCAGTACCAACTTTACTGGTTTGTGTTCATTGTTTACTACACTACTCTACTGTACAGTACCTAGTTTACTTTTTAGTATCCAGTGTTTACTACACTACTGTACTGTGCAGTACCTACTTTACTTGTTGTGTCCATTGTTTACTACACTGCTGTACTGTGCAATACATACGTTACTGGTTTGCATCCAGTGTTTACTACACTATTGTACTGTGCAGTACCTACTTTACTGGTTTGTGTCCATTGTTTACTACACTACTGTACTGTGCAGTACCTACTTTACTGGTTTGTGTCCATTGTTTACTACACTACTGTGCTGTGCAGTACCTACTTTACTGGTTTGTGTCCATTGTTTACTACACTACTGTATTGTGCAGTACCTACTTTACTGGTTTGTATCCATTGTTTACTACACTACTCTACTGTACAATACCTACTTTACTGGTTTGTATCCAGTCTTTTCTACACTATTGTACTGTGTAGTACCTACTTTACTGGTTTGCATCCATTGTTTACTACGCTGCTGTACTGTGCAGTACCTAGTTTACTGGTTTGTATCCAGTGTTTACTACGCTACTGTACTCTGCAGTACCTACTTGACTGGTTTGTGTTCATTATTTACTACACTACTGTACTGTGCAGTACCAACTTTACTGGTTTGTATTCATTGTTTGCTACACTATTGTACTGAGCAGTACCTACTTCACTTTTTAGTGTCCAGTGTTTACTACACTACTGTACTGTGCAGTACCTACTTTACTGGTTTGTGTCCATTGTTTACTACACTACTGTACTGTGCAGTACCTACTTTACTGGTTTGTATCCATTGTTTACTACACTACTGTACTGTGCAGTACCTTCCTTTCTGGTTTGTATCCATTGTTTACTACACTACTGTACTGTGCAGTACCTAATTTACTCGTTTGTATCCATTGTTTACTACGCTACTGTACTGTGCAGTACCAACTTTACTGGTTTGTGTCCATTGTTTACTACACTACTGTACTGTGCAGTACCTACTTCACTGGTTTGTGTCCATTGTTTAGTACACTACTGTACTGTGCAGTACCTACTCTACTGGTTTGTGTTCATTGTTTACTACACTACTGTACTGTGCAGTACCAACTTTACTGGTTTGTGTCCATTGTTTACTACACTACTGTACTGTGCAGTACCTACTTCACTGGTTTGTATCCAGTCTTTACTACACTATTGTACTGTGTAGTACCTACTTTACTGGTTTGCATCCATTGTTTACAACGCTGCTGTACTGTGCAGTACCTAGTTTACTGGTTTGTATCCAGTGTTTACTACGCTACTGTACTGTGCAGTACCTACTTGACTGGTTTGTGTTCATTGTTTACTACACTACTGTACTGTGCAATACATACGTTACTGGTTTGTATCCATGGTTTACTACACTACTGTACTGTGCAGTACCTACTTTACTGGTTTGTGTCCATTGTTTACTACACTGCTGTACTGTGCAATACCTAATTTACTCGTTTGTATCCATTGTTTACTACGCTACTCTACTGTACAGTACCTAGTTTACTGGTTTGTATCCATTGTTTACTAAACTACTGTACTGTGCAGTACCTACTCTACTGGTTTGTGTTCATTGTTTACTACACTACTGTACTGTGCAGTACCAACTTTACTGGTTTGTGTCCATTGTTTACTACACTACTGTACTGTGCAGTACCTACTTCACTGGTTTGTATCCAGTCTTTACTACACTATTGTACCGTGTAGTACCTACTTTACTGGTTTGCATCCATTGTTTACAACGCTGTTGTACTGTGCAGTACCTAGTTTACTGGTTTGTATCCAGTGTTTACTACGCTACTGTACTGTGCAGTACCTACTTGACTGGTTTGTGTTCATTGTTTACTACACTACTGTACTGTGCAGTACCAACTTTACTGGTTTGTGTTCATTGTTTACTACACTACTGTACTGAGCAGTACCTACTTTACTTTTTAGTATCCAGTGTTTACTACACTACTGTACTGTGCAGTACCTACTTTACTGGTTTGTGTCCATTGTTTACTACACTACTGTACTGTGCAGTACCTACTTTACTGGTTTGTATCCATTGTTTACTACACTACTGTACTGTGCAGTACCTAATTTACTCGTTTGTTTCCATTGTTTACTACGCTACTCTACTGTACAGTACCTAGTTTACTGGTTTGTATCCATTGTTTACTAAACTACTGTACTGTGCAGTACCTACTCTACTGGTTTGTGTTCATTGTTTACTACACTACTGTACTGTGCAGTACCTACTTTACTGGTTTGTGTCCATTGTTTACTACACTACTGTACTGTGCAGTACCTACTTTACTGGTTTGTGTCCATTGTTTACTACACTACTGTATTGTGCAGTACCTACTTTACTGGTTTGTATCCATTGTTTACTACACTACTCTACTGTACAGTACCTACTTTACTGGTTTGTATCCAATGTTTACTACACTACTGTACTGTGCAGTACCTACTTGACTGGTTTGTGTTCATTATTTACTACACTACTGTACTGTACAATACCTACTTTACTGGTTTGTATCCAGTGTTTACTACACTACTGTACTGTGCAGAACCTACTGTACTGGTTTTTGTCCATTGTTTACTACACTACTGTGTTGTGCAGTACCTACTTTACTGGTTCGTATCCATTGTTTACTACACTACTGTACTGTGCAGTACCTACTTTACTGGTTTGTATCCATTGTTTACTACACTACTGTACTGTGCAATACCTAATTTACTCGTTTGTATCCATTGTTTACTACGCTACTCTACTGTACAGTACCTAGTTTACTGGTTTGTATCCATTGTTTACTAAACTACTGTACTGTGCAGTACCTACTCTACTGGTTTGTGTTCATTGTTTACTACACTACTGTACTGTGCAGTACCAACTTTACTGGTTTGTGTCCATTGTTTACTACACTACTGTACTGTGCAGTACCTAATTCACTGGTTTGTATCCAGTCTTTACTACACTATTGTACTGTGTAGTACCTACTTTACTGGTTTGCATCCATTGTTTACTACGCTGCTGTACTGTGCAGTACCTAGTTTACTGGTTTGTATCCAGTGTTTACTACGCTACTGTACTGTGCAGTACCTACTTGACTGGTTTGTGTTCATTGTTTACTACACTACTGTACTGTGCAGTACCAACTTTACTGGTTTGTGTTCATTGTTTACTACACTACTGTACTGAGCAGTACCTACTTTACTTTTTAGTATCCAGTGTTTACTACACTACTGTACTGTGCAGTACCTAGTTTACTGGTTTGTATCCATTGTTTGCTACTACTACTGTACTGCGTAGTACCTAATTTACTGGTTTGTATCCATTGTTTACTACGCTACTGTACTGTACAGTACCTAGATTACTGCTTGTGCCCATTGTTTACTACTGATACTGTACTGTGCAGTACCTACTTTACTGGTTTGTGTCTATTGTTTTCTACAAAACTGTACTGTGCAGTACCTACTTTACTGGTTAGTATCCATTGTTTACAACACTGCTGTACTGTGCAGTACCTAGTTTACTGGTTTGTATCTATTGTTTACTACACTACTGTACTGTACAGTACCTAGTTTACTGGTTTGTATCCAGTGTTTACTACACTACTGTCCTGTGCAGTACCTACTTTACTGGTTCGTATCCATTGTTTACTACACTACTGTACTGTGCAGTACCTACTTTACTGGTTTGTGTCCATTGTCTACTACACTACTCTACTGTACAATACCTACTTTACTGGTTTGTATCCAGTGTTTACTACACTACTGTACTGTGCAGTACCTACTTTACTGGTTTTTGTCCCATTGTTTACTACACTACTGTACTGTGCAGTACCTACTTTACTGGTTTGTATTCATTGTTTACTACACTACTGTACTGTGCAGTACCAACTTTACTGGTTTGTGTCCATTGTTTACTACACTACTGTACTGTGCAGTACCTACTTTACTGGTTAGTATCCAGTGTTTACTACAATACTGTACTGTGCAGTACCTACTTCACTGGTTTGTATCCAGTCTTTACTACACTATTGTACTGTGTAGTACCTACTTTACAGGTTTGCATCCATTGTTTACTACGCTGCTGTACTGTGCAGTACCTAGTTTACTGGTTTGTATCCAGTGTATACTACGCTACTGTACTGTGCAGTACCTACTTGACTGGTTTGTGTTCATTGTTTACTACACTACTGTACTGTGCAGTACCAACTTTACTGGTTTGTGTTCATTGTTTACTACACTACTCTACTGTACAGTACCTAGTTTACTTTTTAGTATCCAGTGTTTACTACACTACTGTACTGTGCAGTACCTACTTTACTTGTTGTGTCCATTGTTCACTACACTGCTGTACTGTGCAATACATACGTTACTGGTTTGCATCCAGTGTTTACTACACTATTGTACTGTGCAGTACCTACTTTACTGGTTTGTGTCCATTGTTTACTACACTACTGTACTGTGCAGTACCTACTTTACTGGTTTGTGTCCATTGTTTACTACACTACTGTACTGTGCAGTACCTACTTTACTGGTTTGTGTCCATTGTTTACTACACTACTGTATTGTGCAGTACCTACTTTACTGGTTTGTATCCATTGTTTACTACACTACTCTACTGTACAATACCTACTTTACTGGTTTGTATCCAGTCTTTTCTACACTATTGTACTGTGTAGTACCTACTCTACTGGTTTGTGTCCATTGTTTACTACGCTGCTGTACTGTGCAGTACCTAGTTTACTGGTTAGTATCCAGTGTTTACTACGCTACTGTACTGTGCAGTACCTACTTGACTGGTTTGTGTTCATTATTTACTACACTACTGTACTGTGCAGTACCAACTTTACTGGTTTGTATTCATTGTTTGCTACACTATTGTACTGAGCAGTACCTACTTCACTTTTTAGTGTCCAGTGTTTACTACACTACTGTACTGTGCAGTACCTACTTTACTGGTTTGTAGCCAATGTTTACTACACTACTGTACTGTGCAGTACCTACTTTACTGGTTTGTATCCATTGTTTACTACACTACTGTACTGTGCAGTACCTTCCTTTCTGGTTTGTATCCATTGTTTACTACAATACTGTACTGTGCAGTACCTAATTTACTCGTTTGTATCCATTGTTTACTACGCTACTCTACTGTACAGCACCTAGTTTACTGGTTTGTATCCATTGTTTACTAAACTACTGTACTGTGCAGTACCTACTCTACTGGTTTGTGTTCATTGTTTACTACACTACTGTACTGTGCAGTACCAACTTTACTGGTTTGTGTCCATTGTTTACTACACTACTGTACTGTGCAGTACCTACTTCACTGGTTTGTATCCAGTCTTTACTACACTATTGTACTGTGTAGTACCTACTTTACTGGTTTGCATCCATTGTTTACTACGCTGCTGTACTGTGCAGTACCTAGTTTACTGGTTTGTATCCAGTGTTTACTACGCTACTGTACTGTGCAGTACCTACTTGACTGGTTTGTGTTCATTGTTTACTACACTACTGTACTGTGCAATACATACGTTACTGGTTTGTATCCATGGTTTACTACACTACTGTACTGTGCAGTACCTACTTTACTGGTTTGTGTCCATTGTTTACTACACTGCTGTACTGTGCAATACCTAATTTACTCGTTTGTATCCATTGTTTGCTACGCTACTCTACTGTACAGTACCTAGTTTACTGGTTTGTATCCATTGTTTACTAAACTACTGTACTGTGCAGTACCTACTCTACTGGTTTGTGTTCATTGTTTACTACACTACTGTACTGTGCAGTACCAACTTTACTGGTTTGTGTCCATTGTTTACTACACTACTGTACTGTGCAGTACCTACTTCACTGGTTTGTATCCAGTCTTTACTACACTATTGTACTGTGTAGTACCTACTTTACTGGTTTGCATCCATTGTTTACAACGCTGCTGTACTGTGCAGTACCTAGTTTACTGGTTTGTATCCAGTGTTTACTACGCTACTGTACTGTGCAGTACCTACTTGACTGGTTTGTGTTCATTGTTTACTACACTACTGTACTGTGCAGTACCAACTTTACTGGTTTGTGTTCATTGTTTACTACACTACTGTACTGAGCAGTACCTACTTTACTTTTTAGTATCCAGTGTTTACTACACTACTGTACTGTGCAGTACCTACTTTACTGGTTTGTGTCCATTGTTTACTACACTACTGTACTGTGCAGTACCTACTTTACTGGTTTGTATCCATTGTTTACTACACTACTGTACTGTGCAGTACCTAATTTACTCGTTTGTTTCCATTGTTTACTACGCTACTCTACTGTACAGTACCTAGTTTACTGGTTTGTATCCATTGTTTACTAAACTACTGTACTGTGCAGTACCTACTCTACTGGTTTGTGTTCATTGTTTACTACACTACTGTACTGTGCAGTACCTACTTTACTGGTTTGTGTCCATTGTTTACTACACTACTGTACTGTGCAGTACCTACTTTACTGGTTTGTGTCCATTGTTTACTACACTACTGTATTGTGCAGTACCTACTTTACTGGTTTGTATCCATTGTTTACTACACTACTCTACTGTACAGTACCTACTTTACTGGTTTGTATCCAATGTTTACTACACTACTGTACTGTGCAGTACCTACTTTACTGGTTTGTGTCCATTGTTTACTACACTACTGTACTGTACAATACCTACTTTACTGGTTTGTATCCAGTGTTTACTACACTACTGTACTGTGCAGAACCTACTGTACTGGTTTTTGTCCATTGTTTACTACACTACTGTACTGTGCAGTACCTACTTTACTGGTTCGTATCCATTGTTTACTACACTACTGTACTGTGCAGTACCTACTTTACTGGTTTGTATCCATTGTTTACTACACTACTGTACTGTGCAATACCTAATTTACTCGTTTGTATCCATTGTTTACTACGCTACTCTACTGTACAGTACCTAGTTTACTGGTTTGTATCCATTGTTTACTAAACTACTGTACTGTGCAGTACCTACTCTACTGGTTTGTGTTCATTGTTTACTACACTACTGTACTGTGCAGTACCAACTTTACTGGTTTGTGTCCATTGTTTACTACACTACTGTACTGTGCAGTACCTAATTCACTGGTTTGTATCCAGTCTTTACTACACTATTGTACTGTGTAGTACCTACTTTACTGGTTTGCATCCATTGTTTACTACGCTGCTGTACTGTGCAGTACCTAGTTTACTGGTTTGTATCCAGTGTTTACTACGCTACTGTACTGTGCAGTACCTACTTGACTGGTTTGTGTTCATTGTTTACTTCACTACTGTACTGTGCAGTACCAACTTTACTGGTTTGTGTTCATTGTTTACTACACTACTGTACTGAGCAGTACCTACTTTACTTTTTAGTATCCAGTGTTTACTACACTACTGTACTGTGCAGTACCTACTTTACTGGTTTGTGTCCATTGTTTACTACACTGCTGTACTGTGCAGTACCTACTTTACTGGTTTGTGTTCATTGTTTACTACAGTACTGTACTGTGCAGTACCTAGTTTACTGGTTTGTATCTATTGTTTACTACACCACTCTACTGTACAGTACCTAGTTTACTGGTTTGTATCCATTGTTTGCTACTACTACTGTACTGCGTAGTACCTAATTTACTGGTTTGTATCCATTGTTTACTACGCTACTGTACTGTACAGTACCTAGATTACTGCTTGTGTCCATTGTTTACTACTGATACTGTACTGTGCAGTACCTACTTTACTGGTTTGTGTCTATTGTTTTCTACAAAACTGTACTGTGCAGTACCTACTTTACTGGTTAGTATCCATTGTTTACAACACTGCTGTACTGTGCAGTACCTAGTTTACTGGTTTGTATCTATTGTTTACTACACTACTGTACTGTACAGTACCTAGTTTACTGGTTTGTATGCATTGTTTACTACTGTACTGTGCAGTACCTACTTTACTGGTTTGTATCCATTGTTTACCACTACTACTGTACTGCGAAGTTCCTAGTTTACTGGTTTGCATCCATTGTTTACTACACTACTGTACTGTACAGTACCTACTTTACTGGTTTGTGTCCATTGTTTACTACACTACTGTACTGTGCAGTACCTACTTTACTGGTTTGTGTCCATTGTCTACTACACTACTCTACTGTACAATACCTACTTTACTGGTTTGTATCCAGTGTTTACTACACTACTGTACTGTGCAGTACCTACTTTACTGGTTTTTGTCCATTGTTTACTACACTACTGTACTGTGCAGTACCTACTTTACTGGTTTGTGTCCATTGTTTACTACACTACTGTAATGTGCAGTACCTACTTTACTGGTTTGTATCCATTGTTTACTACACTACTGTACTGTGCAGTACCTACTTTACTGGTTTGTATCCATTGTTTACTACACTACTGTACTGTGCAGTACCTAATTTACTCGTTTGTATCCATTGTTTACTACGCTACTCTACTGTACAGTACCTAGTTTACTGGTTTGTATCCATTGTTTACTGAACTACTGTACTGTGCAGTACCTACTCTACTGGTTTTCTGTTCATTGTTTACTACACTACTGTACTGTGCAGTACCAACTTTACTGGTTTGTGTCCATTGTTTACTACACTACTGTACTGTGCAGTACCAACTTTACTGGTTTGTGTCCATTGTTTACTACACTACTGTACTGTGCAGTAAATACTTTACTGGTTTGTGTCCATTGTTTACTACACTACTGTACTGTGCAGTACCTACTTTACTGGTTTGTGTCCATTGTTTACTACACCACTGTATTGTGCAGTTCCTACTTTACTGGTTTGTATCCATTGTTTACTACACTACTCTACTGTACAGTACCTACTTTACTGGTTTGTATCCACTGTTTACTACACTACTGTACTGTGCAGTACCTACTTTACTGATTTGTGTCCATTGTTTACTACACTACTGTACTGTGCAGTACCTACTTTACTGGTTTGTGTCCATTGTCTACTACACTACTCTACTGTACAATACCTACTTTACTGGTTTGTATCCATTGTTTACTACACTACTGTACTGTGCAATCCCTAATTTACTCGTTTGTATCCATTGTTTACTACGCTACTCTACTGTACAGTACCTAGTTTACTGGTTTGTATCCATTGTTTACTAAACTACTGTACTGTGCAGTACCTACTCTACTGGTTTGTGTTCATTGTTTACTACACTACTGTACTGTGCAGTACCAACTTTACTGGTTTGTGTCCATTGTTTACTACACTACTGTACTGTGCAGTACCTACTTCACTGGTTTGTATCCAGTGTTTACTACACTATTGTACTGTGTAGTACCTACTTTACTGGTTTGCATCCATTGTTTACTACGCTGCTGTACTGTGCAGTACCTAGTTTACTGGTTTGTATCCAGTGTTTACTACGCTACTGTACTGTGCAGTACCTACTTGACTGGTTTGTGTTCATTGTTTACTACACTACTGTACTGTGCAGTACCAACTTTACTGGTTTGTGTTCATTGTTTACTACACTACTGTACTGAGCAGTACCTACTTTACTTTTTAGTATCCAGTGTTTACTACACTACTGTACTGTGCAGTACCTACTTTACTGGTTTGTGTCCATTGTTTACTACACTACTGTACTGTGCAGTACCTACTTTACTGGTTTGTATCCATTGTTTACTACACTACTGTACTGTGCAGTAACTACTACACTGGTTTGTATCCATTGTTTACTACACTACTGTAATGTGCAGTACCTAATTTACTCGTTTGTATCCATTGTTTACTACGCTACTCTACTGTACAGTACCTAGTTTACTGGTTTGTATCCATTGTTTACTAAACTACTGTACTGTGCAGTACCTACTCTACTGGTTTGTGTTCATTGTTTACTACACTACTGTACTGTGCAGTACCTACTTTACTGGTTTGTGTCCATTGTTTACTACACTACTGTACTGTGCAGTACCTACTTCACTGGTTTGTATCCAGTCTTTACTACACTATTGTACTGTGTAGTACCTACTTTACTGGTTTGCATCCATTGTTTACAACGCTGCTGTACTGTGCAGTACCTAGTTTACTGGTTTGTATCCAGTGTTTACTACGCTACTGTACTGTGCAGTACCTACTTGACTGGTTTGTGTTCATTGTTTACTACACTACTGTACTGTGCAGTACCAACTTTACTGGTTTGTGTTCATTGTTTACTACACTACTGTACTGAGCAGTACCTACTTTACTTTTTAGTATCCAGTGTTTACTACACTACTGTACTGTGCAGTACCTACTTTACTGGTTTGTGTCCATTGTTTACTACACTACTGTACTGTGCAGTACCTACTTTACTGGTTTGTATCCATTGTTTACTACACTACTGTACTGTGCAGTACCTAATTTACTCGTTTGTTTCCATTGTTTACTACGCTACTCTACTGTACAGTACCTAGTTTACTGGTTTGTATCCATTGTTTACTAAACTACTGTACTGTGCAGTACCTACTCTACTGGTTTGTGTTCATTGTTTACTACACTACTGTACTGTGCAGTACCTACTTTACTGGTTTGTGTCCATTGTTTACTACACTACTGTACTGTGCAGTACCTACTTTACTGGTTTGTGTCCATTGTTTACTACACTACTGTATTGTGCAGTACCTACTTTACTGGTTTGTATCCATTGTTTACTACACTACTCTACTGTACAGTACCTACTTTACTGGTTTGTATCCAATGTTTACTACACTACTGTACTGTGCAGTACCTACTTTACTGGTTTGTGTCCATTGTTTACTACACTACTGTACTGTACAATACCTACTTTACTGGTTTGTATCCAGTGTTTACTACACTACTGTACTGTGCAGAACCTACTGTACTGGTTTTTGTCCATTGTTTACTACACTACTGTACTGTGCAGTACCTACTTTACTGGTTCGTATCCATTGTTTACTACACTACTGTACTGTGCAGTACCTACTTTACTGGTTTGTATCCATTGTTTACTACACTACTGTACTGTGCAATACCTAATTTACTCGTTTGTATCCATTGTTTACTACGCTACTCTACTGTACAGTACCTAGTTTACTGGTTTGTATCCATTGTTTACTAAACTACTGTACTGTGCAGTACCTACTCTACTGGTTTGTGTTCATTGTTTACTACACTACTGTACTGTGCAGTACCAACTTTACTGGTTTGTGTCCATTGTTTACTACACTACTGTACTGTGCAGTACCTAATTCACTGGTTTGTATCCAGTCTTTACTACACTATTGTACTGTGTAGTACCTACTTTACTGGTTTGCATCCATTGTTTACTACGCTGCTGTACTGTGCAGTACCTAGTTTACTGGTTTGTATCCAGTGTTTACTACGCTACTGTACTGTGCAGTACCTACTTGACTGGTTTGTGTTCATTGTTTACTTCACTACTGTACTGTGCAGTACCAACTTTACTGGTTTGTGTTCATTGTTTACTACACTACTGTACTGAGCAGTACCTACTTTACTTTTTAGTATCCAGTGTTTACTACACTACTGTACTGTGCAGTACCTACTTTACTGGTTTGTGTCCATTGTTTACTACACTGCTGTACTGTGCAGTACCTACTTTACTGGTTTGTGTTCATTGTTTACTACAGTACTGTACTGTGCAGTACCTAGTTTACTGGTTTGTATCTATTGTTTACTACACCACTCTACTGTACAGTACCTAGTTTACTGGTTTGTATCCATTGTTTGCTACTACTACTGTACTGCGTAGTACCTAATTTACTGGTTTGTATCCATTGTTTACTACGCTACTGTACTGTACAGTACCTAGATTACTGCTTGTGTCCATTGTTTACTACTGATACTGTACTGTGCAGTACCTACTTTACTGGTTTGTGTCTATTGTTTTCTACAAAACTGTACTGTGCAGTACCTACTTTACTGGTTAGTATCCATTGTTTACAACACTGCTGTACTGTGCAGTACCTAGTTTACTGGTTTGTATCTATTGTTTACTACACTACTGTACTGTACAGTACCTAGTTTACTGGTTTGTATGCATTGTTTACTACTGTACTGTGCAGTACCTACTTTACTGGTTTGTATCCATTGTTTACCACTACTACTGTACTGCGAAGTTCCTAGTTTACTGGTTTGCATCCATTGTTTACTACACTACTGTACTGTACAGTACCTACTTTACTGGTTTGTGTCCATTGTTTACTACACTACTGTACTGTGCAGTACCTACTTTACTGGTTTGTGTCCATTGTCTACTACACTACTCTACTGTACAATACCTACTTTACTGGTTTGTATCCAGTGTTTACTACACTACTGTACTGTGCAGTACCTACTTTACTGGTTTTTGTCCATTGTTTACTACACTACTGTACTGTGCAGTACCTACTTTACTGGTTTGTGTCCATTGTTTACTACACTACTGTAATGTGCAGTACCTACTTTACTGGTTTGTATCCATTGTTTACTACACTACTGTACTGTGCAGTACCTACTTTACTGGTTTGTATCCATTGTTTACTACACTACTGTACTGTGCAGTACCTAATTTACTCGTTTGTATCCATTGTTTACTACGCTACTCTACTGTACAGTACCTAGTTTACTGGTTTGTATCCATTGTTTACTGAACTACTGTACTGTGCAGTACCTACTCTACTGGTTTTCTGTTCATTGTTTACTACACTACTGTACTGTGCAGTACCAACTTTACTGGTTTGTGTCCATTGTTTACTACACTACTGTACTGTGCAGTACCAACTTTACTGGTTTGTGTCCATTGTTTACTACACTACTGTACTGTGCAGTAAATACTTTACTGGTTTGTGTCCATTGTTTACTACACTACTGTACTGTGCAGTACCTACTTTACTGGTTTGTGTCCATTGTTTACTACACCACTGTATTGTGCAGTTCCTACTTTACTGGTTTGTATCCATTGTTTACTACACTACTCTACTGTACAGTACCTACTTTACTGGTTTGTATCCACTGTTTACTACACTACTGTACTGTGCAGTACCTACTTTACTGATTTGTGTCCATTGTTTACTACACTACTGTACTGTGCAGTACCTACTTTACTGGTTTGTGTCCATTGTCTACTACACTACTCTACTGTACAATACCTACTTTACTGGTTTGTATCCATTGTTTACTACACTACTGTACTGTGCAATCCCTAATTTACTCGTTTGTATCCATTGTTTACTACGCTACTCTACTGTACAGTACCTAGTTTACTGGTTTGTATCCATTGTTTACTAAACTACTGTACTGTGCAGTACCTACTCTACTGGTTTGTGTTCATTGTTTACTACACTACTGTACTGTGCAGTACCAACTTTACTGGTTTGTGTCCATTGTTTACTACACTACTGTACTGTGCAGTACCTACTTCACTGGTTTGTATCCAGTGTTTACTACACTATTGTACTGTGTAGTACCTACTTTACTGGTTTGCATCCATTGTTTACTACGCTGCTGTACTGTGCAGTACCTAGTTTACTGGTTTGTATCCAGTGTTTACTACGCTACTGTACTGTGCAGTACCTACTTGACTGGTTTGTGTTCATTGTTTACTACACTACTGTACTGTGCAGTACCAACTTTACTGGTTTGTGTTCATTGTTTACTACACTACTGTACTGAGCAGTACCTACTTTACTTTTTAGTATCCAGTGTTTACTACACTACTGTACTGTGCAGTACCTACTTTACTGGTTTGTGTCCATTGTTTACTACACTACTGTACTGTGCAGTACCTACTTTACTGGTTTGTATCCATTGTTTACTACACTACTGTACTGTGCAGTAACTACTACACTGGTTTGTATCCATTGTTTACTACACTACTGTAATGTGCAGTACCTAATTTACTCGTTTGTATCCATTGTTTACTACGCTACTCTACTGTACAGTACCTAGTTTACTTGTTTGTATCCATTGTTTACTAAACTACTGTACTGTGCAGTACCTACTCTACTGGTTTTCTGTTCATTGTTTACTACACTACTGTACTGTGCAGTACCAACTTTACTGGTTTGTGTCCATTGTTTACTACACTACTGTACTGTGCAGTACCTACTTCACTGGTTTGTATCCAGTATTTACTACAGTATTGTGCTGTTTAGTACCTACTTTACTGGTTTGCATCCATTGTTTACTACGCTGCTGTACTGTGCAGTACCTAGTTTACTGGTTTGTATCCAGTGTTTACTACGCTACTGTACTGTGCAGTACCTACTTGACTGGTTTGTGTTCATTGTTTACTACACTACTGTACTGTGCAGTACCAACTTTACTGGTTTGTGTTCATTGTTTACTACACTACTGTACTGAGCAGTACCTACTTTACTGGTTTGTGTTCATTGTTTACTACACTACTGTACTGTGCAATACCTAATTTACTCGTTTGTATCCATTGTTTACTACGCTACTCTACTGTACAGTACCTAGTTTACTGGTTTGTATCCATTGTTTACTAAACTACTGTACTGTGCAGTACCTACTCTACTGGTTTGTGTTCATTGTTTACTACACTACTGTACTGTGCAGTACCAACTTTAATGGTTTGTGTCCATTGTTTACTACACTACTGTACTGTGCAGTACCTACTTCACTGGTTTGTATCCAGTCTTTACTACACTATTGTACTGTGTAGTACCTACTTTACTGGTTTGCATCCATTGTTTACTACGCTGCTGTACTGTGCAGTACCTAGTTTACTGGTTTGTATCCAGTGTTTACTACGCTACTGTACTGTGCAGTACCTACTTGACTGGTTTGTGTTCATTGTTTACTACACTACTGTACTGTGCAGTACCAACTTTACTGGTTTGTGTTCATTGTTTACTACACTACTGTACTGAGCAGTACCTACTTTACTTTTTAGTATCCAGTGTTTACTACACTACTGTACTGTGCAGTACCTACTTTACTGGTTTGTGTCCATTGTTTACTACACTACTGTACTGTGCAGTACCTACTTTACTGGTTTGTATCCATTGTTTACTACACTACTGTACTGTGCAGTACCTACTATACTGGTTTGTATCCATTGTTTACTACACTACTGTACTGTGCAGTACCTAATTTACTCGTTTGTATCCATTGTTTACTACGCTACTCTACTGTACAGTACCTAGTTTACTGGTTTGTATCCATTGTTTACTAAACTACTGTACTGTGCAGTACCTACTCTACTGGTTTTCTGTTCATTGTTTACTACACTACTGTACTGTGCAGTACCAACTTTACTGGTTTGTGTCCATTGTTTACTACACTACTGTACTGTGCAGAACCTACTTCACTGGTTTGTATCCAGTATTTACTACAGTATTGTGCTGTTTAGTACCTACTTTACTGGTTTGCATCCATTGTTTACTACGCTGCTGTACTGTGCAGTACCTAGTTTACTGGTTTGTATCCAGTGTTTACTACGCTACTGTACTGTGCAGTACCTACTTGACTGGTTTGTGTTCATTGTTTACTACACTACTGTACTGTGCAGTACCAACTTTACTGGTTTGTGTTCATTGTTTACTACACTACTGTACTGAGCAGTACCTACTTTACTGGTTTGTGTTCATTGTTTACTACAGTACTGTACTGTGCAGTACCTAGTTTACTGGTTTGTATCTATTGTTTACTACACCACTCTACTGTACAGTACCTAGTTTACTGGTTTGTATCCATTGTTTACTACTACTACTGTACTGCGTAGTACCTAATTTACTGGTTTGTATCCATTGTTTACCACGCTACTGTACTGTACAGTACCTAGATTACTGCTTGTGTCCATTGTTTACTACTGCTACTGTACTGTGCAGTACCTACTTTACTGGTTTGTGTCTATTGTTTTCTACAAAACTGTACTGTGCAGTACCTACTTTACTGGTTTGTATCCATTGTTTACTACACTACTGTACTGTGCAGTACCTAATTTACTCGTTTGTATCCATTGTTTACTACGCTACTCTACTGTACAGCACCTAGTTTACTGGTTTGTATCCATTGTTTACTAAACTACTGTACTGTGCAGTACCTACTCTACTGGTTTGTGTTCATTGTTTACTACACTACTGTACTGTGCAGTACCAACTTTACTGGTTTGTGTCCATTGTTTACTACACTACTGTACTGTGCAGTACCTACTTCACTGGTTTGTATCCAGTCTTTACTACACTATTGTACTGTGTAGTACCTACTTTACTGGTTTGTATCTATTGTTTACTACACTACTGTACTGTACAGTACCTAGTTTACTGGTTTGTATGCATTGTTTACTACTGTACTGTGCAGTACCTACTTTACTGGTTTGTATCCATTGTTTACCACTACTACTGTACTGCGAAGTTCCTAGTTTACTGGTTTGCATCCATTGTTTACTACACTACTGTACTGTACAGTACCTACTTTACTGGTTTGTGTCCATTGTTTACTACACTACTGTACTGTGCAGTACCTACTTTACTGGTTTGTGTCCATTGTCTACTACACTACTCTACTGTACAATACCTACTTTACTGGTTTGTATCCAGTGTTTACTACACTACTGTACTGTGCAGTACCTACTTTACTGGTTTTTGTCCATTGTTTACTACACTACTGTACTGTGCAGTACCTACTTTACTGGTTTGTGTCCATTGTTTACTACACTACTGTAATGTGCAGTACCTACTTTACTGGTTTGTATCCATTGTTTACTACACTACTGTACTGTGCAGTACCTACTTTACTGGTTTGTATCCATTGTTTACTACACTACTGTACTGTGCAGTACCTAATTTACTGGTTTGTATCCATTGTTTACTACGCTACTCTACTGTACAGTACCTAGTTTACTGGTTTGTATCCATTGTTTACTGAACTACTGTACTGTGCAGTACCTACTCTACTGGTTTTCTGTTCATTGTTTACTACACTACTGTACTGTGCAGTACCAACTTTACTGGTTTGTGTCCATTGTTTACTACACTACTGTACTGTGCAGTACCTACTTTACTGGTTTGTGTCCATTGTTTACTACACTACTGTACTGTGCAGTACCTACTTTACTGGTTTGTGTCCATTGTTTACTACACTACTGTACTGTGCAGTACCTACTTTACTGGTTTGTGTCCATTGTTTACTACACCACTGTATTGTGCAGTTCCTACTTTACTGGTTTGTATCCATTGTTTACTACACTACTCTACTGTACAGTACCTACTTTACTGGTTTGTATCCACTGTTTACTACACTACTGTACTGTGCAGTACCTACTTTACTGATTTGTGTCCATTGTTTACTACACTACTGTACTGTGCAGTACCTACTTTACTGGTTTGTGTTCATTGTTTACTACACTACTCTACTGTACAGTACCTAGTTTACTTTTTAGTATCCAGTGTTTACTACACTACTGTACTGTGCAGTACCTACTTTACTTGTTGTGTCCATTGTTTACTACACTGCTGTACTGTGCAATACATACGTTACTGGTTTGCATCCAGTGTTTACTACACTATTGTACTGTGCAGTACCTACTTTACTGGTTTGTGTCCATTGTTTACTACACTACTGTACTGTGCAGTACCAACTTTACTGGTTTGTGTTCATTGTTTACTACACTACTCTACTGTACAGTACCTAGTTTACTTTTTAGTATCCAGTGTTTACTACACTACTGTACTGTGCAGTACCTACTTTACTTGTTGTGTCCATTGTTTACTACACTGCTGTACTGTGCAATACATACGTTACTGGTTTGCATCCAGTGTTTACTACACTATTGTACTGTGCAGTACCTACTTTACTGGTTTGTGTCCATTGTTTACTACACTACTGTACTGTGCAGTACCTACTTTACTGGTTTGTGTCCATTGTTTACTACACTACTGTGCTGTGCAGTACCTACTTTACTGGTTTGTGTCCATTGTTTACTACACTACTGTATTGTGCAGTACCTACTTTACTGGTTTGTATCCATTGTTTACTACACTACTCTACTGTACAATACCTACTTTACTGGTTTGTATCCAGTCTTTTCTACACTATTGTACTGTGTAGTACCTACTTTACTGGTTTGCATCCATTGTTTACTACGCTGCTGTACTGTGCAGTACCTAGTTTACTGGTTTGTATCCAGTGTTTACTACGCTACTGTACTCTGCAGTACCTACTTGACTGGTTTGTGTTCATTATTTACTACACTACTGTACTGTGCAGTACCAACTTTACTGGTTTGTATTCATTGTTTGCTACACTATTGTACTGAGCAGTACCTACTTCACTTTTTAGTGTCCAGTGTTTACTACACTACTGTACTGTGCAGTACCTACTTTACTGGTTTGTGTCCATTGTTTACTACACTACTGTACTGTGCAGTACCTACTTTACTGGTTTGTATCCATTGTTTACTACACTACTGTACTGTGCAGTACCTTCCTTTCTGGTTTGTATCCATTGTTTACTACACTACTGTACTGTGCAGTACCTAATTTACTCGTTTGTATCCATTGTTTACTACGCTACTGTACTGTGCAGTACCAACTTTACTGGTTTGTGTCCATTGTTTACTACACTACTGTACTGTGCAGTACCTACTTCACTGGTTTGTGTCCATTGTTTACTACACTACTGTACTGTGCAGTACCTACTCTACTGGTTTGTGTTCATTGTTTACTACACTACTGTACTGTGCAGTACCAACTTTACTGGTTTGTGTCCATTGTTTACTACACTACTGTACTGTGCAGTACCTACTTCACTGGTTTGTATCCAGTCTTTACTACACTATTGTACCGTGTAGTACCTACTTTACTGGTTTGCATCCATTGTTTACAACGCTGTTGTACTGTGCAGTACCTAGTTTACTGGTTTGTATCCAGTGTTTACTACGCTACTGTACTGTGCAGTACCTACTTGACTGGTTTGTGTTCATTGTTTACTACACTACTGTACTGTGCAGTACCAACTTTACTGGTTTGTGTTCATTGTTTACTACACTACTGTACTGAGCAGTACCTACTTTACTTTTTAGTATCCAGTGTTTACTACACTACTGTACTGTGCAGTACCTACTTTACTGGTTTGTGTCCATTGTTTACTACACTACTGTACTGTGCAGTACCTACTTTACTGGTTTGTATCCATTGTTTACTACACTACTGTACTGTGCAGTACCTAATTTACTCGTTTGTTTCCATTGTTTACTACGCTACTCTACTGTACAGTACCTAGTTTACTGGTTTGTATCCATTGTTTACTAAACTACTGTACTGTGCAGTACCTACTCTACTGGTTTGTGTTCATTGTTTACTACACTACTGTACTGTGCAGTACCTACTTTACTGGTTTGTGTCCATTGTTTACTACACTACTGTACTGTGCAGTACCTACTTTACTGGTTTGTGTCCATTGTTTACTACACTACTGTATTGTGCAGTACCTACTTTACTGGTTTGTATCCATTGTTTACTACACTACTCTACTGTACAGTACCTACTTTACTGGTTTGTATCCAATGTTTACTACACTACTGTACTGTGCAGTACCTACTTTACTGGTTTGTGTCCATTGTTTACTACACTACTGTACTGTACAATACCTACTTTACTGGTTTGTATCCAGTGTTTACTACACTACTGTACTGTGCAGAACCTACTGTACTGGTTTTTGTCCATTGTTTACTACACTACTGTACTGTGCAGTACCTACTTTACTGGTTCGTATCCATTGTTTACTACACTACTGTACTGTGCAGTACCTACTTTACTGGTTTGTATCCATTGTTTACTACACTACTGTACTGTGCAATACCTAATTTACTCGTTTGTATCCATTGTTTACTACGCTACTCTACTGTACAGTACCTAGTTTACTGGTTTGTATCCATTGTTTACTAAACTACTGTACTGTGCAGTACCTACTCTACTGGTTTGTGTTCATTGTTTACTACACTACTGTACTGTGCAGTACCAACTTTACTGGTTTGTGTCCATTGTTTACTACACTACTGTACTGTGCAGTACCTAATTCACTGGTTTGTATCCAGTCTTTACTACACTATTGTACTGTGTAGTACCTACTTTACTGGTTTGCATCCATTGTTTACTACGCTGCTGTACTGTGCAGTACCTAGTTTACTGGTTTGTATCCAGTGTTTACTACGCTACTGTACTGTGCAGTACCTACTTGACTGGTTTGTGTTCATTGTTTACTACACTACTGTACTGTGCAGTACCAACTTTACTGGTTTGTGTTCATTGTTTACTACACTACTGTACTGAGCAGTACCTACTTTACTTTTTAGTATCCAGTGTTTACTACACTACTGTACTGTGCAGTACCTAGTTTACTGGTTTGTATCCATTGTTTGCTACTACTACTGTACTGCGTAGTACCTAATTTACTGGTTTGTATCCATTGTTTACTACGCTACTGTACTGTACAGTACCTAGATTACTGCTTGTGCCCATTGTTTACTACTGATACTGTACTGTGCAGTACCTACTTTACTGGTTTGTGTCTATTGTTTTCTACAAAACTGTACTGTGCAGTACCTACTTTACTGGTTAGTATCCATTGTTTACAACACTGCTGTACTGTGCAGTACCTAGTTTACTGGTTTGTATCTATTGTTTACTACACTACTGTACTGTACAGTACCTAGTTTACTGGTTTGTATCCAGTGTTTACTACACTACTGTCCTGTGCAGTACCTACTTTACTGGTTCGTATCCATTGTTTACTACACTACTGTACTGTGCAGTACCTACTTTACTGGTTTGTGTCCATTGTCTACTACACTACTCTACTGTACAATACCTACTTTACTGGTTTGTATCCAGTGTTTACTACACTACTGTACTGTGCAGTACCTACTTTACTGGTTTTTGTCCCATTGTTTACTACACTACTGTACTGTGCAGTACCTACTTTACTGGTTTGTATTCATTGTTTACTACACTACTGTACTGTGCAGTACCAACTTTACTGGTTTGTGTCCATTGTTTACTACACTACTGTACTGTGCAGTACCTACTTTACTGGTTAGTATCCAGTGTTTACTACAATACTGTACTGTGCAGTACCTACTTCACTGGTTTGTATCCAGTCTTTACTACACTATTGTACTGTGTAGTACCTACTTTACTGGTTTGCATCCTTTGTTTACTACGCTGCTGTACTGTGCAGTACCTAGTTTACTGGTTTGTATCCAGTGTATATTACGCTACTGTACTGTGCAGTACCTACTTGACTGGTTTGTGTTCATTGTTTACTACACTACTGTACTGTGCAGTACCAACTTTACTGGTTTGTGTTCATTGTTTACTACACTACTCTACTGTACAGTACCTAGTTTACTTTTTAGTATCCAGTGTTTACTACACTACTGTACTGTGCAGTACCTACTTTACTTGTTGTGTCCATTGTTCACTACACTGCTGTACTGTGCAATACATACGTTACTGGTTTGCATCCAGTGTTTACTACACTATTGTACTGTGCAGTACCTACTTTACTGGTTTGTGTCCATTGTTTACTACACTACTGTACTGTGCAGTACCTACTTTACTGGTTTGTGTCCATTGTTTACTACACTACTGTACTGTGCAGTACCTACTTTACTGGTTTGTGTCCATTGTTTACTACACTACTGTATTGTGCAGTACCTACTTTACTGGTTGGTATCCATTGTTTACTACACTACTCTACTGTACAATACCTACTTTACTGGTTTGTATCCAGTCTTTTCTACACTATTGTACTGTGTAGTACCTACTCTACTGGTTTGTGTCCATTGTTTACTACGCTGCTGTACTGTGCAGTACCTAGTTTACTGGTTTGTATCCAGTGTTTACTACGCTACTGTACTGTGCAGTACCTACTTGACTGGTTTGTGTTCATTATTTACTACACTACTGTACTGTGCAGTACCAACTTTACTGGTTTGTATTCATTGTTTGCTACACTATTGTACTGAGCAGTACCTACTTCACTTTTTAGTGTCCAGTGTTTACTACACTACTGTACTGTGCAGTACCTACTTTACTGGTTTGTAGCCAATGTTTACTACACTACTGTACTGTGCAGTACCTACTTTACTGGTTTGTATCCATTGTTTACTACACTACTGTACTGTGCAGTACCTTCCTTTCTGGTTTGTATCCATTGTTTACTACACTACTGTACTGTGCAGTACCTAATTTACTCGTTTGTATCCATTGTTTACTACGCTACTCTACTGTACAGCACCTAGTTTACTGGTTTGTATCCATTGTTTACTAAACTACTGTACTGTGCAGTACCTACTCTACTGGTTTGTGTCCATTGTTTACTACACTACTGTACTGTGCAGTACCTACTTTACTGGTTTGTGTCCATTGTTTACTACACTACTGTATTGTGCAGTACCTACTTTACTGGTTGGTATCCATTGTTTACTACACTACTCTACTGTACAATACCTACTTTACTGGTTTGTATCCAGTCTTTTCTACACTATTGTACTGTGTAGTACCTACTCTACTGGTTTGTGTCCATTGTTTACTACGCTGCTGTACTGTGCAGTACCTAGTTTACTGGTTTGTATCCAGTGTTTACTACGCTACTGTACTGTGCAGTACCTACTTGACTGGTTTGTGTTCATTATTTACTACACTACTGTACTGTGCAGTACCAACTTTACTGGTTTGTATTCATTGTTTGCTACACTATTGTACTGAGCAGTACCTACTTCACTTTTTAGTGTCCAGTGTTTACTACACTACTGTACTGTGCAGTACCTACTTTACTGGTTTGTAGCCAATGTTTACTACACTACTGTACTGTGCAGTACCTACTTTACTGGTTTGTATCCATTGTTTACTAAACTACTGTACTGTGCAGTACCTTCCTTTCTGGTTTGTATCCATTGTTTACTACACTACTGTACTGTGCAGTACCTAATTTACTCGTTTGTATCCATTGTTTACTACGCTACTCTACTGTACAGCACCTAGTTTACTGGTTTGTATCCATTGTTTACTAAACTACTGTACTGTGCAGTACCTACTCTACTGGTTTGTGTTCATTGTTTACTACACTACTGTACTGTGCAGTACCAACTTTACTGGTTTGTGTCCATTGTTTACTACACTACTGTACTGTGCAGTACCTACTTCACTGGTTTGTATCCAGTCTTTACTACACTATTGTACTGTGTAGTACCTACTTTACTGGTTTGCATCCATTGTTTACTACGCTGCTGTACTGTGAAGTACCTAGTTTACTGGTTTGTATCCAGTGTTTACTACGCTACTGTACTGTGCAGTACCTACTTGACTGGTTTGTGTTCATTGTTTACTACACTACTGTACTGTGCAATACATACGTTACTGGTTTGTATCCATGGTTTACTACACTACTGTACTGTGCAGTACCTACTTTACTGGTTTGTGTCCATTGTTTACTACACTGCTGTACTGTGCAATACCTAATTTACTCGTTTGTATCCATTGTTTGCTACGCTACTCTACTGTACAGTACCTAGTTTACTGGTTTGTATCCATTGTTTACTAAACTACTGTACTGTGCAGTACCTACTCTACTGGTTTGTGTTCATTGTTTACTACACTACTGTACTGTGCAGTACCAACTTTACTGGTTTGTGTCCATTGTTTACTACACTACTGTACTGTGCAGTACCTACTTCACTGGTTTGTATCCAGTCTTTACTACACTACTGTACCGTGTAGTACCTACTTTACTGGTTTGCATCCATTGTTTACAACGCTGCTGTACTGTGCAGTACCTAGTTTACTGGTTTGTATCCAGTGTTTACTACGCTACTGTACTGTGCAGTACCTACTTGACTGGTTTGTGTTCATTGTTTACTACACTACTGTACTGTGCAGTACCAACTTTACTGGTTTGTGTTCATTGTTTACTACACTACTGTACTGAGCAGTACCTACTTTACTTTTTAGTATCCAGTGTTTACTACACTACTGTACTGTGCAGTACCTACTTTACTGGTTTGTGTCCATTGTTTACTACACTACTGTACTGTGCAGTACCTACTTTACTGGTTTGTATCCATTGTTTACTACACTACTGTACTGTGCAGTACCTAATTTACTCGTTTGTTTCCATTGTTTACTACGCTACTCTACTGTACAGTACCTAGTTTACTGGTTTGTATCCATTGTTTACTAAACTACTGTACTGTGCAGTACCTACTCTACTGGTTTGTGTTCATTGTTTACTACACTACTGTACTGTGCAGTACCTACTTTACTGGTTTGTGTCCATTGTTTACTACACTACTGTACTGTGCAGTACCTACTTTACTGGTTTGTGTCCATTGTTTACTACACTACTGTATTGTGCAGTACCTACTTTACTGGTTTGTATCCATTGTTTACTACACTACTCTACTGTACAGTACCTACTTTACTGGTTTGTATCCAATGTTTACTACACTACTGTACTGTGCAGTACCTACTTTACTGGTTTGTGTCCATTGTTTACTACACTACTGTACTGTACAATACCTACTTGACTGGTTTGTATCCAGTGTTTACTACACTACTGTACTGTGCAGAACCTACTGTACTGGTTTTTGTCCATTGTTTACTACACTACTGTACTGTGCAGTACCTACTTTACTGGTTCGTATCCATTGTTTACTACACTACTGTACTGTGCAGTACCTACTTTACTGGTTTGTATCCATTGTTTACTACACTACTGTACTGTGCAATACCTAATTTACTCGTTTGTATCCATTGTTTACTACGCTACTCTACTGTACAGTACCTAGTTTACTGGTTTGTATCCATTGTTTACTAAACTACTGTACTGTGCAGTACCTACTCTACTGGTTTGTGTTCATTGTTTACTACACTACTGTACTGTGCAGTACCAACTTTACTGGTTTGTGTCCATTGTTTACTACACTACTGTACTGTGCAGTACCTAATTCACTGGTTTGTATCCAGTCTTTACTACACTATTGTACTGTGTAGTACCTACTTTACTGGTTTGCATCCATTGTTTACTACGCTGCTGTACTGTGCAGTACCTAGTTTACTGGTTTGTATCCAGTGTTTACTACGCTACTGTACTGTGCAGTACCTACTTGACTGGTTTGTGTTCATTGTTTACTACACTACTGTACTGTGCAGTACCAACTTTACTGGTTTGTGTTCATTGTTTACTACACTACTGTACTGAGCAGTACCTACTTTACTTTTTAGTATCCAGTGTTTACTACACTACTGTACTGTGCAGTACCTAGTTTACTGGTTTGTATCCATTGTTTGCTACTACTACTGTACTGCGTAGTACCTAATTTACTGGTTTGTATCCATTGTTTACTACGCTACTGTACTGTACAGTACCTAGATTACTGCTTGTGCCCATTGTTTACTACTGATACTGTACTGTGCAGTACCTACTTTACTGGTTTGTGTCTATTGTTTTCTACAAAACTGTACTGTGCAGTACCTACTTTACTGGTTAGTATCCATTGTTTACAACACTGCTGTACTGTGCAGTACCTAGTTTACTGGTTTGTATCTATTGTTTACTACACTACTGTACTGTACAGTACCTAGTTTACTGGTTTGTATCCAGTGTTTACTACACTACTGTCCTGTGCAGTACCTACTTTACTGGTTCGTATCCATTGTTTACTACACTACTGTACTGTGCAGTACCTACTTTACTGGTTTGTGTCCATTGTCTACTACACTACTCTACTGTACAATACCTACTTTACTGGTTTGTATCCAGTGTTTACTACACTACTGTACTGTGCAGTACCTACTTTACTGGTTTTTGTCCCATTGTTTACTACACTACTGTACTGTGCAGTACCTACTTTACTGGTTTGTATTCATTGTTTACTACACTACTGTACTGTGCAGTACCAACTTTACTGGTTTGTGTCCATTGTTTACTACACTACTGTACTGTGCAGTACCTACTTTACTGGTTAGTATCCAGTGTTTACTACAATACTGTACTGTGCAGTACCTACTTCACTGGTTTGTATCCAGTCTTTACTACACTATTGTACTGTGTAGTACCTACTTTACTGGTTTGCATCCTTTGTTTACTACGCTGCTGTACTGTGCAGTACCTAGTTTACTGGTTTGTATCCAGTGTATATTACGCTACTGTACTGTGCAGTACCTACTTGACTGGTTTGTGTTCATTGTTTACTACACTACTGTACTGTGCAGTACCAACTTTACTGGTTTGTGTTCATTGTTTACTACACTACTCTACTGTACAGTACCTAGTTTACTTTTTAGTATCCAGTGTTTACTACACTACTGTACTGTGCAGTACCTACTTTACTTGTTGTGTCCATTGTTCACTACACTGCTGTACTGTGCAATACATACGTTACTGGTTTGCATCCAGTGTTTACTACACTATTGTACTGTGCAGTACCTACTTTACTGGTTTGTGTCCATTGTTTACTACACTACTGTACTGTGCAGTACCTACTTTACTGGTTGGTGTCCATTGTTTACTACACTACTGTACTGTGCAGTACCTACTTTACTGGTTTGTGTCCATTGTTTACTACACTACTGTATTGTGCAGTACCTACTTTACTGGTTGGTATCCATTGTTTACTACACTACTCTACTGTACAATACCTACTTTACTGGTTTGTATCCAGTCTTTTCTACACTATTGTACTGTGTAGTACCTACTCTACTGGTTTGTGTCCATTGTTTACTACGCTGCTGTACTGTGCAGTACCTAGTTTACTGGTTTGTATCCAGTGTTTACTACGCTACTGTACTGTGCAGTACCTACTTGACTGGTTTGTGTTCATTATTTACTACACTACTGTACTGTGCAGTACCAACTTTACTGGTTTGTATTCATTGTTTGCTACACTATTGTACTGAGCAGTACCTACTTCACTTTTTAGTGTCCAGTGTTTACTACACTACTGTACTGTGCAGTACCTACTTTACTGGTTTGTAGCCAATGTTTACTACACTACTGTACTGTGCAGTACCTACTTTACTGGTTTGTATCCATTGTTTACTACACTACTGTACTGTGCAGTACCTTCCTTTCTGGTTTGTATCCATTGTTTACTACACTACTGTACTGTGCAGTACCTAATTTACTCGTTTGTATCCATTGTTTACTACGCTACTCTACTGTACAGCACCTAGTTTACTGGTTTGTATCCATTGTTTACTAAACTACTGTACTGTGCAGTACCTACTCTACTGGTTTGTGTCCATTGTTTACTACACTACTGTACTGTGCAGTACCTACTTTACTGGTTTGTGTCCATTGTTTACTACACTACTGTATTGTGCAGTACCTACTTTACTGGTTGGTATCCATTGTTTACTACACTACTCTACTGTACAATACCTACTTTACTGGTTTGTATCCAGTCTTTTCTACACTATTGTACTGTGTAGTACCTACTCTACTGGTTTGTGTCCATTGTTTACTACGCTGCTGTACTGTGCAGTACCTAGTTTACTGGTTTGTATCCAGTGTTTACTACGCTACTGTACTGTGCAGTACCTACTTGACTGGTTTGTGTTCATTATTTACTACACTACTGTACTTTGCAGTACCAACTTTACTGGTTTGTATTCATTGTTTGCTACACTATTGTACTGAGCAGTACCTACTTCACTTTTTAGTGTCCAGTGTTTACTACACTACTGTACTGTGCAGTACCTACTTTACTGGTTTGTAGCCAATGTTTACTACACTACTGTACTGTGCAGTACCTACTTTACTGGTTTGTATCCATTGTTTACTACACTACTGTACTGTGCAGTACCTTCCTTTCTGGTTTGTATCCATTGTTTACTACACTACTGTACTGTGCAGTACCTAATTTACTCGTTTGTATCCATTGTTTACTACGCTACTCTACTGTACAGCACCTAGTTTACTGGTTTGTATCCATTGTTTACTAAACTACTGTACTGTGCAGTACCTACTCTACTGGTTTGTGTTCATTGTTTACTACACTACTGTACTGTGCAGTACCAACTTTACTGGTTTGTGTCCATTGTTTACTACACTACTGTACTGTGCAGTACCTACTTCACTGGTTTGTATCCAGTCTTTACTACACTATTGTACTGTGTAGTACCTACTTTACTGGTTTGCATCCATTGTTTACTACGCTGCTGTACTGTGAAGTACCTAGTTTACTGGTTTGTATCCAGTGTTTACTACGCTACTGTACTGTGCAGTACCTACTTGACTGGTTTGTGTTCATTGTTTACTACACTACTGTACTGTGCAATACATACGTTACTGGTTTGTATCCATGGTTTACTACACTACTGTACTGTGCAGTACCTACTTTACTGGTTTGTGTCCATTGTTTACTACACTGCTGTACTGTGCAATACCTAATTTACTCGTTTGTATCCATTGTTTGCTACGCTACTCTACTGTACAGTACCTAGTTTACTGGTTTGTATCCATTGTTTACTAAACTACTGTACTGTGCAGTACCTACTCTACTGGTTTGTGTTCATTGTTTACTACACTACTGTACTGTGCAGTACCAACTTTACTGGTTTGTGTCCATTGTTTACTACACTACTGTACTGTGCAGTACCTACTTCACTGGTTTGTATCCAGTCTTTACTACACTATTGTACTGTGTAGTACCTACTTTACTGGTTTGCATCCATTGTTTACAACGCTGCTGTACTGTGCAGTACCTAGTTTACTGGTTTGTATCCAGTGTTTACTACGCTACTGTACTGTGCAGTACCTACTTGACTGGTTTGTGTTCATTGTTTACTACACTACTGTACTGTGCAGTACCAACTTTACTGGTTTGTGTTCATTGTTTACTACACTACTGTACTGAGCAGTACCTACTTTACTTTTTAGTATCCAGTGTTTACTACACTACTGTACTGTGCAGTACCTACTTTACTGGTTTGTGTCCATTGTTTACTACACTACTGTACTGTGCAGTACCTACTTTACTGGTTTGTATCCATTGTTTACTACACTACTGTACTGTGCAGTACCTAATTTACTCGTTTGTTTCCATTGTTTACTACGCTACTCTACTGTACAGTACCTAGTTTACTGGTTTGTATCCATTGTTTACTAAACTACTGTACTGTGCAGTACCTACTCTACTGGTTTGTGTTCATTGTTTACTACACTACTGTACTGTGCAGTACCTACTTTACTGGTTTGTGTCCATTGTTTACTACACTACTGTACTGTGCAGTACCTACTTTACTGGTTTGTGTCCATTGTTTACTACACTACTGTATTGTGCAGTACCTACTTTACTGGTTTGTATCCATTGTTTACTACACTACTCTACTGTACAGTACCTACTTTACTGGTTTGTATCCAATGTTTACTACACTACTGTACTGTGCAGTACCTACTTTACTGGTTTGTGTCCATTGTTTACTACACTACTGTACTGTACAATACCTACTTTACTGGTTTGTATCCAGTGTTTACTACACTACTGTACTGTGCAGAACCTACTGTACTGGTTTTTGTCCATTGTTTACTACACTACTGTACTGTGCAGTACCTACTTTACTGGTTCGTATCCATTGTTTACTACACTACTGTACTGTGCAGTACCTACTTTACTGGTTTGTATCCATTGTTTACTACACTACTGTACTGTGCAATACCTAATTTACTCGTTTGTATCCATTGTTTACTACGCTACTCTACTGTACAGTACCTAGTTTACTGGTTTGTATCCATTGTTTACTAAACTACTGTACTGTGCAGTACCTACTCTACTGGTTTGTGTTCATTGTTTACTACACTACTGTACTGTGCAGTACCAACTTTACTGGTTTGTGTCCATTGTTTACTACACTACTGTACTGTGCAGTACCTAATTCACTGGTTTGTATCCAGTCTTTACTACACTATTGTACTGTGTAGTACCTACTTTACTGGTTTGCATCCATTGTTTACTACGCTGCTGTACTGTGCAGTACCTAGTTTACTGGTTTGTATCCAGTGTTTACTACGCTACTGTACTGTGCAGTACCTACTTGACTGGTTTGTGTTCATTGTTTACTTCACTACTGTACTGTGCAGTACCAACTTTACTGGTTTGTGTTCATTGTTTACTACACTACTGTACTGAGCAGTACCTACTTTACTTTTTAGTATCCAGTGTTTACTACACTACTGTACTGTGCAGTACCTACTTTACTGGTTTGTGTCCATTGTTTACTACACTGCTGTACTGTGCAGTACCTACTTTACTGGTTTGTGTTCATTGTTTACTACAGTACTGTACTGTGCAGTACCTAGTTTACTGGTTTGTATCTATTGTTTACTACACCACTCTACTGTACAGTACCTAGTTTACTGGTTTGTATCCATTGTTTGCTACTACTACTGTACCGCGTAGTACCTAATTTACTGGTTTGTATCCATTGTTTACTACGCTACTGTACTGTACAGTACCTAGATTACTGCTTGTGTCCATTGTTTACTACTGATACTGTACTGTGCAGTACCTACTTTACTGGTTTGTGTCTATTGTTTTCTACAAAACTGTACTGTGCAGTACCTACTTTACTGGTTAGTATCCATTGTTTACAACACTGCTGTACTGTGCAGTACCTAGTTTACTGGTTTGTATCTATTGTTTACTACACTACTGTACTGTACAGTACCTAGTTTACTGGTTTGTATGCATTGTTTACTACTGTACTGTGCAGTACCTACTTTACTGGTTTGTATCCATTGTTTACCACTACTACTGTACTGCGAAGTTCCTAGTTTACTGGTTTGCATCCATTGTTTACTACACTACTGTACTGTACAGTACCTACTTTACTGGTTTGTGTCCATTGTTTACTACACTACTGTACTGTGCAGTACCTACTTTACTGGTTTGTGTCCATTGTCTACTACACTACTCTACTGTACAATACCTACTTTACTGGTTTGTATCCAGTGTTTACTACACTACTGTACTGTGCAGTACCTACTTTACTGGTTTTTGTCCATTGTTTACTACACTACTGTACTGTGCAGTACCTACTTTACTGGTTTGTGTCCATTGTTTACTACACTACTGTAATGTGCAGTACCTACTTTACTGGTTTGTATCCATTGTTTACTACACTACTGTACTGTGCAGTACCTACTTTACTGGTTTGTATCCATTGTTTACTACACTACTGTACTGTGCAGTACCTAATTTACTCGTTTGTATCCATTGTTTACTACGCTACTCTACTGTACAGTACCTAGTTTACTGGTTTGTATCCATTGTTTACTGAACTACTGTACTGTGCAGTACCTACTCTACTGGTTTTCTGTTCATTGTTTACTACACTACTGTACTGTGCAGTACCAACTTTACTGGTTTGTGTCCATTGTTTACTACACTACTGTACTGTGCAGTACCAACTTTACTGGTTTGTGTCCATTGTTTACTACACTACTGTACTGTGCAGTAAATACTTTACTGGTTTGTGTCCATTGTTTACTACACTACTGTACTGTGCAGTACCTACTTTACTGGTTTGTGTCCATTGTTTACTACACCACTGTATTGTGCAGTTCCTACTTTACTGGTTTGTATCCATTGTTTACTACACTACTCTACTGTACAGTACCTACTTTACTGGTTTGTATCCACTGTTTACTACACTACTGTACTGTGCAGTACCTACTTTACTGATTTGTGTCCATTGTTTACTACACTACTGTACTGTGCAGTACCTACTTTACTGGTTTGTGTCCATTGTCTACTACACTACTCTACTGTACAATACCTACTTTACTGGTTTGTATCCATTGTTTACTACACTACTGTACTGTGCAATCCCTAATTTACTCGTTTGTATCCATTGTTTACTACGCTACTCTACTGTACAGTACCTAGTTTACTGGTTTGTATCCATTGTTTACTAAACTACTGTACTGTGCAGTACCTACTCTACTGGTTTGTGTTCATTGTTTACTACACTACTGTACTGTGCAGTACCAACTTTACTGGTTTGTGTCCATTGTTTACTACACTACTGTACTGTGCAGTACCTACTTCACTGGTTTGTATCCAGTGTTTACTACACTATTGTACTGTGTAGTACCTACTTTACTGGTTTGCATCCATTGTTTACTACGCTGCTGTACTGTGCAGTACCTAGTTTACTGGTTTGTATCCAGTGTTTACTACGCTACTGTACTGTGCAGTACCTACTTGACTGGTTTGTGTTCATTGTTTACTACACTACTGTACTGTGCAGTACCAACTTTACTGGTTTGTGTTCATTGTTTACTACACTACTGTACTGAGCAGTACCTACTTTACTTTTTAGTATCCAGTGTTTACTACACTACTGTACTGTGCAGTACCTACTTTACTGGTTTGTGTCCATTGTTTACTACACTACTGTACTGTGCAGTACCTACTTTACTGGTTTGTATCCATTGTTTACTACACTATTGTACTGTGCAGTAACTACTACACTGGTTTGTATCCATTGTTTACTACACTACTGTAATGTGCAGTACCTAATTTACTCGTTTGTATCCATTGTTTACTACGCTACTCTACTGTACAGTACCTAGTTTACTTGTTTGTATCCATTGTTTACTAAACTACTGTACTGTGCAGTACCTACTCTACTGGTTTTCTGTTCATTGTTTACTACACTACTGTACTGTGCAGTACCAACTTTACTGGTTTGTGTCCATTGTTTACTACACTACTGTACTGTGCAGTACCTACTTCACTGGTTTGTATCCAGTATTTACTACAGTATTGTGCTGTTTAGTACCTACTTTACTGGTTTGCATCCATTGTTTACTACGCTGCTGTACTGTGCAGTACCTAGTTTACTGGTTTGTATCCAGTGTTTACTACGCTACTGTACTGTGCAGTACCTACTTGACTGGTTTGTGTTCATTGTTTACTACACTACTGTACTGTGCAGTACCAACTTTACTGGTTTGTGTTCATTGTTTACTACACTACTGTACTGAGCAGTACCTACTTTACTGGTTTGTGTTCATTGTTTACTACACTACTGTACTGTGCAATACCTAATTTACTCGTTTGTATCCATTGTTTACTACGCTACTCTACTGTACAGTACCTAGTTTACTGGTTTGTATCCATTGTTTACTAAACTACTGTACTGTGCAGTACCTACTCTACTGGTTTGTGTTCATTGTTTACTACACTACTGTACTGTGCAGTACCAACTTTAATGGTTTGTGTCCATTGTTTACTACACTACTGTACTGTGCAGTACCTACTTCACTGGTTTGTATCCAGTCTTTACTACACTATTGTACTGTGTAGTACCTACTTTACTGGTTTGCATCCATTGTTTACTACGCTGCTGTACTGTGCAGTACCTAGTTTACTGGTTTGTATCCAGTGTTTACTACGCTACTGTACTGTGCAGTACCTACTTGACTGGTTTGTGTTCATTGTTTGCTACACTACTGTACTGTGCAGTACCAACTTTACTGGTTTGTGTTCATTGTTTACTACACTACTGTACTGAGCAGTACCTACTTTACTTTTTAGTATCCAGTGTTTACTACACTACTGTACTGTGCAGTACCTACTTTACTGGTTTGTGTCCATTGTTTACTACACTACTGTACTGTGCAGTACCTACTTTACTGGTTTGTATCCATTGTTTACTACACTACTGTACTGTGCAGTACCTACTATACTGGTTTGTATCCATTGTTTACTACACTACTGTACTGTGCAGTACCTAATTTACTCGTTTGTATCCATTGTTTACTACGCTACTCTACTGTACAGTACCTAGTTTACTGGTTTGTATCCATTGTTTACTAAACTACTGTACTGTGCAGTACCTACTCTACTGGTTTTCTGTTCATTGTTTACTACACTACTGTACTGTGCAGTACCAACTTTACTGGTTTGTGTCCATTGTTTACTACACTACTGTACTGTGCAGAACCTACTTCACTGGTTTGTATCCAGTATTTACTACAGTATTGTGCTGTTTAGTACCTACTTTACTGGTTTGCATCCATTGTTTACTACGCTGCTGTACTGTGCAGTACCTAGTTTACTGGTTTGTATCCAGTGTTTACTACGCTACTGTACTGTGCAGTACCTACTTGACTGGTTTGTGTTCATTGTTTACTACACTACTGTACTGTGCAGTACCAACTTTACTGGTTTGTGTTCATTGTTTACTACACTACTGTACTGAGCAGTACCTACTTTACTGGTTTGTGTTCATTGTTTACTACAGTACTGTACTGTGCAGTACCTAGTTTACTGGTTTGTATCTATTGTTTACTACACCACTCTACTGTACAGTACCTAGTTTACTGGTTTGTATCCATTGTTTACTACTACTACTGTACTGCGTAGTACCTAATTTACTGGTTTGTATCCATTGTTTACCACGCTACTGTACTGTACAGTACCTAGATTACTGCTTGTGTCCATTGTTTACTACTGCTACTGTACTGTGCAGTACCTACTTTACTGGTTTGTGTCTATTGTTTTCTACAAAACTGTACTGTGCAGTACCTACTTTACTGGTTTGTATCCATTGTTTACTACACTACTGTACTGTGCAGTACCTAATTTACTCGTTTGTATCCATTGTTTACTACGCTACTCTACTGTACAGCACCTAGTTTACTGGTTTGTATCCATTGTTTACTAAACTACTGTACTGTGCAGTACCTACTCTACTGGTTTGTGTTCATTGTTTACTACACTACTGTACTGTGCAGTACCAACTTTACTGGTTTGTGTCCATTGTTTACTACACTACTGTACTGTGCAGTACCTACTTCACTGGTTTGTATCCAGTCTTTACTACACTATTGTACTGTGTAGTACCTACTTTACTGGTTTGCATCCATTGTTTACTACGCTACTGTACTGTGCAGTACCTAGTTTACTGGTTTGTATCCAGTGTTTACTACGCTACTGTACTGTGCAGTACCTACTTGACTGGTTTGTGTTCATTGTCTACTACACTACTCTACTGTACAATACCTACTTTACTGGTTTGTATCCAGTGTTTACTACACTACTGTACTGTGCAGTACCTACTTTACTGGTTTTTGTCCATTGTTTACTACACTACTGTACTGTGCAGTACCTACTTTACTGGTTTGTGTCCATTGTTTACTACACTACTGTAATGTGCAGTACCTACTTTACTGGTTTGTATCTATTGTTTACTACACTACTGTACTGTACAGTACCTAGTTTACTGGTTTGTATGCATTGTTTACTACTGTACTGTGCAGTACCTACTTTACTGGTTTGTATCCATTGTTTACCACTACTACTGTACTGCGAAGTTCCTAGTTTACTGGTTTGCATCCATTGTTTACTACACTACTGTACTGTACAGTACCTACTTTACTGGTTTGTGTCCATTGTTTACTACACTACTGTACTGTGCAGTACCTACTTTACTGGTTTGTGTCCATTGTCTACTACACTACTCTACTGTACAATACCTACTTTACTGGTTTGTATCCAGTGTTTACTACACTACTGTACTGTGCAGTACCTACTTTACTGGTTTTTGTCCATTGTTTACTACACTACTGTACTGTGCAGTACCTACTTTACTGGTTTGTGTCCATTGTTTACTACACTACTGTAATGTGCAGTACCTACTTTACTGGTTTGTATCCATTGTTTACTACACTACTGTACTGTGCAGTACCTACTTTACTGGTTTGTATCCATTGTTTACTACACTACTGTACTGTGCAGTACCTAATTTACTGGTTTGTATCCATTGTTTACTACGCTACTCTACTGTACAGTACCTAGTTTACTGGTTTGTATCCATTGTTTACTGAACTACTGTACTGTGCAGTACCTACTCTACTGGTTTTCTGTTCATTGTTTACTACACTACTGTACTGTGCAGTACCAACTTTACTGGTTTGTGTCCATTGTTTACTACACTACTGTACTGTGCAGTACCTACTTTACTGGTTTGTGTCCATTGTTTACTACACTACTGTACTGTGCAGTACCTACTTTACTGGTTTGTGTCCATTGTTTACTACACTACTGTACTGTGCAGTACCTACTTTACTGGTTTGTGTCCATTGTTTACTACACCACTGTATTGTGCAGTTCCTACTTTACTGGTTTGTATCCATTGTTTACTACACTACTCTACTGTACAGTACCTACTTTACTGGTTTGTATCCACTGTTTACTACACTACTGTACTGTGCAGTACCTACTTTACTGATTTGTGTCCATTGTTTACTACACTACTGTACTGTGCAGTACCTACTTTACTGGTTTGTGTTCATTGTTTACTACACTACTCTACTGTACAGTACCTAGTTTACTTTTTAGTATCCAGTGTTTACTACACTACTGTACTGTGCAGTACCTACTTTACTTGTTGTGTCCATTGTTTACTACACTGCTGTACTGTGCAATACATACGTTACTGGTTTGCATCCAGTGTTTACTACACTATTGTACTGTGCAGTACCTACTTTACTGGTTTGTGTCCATTGTTTACTACACTACTGTACTGTGCAGTACCTACTTTACTGGTTTGTGTCCATTGTTTACTACACTACTGTGCTGTGTAGTACCTACTTTACTGGTTTGTGTCCATTGTTTACTACACTACTGTATTGTGCAGTACCTACTTTACTGGTTTGTATCCATTGTTTACTACACTACTCTACTGTACAATACCTACTTTACTGGTTTGTATCCAGTCTTTTCTACACTATTGTACTGTGTAGTACCTACTTTACTGGTTTGCATCCATTGTTTACTACGCTGCTGTACTGTGCAGTACCTAGTTTACTGGTTTGTATCCAGTGTTTACTACGCTACTGTACTGTGCAGTACCTACTTGACTGGTTTGTGTTCATTATTTACTACACTACTGTACTGTGCAGTACCAACTTTACTGGTTTGTATTTATTGTTTGCTACACTATTGTACTGAGCAGTACCTACTTCACTTTTTAGTGTCCAGTGTTTACTACACTACTGTACTGTGCAGTACCTACTTTACTGGTTTGTGTCCATTGTTTACTACACTACTGTACTGTGCAGTACCTACTTTACTGGTTTGTATCCATTGTTTACTACACTACTGTACTGTGCAGTACCTTCCTTTCTGGTTTGTATCCATTGTTTACTACACTACTGTACTGTGCAGTACCTAATTTACTCGTTTGTATCCATTGTTTACTACGCTACTCTACTGTACAGCACCTAGTTTACTGGTTTGTATCCATTGTTTACTAAACTACTGTACTGTGCAGTACCTACTCTACTGGTTTGTGTTCATTGTTTACTACACTACTGTACTGTGCAGTACCAACTTTACTGGTTTGTGTCCATTGTTTACTACACTACTGTACTGTGCAGTACCTACTTCACTGGTTTGTATCCAGTCTTTACTACACTATTGTACTGTGTAGTACCTACTTTACTGGTTTGCATCCATTGTTTACTACGCTGCTGTACTGTGCAGTACCTAGTTTACTGGTTTGTATCCAGTGTTTACTACGCTACTGTACTGTGCAGTACGTACTTGACTGGTTTGTGTTCATTGTTTACTACACTACTGTACTGTGCAATACATACGTTACTGGTTTGTATCCATGGTTTACTACACTACTGTACTGTGCAGTACCTACTTTACTGGTTTGTGTCCATTGTTTACTACACTGCTGTACTGTGCAATACCTAATTTACTCGTTTGTATCCATTGTTTACTACGCTACTCTACTGTACAGTACCTAGTTTACTGGTTTGTATCCATTGTTTACTAAACTACTGTACTGTGCAGTACCTACTCTACTGGTTTGTGTTCATTGTTTACTACACTACTGTACTGTGCAGTACCAACTTTACTGGTTTGTGTCCATTGTTTACTACACTACTGTACTGTGCAGTACCTACTTCACTGGTTTGTATCCAGTCTTTACTACACTATTGTACTGTGTAGTACCTACTTTACTGGTTTGCATCCATTGTTTACAACGCTGTTGTACTGTGCAGTACCTAGTTTACTGGTTTGTATCCAGTGTTTACTACGCTACTGTACTGTGCAGTACCTACTTGACTGGTTTGTGTTCATTGTTTACTACACTACTGTACTGTGCAGTACCAACTTTACTGGTTTGTGTTCATTGTTTACTACACTACTGTACTGAGCAGTACCTACTTTACTTTTTAGTATCCAGTGTTTACTACAATACTGTACTGTGCAGTACCTACTTTACTGGTTTGTGTCCATTGTTTACTACACTACTGTACTGTGCAGTACCTACTTTACTGGTTTGTATCCATTGTTTACTACACTACTGTACTGTGCAGTACCTAATTTACTCGTTTGTTTCCATTGTTTACTACGCTACTCTACTGTACAGTACCTAGTTTACTGGTTTGTATCCATTGTTTACTAAACTACTGTACTGTGCAGTACCTACTCTACTGGTTTGTGTTCATTGTTTACTACACTACTGTACTGTGCAGTACCTACTTTACTGGTTTGTGTCCATTGTTTACTACACTACTGTACTGTGCAGTACCTACTTTACTGGTTTGTGTCCATTGTTTACTACACTACTGTATTGTGCAGTACCTACTTTACTGGTTTGTATCCATTGTTTACTACACTACTCTACTGTACAGTACCTACTTTACTGGTTTGTATCCAATGTTTACTACACTACTGTACTGTACAGTACCTACTTTACTGGTTTGTGTCCATTGTTTACTACACTACTGTACTGTACAATACCTACTTTACTGGTTTGTATCCAGTGTTTACTACACTACTGTACTGTGCAGAACCTACTGTACTGGTTTGTGTTCATTGTTTACTACACTACTGTACTGTGCAGTACCAACTTTACTGGTTTGTGTCCATTGTTTACTACACTACTGTACTGTGCAGTACCTACTTCACTGGTTTGTATCCAGTCTTTACTACACTATTGTACTGTGTAGTACCTACTTTACTGGTTTGCATCCATTGTTTACAACGCTGTTGTACTGTGCAGTACCTAGTTTACTGGTTTGTATCCAGTGTTTACTACGCTACTGTACTGTGCAGTACCTACTTGACTGGTTTGTGTTCATTGTTTACTACACTACTGTACTGTGCAGTACCAACTTTACTGGTTTGTGTTCATTGTTTACTACACTACTGTACTGAGCAGTACCTACTTTACTTTTTAGTATCCAGTGTTTACTACAATACTGTACTGTGCAGTACCTACTTTACTGGTTTGTGTCCATTGTTTACTACACTACTGTACTGTGCAGTACCTACTTTACTGGTTTGTATCCATTGTTTACTACACTACTGTACTGTGCAGTACCTAATTTACTCGTTTGTTTCCATTGTTTACTACGCTACTCTACTGTACAGTACCTAGTTTACTGGTTTGTATCCATTGTTTACTAAACTACTGTACTGTGCAGTACCTACTCTACTGGTTTGTGTTCATTGTTTACTACACTACTGTACTGTGCAGTACCTACTTTACTGGTTTGTGTCCATTGTTTACTACACTACTGTACTGTGCAGTACCTACTTTACTGGTTTGTGTCCATTGTTTACTACACTACTGTATTGTGCAGTACCTACTTTACTGGTTTGTATCCATTGTTTACTACACTACTCTACTGTACAGTACCTACTTTACTGGTTTGTATCCAATGTTTACTACACTACTGTACTGTACAGTACCTACTTTACTGGTTTGTGTCCATTGTTTACTACACTACTGTACTGTACAATACCTACTTTACTGGTTTGTATCCAGTGTTTACTACACTACTGTACTGTGCAGAACCTACTGTACTGGTTTTTGTCCATTGTTTACTACACTACTGTACTGTGCAGTACCTACTTTACTGGTTCGTATCCATTGTTTACTACACTACTGTACTGTGCAGTACCTACTTTACTGGTTTGTATCCATTGTTTACTACACTACTGTACTGTGCAATACCTAATTTACTCGTTTGTATCCATTGTTTACTACGCTACTCTACTGTACAGTACCTAGTTTACTGGTTTGTATCCATTGTTTACTAAACTACTGTACTGTGCAGTACCTACTCTACTGGTTTGTGTTCATTGTTTACTACACTACTGTACTGTGCAGTACCAACTTTACTGGTTTGTGTCCATTGTTTACTACACTACTGTACTGTGCAGTACCTAATTCACTGGTTTGTATCCAGTCTTTACTACACTATTGTACTGTGTAGTACCTACTTTACTGGTTTGCATCCATTGTTTACTACGCTGCTGTACTGTGCAGTACCTAGTTTACTGGTTTGTATCCAGTGTTTACTACGCTACTGTACTGTGCAGTACCTACTTGACTGGTTTGTGTTCATTGTTTACTACACTACTGTACTGTGCAGTACCAACTTTACTGGTTTGTGTTCATTGTTTACTACACTACTGTACTGAGCAGTACCTACTTTACTTTTTAGTATCCAGTGTTTACTACACTACTGTACTGTGCAGTACCTACTTTACTGGTTTGTGTCCATTGTTTACTACACTGCTGTACTGTGCAGTACCTACTTTACTGGTTTGTGTTCATTGTTTACTACAGTACTGTACTGTGCAGTACCTAGTTTACTGGTTTGTATCTATTGTTTACTACACCACTCTACTGTACAGTACCTAGTTTACTGCTTGTGTCCATTGTTTACTACTGATACTGTACTGTGCAGTACCTACTTTACTGGTTTGTGTCTATTGTTTTCTACAAAACTGTACTGTGCAGTACCTACTTTACTGGTTAGTATCCATTGTTTACAACACTGCTGTACTGTGCAGTACCTAGTTTACTGGTTTGTATCTATTGTTTACTACACTACTGTACTGTACAGTACCTAGTTTACTGGTTTGTATCCAGTGTTTACTACACTACTGTCCTGTGCAGTACCTACTTTACTGGTTCGTATCCATTGTTTACTACACTACTGTACTGTGCAGTACCTACTTTACTGGTTTGTGTCCATTGTCTACTACACTACTCTACTGTACAATACCTACTTTACTGGTTTGTATCCAGTGTTTACTACACTACTGTACTGTGCAGTACCTACTTTACTGGTTTTTGTCCCATTGTTTACTACACTACTGTACTGTGCAGTACCTACTTTACTGGTTTGTGTCCATTGTTTACTACACCACTGTATTGTGCAGTTCCTACTTTACTGGTTTGTATCCATTGTTTACTACACTACTCTACTGTACAGTACCTACTTTACTGGTTTGTATCCACTGTTTACTACACTACTGTACTGTGCAGTACCTACTTTACTGATTTGTGTCCATTGTTTACTACACTACTGTACTGTGCAGTACCTACTTTACTGGTTTGTGTTCATTGTTTACTACACTACTCTACTGTACAGTACCTAGTTTACTTTTTAGTATCCAGTGTTTACTACACTACTGTACTGTGCAGTACCTACTTTACTTGTTGTGTCCATTGTTTACTACACTGCTGTACTGTGCAATACATACGTTACTGGTTTGCATCCAGTGTTTACTACACTATTGTACTGTGCAGTACCTACTTTACTGGTTTGTGTCCATTGTTTACTACACTACTGTACTGTGCAGTACCTACTTTACTGGTTTGTGTCCATTGTTTACTACACTACTGTGCTGTGTAGTACCTACTTTACTGGTTTGTGTCCATTGTTTACTACACTACTGTATTGTGCAGTACCTACTTTACTGGTTTGTATCCATTGTTTACTACACTACTCTACTGTACAATACCTACTTTACTGGTTTGTATCAAGTCTTTTCTACACTATTGTACTGTGTAGTACCTACTTTACTGGTTTGCATCCATTGTTTACTACGCTGCTGTACTGTGCAGTACCTAGTTTACTGGTTTGTATCCAGTGTTTACTACGCTACTGTACTGTGCAGTACCTACTTGACTGGTTTGTGTTCATTATTTACTACACTACTGTACTGTGCAGTACCAACTTTACTGGTTTGTATTCATTGTTTGCTACACTATTGTACTGAGCAGTACCTACTTCACTTTTTAGTGTCCAGTGTTTACTACACTACTGTACTGTGCAGTACCTACTTTACTGGTTTGTGTCCATTGTTTACTACACTACTGTACTGTGCAGTACCTACTTTACTGGTTTGTATCCATTGTTTACTACACTACTGTACTGTGCAGTACCTTCCTTTCTGGTTTGTATCCATTGTTTACTACACTACTGTACTGTGCAGTACCTAATTTACTCGTTTGTATCCATTGTTTACTACGCTACTCTACTGTACAGCACCTAGTTTACTGGTTTGTATCCATTGTTTACTAAACTACTGTACTGTGCAGTACCTACTCTACTGGTTTGTGTTCATTGTTTACTACACTACTGTACTGTGCAGTACCAACTTTACTGGTTTGTGTCCATTGTTTACTACACTACTGTACTGTGCAGTACCTACTTCACTGGTTTGTATCCAGTCTTTACTACACTATTGTACTGTGTAGTACCTACTTTACTGGTTTGCATCCATTGTTTACTACGCTGCTGTACTGTGCAGTACCTAGTTTACTGGTTTGTATCCAGTGTTTACTACGCTACTGTACTGTGCAGTACCTACTTGACTGGTTTGTGTTCATTGTTTACTACACTACTGTACTGTGCAATACATACGTTACTGGTTTGTATCCATGGTTTACTACACTACTGTACTGTGCAGTACCTACTTTACTGGTTTTTGTCCATTGTTTACTACACTGCTGTACTGTGCAATACCTAATTTACTCGTTTGTATCCATTGTTTACTACGCTACTCTACTGTACAGTACCTAGTTTACTGGTTTGTATCCATTGTTTACTAAACTACTGTACTGTGCAGTACCTACTCTACTGGTTTGTGTTCATTGTTTACTACACTACTGTACTGTGCAGTACCAACTTTACTGGTTTGTGTCCATTGTTTACTACACTACTGTACTGTGCAGTACCTACTTCACTGGTTTGTATCCAGTCTTTACTACACTATTGTACTGTGTAGTACCTACTTTACTGGTTTGCATCCATTGTTTACAACGCTGTTGTACTGTGCAGTACCTAGTTTACTGGTTTGTATCCAGTGTTTACTACGCTACTGTACTGTGCAGTACCTACTTGACTGGTTTGTGTTCATTGTTTACTACACTACTGTACTGTGCAGTACCAACTTTACTGGTTTGTGTTCATTGTTTACTACACTACTGTACTGAGCAGTACCTACTTTACTTTTTAGTATCCAGTGTTTACTACAATACTGTACTGTGCAGTACCTACTTTACTGGTTTGTGTCCATTGTTTACTACACTACTGTACTGTGCAGTACCTACTTTACTGGTTTGTATCCATTGTTTACTACACTACTGTACTGTGCAGTACCTAATTTACTCGTTTGTTTCCATTGTTTACTACGCTACTCTACTGTACAGTACCTAGTTTACTGGTTTGTATCCATTGTTTACTAAACTACTGTACTGTGCAGTACCTACTCTACTGGTTTGTGTTCATTGTTTACTACACTACTGTACTGTGCAGTACCTACTTTACTGGTTTGTGTCCATTGTTTACTACACTACTGTACTGTGCAGTACCTACTTTACTGGTTTGTGTCCATTGTTTACTACACTACTGTATTGTGCAGTACCTACTTTACTGGTTTGTATCCATTGTTTACTACACTACTCTACTGTACAGTACCTACTTTACTGGTTTGTATCCAATGTTTACTACACTACTGTACTGTACAGTACCTACTTTACTGGTTTGTATCCATTGTTTACTACACTACTGTACTGTACAATACCTACTTTACTGGTTTGTATCCAGTGTTTACTACACTACTGTACTGTGCAGAACCTACTGTACTGGTTTTTGTCCATTGTTTACTACACTACTGTACTGTGCAGTACCTACTTTACTGGTTCGTATCCATTGTTTACTACACTACTGTACTGTGCAGTACCTACTTTACTGGTTTGTATCCATTGTTTACTACACTACTGTACTGTGCAATACCTAATTTACTCGTTTGTATCCATTGTTTACTACGCTACTCTACTGTACAGTACCTAGTTTACTGGTTTGTATCCATTGTTTACTAAACTACTGTACTGTGCAGTACCTACTCTACTGGTTTGTGTTCATTGTTTACTACACTACTGTACTGTGCAGTACCAACTTTACTGGTTTGTGTCCATTGTTTACTACACTACTGTACTGTGCAGTACCTAATTCACTGGTTTGTATCCAGTCTTTACTACACTATTGTACTGTGTAGTACCTACTTTACTGGTTTGCATCCATTGTTTACTACGCTGCTGTACTGTGCAGTACCTAGTTTACTGGTTTGTATCCAGTGTTTACTACGCTACTGTACTGTGCAGTACCTACTTGACTGGTTTGTGTTCATTGTTTACTACACTACTGTACTGTGCAGTACCAACTTTACTGGTTTGTGTTCATTGTTTACTACACTACTGTACTGAGCAGTACCTACTTTACTTTTTAGTATCCAGTGTTTACTACACTACTGTACTGTGCAGTACCTACTTTACTGGTTTGTGTCCATTGTTTACTACACTGCTGTACTGTGCAGTACCTACTTTACTGGTTTGTGTTCATTGTTTACTACAGTACTGTACTGTGCAGTACCTAGTTTACTGGTTTGTATCTATTGTTTACTACACCACTCTACTGTACAGTACCTAGTTTACTGCTTGTGTCCATTGTTTACTACTGATACTGTACTGTGCAGTACCAACTTTACTGGTTTGTGTCCATTGTTTACTACACTACTGTACTGTGCAGTACCAACTTTACTGGTTTGTGTCCATTGTTTACTACACTACTGTACTGTGCAGTACCTACTTTACTGGTTAGTATCCAGTGTTTACTACAATACTGTACTGTGCAGTACCTACTTCACTGGTTTGTATCCAGTCTTTACTACACTATTGTACTGTGTAGTACCTACTTTACTGGTTTGCATCCATTGTTTACTACGCTGCTGTACTGTGCAGTACCTAGTTTACTGGTTTGTATCCAGTGTATACTACGCTACTGTACTGTGCAGTACCTACTTGACTGGTTTGTGTCCATTGTCTACTACACTACTCTACTGTACAATACCTACTTTACTGGTTTGTATCCAGTGTTTACTACACTACTGTACTGTGTAGTACCTACTTTACTGGTTTGCATCCATTGTTTACTACGCTGCTGTACTGTGCAGTACCTAGTTTACTGGTTTGTATCCATTGTTTACTACACTACTGTACTGTGCAGTACCTACTTTACTGGTTTGTGTCCATTGTCTACTACACTACTCTACTGTACAATACCTACTTTACTGGTTTGTATCCAGTGTTTACTACACTACTGTACTGTGCAGTACCTACTTTACTGGTTTTTGTCCCATTGTTTACTACACTACTGTACTGTGCAGTACCTACTTTACTGGTTTGTATTCATTGTTTACTACACTACTGTACTGTGCAGTACCAACTTTACTGGTTTGTGTCCATTGTTTACTACACTACTGTACTGTGCAGTACCTACTTTACTGGTTAGTATCCAGTGTTTACTACAATACTGTACTGTGCAGTACCTACTTCACTGGTTTGTATCCAGTCTTTACTACACTATTGTACTGTGTAGTACCTACTTTACTGGTTTGCATCCATTGTTTACTACGCTGCTGTACTGTGCAGTACCTAGTTTACTGGTTTGTATCCAGTGTATACTACGCTACTGTACTGTGCAGTACCTACTTGACTGGTTTGTGTTCATTGTTTACTACACTACTGTACTGTGCAGTACCAACTTTACTGGTTTGTGTTCATTGTTTACTACACTACTCTACTGTACAGTACCTAGTTTACTTTTTAGTATCCAGTGTTTACTACACTACTGTACTGTGCAGTACCTACTTTACTTGTTGTGTCCATTGTTCACTACACTGCTGTACTGTGCAATACATACGTTACTGGTTTGCATCCAGTGTTTACTACACTATTGTACTGTGCAGTACCTACTTTACTGGTTTGTGTCCATTGTTTACTACACTACTGTACTGTGCAGTACCTACTTTACTGGTTTGTGTCCATTGTTTACTACACTACTGTACTGTGCAGTACCTACTTTACTGGTTTGTGTCCATTGTTTACTACACTACTGTATTGTGCAGTACCTACTTTACTGGTTTGTATCCATTGTTTACTACACTACTCTACTGTACAATACCTACTTTACTGGTTTGTATCCAGTCTTTTCTACACTATTGTACTGTGTAGTACCTACTTTACTGGTTTGTATCCATTGTTTACTACGCTGCTGTACTGTGCAGTACCTAGTTTACTGGTTTGTATCCAGTGTTTACTACGCTACTGTACTGTGCAGTACCTACTTGACTGGTTTGTGTTCATTATTTACTACACTACTGTACTGTGCAGTACCAACTTTACTGGTTTGTATTCATTGTTTGCTACACTATTGTACTGAGCAGTACCTACTTCACTTTTTAGTGTCCAGTGTTTACTACACTACTGTACTGTGCAGTACCTACTTTACTGGTTTGTAGCCAATGTTTACTACACTACTGTACTGTGCAGTACCTACTTTACTGGTTTGTATCCATTGTTTACTACACTACTGTACTGTGCAGTACCTTCCTTTCTGGTTTGTATCCATTGTTTACTACACTACTGTACTGTGCAGTACCTAATTTACTCGTTTGTATCCATTGTTTACTACGCCACTCTACTGTACTGCACCTAGTTTACTGGTTTGTATCCATTGTTTACTAAACTACTGTACTGTGCAGTACCTACTCTACTGGTTTGTGTTCATTGTTTACTACACTACTGTACTGTGCAGTACCAACTTTACTGGTTTGTGTCCATTGTTTACTACACTACTGTACTGTGCAGTACCTACTTCACTGGTTTGTATCCAGTCTTTACTACACTATTGTACTGTGTAGTACCTACTTTACTGGTTTGCATCCATTGTTTACTACGCTGCTGTACTGTGCAGTACCTAGTTTACTGGTTTGTATCCAGTGTTTACTACGCTACTGTACTGTGCAGTACCTACTTGACTGGTTTGTGTTCATTGTTTACTACACTACTGTACTGTGCAATACATACGTTACTGGTTTGTATCCATGGTTTACTACACTACTGTACTGTGCAGTACCTACTTTACTGGTTTGTGTCCATTGTTTACTACACTGCTGTACTGTGCAATACCTAATTTACTCGTTTGTATCCATTGTTTGCTACGCTACTCTACTGTACAGTACCTAGTTTACTGGTTTGTATCCATTGTTTACTAAACTACTGTACTGTGCAGTACCTACTCTACTGGTTTGTGTTCATTGTTTACTACACTACTGTACTGTGCAGTACAAACTTTACTGGTTTGTGTCCATTGTTTACTACACTACTGTACTGTGCAGTACCTACTTCACTGGTTTGTATCCAGTCTTTACTACACTATTGTACTGTGTAGTACCTACTTTACTGGTTTGCATCCATTGTTTACAACGCTGCTGTACTGTGCAGTACCTAGTTTACTGGTTTGTATCCAGTGTTTACTACGCTACTGTACTGTGCAGTACCTACTTGACTGGTTTGTGTTCATTGTTTACTACACTACTGTACTGTGCAGTACCAACTTTACTGGTTTGTGTTCATTGTTTACTACACTACTGTACTGAGCAGTACCTACTTTACTTTTTAGTATCCAGTGTTTACTACACTACTGTACTGTGCAGTACCTACTTTACTGGTTTGTGTCCATTGTTTACTACACTACTGTACTGTGCAGTACCTACTTTACTGGTTTGTATCCATTGTTTACTACACTACTGTACTGTGCAGTACCTAATTTACTCGTTTGTTTCCATTGTTTACTACGCTACTCTACTGTACAGTACCTAGTTTACTGGTTTGTATCTATTGTTTACTAAACTACTGTACTGTGCAGTACCTACTCTACTGGTTTGTGTTCATTGTTTACTACACTACTGTACTGTGCAGTACCTACTTTACTGGTTTGTGTCCATTGTTTACTACACTACTGTACTGTGCAGTACCTACTTTACTGGTTTGTGTCCATTGTTTACTACACTACTGTATTGTGCAGTACCTACTTTACTGGTTTGTATCCATTGTTTACTACACTACTCTACTGTACAGTACCTACTTTACTGGTTTGTATCCAATGTTTACTACACTACTGTACTGTGCAGTACCTACTTTACTGGTTTGTGTCCATTGTTTACTACACTACTGTACTGTACAATACCTACTTTACTGGTTTGTATCCAGTGTTTACTACACTACTGTACTGTGCAGAACCTACTGTACTGGTTTTTGTCCATTGTTTACTACACTACTGTACTGTGCAGTACCTACTTTACTGGTTCGTATCCATTGTTTACTACACTACTGTACTGTGCAGTACCTACTTTACTGGTTTGTATCCATTGTTTACTACACTACTGTATTGTGCAGTTCCTACTTTACTGGTTTGTATCCATTGTTTACTACGCTACTCTACTGTACAGTACCTAGTTTACTGGTTTGTATCCATTGTTTACTAAACTACTGTACTGTGCAGTACCTACTCTACTGGTTTGTGTTCATTGTTTACTACACTACTGTACTGTGCAGTACCAACTTTACTGGTTTGTGTCCATTGTTTACTACACTACTGTACTGTGCAGTACCTAATTCACTGGTTTGTATCCAGTCTTTACTACACTATTGTACTGTGTAGTACCTACTTTACTGGTTTGCATCCATTGTTTACTACGCTGCTGTACTGTGCAGTACCTAGTTTACTGGTTTGTATCCAGTGTTTACTACGCTACTGTACTGTGCAGTACCTACTTGACTGGTTTGTGTTCATTGTTTACTTCACTACTGTACTGTGCAGTACCAACTTTACTGGTTTGTGTTCATTGTTTACTACACTACTGTACTGAGCAGTACCTACTTTACTTTTTAGTATCCAGTGTTTACTACACTACTGTACTGTGCAGTACTTACTTTACTGGCTTGTGTCCATTGTTTACTACACTGCTGTACTGTGCAGTACCTACTTTACTGGTTTGTGTTCATTGTTTACTACAGTACTGTACTGTGCAGTACCTAGTTTACTGGTTTGTATCTATTGTTTACTACACCACTCTACTGTACAGTACCTAGTTTACTGGTTTGTATCCATTGTTTGCTACTACTACTGTACTGCGTAGTACCTAATTTACTGGTTTGTATCCATTGTTTACTACGCTACTGTACTGTACAGTACCTAGATTACTGCTTGTGTCCATTGTTTACTACTGATACTGTACTGTGCAGTACCTACTTTACTGGTTTGTGTCTATTGTTTTCTACAAAACTGTACTGTGCAGTACCTACTTTACTGGTTAGTATCCATTGTTTACAACACTGCTGTACTGTGCAGTACCTAGTTTACTGGTTTGTATCTATTGTTTACTACACTACTGTACTGTACAGTACCTAGTTTACTGGTTTGTATGCATTGTTTACTACTGTACTGTGCAGTACCTACTTTACTGGTTTGTATCCATTGTTTACCACTACTACTGTACTGCGAAGTTCCTAGTTTACTGGTTTGCATCCATTGTTTACTACACTACTGTACTGTACAGTACCTACTTTACTGGTTTGTGTCCATTGTTTACTACACTACTGTACTGTGCAGTACCTACTTTACTGGTTTGTGTCCATTGTCTACTACACTACTCTACTGTACAATACCTACTTTACTGGTTTGTATCCAGTGTTTACTACACTACTGTACTGTGCAGTACCTACTTTACTGGTTTTTGTCCATTGTTTACTACACTACTGTACTGTGCAGTACCTACTTTACTGGTTTGTGTCCATTGTTTACTACACTACTGTAATGTGCAGTACCTACTTTACTGGTTTGTATCCATTGTTTACTACACTACTGTACTGTGCAGTACCTACTTTACTGGTTTGTATCCATTGTTTACTACACTACTGTACTGTGCAGTACCTAATTTACTGGTTTGTATCCATTGTTTACTACGCTACTCTACTGTACAGTACCTAGTTTACTGGTTTGTATCCATTGTTTACTGAACTACTGTACTGTGCAGTACCTACTCTACTGGTTTTCTGTTCATTGTTTACTACACTACTGTACTGTGCAGTACCAACTTTACTGGTTTGTGTCCATTGTTTACTACACTACTGTACTGTGCAGTACCTACTTTACTGGTTTGTGTCCATTGTTTACTACACTACTGTACTGTGCAGTACCTACTTTACTGGTTTGTGTCCATTGTTTACTACACTACTGTACTGTGCAGTACCTACTTTACTGGTTTGTGTCCATTGTTTACTACACCACTGTATTGTGCAGTTCCTACTTTACTGGTTTGTATCCATTGTTTACTACACTACTCTACTGTACAGTACCTACTTTACTGGTTTGTATCCACTGTTTACTACACTACTGTACTGTGCAGTACCTACTTTACTGATTTGTGTCCATTGTTTACTGCACTACTGTACTGTGCAGTACCTACTTTACTGGTTTGTGTCCATTGTCTACTACACTACTCTACTGTACAATACCTACTTTACTGGTTTGTATCCATTGTTTACTACACTACTGTACTGTGCAATCCCTAATTTACTCGTTTGTATCCATTGTTTACTACGCTACTCTACTGTACAGTACCTAGTTTACTGGTTTGTATCCATTGTTTACTAAACTACTGTACTGTGCAGTACCTACTCTACTGGTTTGTGTTCATTGTTTACTACACTACTGTACTGTGCAGTACCAACTTTACTGGTTTGTGTCCATTGTTTACTACACTACTGTACTGTGCAGTACCTACTTCACTGGTTTGTATCCAGTGTTTACTACACTATTGTACTGTGTAGTACCTACTTTACTGGTTTGCATCCATTGTTTACTACGCTGCTGTACTGTGCAGTACCTAGTTTACTGGTTTGTATCCAGTGTTTACTACGCTACTGTACTGTGCAGTACCTACTTGACTGGTTTGTGTTCATTGTTTACTACACTACTGTACTGTGCAGTACCAACTTTACTGGTTTGTGTTCATTGTTTACTACACTACTGTACTGAGCAGTACCTACTTTACTTTTTAGTATCCAGTGTTTACTACACTACTGTACTGTGCAGTACCTACTTTACTGGTTTGTGTCCATTGTTTACTACACTACTGTACTGTGCAGTACCTACTTTACTGGTTTGTATCCATTGTTTACTACACTACTGTACTGTGCAGTAACTACTACACTGGTTTGTATCCATTGTTTACTACACTACTGTAATGTGCAGTACCTAATTTACTCGTTTGTATCCATTGTTTACTACGCTACTCTACTGTACAGTAACTAGTTTACTTGTTTGTATCCATTGTTTACTAAACTACTGTACTGTGCAGTACCTACTCTACTGGTTTTCTGTTCATTGTTTACTACACTACTGTACTGTGCAGTACCAACTTTACTGGTTTGTGTCCATTGTTTACTACACTACTGTACTGTGCAGTACCTACTTCACTGGTTTGTATCCAGTATTTACTACAGTATTGTGCTGTTTAGTACCTACTTTACTGGTTTGCATCCATTGTTTACTACGCTGCTGTACTGTGCAGTACCTAGTTTACTGGTTTGTATCCAGTGTTTACTACGCTACTGTACTGTGCAGTACCTACTTGACTGGTTTGTGTTCATTGTTTACTACACTACTGTACTGTGCAATACATACGTTACTGGTTTGTATCCATGGTTTACTACACTACTGTACTGTGCAGTACCTACTTTACTGGTTTGTGTCCATTGTTTACTACACTGCTGTACTGTGCAATACCTAATTTACTCGTTTGTATCCATTGTTTGCTACGCTACTCTACTGTACAGTACCTAGTTTACTGGTTTGTATCCATTGTTTACTAAACTACTGTACTGTGCAGTACCTACTCTACTGGTTTGTGTTCATTGTTTACTACACTACTGTACTGTGCAGTACCAACTTTACTGGTTTGTGTCCATTGTTTACTACACTACTGTACTGTGCAGTACCTACTTCACTGGTTTGTATCCAGTCTTTACTACACTATTGTACTGTGTAGTACCTACTTTACTGGTTTGCATCCATTGTTTACAACGCTGCTGTACTGTGCAGTACCTAGTTTACTGGTTTGTATCCAGTGTTTACTACGCTACTGTACTGTGCAGTACCTACTTGACTGGTTTGTGTTCATTGTTTACTACACTACTGTACTGTGCAGTACCAACTTTACTGGTTTGTGTTCATTGTTTACTACACTACTGTACTGAGCAGTACCTACTTTACTTTTTAGTATCCAGTGTTTACTACACTACTGTACTGTGCAGTACCTACTTTACTGGTTTGTGTCCATTGTTTACTACACTACTGTACTGTGCAGTACCTACTTTACTGGTTTGTATCCATTGTTTACTACACTACTGTACTGTGCAGTACCTAATTTACTCGTTTGTTTCCATTGTTTACTACGCTACTCTACTGTACAGTACCTAGTTTACTGGTTTGTATCCATTGTTTACTAAACTACTGTACTGTGCAGTACCTACTCTACTGGTTTGTGTTCATTGTTTACTACACTACTGTACTGTGCAGTACCTACTTTACTGGTTTGTGTCCATTGTTTACTACACTACTGTACTGTGCAGTACCTACTTTACTGGTTTGTGTCCATTGTTTACTACACTACTGTATTGTGCAGTACCTACTTTACTGGTTTGTATCCATTGTTTACTACACTACTCTACTGTACAGTACCTACTTTACTGGTTTGTATCCAATGTTTACTACACTACTGTACTGTGCAGTACCTACTTTACTGGTTTGTGTCCATTGTTTACTACACTACTGTACTGTACAATACCTACTTTACTGGTTTGTATCCAGTGTTTACTACACTACTGTACTGTGCAGAACCTACTGTACTGGTTTTTGTCCATTGTTTACTACACTACTGTACTGTGCAGTACCTACTTTACTGGTTCGTATCCATTGTTTACTACACTACTGTACTGTGCAGTACCTACTTTACTGGTTTGTATCCATTGTTTACTACACTACTGTACTGTGCAATACCTAATTTACTCGTTTGTATCCATTGTTTACTACGCTACTCTACTGTACAGTACCTAGTTTACTGGTTTGTATCCATTGTTTACTAAACTACTGTACTGTGCAGTACCTACTCTACTGGTTTGTGTTCATTGTTTACTACACTACTGTACTGTGCAGTACCAACTTTACTGGTTTGTGTCCATTGTTTACTACACTACTGTACTGTGCAGTACCTAATTCACTGGTTTGTATCCAGTCTTTACTACACTATTGTACTGTGTAGTACCTACTTTACTGGTTTGCATCCATTGTTTACTACGCTGCTGTACTGTGCAGTACCTAGTTTACTGGTTTGTATCCAGTGTTTACTACGCTACTGTACTGTGCAGTACCTACTTGACTGGTTTGTGTTCATTGTTTACTTCACTACTGTACTGTGCAGTACCAACTTTACTGGTTTGTGTTCATTGTTTACTACACTACTGTACTGAGCAGTACCTACTTTACTTTTTAGTATCCAGTGTTTACTACACTACTGTACTGTGCAGTACCTACTTTACTGGTTTGTGTCCATTGTTTACTACACTGCTGTACTGTGCAGTACCTACTTTACTGGTTTGTGTTCATTGTTTACTACAGTACTGTACTGTGCAGTACCTAGTTTACTGGTTTGTATCTATTGTTTACTACACCACTCTACTGTACAGTACCTAGTTTACTGGTTTGTATCCATTGTTTGCTACTACTACTGTACTGCGTAGTACCTAATTTACTGGTTTGTATCCATTGTTTACTACGCTACTGTACTGTACAGTACCTAGATTACTGCTTGTGTCCATTGTTTACTACTGATACTGTACTGTGCAGTACCTACTTTACTGGTTTGTGTCTATTGTTTTCTACAAAACTGTACTGTGCAGTACCTACTTTACTGGTTAGTATCCATTGTTTACAACACTGCTGTACTGTGCAGTACCTAGTTTACTGGTTTGTATCTATTGTTTACTACACTACTGTACTGTACAGTACCTAGTTTACTGGTTTGTATGCATTGTTTACTACTGTACTGTGCAGTACCTACTTTACTGGTTTGTATCCATTGTTTACCACTACTACTGTACTGCGAAGTTCCTAGTTTACTGGTTTGCATCCATTGTTTACTACACTACTGTACTGTACAGTACCTACTTTACTGGTTTGTGTCCATTGTTTACTACACTACTGTACTGTGCAGTACCTACTTTACTGGTTTGTGTCCATTGTCTACTACACTACTCTACTGTACAATACCTACTTTACTGGTTTGTATCCAGTGTTTACTACACTACTGTACTGTGCAGTACCTACTTTACTGGTTTTTGTCCATTGTTTACTACACTACTGTACTGTGCAGTACCTACTTTACTGGTTTGTGTCCATTGTTTACTACACTACTGTAATGTGCAGTACCTACTTTACTGGTTTGTATCCATTGTTTACTACACTACTGTACTGTGCAGTACCTACTTTACTGGTTTGTATCCATTGTTTACTACACTACTGTACTGTGCAGTACCTAATTTACTCGTTTGTATCCATTGTTTACTACGCTACTCTACTGTACAGTACCTAGTTTACTGGTTTGTATCCATTGTTTACTGAACTACTGTACTGTGCAGTACCTACTCTACTGGTTTTCTGTTCATTGTTTACTACACTACTGTACTGTGCAGTACCAACTTTACTGGTTTGTGTCCATTGTTTACTACACTACTGTACTGTGCAGTACCAACTTTACTGGTTTGTGTCCATTGTTTACTACACTACTGTACTGTGCAGTAAATACTTTACTGGTTTGTGTCCATTGTTTACTACACTACTGTACTGTGCAGTACCTACTTTACTGGTTTGTGTCCATTGTTTACTACACCACTGTATTGTGCAGTTCCTACTTTACTGGTTTGTATCCATTGTTTACTACACTACTCTACTGTACAGTACCTACTTTACTGGTTTGTATCCACTGTTTACTACACTACTGTACTGTGCAGTACCTACTTTACTGATTTGTGTCCATTGTTTACTACACTACTGTACTGTGCAGTACCTACTTTACTGGTTTGTGTCCATTGTCTACTACACTACTCTACTGTACAATACCTACTTTACTGGTTTGTATCCATTGTTTACTACACTACTGTACTGTGCAATCCCTAATTTACTCGTTTGTATCCATTGTTTACTACGCTACTCTACTGTACAATACCTAGTTTACTGGTTTGTATCCATTGTTTACTAAACTACTGTACTGTGCAGTACCTACTCTACTGGTTTGTGTTCATTGTTTACTACACTACTGTACTGTGCAGTACCAACTTTACTGGTTTGTGTCCATTGTTTACTACACTACTGTACTGTGCAGTACCTACTTCACTGGTTTGTATCCAGTGTTTACTACACTATTGTACTGTGTAGTACCTACTTTACTGGTTTGCATCCATTGTTTACTACGCTGCTGTACTGTGCAGTACCTAGTTTACTGGTTTGTATCCAGTGTTTACTACGCTACTGTACTGTGCAGTACCTACTTGACTGGTTTGTGTTCATTGTTTACTACACTACTGTACTGTGCAGTACCAACTTTACTGGTTTGTGTTCATTGTTTACTACACTACTGTACTGAGCAGTACCTACTTTACTTTTTAGTATCCAGTGTTTACTACACTACTGTACTGTGCAGTACCTACTTTACTGGTTTGTGTCCATTGTTTACTACACTACTGTACTGTGCAGTACCTACTTTACTGGTTTGTATCCATTGTTTACTACACTACTGTACTGTGCAGTAACTACTACACTGGTTTGTATCCATTGTTTACTACACTACTGTAATGTGCAGTACCTAATTTACTCGTTTGTATCCATTGTTTACTACGCTACTCTACTGTACAGTACCTAGTTTACTTGTTTGTATCCATTGTTTACTAAACTACTGTACTGTGCAGTACCTACTCTACTGGTTTTCTGTTCATTGTTTACTACACTACTGTACTGTGCAGTACCAACTTTACTGGTTTGTGTCCATTGTTTACTACACTACTGTACTGTGCAGTACCTACTTCACTGGTTTGTATCCAGTATTTACTACAGTATTGTGCTGTTTAGTACCTACTTTACTGGTTTGCATCCATTGTTTACTACGCTGCTGTACTGTGCAGTACCTAGTTTACTGGTTTGTATCCAGTGTTTACTACGCTACTGTACTGTGCAGTACCTACTTGACTGGTTTGTGTTCATTGTTTACTACACTACTGTACTGTGCAGTACCAACTTTACTGGTTTGTGTTCATTGTTTACTACACTACTGTACTGAGCAGTACCTACTTTACTGGTTTGTGTTCATTGTTTACTACACTACTGTACTGTGCAATACCTAATTTACTCGTTTGTATCCATTGTTTACTACGCTACTCTACTGTACAGTACCTAGTTTACTGGTTTGTATCCATTGTTTACTAAACTACTGTACTGTGCAGTACCTACTCTACTGGTTTGTGTTCATTGTTTACTACACTACTGTACTGTGCAGTACCAACTTTAATGGTTTGTGTCCATTGTTTACTACACTACTGTACTGTGCAGTACCTACTTCACTGGTTTGTATCCAGTCTTTACTACACTATTGTACTGTGTAGTACCTACTTTACTGGTTTGCATCCATTGTTTACTACGCTGCTGTACTGTGCAGTACCTAGTTTACTGGTTTGTATCCAGTGTTTACTACGCTACTGTACTGTGCAGTACCTACTTGACTGGTTTGTGTTCATTGTTTACTACACTACTGTACTGTGCAGTACCAACTTTACTGGTTTGTGTTCATTGTTTACTACACTACTGTACTGAGCAGTACCTACTTTACTTTTTAGTATCCAGTGTTTACTACACTACTGTACTGTGCAGTACCTACTTTACTGGTTTGTGTCCATTGTTTACTACACTACTGTACTGTGCAGTACCTACTTTACTGGTTTGTATCCATTGTTTACTACACTACTGTACTGTGCAGTACCTACTATACTGGTTTGTATCCATTGTTTACTACACTACTGTACTGTGCAGTACCTAATTTACTCGTTTGTATCCATTGTTTACTACGCTACTCTACTGTACAGTACCTAGTTTACTGGTTTGTATCCATTGTTTACTAAACTACTGTACTGTGCAGTACCTACTCTACTGGTTTTCTGTTCATTGTTTACTACACTACTGTACTGTGCAGTACCAACTTTACTGGTTTGTGTCCATTGTTTACTACACTACTGTACTGTGCAGAACCTACTTCACTGGTTTGTATCCAGTATTTACTACAGTATTGTGCTGTTTAGTACCTACTTTACTGGTTTGCATCCATTGTTTACTACGCTGCTGTACTGTGCAGTACCTAGTTTACTGGTTTGTATCCAGTGTTTACTACGCTACTGTACTGTGCAGTACCTACTTGACTGGTTTGTGTTCATTGTTTACTACACTACTGTACTGTGCAGTACCAACTTTACTGGTTTGTGTTCATTGTTTACTACACTACTGTACTGAGCAGTACCTACTTTACTGGTTTGTGTTCATTGTTTACTACAGTACTGTACTGTGCAGTACCTAGTTTACTGGTTTGTATCTATTGTTTACTACACCACTCTACTGTACAGTACCTAGTTTACTGGTTTGTATCCATTGTTTACTACTACTACTGTACTGCGTAGTACCTAATTTACTGGTTTGTATCCATTGTTTACCACGCTACTGTACTGTACAGTACCTAGATTACTGCTTGTGTCCATTGTTTACTACTGCTACTGTACTGTGCAGTACCTACTTTACTGGTTTGTGTCTATTGTTTTCTACAAAACTGTACTGTGCAGTACCTACTTTACTGGTTTGTATCCATTGTTTACTACACTACTGTACTGTGCAGTACCTAATTTACTCGTTTGTATCCATTGTTTACTACGCTACTCTACTGTACAGCACCTAGTTTACTGGTTTGTATCCATTGTTTACTAAACTACTGTACTGTGCAGTACCTACTCTACTGGTTTGTGTTCATTGTTTACTACACTACTGTACTGTGCAGTACCAACTTTACTGGTTTGTGTCCATTGTTTACTACACTACTGTACTGTGCAGTACCTACTTCACTGGTTTGTATCCAGTCTTTACTACACTATTGTACTGTGTAGTACCTACTTTACTGGTTTGCATCCATTGTTTACTACGCTACTGTACTGTGCAGTACCTAGTTTACTGGTTTGTATCCAGTGTTTACTACGCTACTGTACTGTGCAGTACCTACTTGACTGGTTTGTGTTCATTGTCTACTACACTACTCTACTGTACAATACCTACTTTACTGGTTTGTATCCAGTGTTTACTACACTACTGTACTGTGCAGTACCTACTTTACTGGTTTTTGTCCATTGTTTACTACACTACTGTACTGTGCAGTACCTACTTTACTGGTTTGTGTCCATTGTTTACTACACTACTGTACTGTGCAGTACCTACTTTACTGGTTTGTGTCCATTGTCTACTACACTACTCTACTGTACAATACCTACTTTACTGGTTTGTATCCAGTGTTTACTACACTACTGTACTGTGCAGTACCTACTTTACTGGTTTTTGTCCATTGTTTACTACACTACTGTACTGTGCAGTACCTACTTTACTGGTTTGTGTCCATTGTTTACTACACTACTGTAATGTGCAGTACCTACTTTACTGGTTTGTATCCATTGTTTACTACACTACTGTACTGTGCAGTACCTACTTTACTGGTTTGTATCCATTGTTTACTACACTACTGTACTGTGCAGTACCTAATTTACTGGTTTGTATCCATTGTTTACTACGCTACTCTACTGTACAGTACCTAGTTTACTGGTTTGTATCCATTGTTTACTGAACTACTGTACTGTGCAGTACCTACTCTACTGGTTTTCTGTTCATTGTTTACTACACTACTGTACTGTGCAGTACCAACTTTACTGGTTTGTGTCCATTGTTTACTACACTACTGAACTGTGCAGTACCTACTTTACTGGTTTGTGTCCATTGTTTACTACACTACTGTACTGTGCAGTACCTACTTTACTGGTTTGTGTCCATTGTTTACTACACTACTGTACTGTGCAGTACCTACTTTACTGGTTTGTGTCCATTGTTTACTACACCACTGTATTGTGCAGTTCCTACTTTACTGGTTTGTATCCATTGTTTACTACACTACTCTACTGTACAGTACCTACTTTACTGGTTTGTATCCACTGTTTACTACACTACTGTACTGTGCAGTACCTACTTTACTGATTTGTGTCCATTGTTTACTACACTACTGTACTGTGCAGTACCTACTTTACTGGTTTGTGTTCATTGTTTACTACACTACTCTACTGTACAGTACCTAGTTTACTTTTTAGTATCCAGTGTTTACTACACTACTGTACTGTGCAGTACCTACTTTACTTGTTGTGTCCATTGTTTACTACACTGCTGTACTGTGCAATACATACGTTACTGGTTTGCATCCAGTGTTTACTACACTATTGTACTGTGCAGTACCTACTTTACTGGTTTGTGTCCATTGTTTACTACACTACTGTACTGTGCAGTACCTACTTTACTGGTTTGTGTCCATTGTTTACTACACTACTGTGCTGTGTAGTACCTACTTTACTGGTTTGTGTCCATTGTTTATTACACTACTGTATTGTGCAGTACCTACTTTACTGGTTTGTATCCATTGTTTACTACACTACTCTACTGTACAATACCTACTTTACTGGTTTGTATCCAGTCTTTTCTACACTATTGTACTGTGTAGTACCTACTTTACTGGTTTGCATCCATTGTTTACTACGCTGCTGTACTGTGCAGTACCTAGTTTACTGGTTTGTATCCAGTGTTTACTACGCTACTGTACTGTGCGGTACCTACTTGACTGGTTTGTGTTCATTATTTACTACACTACTGTACTGTGCAGTACCAACTTTACTGGTTTGTATTCATTGTTTGCTACACTATTGTACTGAGCAGTACCTACTTCACTTTTTAGTGTCCAGTGTTTACTACACTACTGTACTGTGCAGTACCTACTTTACTGGTTTGTGTCCATTGTTTACTACACTACTGTACTGTGCAGTACCTACTTTACTGGTTTGTATCCATTGTTTACTACACTACTGTACTGTGCAGTACCTTCCTTTCTGGTTTGTATCCATTGTTTACTACACTACTGTACTGTGCAGTACCTAATTTACTCGTTTGTATCCATTGTTTACTACGCTACTCTACTGTACAGCACCTAGTTTACTGGTTTGTATCCATTGTTTACTAAACTACTGTACTGTGCAGTACCTACTCTACTGGTTTGTGTTCATTGTTTACTACACTACTGTACTGTGCAGTACCAACTTTACTGGTTTGTGTCCATTGTTTACTACACTACTGTACTGTGCAGTACCTACTTCACTGGTTTGTATCCAGTCTTTACTACACTATTGTACTGTGTAGTACCTACTTTACTGGTTTGCATCCATTGTTTACTACGCTGCTGTACTGTGCAGTACCTAGTTTACTGGTTTGTATCCAGTGTTTACTACGCTACTGTACTGTGCAGTACGTACTTGACTGGTTTGTGTTCATTGTTTACTACACTACTGTACTGTGCAATACATACGTTACTGGTTTGTATCCATGGTTTACTACACTACTGTACTGTGCAGTACCTACTTTACTGGTTTGTGTCCATTGTTTACTACACTGCTGTACTGTGCAATACCTAATTTACTCGTTTGTATCCATTGTTTACTACGCTACTCTACTGTACAGTACCTAGTTTACTGGTTTGTATCCATTGTTTACTAAACTACTGTACTGTGCAGTACCTACTCTACTGGTTTGTGTTCATTGTTTACTACACTACTGTACTGTGCAGTACCAACTTTACTGGTTTGTGTCCATTGTTTACTACACTACTGTACTGTGCAGTACCTACTTCACTGGTTTTTATCCAGTCTTTACTACACTATTGTACTGTGTAGTACCTACTTTACTGGTTTGCATCCATTGTTTACAACGCTGTTGTACTGTGCAGTACCTAGTTTACTGGTTTGTATCCAGTGTTTACTACGCTACTGTACTGTGCAGTACCTACTTGACTGGTTTGTGTTCATTGTTTACTACACTACTGTACTGTGCAGTACCAACTTTACTGGTTTGTGTTCATTGTTTACTACACTACTGTACTGAGCAGTACCTACTTTACTTTTTAGTATCCAGTGTTTACTACAATACTGTACTGTGCAGTACCTACTTTACTGGTTTGTGTCCATTGTTTACTACACTACTGTACTGTGCAGTACCTACTTTACTGGTTTGTATCCATTGTTTACTACACTACTGTACTGTGCAGTACCTAATTTACTCGTTTGTTTCCATTGTTTACTACGCTACTCTACTGTACAGTACCTAGTTTACTGGTTTGTATCCATTGTTTACTAAACTACTGTACTGTGCAGTACCTACTCTACTGGTTTGTGTTCATTGTTTACTACACTACTGTACTGTGCAGTACCTACTTTACTGGTTTGTGTCCATTGATTACTACACTACTGTACTGTGCAGTACCTACTTTACTGGTTTGTGTCCATTGTTTACTACACTACTGTATTGTGCAGTACCTACTTTACTGGTTTGTATCCATTGTTTACTACACTACTCTACTGTACAGTACCTACTTTACTGGTTTGTATCCAATGTTTACTACACTACTGTACTGTACAGTACCTACTTTACTGGTTTGTGTCCATTGTTTACTACACTACTGTACTGTACAATACCTACTTTACTGGTTTGTATCCAGTGTTTACTACACTACTGTACTGTGCAGAACCTACTGTACTGGTTTTTGTCCATTGTTTACTACACTACTGTACTGTGCAGTACCTACTTTACTGGTTCGTATCCATTGTTTACTACACTACTGTACTGTGCAGTACCTACTTTACTGGTTTGTATCCATTGTTTACTACACTACTGTACTGTGCAATACCTAATTTACTCGTTTGTATCCATTGTTTACTACGCTACTCTACTGTACAGTACCTAGTTTACTGGTTTGTATCCATTGTTTACTAAACTACTGTACTGTGCAGTACCTACTCTACTGGTTTGTGTTCATTGTTTACTACACTACTGTACTGTGCAGTACCAACTTTACTGGTTTGTGTCCATTGTTTACTACACTACTGTACTGTGCAGTACCTAGTTTACTGGTTTGTATCCAGTCTTTACTACACTATTGTACTGTGTAGTACCTACTTTACTGGTTTGCATCCATTGTTTACTACGCTGCTGTACTGTGCAGTACCTAGTTTACTGGTTTGTATCCAGTGTTTACTACGCTACTGTACTGTGCAGTACCTACTTGACTGGTTTGTGTTCATTGTTTACTACACCACTGTACTGTGCAGTACCAACTTTACTGGTTTGTGTTCATTGTTTACTACACTACTGTACTGAGCAGTACCTACTTTACTTTTTAGTATCCAGTGTTTACTACACTACTGTACTGTGCAGTACCTACTTTACTGGTTTGTGTCCATTGTTTACTACACTGCTGTACTGTGCAGTACCTACTTTACTGGTTTGTGTTCATTGTTTACTACAGTACTGTACTGTGCAGTACCTAGTTTACTGGTTTGTATCTATTGTTTACTACACCACTCTACTGTACAGTACCTAGTTTACTGCTTGTGTCCATTGTTTACTACTGATACTGTACTGTGCAGTACCTACTTTACTGGTTTGTGTCTATTGTTTTCTACAAAACTGTACTGTGCAGTACCTACTTTACTGGTTAGTATCCATTGTTTACAACACTGCTGTACTGTGCAGTACCTAGTTTACTGGTTTGTATCTATTGTTTACTACACTACTGTACTGTACAGTACCTAGTTTACTGGTTTGTATCCAGTGTTTACTACACTACTGTCCTGTGCAGTACCTACTTTACTGGTTCGTATCCATTGTTTACTACACTACTGTACTGTGCAGTACCTACTTTACTGGTTTGTGTCCATTGTCTACTACACTACTCTACTGTACAATACCTACTTTACTGGTTTGTATCCAGTGTTTACTACACTACTGTACTGTGCAGTACCTACTTTACTGGTTTTTGTCCCATTGTTTACTACACTACTGTACTGTGCAGTACCTACTTTACTGGTTTGTGTCCATTGTTTACTACACCACTGTATTGTGCAGTTCCTACTTTACTGGTTTGTATCCATTGTTTACTACACTACTCTACTGTACAGTACCTACTTTACTGGTTTGTATCCACTGTTTACTACACTACTGTACTGTGCAGTACCTACTTTACTGATTTGTGTCCATTGTTTACTACACTACTGTACTGTGCAGTACCTACTTTACTGGTTTGTGTTCATTGTTTACTACACTACTCTACTGTACAGTACCTAGTTTACTTTTTAGTATCCAGTGTTTACTACACTACTGTACTGTGCAGTACCTACTTTACTTGTTGTGTCCATTGTTTACTACACTGCTGTACTGTGCAATACATACGTTACTGGTTTGCATCCAGTGTTTACTACACTATTGTACTGTGCAGTACCTACTTTACTGGTTTGTGTCCATTGTTTACTACACTACTGTACTGTGCAGTACCTACTTTACTGGTTTGTGTCCATTGTTTACTACACTACTGTGCTGTGTAGTACCTACTTTACTGGTTTGTGTCCATTGTTTACTACACTACTGTATTGTGCAGTACCTACTTTACTGGTTTGTATCCATTGTTTACTACACTACTCTACTGTACAATACCTACTTTACTGGTTTGTATCAAGTCTTTTCTACACTATTGTACTGTGTAGTACCTACTTTACTGGTTTGCATCCATTGTTTACTACGCTGCTGTACTGTGCAGTACCTAGTTTACTGGTTTGTATCCAGTGTTTACTACGCTACTGTACTGTGCAGTACCTACTTGACTGGTTTGTGTTCATTATTTACTACACTACTGTACTGTGCAGTACCAACTTTACTGGTTTGTATTCATTGTTTGCTACACTATTGTACTGAGCAGTACCTACTTCACTTTTTAGTGTCCAGTGTTTACTACACTACTGTACTGTGCAGTACCTACTTTACTGGTTTGTGTCCATTGTTTACTACACTACTGTACTGTGCAGTACCTACTTTACTGGTTTGTATCCATTGTTTACTACACTACTGTACTGTGCAGTACCTTCCTTTCTGGTTTGTATCCATTGTTTACTACACTACTGTACTGTGCAGTACCTAATTTACTCGTTTGTATCCATTGTTTACTACGCTACTCTACTGTACAGCACCTAGTTTACTGGTTTGTATCCATTGTTTACTAAACTACTGTACTGTGCAGTACCTACTCTACTGGTTTGTGTTCATTGTTTACTACACTACTGTACTGTGCAGTACCAACTTTACTGGTTTGTGTCCATTGTTTACTACACTACTGTACTGTGCAGTACCTACTTCACTGGTTTGTATCCAGTCTTTACTACACTATTGTACTGTGTAGTACCTACTTTACTGGTTTGCATCCATTGTTTACTACGCTGCTGTACTGTGCAGTACCTAGTTTACTGGTTTGTATCCAGTGTTTACTACGCTACTGTACTGTGCAGTACGTACTTGACTGGTTTGTGTTCATTGTTTACTACACTACTGTACTGTGCAATACATACGTTACTGGTTTGTATCCATGGTTTACTACACTACTGTACTGTGCAGTACCTACTTTACTGGTTTGTGTCCATTGTTTACTACACTGCTGTACTGTGCAATACCTAATTTACTCGTTTGTATCCATTGTTTACTACGCTACTCTACTGTACAGTACCTAGTTTACTGGTTTGTATCCATTGTTTACTAAACTACTGTACTGTGCAGTACCTACTCTACTGGTTTGTGTTCATTGTTTACTACACTACTGTACTGTGCAGTACCAACTTTACTGGTTTGTGTCCATTGTTTACTACACTACTGTACTGTGCAGTACCTACTTCACTGGTTTGTATCCAGTCTTTACTACACTATTGTACTGTGTAGTACCTACTTTACTGGTTTGCATCCATTGTTTACAACGCTGTTGTACTGTGCAGTACCTAGTTTACTGGTTTGTATCCAGTGTTTACTACGCTACTGTACTGTGCAGTACCTACTTGACTGGTTTGTGTTCATTGTTTACTACACTACTGTACTGTGCAGTACCAACTTTACTGGTTTGTGTTCATTGTTTACTACACTACTGTACTGAGCAGTACCTACTTTACTTTTTAGTATCCAGTGTTTACTACAATACTGTACTGTGCAGTACCTACTTTACTGGTTTGTGTCCATTGTTTACTACACTACTGTACTGTGCAGTACCTACTTTACTGGTTTGTATCCATTGTTTACTACACTACTGTACTGTGCAGTACCTAATTTACTCGTTTGTTTCCATTGTTTACTACGCTACTCTACTGTACAGTACCTAGTTTACTGGTTTGTATCCATTGTTTACTAAACTACTGTACTGTGCAGTACCTACTCTACTGGTTTGTGTTCATTGTTTACTACACTACTGTACTGTGCAGTACCTACTTTACTGGTTTGTGTCCATTGATTACTACACTACTGTACTGTGCAGTACCTACTTTACTGGTTTGTGTCCATTGTTTACTACACTACTGTATTGTGCAGTACCTACTTTACTGGTTTGTATCCATTGTTTACTACACTACTCTACTGTACAGTACCTACTTTACTGGTTTGTATCCAATGTTTACTACACTACTGTACTGTACAGTACCTACTTTACTGGTTTGTGTCCATTGTTTACTACACTACTGTACTGTACAATACCTACTTTACTGGTTTGTATCCAGTGTTTACTACACTACTGTACTGTGCAGAACCTACTGTACTGGTTTTTGTCCATTGTTTACTACACACCTGTACTGTGCAGTACCTACTTTACTGGTTCGTATCCATTGTTTACTACACTACTGTACTGTGCAGTACCTACTTTACTGGTTTGTATCCATTGTTTACTACACTACTGTACTGTGCAATACCTAATTTACTCGTTTGTATCCATTGTTTACTACGCTACTCTACTGTACAGTACCTAGTTTACTGGTTTGTATCCATTGTTTACTAAACTACTGTACTGTGCAGTACCTACTCTACTGGTTTGTGTTCATTGTTTACTACACTACTGTACTGTGCAGTACCAACTTTACTGGTTTGTGTCCATTGTTTACTACACTACTGTACTGTGCAGTACCTAGTTTACTGGTTTGTATCCAGTCTTTACTACACTATTGTACTGTGTAGTACCTACTTTACTGGTTTGCATCCATTGTTTACTACGCTGCTGTACTGTGCAGTACCTAGTTTACTGGTTTGTATCCAGTGTTTACTACGCTACTGTACTGTGCAGTACCTACTTGACTGGTTTGTGTTCATTGTTTACTACACTACTGTACTGTGCAGTACCAACTTTACTGGTTTGTGTTCATTGTTTACTACACTACTGTACTGAGCAGTACCTACTTTACTTTTTAGTATCCAGTGTTTACTACACTACTGTACTGTGCAGTACCTACTTTACTGGTTTGTGTCCATTGTTTACTACACTGCTGTACTGTGCAGTACCTACTTTACTGGTTTGTGTTCATTGTTTACTACAGTACTGTACTGTGCAGTACCTAGTTTACTGGTTTGTATCTATTGTTTACTACACCACTCTACTGTACAGTACCTAGTTTACTGCTTGTGTCCATTGTTTACTACTGATACTGTACTGTGCAGTACCTACTTTACTGGTTTGTGTCTATTGTTTTCTACAAAACTGTACTGTGCAGTACCTACTTTACTGGTTAGTATCCATTGTTTACAACACTGCTGTACTGTGCAGTACCTAGTTTACTGGTTTGTATCTATTGTTTACTACACTACTGTACTGTACAGTACCTAGTTTACTGGTTTGTATCCAGTGTTTACTACACTACTGTCCTGTGCAGTACCTACTTTACTGGTTCGTATCCATTGTTTACTACACTACTGTACTGTGCAGTACCTACTTTACTGGTTTGTGTCCATTGTCTACTACACTACTCTACTGTACAATACCTACTTTACTGGTTTGTATCCAGTGTTTACTACACTACTGTACTGTGCAGTACCTACTTTACTGGTTTTTGTCCCATTGTTTACTACACTACTGTACTGTGCAGTACCTACTTTACTGGTTTGTGTCCATTGTTTACTACACCACTGTATTGTGCAGTTCCTACTTTACTGGTTTGTATCCATTGTTTACTACACTACTCTACTGTACAGTACCTACTTTACTGGTTTGTATCCACTGTTTACTACACTACTGTACTGTGCAGTACCTACTTTACTGATTTGTGTCCATTGTTTACTACACTACTGTACTGTGCAGTACCTACTTTACTGGTTTGTGTTCATTGTTTACTACACTACTCTACTGTACAGTACCTAGTTTACTTTTTAGTATCCAGTGTTTACTACACTACTGTACTGTGCAGTACCTACTTTACTTGTTGTGTCCATTGTTTACTACACTGCTGTACTGTGCAATACATACGTTACTGGTTTGCATCCAGTGTTTACTACACTATTGTACTGTGCAGTACCTACTTTACTGGTTTGTGTCCATTGTTTACTACACTACTGTACTGTGCAGTACCTACTTTACTGGTTTGTGTCCATTGTTTACTACACTACTGTGCTGTGTAGTACCTACTTTACTGGTTTGTGTCCATTGTTTACTACACTACTGTATTGTGCAGTACCTACTTTACTGGTTTGTATCCATTGTTTACTACACTACTCTACTGTACAATACCTACTTTACTGGTTTGTATCAAGTCTTTTCTACACTATTGTACTGTGTAGTACCTACTTTACTGGTTTGCATCCATTGTTTACTACGCTGCTGTACTGTGCAGTACCTAGTTTACTGGTTTGTATCCAGTGTTTACTACGCTACTGTACTGTGCAGTACCTACTTGACTGGTTTGTGTTCATTATTTACTACACTACTGTACTGTGCAGTACCAACTTTACTGGTTTGTATTCATTGTTTGCTACACTATTGTACTGAGCAGTACCTACTTCACTTTTTAGTGTCCAGTGTTTACTACACTACTGTACTGTGCAGTACCTACTTTACTGGTTTGTGTCCATTGTTTACTACACTACTGTACTGTGCAGTACCTACTTTACTGGTTTGTATCCATTGTTTACTACACTACTGTACTGTGCAGTACCTTCCTTTCTGGTTTGTATCCATTGTTTACTACACTACTGTACTGTGCAGTACCTAATTTACTCGTTTGTATCCATTGTTTACTACGCTACTCTACTGTACAGCACCTAGTTTACTGGTTTGTATCCATTGTTTACTAAACTACTGTACTGTGCAGTACCTACTCTACTGGTTTGTGTTCATTGTTTACTACACTACTGTACTGTGCAGTACCAACTTCACTGGTTTGTGTCCATTGTTTACTACACTACTGTACTGTGCAGTACCTACTTCACTGGTTTGTATCCAGTCTTTACTACACTATTGTACTGTGTAGTACCTACTTTACTGGTTTGCATCCATTGTTTACTACGCTGCTGTACTGTGCAGTACCTAGTTTACTGGTTTGTATCCAGTGTTTACTACGCTACTGTACTGTGCAGTACCTACTTGACTGGTTTGTGTTCATTGTTTACTACACTACTGTACTGTGCAATACATACGTTACTGGTTTGTATCCATGGTTTACTACACTACTGTACTGTGCAGTACCTACTTTACTGGTTTGTGTCCATTGTTTACTACACTGCTGTACTGTGCAATACCTAATTTACTCGTTTGTATCCATTGTTTACTACGCTACTCTACTGTACAGTACCTAGTTTACTGGTTTGTATCCATTGTTTACTAAACTACTGTACTGTGCAGTACCTACTCTACTGGTTTGTGTTCATTGTTTACTACACTACTGTACTGTGCAGTACCAACTTTACTGGTTTGTGTCCATTGTTTACTACACTACTGTACTGTGCAGTACCTACTTCACTGGTTTGTATCCAGTCTTTACTACACTATTGTACTGTGTAGTACCTACTTTACTGGTTTGCATCCATTGTTTACAACGCTGTTGTACTGTGCAGTACCTAGTTTACTGGTTTGTATCCAGTGTTTACTACGCTACTGTACTGTGCAGTACCTACTTGACTGGTTTGTGTTCATTGTTTACTACACTACTGTACTGTGCAGTACCAACTTTACTGGTTTGTGTTCATTGTTTACTACACTACTGTACTGAGCAGTACCTACTTTACTTTTTAGTATCCAGTGTTTACTACAATACTGTACTGTGCAGTACCTACTTTACTGGTTTGTGTCCATTGTTTACTACACTACTGTACTGTGCAGTACCTACTTTACTGGTTTGTATCCATTGTTTACTACACTACTGTACTGTGCAGTACCTAATTTACTCGTTTGTTTCCATTGTTTACTACGCTACTCTACTGTACAGTACCTAGTTTACTGGTTTGTATCCATTGTTTACTAAACTACTGTACTGTGCAGTACCTACTCTACTGGTTTGTGTTCATTGTTTACTACACTACTGTACTGTGCAGTACCTACTTTACTGGTTTGTGTCCATTGTTTACTACACTACTGTACTGTGCAGTACCTACTTTACTGGTTTGTGTCCATTGTTTACTACACTACTGTATTGTGCAGTACCTACTTTACTGGTTTGTATCCATTGTTTACTACACTACTCTACTGTACAGTACCTACTTTACTGGTTTGTATCCAATGTTTGGTACACTACTGTACTGTACAGTACCTACTTTACTGGTTTGTGTCCATTGTTTACTACACTACTGTACTGTACAATACCTACTTTACTGGTTTGTATCCAGTGTTTACTACACTACTGTACTGTGCAGAACCTACTGTACTGGTTTTTGTCCATTGTTTACTACACTACTGTACTGTGCAGTACCTACTTTACTGGTTCGTATCCATTGTTTACTACACTACTGTACTGTGCAGTACCTACTTTACTGGTTTGTATCCATTGTTTACTACACTACTGTACTGTGCAATACCTAATTTACTCGTTTGTATCCATTGTTTACTACGCTACTCTACTGTACAGTACCTAGTTTACTGGTTTGTATCCATTGTTTACTAAACTACTGTACTGTGCAGTACCTACTCTACTGGTTTGTGTTCATTGTTTACTACACTACTGTACTGTGCAGTACCAACTTTACTGGTTTGTGTCCATTGTTTACTACACTACTGTACTGTGCAGTACCTAATTCACTGGTTTGTATCCAGTCTTTACTACACTATTGTACTGTGTAGTACCTACTTTACTGGTTTGCATCCATTGTTTACTACGCTGCTGTACTGTGCAGTACCTAGTTTACTGGTTTGTATCCAGTGTTTACTACGCTACTGTACTGTGCAGTACCTACTTGACTGGTTTGTGTTCATTGTTTACTACACTACTGTACTGTGCAGTACCAACTTTACTGGTTTGTGTTCATTGTTTACTACACTACTGTACTGAGCAGTACCTACTTTACTTTTTAGTATCCAGTGTTTACTACACTACTGTACTGTGCAGTACCTACTTTACTGGTTTGTGTCCATTGTTTACTACACTGCTGTACTGTGCAGTACCTACTTTACTGGTTTGTGTTCATTGTTTACTACAGTACTGTACTGTGCAGTACCTAGTTTACTGGTTTGCATCTATTGTTTACTACACCACTCTACTGTACAGTACCTAGTTTACTGCTTGTGTCCATTGTTTACTACTGATACTGTACTGTGCAGTACCTACTTTACTGGTTTGTGTCTATTGTTTTCTACAAAACTGTACTGTGCAGTACCTACTTTACTGGTTAGTATCCATTGTTTACAACACTGCTGTACTGTGCAGTACCTAGTTTACTGGTTTGTATCTATTGTTTACTACACTACTGTACTGTACAGTACCTAGTTTACTGGTTTGTATCCAGTGTTTACTACACTACTGTCCTGTGCAGTACCTACTTTACTGGTTCGTATCCATTGTTTACTACACTACTGTACTGTGCAGTACCTACTTTACTGGTTTGTGTCCATTGTCTACTACACTACTCTACTGTACAATACCTACTTTACTGGTTTGTATCCAGTGTTTACTACACTACTGTACTGTGCAGTACCTACTTTACTGGTTTTTGTCCCATTGTTTACTACACTACTGTACTGTGCAGTACCTACTTTACTGGTTTGTATTCATTGTTTACTACACTACTGTACTGTGCAGTACCAACTTTACTGGTTTGTGTCCATTGTTTACTACACTACTGTACTGTGCAGTACCTACTTTACTGGTTAGTATCCAGTGTTTACTACAATACTGTACTGTGCAGTACCTACTTCACTGGTTTGTATCCAGTCTTTACTACACTATTGTACTGTGTAGTACCTACTTTACTGGTTTGCATCCATTGTTTACTACGCTGCTGTACTGTGCAGTACCTAGTTTACTGGTTTGTATCCAGTGTATACTACGCTACTGTACTGTGCAGTACCTACTTGACTGGTTTGTGTTCATTGTTTACTACACTACTGTACTGTGCAGTACCAACTTTACTGGTTTGTGTTCATTGTTTACTACACTACTCTACTGTACAGTACCTAGTTTACTTTTTAGTATCCAGTGTTTACTACACTACTGTACTGTGCAGTACCTACTTTACTTGTTGTGTCCATTGTTCACTACACTGCTGTACTGTGCAATACATACGTTACTGGTTTGCATCCAGTGTTTACTACACTATTGTACTGTGCAGTACCTACTTTACTGGTTTGTGTCCATTGTTTACTACACTACTGTACTGTGCAGTACCTACTTTACTGGTTTGTGTCCATTGTTTACTACACTACTGTACTGTGCAGTACCTACTTTACTGGTTTGTGTCCATTGTTTACTACACTACTGTATTGTGCAGTACCTACTTTACTGGTTTGTATCCATTGTTTACTACACTACTCTACTGTACAATACCTACTTTACTGGTTTGTATCCAGTCTTTTCTACACTATTGTACTGTGTAGTACCTACTTTACTGGTTTGTATCCATTGTTTACTACGCTGCTGTACTGTGCAGTACCTAGTTTACTGGTTTGTATCCAGTGTTTACTACGCTACTGTACTGTGCAGTACCTACTTGACTGGTTTGTGTTCATTATTTACTACACTACTGTACTGTGCAGTACCAACTTTACTGGTTTGTATTCATTGTTTGCTACACTATTGTACTGAGCAGTACCTACTTCACTTTTTAGTGTCCAGTGTTTACTACACTACTGTACTGTGCAGTACCTACTTTACTGGTTTGTAGCCAATGTTTACTACACTACTGTACTGTGCAGTACCTACTTTACTGGTTTGTATCCATTGTTTACTACACTACTGTACTGTGCAGTACCTTCCTTTCTGGTTTGTATCCATTGTTTACTACACTACTGTACTGTGCAGTACCTAATTTACTCGTTTGTATCCATTGTTTACTACGCTACTCTACTGTACAGCACCTAGTTTACTGGTTTGTATCCATTGTTTACTAAACTACTGTACTGTGCAGTACCTACTCTACTGGTTTGTGTTCATTGTTTACTACACTACTGTACTGTGCAGTACCAACTTTACTGGTTTGTGTCCATTGTTTACTACACTACTGTACTGTGCAGTACCTACTTCACTGGTTTGTATCCAGTCTTTACTACACTATTGTACTGTGTAGTACCTATTTTACTGGTTTGCATCCATTGTTTACTACGCTGCTGTACTGTGCAGTACCTAGTTTACTGGTTTGTATCCAGTGTTTACTACGCTACTGTATTGTGCAGTACCTACTTGACTGGTTTGTGTTCATTGTTTACTACACTACTGTACTGTGCAATACATACGTTACTGGTTAGTATCCATGGTTTACTACACTACTGTACTGTGCAGTACCTACTTTACTGGTTTGTGTCCATTGTTTACTACACTGCTGTACTGTGCAATACCTAATTTACTCGTTTGTATCCATTGTTTGCTACGCTACTCTACTGTACAGTACCTAGTTTACTGGTTTGTATCCATTGTTTACTAAACTACTGTACTGTGCAGTACCTACTCTACTGGTTTGTGTTCATTGTTTACTACACTACTGTACTGTGCAGTACAAACTTTACTGGTTTGTGTCCATTGTTTACTACACTACTGTACTGTGCAGTACCTACTTCACTGGTTTGTATCCAGTCTTTACTACACTATTGTACTGTGTAGTACCTACTTTACTGGTTTGCATCCATTGTTTACAACGCTGCTGTACTGTGCAGTACCTAGTTTACTGGTTTGTATCCAGTGTTTACTACGCTACTGTACTGTGCAGTACCTACTTGACTGGTTTGTGTTCATTGTTTACTACACTACTGTACTGTGCAGTACCAACTTTACTGGTTTGTGTTCATTGTTTACTACACTACTGTACTGAGCAGTACCTACTTTACTTTTTAGTATCCAGTGTTTACTACACTACTGTACTGTGCAGTACCTACTTTACTGGTTTGTGTCCATTGTTTACTACACTACTGTACTGTGCAGTACCTACTTTACTGGTTTGTATCCATTGTTTACTACACTACTGTACTGTGCAGTACCTAATTTACTCGTTTGTTTCCATTGTTTACTACGCTACTCTACTGTACAGTACCTAGTTTACTGGTTTGTATCTATTGTTTACTAAACTACTGTACTGTGCAGTACCTACTCTACTGGTTTGTGTTCATTGTTTACTACACTACTGTACTGTGCAGTACCTACTTTACTGGTTTGTGTCCATTGTTTACTACACTACTGTACTGTGCAGTACCTACTTTACTGGTTTGTGTCCATTGTTTACTACACTACTGTATTGTGCAGTACCTACTTTACTGGTTTGTATCCATTGTTTACTACACTACTCTACTGTACAGTACCTACTTTACTGGTTTGTATCCAATGTTTACTACACTACTGTACTGTGCAGTACCTACTTTACTGGTTTGTGTCCATTGTTTACTACACTACTGTACTGTACAATACCTACTTTACTGGTTTGTATCCAGTGTTTACTACACTACTGTACTGTGCAGAACCTACTGTACTAGTTTTTGTCCATTGTTTACTACACTACTGTACTGTGCAGTACCTACTTTACTGGTTCGTATCCATTGTTTACTACACTACTGTACTGTGCAGTACCTACTTTACTGGTTTGTATCCATTGTTTACTACACTACTGTATTGTGCAGTTCCTACTTTACTGGTTTGTATCCATTGTTTACTACGCTACTCTACTGTACAGTACCTAGTTTACTGGTTTGTATCCATTGTTTACTAAACTACTGTACTGTGCAGTACCTACTCTACTGGTTTGTGTTCATTGTTTACTACACTACTGTACTGTGCAGTACCAACTTTACTGGTTTGTGTCCATTGTTTACTACACTACTGTACTGTGCAGTACCTAATTCACTGGTTTGTATCCAGTCTTTACTACACTATTGTACTGTGTAGTACCTACTTTACTGGTTTGCATCCATTGTTTACTACGCTGCTGTACTGTGCAGTACCTAGTTTACTGGTTTGTATCCAGTGTTTACTACGCTACTGTACTGTGCAGTACCTACTTGACTGGTTTGTGTTCATTGTTTACTTCACTACTGTACTGTGCAGTACCAACTTTACTGGTTTGTGTTCATTGTTTACTACACTACTGTACTGAGCAGTACCTACTTTACTTTTTAGTATCCAGTGTTTACTACACTACTGTACTGTGCAGTACTTACTTTACTGGCTTGTGTCCATTGTTTACTACACTGCTGTACTGTGCAGTACCTACTTTACTGGTTTGTGTTCATTGTTTACTACAGTACTGTACTGTGCAGTACCTAGTTTACTGGTTTGTATCTATTGTTTACTACACCACTCTACTGTACAGTACCTAGTTTACTGGTTTGTATCCATTGTTTGCTACTACTACTGTACTGCGTAGTACCTAATTTACTGGTTTGTATCCATTGTTTACTACGCTACTGTACTGTACAGTACCTAGATTACTGCTTGTGTCCATTGTTTACTACTGATACTGTACTGTGCAGTACCTACTTTACTGGTTTGTGTCTATTGTTTTCTACAAAACTGTACTGTGCAGTACCTACTTTACTGGTTAGTATCCATTGTTTACAACACTGCTGTACTGTGCAGTACCTAGTTTACTGGTTTGTATCTATTGTTTACTACACTACTGTACTGTACAGTACCTAGTTTACTGGTTTGTATGCATTGTTTACTACTGTACTGTGCAGTACCTACTTTACTGGTTTGTATCCATTGTTTACCACTACTACTGTACTGCGAAGTTCCTAGTTTACTGGTTTGCATCCATTGTTTACTACACTACTGTACTGTACAGTACCTACTTTACTGGTTTGTGTCCATTGTTTACTACACTACTGTACTGTGCAGTACCTACTTTACTGGTTAGTATCCATTGTTTACAACACTGCTGTACTGTGCAGTACCTAGTTTACTGGTTTGTATCTATTGTTTACTACACTACTGTACTGTACAGTACCTAGTTTACTGGTTTGTATCCAGTGTTTACTACACTACTGTCCTGTGCAGTACCTACTTTACTGGTTCGTATCCATTGTTTACTACACTACTGTACTGTGCAGTACCTACTTTACTGGTTTGTGTCCATTGTCTACTACACTACTCTACTGTACAATACCTACTTTACTGGTTTGTATCCAGTGTTTACTACACTACTGTACTGTGCAGTACCTACTTTACTGGTTTTTGTCCCATTGTTTACTACACTACTGTACTGTGCAGTACCTACTTTACTGGTTTGTATTCATTGTTTACTACACTACTGTACTGTGCAGTACCAACTTTACTGGTTTGTGTCCATTGTTTACTACACTACTGTACTGTGCAGTACCTACTTTACTGGTTAGTATCCAGTGTTTACTACAATACTGTACTGTGCAGTACCTACTTCACTGGTTTGTATCCAGTCTTTACTACACTATTGTACTGTGTAGTACCTACTTTACTGGTTTGCATCCATTGTTTACTACGCTGCTGTACTGTGCAGTACCTAGTTTACTGGTTTGTATCCAGTGTATACTACGCTACTGTACTGTGCAGTACCTACTTGACTGGTTTGTGTTCATTGTTTACTACACTACTGTACTGTGCAGTACCAACTTTACTGGTTTGTGTTCATTGTTTACTACACTACTCTACTGTACAGTACCTAGTTTACTTTTTAGTATCCAGTGTTTACTACACTACTGTACTGTGCAGTACCTACTTTACTTGTTGTGTCCATTGTTCACTACACTGCTGTACTGTGCAATACATACGTTACTGGTTTGCATCCAGTGTTTACTACACTATTGTACTGTGCAGTACCTACTTTACTGGTTTGTGTCCATTGTTTACTACACTACTGTACTGTGCAGTACCTACTTTACTGGTTTGTGTCCATTGTTTACTACACTACTGTACTGTGCAGTACCTACTTTACTGGTTTGTGTCCATTGTTTACTACACTACTGTATTGTGCAGTACCTACTTTACTGGTTTGTATCCATTGTTTACTACACTACTCTACTGTACAATACCTACTTTACTGGTTTGTATCCAGTCTTTTCTACACTATTGTACTGTGTAGTACCTACTTTACTGGTTTGTATCCATTGTTTACTACGCTGCTGTACTGTGCAGTACCTAGTTTACTGGTTTGTATCCAGTGTTTACTACGCTACTGTACTGTGCAGTACCTACTTGACTGGTTTGTGTTCATTATTTACTACACTACTGTACTGTGCAGTACCAACTTTACTGGTTTGTATTCATTGTTTGCTACACTATTGTACTGAGCAGTACCTACTTCACTTTTTAGTGTCCAGTGTTTACTACACTACTGTACTGTGCAGTACCTACTTTACTGGTTTGTAGCCAATGTTTACTACACTACTGTACTGTGCAGTACCTACTTTACTGGTTTGTATCCATTGTTTACTACACTACTGTACTGTGCAGTACCTTCCTTTCTGGTTTGTATCCATTGTTTACTACACTACTGTACTGTGCAGTACCTAATTTACTCGTTTGTATCCATTGTTTACTACGCTACTCTACTGTACAGCACCTAGTTTACTGGTTTGTATCCATTGTTTACTAAACTACTGTACTGTGCAGTACCTACTCTACTGGTTTGTGTTCATTGTTTACTACACTACTGTACTGTGCAGTACCAACTTTACTGGTTTGTGTCCATTGTTTACTACACTACTGTACTGTGCAGTACCTACTTCACTGGTTTGTATCCAGTCTTTACTACACTATTGTACTGTGTAGTACCTATTTTACTGGTTTGCATCCATTGTTTACTACGCTGCTGTACTGTGCAGTACCTAGTTTACTGGTTTGTATCCAGTGTTTACTACGCTACTGTATTGTGCAGTACCTACTTGACTGGTTTGTGTTCATTGTTTACTACACTACTGTACTGTTCAATACATACGTTACTGGTTTGTATCCATGGTTTACTACACTACTGTACTGTGCAGTACCTACTTTACTGGTTTGTGTCCATTGTTTACTACACTGCTGTACTGTGCAATACCTAATTTACTCGTTTGTATCCATTGTTTGCTACGCTACTCTACTGTACAGTACCTAGTTTACTGGTTTGTATCCATTGTTTACTAAACTACTGTACTGTGCAGTACCTACTCTACTGGTTTGTGTTCATTGTTTACTACACTACTGTACTGTGCAGTACAAACTTTACTGGTTTGTGTCCATTGTTTACTACACTACTGTACTGTGCAGTACCTACTTCACTGGTTTGTATCCAGTCTTTACTACACTATTGTACTGTGTAGTACCTACTTTACTGGTTTGCATCCATTGTTTACAACGCTGCTGTACTGTGCAGTACCTAGTTTACTGGTTTGTATCCAGTGTTTACTACGCTACTGTACTGTGCAGTACCTACTTGACTGGTTTGTGTTCATTGTTTACTACACTACTGTACTGTGCAGTACCAACTTTACTGGTTTGTGTTCATTGTTTACTACACTACTGTACTGAGCAGTACCTACTTTACTTTTTAGTATCCAGTGTTTACTACACTACTGTACTGTGCAGTACCTACTTTACTGGTTTGTGTCCATTGTTTACTACACTACTGTACTGTGCAGTACCTACTTTACTGGTTTGTATCCATTGTTTACTACACTACTGTACTGTGCAGTACCTAATTTACTCGTTTGTTTCCATTGTTTACTACGCTACTCTACTGTACAGTACCTAGTTTACTGGTTTGTATCTATTGTTTACTAAACTACTGTACTGTGCAGTACCTACTCTACTGGTTTGTGTTCATTGTTTACTACACTACTGTACTGTGCAGTACCTACTTTACTGGTTTGTGTCCATTGTTTACTACACTACTGTACTGTGCAGTACCTACTTTACTGGTTTGTGTCCATTGTTTACTACACTACTGTATTGTGCAGTACCTACTTTACTGGTTTGTATCCATTGTTTACTACACTACTCTACTGTACAGTACCTACTTTACTGGTTTGTATCCAATGTTTACTACACTACTGTACTGTGCAGTACCTACTTTACTGGTTTGTGTCCATTGTTTACTACACTACTGTACTGTACAATACCTACTTTACTGGTTTGTATCCAGTGTTTACTACACTACTGTACTGTGCAGAACCTACTGTACTAGTTTTTGTCCATTGTTTACTACACTACTGTACTGTGCAGTACCTACTTTACTGGTTCGTATCCATTGTTTACTACACTACTGTACTGTGCAGTACCTACTTTACTGGTTTGTATCCATTGTTTACTACACTACTGTATTGTGCAGTTCCTACTTTACTGGTTTGTATCCATTGTTTACTACGCTACTCTACTGTACAGTACCTAGTTTACTGGTTTGTATCCATTGTTTACTAAACTACTGTACTGTGCAGTACCTACTCTACTGGTTTGTGTTCATTGTTTACTACACTACTGTACTGTGCAGTACCAACTTTACTGGTTTGTGTCCATTGTTTACTACACTACTGTACTGTGCAGTACCTAATTCACTGGTTTGTATCCAGTCTTTACTACACTATTGTACTGTGTAGTACCTACTTTACTGGTTTGCATCCATTGTTTACTACGCTGCTGTACTGTGCAGTACCTAGTTTACTGGTTTGTATCCAGTGTTTACTACGCTACTGTACTGTGCAGTACCTACTTGACTGGTTTGTGTTCATTGTTTACTTCACTACTGTACTGTGCAGTACCAACTTTACTGGTTTGTGTTCATTGTTTACTACACTACTGTACTGAGCAGTACCTACTTTACTTTTTAGTATCCAGTGTTTACTACACTACTGTACTGTGCAGTACTTACTTTACTGGCTTGTGTCCATTGTTTACTACACTGCTGTACTGTGCAGTACCTACTTTACTGGTTTGTGTTCATTGTTTACTACAGTACTGTACTGTGCAGTACCTAGTTTACTGGTTTGTATCTATTGTTTACTACACCACTCTACTGTACAGTACCTAGTTTACTGGTTTGTATCCATTGTTTGCTACTACTACTGTACTGCGTAGTACCTAATTTACTGGTTTGTATCCATTGTTTACTACGCTACTGTACTGTACAGTACCTAGATTACTGCTTGTGTCCATTGTTTACTACTGATACTGTACTGTGCAGTACCTACTTTACTGGTTTGTGTCTATTGTTTTCTACAAAACTGTACTGTGCAGTACCTACTTTACTGGTTAGTATCCATTGTTTACAACACTGCTGTACTGTGCAGTACCTAGTTTACTGGTTTGTATCTATTGTTTACTACACTACTGTACTGTACAGTACCTAGTTTACTGGTTTGTATGCATTGTTTACTACTGTACTGTGCAGTACCTACTTTACTGGTTTGTATCCATTGTTTACCACTACTACTGTACTGCGAAGTTCCTAGTTTACTGGTTTGCATCCATTGTTTACTACACTACTGTACTGTACAGTACCTACTTTACTGGTTTGTGTCCATTGTTTACTACACTACTGTACTGTGCAGTACCTACTTTACTGGTTTGTGTCCATTGTCTACTACACTACTCTACTGTACAATACCTACTTTACTGGTTTGTATCCAGTGTTTACTACACTACTGTACTGTGCAGTACCTACTTTACTGGTTTTTGTCCATTGTTTACTACACTACTGTACTGTGCAGTACCTACTTTACTGGTTTGTGTCCATTGTTTACTACACTACTGTAATGTGCAGTACCTACTTTACTGGTTTGTATCCATTGTTTACTACACTACTGTACTGTGCAGTACCTACTTTACTGGTTTGTATCCATTGTTTACTACACTACTGTACTGTGCAGTACCTAATTTACTGGTTTGTATCCATTGTTTACTACGCTACTCTACTGTACAGTACCTAGTTTACTGGTTTGTATCCATTGTTTACTGAACTACTGTACTGTGCAGTACCTACTCTACTGGTTTTCTGTTCATTGTTTACTACACTACTGTACTGTGCAGTACCAACTTTACTGGTTTGTGTCCATTGTTTACTACACTACTGTACTGTGCAGTACCTACTTTACTGGTTTGTGTCCATTGTTTACTACACTACTGTACTGTGCAGTACCTACTTTACTGGTTTGTGTCCATTGTTTACTACACTACTGTACTGTGCAGTACCTACTTTACTGGTTTGTGTCCATTGTTTACTACACCACTGTATTGTGCAGTTCCTACTTTACTGGTTTGTATCCATTGTTTACTACACTACTCTACTGTACAGTACCTACTTTACTGGTTTGTATCCACTGTTTACTACACTACTGTACTGTGCAGTACCTACTTTACTGATTTGTGTCCATTGTTTACTGCACTACTGTACTGTGCAGTACCTACTTTACTGGTTTGTGTCCATTGTCTACTACACTACTCTACTGTACAATACCTACTTTACTGGTTTGTATCCATTGTTTACTACACTACTGTACTGTGCAATCCCTAATTTACTCGTTTGTATCCATTGTTTACTACGCTACTCTACTGTACAGTACCTAGTTTACTGGTTTGTATCCATTGTTTACTAAACTACTGTACTGTGCAGTACCTACTCTACTGGTTTGTGTTCATTGTTTACTACACTACTGTACTGTGCAGTACCAACTTTACTGGTTTGTGTCCATTGTTTACTACACTACTGTACTGTGCAGTACCTACTTCACTGGTTTGTATCCAGTGTTTACTACACTATTGTACTGTGTAGTACCTACTTTACTGGTTTGCATCCATTGTTTACTACGCTGCTGTACTGTGCAGTACCTAGTTTACTGGTTTGTATCCAGTGTTTACTACGCTACTGTACTGTGCAGTACCTACTTGACTGGTTTGTGTTCATTGTTTACTACACTACTGTACTGTGCAGTACCAACTTTACTGGTTTGTGTTCATTGTTTACTACACTACTGTACTGAGCAGTACCTACTTTACTTTTTAGTATCCAGTGTTTACTACACTACTGTACTGTGCAGTACCTACTTTACTGGTTTGTGTCCATTGTTTACTACACTACTGTACTGTGCAGTACCTACTTTACTGGTTCGTATCCATTGTTTACTACACTACTGTACTGTGCAGTAACTACTACACTGGTTTGTATCCATTGTTTACTACACTACTGTAATGTGCAGTACCTAATTTACTCGTTTGTATCCATTGTTTACTACGCTACTCTACTGTACAGTACCTAGTTTACTTGTTTGTATCCATTGTTTACTAAACTACTGTACTGTGCAGTACCTACTCTACTGGTTTTCTGTTCATTGTTTACTACACTACTGTACTGTGCAGTACCAACTTTACTGGTTTGTGTCCATTGTTTACTACACTACTGTACTGTGCAGTACCTACTTCACTGGTTTGTATCCAGTATTTACTACAGTATTGTGCTGTTTAGTACCTACTTTACTGGTTTGCATCCATTGTTTACTACGCTGCTGTACTGTGCAGTACCTAGTTTACTGGTTTGTATCCAGTGTTTACTACGCTACTGTACTGTGCAGTACCTACTTGACTGGTTTGTGTTCATTGTTTACTACACTACTGTACTGTGCAGTACCAACTTTACTGGTTTGTGTTCATTGTTTACTACACTACTGTACTGAGCAGTACCTACTTTACTGGTTTGTGTTCATTGTTTACTACACTACTGTACTGTGCAATACCTAATTTACTCGTTTGTATCCATTGTTTACTACGCTACTCTACTGTACAGTACCTAGTTTACTGGTTTGTATCCATTGTTTACTAAACTGCTGTACTGTGCAGTACCTACTCTACTGGTTTGTGTTCATTGTTTACTACACTACTGTACTGTGCAGTACCAACTTTAATGGTTTGTGTCCATTGTTTACTACACTACTGTACTGTGCAGTACCTACTTCACTGGTTTGTATCCAGTCTTTACTACACTATTGTACTGTGTAGTACCTACTTTACTGGTTTGCATCCATTGTTTACTACGCTGCTGTACTGTGCAGTACCTAGTTTACTGGTTTGTATCCAGTGTTTACTACGCTACTGTACTGTGCAGTACCTACTTGACTGGTTTGTGTTCATTGTTTACTACACTACTGTACTGTGCAGTACCAACTTTACTGGTTTGTGTTCATTGTTTACTACACTACTGTACTGAGCAGTACCTACTTTACTTTTTAGTATCCAGTGTTTACTACACTACTGTACTGTGCAGTACCTACTTTACTGGTTTGTGTCCATTGTTTACTACACTACTGTACTGTGCAGTACCTACTTTACTGGTTTGTATCCATTGTTTACTACACTACTGTACTGTGCAGTACCTACTATACTGGTTTGTATCCATTGTTTACTACACTACTGTACTGTGCAGTACCTAATTTACTCGTTTGTATCCATTGTTTACTACGCTACTCTACTGTACAGTACCTAGTTTACTGGTTTGTATCCATTGTTTACTAAACTACTGTACTGTGCAGTACCTACTCTACTGGTTTTCTGTTCATTGTTTACTACACTACTGTACTGTGCAGTACCAACTTTACTGGTTTGTGTCCATTGTTTACTACACTACTGTACTGTGCAGAACCTACTTCACTGGTTTGTATCCAGTATTTACTACAGTATTGTGCTGTTTAGTACCTACTTTACTGGTTTGCATCCATTGTTTACTACGCTGCTGTACTGTGCAGTACCTACTTGACTGGTTTGTGTTCATTGTTTACTACACTACTGTACTGTGCAGTACCAACTTTACTGGTTTGTGTTCATTGTTTACTACACTACTGTACTGAGCAGTACCTACTTTACTGGTTTGTGTTCATTGTTTACTACACTACTGTACTGTGCAATACCTAATTTACTCGTTTGTATCCATTGTTTACTACGCTACTCTACTGTACAGTACCTAGTTTACTGGTTTGTATCCATTGTTTACTAAACTACTGTACTGTGCAGTACCTACTCTACTGGTTTGTGTTCATTGTTTACTACACTACTGTACTGTGCAGTACCAACTTTAATGGTTTGTGTCCATTGTTTACTACACTACTGTACTGTGCAGTACCTACTTCACTGGTTTGTATCCAGTCTTTACTACACTATTGTACTGTGTAGTACCTACTTTACTGGTTTGCATCCATTGTTTACTACGCTGCTGTACTGTGCAGTACCTAGTTTACTGGTTTGTATCCAGTGTTTACTACGCTACTGTACTGTGCAGTACCTACTTGACTGGTTTGTGTTCATTGTTTACTACACTACTGTACTGTGCAGTACCAACTTTACTGGTTTGTGTTCATTGTTTACTACACTACTGTACTGAGCAGTACCTACTTTACTTTTTAGTATCCAGTGTTTACTACACTACTGTACTGTGCAGTACCTACTTTACTGGTTTGTGTCCATTGTTTACTACACTACTGTACTGTGCAGTACCTACTTTACTGGTTTGTATCCATTGTTTACTACACTACTGTACTGTGCAGTACCTACTATACTGGTTTGTATCCATTGTTTACTACACTACTGTACTGTGCAGTACCTAATTTACTCGTTTGTATCCATTGTTTACTACGCTACTCTACTGTACAGTACCTAGTTTACTGGTTTGTATCCATTGTTTACTAAACTACTGTACTGTGCAGTACCTACTCTACTGGTTTTCTGTTCATTGTTTACTACACTACTGTACTGTGCAGTACCAACTTTACTGGTTTGTGTCCATTGTTTACTACACTACTGTACTGTGCAGAACCTACTTCACTGGTTTGTATCCAGTATTTACTACAGTATTGTGCTGTTTAGTACCTACTTTACTGGTTTGCATCCATTGTTTACTACGCTGCTGTACTGTGCAGTACCTAGTTTACTGGTTTGTATCCAGTGTTTACTACGCTACTGTACTGTGCAGTACCTACTTGACTGGTTTGTGTTCATTGTTTACTACACTACTGTACTGTGCAGTACCAACTTTACTGGTTTGTGTTCATTGTTTACTACACTACTGTACTGTGCAGTACCAACTTTACTGGTTTGTGTTCATTGTTTACTACAGTACTGTACTGTGCAGTACCTAGTTTACTGGTTTGTATCTATTGTTTACTACACCACTCTACTGTACAGTACCTAGTTTACTGGTTTGTATCCATTGTTTACTACTACTACTGTACTGCGTAGTACCTAATTTACTGGTTTGTATCCATTGTTTACCACGCTACTGTACTGTACAGTACCTAGATTACTGCTTGTGTCCATTGTTTACTACTGCTACTGTACTGTGCAGTACCTACTTTACTGGTTTGTGTCTATTGTTTTCTACAAAACTGTACTGTGCACTACCTACTTTACTGGTTTGTATCCATTGTTTACTACACTACTGTACTGTGCAGTACCTAATTTACTCGTTTGTATCCATTGTTTACTACGCTACTCTACTGTACAGCACCTAGTTTACTGGTTTGTATCCATTGTTTACTAAACTACTGTACTGTGCAGTACCTACTCTACTGGTTTGTGTTCATTGTTTACTACACTACTGTACTGTGCAGTACCAACTTTACTGGTTTGTGTCCATTGTTTACTACACTACTGTACTGTGCAGTACCTACTTCACTGGTTTGTATCCAGTCTTTACTACACTATTGTACTGTGTAGTACCTACTTTACTGGTTTGCATCCATTGTTTACTACGCTACTGTACTGTGCAGTACCTAGTTTACTGGTTTGTATCCAGTGTTTACTACGCTACTGTACTGTGCAGTACCTACTTGACTGATTTGTGTTCATTGTCTACTACACTACTCTACTGTTCAATACCTACTTTACTGGTTTGTATCCAGTGTTTACTACACTACTGTACTGTGCAGTACCTACTTTACTGGTTTTTGTCCATTGTTTACTACACTACTGTACTGTGCAGTACCTACTTTACTGGTTTGTGTCCATTGTTTACTACACTACTGTAATGTGCAGTACCTACTTTACTGGTTTGTATCTATTGTTTACTACACTACTGTACTGTACAGTACCTAGTTTACTGGTTTGTATGCATTGTTTACTACTGTACTGTGCAGTACCTACTTTACTGGTTTGTATCCATTGTTTACCACTACTACTGTACTGCGAAGTTCCTAGTTTACTGGTTTGCATCCATTGTTTACTACACTACTGTACTGTACAGTACCTACTTTACTGGTTTGTGTCCATTGTTTACTACACTACTGTACTGTGCAGTACCTACTTTACTGGTTTGTGTCCATTGTCTACTACACTACTCTACTGTACAATACCTACTTTACTGGTTTGTATCCAGTGTTTACTACACTACTGTACTGTGCAGTACCTACTTTACTGGTTTTTGTCCATTGTTTACTACACTACTGTACTGTGCAGTACCTACTTTACTGGTTTGTGTCCATTGTTTACTACACTACTGTAATGTGCAGTACCTACTTTACTGGTTTGTATCCATTCATTACTACACTACTGTACTGTGCAGTACCTACTTTACTGGTTTGTATCCATTGTTTACTACACTACTGTACTGTGCAGTACCTAATTTACTGGTTTGTATCCATTGTTTACTACGCTACTCTACTGTACAGTACCTAGTTTACTGGTTTGTATCCATTGTTTACTGAACTACTGTACTGTGCAGTACCTACTCTACTGGTTTTCTGTTCATTGTTTACTACACTACTGTACTGTGCAGTACCAACTTTACTGGTTTGTGTCCATTGCTTACTACACTACTGTACTGTGCAGTACCTACTTTACTGGTTTGTGTCCATTGTTTACTACACTACTGTACTGTGCAGTACCTACTTTACTGGTTTGTGTCCATTGTTTACTACACTACTGTACTGTGCAGTACCTACTTTACTGGTTTGTGTCCATTGTTTACTACACCACTGTATTGTGCAGTTCCTACTTTACTGGTTTGTATCCATTGTTTACTACACTACTCTACTGTACAGTACCTACTTTACTGGTTTGTATCCACTGTTTACTACACTACTGTACTGTGCAGTACCTACTTTACTGATTTGTGTCCATTGTTTACTACACTACTGTACTGTGCAGTACCTACTTTACTGGTTTGTGTCCATTGTCTACTACACTACTCTACTGTACAATACCTACTTTACTGGTTTGTATCCATTGTTTACTACACTACTGTACTGTGCAATCCCTAATTTACTCGTTTGTATCCATTGTTTACTACGCTACTCTACTGTACAGTACCTAGTTTACTGGTTTGTATCCATTGTTTACTAAACTACTGTACTGTGCAGTACCTACTCTACTGGTTTGTGTTCATTGTTTACTACACTACTGTACTGTGCAGTACCAACTTTACTGGTTTGTGTCCATTGTTTACTACACTACTGTACTGTGCAGTACCTACTTCACTTGTTTGTATCCAGTGTTTACTACACTATTGTACTGTGTAGTACCTACTTTACTGGTTTGCATCCATTGTTTACTACGCTGCTGTACTGTGCAGTACCTAGTTTACTGGTTTGTATCCAGTGTTTACTACGCTACTGTACTGTGCAGTACCTACTTGACTGGTTTGTGTTCATTGTTTACTACACTACTGTACTGTGCAGTACCAACTTTACTGGTTTGTGTTCATTGTTTACTACACTACTGTACTGAGCAGTACCTACTTTACTTTTTAGTATCCAGTGTTTACTACACTACTGTACTGTGCAGTACCTACTTTACTGGTTTGTGTCCATTGTTTACTACACTACTGTACTGTGCAGTACCTACTTTACTGGTTTGTATCCATTGTTTACTACACTACTGTACTGTGCAGTAACTACTACACTGGTTTGTATCCATTGTTTACTACACTACTGTAATGTGCAGTACCTAATTTACTCGTTTGTATCCATTGTTTACTACGCTACTCTACTGTACAGTACCTAGTTTACTTGTTTGTATCCATTGTTTACTAAACTACTGTACTGTGCAGTACCTACTCTACTGGTTTTCTGTTCATTGTTTACTACACTACTGTACTGTGCAGTACCAACTTTACTGGTTTGTGTCCATTGTTTACTACACTACTGTACTGTGCAGTACCTACTTCACTGGTTTGTATCCAGTATTTACTACAGTATTGTGCTGTTTAGTACCTACTTTACTGGTTTGCATCCATTGTTTACTACGCTGCTGTACTGTGCAGTACCTAGTTTACTGGTTTGTATCCAGTGTTTACTACGCTACTGTACTGTGCAGTACCTACTTGACTGGTTTGTGTTCATTGTTTACTACACTACTGTACTGTGCAGTACCAACTTTACTGGTTTGTGTTCATTGTTTACTACACTATTGTACTGTGTAGTACCTACTTTACTGGTTTGTGTTCATTGTTTACTACACTACTGTACTGTGCAATACCTAATTTACTCGTTTGTATCCATTGTTTACTACGCTACTCTACTGTACAGTACCTAGTTTACTGGTTTGTATCCATTGTTTACTAAACTACTGTACTGTGCAGTACCTACTCTACTGGTTTGTGTTCATTGTTTACTACACTACTGTACTGTGCAGTACCAACTTTAATGGTTTGTGTCCATTGTTTACTACACTACTGTACTGTGCAGTACCTACTTCACTGGTTTGTATCCAGTCTTTACTACACTATTGTACTGTGTAGTACCTACTTTACTGGTTTGCATCCATTGTTTACTACGCTGCTGTACTGTGCAGTACCTAGTTTACTGGTTTGTATCCAGTGTTTACTACGCTACTGTACTGTGCAGTACCTACTTGACTGGTTTGTGTTCATTGTTTACTACACTACTGTACTGTGCAGTACCAACTTTACTGGTTTGTGTTCATTGTTTACTACACTACTGTACTGAGCAGTACCTACTTTACTTTTTAGTATCCAGTGTTTACTACACTACTGTACTGTGCAGTACCTACTTTACTGGTTTGTGTCCATTGTTTACTACACTACTGTACTGTGCAGTACCTACTTTACTGGTTTGTATCCATTGTTTACTACACTACTGTACTGTGCAGTACCTACTATACTGGTTTGTATCCATTGTTTACTACACTACTGTACTGTGCAGTACCTAATTTACTCGTTTGTATCCATTGTTTACTACGCTACTCTACTGTACAGTACCTAGTTTACTGGTTTGTATCCATTGTTTACTAAACTACTGTACTGTGCAGTACCTACTCTACTGGTTTTCTGTTCATTGTTTACTACACTACTGTACTGTGCAGTACCAACTTTACTGGTTTGTGTCCATTGTTTACTACACTACTGTACTGTGCAGAACCTACTTCACTGGTTTGTATCCAGTATTTACTACAGTATTGTGCTGTTTAGTACCTACTTAACTGGTTTGCATCCATTGTTTACTACGCTGCTGTACTGTGCAGTACCTAGTTTACTGGTTTGTATCCAGTGTTTACTACGCTACTGTACTGTGCAGTACCTACTTGACTGGTTTGTGTTCATTGTTTACTACACTACTGTACTGTGCAGTACCAACTTTACTGGTTTGTGTTCATTGTTTACTACACTACTGTACTGAGCAGTACCTACTTTACTGGTTTGTGTTCATTGTTTACTACAGTACTGTACTGTGCAGTACCTAGTTTACCGGTTTGTATCTATTGTTTACTACACCACTCTACTGTACAGTACCTAGTTTACTGGTTTGTATCCATTGTTTACTACTACTACTGTACTGCGTAGTACCTAATTTACTGGTTTGTATCCATTGTTTACCACGCTACTGTACTGTACAGTACCTAGATTACTGCTTGTGTCCATTGTTTACTACTGCTACTGTACTGTGCAGTACCTACTTTACTGGTTTGTGTCTATTGTTTTCTACAAAACTGTACTGTGCAGTACCTACTTTACTGGTTTGTATCCATTGTTTACTACACTACTGTACTGTGCAGTACCTAATTTACTCGTTTGTATCCATTGTTTACTACGCTACTCTACTGTACAGCACCTAGTTTACTGGTTTGTATCCATTGTTTACTAAACTACTGTACTGTGCAGTACCTACTCTACTGGTTTGTGTTCATTGTTTACTACACTACTGTACTGTGCAGTACCAACTTTACTGGTTTGTGTCCATTGTTTACTACACTACTGTACTGTGCAGTACCTACTTCACTGGTTTGTATCCAGTCTTTACTACACTATTGTACTGTGTAGTACCTACTTTACTGGTTTGCATCCATTGTTTACTACGCTACTGTACTGTGCAGTACCTAGTTTACTGGTTTGTATCCAGTGTTTACTACGCTACTGTACTGTGCAGTACCTACTTGACTGGTTTGTGTTCATTGTTTACTACACTACTGTACTGTGCAATACATACGTTACTGGTTTGTATCCATGGTTTACTACACTACTGTACTGTGCAGTACCTACTTTACTGGTTTGTGTCCATTGTTTACTACACTGCTGTACTGTGCAATACCTAATTTACTCGTTTGTATCCATTGTTTACTACGCTACTCTACTGTACAGTACCTAGTTTACTGGTTTGTATCCATTGTTTACTAAACTACTGTACTGTGCAGTACCTACTCTACTGGTTTGTGTTCATTGTTTACTACACTACTGTACTGTGCAGTACCAACTTTACTGGTTTGTGTCCATTGTTTACTACACTACTGTACTGTGCAGTACCTACTTCACTGGTTTGTATCCAGTCTTTACTACACTATTGTACTGTGTAGTACCTACTTTACTGGTTTGCATCCATTGTTTACAACGCTGCTGTACTGTGCAGTACCTTGTTTACTGGTTTGTATCCAGTGTTTACTACGCTACTGTACTGTGCAGTACCTACTTGACTGGTTTGTGTTCATTGTTTACTACACTACTGTACTGTGCAGTACCAACTTTACTGGTTTGTGTTCATTGTTTACTACACTACTGTACTGAGCAGTACCTACTTTACTTTTTAGTATCCGGTGTTTACTACACTACTGTACTGTGCAGTACCTACTTTACTGGTTTGTGTCCATTGTTTACTACACTACTGTACTGTGCAGTACCTACTTTACTGGTTTGTATCCATTGTTTACTACACTACTGTACTGTGCAGTACCTAATTTACTCGTTTGTTTCCATTGTTTACTACGCTACTCTACTGTACAGTACCTAGTTTACTGGTTTGTATCCATTGTTTACTAAACTACTGTACTGTGCAGTACCTACTCTACTGGTTTGTGTTCATTGTTTACTACACTACTGTACTGTGCAGTACCTACTTTACTGGTTTGTGTCCATTGTTTACTACACTACTGTACTGTGCAGTACCTAATTTACTGGTTTGTGTCCATTGTTTACTACACTACTGTATTGTGCAGTACCTACTTTACTGGTTTGTATCCATTGTTTACTACACTACTCTACTGTACAGTACCTACTTTACTGGTTTGTATCCAATGTTTACTACACTACTGTACTGTGCAGTACCTACTTTACTGGTTTGTGTCCATTGTTTACTACACTACTGTACTGTACAATACCTACTTTACTGGTTTGTATCCAGTGTTTACTACACTACTGTACTGTGCAGAACCTACTGTACTGGTTTTTGTCCATTGTTTACTACACTACTGTACTGTGCAGTACCTACTTTACTGGTTCGTATCCATTGTTTACTACACTACTGTACTGTGCAGTACCTACTTTACTGGTTTGTATCCATTGTTTACTACACTACTGTACTGTGCAATACCTAATTTACTCGTTTGTATCCATTGTTTACTACGCTACTCTACTGTACAGTACCTAGTTTACTGGTTTGTATCCATTGTTTACTAAACTACTGTACTGTGCAGTACCTACTCTACTGGTGTGTGTTCATTGTTTACTACACTACTGTACTGTGCAGTACCAACTTTACTGGTTTGTGTCCATTGTTTACTACACTACTGTACTGTGCAGTACCTAATTCACTGGTTTGTATCCAGTCTTTACTACACTATTGTACTGTGTAGTACCTACTTTACTGGTTTGCATCCATTGTTTACTACGCTGCTGTACTGTGCAGTACCTAGTTTACTGGTTTGTATCCAGTGTTTACTACGCTACTGTACTGTGCAGTACCTACTTGACTGGTTTGTGTTCATTGTTTACTACACTACTGTACTGTGCAGTACCAACTTTACTGGTTTGTGTTCATTGTTTACTACACTACTGTACTGAGCAGTACCTACTTTACTTTTTAGTATCCAGTGTTTACTACACTACTGTACTGTGCAGTACCTACTTTACTGGTTTGTGTCCATTGTTTACTACACTGCTGTACTGTGCAGTACCTACTTTACTGGTTTGTGTTCATTGTTTACTACAGTACTGTACTGTGCAGTACCTAGTTTACTGGTTTGTATCTATTGTTTACTACACCACTCTACTGTACAGTACCTAGTTTACTGGTTTGTATCCATTGTTTACTACTACTACTGTACTGCGTAGTACCTAATTTACTGGTTTGTATCCATTGTTTACTACGCTACTGTACTGTACAGTACCTAGATTACTGCTTGTGTCCATTGTTTACTACTGATACTGTACTGTGCAGTACCTACTTTACTGGTTTGTGTCTATTGTTTTCTACAAAACTGTACTGTGCAGTACCTACTTTACTGGTTAGTATCCATTGTTTACAACACTGCTGTACTGTGCAGTACCTAGTTTACTGGTTTGTATCTATTGTTTACTACACTACTGTACTGTACAGTACCTAGTTTACTGGTTTGTATGCATTGTTTACTACTGTACTGTGCAGTACCTACTTTACTGGTTTGTATCCATTGTTTACCACTACTACTGTACTGCGAAGTTCCTAGTTTACTGGTTTGCATCCATTGTTTAATACACTACTGTACTGTACAGTACCTACTTTACTGGTTTGTGTCCATTGTTTACTACACTACTGTACTGTGCAGTACCTACTTTCCTGGTTTGTGTCCATTGTCTACTACACTACTCTACTGTACAATACCTACTTTACTGGTTTGTATCCAGTGTTTACTACACTACTGTACTGTGCAGTACCTACTTTACTGGTTTTTGTCCATTATTTACTACACTACTTTACTGTGCAGTACCTACTTTACTGGTTTGTGTCCATTGTTTACAACACTACTGTACTGTGCAGTACCTACTTTACTGGTTTGTATCCATTGTTTACTACACTACTGTACTGTGCAGTACCTACTTTACTGGTTTGTATCCATTGTTTACTACACTACTGTACTTTGCAGTACCTAATTTACTGGTTTGTATCCATTGTTTACTACGCTACTCTACTGTACAGTACCTAGTTTACTGGTTTGTATCCATTGTTTACTGAACTACTGTACTGTGCAGTACCTACTCTACTGGTTTTCTGTTCATTGTTTACTACACTACTGTACTGTGCAGTACCAACTTTACTGGTTTGTGTCCATTGTTTACTACACTACTGTACTGTGCAGTACCTACTTTACTGGTTAGTATCCAGTGTTTACTACACTACTGTACTGTGCAGTACCTACTTCACTGGTTTGTATCCAGTCTTTACTACACTATTGTACTGTGTAGTACCTACTTTACTGGTTTCCATCCATTGTTTACTACGCTGCTGTACTGTGCAGTACCTAGTTTACTGGTTTGTATCCAGTGTTTACTACGCTACTGTACTGTGCAGTACCTACTTGACTGGTTTGTGTTCATTGTTTACTACACTACTGTACTGTGCAGTACCTACTTTACTGGTTTGTGTCCATTGTTTACTACACCACTGTATTGTGCAGTTCCTACTTTACTGGTTTGTATCCATTGTTTACTACACTACTCTACTGTACAGTACCTACTTTACTGGTTTGTATCCACTGTTTACTACACTACTGTACTGTGCAGTACCTACTTTACTGATTTGTGTCCATTGTTTACTACACTACTGTACTGTGCAGTACCTACTTTACTGGTTTGTGTCCATTGTCTACTACACTACTCTACTGTACAATACCTACTGTACTGGTTTGTATCCATTGTTTACTACACTACTGTACTGTGCAATACCTAATTTACTCGTTTGTATCCATTGTTTACTACGCTTCTCTACTGTACAGTACCTAGTTTACTGGTTTGTATCCATTGTTTACTAAACTACTGTACTGTGCAGTACCTACTCTACTGGTTTGTGTCCATTGTTTACTACACTGCTGTACTGTGCAGTACCAACTTTACTGGTTTGTGTCCATTGTTTACTACACTACTGTACTGTGCAGTACCTACTTCACTGGTTTGTGTCCATTGTTTACTACACTACTGTACTGTGCAGTACCTACTTTACTGGTTTGTGTTCATTGTTTACTACACTACTGTACTGTGCAGTACCTACTTTACTGGTTTGTGTCCATTGTTTACTACACCACTGTATTGTGCAGTTCCTACTTTACTGGTTTGTATCCATTGTTTACTACACTACTCTACTGTGCAGTACCTAATTTACTCGTTTGTATCCATTGTTTACTACGCTACTCTACTGTACAGCACCTAGTTTACTGGTTTGTATCCATTGTTTACTAAACTACTGTACTGTGCAGTACCTACTCTACTGGTTTGTGTTCATTGTTTACTACACTACTGTACTGTGCAGTACCTACTTCACTGGTTTGTATCCAGTCTTTACTACACTATTGTACTGTGTAGTACCTACTTTACTGGTTTGCATCCATTGTTTACTACGCTACTGTACTGTGCAGTACCTAGTTTACTGGTTTGTATCCAGTGTTTACTACGCTACTGTACTGTGCAGTACCTACTTGACTGGTTTGTGTTCATTGTTTACTACACTACTGTACTGTGCAATACATACGTTACTGGTTTGTATCCATGGTTTACTACACTACTGTACTGTGCAGTACCTACTTTACTGGTTTGTGTCCATTGTTTACTACACTGCTGTACTGTGCAATACCTAATTTACTCGTTTGTATCCATTGTTTACTACGCTACTCTACTGTACAGTACCTAGTTTACTGGTTTGTATCCATTGTTTACTAAACTACTGTACTGTGCAGTACCTACTCTACTGGTTTGTGTTCATTGTTTACTACACTACTGTACTGTGCAGTACCAACTTTACTGGTTTGTGTCCATTGTTTACTACACTACTGTACTGTGCAGTACCTACTTCACTGGTTTGTATCCAGTCTTTACTACACTATTGTACTGTGTAGTACCTACTTTACTGGTTTGCATCCATTGTTTACAACGCTGCTGTACTGTGCAGTACCTAGTTTACTGGTTTGTATCCAGTGTTTACTACGCTACTGTACTGTGCAGTACCTACTTGACTGGTTTGTGTTCATTGTTTACTACACTACTGTACTGTGCAGTACCAACTTTACTGGTTTGTGTTCATTGTTTACTACACTACTGTACTGAGCAGTACCTACTTTACTTTTTAGTATCCAGTGTTTACTACACTACTGTACTGTGCAGTACCTACTTTACTGGTTTGTGTCCATTGTTTACTACACTACTGTACTGTGCAGTACCTACTTTACTGGTTTGTGTCCATTGTTTACTACACTACTGTATTGTGCAGTACCTACTTTACTGGTTTGTATCCATTGTTTACTACACTACTCTACTGTACAGTACCTACTTTACTGGTTTGTATCCAATGTTTACTACACTACTGTACTGTGCAGTACCTACTTTACTGGTTTGTGTCCATTGTTTACTACACTACTGTACTGTACAATACCTACTTTACTGGTTTGTATCCAGTGTTTACTACACTACTGTACTGTGCAGAACCTACTGTACTGGTTTTTGTCCATTGTTTACTACACTACTGTACTGTGCAGTACCTACTTTACTGGTTCGTATCCATTGTTTACTACACTACTGTACTGTGCAGTACCTACTTTACTGGTTTGTATCCATTGTTTACTACACTACTGTACTGTGCAATACCTAATTTACTCGTTTGTATCCATTGTTTACTACGCTACTCTACTGTACAGTACCTAGTTTACTGGTTTGTATCCATTGTTTACTAAACTACTGTACTGTGCAGTACCTACTCTACTGGTTTGTGTTCATTGTTTACTACACTACTGTACTGTGCAGTACCAACTTTACTGGTTTGTGTCCATTGTTTACTACACTACTGTACTGTGCAGTACCTAATTCACTGGTTTGTATCCAGTCTTTACTACACTATTGTACTGTGTAGTACCTACTTTACTGGTTTGCATCCATTGTTTACTACGCTGCTGTACTGTGCAGTACCTAGTTTACTGGTTTGTATCCAGTGTTTACTACGCTACTGTACTGTGCAGTACCTACTTGACTGGTTTGTGTTCATTGTTTACTACACTACTGTACTGTGCAGTACCAACTTTACTGGTTTGTGTTCATTGTTTACTACACTACTGTACTGAGCAGTACCTACTTTACTTTTTAGTATCCAGTGTTTACTACACTACTGTACTGTGCAGTACCTACTTTACTGGTTTGTGTCCATTGTTTACTACACTGCTGTACTGTGCAGTACCTACTTTACTGGTTTGTGTTCATTGTTTACTACAGTACTGTACTGTGCAGTACCTAGTTTACTGGTTTGTATCTATTGTTTACTACACCACTCTACTGTACAGTACCTAGTTTACTGGTTTGTATCCATTGTTTACTACTACTACTGTACTGCGTAGTACCTAATTTACTGGTTTGTATCCATTGTTTACTACGCTACTGTACTGTACAGTACCTAGATTACTGCTTGTGTCCATTGTTTACTACTGATACTGTACTGTGCAGTACCTACTTTACTGGTTTGTGTCTATTGTTTTCTACAAAACTGTACTGTGCAGTACCTACTTTACTGGTTAGTATCCATTGTTTACAACACTGCTGTACTGTGCAGTACCTAGTTTACTGGTTTGTATCTATTGTTTACTACACTACTGTACTGTACAGTACCTAGTTTACTGGTTTGTATGCATTGTTTACTACTGTACTGTGCAGTACCTACTTTACTGGTTTGTATCCATTGTTTACCACTACTACTGTACTGCGAAGTTCCTAGTTTACTGGTTTGCATCCATTGTTTACTACACTACTGTACTGTACAGTACCTACTTTACTGGTTTGTGTCCATTGTTTACTACACTACTGTACTGTGCAGTACCTACTTTCCTGGTTTGTGTCCATTGTCTACTACACTACTCTACTGTACAATACCTACTTTACTGGTTTGTATCCAGTGTTTACTACACTACTGTACTGTGCAGTACCTACTTTACTGGTTTTTGTCCATTGTTTACTACACTACTGTACTGTGCAGTACCTACTTTACTGGTTTGTGTCCATTGTTTACTACACTACTGTACTGTGCAGTACCTACTTTACTGGTTTGTATCCATTGTTTACTACACTACTGTACTGTGCAGTACCTACTTTACTGGTTTGTATCCATTGTTTACTACACTACTGTACTGTGCAGTACCTAATTTACTGGTTTGTATCCATTGTTTACTACGCTACTCTACTGTACAGTACCTAGTTTACTGGTTTGTATCCATTGTTTACTGAACTACTGTACTGTGCAGTACCTACTCTACTGGTTTTCTGTTCATTGTTTACTACACTACTGTACTGTGCAGTACCAACTTTACTGGTTTGTGTCCATTGTTTACTACACTACTGTACTGTGCAGTACCTACTTTACTGGTTAGTATCCAGTGTTTACTACACTACTGTACTGTGCAGTACCTACTTCACTGGTTTGTATCCAGTCTTTACTACACTATTGTACTGTGTAGTACCTACTTTACTGGTTTCCATCCATTGTTTACTACGCTGCTGTACTGTGCAGTACCTAGTTTACTGGTTTGTATCCAGTGTTTACTACGCTACTGTACTGTGCAGTACCTACTTGACTGGTTTGTGTTCATTGTTTACTACACTACTGTACTGTGCAGTACCTACTTTACTGGTTTGTGTCCATTGTTTACTACACCACTGTATTGTGCAGTTCCTACTTTACTGGTTTGTATCCATTGTTTACTACACTACTCTACTGTACAGTACCTACTTTACTGGTTTGTATCCACTGTTTACTACACTACTGTACTGTGCAGTACCTACTTTACTGATTTGTGTCCATTGTTTACTACACTACTGTACTGTGCAGTACCTACTTTACTGGTTTGTGTCCATTGTCTACTACACTACTCTACTGTACAATACCTACTTTACTGGTTTGTATCCATTGTTTACTACACTACTGTACTGTGCAATACCTAATTTACTCGTTTGTATCCATTGTTTACTACGCTACTCTACTGTACAGTACCTAGTTTACTGGTTTGTATCCATTGTTTACTAAACTACTGTACTGTGCAGTACCTACTCTACTGGTTTGTGTTCATTGTTTACTACACTACTGTACTGTGCAGTACCAACTTTACTGGTTTGTGTCCATTGTTTACTACACTACTGTACTGTGCAGTACCTACTTCACTGGTTTGTGTCCATTGTTTACTACACTACTGTACTGTGCAGTACCTACTTTACTGGTTTGTGTTCATTGTTTACTACACTACTGTACTGTGCAGTACCTACTTTACTGGTTTGTGTCCATTGTTTACTACACCACTGTATTGTGCAGTTCCTACTTTACTGGTTTGTATCCATTGTTTACTACACTACTCTACTGTGCAGTACCTAATTTACTCGTTTGTATCCATTGTTTACTACGCTACTCTACTGTACAGCACCTAGTTTACTGGTTTGTATCCATTGTTTACTAAACTACTGTACTGTGCAGTACCTACTCTACTGGTTTGTGTTCATTGTTTACTACACTACTGTACTGTGCAGTACCAACTTTACTGGTTTGTGTCCATTGTTTACTACACTACTGTACTGTGCAGTACCTACTTCACTGGTTTGTATCCAGTCTTTACTACACTATTGTACTGTGTAGTACCTACTTTACTGGTTTGCATCCATTGTTTACTACGCTACTGTACTGTGCAGTACCTAGTTTACTGGTTTGTATCCAGTGTTTACTACGCTACTGTACTGTGCAGTACCTACTTGACTGGTTTGTGTTCATTGTTTACTACACTACTGTACTGTGCAATACATACGTTACTGGTTTGTATCCATGGTTTACTACACTACTGTACTGTGCAGTACCTACTTTACTGGTTTGTGTCCATTGTTTACTACACTGCTGTACTGTGCAATACCTAATTTACTCGTTTGTATCCATTGTTTACTACGCTACTCTACTGTACAGTACCTAGTTTACTGGTTTGTATCCATTGTTTACTAAACTACTGTACTGTGCAGTACCTACTCTACTGGTTTGTGTTCATTGTTTACTACACTACTGTACTGTGCAGTACCAACTTTACTGGTTTGTGTCCATTGTTTACTACAATACTGTACTGTGCAGTACCTACTTCACTGGTTTGTATCCAGTCTTTACTACACTATTGTACTGTGTAGTACCTACTTTACTGGTTTGCATCCATTGTTTACAACGCTGCTGTACTGTGCAGTACCTAGTTTACTGGTTTGTATCCAGTGTTTACTACGCTACTGTACTGTGCAGTACCTACTTGACTGGTTTGTGTTCATTGTTTACTACACTACTGTACTGTGCAGTACCAACTTTACTGGTTTGTGTTCATTGTTTACTACACTACTGTACTGAGCAGTACCTACTTTACTTTTTAGTATCCAGTGTTTACTACACTACTGTACTGTGCAGTACCTACTTTACTGGTTTGTGTCCATTGTTTACTACACTACTGTACTGTGCAGTACCTACTTTACTGGTTTGTATCCATTGTTTACTACACTACTGTACTGTGCAGTACCTAATTTACTCGTTTGTTTCCATTGTTTACTACGCTACTCTACTGTACAGTACCTAGTTTACTGGTTTGTATCCATTGTTTACTAAACTACTGTACTGTGCAGTACCTACTCTACTGGTTTGTGTTCATTGTTTACTACACTACTGTACTGTGCAGTACCTACTTTACTGGTTTGTGTCCATTGTTTACTACACTAATGTACTGTGCAGTACCTACTTTACTGGTTTGTGTCCATTGTTTACTACACTACTGTATTGTGCAGTACCTACTTTACTGGTTTGTATCCATTGTTTACTACACTACTCTACTGTACAGTACCTACTTTACTGGTTTGTATCCAATGTTTACTACACTACTGTACTGTGCAGTACCTACTTTACTGGTTTGTGTCCATTGTTTACTACACTACTGTACTGTACAATACCTACTTTACTGGTTTGTATCCAGTGTTTACTACACTACTGTACTGTGCAGAACCTACTGTACTGGTTTTTGTCCATTGTTTACTACACTACTGTACTGTGCAGTACCTACTTTACTGGTTCGTATCCATTGTTTACTACACTACTGTACTGTGCAGTACCTACTTTACTGGTTTGTATCCATTGTTTACTACACTACTGTACTGTGCAATACCTAATTTACTCGTTTGTATCCATTGTTTACTACGCTACTCTACTGTACAGTACCTAGTTTACTGGTTTGTATCCATTGTTTACTAAACTACTGTACTGTGCAGTACCTACTCTACTGGTTTGTGTTCATTGTTTACTACACTACTGTACTGTGCAGTACCAACTTTACTGGTTTGTGTCCATTGTTTACTACACTACTGTACTGTGCAGTACCTAATTCACTGGTTTGTATCCAGTCTTTACTACACTATTGTACTGTGTAGTACCTACTTTACTGGTTTGCATCCATTGTTTACTACGCTGCTGTACTGTGCAGTACCTAGTTTACTGGTTTGTATCCAGTGTTTACTACGCTACTGTACTGTGCAGTACCTACTTGACTGGTTTGTGTTCATTGTTTACTACACTACTGTACTGTGCAGTACCAACTTTACTGGTTTGTGTTCATTGTTTACTACACTACTGTACTGAGCAGTACCTACTTTACTTTTTAGTATCCAGTGTTTACTACACTACTGTACTGTGCAGTACCTACAATACTGGTTTGTGTCCATTGTTTACTACACTGCTGTACTGTGCAGTACCTACTTTACTGGTTTGTGTTCATTGTTTACTACAGTACTGTACTGTGCAGTACCTAGTTTACTGGTTTGTATCTATTGTTTACTACACCACTCTACTGTACAGTACCTAGTTTACTGGTTTGTATCCATTGTTTACTACTACTACTGTACTGCGTAGTACCTAATTTACTGGTTTGTATCCATTGTTTACTACGCTACTGTACTGTACAGTACCTAGATTACTGCTTGTGTCCATTGTTTACTACTGATACTGTACTGTGCAGTACCTACTTTACTGGTTTGTGTCTATTGTTTTCTACAAAACTGTACTGTGCAGTACCTAATTTACTGGTTAGTATCCATTGTTTACAACACTGCTGTACTGTGCAGTACCTAGTTTACTGGTTTGTATCTATTGTTTACTACACTACTGTACTGTACAGTACCTAGTTTACTGGTTTGTATGCATTGTTTACTACTGTACTGTGCAGTACCTACTTTACTGGTTTGTATCCATTGTTTACCACTACTACTGTACTGCGAAGTTCCTAGTTTACTGGTTTGCATCCATTGTTTACTACACTACTGTACTGTACAGTACCTACTTTACTGGTTTGTGTCCATTGTTTACTACACTACTGTACTGTGCAGTACCTACTTTCCTGGTTTGTGTCCATTGTCTACTACACTACTCTACTGTACAATACCTACTTTACTGGTTTGTATCCAGTGTTTACTACACTACTGTACTGTGCAGTACCTACTTTACTGGTTTTTGTCCATTGTTTACTACACTACTGTACTGTGCAGTACCTACTTTACTGGTTTGTGTCCATTGTTTACTACACTACTGTACTGTGCAGTACCTACTTTACTGGTTTGTATCCATTGTTTACTACACTACTGTACTGTGCAGTACCTACTTTACTGGTTTGTATCCATTGTTTACTACACTACTGTACTGTGCAGTACCTAATTTACTGGTTTGTATCCATTGTTTACTACGCTACTCTACTGTACAGTACCTAGTTTACTGGTTTGTATCCATTGTTTACTGAACTACTGTACTGTGCAGTACCTACTCTACTGGTTTTCTGTTCATTGTTTACTACACTACTGTACTGTGCAGTACCAACTTTACTGGTTTGTGTCCATTGTTTACTACACTACTGTACTGTGCAGTACCTACTTTACTGGTTAGTATCCAGTGTTTACTACACTACTGTACTGTGCAGTACCTACTTCACTGGTTTGTATCCAGTCTTTACTACACTATTGTACTGTGTAGTACCTACTTTACTGGTTTCCATCCATTGTTTACTACGCTGCTGTACTGTGCAGTACCTAGTTTACTGGTTTGTATCCAGTGTTTACTACGCTACTGTACTGTGCAGTACCTACTTGACTGGTTTGTGTTCATTGTTTACTACACTACTGTACTGTGCAGTACCTACTTTACTGGTTTGTGTCCATTGTTTACTACACCACTGTATTGTGCAGTTCCTACTTTACTGGTTTGTATCCATTGTTTACTACACTACTCTACTGTACAGTACCTACTTTACTGGTTTGTATCCATTGTTTACTACACTACTGTACTGTGCAGTACCTACTTTACTGATTTGTGTCCATTGTTTACTACACTACTGTACTGTGCAGTACCTACTTTACTGGTTTGTGTCCATTGTCTACTACACTACTCTACTGTACAATACCTACTTTACTGGTTTGTATCCATTGTTTACTACACTACTGTACTGTGCAATACCTAATTTACTCGTTTGTATCCATTGTTTACTACGCTACTCTACTGTACAGTACCTAGTTTACTGGTTTGTATCCATTGTTTACTAAACTACTGTACTGTGCAGTACCTACTCTACTGGTTTGTGTTCATTGTTTACTACACTACTGTACTGTGCAGTACCAACTTTACTGGTTTGTGTCCATTGTTTACTACACTACTGTACTGTGCAGTACCTACTTCACTGGTTTGTGTCCATTGTTTACTACACTACTGTACTGTGCAGTACCTACTTTACTGGTTAGTATCCAGTGTTTACTACACTACTGTACTGTGCAGTACCTACTTCACTGGTTTGTAACCAGTCTTTACTACACTATTGTACTGTGTAGTACCTACTTTACTGGTTTCCATCCATTGTTTACTACGCTGCTGTACTGTGCAGTACCTAGTTTACTGGTTTGTATCCAGTGTTTACTACGCTACTGTACTGTGCAGTACCTACTTGACTGGTTTGTGTTCATTGTTTACTACACTACTGTACTGTGCAGTACCAACTTTACTGGTTTGTGTTCATTGTTTACTACACTACTGTACTGAGCAGTACCTACTTTACTTTTTAGTATCCAGTGTTTACTACACTACTGTACTGTGCAGTACCTACTTTACTGGTTTGTGTCCATTGTTTACTACACTACTGTACTGTGCAGTACCTACTTTACTGGTTTGTGTCAATTGTTTACTACACTACTGTACTGTGCAGTACCTACTTTACTGGTTTGTGTCCATTGTTTACTACACTACTGTACTGTGCAGTACCTACTTTACTGGTTTGTGTCCATTGTTTACTACACCACTGTGTTGTGCAGTTCCTACTTTACTGGTTTGTATCCATTGTTTACTACACTACTCTACTGTACTGTGCAGTACCTACTTGACTGGTTTGTATCCACTGTTTACTACACTACTGTGCTGTGCAGTACCTACTTTACTGATTTGTGTCCATTGTTTACTACACTACTGTACTGTGCAGTACCTACTTTACTGGTTTGTGTCCATTGTCTACTACACTACTCTACTGTACAATACCTACTTTACTGGTTTGTATCCATTGTTTACTACACTACTGTACTGTACAATACCTACTTTACTGGTTTGTATCCAGTGTTTACTACACTACTGTACTGTGCAGAACCTACTGTACTGGTTTTTGTCCATTGTTTACTACACTACTGTACTGTGCAGTACCTACTTTACTGGTTCGTATCCATTGTTTACTACGCTGCTGTACTGTGCAGTACCTAGTTTACTGGTTTGTATCCAGTGTTTACTACGCTACTGTACTGTGCAGTACCTACTTGACTGGTTTGTGTTCATTGTTTACTACACTACTGTACTGTGCAGTACCTACTTTACTGGTTTGTGTCCATTGTTTACTACACCACTGTATTGTGCAGTTCCTACTTTACTGGTTTGTATCCATTGTTTACTACACTACTCTACTGTACAGTACCTACTTTACTGGTTTGTATCCATTGTTTACTACACTACTGTACTGTGCAGTACCTACTTTACTGATTTGTGTCCATTGTTTACTACACTACTGTACTGTGCAGTACCTACTTTACTGGTTTGTGTCCATTGTCTACTACACTACTCTACTGTACAATACCTACTTTACTGGTTTGTATCCATTGTTTACTACACTAATGTACTGTGCAATACTTAATTTACTCGTTTGTATCCATTGTTTACTACGCTACTCTACTGTACAGTACCTAGTTTACTGGTTTGTATCCATTGTTTACTAAACTACTGTACTGTGCAGTACCTACTCTACTGGTTTGTGTTCATTGTTTACTACACTACTGTACTGTGCAGTACCAACTTTACTGGTTTGTGTCCATTGTTTACTACACTACTGTACTGTGCAGTACCTACTTCACTGGTTCGTGTCCATTGTTTACTACACTACTGTACTGTGCAGTACCTACTTTACTGGTTTGTGTCCATTGTTTACTACACTACTGTACTGTGCAGTACCTACTTTACTGGTTTGTGTCCATTGTTTACTACACCACTGTGTTGTGCAGTTCCTACTTTACTGGTTTGTATCCATTGTTTACTACACTACTCTACTGTACTGTGCAGTACCTACTTGACTGGTTTGTATCCACTGTTTACTACACTACTGTACTGTGCAGTACCTACTTTACTGATTTGTGTCCATTGTTTACTACACTACTGTACTGTGCAGTACCTACTTTACTGGTTTGTGTCCATTGTCTACTACACTACTCTACTGTACAATACCTACTTTACTGGTTTGTATCCATTGTTTACTACACTACTGTACTGTACAATACCTACTTTACTGGTTTGTATCCAGTGTTTACTACACTACTGTACTGTGCAGAACCTACTGTACTGGTTTTTGTCCATTGTTTACTACACTACTGTACTGTGCAGTACCTACTTTACTGGTTCGTATCCATTGTTTACTACACTACTGTACTGTGCAGTACCTACTTTACTGGTTTGTATCCATTGTTTACTACACTACTGTACTGTGCAATACCTAATTTACTCGTTTGTATCCATTGTTTACTATGCTACTCTACTGTACAGTACCTAGTTTACTGGTTTGTATCCAATGTTTACTACACTACTGTACTGTGCAGTACCTACTTTACTGGTTTGTGTCCATTGTTTACTACACTACTGTACTGTACAATACCTACTTTACTGGTTTGTATCCAGTGTTTACTACACTACTGTACTGTGCAGAACCTACTGTACTGGTTTTTGTCCATTGTTTACTACACTACTGTACTGTGCAGTACCTACTTTACTGGTTCGTATCCATTGTTTACTACACTACTGTACTGTGCAGTACCTACTTTACTGGTTTGTATCCATTGTTTACTACACTACTGTACTGTGCAATACCTAATTTACTCGTTTGTATCCATTGTTTACTACGCTACTCTACTGTACAGTACCTAGTTTACTGGTTTGTATCCATTGTTTACTAAACTACTGTACTGTGCAGTACCTACTCTACTGGTTTGTGTTCATTGTTTACTACACTACTGTACTGTGCAGTACCAACTTTACTGGTTTGTGTCCATTGTTTACTACACTACTGTACTGTGCAGTACCTAATTCACTGGTTTGTATCCAGTCTTTACTACACTATTGTACTGTGTAGTACCTACTTTACTGGTTTGCATCCATTGTTTACTACGCTGCTGTACTGTGCAGTACCTAGTTTACTGGTTTGTATCCAGTGTTTACTACGCTACTGTACTGTGCAGTACCTACTTGACTGGTTTGTGTTCATTGTTTACTACACTACTGTACTGTGCAGTACCAACTTTACTGGTTTGTGTTCATTGTTTACTACACTACTGTACTGAGCAGTACCTACTTTACTTTTTAGTATCCAGTGTTTACTACACTACTGTACTGTGCAGTACCTACTTTACTGGTTTGTGTCCATTGTTTACTACACTGCTGTACTGTGCAGTACGTACTTTACTGGTTTGTGTTCATTGTTTACTACAGTACTGTACTGTGCAGTACCTAGTTTACTGGTTTGTATCTATTGTTTACTACACCACTCTACTGTACAGTACCTAGTTTACTGGTTTGTATCCATTGTTTACTACTACTACTGTACTGCGTAGTACCTAATTTACTGGTTTGTATCCATTGTTTACTACGCTACTGTACTGTACAGTACCTAGATTACTGCTTGTGTCCATTGTTTACTACTGATACTGTACTGTGCAGTACCTACTTTACTGGTTTGTGTCTATTGTTTTCTACGCTACTGTACTGTGCAGTACCTACTTTACTGGTTAGTATCCATTGTTTACAACACTGCTGTACTGTGCAGTACCTAGTTTACTGGTTTGTATCTATTGTTTACTACACTACTGTACTGTACAGTACCTAGTTTACTGGTTTGTATGCATTGTTTACTACTGTACTGTGCAGTACCTACTTTACTGGTTTGTATCCATTGTTTACCACTACTACTGTACTGCGAAGTTCCTAGTTTACTGGTTTGCATCCATTGTTTACTACACTACTGTACTGTACAGTACCTACTTTACTGGTTTGTGTCCATTGTTTACTACACTACTGTACTGTGCAGTACCTACTTTCCTGGTTTGTGTCCATTGTCTACTACACTACTCTACTGTACAATACCTACTTTACTGGTTTGTATCCAGTGTTTACTACACTACTGTACTGTGCAGTACCTACTTTACTGGTTTTTGTCCATTGTTTACTACACTACTGTACTGTGAAGTACCTACTTTACTGGTTTGTGTCCATTGTTTACTACACTACTGTACTGTGCAGTACCTACTTTACTGGTTTGTATCCATTGTTTACTACACTACTGTACTGTGCAGTACCTACTTTACTGGTTTGTATCCATTGTTTACTACACTACTGTACTGTGCAGTACCTAATTTACTGGTTTGTATCCATTGTTTACTACGCTACTCTACTGTACAGTACCTAGTTTACTGGTTTGTATCCATTGTTTACTGAACTACTGTACTGTGCAGTACCTACTCTACTGGTTTTCTGTTCATTGTTTACTACACTACTGTACTGTGCAGTACCAACTTTACTGGTTTGTGTCCATTGTTTACTACACTACTGTACTGTGCAGTACCTACTTTACTGGTTAGTATCCAGTGTTTACTACACTACTGTACTGTGCAGTACCTACTTCACTGGTTTGTATCCAGTCTTTACTACACTATTGTACTGTGTAGTACCTACTTTACTGGTTTCCATCCATTGTTTACTACGCTGCTGTACTGTGCAGTACCTAGTTTACTGGTTTGTATCCAGTGTTTACTACGCTACTGTACTGTGCAGTACCTACTTGACTGGTTTGTGTTCATTGTTTACTACACTACTGTACTGTGCAGTACCTACTTTACTGGTTTGTGTCCATTGTTTACTACACCACTGTATTGTGCAGTTCCTACTTTACTGGTTTGTATCCATTGTTTACTACACTACTCTACTGTACAGTACCTACTTTACTGGTTTGTATCCATTGTTTACTACACTACTGTACTGTGCAGTACCTACTTTACTGATTTGTGTCCATTGTTTACTACACTACTGTACTGTGCAGTACCTACTTTACTGGTTTGTGTCCATTGTCTACTACACTACTCTACTGTACAATACCTACTTTACTGGTTTGTATCCATTGTTTACTACACTACTGTACTGTGCAATACCTAATTTACTCGTTTGTATCCATTGTTTACTACGCTACTCTACTGTACAGTACCTAGTTTACTGGTTTGTATCCATTGTTTACTAAACTACTGTACTGTGCAGTACCTACTCTACTGGTTTGTGTTCATTGTTTACTACACTACTGTACTGTGCAGTACCAACTTTACTGGTTTGTGTCCATTGTTTACTACACTACTGTACTGTGCAGTACCTACTTCACTGGTTTGTGTCCATTGTTTACTACACTACTGTACTGTGCAGTACCTACTTTACTGGTTAGTATCCAGTGTTTACTACACTACTGTACTGTGCAGTACCTACTTCACTGGTTTGTAACCAGTCTTTACTACACTATTGTACTGTGTAGTACCTACTTTACTGGTTTCCATCCATTGTTTACTACGCTGCTGTACTGTGCAGTACCTAGTTTACTGGTTTGTATCCAGTGTTTACTACGCTACTGTACTGTGCAGTACCTACTTGACTGGTTTGTGTTCATTGTTTACTACACTACTGTACTGTGCAGTACCAACTTTACTGGTTTGTGTTCATTGTTTACTACACTACTGTACTGAGCAGTACCTACTTTACTTTTTAGTATCCAGTGTTTACTACACTACTGTACTGTGCAGTACCTACTTTACTGGTTTGTGTCCATTGTTTACTACACTACTGTACTGTGCAGTACCTACTTTACTGGTTTGTGTCAATTGTTTACTACACTACTGTACTGTGCAGTACCTACTTTACTGGTTTGTGTCCATTGTTTACTACACTACTGTACTGTGCAGTACCTACTTTACTGGTTTGTGTCCATTGTTTACTACACCACTGTGTTGTGCAGTTCCTACTTTACTGGTTTGTATCCATTGTTTACTACACTACTCTACTGTACTGTGCAGTACCTACTTGACTGGTTTGTATCCACTGTTTACTACACTACTGTACTGTGCAGTACCTACTTTACTGATTTGTGTCCATTGTTTACTACACTACTGTACTGTGCAGTACCTACTTTACTGGTTTGTGTCCATTGTCTACTACACTACTCTACTGTACAATACCTACTTTACTGGTTTGTATCCATTGTTTACTACACTACTGTACTGTGCAATACCTAATTTACTCGTTTGTATCCATTGTTTACTACGCTACTCTACTGTACAGTACCTAGTTTACTGGTTTGTATCCATTGTTTACTACACTACTGTACTGTGCAATACCTAATTTACTCGTTTGTATCCATTGTTTACTACGCTACTCTACTGTGCAGTACCTACTTTACTGGTTTGTGTCCATTGTTTACTACACTACTGTACTGTGCAGTACCTACTTTACTGGTTTGTGTCCATTGTTTACTACACTACTGTATTGTGCAGTACCTACTTTACTGGTTTGTATCCATTGTTTACTACACTACTCTACTGTACAGTACCTACTTTACTGGTTTGTATCCAATGTTTACTACACTACTGTACTGTGCAGTACCTACTTTACTGGTTTGTGTCCATTGTTTACTACACTACTGTACTGTACAATACCTACTTTACTGGTTTGTATCCAGTGTTTACTACACTACTGTACTGTGCAGAACCTACTGTACTGGTTTTTGTCCATTGTTTACTACACTACTGTACTGTGCAGTACCTACTTTACTGGTTCGTATCCATTGTTTACTACACTACTGTACTGTGCAGTACCTACTTTACTGGTTTGTATCCATTGTTTACTACACTACTGTACTGTGCAATACCTAATTTACTCGTTTGTATCCATTGTTTACTACGCTACTCTACTGTACAGTACCTAGTTTACTGGTTTGTATCCATTGTTTACTAAACTACTGTACTGTGCAGTACCTACTCTACTGGTTTGTGTTCATTGTTTACTACACTACTGTACTGTGCAGTACCAACTTTACTGGTTTGTGTCCATTGTTTACTACACTACTGTACTGTGCAGTACCTAATTCACTGGTTTGTATCCAGTCTTTACTACACTATTGTACTGTGTAGTACCTACTTTACTGGTTTGCATCCATTGTTTACTACGCTGCTGTACTGTGCAGTACCTAGTTTACTGGTTTGTATCCAGTGTTTACTACGCTACTGAACTGTGCAGTACCTAATTGACTGGTTTGTGTTCATTGTTTACTACACTACTGTACTGTGCAGTACCAACTTTACTGGTTTGTGTTCATTGTTTACTACACTACTGTACTGAGCAGTACCTACTTTACTTTTTAGTATCCAGTGTTTACTACACTACTGTACTGTGCAGTACCTACTTTACTGGTTTGTGTCCATTGTTTACTACACTGCTGTACTGTGCAGTACCTACTTTACTGGTTTGTGTTCATTGTTTACTACAGTACTGTACTGTGCAGTACCTAGTTTACTGGTTTGTATCTATTGTTTACTACACCACTCTACTGTACAGTACCTAGTTTACTGGTTTGTATCCATTGTTTACTACTACTACTGTACTGCGTAGTACCTAATTTACTGGTTTGTATCCATTGTTTACTACGCTACTGTACTGTACAGTACCTAGATTACTGCTTGTGTCCATTGTTTACTACTGATACTGTACTGTGCAGTACCTACTTTACTGGTTTGTGTCTATTGTTTTCTACAAAACTGTACTGTGCAGTACCTACTTTACTGGTTAGTATCCATTGTTTACAACACTGCTGTACTGTGCAGTACCTAGTTTACTGGTTTGTATCTATTGTTTACTACACTACTGTACTGTACAGTACCTAGTTTACTGGTTTGTATGCATTGTTTACTACTGTACTGTGCAGTACCTACTTTACTGGTTTGTATCCATTGTTTACCACTACTACTGTACTGCGAAGTTCCTAGTTTACTGGTTTGCATCCATTGTTTACTACACTACTGTACTGTACAGTACCTACTTTACTGGTTTGTGTCCATTGTTTACTACACTACTGTACTGTGCAGTACCTACTTTCCTGGTTTGTGTCCATTGTCTACTACACTACTCTACTGTACAATACCTACTTTACTGGTTTGTATCCAGTGTTTACTACACTACTGTACTGTGCAGTACCTACTTTACTGGTTTTTGTCCATTGTTTACTACACTACTGTACTGTGCAGTACCTACTTTACTGGTTTGTGTCCATTGTTTACTACACTACTGTACTGTGCAGTACCTACTTTACTGGTTTGTATCCATTGTTTACTACACTACTGTACTGTGCAGTACCTACTTTACTGGTTTGTATCCATTGTTTACTACACTACTGTACTGTGCAGTACCTAATTTACTGGTTTGTATCCATTGTTTACTACGCTACTCTACTGTACAGTACCTAGTTTACTGGTTTGTATCCATTGTTTACTGAACTACTGTACTGTGCAGTACCTACTCTACTTATTTTCTGTTCATTGTTTACTACACTACTGTACTGTGCAGTACCAACTTTACTGGTTTGTGTCCATTGTTTACTACACTACTGTACTGTGCAGTACCTACTTTACTGGTTAGTATCCAGTGTTTACTACACTACTGTACTGTGCAGTACCTACTTCACTGGTTTGTATCCAGTCTTTACTACACTATTGTACTGTGTAGTACCTACTTTACTGGTTTCCATCCATTGTTTACTACGCTGCTGTACTGTGCAGTACCTAGTTTACTGGTTTGTATCCAGTGTTTACTACGCTACTGTACTGTGCAGTACCTACTTGACTGGTTTGTGTTCATTGTTTACTACACTACTGTACTGTGCAGTACCTACTTTACTGGTTTGTGTCCATTGTTTACTACACCACTGTATTGTGCAGTTCCTACTTTACTGGTTTGTATCCATTGTTTACTACACTACTCTACTGTACAGTACCTACTTTACTGGTTTGTATCCACTGTTTACTACACTACTGTACTGTGCAGTACCTACTTTACTGATTTGTGTCCATTGTTTACTACACTACTGTACTGTGCAGTACCTACTTTACTGGTTTGTGTCCATTGTCTACTACACTACTCTACTGTACAATACCTACTTTACTGGTTTGTATCCATTGTTTACTACACTACTGTACTGTGCAATACCTAATTTACTCGTTTGTATCCATTGTTTACTACGCTACTCTACTGTACAGTACCTAGTTTACTGGTTTGTATCCATTGTTTACTAAACTACTGTACTGTGCAGTACCTACTCTACTGGTTTGTGTTCATTGTTTACTACACTACTGTACTGTGCAGTACCAACTTTACTGGTTTGTGTCCATTGTTTACTACACTACTGTACTGTGCAGTACCTACTTCACTGGTTTGTGTCCATTGTTTACTACACTACTGTACTGTGCAGTACCTACTTTACTGGTTAGTATCCAGTGTTTACTACAGTACTGTACTGTGCAGTACCTACTTCACTGGTTTGTAACCAGTCTTTACTACACTATTGTACTGTGTAGTACCTACTTTACTGGTTTCCATCCATTGTTTACTACGCTGCTGTACTGTGCAGTACCTAGTTTACTGGTTTGTATCCAGTGTTTACTACGCTACTGTACTGTGCAGTACCTACTTGACTGGTTTGTGTTCATTGTTTACTACACTACTGTACTGTGCAGTACCAACTTTACTGGTTTGTGTTCATTGTTTACTACACTACTGTACTGAGCAGTACCTACTTTACTTTTTAGTATCCAGTGTTTACTACACTACTGTACTGTGCAGTACCTACTTTACTGGTTTGTGTCCATTGTTTACTACACTACTGTACTGTGCAGTACCTACTTTACTGGTTTGTGTCCATTGTTTACTACACTACTGTACTGTGCAGTACCTACTTTACTGGTTTGTGTCCATTGTTTACTACACTACTGTACTGTGCAGTACCTACTTTACTGGTTTGTGTCCATTGTTTACTACACCACTGTGTTGTGCAGTTCCTACTTTACTGGTTTGTATCCATTGTTTACTACACTACTCTACTGTACTGTGCAGTACCTACTTGACTGGTTTGTATCCACTGTTTACTACACTACTGTACTGTGCAGTACCTACTTTACTGATTTGTGTCCATTGTTTACTACACTACTGTACTGTGCAGTACCTACTTTACTGGTTTGTGTCCATTGTCTACTACACTACTCTACTGTACAATACCTATTTTACTGGTTTGTATCCATTGTTTACTACACTACTGTACTGTGCAATACCTAATTTACTCGTTTGTATCCATTGTTTACTACGCTACTCTACTGTACAGTACCTAGTTTACTGGTTTGTATCCATTGTTTACTAAACTACTGTACTGTGCAGTACCTACTCTACTGGTTTGTGTTCATTGTTTACTACACTACTGTACTGTGCAGTACCAACTTTACTGGTTTGTGTCCATTGTTTACTACACTACTGTACTGTGCAGTACCTACTTCACTGGTTTGTATCCAGTCTTTACTACACTATTGTACTGTGTAGTACCTACTTTACTGGTTTGCATCCATTGTTTACTACGCTGCTGTACTGTGCAGTACCTAGTTTACTGGTTTGTATCCAGTGTTTACTGCGCTACTGTACTGTGCAGTACCTACTTGACTGGTTTGTGTTCATTGTTTACTACACTACTGTACTGTGCAGTACCAACTTTACTGGTTTGTGTTCATTGTTTACTACACTACTGTACTGAGCAGTACCTACTTTACTTTTTAGTATCCAGTGTTTACTACACTACTGTACTGTGCAGTACCTACTTTACTGGTTTGTGTCCATTGTTTACTACACTACTGTACTGTGCAGTACCTACTTTACTGGTTTGTATCCATTGTTTACTACACTACTGTACTGTGCAGTACCTACTATACTGGTTTGTATCCATTGTTTACTACACTACTGTACTGTGCAGTACCTAATTTACTCGTTTGTATCCATTGTTTACTACGCTTCTCTACTGTACAGTACCTAGTTTACTGGTTTGTATCCATTGTTTACTAAACTACTGTACTGTGCAGTACCTACTCTACTGGTTTTCTGTTCATTGTTTACTACACTACTGTACTGTGCAGTACCAACTTTACTGGTTTGTGTCCATTGTTTACTACACTACTGTACTGTGCAGTACCTACTTCACTGGTTTGTATCCAGTATTTACTACAGTATTGTGCTGTTTAGTACCTACTTTACTGGTTTGCATCCATTGTTTACTACGCTGCTGTACTGTGCAGTACCTAGTTTACTGGTTTGTATCCAGTGTTTACTACGCTACTGTACTGTGCAGTACCTACTTGACTGGTTTGTGTTCATTGTTTACTACACTACTGTACTGTGCATTACCAACTTTACTGGTTTTTGTTCATTGTTTACTACACTACTGTACTGAGCAGTACCTACTTTACTGGTTTGTGTTCATTGTTTACTACACTACTGTACTGTGCAATACCTAATTTACTCGTTTGTATCCATTGTTTACTACGCTACTCTACTGTACAGTACCTAGTTTACTGGTTTGTATCCATTGTTTACTAAACTACTGTACTGTGCAGTACCTACTCTACTGGTTTGTGTTCATTGTTTACTACACTACTGTACTGTGCAGTACCAACTTTACTGGTTTGTGTCCATTGTTTACTACACTACTGTACTGTGCAGTACCTACTTCACTGGTTTGTATCCAGTCTTTACTACACTATTGTACTGTGTAGTACCTACTTTACTGGTTTGCATCCATTGTTTACTACGCTGCTGTACTGTGCAGTACCTAGTTTACTGGTTTGTATCCAGTGTTTACTACGCTACTGTACTGTGCAGTACCTACTTGACTGGTTTGTGTTCATTGTTTACTACACTACTGTACTGTGCAGTACCAACTTTACTGGTTTGTGTTCATTGTTTACTACACTACTGTACTGAGCAGTACCTACTTTACTTTTTAGTATCCAGTGTTTACTACACTACTGTACTGTGCAGTACCTACTTTACTGGTTTGTATCCATTGTTTACTACACTACTGTACTGTGCAGTACCTACTTTACTGGTTTGTATCCATTGTTTACTACACTACTGTACTGTGCAGTACCTAATTTACTGGTTTGTATCCATTGTTTACTACGCTACTCTACTGTACAGTACCTAGTTTACTGGTTTGTATCCATTGTTTACTGAACTACTGTACTGTGCAGTACCTACTCTACTGGTTTTCTGTTCATTGTTTACTACACTACTGTACTGTGCAGTACCAACTTTACTGGTTTGTGTCCATTGTTTACTACACTACTGTACTGTGCAGTACCTACTTTACTGGTTAGTATCCAGTGTTTACTACACTACTGTACTGTGCAGTACCTACTTCACTGGTTTGTATCCAGTCTTTACTACACTATTGTACTGTGTAGTACCTACTTTACTGGTTTCCATCCATTGTTTACTACGCTGCTGTACTGTGCAGTACCTAGTTTACTGGTTTGTATCCAGTGTTTACTACGCTACTGTACTGTGCAGTACCTACTTGACTGGTTTGTGTTCATTGTTTACTACACTACTGTACTGTGCAGTACCTACTTTACTGGTTTGTGTCCATTGTTTACTACACCACTGTATTGTGCAGTTCCTACTTTACTGGTTTGTATCCATTGTTTACTACACTACTCTACTGTACAGTACCTACTTTACTGGTTTGTATCCACTGTTTACTACACTACTGTACTGTACAGTACCTACTTTACTGATTTGTGTCCATTGTTTACTACACTACTGTACTGTGCAGTACCTACTTTACTGGTTTGTGTCCATTGTCTACTACACTACTCTACTGTACAATACCTACTTTACTGGTTTGTATCCATTGTTTACTACACTACTGTACTGTGCAATACCTAATTTACTCGTTTGTATCCATTGTTTACTACGCTACTCTACTGTACAGTACCTAGTTTACTGGTTTGTATCCATTGTTTACTAAACTACTGTACTGTGCAGTACCTACTCTACTGGTTTGTGTTCATTGTTTACTACACTACTGTACTGTGCAGTACCAACTTTACTGGTTTGTGTCCATTGTTTACTACACTACTGTACTGTGCAGTACCTACTTCACTGGTTTGTGTCCATTGTTTACTACACTACTGTACTGTGCAGTACCTACTTTACTGGTTAGTATCCAGTGTTTACTACACTACTGTACTGTGCAGTACCTACTTCACTGGTTTGTAACCAGTCTTTACTACACTATTGTACTGTGTAGTACCTACTTTACTGGTTTCCATCCATTGTTTACTACGCTGCTGTACTGTGCAGTACCTAGTTTACTGGTTTGTATCCAGTGTTTACTACGCTACTGTACTGTGCAGTACCTACTTGACTGGTTTGTGTTCATTGTTTACTACACTACTGTACTGTGCAGTACCAACTTTACTGGTTTGTGTTCATTGTTTACTACACTACTGTACTGAGCAGTACCTACTTTACTTTTTAGTATCCAGTGTTTACTACACTACTGTACTGTGCAGTACCTACTTTACTGGTTTGTGTCCATTGTTTACTACACTACTGTACTGTGCAGTACCTACTTTACTGGTTTGTGTCCATTGTTTCCTACACTACTGTACTGTGCAGTACCTACTTTACTGGTTTGTGTCCATTGTTTACTACACTACTGTACTGTGCAGTACCTACTTTACTGGTTTGTGTCCATTGTTTACTACACCACTGTATTGTGCAGTTCCTACTTTACTGGTTTGTATCCATTGTTTACTACACTACTCTACTGTACAGTACCTACTTTACTGGTTTGTATCCACTGTTTACTACACTACTGTACTGTGCAGTACCTACTTTACTGATTTGTGTCCATTGTTTACTACACTACTGTACTGTGCAGTACCTACTTTACTGGTTTGTGTCCATTGTCTACTACACTACTCTACTGTACAATACCTACTTTACTGGTTTGTATCCATTGTTTACTACACTACTGTACTGTGCAATACCTAATTTACTCGTTTGTATCCATTGTTTACTACGCTACTCTACTGTACAGTACCTAGTTTACTGGTTTGTATCCATTGTTTACTAAACTACTGTACTGTGCAGTACCTACTCTACTGGTTTGTGTTCATTGTTTACTACACTACTGTACTGTGCAGTACCAACTTTACTGGTTTGTGTCCATTGTTTACTACACTACTGTACTGTGCAGTACCTACTTCACTGGTTTGTATCCAGTCTTTACTACACTATTGTACTGTGTAGTACCTACTTTACTGGTTTGCATCCATTGTTTACTACGCTGCTGTACTGTGCAGTACCTAGTTTACTGGTTTGTATCCAGTGTTTACTGCGCTACTGTACTGTGCAGTACCTACTTGACTGGTTTGTGTTCATTGTTTACTACACTACTGTACTGTGCAGTACCAACTTTACTGGTTTGTGTTCATTGTTTACTACACTACTGTACTGAGCAGTACCTACTTTACTTTTTAGTATCCAGTGTTTACTACACTACTGTACTGTGCAGTACCTACTTTACTGGTTTGTGTCCATTGTTTACTACACTACTGTACTGTGCAGTACCTACTTTACTGGTTTGTATCCATTGTTTACTACACTACTGTACTGTGCAGTACCTACTATACTGGTTTGTATCCATTGTTTACTACACTACTGTACTGTGCAGTACCTAATTTACTCGTTTGTATCCATTGTTTACTACGCTTCTCTACTGTACAGTACCTAGTTTACTGGTTTGTATCCATTGTTTACTAAACTACTGTACTGTGCAGTACCTACTCTACTGGTTTTCTGTTCATTGTTTACTACACTACTGTACTGTGCAGTACCAACTTTACTGGTTTGTGTCCATTGTTTACTACACTACTGTACTGTGCAGTACCTACTTCACTGGTTTGTATCCAGTATTTACTACAGTATTGTGCTGTTTAGTACCTACTTTACTGGTTTGCATCCATTGTTTACTACGCTGCTGTACTGTGCAGTACCTAGTTTACTGGTTTGTATCCAGTGTTTACTACGCTACTGTACTGTGCAGTACCTACTTGACTGGTTTGTGTCCATTGTTTACTACACTACTGTACTGTGCAGTACCTACTTCACTGGTTTGTATCCAGTATTTACTACAGTATTGTGCTGTTTAGTACCTACTTTACTGGTTTGCATCCATTGTTTACTACGCTGCTGTACTGTGCAGTACCTAGTTTACTGGTTTGTATCCAGTGTTTACTACGCTACTGTACTGTGCAGTACCTACTTGACTGGTTTGTGTTCATTGTTTACTACACTACTGTACTGTGCATTACCAACTTTACTGGTTTTTGTTCATTGTTTACTACACTACTGTACTGAGCAGTACCTACTTTACTGGTTTGTGTTCATTGTTTACTACACTACTGTACTGTGCAATACCTAATTTACTCGTTTGTATCCATTGTTTACTACGCTACTCTACTGTACAGTACCTAGTTTACTGGTTTGTATCCATTGTTTACTAAACTACTGTACTGTGCAGTACCTACTCTACTGGTTTGTGTTCATTGTTTACTACACTACTGTACTGTGCAGTACCAACTTTACTGGTTTGTGTCCATTGTTTACTACACTACTGTACTGTGCAGTACCTACTTCACTGGTTTGTATCCAGTCTTTACTACACTATTGTACTGTGTAGTACCTACTTTACTGGTTTGCATCCATTGTTTACTACGCTGCTGTACTGTGCAGTACCTAGTTTACTGGTTTGTATCCAGTGTTTACTACGCTACTGTACTGTGCAGTACCTACTTGACTGGTTTGTGTTCATTGTTTACTACACTACTGTACTGTGCAGTACCAACTTTACTGGTTTGTGTTCATTGTTTACTACACTACTGTACTGAGCAGTACCTACTTTACTTTTTAGTATCCAGTGTTTACTACACTACTGTACTGTGCAGTACCTACTTTACTGGTTTGTATCCATTGTTTACTACACTACTGTACTGTGCAGTACCTACTTTACTGGTTTGTATCCATTGTTTACTACACTACTGTACTGTGCAGTACCTAATTTACTGGTTTGTATCCATTGTTTACTACGCTACTCTACTGTACAGTACCTAGTTTACTGGTTTGTATCCATTGTTTACTGAACTACTGTACTGTGCAGTACCTACTCTACTGGTTTTCTGTTCATTGTTTACTACACTACTGTACTGTGCAGTACCAACTTTACTGGTTTGTGTCCATTGTTTACTACACTACTGTACTGTGCAGTACCTACTTTACTGGTTAGTATCCAGTGTTTACTACACTACTGTACTGTGCAGTACCTACTTCACTGGTTTGTATCCAGTCTTTACTACACTATTGTACTGTGTAGTACCTACTTTACTGGTTTCCATCCATTGTTTACTACGCTGCTGTACTGTGCAGTACCTAGTTTACTGGTTTGTATCCAGTGTTTACTACGCTACTGTACTGTGCAGTACCTACTTGACTGGTTTGTGTTCATTGTTTACTACACTACTGTACTGTGCAGTACCTACTTTACTGGTTTGTGTCCATTGTTTACTACACCACTGTATTGTGCAGTTCCTACTTTACTGGTTTGTATCCATTGTTTACTACACTACTCTACTGTACAGTACCTACTTTACTGGTTTGTATCCACTGTTTACTACACTACTGTACTGTACAGTACCTACTTTACTGATTTGTGTCCATTGTTTACTACACTACTGTACTGTGCAGTACCTACTTTACTGGTTTGTGTCCATTGTCTACTACACTACTCTACTGTACAATACCTACTTTACTGGTTTGTATCCATTGTTTACTACACTACTGTACTGTGCAATACCTAATTTACTCGTTTGTATCCATTGTTTACTACGCTACTCTACTGTACAGTACCTAGTTTACTGGTTTGTATCCATTGTTTACTAAACTACTGTACTGTGCAGTACCTACTCTACTGGTTTGTGTTCATTGTTTACTACACTACTGTACTGTGCAGTACCAACTTTACTGGTTTGTGTCCATTGTTTACTACACTACTGTACTGTGCAGTACCTACTTCACTGGTTTGTGTCCATTGTTTACTACACTACTGTACTGTGCAGTACCTACTTTACTGGTTAGTATCCAGTGTTTACTACACTACTGTACTGTGCAGTACCTACTTCACTGGTTTGTAACCAGTCTTTACTACACTATTGTACTGTGTAGTACCTACTTTACTGGTTTCCATCCATTGTTTACTACGCTGCTGTACTGTGCAGTACCTAGTTTACTGGTTTGTATCCAGTGTTTACTACGCTACTGTACTGTGCAGTACCTACTTGACTGGTTTGTGTTCATTGTTTACTACACTACTGTACTGTGCAGTACCAACTTTACTGGTTTGTGTTCATTGTTTACTACACTACTGTACTGAGCAGTACCTACTTTACTTTTTAGTATCCAGTGTTTACTACACTACTGTACTGTGCAGTACCTACTTTACTGGTTTGTGTCCATTGTTTACTACACTACTGTACTGTGCAGTACCTACTTTACTGGTTTGTGTCCATTGTTTCCTACACTACTGTACTGTGCAGTACCTACTTTACTGGTTTGTGTCCATTGTTTACTACACTACTGTACTGTGCAGTACCTACTTTACTGGTTTGTGTCCATTGTTTACTACACCACTGTATTGTGCAGTTCCTACTTTACTGGTTTGTATCCATTGTTTACTACACTACTCTACTGTACAGTACCTACTTTACTGGTTTGTATCCACTGTTTACTACACTACTGTACTGTGCAGTACCTACTTTACTGATTTGTGTCCATTGTTTACTACACTACTGTACTGTGCAGTACCTACTTTACTGGTTTGTGTCCATTGTCTACTACACTACTCTACTGTACAATACCTACTTTACTGGTTTGTATCCATTGTTTACTACACTACTGTACTGTGCAATACCTAATTTACTCGTTTGTATCCATTGTTTACTACGCTACTCTACTGTACAGTACCTAGTTTACTGGTTTGTATCCATTGTTTACTAAACTACTGTACTGTGCAGTACCTACTCTACTGGTTTGTGTTCATTGTTTACTACACTACTGTACTGTGCAGTACCAACTTTACTGGTTTGTGTCCATTGTTTACTACACTACTGTACTGTGCAGTACCTACTTCACTGGTTTGTATCCAGTCTTTACTACACTATTGTACTGTGTAGTACCTACTTTACTGGTTTGCATCCATTGTTTACTACGCTGCTGTACTGTGCAGTACCTAGTTTACTGGTTTGTATCCAGTGTTTACTGCGCTACTGTACTGTGCAGTACCTACTTGACTGGTTTGTGTTCATTGTTTACTACACTACTGTACTGTGCAGTACCAACTTTACTGGTTTGTGTTCATTGTTTACTACACTACTGTACTGAGCAGTACCTACTTTACTTTTTAGTATCCAGTGTTTACTACACTACTGTACTGTGCAGTACCTACTTTACTGGTTTGTGTCCATTGTTTACTACACTACTGTACTGTGCAGTACCTACTTTACTGGTTTGTATCCATTGTTTACTACACTACTGTACTGTGCAGTACCTACTATACTGGTTTGTATCCATTGTTTACTACACTACTGTACTGTGCAGTACCTAATTTACTCGTTTGTATCCATTGTTTACTACGCTTCTCTACTGTACAGTACCTAGTTTACTGGTTTGTATCCATTGTTTACTAAACTACTGTACTGTGCAGTACCTACTCTACTGGTTTTCTGTTCATTGTTTACTACACTACTGTACTGTGCAGTACCAACTTTACTGGTTTGTGTCCATTGTTTACTACACTACTGTACTGTGCAGTACCTACTTCACTGGTTTGTATCCAGTATTTACTACAGTATTGTGCTGTTTAGTACCTACTTTACTGGTTTGCATCCATTGTTTACTACGCTGCTGTACTGTGCAGTACCTAGTTTACTGGTTTGTATCCAGTGTTTACTACGCTACTGTACTGTGCAGTACCTACTTGACTGGTTTGTGTTCATTGTTTACTACACTACTGTACTGTGCATTACCAACTTTACTGGTTTTTGTTCATTGTTTACTACACTACTGTACTGAGCAGTACCTACTTTACTGGTTTGTGTTCATTGTTTACTACACTACTGTACTGTGCAATACCTAATTTACTCGTTTGTATCCATTGTTTACTACGCTACTCTACTGTACAGTACCTAGTTTACTGGTTTGTATCCATTGTTTACTAAACTACTGTACTGTGCAGTACCTACTCTACTGGTTTGTGTTCATTGTTTACTACACTACTGTACTGTGCAGTACCAACTTTACTGGTTTGTGTCCATTGTTTACTACACTACTGTACTGTGCAGTACCTACTTCACTGGTTTGTATCCAGTCTTTACTACACTATTGTACTGTGTAGTACCTACTTTACTGGTTTGCATCCATTGTTTACTACGCTGCTGTACTGTGCAGTACCTAGTTTACTGGTTTGTATCCAGTGTTTACTACGCTACTGTACTGTGCAGTACCTACTTGACTGGTTTGTGTTCATTGTTTACTACACTACTGTACTGTGCAGTACCAACTTTACTGGTTTGTGTTCATTGTTTACTACACTACTGTACTGAGCAGTACCTACTTTACTTTTTAGTATCCAGTGTTTACTACACTACTGTACTGTGCAGTACCTACTTTACTGGTTTGTATCCATTGTTTACTACACTACTGTACTGTGCAGTACCTACTTTACTGGTTTGTATCCATTGTTTACTACACTACTGTACTGTGCAGTACCTAATTTACTGGTTTGTATCCATTGTTTACTACGCTACTCTACTGTACAGTACCTAGTTTACTGGTTTGTATCCATTGTTTACTGAACTACTGTACTGTGCAGTACCTACTCTACTGGTTTTCTGTTCATTGTTTACTACACTACTGTACTGTGCAGTACCAACTTTACTGGTTTGTGTCCATTGTTTACTACACTACTGTACTGTGCAGTACCTACTTTACTGGTTAGTATCCAGTGTTTACTACACTACTGTACTGTGCAGTACCTACTTCACTGGTTTGTATCCAGTCTTTACTACACTATTGTACTGTGTAGTACCTACTTTACTGGTTTCCATCCATTGTTTACTACGCTGCTGTACTGTGCAGTACCTAGTTTACTGGTTTGTATCCAGTGTTTACTACGCTACTGTACTGTGCAGTACCTACTTGACTGGTTTGTGTTCATTGTTTACTACACTACTGTACTGTGCAGTACCTACTTTACTGGTTTGTGTCCATTGTTTACTACACCACTGTATTGTGCAGTTCCTACTTTACTGGTTTGTATCCATTGTTTACTACACTACTCTACTGTACAGTACCTACTTTACTGGTTTGTATCCACTGTTTACTACACTACTGTACTGTACAGTACCTACTTTACTGATTTGTGTCCATTGTTTACTACACTACTGTACTGTGCAGTACCTACTTTACTGGTTTGTGTCCATTGTCTACTACACTACTCTACTGTACAATACCTACTTTACTGGTTTGTATCCATTGTTTACTACACTACTGTACTGTGCAATACCTAATTTACTCGTTTGTATCCATTGTTTACTACGCTACTCTACTGTACAGTACCTAGTTTACTGGTTTGTATCCATTGTTTACTAAACTACTGTACTGTGCAGTACCTACTCTACTGGTTTGTGTTCATTGTTTACTACACTACTGTACTGTGCAGTACCAACTTTACTGGTTTGTGTCCATTGTTTACTACACTACTGTACTGTGCAGTACCTACTTCACTGGTTTGTGTCCATTGTTTACTACACTACTGTACTGTGCAGTACCTACTTTACTGGTTAGTATCCAGTGTTTACTACACTACTGTACTGTGCAGTACCTACTTCACTGGTTTGTAACCAGTCTTTACTACACTATTGTACTGTGTAGTACCTACTTTACTGGTTTCCATCCATTGTTTACTACGCTGCTGTACTGTGCAGTACCTAGTTTACTGGTTTGTATCCAGTGTTTACTACGCTACTGTACTGTGCAGTACCTACTTGACTGGTTTGTGTTCATTGTTTACTACACTACTGTACTGTGCAGTACCAACTTTACTGGTTTGTGTTCATTGTTTACTACACTACTGTACTGAGCAGTACCTACTTTACTTTTTAGTATCCAGTGTTTACTACACTACTGTACTGTGCAGTACCTACTTTACTGGTTTGTGTCCATTGTTTACTACACTACTGTACTGTGCAGTACCTACTTTACTGGTTTGTGTCCATTGTTTCCTACACTACTGTACTGTGCAGTACCTACTTTACTGGTTTGTGTCCATTGTTTACTACACTACTGTACTGTGCAGTACCTACTTTACTGGTTTGTGTCCATTGTTTACTACACCACTGTATTGTGCAGTTCCTACTTTACTGGTTTGTATCCATTGTTTACTACACTACTCTACTGTACAGTACCTACTTTACTGGTTTGTATCCACTGTTTACTACACTACTGTACTGTGCAGTACCTACTTTACTGATTTGTGTCCATTGTTTACTACACTACTGTACTGTGCAGTACCTACTTTACTGGTTTGTGTCCATTGTCTACTACACTACTCTACTGTACAATACCTACTTTACTGGTTTGTATCCATTGTTTACTACACTACTGTACTGTGCAATACCTAATTTACTCGTTTGTATCCATTGTTTACTACGCTACTCTACTGTACAGTACCTAGTTTACTGGTTTGTATCCATTGTTTACTAAACTACTGTACTGTGCAGTACCTACTCTACTGGTTTGTGTTCATTGTTTACTACACTACTGTACTGTGCAGTACCAACTTTACTGGTTTGTGTCCATTGTTTACTACACTACTGTACTGTGCAGTACCTACTTCACTGGTTTGTATCCAGTCTTTACTACACTATTGTACTGTGTAGTACCTACTTTACTGGTTTGCATCCATTGTTTACTACGCTGCTGTACTGTGCAGTACCTAGTTTACTGGTTTGTATCCAGTGTTTACTGCGCTACTGTACTGTGCAGTACCTACTTGACTGGTTTGTGTTCATTGTTTACTACACTACTGTACTGTGCAGTACCAACTTTACTGGTTTGTGTTCATTGTTTACTACACTACTGTACTGAGCAGTACCTACTTTACTTTTTAGTATCCAGTGTTTACTACACTACTGTACTGTGCAGTACCTACTTTACTGGTTTGTGTCCATTGTTTACTACACTACTGTACTGTGCAGTACCTACTTTACTGGTTTGTATCCATTGTTTACTACACTACTGTACTGTGCAGTACCTACTATACTGGTTTGTATCCATTGTTTACTACACTACTGTACTGTGCAGTACCTAATTTACTCGTTTGTATCCATTGTTTACTACGCTTCTCTACTGTACAGTACCTAGTTTACTGGTTTGTATCCATTGTTTACTAAACTACTGTACTGTGCAGTACCTACTCTACTGGTTTTCTGTTCATTGTTTACTACACTACTGTACTGTGCAGTACCAACTTTACTGGTTTGTGTCCATTGTTTACTACACTACTGTACTGTGCAGTACCTACTTCACTGGTTTGTATCCAGTATTTACTACAGTATTGTGCTGTTTAGTACCTACTTTACTGGTTTGCATCCATTGTTTACTACGCTGCTGTACTGTGCAGTACCTAGTTTACTGGTTTGTATCCAGTGTTTACTACGCTACTGTACTGTGCAGTACCTACTTGACTGGTTTGTGTTCATTGTTTACTACACTACTGTACTGTGCAGTACCAACTTTACTGGTTTGTGTTCATTGTTTACTACACTACTGTACTGAGCAGTACCTACTTTACTGGTTTGTGTTCATTGTTTACTACACTACTGTACTGTGCAATACCTAATTTACTCGTTTGTATCCATTGTTTACTACGCTACTCTACTGTACAGTACCTAGTTTACTGGTTTGTATCCATTGTTTACTAAACTACTGTACTGTGCAGTACCTACTCTACTGGTTTGTGTTCATTGTTTACTACACTACTGTACTGTGCAGTACCAACTTTACTGGTTTGTGTCCATTGTTTACTACACTACTGTCCTGTGCAGTACCTACTTCACTGGTTTGTATCCAGTCTTTACTACACTATTGTACTGTGTAGTACCTACTTTACTGGTTTGCATCCATTGTTTACTACGCTGCTGTACTGTGCAGTACCTAGTTTACTGGTTTGTATCCAGTGTTTACTACGCTACTGTACTGTGCAGTACCTACTTGACTGGTTTGTGTTCATTGTTTACTACACTACTGTACTGTGCAGTACCAACTTTACTGGTTTGTGTTCATTGTTTACTACACTACTGTACTGAGCAGTACCTACTTTACTTTTTAGTATCCAGTGTTTACTACACTACTGTACTGTGCAGTACCTACTTTACTGGTTTGTGTCCATTGTTTACTACACTACTGTCCTGTGCAGTACCTACTTCACTGGTTTGTATCCAGTCTTTACTACACTATTGTACTGTGTAGTACCTACTTTACTGGTTTGCATCCATTGTTTACTACGCTGCTGTACTGTGCAGTACCTAGTTTACTGGTTTGTATCCAGTGTTTACTACGCTACTGTACTGTGCAGTACCTACTTGACTGGTTTGTGTTCATTGTTTACTACACTACTGTACTGTGCAGTACCAACTTTACTGGTTTGTGTTCATTGTTTACTACACTACTGTACTGAGCAGTACCTACTTTACTTTTTAGTATCCAGTGTTTACTACACTACTGTACTGTGCAGTACCTACTTTACTGGTTTGTGTCCATTGTTTACTACACTACTGTACTGTGCAGTACCTACTTTACTGGTTTGTATCCATTGTTTACTACACTACTGTACTGTGCAGTACCTACTTGACTGGTTTGTGTTCATTGTTTACTACACTACTGTACTGTGCAGTACCAACTTTACTGGTTTGTGTTCATTGTTTACTACACTACTGTACTGAGCAGTACCTACTTTACTGGTTTGTGTTCATTGTTTACTACAGTACAGTACTGTGCAGTACCTAGTTTACTGGTTTGTATCTATTGTTTACTACACCACTCTACTGTACAGTACCTAGTTTACTGGTTTGTATCCATTGTTTACTACTACTACTGTACTGCGTAGTACCTAATTTACTGGTTTGTATCCATTGTTTACTACGCTACTGTACTGTACAGTACCTAGATTACTGCTTGTGTCCATTGTTTACTACTGCTACTGTACTGTGCAGTACCTACTTTACTGGTTTGTGTCTATTGTTTTCTACAAAACTGTACTGTGCAGTACCTACTTTACTGGTTTGTATCCATTGTTTACTACACTACTGTACTGTGCAGTACCTAATTTACTCGTTTGTATCCATTGCTTACTACGCTACTCTACTGTACAGCACCTAGTTTACTGGTTTGTATCCATTGTTTACTAAACTACTGTACTGTGCAGTACCTACTCTACTGGTTTGTGTTCATTGTTTACTACACTACTGTACTGTGCAGTACCAACTTTACTGGTTTGTGTCCATTGTTTACTACACTACTGTACTGTGCAGTACCTACTTCACTGGTTTGTATCCAGTCTTTACTACACTATTGTACTGTGTAGTACCTACTTTACTGGTTTGCATCCATTGTTTACTACGCTGCTGTACTGTGCAGTACCTAGTTTACTGGTTTGTATCCAGTGTTTACTACGCTACTGTACTGTGCAGTACCTACTTGACTGGTTTGTGTTCATTGTTTACTACACTACTGTACTGTGCAATACATACGTTACTGGTTTGTATCCATGGTTTACTACACTACTGTACTGTGCAGTACCTACTTTACTGGTTTGTGTCCATTGTTTACTACACTGCTGTACTGTTTAGTACCTACTTTACTGGTTTGCATCCATTGTTTACTACGCTGCTGTACTGTGCAGTACCTAGTTTACTGGTTTGTATCCAGTGTTTACTACGCTACTGTACTGTGCAGTACCTACTTGACTGGTTTGTGTTCATTGTTTACTACACTACTGTACTGTGCAGTACCAACTTTACTGGTTTGTGTTCATTGTTTACTACACTACTGTACTGAGCAGTACCTACTTTACTGGTTTGTGTTCATTGTTTACTACAGTACAGTACTGTGCAGTACCTAGTTTACTGGTTTGTATCTATTGTTTACTACACCACTCTACTGTACAGTACCTAGTTTACTGGTTTGTATCCATTGTTTACTACTACTACTGTACTGCGTAGTACCTAATTTACTGGTTTGTATCCATTGTTTACTACGCTACTGTACTGTACAGTACCTAGATTACTGCTTGTGTCCATTGTTTACTACTGCTACTGTACTGTGCAGTACCTACTTTACTGGTTTGTGTCTATTGTTTTCTACAAAACTGTACTGTGCAGTACCTACTTTACTGGTTTGTATCCATTGTTTACTACACTACTGTACTGTGCAGTACCTAATTTACTCGTTTGTATCCATTGCTTACTACGCTACTCTACTGTACAGCACCTAGTTTACTGGTTTGTATCCATTGTTTACTAAACTACTGTACTGTGCAGTACCTACTCTACTGGTTTGTGTTCATTGTTTACTACACTACTGTACTGTGCAGTACCAACTTTACTGGTTTGTGTCCATTGTTTACTACACTACTGTACTGTGCAGTACCTACTTCACTGGTTTGTATCCAGTCTTTACTACACTATTGTACTGTGTAGTACCTACTTTACTGGTTTGCATCCATTGTTTACTACGCTGCTGTACTGTGCAGTACCTAGTTTACTGGTTTGTATCCAGTGTTTACTACGCTACTGTACCGTGCAGTACCTACTTGACTGGTTTGTGTTCATTGTTTACTACACTACTGTACTGTGCAATACATACGTTACTGGTTTGTATCCATGGTTTACTACACTACTCTACTGTGCAGTACCTACTTTACTGGTTTGTGTCCATTGTTTACTACACTGCTGTACTGTGCAATACCTAATTTACTCGTTTGTATCCATTGTTTACTACGCTACTCTACTGTACAGTACCTAGTTTACTGGTTTGTATCCATTGTTTACTACACTACTGTACTGTGCAGTACCAACTTTACTGGTTTGTGTCCATTGTTTACTACACTACCGTACTGTGCAGTACCTACTTCACTGGTTTGTATCCAGTCTTTACTACGCTACTGTACTGTGCAGTACCTACTTGACTGGTTTGTGTTCATTGTTTACTACACTACTGTACTGTGCAGTACCAACTTTACTGGTTTGTGTTCATTGTTTACTACACTACTGTACTGAGCAGTACCTACTTTACTGGTTTGTGTTCATTGTTTACTACAGTACAGTACTGTGCAGTACCTAGTTTACTGGTTTGTATCTATTGTTTACTACACCACTCTACTGTACAGTACCTAGTTTACTGGTTTGTATCCATTGTTTACTACTACTACTGTACTGCGTAGTACCTAATTTACTGGTTTGTATCCATTGTTTACTACGCTACTGTACTGTACAGTACCTAGATTACTGCTTGTGTCCATTGTTTACTACTGCTACTGTACTGTGCAGTACCTACTTTACTGGTTTGTGTCTATTGTTTTCTACAAAACTGTACTGTGCAGTACCTACTTTACTGGTTTGTATCCATTGTTTACTACACTACTGTACTGTGCAGTACCTAATTTACTCGTTTGTATCCATTGCTTACTACGCTACTCTACTGTACAGCACCTAGTTTACTGGTTTGTATCCATTGTTTACTAAACTACTGTACTGTGCAGTACCTACTCTACTGGTTTGTGTTCATTGTTTACTACACTACTGTACTGTGCAGTACCAACTTTACTGGTTTGTGTCCATTGTTTACTACACTACTGTACTGTGCAGTACCTACTTCACTGGTTTGTATCCAGTCTTTACTACACTATTGTACTGTGTAGTACCTACTTTACTGGTTTGCATCCATTGTTTACTACGCTGCTGTACTGTGCAGTACCTAGTTTACTGGTTTGTATCCAGTGTTTACTACGCTACTGTACCGTGCAGTACCTACTTGACTGGTTTGTGTTCATTGTTTACTACACTACTGTACTGTGCAATACATACGTTACTGGTTTGTATCCATGGTTTACTACACTACTCTACTGTGCAGTACCTACTTTACTGGTTTGTGTCCATTGTTTACTACACTGCTGTACTGTGCAATACCTAATTTACTCGTTTGTATCCATTGTTTACTACGCTACTCTACTGTACAGTACCTAGTTTACTGGTTTGTATCCATTGTTTACTAAACTACTGTACTGTGCAGTACCTACTCTACTGGTTTGTGTTCATTGTTTACTACACTACTGTACTGTGCAGTACCAACTTTACTGGTTTGTGTCCATTGTTTACTACAAATCTGTACTGTGCAGTACCTACTTCACTGGTTTGTATCCAGTCTTTACTACACTATTGTACTGTGTAGTACCTACTTTACTGGTTTGCATCCATTGTTTACAACGCTGCTGTACTGTGCAGTACCTACTTTACTGGTTTGTATCCATTGTTTACTACACTACTGTACTGTGCAGTACCTACTATACTGGTTTGTATCCATTGTTTACTACACTACTGTACTGTGCAGTACCTAATTTACTCGTTTGTATCCATTGTTTACTACACTACTGTACTGTGCAGTACCAACTTTACTGGTTTGTGTCCATTGTTTACTACACTACTGTACTGTGCAGTACCTACTTCACTGGTTTGTATCCAGTCTTTACTACACTATTGTACTGTGTAGTACCTACTTTACTGGTTTGCATCCATTGTTTACTACGCTGCTGTACTGTGCAGTACCTAGTTTACTGGTTTGTATCCAGTGTTTACTACGCTACTGTACCGTGCAGTACCTACTTGACTGGTTTGTGTTGATTGTTTACTACACTACTGTACTGTGCAATACATACGTTACTGGTTTGTATCCATGGTTTACTACACTACTCTACTGTGCAGTACCTACTTTACTGGTTTGTGTCCATTGTTTACTACACTGCTGTACTGTGCAATACCTAATTTACTCGTTTGTATCCATTGTTTACTACGCTACTCTACTGTACAGTACCTAGTTTACTGGTTTGTATCCATTGTTTACTAAACTACTGTACTGTGCAGTACCTACTCTACTGGTTTGTGTTCATTGTTTACTACACTACTGTACTGTGCAGTACCAACTTTACTGGTTTGTGTCCATTGTTTACTACAAATCTGTACTGTGCAGTACCTACTTCACTGGTTTGTATCCATTGTTTACTACTACTACTGTACTGCGTAGTACCTAATTTACTGGTTTGTATCCATTGTTTACTACGCTACTGTACTGTACAGTACCTAGATTACTGCTTGTGTCCATTGTTTACTACTGCTACTGTACTGTGCAGTACCTACTTTACTGGTTTGTGTCTATTGTTTTCTACAAAACTGTACTGTGCAGTACCTACTTTACTGGTTTGTATCCATTGTTTACTACACTACTGTACTGTGCAGTACCTAATTTACTCGTTTGTATCCATTGCTTACTACGCTACTCTACTGTACAGCACCTAGTTTACTGGTTTGTATCCATTGTTTACTAAACTACTGTACTGTGCAGTACCTACTCTACTGGTTTGTGTTCATTGTTTACTACACTACTGTACTGTGCAGTACCAACTTTACTGGTTTGTGTCCATTGTTTACTACACTACTGTACTGTGCAGTACCTACTTCACTGGTTTGTATCCAGTCTTTACTACACTATTGTACTGTGTAGTACCTACTTTACTGGTTTGCATCCATTGTTTACTACGCTGCTGTACTGTGCAGTACCTAGTTTACTGGTTTGTATCCAGTGTTTACTACGCTACTGTACCGTGCAGTACCTACTTGACTGGTTTGTGTTCATTGTTTACTACACTACTGTACTGTGCAATACATACGTTACTGGTTTGTATCCATGGTTTACTACACTACTCTACTGTGCAGTACCTACTTTACTGGTTTGTGTCCATTGTTTACTACACTGCTGTACTGTGCAATACCTAATTTACTCGTTTGTATCCATTGTTTACTACGCTACTCTACTGTACAGTACCTAGTTTACTGGTTTGTATCCATTGTTTACTAAACTACTGTACTGTGCAGTACCTACTCTACTGGTTTGTGTTCATTGTTTACTACGCTGCTGTACTGTGCAGTACCTAGTTTACTGGTTTGTATCCAGTGTTTACTACGCTACTGTACCGTGCAGTACCTACTTGACTGGTTTGTGTTCATTGTTTACTACACTACTGTACTGTGCAATACATACGTTACTGGTTTGTATCCATGGTTTACTACACTACTCTACTGTGCAGTACCTACTTTACTGGTTTGTGTCCATTGTTTACTACACTGCTGTACTGTGCAATACCTAATTTGCTCGTTTGTATCCATTGTTTACTACGCTACTCTACTGTACAGTACCTAGTTTACTGGTTTGTATCCATTGTTTACTAAACTACTGTACTGTGCAGTACCTACTCTACTGGTTTGTGTTCATTGTTTACTACACTACTGTACTGTGCAGTACCAACTTTACTGGTTTGTGTCCATTGTTTACTACAAATCTGTACTGTGCAGTACCTACTTCACTGGTTTGTATCCAGTCTTTACTACACTATTGTACTGTGTAGTACCTACTTTACTGGTTTGCATCCATTGTTTACAACGCTGCTGTACTGTGCAGTACCTACTTTACTGGTTTGTATCCATTGTTTACTACACTACTGTACTGTGCAGTACCTACTATACTGGTTTGTATCCATTGTTTACTACACTACTGTACTGTGCAGTACCTAATTTACTCGTTTGTATCCATTGTTTACTACGCTACTCTACTGTACAGTACCTAGTTTACTGGTTTGTATCCATTGTTTACTAAACTACTGTACTGTGCAGTACCTACTCTACTGGTTTTCTGTTCATTGTTTACTACACTACTGTACTGTGCAGTACCAACTTTACTGGTTTGTGTCCATTGTTTACTACACTACTGTACTGTGCAGTACCTACTTCACTGGTTTGTATCCAGTATTTACTACAGTATTGTGCTGTTTAGTACCTACTTTACTGGTTTGCATCCATTTTTTACTACGCTGCTGTACTGTGCAGTACCTAGTTTACTGGTTTGTATCCAGTGTTTACTACGCTACTGTACTGTGCAGTACCTACTTGACTGGTTTGTGTTCATTGTTTACTACACTACTGTACTGTGCAGTACCAACTTTACTGGTTTGTGTTCATTGTTTACTACACTACTGTACTGAGCAATACCTACTTTACTGGTTTGTGTTCATTGTTTACTACAGTACTGTACTGTGCAGTACCTAGTTTACTGGTTTGTATCTATTGTTTACTACACCACTCTACTGTACAGTACCTAGTTTACTGGTTTGTATCGTTTGTTTACTACTACTACTGTACTGCGTAGTACCTAATTTACTGGTTTGTATCCATTGTTTACTACGCTACTGTACTGTACAGTACCTAGATTACTGCTTGTGTCCATTGTTTACTACTGCTACTGTACTGTGCAGTACCTACTTTACTGGTTTGTGTCTATTGTTTTCTACAAAACTGTACTGTGCAGTACCTACTTTACTGGTTTGTATCCATTGTTTACTACACTACTGTACTGTGCAGTACCTAATTTACTCGTTTGTATCCATTGCTTACTACGCTACTCTACTGTACAGCACCTAGTTTACTGGTTTGTATCCATTGTTTACTAAACTACTGTACTGTGCAGTACCTACTCTACTGGTTTGTGTCCATTGTTTACTACACTACTGTACTGTGCAGTACCTACTTCACTGGTTTGTATCCAGTCTTTACTACACTATTGTACTGTGTAGTACCTACTTTACTGGTTTGCATCCATTGTTTACTACGCTGCTGTACTGTGCAGTACCTAGTTTACTGGTTTGTATCCAGTGTTTACTACGCTACTGTACTGTGCAGTACCTACTTGACTGGTTTGTGTTCATTGTTTACTACACTACTGTACTGTGCAATACATACGTTACTGGTTTGTATCCATGGTTTACTACACTACTCTACTGTGCAGTACCTACTTTACTGGTTTGTGTCCATTGTTTACTACACTGCTGTACTGTGCAATACCTAATTTACTCGTTTGTATCCATTGTTTACTACGCTACTCTACTGTACAGTACCTAGTTTACTGGTTTGTATCCATTGTTTACTAAACTACTGTACTGTGCAGTACCTACTCTACTGGTTTGTGTTCATTGTTTACTACACTACTGTACTGTGCAGAACCAACTTTACTGGTTTGTGTCCATTGTTTACTACAAATCTGTACTGTGCAGTACCTACTTCACTGGTTTGTATCCAGTCTTTACTAAACTATTGTACTGTGTAGTACCTACTTTACTGGTTTGCATCCATTGTTTACAACGCTGCTGTACTGTGCAGTACCTAGTTTACTGGTTTGTATCCAGTGTTTACTACGCTACTGTACTGTGCAGTACCTACTTGACTGGTTTGTGTTCATTGTTTACTTCACTACTGTACTGTGCAGTACCAACTTTACTGGTTTGTGTTCATTGTTTACTACACTACTGTACTGAGCAGTACCTACTTTACTTTTTAGTATCCAGTGTTTACTACACTACTGTACTGTGCAGTACCTACTTTACTGGTTTGTGTCCATTGTTTACTACACTACTGTACTGTGCAGTACCTACTTTACTGGTTTGTATCCATTGTTTACTACACTACTGTACTGTGCAGTACCTAATTTACTCGTTTGTTTCCATTGTTTACTACGCTACTCTACTGTACAGTACCTAGTTTACTGGTTTGTATCCATTGTTTACTAAACTACTGTACTGTGCAGTACCTACTCTACTGGTTTGTGTTCATTGTTTACTACACTACTGTACTGTGCAGTACCTACTTTACTGGTTTGTGTCCATTGTTTACTACACTACTGTACTGTGCAGTACCTACTTTACTGGTTTGTGTCCATTGTTTACTACACTACTGTATTGTGCAGTACCTACTTTACTGGTTTGTATCCATTGTTTACTACACTACTCTACTGTACAGTACCTACTTTACTGGTTTGTATCCAATGTTTACTACACTACTGTACTGTGCAGTACCTACTTTACTGGTTTGTGTCCATTGTTTACTACACTACTGTACTGTACAATACCTACTTTACTGGTTTGTATCCAGTGTTTACTACACTACTGTACTGTGCAGAACCTACTTTACTGGTTTTTGTCCATTGTTTACTACACTACTGTACTGTGCAGTACCTACTTTACTGGTTCGTATCCATTGTTTACTACACTACTGTACTGTGCAGTACCTACTTTACTGGTTTGTATCCATTGTTTACTACACTACTGTACTGTGCAATACCTAATTTACTCGTTTGTATCCATTGTTTACTACGCTACTCTACTGTACAGTACCTAGTTTACTGGTTTGTATCCATTGTTTACTAAACTACTGTACTGTGCAGTACCTACTCTACTGGTTTGTGTTCATTGTTTACTACACTACTGTACTGTGCAGTACCTAATTCACTGGTTTTTATCCAGTCTTTACTACACTATTGTACTGTGTAGTACCTACTTTACTGGTTTGCATCCATTGTTTACTACGCTGCTCTACTTTGCAGTACCTAGTTTACTGGTTTGTATCCAGTGTTTACTACGCTACTGTACTGTGCAGTACCTACTTGACTGGTTTGTGTTCATTGTTTACTACACTACTGTACTGTGCAGTACCAACTTTACTGGTTTGTGTTCATTGTTTACTACACTACTGTACTGAGCAGTACCTACTCTACTGGTTTTAGTATCCAGTGTTTAATACACTACTGTACTGTGCAGTACCTACTTTACTGGTTTGTGTCCATTGTTTACTACACTGCTGTACTGTGCAGTACCTACTTGACTGGTTTGTGTTCATTGTTTACTACAGTACTGTACTGTGCAGTACCTAGTTTACTGGTTTGTATCTATTGTTTACTACACCACTCTACTGTACAGTACCTAGTTTACTGGTTTGTATCCATTGTTTACTACTACTACTGTACTGCGTAGTACCTAATTTACTGGTTTGTATCCATTGTTTACTACGCTACTGTACTGTACAGTACCTATATTACTGCTTGTGTCCATTGTTTACTACTGCTACTGTACTGTGCAGTACCTACTTTACTGGTTTGTGTCTATTGTTTTCTACAAAACTGTACTGTGCAGTACCTACTTTACTGGTTAGTATCCATTGTTTACAACACTGCTGTACTGTGCAGTACCTAGTTTACTGGTTTGTATCTATTGTTTACTACACTACTGTACTGTACAGTACCTAGTTTACTGGTTTGTATGCATTGTTTACTACACTACTGTACTGTGCAGAACCTACTGTACTGGTTTTTGTCCATTGTTTACTACACTACTGTACTGTGCAGTACCTACTTCACTGGTTTGTATCCAGTCTTTACTACACTATTGTACTGTGTAGTACCTACTTTACTGGTTTGCATCCATTGTTTACAACGCTGCTGTACTGTGCAGTACCTACTTTACTGGTTTGTATCCATTGTTTACTACACTACTGTACTGTGCAGTACCTACTATACTGGTTTGTATCCATTGTTTACTACACTACTGTACTGTGCAGTACCTAATTTACTCGTTTGTATCCATTGTTTACTACGCTACTCTACTGTACAGTACCTAGTTTACTGGTTTGTATCCATTGTTTACTAAACTACTGTACTGTGCAGTACCTACTCTACTGGTTTTCTGTTCATTGTTTTCTACAAAACTGTACTGTGCAGTACCAACTTTACTGGTTTGTGTCCATTGTTTACTACACTACTGTACTGTGCAGTACCTACTTCACTGGTTTGTATCCAGTATTTACTACAGTATTGTGCTGTTTAGTACCTACTTTACTGGTTTGCATCCATTGTTTACTACGCTGCTGTACTGTGCAGTACCTAGTTTACTGGTTTGTATCCAGTGTTTACTACGCTACTGTACTGTGCAGTACCTACTTGACTGGTTTGTGTTCATTGTTTACTACACTACTGTACTGTGCAGTACCAACTTTACTGGTTTGTGTTCATTGTTTACTACACTACTGTACTGAGCAGTACCTACTTTACTGGTTTGTGTTCATTGTTTACTACAGTACTGTACTGTGCAGTACCTAGTTTACTGGTTTGTATCTATTGTTTACTACACCACTCTACTGTACAGTACCTAGTTTACTGGTTTGTATCGTTTGTTTACTACTACTACTGTACTGCGTAGTACCTAATTTACTGGTTTGTATCCATTGTTTACTACGCTACTGTACTGTACAGTACCTAGATTACTGCTTGTGTCCATTGTTTACTACTGCTACTGTACTGTGCAGTACCTACTTTACTGGTTTGTGTCTATTGTTTTCTACAAAACTGTACTGTGCAGTACCTACTTTACTGGTTTGTATCCATTGTTTACTACACTACTGTACTGTGCAGTACCTAATTTACTCGTTTGTATCCATTGCTTACTACGCTACTCTACTGTACAGCACCTAGTTTACTGGTTTGTATCCATTGTTTACTAAACTACTGTACTGTGCAGTACCTACTCTACTGGTTTGTGTTCATTGTTTACTACACTACTGTACTGTGCAGTACCAACTTTACTGGTTTGTGTCCATTGTTTACTACACTACTGTACTGTGCAGTACCTACTTCACTGGTTTGTATCCAGTCTTTACTACACTATTGTACTGTGTAGTACCTACTTTACTGGTTTGCATCCATTGTTTACAACGCTGCTGTACTGTGCAGTACCTAGTTTACTGGTTTGTATCCAGTGTTTACTACGCTACTGTACTGTGCAGTACCTACTTGAATGGTTTGTGTTCATTGTTTACTACACTACTGTACTGTGCAGTACCAACTTTACTGGTTTGTGTTCATTGTTTACTACACTACTGTACTGAGCAGTACCTACTTTACTTTTTAGTATCCAGTGTTTACTACACTACTGTACTGTGCAGTACCTACTTTACTGGTTTGTGTCCATTGTTTACTACACTACTGTACTGTGCAGTACCTACTTTACTGGTTTGTATCCATTGTTTACTACACTACTGTACTGTGCAGTACCTAATTTACTCGTTTGTTTCCATTGTTTACTACGCTACTCTACTGTACAGTACCTAGTTTACTGGTTTGTATCCATTGTTTACTAAACTACTGTACTGTGCAGTACCTACTCTACTGGTTTGTGTTCATTGTTTACTACACTACTGTACTGTGCAGTACCTACTTTACTGGTTTGTGTCCATTGTTTACTACACTACTGTACTGTGCAGTACCTACTTTACTGGTTTGTGTCCATTGTTTACTACACTACTGTATTGTGCAGTACCTACTTTACTGGTTTGTATCCATTGTTTACTACACTACTCTACTGTACAGTACCTACTTTACTGGTTTGTATCCAATGTTTACTACACTACTGTACTGTGCAGTACCTACTTTACTGGTTTGTGTCCATTGTTTACTACACTACTGTACTGTACAATACCTACTTTACTGGTTTGTATCCAGTGTTTACTACACTACTGTACTGTGCAGAACCTACTGTACTGGTTTTTGTCCATTGTTTACTACACTACTGTACTGTGCAGTACCTACTTTACTGGTTCGTATCCATTGTTTACTACACTACTGTACTGTGCAGTACCTACTTTACTGGTTTGTATCCATTGTTTACTACACTGCTGTACTGTGCAATACCTAATTTACTCGTTTGTATCCATTGTTTACTACGCTACTCTACTGTACAGTACCTAGTTTACTGGTTTGTATCCATTGTTTACTAAACTACTGTACTGTGCAGTACCTACTCTACTGGTTTGTGTTCATTGTTTACTACACTACTGTACTGTGCAGTACCAACTTTACTGGTTTGTGTCCATTGTTTACTACACTACTGTACTGTGCAGTACCTACTTCACTGGTTTGTATCCAGTCTTTACTACACTATTGTACTGTGTAGTACCTACTTTACTGGTTTGCATCCATTGTTTACAACGCTGCTGTACTGTGCAGTACCTACTTTACTGGTTTGTATCCATTGTTTACTACACTACTGTACTGTGCAGTACCTACTATACTGGTTTGTATCCATTGTTTACTACACTACTGTACTGTGCAGTACCTAATTTACTCGTTTGTATCCATTGTTTACTACGCTACTCTACTGTACAGTACCTAGTTTACTGGTTTGTATCCATTGTTTACTAAACTACTGTACTGTGCAGTACCTACTCTACTGGTTTTCTGTTCATTGTTTACTACACTACTGTACTGTGCAGTACCAACTTTACTGGTTTGTGTCCATTGTTTACTACACTACTGTACTGTGCAGTACCTACTTCACTGGTTTGTATCCAGTATTTACTACAGTATTGTGCTGTTTAGTACCTACTTTACTGGTTTGCATCCATTGTTTACTACGCTGCTGTACTGTGCAGTACCTAGTTTACTGGTTTGTATCCAGTGTTTACTACGCTACTGTACTGTGCAGTACCTACTTGACTGGTTTGTGTTCATTGTTTACTACACTACTGTACTGTGCAGTACCAACTTTACTGGTTTGTGTTCATTGTTTACTACACTACTGTACTGAGCAGTACCCTACTTTACTGGTTTGTGTTCATTGTTTACTACAGTACTGTACTGTGCAGTACCTAGTTTACTGGTTTGTATCTATTGTTTACTACACCACTCTACTGTACAGTACCTAGTTTACTGGTTTGTATCGTTTGTTTACTACTACTACTGTACTGCGTAGTACCTAATTTACTGGTTTGTATCCATTGTTTACTACGCTACTGTACTGTACAGTACCTAGATTACTGCTTGTGTCCATTGTTTACTACTGCTACTGTACTGTGCAGTACCTACTTTACTGGTTTGTGTCTATTGTTTTCTACAAAACTGTACTGTGCAGTACCTACTTTACTGGTTTGTATCCATTGTTTACTACACTACTGTACTGTGCAGTACCTAATTTACTCGTTTGTATCCATTGCTTACTACGCTACTCTACTGTACAGCACCTAGTTTACTGGTTTGTATCCATTGTTTACTAAACTACTGTACTGTGCAGTACCTACTCTACTGGTTTGTATTCATTGTTTACTACACTACTGTACTGTGCAGTACCAACTTTACTGGTTTGTGTCCATTGTTTACTACACTACTGTACTGTGCAGTACCTACTTCACTGGTTTGTATCCAGTCTTTACTACACTATTGTACTGTGTAGTACCTACTTTACTGGTTTGCATCCATTGTTTACAACGCTGCTGTACTGTGCAGTACCTAGTTTACTGGTTTGTATCCAGTGTTTACTACGCTACTGTACTGTGCAGTACCTACTTGACTGGTTTGTGTTCATTGTTTACTACACTACTGTACTGTGCAGTACCAACTTTACTGGTTTGTGTTCATTGTTTACTACACTACTGTACTGAGCAGTACCTACTTTACTTTTTAGTATCCAGTGTTTACTACACTACTGTACTGTGCAGTACCTACTTTACTGGTTTGTGTCCATTGTTTACTACACTACTGTACTGTGCAGTACCTACTTTACTGGTTTGTATCCATTGTTTACTACACTACTGTACTGTGCAGTACCTAATTTACTCGTTTGTTTCCATTGTTTACTACGCTACTCTACTGTACAGTACCTAGTTTACTGGTTTGTATCCATTGTTTACTAAACTACTGTACTGTGCAGTACCTACTCTACTGGTTTGTGTTCATTGTTTACTACACTACTGTACTGTACAATACCTACTTTACTGGTTTGTATCCAGTGTTTACTACACTACTGTACTGTGCAGAACCTACTGTACTGGTTTTTGTCCATTGTTTACTAGACTACTGTACTGTGCAGTACCTACTTTACTGGTTCGTATCCATTGTTTACTACACTACTGTACTGTGCAGTACCAACTTTACTGGTTTGTATCCATTGTTTACTACACTACTGTACTGTGCAATACCGAATTTACTCGTTTGTATCCATTGTTTACTACGCTACTCTACTGTACAGTACCTAGTTTACTGGTTTGTATCCATTGTTTACTAAACTACTGTACTGTGCAGTACCTACTCTACTGGTTTGTGTTCATTGTTTACTACACTACTTTACTGTGCAGTACCAACTTTACTGGTTTGTGTCCATTGTTTACTACACTACTGTACTGTGCAGTACCTAATTCACTGGTTTGTATCCAGTCTTTACTACACTATTGTACTGTGTAGTACCTACTTTACTGGTTTGCATCCATTGTTTACTACGCTGCTGTACTGTGCAGTACCTAGTTTACTGGTTTGTATCCAGTGTTTACTACGCTACTGTACTGTGCAGTACCTACTTGACTGGTTTGTGTTCATTGTTTACTACACTACTGTACTGTGCAGTACCAACTTTACTGGTTTGTGTTCATTGTTTACTACACTACTGTACTGTGCAGTACCTACTTTACTTTTTAGTATCCAGTGTTTACTACACTACTGTACTGTGCAGTACCTACTTTACTGGTTTGTGTCCATTGTTTACTACACTGCTGTACTGTGCAGTACCTACTTTACTGGTTTGTGTTCATTGTTTACTACAGTACTGTACTGTGCAGTACCTAGTTTACTGGTTTGTATCCAGTCTTTACTACACTATTGTACTGTGTAGTACCTACTTTACTGGTTTGCATCCATTGTTTACTACGCTGCTGTACTGTGCAGTACCTAGTTTACTGGTTTGTATCCAGTGTTTACTACGCTACTGTACTGTGCAGTACCTACTTGACTGGTTTGTGTTCATTGTTTACTACACTACTGTACTGTGCAGTACCAACTTTACTGGTTTGTGTTCATTGTTTACTACACTACTGTACTGAGCAGTACCTACTTTACTTTTTAGTATCCAGTGTTTACTACACTACTGTACTGTGCAGTACCTACTTTACTGGTTTGTGTCCATTGTTTACTACACTGCTGTACTGTGCAGTACCTACTTTACTGGTTTGTGTTCATTGTTTACTACAGTACTGTACTGTGCAGTACCTAGTTTACTGGTTTGTATCTATTGTTTACTACACCACTCTACTGTACAGTACCTAGTTTACTGGTTTGTATCCATTGTTTGCTACTACTACTGTACTGCGTAGTACCTAATTTACTGGTTTGTATCCATTGTTTACTACGCTACTGTACTGTACAGTACCTAGATTACTGCTTGTGTCCATTGTTTACTACTGATACTGTACTGTGCAGTACCTACTTTACTGGTTTGTGTCTATTGTTTTCTACAAAACTGTACTGTGCAGTACCTACTTTACTGGTTAGTATCCATTGTTTACAACACTGCTGTACTGTGCAGTACCTAGTTTACTGGTTTGTATCTATTGTTTACTACACTACTGTACTGTACAGTACCTAGTTTACTGGTTTGTATGCATTGTTTACTACTGTACTGTGCAGTACCTACTTTACTGGTTTGTATCCATTGTTTACCACTACTACTGTACTGCGAAGTTCCTAGTTTACTGGTTTGCATCCATTGTTTACTACACTACTGTACTGTACAGTACCTACTTTACTGGTTTGTGTCCATTGTTTACTACACTACTGTACTGTGCAGTACCTACTTTACTGGTTTGTGTCCATTGTCTACTACACTACTCTACTGTACAATACCTACTTTACTGGTTTGTATCCAGTGTTTACTACACTACTGTACTGTGCAGTACCTACTTTACTGGTTTTTGTCCATTGTTTACTACACTACTGTACTGTGCAGTACCTACTTTACTGGTTTGTGTCCATTGTTTACTACACTACTGTAATGTGCAGTACCTACTTTACTGGTTTGTATCCATTGTTTACTACACTACTGTACTGTGCAGTACCTACTTTACTGGTTTGTATCCATTGTTTACTACACTACTGTACTGTGCAGTACCTAATTTACTGGTTTGTATCCATTGTTTACTACGCTACTCTACTGTACAGTACCTAGTTTACTGGTTTGTATCCATTGTTTACTAAACTACTGTACTGTGCAGTACCTACTCTACTGGTTTGTGTTCATTGTTTACTACACTACTGTACTGTGCAGTACCAACTTTACTGGTTTGTGTCCATTGTTTACTACACTACTGTACTGTGCAGTACCTACTTCACTGGTTTGTATCCAGTATTTACTACAGTATTGTGCTGTTTAGTACCTACTTTACTGGTTTGCATCCATTGTTTACTACGCTGCTGTACTGTGCAGTACCTAGTTTACTGGTTTGTATCCAGTGTTTACTACACTACTGTACTGTGCAGTACCTACTTTACTGGTTTGTGTCCATTGTTTACTACACTGCTGTACTGTGCAATACCTAATTTACTCGTTTGTATCCATTGTTTACTACGCTACTCTACTGTACAGTACCTAGTTTACTGGTTTGTATCCATTGTTTACTAAACTACTGTACTGTGCAGTACCTACTCTACTGGTTTGTGTTCATTGTTTACTACACTACTGTACTGTGCAGTACCAACTTTACTGGTTTGTGTCCATTGTTTACTACACTACTGTACTGTGCAGTACCTACTTCACTGGTTTGTATCCAGTCTTTACTACACTATTGTACTGTGTAGTACCTACTTTACTGGTTTGCATCCATTGTTTACAACGCTGCTGTACTGTGCAGTACCTACTTTACTGGTTTGTATCCATTGTTTACTACACTACTGTACTGTGCAGTACCTACTATACTGGTTTGTATCCATTGTTTACTACACTACTGTACTGTGCAGTACCTAATTTACTCGTTTGTATCCATTGTTTACTACGCTACTCTACTGTACAGTACCTAGTTTACTGGTTTGTATCCATTGTTTACTAAACTACTGTACTGTGCAGTACCTACTCTACTGGTTTTCTGTTCATTGTTTACTACACTACTGTACTGTGCAGTACCAACTTTACTGGTTTGTGTCCATTGTTTACTACACTACTGTACTGTGCAGTACCTACTTCACTGGTTTGTATCCAGTATTTACTACAGTATTGTGCTGTTTAGTACCTACTTTACTGGTTTGCATCCATTGTTTACTACGCTGCTGTACTGTGCAGTACCTAGTTTACTGGTTTGTATCCAGTGTTTACTACGCTACTGTACTGTGCAGTACCTACTTGACTGGTTTGTGTTCATTGTTTACTACACTACTGTACTGTGCAGTACCAACTTTACTGGTTTGTGTTCATTGTTTACTACACTACTGTACTGAGCAGTACCTACTTTACTGGTTTGTGTTCATTGTTTACTACAGTACTGTACTGTGCAGTACCTAGTTTACTGGTTTGTATCTATTGTTTACTACACCACTCTACTGTACAGTACCTAGTTTACTGGTTTGTATCGTTTGTTTACTACTACTACTGTACTGCGTAGTACCTAATTTACTGGTTTGTATCCATTGTTTACTACGCTACTGTACTGTACAGTACCTAGATTACTGCTTGTGTCCATTGTTTACTACTGCTACTGTACTGTGCAGTACCTACTTTACTGGTTTGTGTCTATTGTTTTCTACAAAACTGTACTGTGCAGTACCTACTTTACTGGTTTGTATCCATTGTTTACTACACTACTGTACTGTGCAGTACCTAATTTACTCGTTTGTATCCATTGCTTACTACGCTACTCTACTGTACAGCACCTAGTTTACTGGTTTGTATCCATTGTTTACTAAACTACTGTACTGTGCAGTACCTACTCTACTGGTTTGTGTTCATTGTTTACTACACTACTGTACTGTGCAGTACCAACTTTACTGGTTTGTGTCCATTGTTTACTACACTACTGTACTGTGCAGTACCTACTTCACTGGTTTGTATCCAGTCTTTACTACACTATTGTACTGTGTAGTACCTACTTTACTGGTTTGCATCCATTGTTTACAACGCTGCTGTACTGTGCAGTACCTAGTTTACTGGTTTGTATCCAGTGTTTACTACGCTACTGTACTGTGCAGTACCTACTTGACTGGTTTGTGTTCATTGTTTACTACACTACTGTACTGTGCAGTACCAACTTTACTGGTTTGTGTTCATTGTTTACTACACTACTGTACTGAGCAGTACCTACTTTACTTTTTAGTATCCAGTGTTTACTACACTACTGTACTGTGCAGTACCTACTTTACTGGTTTGTGTCCATTGTTTACTACACTACTGTACTGTGCAGTACCTACTTTACTGGTTTGTATCCATTGTTTACTACACTACTGTACTGTGCAGTACCTAATTTACTCGTTTGTTTCCATTGTTTACTACGCTACTCTACTGTACAGTACCTATTTTACTGGTTTGTATCCATTGTTTACTAAACCACTGTACTGTGCAGTACCTACTCTACTGGTTTGTGTTCATTGTTTACTACACTACTGTACTGTGCAGTACCTACTTTACTGGTTTGTGTCCATTGTTTACTACACTACTGTACTGTGCAGTACCTACTTTACTGGTTTGTGTCCATTGTTTACTACACTACTGTATTGTGCAGTACCTACTTTACTGGTTTGTATCCATTGTTTACTACACTACTCTACTGTACAGTACCTACTTTACTGGTTTGTATCCAATGTTTACTACACTACTGTACTGTGCAGTACCTACTTTACTGGTTTGTGTCCATTGTTTACTACACTACTGTACTGTACAATACCTACTTTACTGGTTTGTATCCAGTGTTTACTACACTACTGTACTGTGCAGAACCTACTGTACTGGTTTTTGTCCATTGTTTACTACACTACTGTACTGTGCAGTACCTACTTTACTGGTTCGTATCCATTGTTTACTACACTACTGTACTGTGCAGTACCTACTTTACTGGTTTGTATCCATTGTTTACTACACTACTGTACTGTGCAATACCTAATTTACTCGTTTGTATCCATTGTTTACTACGCTACTCTACTGTACAGTACCTAGTTTACTGGTTTGTATCCATTGTTTACTAAACTACTGTACTGTGCAGTACCTACTCTACTGGTTTGTGTTCATTGTTTACTACACTACTGTACTGTGCAGTACCAACTTTACTGGTTTGTGTCCATTGTTTACTACACTACTGTACTGTGCAGTACCTAATTCACTGGTTTGTATCCAGTCTTTACTACACTATTGTACTGTGTAGTACCTACTTTACTGGTTTGCATCCATTGTTTACTACGCTGCTGTACTGTGCAGTACCTAGTTTACTGGTTTGTATCCAGTGTTTACTACGCTACTGTACTGTGCAGTACCTACTTGACTGGTTTGTGTTCATTGTTTACTACACTACTGTACTGTACAGTACCTAGATTACTGCTTGTGTCCATTGTTTACTACTGATACTGTACTGTGCAGTACCTACTTTACTGGTTTGTGTCTATTGTTTTCTACAAAACTGTACTGTGCAGTACCTACTTTACTGGTTAGTATCCATTGTTTACAACACTGCTGTACTGTGCAGTACCTAGTTTACTGGTTTGTATCTATTGTTTACTACACTACTGTACTGTACAGTACCTAGTTTACTGGTTTGTATGCATTGTTTACTACTGTACTGTGCAGTACCTACTTTACTGGTTTGTATCCATTGTTTACCACTACTACTGTACTGCGAAGTTCCTAGTTTACTGGTTTGCATCCATTGTTTACTACACTACTGTACTGTACAGTACCTACTTTACTGGTTTGTGTCCATTGTTTACTACACTACTGTACTGTGCAGTACCTACTTTACTGGTTTGTGTCCATTGTCTACTACACTACTCTACTGTACAATACCTACTTTACTGGTTTGTATCCAGTGTTTACTACACTACTGTACTGTGCAGTACCTACTTTACTGGTTTTTGTCCATTGTTTACTACACTACTGTACTGTGCAGTACCTACTTTACTGGTTTGTGTCCATTGTTTACTACACTACTGTAATGTGCAGTACCTACTTTACTGGTTTGTATCCATTGTTTACTACACTACTGTACTGTGCAGTACCTACTTTACTGGTTTGTATCCATTGTTTACTACACTACTGTACTGTGCAGTACCTAATTTACTGGTTTGTATCCATTGTTTACTACGCTACTCTACTGTACAGTACCTAGTTTACTGGTTTGTATCCATTGTTTACTGAACTACTGTACTGTGCAGTACCTACTCTACTGGTTTTCTGTCCATTGTTTACTACACTACTGTACTGTGCAGTACCAACTTTACTGGTTTGTGTCCATTGTTTACTACACTACTGTACTGTGCAGTACCTACTTTACTGGATTGTGTCCATTGTTTACTACACTACTGTACTGTGCAGTACCTACTTTACTGGTTTGTGTCCATTGTTTACTACACTACTGTACTGTGCAGTACCTACTTTACTGGTTTGTGTCCATTGTTTACTACACCACTGTATTGTGCAGTTCCTACTTTACTGGTTTGTATCCATTGTTTACTACACTACTCTACTGTACAGTACCTTCTTTACTGGTTTGTATCCACTGTTTACTACACTACTGTACTGTGCAGTACCTACTTTACTGATTTGTGTCCATTGTTTACTACACTACTGTACTGTGCAGTACCTACTTTACTGGTTTGTGTCCATTGTCTACTACACTACTCTACTGTACAATACCTACTTTACTGGTTTGTATCCATTGTTTACTACACTACTGTACAGTGCAATCCCTAATTTACTCGTTTGTATCCATTGTTTACTACGCTACTCTACTGTACAGTACCTAGTTTACTGGTTTGTATCCATTGTTTACTAAACTACTGTACTGTGCAGTACCTACTCTACTGGTTTGTGTTCATTGTTTACTACACTACTGTACTGTGCAGTACCAACTTTACTGGTTTGTGTCCATTGTTTACTACACTACTGTACTGTGCAGTACCTACTTCACTGGTTTGTATCCAGTGTTTACTACACTATTGTACTGTGTAGTACCTACTTTACTGGTTTGCATCCATTGTTTACTACGCTGCTGTACTGTGCAGTACCTAGTTTACTGGTTTGTATCCAGTGTTTACTACGCTACTGTACTGTGCAGTACCTACTTGACTGGTTTGTGTTCATTGTTTACTACACTACTGTACTGTGCAGTACCAACTTTACTGGTTTGTGTTCATTGTTTACTACACTACTGTACTGAGCAGTACCTACTTTACTTTTTAGTATCCAGTGTTTACTACACTACTGTACTGTGCAGTACCTACTTTACTGGTTTGTGTCCATTGTTTACTACACTACTGTACTGTGCAGTACCTACTTTACTGGTTTGTATCCATTGTTTACTACACTACTGTACTGTGCAGTAACTACTACACTGGTTTGTATCCATTGTTTACTACACTACTGTAATGTGCAGTACCTAATTTACTCGTTTGTATCCATTGTTTACTACGCTACTCTACTGTACAGTACCTAGTTTACTTGTTTGTATCCATTGTTTACTAAACTACTGTACTGTGCAGTACCTACTCTACTGGTTTTCTGTTCATTGTTTACTACACTACTGTACTGTGCAGTACCAACTTTACTGGTTTGTGTCCATTGTTTACTACACTACTGTACTGTGCAGTACCTACTTCACTGGTTTGTATCCAGTATTTACTACAGTATTGTGCTGTTTAGTACCTACTTTACTGGTTTGCATCCATTGTTTACTACGCTGCTGTACTGTGCAGTACCTAGTTTACTGGTTTGTATCCAGTGTTTACTACGCTACTGTACTGTGCAGTACCTACTTGACTGGTTTGTGTTCATTGTTTACTACACTACTGTACTGTGCAGTACCAACTTTACTGGTTTGTGTTCATTGTTTACTACACTACTGTACTGAGCAGTACCTACTTTACTGGTTTGTGTTCATTGTTTACTACACTACTGTACTGTGCAATACCTAATTTACTCGTTTGTATCCATTGTTTACTACGCTACTCTACTGTACAGTACCTAGTTTACTGGTTTGTATCCATTGTTTACTAAACTACTGTACTGTGCAGTACCTACTCTACTGGTTTGTGTTCATTGTTTACTACGCTACTGTACTGTGCAGTACCAACTTTAATGGTTTGTGTCCATTGTTTACTACACTACTGTACTGTGCAGTACCTACTTCACTGGTTTGTATCCAGTCTTTACTACACTATTGTACTGTGTAGTACCTACTTTACTGGTTTGCATCCATTGTTTACTACGCTGCTGTACTGTGCAGTACCTAGTTTACTGGTTTGTATCCAGTGTTTACTACGCTACTGTACTGTGCAGTACCTACTTGACTGGTTTGTGTTCATTGTTTACTACACTACTGTACTGTGCAGTACCAACTTTGCTGGTTTGTGTTCATTGTTTACTACACTACTGTACTGAGCAGTACCTACTTTACTTTTTAGTATCCAGTGTTTACTACACTACTGTACTGTGCAGTACCTACTTTACTGGTTTGTGTCCATTGTTTACTACACTACTGTACTGTGCAGTACCTACTTTACTGGTTTGTATCCATTGTTTACTACACTACTGTACTGTGCAGTACCTACTATACTGGTTTGTATCCATTGTTTACTACACTACTGTACTGTGCAGTACCTAATTTACTCGTTTGTATCCATTGTTTACTACGCTACTCTACTGTACAGTACCTAGTTTACTGGTTTGTATCCATTGTTTACTAAACTACTGTACTGTGCAGTACCTACTCTACTGGTTTTCTGTTCATTGTTTACTACACTACTGTACTGTGCAGTACCAACTTTACTGGTTTGTGTCCATTGTTTACTACACTACTGTACTGTGCAGAACCTACTTCACTGGTTTGTATCCAGTATTTACTACAGTATTGTGCTGTTTAGTACCTACTTTACTGGTTTGCATCCATTGTTTACTACGCTGCTGTACTGTGCAGTACCTAGTTTACTGGTTTGTATCCAGTGTTTACTACGCTACTGTACTGTGCAGTACCTACTTGACTGGTTTGTGTTCATTGTTTACTACACTACTGTACTGTGCAGTACCAACTTTACTGGTTTGTGTTCATTGTTTACTACACTACTGTACTGAGCAGTACCTACTCTACTTTTTAGTATCCAGTGTTTAATACACTACTGTACTGTGCAGTACCTACTTTACTGGTTTGTGTCCATTGTTTACTACACTGCTGTACTGTGCAGTACCTACTTTACTGGTTTGTGTTCATTGTTTACTACAGTACTGTACTGTGCAGTACCTAGTTTACTGGTTTGTATCTATTGTTTACTACACCACTCTACTGTACAGTACCTAGTTTACTGGTTTGTATCCATTGTTTACTACTACTACTGTACTGCGTAGTACCTAATTTACTGGTTTGTATCCATTGTTTACTACGCTACTGTACTGTACAGTACCTATATTACTGCTTGTGTCCATTGTTTACTACTGCTACTGTACTGTGCAGTACCTACTTTACTGGTTTGTGTCTATTGTTTTCTACAAAACTGTACTGTGCAGTACCTACTTTACTGGTTAGTATCCATTGTTTACAACACTGCTGTACTGTGCAGTACCTAGTTTACTGGTTTGTACCTATTGTTTACTACACTACTGTACTGTACAGTACCTAGTTTACTGGTTTGTATGCATTGTTTACTACACTACTGTACTGTGCAGAACCTACTGTACTGGTTTTTGTCCATTGTTTACTACACTACTGTACTGTGCAGTACCTACTTCACTGGTTTGTATCCAGTCTTTACTACACTATTGTACTGTGTAGTACCTACTTTACTGGTTTGCATCCATTGTTTACAACGCTGCTGTACTGTGCAGTACCTACTTTACTGGTTTGTATCCATTGTTTACTACACTACTGTACTGTGCAGTACCTACTATACTGGTTTGTATCCATTGTTTACTACACTACTGTACTGTGCAGTACCTAATTTACTCGTTTGTATCCATTGTTTACTACGCTACTCTACTGTACAGTATTTAGTTTACTGGTTTGTATCCATTGTTTACTAAACTACTGTACTGTGCAGTACCTACTCTACTGGTTTTCTGTTCATTGTTTACTACACTACTGTACTGTGCAGTACCAACTTTACTGGTTTGTGTCCATTGTTTACTACACTACTGTACTGTGCAGTACCTACTTCACTGGTTTGTATCCAGTATTTACTACAGTATTGTGCTGTTTAGTACCTACTTTACTGGTTTGCATCCATTGTTTACTACGCTGCTGTACTGTGCAGTACCTAGTTTACTGGTTTGTATCCAGTGTTTACTACACTACTGTACTGTGCAGTACCTACTTTACTGGTTTGTGTCCATTGTTTACTACACTGCTGTACTGTGCAATACCTAATTTACTCGTTTGTATCCATTGTTTACTACGCTACTCTACTGTACAGTACCTAGTTTACTGGTTTGTATCCATTGTTTACTAAACTACTGTACTGTGCAGTACCTACTCTACTGGTTTGTGTTCATTGTTTACTACACTACTGTACTGTGCAGTACCAACTTTACTGGTTTGTGTCCATTGTTTACTACACTACTGTACTGTGCAGTACCTACTTCACTGGTTTGTATCCAGTCTTTACTACACTATTGTACTGTGTAGTACCTACTTTACTGGTTTGCATCCATTGTTTACAACGCTGCTGTACTGTGCAGTACCTACTTTACTGGTTTGTATCCATTGTTTACTACACTACTGTACTGTGCAGTACCTACTATACTGGTTTGTATCCATTGTTTACTACACTACTGTACTGTGCAGTACCTAATTTACTCGTTTGTATCCATTGTTTACTACGCTACTCTACTGTACAGTACCTAGTTTACTGGTTTGTATCCATTGTTTACTAAACTACTGTACTGTGCAGTACCTACTCTACTGGTTTTCTGTTCATTGTTTACTACACTACTGTACTGTGCAGTACCAACTTTACTGGATTGTGTCCATTGTTTACTACACTACTGTACTGTGCAGTACCTACTTCACTGGTTTGTATCCAGTATTTACTACAGTATTGTGCTGTTTAGTACCTACTTTACTGGTTTGCATCCATTGTTTACTACGCTGCTGTACTGTGCAGTACCTAGTTTACTGGTTTGTATCCAGTGTTTACTACGCTACTGTACTGTGCAGTACCTACTTGACTGGTTTGTGTTCATTGTTTACTACACTACTGTACTGTGCAGTACCAACTTTACTGGTTTGTGTTCATTGTTTACTACACTACTGTACTGAGCAGTACCTACTTTACTGGTATGTGTTCATTGTTTACTACAGTACTGTACTGTGCAGTACCTAGTTTACTGGTTTGTATCTATTGTTTACTACACCACTCTACTGTACAGTACCTAGTTTACTGGTTTGTATCGTTTGTTTACTACTACTACTGTACTGCGTAGTACCTAATTTACTGGTTTGTATCCATTGTTTACTACGCTACTGTACTGTACAGTACCTAGATTACTGCTTGTGTCCATTGTTTACTACTGCTACTGTACTGTGCAGTACCTACTTTACTGGTTTGTGTCTATTGTTTTCTACAAAACTGTACTGTGCAGTACCTACTTTACTGGTTTGTATCCATTGTTTACTACACTACTGTACTGTGCAGTACCTAATTTACTCGTTTGTATCCATTGCTTACTACGCTACTCTACTGTACAGCACCTAGTTTACTGGTTTGTATCCATTGTTTACTAAACTACTGTACTGTGCAGTACCTACTCTACTGGTTTGTGTTCATTGTTTACTACACTACTGTACTGTGCAGTACCAACTTTACTGGTTTGTGTCCATTGTTTACTACACTACTGTACTGTGCAGTACCTACTTCATTGGTTTGTATCCAGTCTTTACTACACTATTGTACTGTGTAGTACCTACTTTACTGGTTTGCATCCATTGTTTACAACGCTGCTGTACTGTGCAGTACCTAGTTTACTGGTTTGTATCCAGTGTTTACTACGCTACTGTACTGTGCAGTACCTACTTGACTGGTTTGTGTTCATTGTTTACTACACTACTGTACTGTGCAGTACCAACTTTACTGGTTTGTGTTCATTGTTTACTACACTACTGTACTGAGCAGTACCTACTTTACTTTTTAGTATCCAGTGTTTACTACACTACTGTACTGTGCAGTACCTACTTTACTGGTTTGTGTCCATTGTTTACTACACTACTGTACTGTGCAGTACCTACTTTACTGGTTTGTATCCATTGTTTACTACACTACTGTACTGTGCAGTACCTAATTTACTCGTTTGTTTCCATTGTTTACTACGCTACTCTACTGTACAGTACCTAGTTTACTGGTTTGTATCCATTGTTTACTAAACTACTGTACTGTGCAGTACCTACTCTACTGGTTTGTGTTCATTGTTTACTACACTACTGTATTGTGCAGTACCTACTTTACTGGTTTGTGTCCATTGTTTACTACACTACTGTACTGTGCAGTACCTACTTTACTGGTTTGTGTCCATTGTTTACTACACTACTGTATTGTGCAGTACCTACTTTACTGGTTTGTATCCATTGTTTACTACACTACTCTACTGTACAGTACCTACTTTACTGGTTTGTATCCAATGTTTACTACACTACTGTACTGTGCAGTACCTACTTTACTGGTTTGTGTCCATTGTTTACTACACTACTGTACTGTACAATACCTACTTTACTGGTTTGTATCCAGTGTTTACTACACTACTGTACTGTGCAGAACCTACTGTACTGGTTTTTGTCCATTGTTTACTACACTACTGTACTGTGCAGTACCTACTTTACTGGTTCGTATCCATTGTTTACTACACTACTGTACTGTGCAGTACCTACTTTACTGGTTTGTATCCATTGTTTACTACACTACTGTACTGTGCAATACCTAATTTACTCGTTTGTATCCATTGTTTACTACGCTACTCTACTGTACAGTACCTAGTTTACTGGTTTGTATCCATTGTTTACTAAACTACTGTACTGTGCAGTACCTACTCTACTGGTTTGTGTTCATTGTTTACTACACTACTGTACTGTGCAGTACCAACTTTACTGGTTTGTGTCCATTGTTTACTACACTACTGTACTGTGCAGTACCTAATTCACTGGTTTGTATCCAGTCTTTACTACACTATTGTACTGTGTAGTACCTACTTTACTGGTTTGCATCCATTGTTTACTACGCTGCTGTACTGTGCAGTACCTAGTTTACTGGTTTGTATCCAGTGTTTACTACGCTACTGTACTGTGCAGTACCTACTTGACTGGTTTGTGTTCATTGTTTACTACACTACTGTACTGTGCAGTACCAACTTTACTGGTTTGTGTTCATTGTTTACTACACTACTGTACTGAGCAGTACCTACTTTACTTTTTAGTATCCAGTGTTTACTACACTACTGTACTGTGCAGTACCTACTTTACTGGTTTGTGTCCATTGTTTACTACACTGCTGTACTGTGCAGTACCTACTTTACTGGTTTGTGTTCATTGTTTACTACAGTACTGTACTGTGCAGTACCTAGTTTACTGGTTTGTATCTATTGTTTACTACACCACTCTACTGTACAGTACCTAGTTTACTGGTTTGTATCCATTGTTTGCTACTACTACTGTACTGCGTAGTACCTAATTTACTGGTTTGTATCCATTGTTTACTACGCTACTGTACTGTACAGTACCTAGATTACTGCTTGTGTCCATTGTTTACTACTGATACTGTACTGTGCAGTACCTACTTTACTGGTTTGTGTCTATTGTTTTCTACAAAACTGTACTGTGCAGTACCTACTTTACTGGTTAGTATCCATTGTTTACAACACTGCTGTACTGTGCAGTACCTAGTTTACTGGTTTGTATCTATTGTTTACTACACTACTGTACTGTACAGTACCTAGTTTACTCGTTTGTATGCATTGTTTACTACTGTACTGTGCAGTACCTACTTTACTGGTTTTTATCCATTGTTTACCACTACTACTGTACTGCGAAGTTCCTAGTTTACTGGTTTGCATCCATTGTTTACTACACTACTGTACTGTACAGTACCTACTTTACTGGTTTGTGTCCATTGTTTACTACACTACTGTACTGTGCAGTACCTACTTTACTGGTTTGTGTCCATTGTCTACTACACTACTCTACTGTACAATACCTACTTTACTGGTTTGTATCCAGTGTTTACTACACTACTGTACTGTGCAGTACCTACTTTACTGGTTTTTGTCCATTGTTTACTACACTACTGTACTGTGCAGTACCTACTTTACTGGTTTGTGTCCATTGTTTACTACACTACTGTAATGTGCAGTACCTACTTTACTGGTTTGTATCCATTGTTTACTACACTACTGTACTGTGCAGTACCTACTTTACTGGTTTGTATCCATTGTTTACTACACTACTGTACTGTGCAGTACCTAATTTACTGGTTTGTATCCATTGTTTACTACGCTACTCTACTGTACAGTACCTAGTTTACTGGTTTGTATCCATTGTTTACTGAACTACTGTACTGTGCAGTACCTACTCTACTGGTTTTCTGTCCATTGTTTACTACACTACTGTACTGTGCAGTACCAACTTTACTGGTTTGTGTCCATTGTTTACTACACTACTGTACTGTGCAGTACCTACTTTACTGGTTTGTGTCCATTGTTTACTACACTACTGTACTGTGCAGTACCTACTTTACTGGTTTGTGTCCATTGTTTACTACACTACTGTACTGTGCAGTACCTACTTTACTGGTTTGTATCCATTGTTTACTACACCACTGTATTGTGCAGTTCCTACTTTACTGGTTTGTATCCATTGTTTACTACACTACTCTACTGTACAGTACCTTCTTTACTGGTTTGTATCCACTGTTTACTACACTACTGTACTGTGCAGTACCTACTTTACTGATTTGTGTCCATTGTTTACTACACTACTGTACTGTGCAGTACCTAATTTACTGGTTTGTGTCCATTGTCTACTACACTACTCTACTGTACAATACCTACTTTACTGGTTTGTATCCATTGTTTACTACACTACTGTACTGTGCAATCCCTAATTTACTCGTTTGTATCCATTGTTTACTACGCTACTCTACTGTACAGTACCTAGTTTACTGGTTTGTATCCATTGTTTACTAAACTACTGTACTGTGCAGTACCTACTCTACTGGTTTGTGTTCATTGTTTACTACACTACTGTACTGTGCAGTACCAACTTTACTGGTTTGTGTCCATTGTTTACTACACTACTGTACTGTGCAGTACCTACTTCACTGGTTTGTATCCAGTGTTTACTACACTATTGTACTGTGTAGTACCTACTTTACTGGTTTGCATCCATTGTTTACTACGCTGCTGTACTGTGCAGTACCTAGTTTACTGGTTTGTATCCAGTGTTTACTACGCTACTGTACTGTGCAGTACCTACTTGACTGGTTTGTGTTCATTGTTTACTACACTACTGTACTGTGCAGTACCAACTTTACTGGTTTGTGTTCATTGTTTACTACGCTACTCTACTGTACAGTACCTAGTTTACTTGTTTGTATCCATTGTTTACTAAACTACTGTACTGTGCAGTACCTACTCTACTGGTTTTCTGTTCATTGTTTACTACACTACTGTACTGTGCAGTACCAACTTTACTGGTTTGTGTCCATTGTTTACTACACTACTGTACTGTGCAGTACCTACTTCACTGGTTTGTATCCAGTATTTACTACAGTATTGTGCTGTTTAGTACCTACTTTACTGGTTTGCATCCATTGTTTACTACGCTGCTGTACTGTGCAGTACCTAGTTTACTGGTTTGTATCCAGTGTTTACTACGCTACTGTACTGAGCAGTACCTACTTGACTGGTTTGTGTTCATTGTTTACTACACTACTGTACTGTGCAGTACCAACTTTACTGGTTTGTGTTCATTGTTTACTACACTACTGTACTGAGCAGTACCTACTTTACTGGTTTGTGTTCATTGTTTACTACACTACTGTACTGTGCAATACCTAATTTACTCGTTTGTATCCATTGTTTACTACGCTACTCTACTGTACAGTACCTAGTTTACTGGTTTGTATCCATTTTTTACTAAACTACTGTACTGTGCAGTACCTACTCTACTGGTTTGTGTTCATTGTTTACTACACTACTGTACTGTGCAGTACCAACTTTAATGGTTTGTGTCCATTGTTTACTACACTACTGTACTGTGCAGTACCTACTTCACTGGTTTGTATCCAGTCTTTACTACACTATTGTACTGTGTAGTACCTACTTTACTGGTTTGCATCCATTGTTTACTACGCTGCTGTACTGTGCAGTACCTAGTTTACTGGTTTGTATCCAGTGTTTACTACGCTACTGTACTGTGCAGTACCTACTTGACTGGTTTGTGTTCATTGTTTACTACACTACTGTACTGTGCAGTACCAACTTTACTGGTTTGTGTTCATTGTTTACTACACTACTGTACTGAGCAGTACCTACTTTACTTTTTAGTATCCAGTGTTTACTACACTACTGTACTGTGCAGTACCTACTTTACTGGTTTGTGTCCATTGTTTACTACACTACTGTACTGTGCAGTACCTACTTTACTGGTTTGTATCCATTGTTTACTACACTACTGTACTGTGCAGTACCTACTATACTGGTTTGTATCCATTGTTTACTACACTACTGTACTGTGCAGTACCTAATTTACTCGTTTGTATCCATTGTTTACTACGCTACTCTACTGTACAGTACCTAGTTTACTGGTTTGTATCCATTGTTTACTAAACTACTGTACTGTGCAGTACCTACTCTACTGGTTTTCTGTTCATTGTTTACTACACTACTGTACTGTGCAGTACCAACTTTACTGGTTTGTGTCCATTGTTTACTACACTACTGTATTGTGCAGAACCTACTTCACTGGTTTGTATCCAGTATTTACTACAGTATTGTGCTGTTTAGTACCTACTTTACTGGTTTGCATCCATTGTTTACTACGCTGCTGTACTGTGCAGTACCTAGTTTACTAGTTTGTATCCAGTGTTTACTACGCTACTGTACTGTGCAGTACCTACTTGACTGGTTTGTGTTCATTGTTTACTACACTACTGTACTGTGCAGTACCAACTTTACTGGTTTGTGTTCATTGTTTACTACACTACTGTACTGAGCAGTACCTACTTTACTGGTTTGTGTTCATTGTTTACTACAGTACTGTACTGAGCAGTACCTACTTTACTGGTTTGTGTTCATTGTTTACTACAGTACTGTACTGTGCAGTACCAACTTTACTGGTTTGTGTTCATTGTTTACTACACTACTGTACTGAGCAGTACCTACTTTACTTTTTAGTATCCAGTGTTTACTACACTACTGTACTGTGCAGTACCTACTTTACTGGTTTGTGTCCATTGTTTACTACACTACTGTACTGTGCAGTACCTACTTTACTGGTTTGTATCCATTGTTTACTACACTACTGTACTGTGCAGTACCTAATTTACTCGTTTGTTTCCATTGTTTACTACGCTACTCTACTGTACAGTACCTAGTTTACTGGTTTGTATCCATTGTTTACTAAACTACTGTACTGTGCAGTACCTACTCTACTGGTTTGTGTTCATTGTTTACTACACTACTGTACTGTGCAGTACCTACTTTACTGGTTTGTGTCCATTGTTTACTACACTACTGTACTGTGCAGTACCTACTTTACTGGTTTGTGTCCATTGTTTACTACACTACTGTATTGTGCAGTACCTACTTTACTGGTTTGTATCCATTGTTTACTACACTACTCTACTGTACAGTACCTACTTTACTGGTTTGTATCCAATGTTTACTACACTACTGTACTGTGCAGTACCTACTTTACTGGTTTGTGTCCATTGTTTACTACACTACTGTACTGTACAATACCTACTTTACTGGTTTGTATCCAGTGTTTACTACACTACTGTACTGTGCAGAACCTACTGTACTGGTTTTTGTCCATTGTTTACTACACTACTGTACTGTGCAGTACCTACTTTACTGGTTCGTATCCATTGTTTACTACACTACTGTACTGTGCAGTACCTACTTTACTGGTTTGTATCCATTGTTTACTACACTACTGTACTGTGCAATACCTAATTTACTCGTTTGTATCCATTGTTTACTACGCTACTCTACTGTACAGTACCTAGTTTACTGGTTTGTATCCATTGTTTACTAAACTACTGTACTGTGCAGTACCTACACTACTGGTTTGTGTTCATTGTTTACTACACTACTGTACTGTGCAGTACCAACTTTACTGGTTTGTGTCCATTGTTTACTACACTACTGTACTGTGCAGTACCTAATTCACTGGTTTGTATCCAGTCTTTACTACACTATTGTACTGTGTAGTACCTACTTTACTGGTTTGCATCCATTGTTTACTACGCTGCTGTACTGTGCAGTACCTAGTTTACTGGTTTGTATCCAGTGTTTACTACGCTACTGTACTGTGCAGTACCTACTTGACTGGTTTGTGTTCATTGTTTACTACACTACTGTACTGTGCAGTACCAACTTTACTGGTTTGTGTTCATTGTTTACTACACTACTGTACTGAGCAGTACCTACTTTACTTTTTAGTATCCAGTGTTTACTACACTACTGTACTGTGCAGTACCTACTTTACTGGTTTGTGTCCATTGTTTACTACACTGCTGTACTGTGCAGTACCTACTTTACTGGTTTGTGTTCATTGTTTACTACAGTACTGTACTGTGCAGTACCTAGTTTACTGGTTTGTATCTATTGTTTACTACACCACTCTACTGTACAGTACCTAGTTTACTGGTTTGTATCCATTGTTTACTACTACTACTGTACTGCGTAGTACCTAATTTACTGGTTTGTATCCATTGTTTACTACGCTACTGTACTGTACAGTACCTAGATTACTGCTTGTGTCCATTGTTTACTACTGATACTGTACTGTGCAGTACCTACTTTACTGGTTTGTGTCTATTGTTTTCTACAAAACTGTACTGTGCAGTACCTACTTTACTGGTTAGTATCCATTGTTTACAACACTGCTGTACTGTGCAGTACCTAGTTTACTGGTTTGTATCTATTGTTTACTACACTACTGTACTGTACAGTACCTAGTTTACTGGTTTGTATGCATTGTTTACTACTGTACTGTGCAGTACCTACTTTACTGGTTTGTATCCATTGTTTACCACTACTACTGTACTGCGAAGTTCCTAGTTTACTTGTTTGCATCCATTGTTTACTGCACTACTGTACTGTACAGTACCTACTTTACTGGTTTGTGTCCATTGTTTACTACACTACTGTACTGTGCAGTACCTACTTTCCTGGTTTGTGTCCATTGTCTACTACACTACTCTACTGTACAATACCTACTTTACTGGTTTGTATCCAGTGTTTACTACACTACTGTACTGTGCAGTATCTACTTTACTGTTTTTTGTCCATTGTTTACTACACTACTGTACTGTGCAGTACCTACTTTACTGGTTTGTGTCCATTGTTTACTACACTACTGTACTGTGCAGTACCTACTTTACTGGTTTGTATCCATTGTTTACTACACTACTGTACTGTGCAGTACCTACTTTACTGGTTTGTATCCATTGTTTACTACACTACTGTACTGTGCAGTACCTAATTTACTGGTTTGTATCCATTGTTTACTACGCTACTCTACTGTACAGTACCTACTTGACTGGTTTGTATCCATTGTTTACTGAACTACTGTACTGTGCAGTACCTACTCTACTGGTTTTCTGTTCATTGTTTACTACACTACTGTACTGTGCAGTACCAACTTTACTGGTTTGTGTCCATTGTTTACTACACTACTGTACTGTGCAGTACCTACTTTACTGGTTAGTATCCAGTGTTTACTACACTACTGTACTGTGCAGTACCTACTTCACTGGTTTGTATCCAGTCTTTACTACACTATTGTACTGTGTAGTACCTACTTTACTGGTTTCCATCCATTGTTTACTACGCTGCTGTACTGTGCAGTACCTAGTTTACTGGTTTGTATCCAGTGTTTACTACGCTACTGTACTGTGCAGTACCTACTTGACTGGTTTGTGTTCATTGTTTACTACACTACTGTACTGTGCAGTACCTACTTTACTGGTTTGTGTCCATTGTTTACTACACTACTGTACTGTGCAGTACCTACTTTACTGGTTTGTGTCCATTGTTTACTACACTACTGTACTGTGCAGTACCTACTTTACTGGTTTGTGTCCATTGTTTACTACACTACTGTACTGTGCAGTACCTACTTTACTGGTTTGTGTCCATTGTTTACTACACCACTGTATTGTGCAGTTCCTACTTTACTGGTTTGTATCCATTGTTTACTACACTACTCTACTGTACAGTACCTACTTTACTGGTTTGTATCCACTGTTTACTACACTACTGTACTGTGCAGTACCTACTTTACTGATTTGTGTCCATTGTTTACTACACTACTGTACTGTGCAGTACCTACTTTACTGGTTTGTGTCCATTGTCTACTACACTACTCTACTGTACAATACCTACTTTACTGGTTTGTATCCATTGTTTACTACACTACTGTACTGTGCAATACCTAATTTACTCGTTTGTATCCATTGTTTACTACGCTACTCTACTGTACAGTACCTAGTTTACTGGTTTGTATCCATTGTTTACTAAACTACTGTACTGTGCAGTACCTACTCTACTGGTTTGTGTTCATTGTTTACTACACTACTGTACTGTGCAGTACCAACTTTACTGGTTTGTGTCCATTGTTTACTACACTACTGTACTGTGCAGTACCTACTTCACTGGTTTGTGTCCATTGTTTACTACACTACTGTACTGTGCAGTACCTACTTTACTGGTTAGTATCCAGTGTTTACTACACTACTGTACTGTGCAGTACCTACTTCACTGGTTTGTAACCAGTCTTTACTACACTATTGTACTGTGTAGTACCTACTTTACTGGTTTCCATCCATTGTTTACTACGCTGCTGTACTGTGCAGTACCTAGTTTACTGGTTTGTATCCAGTGTTTACTACGCTACTGTACTGTGCAGTACCTACTTGACTGGTTTGTGTTCATTGTTTACTACACTACTGTACTGTGCAGTACCAACTTTACTGGTTTGTGTTCATTGTTTACTACACTACTGTACTGAGCAGTACCTACTTTACTTTTTAGTATCCAGTGTTTACTACACTACTGTACTGTGCAGTACCTAGTTTACTGGTTTGTGTCCATTGTTTACTACACTACTGTACTGTGCAGTACCTACTTTACTGGTTTGTGTCCATTGTTTACTACACTACTGTACTGTGCAGTACCTACTTTACTGGTTTGTGTCCATTTTTTACTACACTACTGTACTGTGCAGTACCTACTTTACTGGTTTGTGTCCATTGTTTACTACACCACTGTATTGTGCAGTTCCTACTTTACTGGTTTGTATCCATTGTTTACTACACTACTCTACTGTACAGTACCTACTTTACTGGTTTGTATCCACTGTTTACTACACTACTGTACTGTGCAGTACCTACTTTACTGATTTGTGTCCATTGTTTACTACACTACTGTACTGTGCAGTACCTACTTTACTGGTTTGTGTCCATTGTCTACTACACTACTCTACTGTACAATACCTACTTTACTGGTTTGTATCCATTGTTTACTACACTACTGTACTGTGCAATACCTAATTTACTCGTTTGTATCCATTGTTTACTACGCTACTCTACTGTACAGTACCTAGTTTACTGGTTTGTATCCATTGTTTACTAAACTACTGTACTGTGCAGTACCTACTCTACTGGTTTGTGTTCATTGTTTACTACACTACTGTACTGTGCAGTACCAACTTTACTGGTTTGTGTCCATTGTTTACTACACTACTGTACTGTGCAGTACCTACTTCACTGGTTTGTATCCAGTCTTTACTACACTATTGTACTGTGTAGTACCTACTTTACTGGTTTGCATCCATTGTTTACTACGCTGCTGTACTGTGCAGTACCTAGTTTACTGGTTTGTATCCAGTGTTTACTGCGCTACTGTACTGTGCAGTACCTACTTGACTGGTTTGTGTTCATTGTTTACTACACTACTGTACTGTGCAGTACCAACTTTACTGGTTTGTGTTCATTGTTTACTACACTACTGTACTGAGCAGTACCTACTTTACTTTTTAGTATCCAGTGTTTACTACACTACTGTACTGTGCAGTACCTACTTTACTGGTTTGTGTCCATTGTTTACTACACTACTGTACTGTGCAGTACCTACTTTACTGGTTTGTATCCATTGTTTACTACACTACTGTACTGTGCAGTACCTACTATACTGGTTTGTATCCATTGTTTACTACACTACTGTACTGTGCAGTACCTAATTTACTCGTTTGTATCCATTGTTTACTACGCTACTCTACTGTACAGTACCTAGTTTACTGGTTTGTATCCATTGTTTACTAAACTACTGTACTGTGCAGTACCTACTCTACTGGTTTTCTGTTCATTGTTTACTACACTACTGTACTGTGCAGTACCAACTTTACTGGTTTGTGTCCATTGTTTACTACACTACTGTACTGTGCAGTACCTACTTCACTGGTTTGTATCCAGTATTTACTACAGTATTGTGCTGTTTAGTACCTACTTTACTGGTTTGCATCCATTGTTTACTACGCTGCTGTACTGTGCAGTACCTAGTTTACAGGTTTGTATCCAGTGTTTACTACGCTACTGTACTGTGCAGTACCTACTTGACTGGTTTGTGTTCATTGTTTACTACACTACTGTACTGTGCAGTACCAACTTTACTGGTTTGTGTTCATTGTTTACTACACTACTGTACTGAGCAGTACCTACTTTACTGGTTTGTGTTCATTGTTTACTACACTACTGTACTGTGCAATACCTAATTTACTCGTTTGTATCCATTGTTTACTACGCTACTCTACTGTACAGTACCTAGTTTACTGGTTTGTATCCATTGTTTACTAAACTACTGTACTGTGCAGTACCTACTCTACTGGTTTGTGTTCATTGTTTACTACACTACTGTACTGTGCAGTACCAACTTTACTGGTTTGTGTCCATTGTTTACTACACTACTGTACTGTGCAGTACCTACTTCACTGGTTTGTATCCAGTCTTTACTACACTATTGTACTGTGTAGTACCTACTTTACTGGTTTGCATCCATTGTTTACTACGCTGCTGTACTGTGCAGTACCTAGTTTACTGGTTTGTATCCAGTGTTTACTACGCTACTGTACTGTGCAGTACCTACTTGACTGGTTTGTGTTCATTGTTTACTACACTACTGTACTGTGCAGTACCAACTTTACTGGTTTGTGTTCATTGTTTACTACACTACTGTACTGAGCAGTACCTACTTTACTTTTTAGTATCCAGTGTTTACTACGCTACTGTACTGTGCAGTACCTACTTTACTGGTTTGTGTCCATTGTTTACTACACTACTGTACTGTGCAGTACCTACTTTACTGGTTTGTATCCATTGTTTACTACACTACTGTACTGTGCAGTACCTACTATACTGGTTTGTATCCATTGTTTACTACACTACTGTACTGTGCAGTACCTAATTTACTCGTTTGTATCCATTGTTTACTACGCTACTCTACTGTACAGTACCTAGTTTACTGGTTTGTATCCATTGTTTACTAAACTACTGTACTGTGCAGTACCTACTCTACTGATTTTCTGTTCATTGTTTACTACTCTACTGTACTGTGCAGTACCAACTTTACTGGTTTGTGTCCATTGTTTACTACACTACTGTACTGTGCAGTACCTACTTCACTGGTTTGTATCCAGTATTTACTACAGTATTGTGCTGTTTGGTACCTACTTTACTGGTTTGCATCCATTGTTTACTACGCTGCTGTACTGTGCAGTACCTAGTTTACTGGTTTGTATCCAGTGTCTACTACGCTACTGTACTGTGCAGTACCTACTTGACTGGATTGTGTTCATTGTTTACTACACTACTGTACTGTGCAGTACCAACTTTACTGGTTTGTGTTCATTGTTTACTACACTACTGTACTGAGCAGTACCTACTTTACTGGTTTGTGTTCATTGTTTACTACAGTACAGTACTGTGCAGTACCTAGTTTACTGGTTTGTATCTATTGTTTACTACACCACTCTACTGTACAGTACCTAGTTTACTGGTTTGTATCCATTGTTTACTACTACTACTGTACTGCGTAGTACCTAATTTACTGGTTTGTATCCATTGTTTACTACGCTACTGTACTGTACAGTACCTAGATTACTGCTTGTGTCCATTGTTTACTACTGCTACTGTACTGTGCAGTACCTACTTTACTGGTTTGTGTCTATTGTTTTCTACAAAACTGTACTGTGCAGTACCTACTTTACTGGTTTGTATCCATTGTTTACTACACTACTGTACTGTGCAGTACCTAATTTACTCGTTTGTATCCATTGCTTACTACGCTACTCTACTGTACAGCACCTAGTTTACTGGTTTGTATCCATTGTTTACTAAACTACTGTACTGTGCAGTACCTACTCTACTGGTTTGTGTTCATTGTTTACTACACTACTGTACTGTGCAGTACCAACTTTACTGGTTTGTGTCCATTGTTTACTACACTACTGTACTGTGCAGTACCTACTTCACTGGTTTGTATCCAGTCTTTACTACACTAATGTACTGTGTAGTACCTACTTTACTGGTTTGCATCCATTGTTTACTACGCTGCTGTACTGTGCAGTACCTAGTTTACTGGTTTGTATCCAGTGTTTACTACGCTACTGTACTGTGCAGTACCTACTCTACTGGTTTGTGTTCATTGTTTACTACACTACTGTACTGTGCAGTACCAACTTTACTGGTTTGTGTCCATTGTTTACTACACTACTGTACTGTGCAGTACCTACTTCACTGGTTTGTATCCAGTCTTTACTACACTATTGTACTGTGTAGTACCTACTTTACTGGTTTGCATCCATTGTTTACAACGCTGCTGTACTGTGCAGTACCTACTTTACTGGTTTGTATCCATTGTTTACTACACTACTGTACTGTGCAGTACCTACTATACTGGTTTGTATCCATTGTTTACTACACTACTGTACTGTGCAGTACCTAATTTACTCGTTTGTATCCATTGTTTACTACGCTACTCTACTGTACAGTACCTAGTTTACTGGTTTGTATCCATTGTTTACTAAACTACTGTACTGTGCAGTACCTACTCTACTGGTTTTCTGTTCATTGTTTACTACACTACTGTACTGTGCAGTACCAACTTTACTGGTTTGTGTCCATTGTTTACTACACTACTGTACTGTGCAGTACCTACTTCACTGGTTTGTATCCAGTATTTACTACAGTATTGTGCTGTTTAGTACCTACTTTACTGGTTTGCATCCATTGTTTACTACGCTGCTGTACTGTGCAGTACCTAGTTTACTGGTTTGTATCCAGTGTTTACTACGCTACTGTACTGTGCAGTACCTACTTGACTGGTTTGTGTTCATTGTTTACTACACTACTGTACTGTGCAGTACCAACTTTACTGGTTTGTGTTCATTGTTTACTACACTACTGTACTGAGCAGTACCTACTTTACTGGTTTGTGTTCATTGTTTACTACAGTACTGTACTGTGCAGTACCTAGTTTACTGGTTTGTATCTATTGTTTACTACACCACTCTACTGTACAGTACCTAGTTTACTGGTTTGTATCGTTTGTTTACTACTACTACTGTACTGCGTAGTACCTAATTTACTGGTTTGTATCCATTGTTTACTAAACTACTGTACTGTGCAGTACCTACACTACTGGTTTGTGTTCATTGTTTACTACACTACTGTACTGTGCAGTACCAACTTTACTGGTTTGTGTCCATTGTTTACTACACTACTGTACTGTGCAGTACCTAATTCACTGGTTTGTATCCAGTCTTTACTACACTATTGTACTGTGTAGTACCTACTTTACTGGTTTGCATCCATTGTTTACTACGCTGCTGTACTGTGCAGTACCTAGTTTACTGGTTTGTATCCAGTGTTTACTACGCTACTGTACTGTGCAGTACCTACTTGACTGGTTTGTGTTCATTGTTTACTACACTACTGTACTGTGCAGTACCAACTTTACTGGTTTGTGTTCATTGTTTACTACACTACTGTACTGAGCAGTACCTACTTTACTTTTTAGTATCCAGTGTTTACTACACTACTGTACTGTGCAGTACCTACTTTACTGGTTTGTGTCCATTGTTTACTACACTGCTGTACTGTGCAGTACCTACTTTACTGGTTTGTGTTCATTGTTTACTACAGTACTGTACTGTGCAGTACCTAGTTTACTGGTTTGTATCTATTGTTTACTACACCACTCTACTGTACAGTACCTAGTTTACTGGTTTGTATCCATTGTTTACTACTACTACTGTACTGCGTAGTACCTAATTTACTGGTTTGTATCCATTGTTTACTACGCTACTGTACTGTACAGTACCTAGATTACTGCTTGTGTCCATTGTTTACTACTGATACTGTACTGTGCAGTACCTACTTTACTGGTTTGTGTCTATTGTTTTCTACAAAACTGTACTGTGCAGTACCTACTTTACTGGTTAGTATCCATTGTTTACAACACTGCTGTACTGTGCAGTACCTAGTTTACTGGTTTGTATCTATTGTTTACTACACTACTGTACTGTACAGTACCTAGTTTACTGGTTTGTATGCATTGTTTACTACTGTACTGTGCAGTACCTACTTTACTGGTTTGTATCCATTGTTTACCACTACTACTGTACTGCGAAGTTCCTAGTTTACTTGTTTGCATCCATTGTTTACTACACTACTGTACTGTACAGTACCTACTTTACTGGTTTGTGTCCATTGTTTACTACACTACTGTACTGTGCAGTACCTACTTTCCTGGTTTGTGTCCATTGTCTACTACACTACTCTACTGTACAATACCTACTTTACTGGTTTGTATCCAGTGTTTACTACACTACTGTACTGTGCAGTATCTACTTTACTGTTTTTTGTCCATTGTTTACTACACTACTGTACTGTGCAGTACCTACTTTACTGGTTTGTGTCCATTGTTTACTACACTACTGTACTGTGCAGTACCTACTTTACTGGTTTGTATCCATTGTTTACTACACTACTGTACTGTGCAGTACCTACTTTACTGGTTTGTATCCATTGTTTACTACACTACTGTACTGTGCAGTACCTAATTTACTGGTTTGTATCCATTGTTTACTACGCTACTCTACTGTACAGTACCTACTTGACTGGTTTGTATCCATTGTTTACTGAACTACTGTACTGTGCAGTACCTACTCTACTGGTTTTCTGTTCATTGTTTACTACACTACTGTACTGTGCAGTACCAACTTTACTGGTTTGTGTCCATTGTTTACTACACTACTGTACTGTGCAGTACCTACTTTACTGGTTAGTATCCAGTGTTTACTACACTACTGTACTGTGCAGTACCTACTTCACTGGTTTGTATCCAGTCTTTACTACACTATTGTACTGTGTAGTACCTACTTTACTGGTTTCCATCCATTGTTTACTACGCTGCTGTACTGTGCAGTACCTAGTTTACTGGTTTGTATCCAGTGTTTACTACGCTACTGTACTGTGCAGTACCTACTTGACTGGTTTGTGTTCATTGTTTACTACACTACTGTACTGTGCAGTACCTACTTTACTGGTTTGTGTCCATTGTTTACTACACTACTGTACTGTGCAGTACCTACTTTACTGGTTTGTGTCCATTGTTTACTACACTACTGTACTGTGCAGTACCTACTTTACTGGTTTGTGTCCATTGTTTACTACACTACTGTACTGTGCAGTACCTACTTTACTGGTTTGTGTCCATTGTTTACTACACCACTGTATTGTGCAGTTCCTACTTTACTGGTTTGTATCCATTGTTTACTACACTACTCTACTGTACAGTACCTACTTTACTGGTTTGTATCCACTGTTTACTACACTACTGTACTGTGCAGTACCTACTTTACTGATTTGTGTCCATTGTTTACTACACTACTGTACTGTGCAGTACCTACTTTACTGGTTTGTGTCCATTGTCTACTACACTACTCTACTGTACAATACCTACTTTACTGGTTTGTATCCATTGTTTACTACACTACTGTACTGTGCAATACCTAATTTACTCGTTTGTATCCATTGTTTACTACGCTACTCTACTGTACAGTACCTAGTTTACTGGTTTGTATCCATTGTTTACTAAACTACTGTACTGTGCAGTACCTACTCTACTGGTTTGTGTTCATTGTTTACTACACTACTGTACTGTGCAGTACCAACTTTACTGGTTTGTGTCCATTGTTTACTACACTACTGTACTGTGCAGTACCTACTTCACTGGTTTGTGTCCATTGTTTACTACACTACTGTACTGTGCAGTACCTACTTTACTGGTTAGTATCCAGTGTTTACTACACTACTGTACTGTGCAGTACCTACTTCACTGGTTTGTAACCAGTCTTTACTACACTATTGTACTGTGTAGTACCTACTTTACTGGTTTCCATCCATTGTTTACTACGCTGCTGTACTGTGCAGTACCTAGTTTACTGGTTTGTATCCAGTGTTTACTACGCTACTGTACTGTGCAGTACCTACTTGACTGGTTTGTGTTCATTGTTTACTACACTACTGTACTGTGCAGTACCAACTTTACTGGTTTGTGTTCATTGTTTACTACACTACTGTACTGAGCAGTACCTACTTTACTTTTTAGTATCCAGTGTTTACTACACTACTGTACTGTGCAGTACCTACTTTACTGGTTTGTGTCCATTGTTTACTACACTACTGTACTGTGCAGTACCTACTTTACTGGTTTGTGTCCATTGTTTACTACACTACTGTACTGTGCAGTACCTACTTTACTGGTTTGTGTCCATTTTTTACTACACTACTGTACTGTGCAGTACCTACTTTACTGGTTTGTGTCCATTGTTTACTACACCACTGTATTGTGCAGTTCCTACTTTACTGGTTTGTATCCATTGTTTACTACACTACTCTACTGTACAGTACCTACTTTACTGGTTTGTATCCACTGTTTACTACACTACTGTACTGTGCAGTACCTACTTTACTGATTTGTGTCCATTGTTTACTACACTACTGTACTGTGCAGTACCTACTTTACTGGTTTGTGTCCATTGTCTACTACACTACTCTACTGTACAATACCTACTTTACTGGTTTGTATCCATTGTTTACTACACTACTGTACTGTGCAATACCTAATTTACTCGTTTGTATCCATTGTTTACTACGCTACTCTACTGTACAGTACCTAGTTTACTGGTTTGTATCCATTGTTTACTAAACTACTGTACTGTGCAGTACCTACTCTACTGGTTTGTGTTCATTGTTTACTACACTACTGTACTGTGCAGTACCAACTTTACTGGTTTGTGTCCATTGTTTACTACACTACTGTACTGTGCAGTACCTACTTCACTGGTTTGTATCCAGTCTTTACTACACTATTGTACTGTGTAGTACCTACTTTACTGGTTTGCATCCATTGTTTACTACGCTGCTGTACTGTGCAGTACCTAGTTTACTGGTTTGTATCCAGTGTTTACTGCGCTACTGTACTGTGCAGTACCTACTTGACTGGTTTGTGTTCATTGTTTACTACACTACTGTACTGTGCAGTACCAACTTTACTGGTTTGTGTTCATTGTTTACTACACTACTGTACTGAGCAGTACCTACTTTACTTTTTAGTATCCAGTGTTTACTACACTACTGTACTGTGCAGTACCTACTTTACTGGTTTGTGTCCATTGTTTACTACACTACTGTACTGTGCAGTACCTACTTTACTGGTTTGTATCCATTGTTTACTACACTACTGTACTGTGCAGTACCTACTATACTGGTTTGTATCCATTGTTTACTACACTACTGTACTGTGCAGTACCTAATTTACTCGTTTGTATCCATTGTTTACTACGCTACTCTACTGTACAGTACCTAGTTTACTGGTTTGTATCCATTGTTTACTAAACTACTGTACTGTGCAGTACCTACTCTACTGGTTTTCTGTTCATTGTTTACTACACTACTGTACTGTGCAGTACCAACTTTACTGGTTTGTGTCCATTGTTTACTACACTACTGTACTGTGCAGTACCTACTTCACTGGTTTGTATCCAGTATTTACTACAGTATTGTGCTGTTTAGTACCTACTTTACTGGTTTGCATCCATTGTTTACTACGCTGCTGTACTGTGCAGTACCTAGTTTACAGGTTTGTATCCAGTGTTTACTACGCTACTGTACTGTGCAGTACCTACTTGACTGGTTTGTGTTCATTGTTTACTACACTACTGTACTGTGCAGTACCAACTTTACTGGTTTGTGTTCATTGTTTACTACACTACTGTACTGAGCAGTACCTACTTTACTGGTTTGTGTTCATTGTTTACTACACTACTGTACTGTGCAATACCTAATTTACTCGTTTGTATCCATTGTTTACTACGCTACTCTACTGTACAGTACCTAGTTTACTGGTTTGTATCCATTGTTTACTAAACTACTGTACTGTGCAGTACCTACTCTACTGGTTTGTGTTCATTGTTTACTACACTACTGTACTGTGCAGTACCAACTTTACTGGTTTGTGTCCATTGTTTACTACACTACTGTACTGTGCAGTACCTACTTCACTGGTTTGTATCCAGTCTTTACTACACTATTGTACTGTGTAGTACCTACTTTACTGGTTTGCATCCATTGTTTACTACGCTGCTGTACTGTGCAGTACCTAGTTTACTGGTTTGTATCCAGTGTTTACTACGCTACTGTACTGTGCAGTACCTACTTGACTGGTTTGTGTTCATTGTTTACTACACTACTGTACTGTGCAGTACCAACTTTACTGGTTTGTGTTCATTGTTTACTACACTACTGTACTGAGCAGTACCTACTTTACTTTTTAGTATCCAGTGTTTACTACGCTACTGTACTGTGCAGTACCTACTTTACTGGTTTGTGTCCATTGTTTACTACACTACTGTACTGTGCAGTACCTACTTTACTGGTTTGTATCCATTGTTTACTACACTACTGTACTGTGCAGTACCTACTATACTGGTTTGTATCCATTGTTTACTACACTACTGTACTGTGCAGTACCTAATTTACTCGTTTGTATCCATTGTTTACTACGCTACTCTACTGTACAGTACCTAGTTTACTGGTTTGTATCCATTGTTTACTAAACTACTGTACTGTGCAGTACCTACTCTACTGATTTTCTGTTCATTGTTTACTACTCTACTGTACTGTGCAGTACCAACTTTACTGGTTTGTGTCCATTGTTTACTACACTACTGTACTGTGCAGTACCTACTTCACTGGTTTGTATCCAGTATTTACTACAGTATTGTGCTGTTTGGTACCTACTTTACTGGTTTGCATCCATTGTTTACTACGCTGCTGTACTGTGCAGTACCTAGTTTACTGGTTTGTATCCAGTGTCTACTACGCTACTGTACTGTGCAGTACCTACTTGACTGGATTGTGTTCATTGTTTACTACACTACTGTACTGTGCAGTACCAACTTTACTGGTTTGTGTTCATTGTTTACTACACTACTGTACTGAGCAGTACCTACTTTACTGGTTTGTGTTCATTGTTTACTACAGTACAGTACTGTGCAGTACCTAGTTTACTGGTTTGTATCTATTGTTTACTACACCACTCTACTGTACAGTACCTAGTTTACTGGTTTGTATCCATTGTTTACTACTACTACTGTACTGCGTAGTACCTAATTTACTGGTTTGTATCCATTGTTTACTACGCTACTGTACTGTACAGTACCTAGATTACTGCTTGTGTCCATTGTTTACTACTGCTACTGTACTGTGCAGTACCTACTTTACTGGTTTGTGTCTATTGTTTTCTACAAAACTGTACTGTGCAGTACCTACTTTACTGGTTTGTATCCATTGTTTACTACACTACTGTACTGTGCAGTACCTAATTTACTCGTTTGTATCCATTGCTTACTACGCTACTCTACTGTACAGCACCTAGTTTACTGGTTTGTATCCATTGTTTACTAAACTACTGTACTGTGCAGTACCTACTCTACTGGTTTGTGTTCATTGTTTACTACACTACTGTACTGTGCAGTACCAACTTTACTGGTTTGTGTCCATTGTTTACTACACTACTGTACTGTGCAGTACCTACTTCACTGGTTTGTATCCAGTCTTTACTACACTAATGTACTGTGTAGTACCTACTTTACTGGTTTGCATCCATTGTTTACTACGCTGCTGTACTGTGCAGTACCTAGTTTACTGGTTTGTATCCAGTGTTTACTACGCTACTGTACTGTGCAGTACCTACTCTACTGGTTTGTGTTCATTGTTTACTACACTACTGTACTGTGCAGTACCAACTTTACTGGTTTGTGTCCATTGTTTACTACACTACTGTACTGTGCAGTACCTACTTCACTGGTTTGTATCCAGTCTTTACTACACTATTGTACTGTGTAGTACCTACTTTACTGGTTTGCATCCATTGTTTACAACGCTGCTGTACTGTGCAGTACCTACTTTACTGGTTTGTATCCATTGTTTACTACACTACTGTACTGTGCAGTACCTACTATACTGGTTTGTATCCATTGTTTACTACACTACTGTACTGTGCAGTACCTAATTTACTCGTTTGTATCCATTGTTTACTACGCTACTCTACTGTACAGTACCTAGTTTACTGGTTTGTATCCATTGTTTACTAAACTACTGTACTGTGCAGTACCTACTCTACTGGTTTTCTGTTCATTGTTTACTACACTACTGTACTGTGCAGTACCAACTTTACTGGTTTGTGTCCATTGTTTACTACACTACTGTACTGTGCAGTACCTACTTCACTGGTTTGTATCCAGTATTTACTACAGTATTGTGCTGTTTAGTACCTACTTTACTGGTTTGCATCCATTGTTTACTACGCTGCTGTACTGTGCAGTACCTAGTTTACTGGTTTGTATCCAGTGTTTACTACGCTACTGTACTGTGCAGTACCTACTTGACTGGTTTGTGTTCATTGTTTACTACACTACTGTACTGTGCAGTACCAACTTTACTGGTTTGTGTTCATTGTTTACTACACTACTGTACTGAGCAGTACCTACTTTACTGGTTTGTGTTCATTGTTTACTACAGTACTGTACTGTGCAGTACCTAGTTTACTGGTTTGTATCTATTGTTTACTACACCACTCTACTGTACAGTACCTAGTTTACTGGTTTGTATCGTTTGTTTACTACTACTACTGTACTGCGTAGTACCTAATTTACTGGTTTGTATCCATTGTTTACTACGCTACTGTACTGTACAGTACCTAGATTACTGCTTGTGTCCATTGTTTACTACTGCTACTGTACTGTGCAGTACCTACTTTACTGGTTTGTGTCTATTGTTTTCTACAAAACTGTACTGTGCAGTACCTACTTTACTGGTTTGTGTCCATTGTTTACTACACTGCTGTACTGTGCAATACCTAATTTACTCGTTTGTATCCATTGTTTACTACGCTACTCTACTGTACAGTACCTAGTTTACTGGTTTGTATCCATTGTTTACTAAACTACTGTACTGTGCAGTACCTACTCTACTGGTTTGTGTTCATTGTTTACTACACTACTGTACTGTGCAGTACCAACTTTACTGGTTTGTGTCCATTGTTTACTACACTACTGTACTGTGCAGTACCTACTTCACTGGTTTGTATCCAGTCTTTACTACACTATTGTACTGTGTAGTACCTAATTTACTGGTTTGCATCCATTGTTTACAACGCTGCTGTACTGTGCAGTACCTAGTTTACTGGTTTGTATCCAGTGTTTACTACGCTACTGTACTGTGCAGTACCTACTTGACTGGTTTGTGTTCATTGTTTACTTCACTACTGTACTGTGCAGTACCAACTTTACTGGTTTGTGTTCATTGTTTACTACACTACTGTACTGAGCAGTACCTACTTTACTTTTTAGTATCCAGTGTTTACTACACTACTGTACTGTGCAGTACCTACTTTACTGGTTTGTGTCCATTGTTTACTACACTACTGTACTGTGCAGTACCTACTTTACTGGTTTGTATCCATTGTTTACTACACTACTGTACTGTGCAGTACCTAATTTACTCGTTTGTTTCCATTGTTTACTACGCTACTCTACTGTACAGTACCTAGTTTACTGGTTTGTATCCATTGTTTACTAAACTACTGTACTGTGCAGTACCTACTCTACTGGTTTGTGTTCATTGTTTACTACACTACTGTACTGTGCAGTACCTACTTTACTGGTTTGTGTCCATTGTTTACTACACTACTGTACTGTGCAGTACCTACTTTACTGGTTTGTGTCCATTGTTTACTACACTACTGTATTGTGCAGTACCTACTTTACTGGTTTGTATCCATTGTTTACTACACCACTCTACTGTACAGTACCTACTTTACTGGTTTGTATCCAATGTTTACTACACTACTGTACTGTGCAGTACCTACTTTACTGGTTTGTGTCCATTGTTTACTACACTACTGTACTGTACAATACCTACTTTACTGGTTTGTATCCAGTGTTTACTACACTACTGTACTGTGCAGAACCTACTGTACTGGTTTTTGTCCATTGTTTACTACACTACTGTACTGTGCAGTACCTACTTTACTGGTTCGTATCCATTGTTTACTACACTACTGTACTGTGCAGTACCTACTTTACTGGTTTGTATCCATTGTTTACTACACTACTGTACTGTGCAATACCTAATTTACTCGTTTGTATCCATTGTTTACTACGCTACTCTACTGTACAGTACCTAGTTTACTGGTTTGTATCCATTGTTTACTAAACTACTGTACTGTGCAGTACCTACTCTACTGGTTTGTGTTCATTGTTTACTACACTACTGTACTGTGCAGTACCTAATTCACTGGTTTTTATCCAGTCTTTACTACACTATTGTACTGTGTAGTACCTACTTTACTGGTTTGCATCCATTGTTTACTACGCTGCCGTACTGTGCAGTACCTAGTTTACTGGTTTGTATCCAGTGTTTACTACGCTACTGTACTGTGCAGTACCTACTTGACTGGTTTGTGTTCATTGTTTACTACACTACTGTACTGTGCAGTACCAACTTTACTGGTTTGTGTTCATTGTTTACTACACTACTGTACTGAGCAGTACCTACTCTACTTTTTAGTATCCAGTGTTTAATACACTACTGTACTGTGCAGTACCTACTTTACTGGTTTGTGTCCATTGTTTACTACACTGCTGTACTGTGCAGTACCTACTTTACTGGTTTGTGTTCATTGTTTACTACAGTACTGTACTGTGCAGTACCTAGTTTACTGGTTTGTATCTATTGTTTACTACACCACTCTACTGTACAGTACCTAGTTTACTGGTTTGTATCCATTGTTTACTACTACTACTGTACTGCGTAGTACCTAATTTACTGGTTTGTATCCATTGTTTACTACGCTACTGTACTGTACAGTACCTATATTACTGCTTGTGTCCATTGTTTACTACTGCTACTGTACTGTGCAGTACCTACTTTACTGGTTTGTGTCTATTGTTTTCTACAAAACTGTACTGTGCAGTACCTACTTTACTGGTTAGTATCCATTGTTTACAACACTGCTGTACTGTGCAGTACCTAGTTTACTGGTTTGTATCTATTGTTTACTACACTACTGTACTGTACAGTACCTAGTTTACTGGTTTGTATGCATTGTTTACTACTGTACTGTGCAGTACCTACTTTACTGGTTTGTATCCATTGTTTACCACTACTACTGTACTGCGAAGTTCCTAGTTTACTGGTTTGCATCCATTGTTTACTACACTACTGTACTGTACAGTACCTACTTTACTGGTTTGTGTCCATTGTTTACTACACTACTGTACTGTGCAGTACCTACTTTACTGGTTTGTGTCCATTGTCTACTACACTACTCTACTGTACAATACCTACTTTACTGGTTTGTATCCAGTGTTTACTACACTACTGTACTGTGCAGTACCTACTTTACTGGTTTTTGTCCATTGTTTACTACACTACTGTACTGTGCAGTACCTACTTTACTGGTTTGTGTCCATTGTTTACTACACTACTGTACTGTGCAGTACCTACTTTACTGGTTTGTATCCATTGTTTACTACACTACTGTACTGTGCAGTACCTACTTTACTGGTTTGCATCCAGTGTTTACTACACTACTGTACTGTGCAGTACCTACTTGACTGGTTTGTGTTCATTGTTTACTACACTACTGTACTGTGCAGTACCTACTTTACTGGTTAGTATCCAGTGTTTACTACACTACTGTACTGTGCAGTACCTACTTCACTGGTTTGTATCCAGTCTTTACTACACTACTGTACTGTGTAGTACCTACTTTACTGGTTTCCATCCATTGTTTACTACGCTGCTGTACTGTGCAGTACCTAGTTTACTGGTTTGTATCCAGTGTTTACTACGCTACTGTACTGTGCAGTACCTACTTGACTGGTTTGTGTTCATTGTTTACTACACTACTGTACTGTGCAGTACCAACTTTACTGGTTTGTGTTCATTGTTTACTACACTACTGTACTGAGCAGTACCTACTTTACTTTTTAGTATCCAGTGTTTATTACACTACTGTACTGTGCAGTACCTACTTTACTGGTTTGTGTTCATTGTTTACTACACTGCTGTACTGTGCAATACATACGTTACTGGTTTGCATCCAGTGTTTACTACACTACTGTACTGTGCAGTACCTACTTTACTGGTTTGTGTCCATTGTTTACTACACTACTGTACTGTGCAGTACCTACTTTACTGGTTTGTGTCCATTGTTTACTACACTACTGTACTGTGCAGTACCTACTTTACTGGTTTGTGTCCATTGTTTACTACACTACTGTACTGTTCACTACCTACTTTACTGGTTTGTGTCCATTGTTTACTACACCACTGTATTGTGCAGTTCCTACTTTACTGGTTTGTATCCATTGTTTACTACACTACTCTACTGTACAGTACCTACTTTACTTGTTTGTATCCACTGTTTACTACACTACTGTACTGTGCAGTACCTACTTTACTGATTTGTGTCCATTGTTTACTACACTACTGTACTGTGCAGTACCTACTTTACTGGTTTGTGTCCATTGTCTACTACACTACTCTACTGTACAATACCTACTTTACTGGTTTGTATCCATTGTTTACTACACTACTGTACTGTGCAATACCTACTTTACTGGTTTGCATCCATTGTTTACTACGCTGCTGTACTGTGCAGTACCTAGTTTACTGGTTTGTATCCAGTGTTTACTACGCTACTGTACTGTGCAGTACCTACTTGACTGGTTTGTGTTCATTGTTTACTACACTACTGTACTGTGCAGTACCAACTTTACTGGTTTGTGTTCATTGTTTACTACACTACTGTACTGAGCAGTACCTACTTTACTTTTTAGTATCCAGTGTTTACTACACTACTGTACTGTGCAGTACCTACTTCACTGGTTTGTATCCAGTCTTTACTACGCTGCTGTACTGTGCAGTACCTAGTTTACTGGTTTGTATCCAGTGTTTACTACGCTACTGTACTGTGCAGTACCTACTTGACTGGTTTGTATCCATTGTTTACTACACTACTGTACTGTGCAGTACCTAATTTACTCGTTTGTATCCATTGTTTACTACGCTACTCTACTGTACAGTACCTAGTTTACTGGTTTGTATCCATTGTTTACTAAACTACTGTACTGTGCAGTACCTACTCTACTGGTTTTCTGTTCATTGTTTACTACACTACTGTACTGTGCAGTACCAACTTTACTGGTTTGTGTCCATTGTTTACTACACTACTGTACTGTGCAGTACCTACTTCACTGGTTTGTATCCAGTATTTACTACAGTATTGTGCTGTTTAGTACCTACTTTACTGGTTTGCATCCATTGTTTACTACGCTGCTGTACTGTGCAGTACCTAGTTTACAGGTTTGTATCCAGTGTTTACTACGCTACTGTACTGTGCAGTACCTACTTGACTGGTTTGTGTTCATTGTTTACTACACTACTGTACTGTGCAGTACCAACTTTACTGGTTTGTGTTCATTGTTTACTACACTACTGTACTGAGCAGTACCTACTTTACTGGTTTGTGTTCATTGTTTACTACACTACTGTACTGTGCAATACCTAATTTACTCGTTTGTATCCATTGTTTACTACGCTACTCTACTGTACAGTACCTAGTTTACTGGTTTGTATCCATTGTTTACTAAACTACTGTACTGTGCAGTACCTACTCTACTGGTTTGTGTTCATTGTTTACTACACTACTGTACTGTGCAGTACCAACTTTACTGGTTTGTGTCCATTGTTTACTACACTACTGTACTGTGCAGTACCTACTTCACTGGTTTGTATCCAGTCTTTACTACACTATTGTACTGTGTAGTACCTACTTTACTGGTTTGCATCCATTGTTTACTACGCTGCTGTACTGTGCAGTACCTAGTTTACTGGTTTGTATCCAGTGTTTACTACGCTACTGTACTGTGCAGTACCTACTTGACTGGTTTGTGTTCATTGTTTACTACACTACTGTACTGTGCAGTACCAACTTTACTGGTTTGTGTTCATTGTTTACTACACTACTGTACTGAGCAGTACCTACTTTACTTTTTAGTATCCAGTGTTTACTACGCTACTGTACTGTGCAGTACCTACTTTACTGGTTTGTGTCCATTGTTTACTACACTACTGTACTGTGCAGTACCTACTTTACTGGTTTGTATCCATTGTTTACTACACTACTGTACTGTGCAGTACCTACTATACTGGTTTGTATCCATTGTTTACTACACTACTGTACTGTGCAGTACCTAATTTACTCGTTTGTATCCATTGTTTACTACGCTACTCTACTGTACAGTACCTAGTTTACTGGTTTGTATCCATTGTTTACTAAACTACTGTACTGTGCAGTACCTACTCTACTGGTTTTCTGTTCATTGTTTACTACTCTACTGTACTGTGCAGTACCAACTTTACTGGTTTGTGTCCATTGTTTACTACACTACTGTACTGTGCAGTACCTACTTCACTGGTTTGTATCCAGTATTTACTACAGTATTGTGCTGTTTGGTACCTACTTTACTGGTTTGCATCCATTGTTTACTACGCTGCTGTACTGTGCAGTACCTAGTTTACTGGTTTGTATCCAGTGTTTACTACGCTACTGTACTGTGCAGTACCTACTTGACTGGATTGTGTTCATTGTTTACTACACTACTGTACTGTGCAGTACCAACTTTACTGGTTTGTGTTCATTGTTTACTACACTACTGTACTGAGCAGTACCTACTTTACTGGTTTGTGTTCATTGTTTACTACAGTACAGTACTGTGCAGTACCTAGTTTACTGGTTTGTATCTATTGTTTACTACACCACTCTACTGTACAGTACCTAGTTTACTGGTTTGTATCCATTGTTTACTACTACTACTGTACTGCGTAGTACCTAATTTACTGGTTTGTATCCATTGTTTACTACGCTACTGTACTGTACAGTACCTAGATTACTGCTTGTGTCCATTGTTTACTACTGCTACTGTACTGTGCAGTACCTACTTTACTGGTTTGTGTCTATTGTTTTCTACAAAACTGTACTGTGCAGTACCTACTTTACTGGTTTGTATCCATTGTTTACTACACTACTGTACTGTGCAGTACCTAATTTACTCGTTTGTATCCATTGCTTACTACGCTACTCTACTGTACAGCACCTAGTTTACTGGTTTGTATCCATTGTTTACTAAACTACTGTACTGTGCAGTACCTACTCTACTGGTTTGTGTTCATTGTTTACTACACTACTGTACTGTGCAGTACCAACTTTACTGGTTTGTGTCCATTGTTTACTACACTACTGTACTGTGCAGTACCTACTTCACTGGTTTGTATCCAGTCTTTACTACACTAATGTACTGTGTAGTACCTACTTTACTGGTTTGCATCCATTGTTTACTACGCTGCTGTACTGTGCAGTACCTAGTTTACTGGTTTGTATCCAGTGTTTACTACGCTACTGTACTGTGCAGTACCTACTCTACTGGTTTGTGTTCATTGTTTACTACACTACTGTACTGTGCAGTACCAACTTTACTGGTTTGTGTCCATTGTTTACTACACTACTGTACTGTGCAGTACCTACTTCACTGGTTTGTATCCAGTCTTTACTACACTATTGTACTGTGTAGTACCTACTTTACTGGTTTGCATCCATTGTTTACAACGCTGCTGTACTGTGCAGTACCTACTTTACTGGTTTGTATCCATTGTTTACTACACTACTGTACTGTGCAGTACCTACTATACTGGTTTGTATCCATTGTTTACTACACTACTGTACTGTGCAGTACCTAATTTACTCGTTTGTATCCATTGTTTACTACGCTACTCTACTGTACAGTACCTAGTTTACTGGTTTGTATCCATTGTTTACTAAACTACTGTACTGTGCAGTACCTACTCTACTGGTTTTCTGTTCATTGTTTACTACACTACTGTACTGTGCAGTACCAACTTTACTGGTTTGTGTCCATTGTTTACTACACTACTGTACTGTGCAGTACCTACTTCACTGGTTTGTATCCAGTATTTACTACAGTATTGTGCTGTTTAGTACCTACTTTACTGGTTTGCATCCATTGTTTACTACGCTGCTGTACTGTGCAGTACCTAGTTTACTGGTTTGTATCCAGTGTTTACTACGCTACTGTACTGTGCAGTACCTACTTGACTGGTTTGTGTTCATTGTTTACTACACTACTGTACTGTGCAGTACCAACTTTACTGGTTTGTGTTCATTGTTTACTACACTACTGTACTGAGCAGAACCTACTGTACTGGTTTTTGTCCATTGTTTACTACACTACTGTACTGTGCAGTACCTACTTTACTGGTTCGTATCCATTGTTTACTACACTACTGTACTGTGCAGTACCTACTTTACTGGTTTGTATCCATTGTTTACTACTACTACTGTACTGCGTAGTACCTAATTTACTGGTTTGTATCCATTGTTTACTACGCTACTGTACTGTACAGTACCTAGATTACTGCTTGTGTCCATTGTTTACTACTGCTACTGTACTGTGCAGTACCTACTTTACTGGTTTGTGTCTATTGTTTTCTACAAAACTGTACTGTGCAGTACCTACTTTACTGGTTTGTGTCCATTGTTTACTACACTGCTGTACTGTGCAATACCTAATTTACTCGTTTGTATCCATTGTTTACTACGCTACTCTACTGTACAGTACCTAGTTTACTGGTTTGTATCCATTGTTTACTAAACTACTGTACTGTGCAGTACCTACTCTACTGGTTTGTGTTCATTGTTTACTACACTACTGTACTGTGCAGTACCAACTTTACTGGTTTGTGTCCATTGTTTACTACACTACTGTACTGTGCAGTACCTACTTCACTGGTTTGTATCCAGTCTTTACTACACTATTGTACTGTGTAGTACCTACTTTACTGGTTTGCATCTATTGTTTACAACGCTGCTGTACTGTGCAGTACCTAGTTTACTGGTTTGTATCCAGTGTTTACTACGCTACTGTACTGTGCAGTACCTACTTGACTGGTTTGTGTTCATTGTTTACTTCACTACTGTACTGTGCAGTACCAACTTTACTGGTTTGTGTTCATTGTTTACTACACTACTGTACTGAGCAGTACCTACTTTACTTTTTAGTATCCAGTGTTTACTACACTACTGTACTGTGCAGTACCTACTTTACTGGTTTGTGTCCATTGTTTACTACACTACTGTACTGTGCAGTACCTACTTTACTGATTTGTATCCATTGTTTACTACACTACTGTACTGTGCAGTACCTAATTTACTCGTTTGTTTCCATTGTTTACTACGCTACTCTACTGTACAGTACCTAGTTTACTGGTTTGTATCCATTGTTTACTAAACAACTGTACTGTGCAGTACCTACTCTACTGGTTTGTGTTCATTGTTTACTACACTACTGTACTGTGCAGTACCTACTTTACTGGTTTGTGTCCATTGTTTACTACACTACTGTACTGTGCAGTACCTACTTTACTGGTTTGTGTCCATTGTTTACTACACTACTGTATTGTGCAGTACCTACTTTACTGGTTTGTATCCATTGTTTACTACACCACTCTACTGTACAGTACCTACTTTACTGGTTTGTATCCAATGTTTACTACACTACTGTACTGTGCAGTACCTACTTTACTGGTTTGTGTCCATTGTTTACTACACTACTGTACTGTACAATACCTACTTTACTGGTTTGTATCCAGTGTTTACTACACTACTGTACTGTGCAGAACCTACTGTACTGGTTTTTGTCCATTGTTTACTACACTACTGTACTGTGCAGTACCTACTTTACTGGTTCGTATCCATTGTTTACTACACTACTGTACTGTGCAGTACCTACTTTACTGGTTTGTATCCATTGTTTACTACACTACTGTACTGTGCAATACCTAATTTACTCGTTTGTATCCATTGTTTACTACGCTACTCTACTGTACAGTACCTAGTTTACTGGTTTGTATCCATTGTTTACTAAACTACTGTACTGTGCAGTACCTACTCTACTGGTTTGTGTTCATTGTTTACTACACTACTGTACTGTGCAGTACCTAATTCACTGGTTTTTATCCAGTCTTTACTACACTATTGTACTGTGTAGTACCTACTTTACTGGTTTGCATCCATTGTTTACTACGCTGCTGTACTGTGCAGTACCTAGTTTACTGGTTTGTATCCAGTGTTTACTACGCTACTGTACTGTGCAGTACCTACTTGACTGGTTTGTGTTCATTGTTTACTACACTACTGTACTGTGCAGTACCAACTTTACTGGTTTGTGTTCATTGTTTACTACACTACTGTACTGAGCAGTACCTACTCTACTTTTTAGTATCCAGTGTTTAATACACTACTGTACTGTGCAGTACCTACTTTACTGGTTTGTGTCCATTGTTTACTACACTGCTGTACTGTGCAGTACCTACTTTACTGGTTTGTGTTCATTGTTTACTACAGTACTGTACTGTGCAGTACCTAGTTTACTGGTTTGTATCTATTGTTTACTACACCACTCTACTGTACAGTACCTAGTTTACTGGTTTGTATCCATTGTTTACTACTACTACTGTACTGCGTAGTACCTAATTTACTGGTTTGTATCCATTGTTTACTACGCTACTGTACTGTACAGTACCTATATTACTGCTTGTGTCCATTGTTTACTACTGCTACTGTACTGTGCAGTACCTACTTTACTGGTTTGTGTCTATTGTTTTCTACAAAACTGTACTGTGCAGTACCTACTTTACTGGTTAGTATCCATTGTTTACAACACTGCTGTACTGTGCAGTACCTAGTTTACTGGTTTGTATCTATTGTTTACTACACTACTGTACTGTACAGTACCTAGTTTACTGGTTTGTATGCATTGTTTACTACTGTACTGTGCAGTACCTACTTTATTGGTTTGTATCCATTGTTTACCACTACTACTGTACTGCGAAGTTCCTAGTTTACTGGTTTGCATCCATTGTTTACTACACTACTGTACTGTACAGTACCTACTTTACTGGTTTGTGTCCATTGTTTACTACACTACTGTACTGTGCAGTACCTACTTTACTGGTTTGTGTCCATTGTCTACTACACTACTCTACTGTACAATACCTACTTTACTGGTTTGTATCCAGTGTTTACTACACTACTGTACTGTGCAGTACCTACTTTACTGGTTTGTATCCATTGTTTACTACACTACTGTACTGTGCAGTACCTACTTTACTGGTTTGTGTCCATTGTTTACTACACTACTGTACTGTGCAGTACCTACTTTACTGGTTTGTATCCATTGTTTACTACACTACTGTACTGTGCAGTACCTACTTTACTGGTTTACATCCAGTGTTTACTACACTACTGTACTGTGCAGTACATACTTGACTGGTTTGTGTTCATTGTTTACTACACTACTGTACTGTGCAGTACCTACTTTACTGGTTAGTATCCAGTGTTTACTACACTACTGTACTGTGCAGTACCTACTTCACTGGTTTGTATCCAGTCTTTACTACACTACTGTACTGTGTAGTACCTACTTTACTGGTTTCCATCCATTGTTTACTACGCTGCTGTACTGTGCAGTACCTAGTTTACTGGTTTGTATCCAGTGTTTACTACGCTACTGTACTGTGCAGTACCTACTTGACTGGTTTGTGTTCATTGTTTACTACACTACTGTACTGTGCAGTACCAACTTTACTGGTTTGTGTTCATTGTTTACTACACTACTGTACTGAGCAGTACCTACTTTACTTTTTAGTATCCAGTGTTTATTACACTACTGTACTGTGCAGTACCTACTTTACTGGTTTGTGTTCATTGTTTACTACACTGCTGTACTGTGCAATACATACGTTACTGGTTTGCATCCAGTGTTTACTACACTACTGTACTGTGCAGTACCTACTTTACTGGTTTGTGTCCATTGTTTACTACACTACTGTACTGTGCAGTACCTACTTTACTGGTTTGTGTCCATTGTTTACTACACTACTGTACTGTGCAGTACCTACTTTACTGGTTTGTGTCCATTGTTTACTACACTACTGTACTGTTCACTACCTACTTTACTGGTTTGTGTCCATTGTTTACTACACCACTGTATTGTGCAGTTCCTACTTTACTGGTTTGTATCCATTGTTTACTACACTACTCTACTGTACAGTACCTACTTTACTTGTTTGTATCCACTGTTTACTACACTACTGTACTGTGCAGTACCTACTTTACTGATTTGTGTCCATTGTTTACTACACTACTGTACTGTGCAGTACCTATTTTACTGGTTTGTGTCCATTGTCTACTACACTACTCTACTGTACAATACCTACTTTACTGGTTTGTATCCATTGTTTACTACACTACTGTACTGTGCAATACCTACTTTACTGGTTTGCATCCATTGTTTACTACGCTGCTGTACTGTGCAGTACCTAGTTTACTGGTTTGTATCCAGTGTTTACTACGCTACTGTACTGTGCAGTACCTACTTGACTGGTTTGTGTTCATTGTTTACTACACTACTGTACTGTGCAGTACCAACTTTACTGGTTTGTGTTCATTGTTTACTACACTACTGTACTGAGCAGTACCTACTTTACTTTTTAGTATCCAGTGTTTACTACACTACTGTACTGTGCAGTACCTACTTCACTGGTTTGTATCCAGTCTTTACTACGCTGCTGTACTGTGCAGTACCTAGTTTACTGGTTTGTATCCAGTGTTTACTACGCTACTGTACTGTGCAGTACCTACTTGACTGGTTTGTGTTCATTGTTTACTACACTACTGTACTGTGCAGTACCTACTTTACTGGTTTGTATCCATTGTTTACTACACTACTGTACTGTGCAGTACCTAATTTACTCGTTTGTATCCATTGTTTACTACGCTACTCTACTGTACAGTACCTAGTTTACTGGTTTGTATCCATTGTTTACTAAACTACTGTACTGTGCAGTACCTACTCTACTGGTTTTCTGTTCATTGTTTACTACACTACTGTACTGTGCAGTACCAACTTTACTGGTTTGTGTCCATTGTTTACTACACTACTGTACTGTGCAGTACCTACTTCACTGGTTTGTATCCAGTCTTTACTACAGTATTGTGCTGTTTAGTACCTACTTTACTGGTTTGCAACCATTGTTTACTACGCTGCTGTACTGTGCAGTACCTAGTTTACTGGTTTGTATCCAGTGTTTACTACGCTACTGTACTGTGCAGTACCTACTTGACTGGTTTGTGTTAATTGTTTACTACACTACTGTACTGTGCAGTACCAACTTTACTGGTTTGTGTTCATTGTTTACTACACTACTGTACTGAGCAGTACCTACTTTACTGGTTTGTGTTCATTGTTTACTACAGTACTGTACTGTGCAGTACCTAGTTTACTGGTTTGTATCTATTGTTTACTACACCACTCTACTGTACAGTACCTAGTTTACTGGTTTGTATCCATTGTTTACTACTACTACTGTACTGCGTAGTACCTAATTTACTGGTTTGTATCCATTGTTTACTACGCTACTGTACTGTACAGTACCTAGATTACTGCTTGTGTCCATTGTTTACTACTGCTACTGTACTGTGCAGTACCTACTTTACTGGTTTGTGTCTATTGTTTTCTACAAAACTGTACTGTGCAGTACCTACTTTACTGGTTAGTATCCATTGTTTACAACACTGCTGTACTGTGCAGTACCTAGTTTACTGGTTTGTATCTATTGTTTACTACACTACTGTACTGTACAGTACCTAGTTTACTGGTTTGTATGCATGTTTACTACTGTACTGTGCAGTACCTACTTTACTGGTTTGTATCCATTGTTTACCACTACTACTGTACTGCGAAGTTCCTAGTTTACTGGTTTGCATCCATTGTTTACTACACTACTGTACTTTACAGTACCTACTTTACTGGTTTGTGTCCATTGTTTACTACACTACTGTACTGTGCAGTACCTACTTTACTGGTTTGTGTCCATTGTCTACTACACTACTCTACTGTACAATACCTACTTTACTGGTTTGTATCCAGTGTTTACTACACTACTGTACTGTGCAGTACCAACTTTACTGGTTTGTGTTCATTGTTTACTACACTACTGTACTGAGCAGTACCTACTTTACTTTTTAGTATCCAGTGTTTACTACACTACTGTACTGTGCAGTACCTACTTTACTGGTTTGTGTCCATTGTTTATTACACTGCTGTACTGTGCAATACATACGTTACTGGTTTGCATCCAGTGTTTACTACACTACTGTACTGTGCAGTACCTACTTTACTGGTTTGTGTCCATTGTTTACTACACTACTGTACTGTGCAGTACCTACTTTACTGGTTTGTGTCCATTGTTTACTACACTACTGTACTGTGCAGTACCTACTTTACTGGTTTGTGTCCATTGTTTACTACACTACTGTACTGTGCAGTACCTACTTTACTGGTTTGTGTCCAGTGTTTACTACACTACTGTACTGTGCAGTACCTACTTTACTGGTTTGTATCCATTGTTTACTACACTACTGTACTGTGCAATACCTAATTTACTCGTTTGTATCCATTGTTTACTACGCTACTCTACTGTACAGTACCTAGTTTACTGGTTTGTATCCATTGTTTACTAAACTACTGTACTGTGCAGTACCTACTCTACTGGTTTGTGTTCATTGTTTACTACACTACTGTACTGTGCAGTACCAACTTTACTGGTTTGTGTCCATTGTTTACTACACTACTGTACTGTGCAGTACCTACTTCACTGGTTTGTATCCAGTCTTTACTACACTATTGTACTGTGTAGTACCTACTTTACTGGTTTGCATCCATTGTTTACTACGCTGCTGTACTGTGCAGTACCTAGTTTACTGGTTTGTATCCAGTGTTTACTACGCTACTGTACTGTGCACTACCTACTTGACTGGTTTGTGTTCATTGTTTACTACACTACTGTACTGTGCAGTACCAACTTTACTGGTTTGTGTTCATTGTTTACTACACTACTGTACTGAGCAGTACCTACTTTACTTTTTAGTATCCAGTGTTTACTACACTACTGTACTGTGCAGTACCTACTTCACTGGTTTGTATCCAGTCTTTACTACGCTGCTGTACTGTGCAGTACCTAGTTTACTGGTTTGTATCCAGTGTTTACTACGCTACTGTACTGTGCAGTACCTACTTGACTGGTTTGTGTTCATTGTTTACTACACTACTGTACTGTGCAGTACCTACTTTACTGGTTTGTATCCATTGTTTACTACACTACTGTACTGTGAAGTACCTACTTTACTGGTTTGTATCCATTGTTTACTACACTACTGTACTGTCCAGTACCTAATTTACTCGTTTGTATCCATTGTTTACTACGCTACTCTACTGTACAGCACCTAGTTTACTGGTTTGTATCCATTGTTTACTAAACTACTGTACTGTGCAGTACCTACTCTTCTGGTTTTCTGTTCATTGTTTACTACACTACTGTACTGTGCAGTACCAACTTTACTGGTTTGTGTCCATTGTTTACTACACTACTGTACTGTGCAGTACCTACTTCACTGGTTTGTATCCAGTCTTTACTACAGTATTGTGCTGTTTAGTACCTACTTTACTGGTTTGCATCCATTGTTTACTACGCTGCTGTACTGTGCAGTACCTAGTTTACTGGTTTGTATCCAGTGTTTACTACGCTACTGTACTGTGCAGTACCTACTTGACTGGTTTGTGTTCATTGTTTACTACACTACTGTACTGTGCAGTACCAACTTTACTGGTTTGTGTTCATTGTTTACTACACTACTGTACTGAGCAGTACCTACTTTACTGGTTTGTGTTCATTGTTTACTACAGTACTGTACTGTGCAGTACCTAGTTTACTGGTTTGTATCTATTGTTTACTACACCACTCTACTGTACAGTACCTAGTTTACTGGTTTGTATCCATTGTTTACTACTACCACTGTACTGCGTAGTACCTAATTTACTGGTTTGTATCCATTGTTTACTACGCTACTGTACTGTACAGTACCTAGATTACTGCTTGTGTCCATTGTTTACTACTGCTACTGTACTGTGCAGTACCTACTTTACTGGTTTGTGTCTATTGTTTTCTACAAAACTGTACTGTGCAGTACCTACTTTACTGGTTAGTATCCATTGTTTACAACACTGCTGTACTGTGCAGTACCTAGTTTACTGGTTTGTATCTATTGTTTACTACACTACTGTACTGTACAGTACCTAGTTTACTGGTTTGTATGCATGTTTACTACTGTACTGTGCAGTACCTACTTTACTGGTATTTATCCATTGTTTACCACTACTACTGTACTGCGAAGTTCCTAGTTTACTGGTTTGCATCCATTGTTTACTACACTACTGTACTGTGCAGTACCAACTTTACTGGTTTGTGTCCATTGTTTACTACACTACTGTACTGTGCAGTACCTACTTCACTGGTTTGTATCCAGTCTTTACTACACTATTGTACTGTGTAGTACCTACTTTACTGGTTTGCATCCATTGTTTACTACGCTGCTGTACTGTGCAGTACCTAGTTTACTGGTTTGTATCCAGTGTTTACTACGCTACTGTACTGTGCACTACCTACTTGACTGGTTTGTGTTCATTGTTTACTACACTACTGTACTGTGCAGTACCAACTTTACTGGTTTGTGTTCATTGTTTACTACACTACTGTACTGAGCAGTACCTACTTTACTTTTTAGTATCCAGTGTTTACTACACTACTGTACTGTGCAGTACCTACTTCACTGGTTTGTATCCAGTCTTTACTACGCTGCTGTACTGTGCAGTACCTAGTTTACTGGTTTGTATCCAGTGTTTACTACGCTACTGTACTGTGCAGTACCTACTTGACTGGTTTGTGTTCATTGTTTACTACACTAATGTACTGTGCAGTACCTACTTTACTGGTTTGTATCCATTGTTTACTACACTACTGTACTGTGAAGTACCTACTTTACTGGTTTGTATCCATTGTTTACTACACTACTGTACTGTGCAGTACCTAATTTACTCGTTTGTATCCATTGTTTACTACGCTACTCTACTGTACAGTACCTAGTTTACTGGTTTGTATCCATTGTTTACTAAACTACTGTACTGTGCAGTACCTACTCTTCTGGTTTTCTGTTCATTGTTTACTACACTACTGTACTGTGCAGTACCAACTTTACTGGTTTGTGTCCATTGTTTACTACACTACTGTACTGTGCAGTACCTACTTCACTGGTTTGTATCCAGTCTTTACTACAGTATTGTGCTGTTTAGTACCTACTTTACTGGTTTGCATCCATTGTTTACTACGCTGCTGTACTGTGCAGTACCTAGTTTACTGGTTTGTATCCAGTGTTTACTACGCTACTGTACTGTGCAGTACCTACTTGACTGGTTTGTGTTCATTGTTTACTACACTACTGCACTGTGCAGTACCAACTTTACTGGTTTGTGTTCATTGTTTACTACACTACTGTACTGAGCAGTACCTACTTTACTGGTTTGTGTTCATTGTTTACTACAGTACTGTACTGTGCAGTACCTAGTTTACTGGTTTGTATCTATTGTTTACTACACCACTCTACTGTACAGTACCTAGTTTACTGGTTTGTATCCATTGTTTACTACTACTACTGTACTGCGTAGTACCTAATTTACTGGTTTGTATCCATTGTTTACTACGCTACTGTACTGTACAGTACCTAGATTACTGCTTGTGTCCATTGTTTACTACTGCTACTGTACTGTGCAGTACCTACTTTACTGGTTTGTGTCTATTGTTTTCTACAAAACTGTACTGTGCAGTACCTACTTTACTGGTTAGTATCCATTGTTTACAACACTGCTGTACTGTGCAGTACCTAGTTTACTGGTTTGTATCTATTGTTTACTACACTACTGTACTGTACAGTACCTAGTTTACTGGTTTGTATGCATGTTTACTACTGTACTGTGCAGTACCTACTTTACTGGTTTGTATCCATTGTTTACCACTACTACTGTACTGCGAAGTTCCTAGTTTACTGGTTTGCATCCATTGTTTACTACACTACTGTACTGTACAGTACCTACTTTACTGGTTTGTGTCCATTGTTTACTACACTACTGTACTGTGCAGTACCTACTTTACTGGTTTGTGTCCATTGTCTACTACACTACTCTACTGTACAATACCTACTTTACTGGTTTGTATCCAGTGTTTACTACACTACTGTACTGTGCAGTACCAACTTTACTGGTTTGTGTTCATTGTTTACTACACTACTGTACTGAGCAGTACCTACTTTACTTTTTAGTATCCAGTGTTTACTACACTACTGTACTGTGCAGTACCTACTTTACTGGTTTGTGTCCATTGTTTACTACACTGCTGTACTGTGCAATACATACGTTACTGGTTTGCATCCAGTGTTTACTACACTACTGTACTGTGCAGTACCTACTTTACTGGTTTGTGTCCATTGTTTACTACACTACTGTACTGTGCAGTACCTACTTTACTGGTTTGTGTCCATTGTTTACTACACTACTGTACTGTGCAGTACCTACTTTACTGGTTTGTGTCCATTGTTTACTACACTACTGTACTGTGCAGTACCTACTTTACTGGTTTGTGTCCAGTGTTTACTACACTACTGTACTGTGCAGTACCTACTTTACTGGTTTGTATCCATTGTTTACTACACTACTCTACTGTACAGTACCTACTTTACTGGTTTGTATCCACTGTTTACTACACTACTGTACTGTGCAGTACCTACTTTACTGGTTTGTGTCCATTGTTTACTACACTACTGTACTGTGCAGTACCTACTTTACTGGTTTGTGTCCATTGTCTACTACACTACTCTACTGTACAATACCTACTTTACTGGTTTGTATCCAGTGTTTACTAAACTACTGTACTGTGCAGTACCTACTGTACTGGTTTTTGTCCATTGTTTACTACACTACTGTACTGTGCAGTACCTACTTTACTGGTTCGTATCCATTGTTTACTACACTACTGTACTGTGCAGTACCTACTTTACTGGTTTGTGTCCATTGTTTACTACACTACTGTACTGTGCAGTACCTACTTTACTGGTTTGTGTCCATTGTTTACTACACTACTGTACTGTGCAGTACCTACTTTACTGGTTTGTATCCATTGTTTACTACACTACTGTACTGTGCAGTACCTACTTTACTGGTTTGTATCCATTGTTTACTACACTACTGTACTGTGCAATACCTATTTTACTCGTTTGTATCCATTGTTTACTACGCTACTCTACTGTACAGTACCTAGTTTACTGGTTTGTATCCATTGTTTACTAAACTACTGTACTGTGCAGTACCTACTCTACTGGTTTGTGTTCATTGTTTACTACACTACTGTACTGTGCAGTACCAACTTTACTGGTTTGTGTCCATTGTTTACTACACTACTGTACTGTACAGTACCTAGTTTACTGGTTTGTATGCATTGTTTACTACTGTACTGTGCAGTACCTACTTTACTGGTTTGTATCCATTGTTTACCACTACTACTGTACTGCGAAGTTCCTAGTTTACTGGTTTGCATCCATTGTTTACTACACTACTGTACTGTACAGTACCTACTTTACTGGTTTGTGTCCATTGTTTACTACACTACTGTACTGTGCAGTACCTACTTTACTGGTTTGTGTCCATTGTCTACTACACTACTCTACTGTACAATACCTACTTTACTGGTTTGTATCCAGTGTTTACTACACTACTGTACTGTGCAGTACCTACTTTACTGGTTTTTGTCCATTGTTTACTACACTACTGTACTGTGCAGTACCTACTTTACTGGTTTGTGTCCATTGTCTACTACACTACTGTACTGTGCAGTACCTACTTTACTGGTTTGTATCCATTGTTTACTACACTACTGTACTGTGCAGTACCTACTTTACTGGTTTGTATCCATTGTTTACTACACTACTGTACTGTGCAGTGCCTAATTTACTGGTTTGTGTCCATTGTTTACTACGCTACTCTACTGTACAGTACCTAGTTTACTGGTTTTTATCCATTGTTTACTAAACTACTGTACTGTGCAGTACCTACTCTACTGGTTTTCTGTTCATTGTTTACTACACTACTGTACTGTGCAGTACCAACTTTACTGGTTTGTGTCCATTGTTTACTACACTACTGTACTGTGCAGTACCTACTTTACTGGTTTGTATCCATTGTTTACTACGCTACTCTACTGTACAGTACCTAGTTTACTGGTTTGTATCCATTGTTTACTAAACTACTGTACTGTGCAGTACGTACTCTACTGGTTTTCTGTTCATTGTTTACTACACTACTGTACTGTGCAGTACCTACTTTACTGGTTTGTGTCCATTGTTTACTACACTACTGTACTGTGCAGTACCTACTTTACTGGTTAGTATCCAGTGTTTACTACACTACTGTACTGTGCAGTACCTATTTCACTGGTTTGTATCCAGTCTTTACTACAATATTGTACTGTGTAGTACCTACTTTACTGGTTTGCATCCATTGTTTACTACGCTGCTGTACTGTGCAGTACCTAGTTTACTGGTTTGTATCCAGTGTTTACTACGCTACTGTACTGTGCAGTACCTACTTGACTGGTTTGTGTTCATTGTTTACTACACTACTGTACTGTGCAGTACCAACTTTACTGGTTTGTGTTCGTTGTTTACTACACTACTGTACTGAGCAGTACCTACTTAACTTTTTAGTATCCAGTGTTTACTACACTACTGTACTGTGCAGTACCTACTTTACTGGTTTGTGTCCATTGTTTACTACACTGCTGTACTGTGCAATACATACGTTACTGGTTTGCATCCATTGTTTACTACACTACTGTACTGTGCAGTACCTACTTTACTGGTTTGTATCCATTGTTTACTACACTACTGTACTGTGCAGTACCTACTTTACTGGTTTGTGTCCATTGTTTACTACACTACTGTACTGTGCAGTACCTACTTTACTGGTTTGTGTCCATTGTTTACTACACTACTGTACTGTGCAGTACCTACTTTACTGGTTTGTGTCCATTGTTTACTACACCACTGTATTGTGCAGTACCTACTTTACTGGTTTGTATCCATTGTTTACTACACTACTCTACTGTACAGTACCTACTTTACTGGTTTGTATCCACTGTTTACTACACTACTGTACTGTGCAGTATCTACTTTACTGATTTGTGTCCATTGTTTACTACACTACTGTACTGTGCAGTACCTACTTTACTGGTTTGTGTCCATTGTCTACTAGACTACTCTACTGTACAATACCTACTTTACTGGTTTGTATCCATTGTTTACTACACTACTGTACTGTGCAGTACCTACTTTACTGGTTTGTGTCCATTGTTTACTACACTACTGTACGGTGCAGTACCTACTTTACTGGTTTGTGTCCAATGTTTACTACACTACTGTACTGTGCAGTACCTACTTTACTGGTTTGTATCCATTGTTTACTACACTACTGTACTGTGCAGTACCTACTTTACTGGTTTGTATCCATTGTTTACTACACTACTGTACTGTGCAATACCTAATTTACTCGTTTGTATCCATTGTTTACTACGCTACTCTACTGTACAGTACCTAGTTTACTGGTTTGTATCCATTGTTTACTACACTACTGTACTGTGCAGTACCTACTCTACTGGTTTGTGTTCATTGTTTACTACACTACTGTACTGTGCAGTACCAACTTTACTGGTTTGTGTCCATTGTTTACTACACTACTGTAATGTGCAGTACCTACTTCACTGGTTTGTATCCAGTCTTTACTACACTATTGTACTGTGTAGTACCTACTTTACTGGTTTGTGTCCATTGTTTACTACGCTGCTGTACTGTGCAGTACCTAGTTTACTGGTTTGTATCCAGTGTTTACTACACTACTCTACTGTGCAGTACCTACTTGACTGGTTTGTGTTCATTGTTTACTACACTACTGTACTGTGCAGTACCAACTTTACTGGTTTGTGTTCATTGTTTACTACACTACTGTACTGAGCAGTACCTACTTTACTTTTTAGTATCCAGTGTTTACTACACTACTGTACTGTGCAGTACCTACTTTACTGGTTTGTGTCCATTGTTTACTACACTACTGTACTGTGCAGTACCTACTTTACTGATTTGTATCCATTGTTTACTACACTACTGTACTGTGCAGTACCTACTTTACTGGTTTGCGTCCATTGTTTACTACACTACTGTACTGTGCAGTACCTAATTTACTCGTTTGTATCCATTGTTTACTACGCTACTCTACTGTACAGTACCTAGTTTACTGGTTTGTATCCATTGTTTACTAAACTACTGTACTGTGCAGTACCTACTCTACTGGTTTGTGTTCATTGTTTACTACACTATTGTACTGTGCAGTACCAACTTTACTGGTTTGTGTCCATTGATTACTACACTACTGTACTGTGCAGTACCTACTTCACTGGTTTGCATCCATTGTTTACTACGCTGCTGTACTGTGCAGTACCTAGTTTACTGGTTTGTATCCAGTGTTTACTACGCTACTGTACTGTGCAGTACCTACTTGACTGGTTTGTATCTAGTGTTTATTACGCTACTATACTGAGCAGTCCCTGCTTTACTGGTTTGTATCCATTGTTTACTGCACTACTCTACTGTGCAGTACCTAGTTTACTGGTTTGTGTCTATTGTTTACTACACTACTCTACTGTACAGTACCTAGTTTACCGGTTTGTATCTATTGTTTACTACACTACTCTACTGTGCAGTACCCACTTTACTGGTTTGTGTTCATTGTCTACTACACTACTGTACTGTGCAGTACCTAGTTTACTGGTTTGTATCCATTGTTTACTACACTACTCTACTGTACAGTACCTAGTTTACTGGTTTTATCCATTGTTTACTACTGTACTGTGCATTACCTACTTTACTGTTTTGTATCCATTGTTTACTACTACTACTGTACTGCGGAGTACCTAGTTTACTGGTTTGTATCCATTGTTTACTACGCTACTGTACTGTACAGTACCTAGCTTACTGGTTTGTGTCCATTTTTTACGACACTACTGTACTGTGCAGTACCTACTTTACTGGTTTGTGTCCATTGTTTACTACACTACTGTACTGTGCAGTACCTACTTTACTGGTTTGTGTTCATTGTTTACTACGCTACTCTACTGTACAGTACCTAGTTTACTGGTTTGTATCCATTGTTTACTAAACTACTGTACTGTGCAGTACCTACTTTACTGGTTTGTGTCCATTGTTTACTACACTACTGTACTGTGCAGTACCTACTTTACTGGTTTGTGTTCATTGTTTACTACACTACTCTACTGTACAGTACCTAGTTTACTGGTTTGTAACCATTGTTTACTACTGTACTGTGCAGTACCTACTTTACTGGTTGGTGTCCATTGTTTACTACACTACTCTACTGTGCAGTACCTATTTTACTGGTTTGTGTCCATTGATTACTACACTGCTCTACTGTGCAGTACCTACTTTACTCGTTTGTATCCATTGTTTACTACGCTACTCTACTGTACAGTACCTAGTTTACTGGTTTGTATCCATTGTTTACTAAACTACTGTACTGTGCAGTACCTACTCTACTGGTTTGTGTTCATTGTTTACTACACTACTGTACTGTGCAGTACCAACTTTACTGGTTTGTGTCCATTGTTTACTACACTACTGTACTGTACAGTACCTAGTTTACTGGTTTGTATGCATTGTTTACTACTGTACTGTGCAGTACCTACTTTACTGGTTTGTATCCATTGTTTACCACTACTACTGTACTGCGAAGTTCCTAGTTTACTGGTTTGCATCCATTGTTTACTACACTACTGTACTGTACAGTACCTACTTTACTGGTTTGTGTCCATTGTTTACTACACTACTGTACTGTGCAGTACCTACTTTACTGGTTTGTGTCCATTGTCTACTACACTACTCTACTGTACAATACCTACTTTACAGGTTTGTATCCAGTGTTTACTACACTACTGTACTGTGCAGTACCTACTTTACTGGTTTTTGTCCATTGTTTACTACACTACTGTACTGTGCAGTACCTACTTTACTGGTTTGTGTCCATTGTCTACTACACTACTGTACTGTGCAGTACCTACTTTACTGGTTTGTATCCATTGTTTACTACACTACTGTACTGTGCAGTACCTACTTTACTGGTTTGTATCCATTGTTTACTACACTACTGTACTGTGCAGTACCTAATTTACTGGTTTGTGTCCATTGTTTACTACGCTACTCTACTGTACAGTACCTAGTTTACTGGTTTTTATCCATTGTTTACTAAACTACTGTACTGTGCAGTACCTACTCTACTGGTTTTCTGTTCATTGTTTACTACACTACTGTACTGTGCAGTACCAACTTTACTGGTTTGTGTCCATTGTTTACTACACTACTGTACTGTGCAGTACCTACTTTACTGGTTTGTATCCATTGTTTACTACGCTACTCTACTGTACAGTACCTAGTTTACTGTTTTGTATCCATTGTTTACTAAACTACTGTACTGTGCAGTACGTACTCTACTGGTTTTCTGTTCATTGTTTACTACGCTACTGTACTGTGCAGTACCTACTTGACTGGTTTGTATCTAGTGTTTATTACGCTACTATACTGAGCAGTCCCTGCTTTACTGGTTTGTATCCATTGTTTACTGCACTACTCTACTGTGCAGTACCTAGTTTACTGGTTTGTGTCTATTGTTTACTACACTACTGTACTGTACAGTACCTAGTTTACCGGTTTGTATCTATTGTTTACTACACTACTCTACTGTGCAGTACCCACTTTACTGGTTTGTGTTCATTGTCTACTACACTACTGTACTGTGCAGTACCTAGTTTACTGGTTTGTATCCATTGTTTACTACACTACTCTACTGTACAGTACCTAGTTTACTGGTTTTATCCATTGTTTACTACTGTACTGTGCATTACCTACTTTACTGTTTTGTATCCATTGTTTACTACTACTACTGTACTGCGGAGTACCTAGTTTACTGGTTTGTATCCATTGTTTACTACGCTACTGTACTGTACAGTACCTAGCTTACTGGTTTGTGTCCATTTTTTACGACACTACTGTACTGTGCAGTACCTACTTTACTGGTTTGTGTCCATTGTTTACTACAATACTGTACTGTGCAGTACCTACTTTACTGGTTTGTGTTCATTGTTTACTACGCTACTCTACTGTACAGTACCTAGTTTACTGGTTTGTATCCATTGTTTACTAAACTACTGTACTGTGCAGTACCTACTTTACTGGTTTGTGTCCATTGTTTACTACACTACTGTACTGTGCAGTACCTACTTTACTGGTTTGTGTTCATTGTTTACTACACTACTCTACTGTACAGTACCTAGTTTACTGGTTTGTAACCATTGTTTACTACTGTACTGTGCAGTACCTACTTTACTGGTTGGTGTCCATTGTTTACTACACTACTCTACTGTGCAGTACCTATTTTACTGGTTTGTGTCCATTGATTACTACACTGCTGTACTGTGCAGTACCTATTTTACTCGTTTGTATCCATTGTTTACTACGCTACTCTACTGTACAGTACCTAGTTTACTGGTTTGTATCCATTGTTTACTAAACTACTGTACTGTGCAGTACCTACTCTACTGGTTTGTGTTCATTGTTTACTACACTACTGTACTGTGCAGTACCAACTTTACTGGTTTGTGTCCATTGTTTACTACACTACTGTACTGTACAGTACCTAGTTTACTGGTTTGTATGCATTGTTTACTACTGTACTGTGCAGTACCTACTTTACTGGTTTGTATCCATTGTTTACCACTACTACTGTACTGCGAAGTTCCTAGTTTACTGGTTTGCATCCATTGTTTACTACACTACTGTACTGTACAGTACCTACTTTACTGGTTTGTGTCCATTGTTTACTACACTACTGTACTGTGCAGTACCTACTTTACTGGTTTGTGTCCATTGTCTACTACACTACTCTACTGTACAATACCTACTTTACTGGTTTGTATCCAGTGTTTACTACACTACTGTACTGTGCAGTACCTACTTTACTGGTTTTTGTCCATTGTTTACTACACTACTGTACTGTGCAGTACCTACTTTACTGGTTTGTGTCCATTGTCTACTACACTACTGTACTGTGCAGTACCTACTTTACTGGTTTGTATCCATTGTTTACTACACTACTGTACTGTGCAGTACCTACTTTACTGGTTTGTATCCATTGTTTACTACACTACTGTACTGTGCAGTACCTAATTTACTGGTTTGTGTCCATTGTTTACTACGCTACTCTACTGTACAGTACCTAGTTTACTGGTTTTTATCCATTGTTTACTAAACTACTGTACTGTGCAGTACCTACTCTACTGGTTTTCTGTTCATTGTTTACTACACTACTGTACTGTGCAGTACCAACTTTACTGGTTTGTGTCCATTGTTTACTACACTACTGTACTGTGCAGTACCTACTTTACTGGTTTGTATCCATTGTTTACTACGCTACTCTACTGTACAGTACCTAGTTTACTGGTTTGTATCCATTGTTTACTAAACTACTGTACTGTGCAGTACGTACTCTACTGGTTTTCTGTTCATTGTTTACTACACTACTGTACTGTGCAGTACCTACTTTACTGGTTTGTGTCCATTGTTTACTACACTACTGTACTGTGCAGTACCTACTTTACTGGTTAGTATCCAGTGTTTACTACACTACTGTACTGTGCAGTACCTATTTCACTGGTTTGTATCCAGTCTTTACTACACTATTGTACTGTGTAGTACCTACTTTACTGGTTTGCATCCATTGTTTACTACGCTGCTGTACTGTGCAGTACCTAGTTTACTGGTTTGTATCCAGTGTTTACTACGCTACTGTACTGTGCAGTACCTACTTGACTGGTTTGTGTTCATTGTTTACTACACTACTGTACTGTGTAGTACCAACTTTACTGGTTTGTGTTCGTTGTTTACTACACTACTGTACCGAGCAGTACCTACTTAACTTTTTAGTATCCAGTGTTTACTACACTACTGTACTGTGCAGTACCTACTTTACTGGTTTGTGTCCATTGTTTACTACACTGCTGTACTGTGCAATACATACGTTACTGGTTTGCATCCATTGTTTACTACACTACTGTACTGTGCAGTACCTACTTTACTGGTTTGTGTCCATTGTTTACTACACTACTGTACTGTGCAGTACCTACTTTACTGGTTTGTGTCCATTGTTTACTACACTACTGTACTGTGCAGTACCTACTTTACTGGTTTGTGTCTATTGTTTACTACACTACTGTACTGTGCAGTACCTACTTTACTGGTTTGTGTCCATTGTTTACTACACCACTGTATTGTGCAGTACCTACTTTACTGGTTTGTATCCATTGTTTACTACACTACTCTACTGTACAGTACCTACTTTACTGGTTTGTATCCACTGTTTACTACACTACTGTACTGTGCAGTATCTACTTTACTGATTTGTGTCCATTGTTTACTACACTACTGTACTGTGCAGTACCTACTTTACTGGTTTGTGTCCATTGTCTACTACACTACTCTACTGTACAATACCTACTTTACTGGTTTGTATCCAGTGTTTACTAAACTACTGTACTGTGCAGTACCTACTGTACTGGTCTTTGTCCATTGTTTACTACACTACTTTATTGTGCAGTACCTACTTTACTGGTTCGTATCCATTGTTTACTACACTACTGTACTGTGCAGTACCTACTTTACTGGTTTGTGTCCATTGTTTACTACACTACTGTACGGTGCAGTACCTACTTTACTGGTTTGTGTCCATTGTTTACTACACTACTGTACTGTGCAGTACCTACTTTACTGGTTTGTGTCCATTGTTTACTACACTACTGTACTGTGCAGTACCTACTTTACTGGTTTGTGTTCATTGTTTACTACACTACTCTACTGTACAGTACCTAGTTTACTGGTTTGTAACCATTGTTTACTACTGTACTGTGCAGTACCTACTTTACTGGTTGGTGTCCATTGTTTACTACACTACTCTACTGTGCAGTACCTATTTTACTGGTTTGTGTCCATTGATTACTACACTGCTGTACTGTGCAGTACCTACTTTACTCGTTTGTATCCATTGTTTACTACGCTACTCTACTGTACAGTACCTAGTTTACTGGTTTGTATCCATTGTTTACTAAACTACTGTACTGTGCAGTACCTACTCTACTGGTTTGTGTTCATTGTTTACTACACTACTGTACTGTGCAGTACCAACTTTACTGGTTTGTGTCCATTGTTTACTACACTACTGTACTGTACAGTACCTAGTTTACTGGTTTGTATGCATTGTTTACTACTGTACTGTGCAGTACCTACTTTACTGGTTTGTATCCATTGTTTACCACTACTACTGTACTGCGAAGTTCCTAGTTTACTGGTTTGCATCCATTGTTTACTACACTACTGTACTGTACAGTACCTACTTTACTGGTTTGTGTCCATTGTTTACTACACTACTGTACTGTGCAGTACCTACTTTACTGGTTTGTGTCCATTGTCTACTACACTACTCTACTGTACAATACCTACTTTACTGGTTTGTATCCAGTGTTTACTACACTACTGTACTGTGCAGTACCTACTTTACTGGTTTTTGTCCATTGTTTACTACACTACTGTACTGTGCAGTACCTACTTTACTGGTTTGTGTCCATTGTCTACTACACTACTGTACTGTGCAGTACCTACTTTACTGGTTTGTATCCATTGTTTACTACACTACTGTACTGTGCAGTACCTACTTTACTGGTTTGTATCCATTGTTTACTACACTACTGTACTGTGCAGTACCTAATTTACTGGTTTGTGTCCATTGTTTACTACGCTACTCTACTGTACAGTACCTAGTTTACTGGTTTTTATCCATTGTTTACTAAACTACTGTACTGTGCAGTACCTACTCTACTGGTTTTCTGTTCATTGTTTACTACACTACTGTACTGTGCAGTACCAACTTTACTGGTTTGTGTCCATTGTTTACTACACTACTGTACTGTGCAGTACCTACTTTACTGGTTTGTATCCATTGTTTACTACGCTACTCTACTGTACAGTACCTAGTTTACTGGTTTGTATCCATTGTTTACTAAACTACTGTACTGTGCAGTACGTACTCTACTGGTTTTCTGTTCATTGTTTACTACACTACTGTACTGTGCAGTACCTACTTTACTGGTTTGTGTCCATTGTTTACTACACTACTGTACTGTGCAGTACCTACTTTACTGGTTAGTATCCAGTGTTTACTACACTACTGTACTGTGCAGTACCTATTTCACTGGTTTGTATCCAGTCTTTACTACACTATTGTACTGTGTAGTACCTACTTTACTGGTTTGCATCCATTGTTTACTACGCTGCTGTACTGTGCAGTACCTAGTTTACTGGTTTGTATCCAGTGTTTACTACGCTACTGTACTGTGCAGTACCTACTTGACTGGTTTGTGTTCATTGTTTACTACACTACTGTACTGTGCAGTACCAACTTTACTGGTTTGTGTTCATTGTTTACTACACTACTGTACTGAGCAGTACCTACTTTACTTTTTAGTATCCAGTGTTTATTACACTACTGTACTGTGCAGTACCTACTTTACTGGTTTGTGTTCATTGTTTACTACACTGCTGTACTGTGCAATACATACGTTACTGGTTTGCATCCAGTGTTTACTACACTACTGTACTGTGCAGTACCTACTTTACTGGTTTGTGTCCATTGTTTACTACACTACTGTACTGTGCAGTACCTACTTTACTGGTTTGTGTCCATTGTTTACTACACTACTGTACTGTGCAGTACCTACTTTACTGGTTTGTGTCCATTGTTTACTACACTACTGTACTGTTCACTACCTACTTTACTGGTTTGTGTCCATTGTTTACTACACCACTGTATTGTGCAGTTCCTACTTTACTGGTTTGTATCCATTGTTTACTACACTACTCTACTGTACAGTACCTACTTTACTTGTTTGTATCCACTGTTTACTACACTACTGTACTGTGCAGTACCAACTTTACTGATTTGTGTTCATTGTTTACTACACTACTGTACTGTGCAGTATCTACTTTACTGATTTGTGTCCATTGTTTACTACACTACTGTACTGTGCAGTACCTACTTTACTGGTTTGTGTCCATTGTCTACTACACTACTCTACTGTACAATACCTACTTTACTGGTTTGTATCCAGTGTTTACTACACTACTGTACTGTGCAGTACCTACTGTACTGGTCTTTGTCCATTGTTTACTACACTACTTTATTGTGCAGTACCTACTTTACTGGTTCGTATCCATTGTTTACTACACTACTGTACTGTGCAGTACCTACTTTACTGGTTTGTGTCCATTGTTTACTACACTACTGTACGGTGCAGTACCTACTTTACTGGTTTGTGACCATTGTTTACTACACTACTGTACTGTGCAGTACCTACTTTACTGGTTTGTGTCCATTGTTTACTACACTACTGTACTGTGCAGTACCTACTTTACTGGTTTGTGTTCATTGTTTACTACACTACTCTACTGTACAGTACCTAGTTTACTGGTTTGTATCTATTGTTTACTACACCACTCTACTGTACAGTACCTAGTTTACTGGTTTGTATCCATTGTTTACTACTACTACTGTACTGCGTAGTACCTAATTTACTGGTTTGTATCCATTGTTTACTACGCTACTGTACTGTACAGTACCTAGATTACTGCTTGTGTCCATTGTTTACTACTGCTACTGTACTGTGCAGTACCTACTTTACTGGTTTGTGTCTATTGTTTTCTACAAAACTGTACTGTGCAGTACCTACTTTACTGGTTTGTGTCCATTGTTTACTACACTACTGTACTGTGCAGTACCTACTTTACTGGTTTGTGTCCATTGTTTACTACACTACTGTACTGTGCAGTACCTACTTTACTGGTTTGTGTCCATTGTTTACTACACTACTGTACTGTTCACTACCTACTTTACTGGTTTGTGTCCATTGTTTACTACACCACTGTATTGTGCAGTTCCTACTTTACTGGTTTGTATCCATTGTTTACTACACTACTCTACTGTACAGTACCTACTTTACTTGTTTGTATCCACTGTTTACTACACTACTGTACTGTGCAGTACCTACTTTACTGATTTGTGTTCATTGTTTACTACACTACTGTACTGTGCAGTATCTACTTTACTGATTTGTGTCCATTGTTTACTACACTACTGTACTGTGCAGTACCTACTTTACTGGTTTGTGTCCATTGTCTACTACACTACTCTACTGTACAATACCTACTTTACTGGTTTGTATCCAGTGTTTACTAAACTACTGTACTGTGCAGTACCTACTGTACTGGTCTTTGTCCATTGTTTACTACACTACTTTATTGTGCAGTACCTACTTTACTGGTTCGTATCCATTGTTTACTACACTAATGTACTGTGCAGTACCTACTTTACTGGTTTGTGTCCATTGTTTACTACACTACTGTACTGAGCAGTACCTACTTTACTGGTTTGTGTTCATTGTTTACTACAGTACTGTACTGTGCAGTACCTAGTTTACTGGTTTGTATCTATTGTTTACTACACCACTCTACTGTACAGTACCTAGTTTACTGGTTTGTATCCATTGTTTACTACTACTACTGTACTGCGTAGTACCTAATTTACTGGTTTGTATCCATTGTTTACTACGCTACTGTACTGTACAGTACCTAGATTACTGCTTGTGTCCATTGTTTACTACTGCTACTGTACTGTGCAGTACCTACTTTACTGGTTTGTGTCTATTGTTTTCTACAAAACTGTACTGTGCAGTACCTACTTTACTGGTTAGTATCCATTGTTTACAACACTGCTGTACTGTGCAGTACCTAGTTTACTGGTTTGTATCTATTGTTTACTACACTACTGTACTGTACAGTACCTAGTTTACTGGTTTGTATGCATGTTTACTACTGTACTGTGCAGTACCTACTTTACTGGTTTGTATCCATTGTTTACCACTACTACTGTACTGCGAAGTTCCTAGTTTACTGGTTTGCATCCATTGTTTACTACACTACTGTACTGTACAGTACCTACTTTACTGGTTTGTGTCCATTGTTTACTACACTACTGTACTGTGCAGTACCTACTTTACTGGTTTGTGTCCATTGTCTACTACACTACTCTACTGTACAATACCTACTTTACTGGTTTGTATCCAGTGTTTACTACACTACTGTACTGTGCAGTACCAACTTTACTGGTTTGTGTTCATTGTTTACTACACTACTGTACTGAGCAGTACCTACTTTACTTTTTAGTATCCAGTGTTTACTACACTACTGTACTGTGCAGTACCTACTTTACTGGTTTGTGTCCATTGTTTACTACACTGCTGTACTGTGCAATACATACGTTACTGGTTTGCATCCAGTGTTTACTACACTACTGTACTGTGCAGTACCTACTTTACTGGTTTGTGTCCATTGTTTACTACACTACTGTACTGTGCAGTACCTACTTTACTGGTTTGTGTCCATTGTTTACTACACTACTGTACTGTGCAGTACCTACTTTACTGGTTTGTGTACATTGTTTAATACACTACTGTACTGTGCAGTACCTACTTTACTGGTTTGTGTCCAGTGTTTACTACACTACTGTACTTTGCAGTACCTACTTTACTGGTTTGTATCCATTGTTTACTACACTACTGTACTGTGCAATACCTAATTTACTCGTTTGTATCCATTGTTTACTACGCTACTCTACTGTACAGTACCTAGTTTACTGGTTTGTATCCATTGTTTACTAAACTACTGTACTGTGCAGTACCTACTCTACTGGTTTGTGTTCATTGTTTACTACACTACTGTACTGTGCAGTACCAACTTTACTGGTTTGTGTCCATTGTTTACTACACTACTGTACTGTGCAGTACCTACTTCACTGGTTTGTATCCAGTCTTTACTACACTATTGTACTGTGTAGTACCTACTTTACTGGTTTGCATCCATTGTTTACTACGCTGCTGTACTGTGCAGTACCTAGTTTACTGGTTTGTATCCAGTGTTTACTACGCTACTGTACTGTGCAGTACCTACTTGACTGGTTTGTGTTCATTGTTTACTACACTACTGTACTGTGCAGTACCAACTTTACTGGTTTGTGTTCATTGTTTACTACACTACTGTACTGAGCAGTACCTACTTTACTTTTTAGTATCCAGTGTTTACTACACTACTGTACTGTGCAGTACCTACTTCACTGGTTTGTATCCAGTCTTTACTACGCTGCTGTACTGTGCAGTACCTAGTTTACTGGTTTGTATCCAGTGTTTACTACGCTACTGTACTGTGCAGTACCTACTTGACTGGTTTGTATCCATTGTTTACTACACTACTGTACTGTGCAGTACCTAATTTACTCGTTTGTATCCATTGTTTACTACGCTACTCTACTGTACAGTACCTAGTTTACTGGTTTGTATCCATTGTTTACTAAACTACTGTACTGTGCAGTACCTACTCTACTGGTTTTCTGTTCATTGTTTACTACACTACTGTACTGTGCAGTACCAACTTTACTGGTTTGTGTCCATTGTTTACTACACTACTGTACTGTGCAGTACCTACTTCACTGGTTTGTATCCAGTATTTACTACAGTATTGTGCTGTTTAGTACCTACTTTACTGGTTTGCATCCATTGTTTACTACGCTGCTGTACTGTGCAGTACCTAGTTTACAGGTTTGTATCCAGTGTTTACTACGCTACTGTACTGTGCAGTACCTACTTGACTGGTTTGTGTTCATTGTTTACTACACTACTGTACTGTGCAGTACCAACTTTACTGGTTTGTGTTCATTGTTTACTACACTACTGTACTGAGCAGTACCTACTTTACTGGTTTGTGTTCATTGTTTACTACACTACTGTACTGTGCAATACCTAATTTACTCGTTTGTATCCATTGTTTACTACGCTACTCTACTGTACAGTACCTAGTTTACTGGTTTGTATCCATTGTTTACTAAACTACTGTACTGTGCAGTACCTACTCTACTGGTTTGTGTTCATTGTTTACTACACTACTGTACTGTGCAGTACCAACTTTACTGGTTTGTGTCCATTGTTTACTACACTACTGTACTGTGCAGTACCTACTTCACTGGTTTGTATCCAGTCTTTACTACACTATTGTACTGTGTAGTACCTACTTTACTGGTTTGCATCCATTGTTTACTACGCTGCTGTACTGTGCAGTACCTAGTTTACTGGTTTGTATCCAGTGTTTACTACGCTACTGTACTGTGCAGTACCTACTTGACTGGTTTGTGTTCATTGTTTACTACACTACTGTACTGTGCAGTACCAACTTTACTGGTTTGTGTTCATTGTTTACTACACTACTGTACTGAGCAGTACCTACTTTACTTTTTAGTATCCAGTGTTTACTACGCTACTGTACTGTGCAGTACCTACTTTACTGGTTTGTGTCCATTGTTTACTACACTACTGTACTGTGCAGTACCTACTTTACTGGTTTGTATCCATTGTTTACTACACTACTGTACTGTGCAGTACCTACTATACTGGTTTGTATCCATTGTTTACTACACTACTGTACTGTGCAGTACCTAATTTACTCGTTTGTATCCATTGTTTACTACGCTACTCTACTGTACAGTACCTAGTTTACTGGTTTGTATCCATTGTTTACTAAACTACTGTACTGTGCAGTACCTACTCTACTGGTTTTCTGTTCATTGTTTACTACTCTACTGTACTGTGCAGTACCAACTTTACTGGTTTGTGTCCATTGTTTACTACACTACTGTACTGTGCAGTACCTACTTCACTGGTTTGTATCCAGTATTTACTACAGTATTGTGCTGTTTGGTACCTACTTTACTGGTTTGCATCCATTGTTTACTACGCTGCTGTACTGTGCAGTACCTAGTTTACTGGTTTGTATCCAGTGTTTACTACGCTACTGTACTGTGCAGTACCTACTTGACTGGATTGTGTTCATTGTTTACTACACTACTGTACTGTGCAGTACCAACTTTACTGGTTTGTGTTCATTGTTTACTACACTACTGTACTGAGCAGTACCTACTTTACTGGTTTGTGTTCATTGTTTACTACAGTACAGTACTGTGCAGTACCTAGTTTACTGGTTTGTATCTATTGTTTACTACACCACTCTACTGTACAGTACCTAGTTTACTGGTTTGTATCCATTGTTTACTACTACTACTGTACTGCGTAGTACCTAATTTACTGGTTTGTATCCATTGTTTACTACGCTACTGTACTGTACAGTACCTAGATTACTGCTTGTGTCCATTGTTTACTACTGCTACTGTACTGTGCAGTACCTACTTTACTGGTTTGTGTCTATTGTTTTCTACAAAACTGTACTGTGCAGTACCTACTTTACTGGTTTGTATCCATTGTTTACTACACTACTGTACTGTGCAGTACCTAATTTACTCGTTTGTATCCATTGCTTACTACGCTACTCTACTGTACAGCACCTAGTTTACTGGTTTGTATCCATTGTTTACTAAACTACTGTACTGTGCAGTACCTACTCTACTGGTTTGTGTTCATTGTTTACTACACTACTGTACTGTGCAGTACCAACTTTACTGGTTTGTGTCCATTGTTTACTACACTACTGTACTGTGCAGTACCTACTTCACTGGTTTGTATCCAGTCTTTACTACACTAATGTACTGTGTAGTACCTACTTTACTGGTTTGCATCCATTGTTTACTACGCTGCTGTACTGTGCAGTACCTAGTTTACTGGTTTGTATCCAGTGTTTACTACGCTACTGTACTGTGCAGTACCTACTCTACTGGTTTGTGTTCATTGTTTACTACACTACTGTACTGTGCAGTACCAACTTTACTGGTTTGTGTCCATTGTTTACTACACTACTGTACTGTGCAGTACCTACTTCACTGGTTTGTATCCAGTCTTTACTACACTATTGTACTGTGTAGTACCTACTTTACTGGTTTGCATCCATTGTTTACAACGCTGCTGTACTGTGCAGTACCTACTTTACTGGTTTGTATCCATTGTTTACTACACTACTGTACTGTGCAGTACCTACTATACTGGTTTGTATCCATTGTTTACTACACTACTGTACTGTGCAGTACCTAATTTACTCGTTTGTATCCATTGTTTACTACGCTACTCTACTGTACAGTACCTAGTTTACTGGTTTGTATCCATTGTTTACTAAACTACTGTACTGTGCAGTACCTACTCTACTGGTTTTCTGTTCATTGTTTACTACACTACTGTACTGTGCAGTACCAACTTTACTGGTTTGTGTCCATTGTTTACTACACTACTGTACTGTGCAGTACCTACTTCACTGGTTTGTATCCAGTATTTACTACAGTATTGTGCTGTTTAGTACCTACTTTACTGGTTTGCATCCATTGTTTACTACGCTGCTGTACTGTGCAGTACCTAGTTTACTGGTTTGTATCCAGTGTTTACTACGCTACTGTACTGTGCAGTACCTACTTGACTGGTTTGTGTTCATTGTTTACTACACTACTGTACTGTGCAGTACCAACTTTACTGGTTTGTGTTCATTGTTTACTACACTACTGTACTGAGCAGAACCTACTGTACTGGTTTTTGTCCATTGTTTACTACACTACTGTACTGTGCAGTACCTACTTTACTGGTTCGTATCCATTGTTTACTACACTACTGTACTGTGCAGTACCTACTTTACTGGTTTGTATCCATTGTTTACTACTACTACTGTACTGCGTAGTACCTAATTTACTGGTTTGTATCCATTGTTTACTACGCTACTGTACTGTACAGTACCTAGATTACTGCTTGTGTCCATTGTTTACTACTGCTACTGTACTGTGCAGTACCTACTTTACTGGTTTGTGTCTATTGTTTTCTACAAAACTGTACTGTGCAGTACCTACTTTACTGGTTTGTGTCCATTGTTTACTACACTGCTGTACTGTGCAATACCTAATTTACTCGTTTGTATCCATTGTTTACTACGCTACTCTACTGTACAGTACCTAGTTTACTGGTTTGTATCCATTGTTTACTAAACTACTGTACTGTGCAGTACCTACTCTACTGGTTTGTGTTCATTGTTTACTACACTACTGTACTGTGCAGTACCAACTTTACTGGTTTGTGTCCATTGTTTACTACACTACTGTACTGTGCAGTACCTACTTCACTGGTTTGTATCCAGTCTTTACTACACTATTGTACTGTGTAGTACCTACTTTACTGGTTTGCATCTATTGTTTACAACGCTGCTGTACTGTGCAGTACCTAGTTTACTGGTTTGTATCCAGTGTTTACTACGCTACTGTACTGTGCAGTACCTACTTGACTGGTTTGTGTTCATTGTTTACTTCACTACTGTACTGTGCAGTACCAACTTTACTGGTTTGTGTTCATTGTTTACTACACTACTGTACTGAGCAGTACCTACTTTACTTTTTAGTATCCAGTGTTTACTACACTACTGTACTGTGCAGTACCTACTTTACTGGTTTGTGTCCATTGTTTACTACACTACTGTACTGTGCAGTACCTACTTTACTGATTTGTATCCATTGTTTACTACACTACTGTACTGTGCAGTACCTAATTTACTCGTTTGTTTCCATTGTTTACTACGCTACTCTACTGTACAGTACCTAGTTTACTGGTTTGTATCCATTGTTTACTAAACAACTGTACTGTGCAGTACCTACTCTACTGGTTTGTGTTCATTGTTTACTACACTACTGTACTGTGCAGTACCTACTTTACTGGTTTGTGTCCATTGTTTACTACACTACTGTACTGTGCAGTACCTACTTTACTGGTTTGTGTCCATTGTTTACTACACTACTGTATTGTGCAGTACCTACTTTACTGGTTTGTATCCATTGTTTACTACACCACTCTACTGTACAGTACCTACTTTACTGGTTTGTATCCAATGTTTACTACACTACTGTACTGTGCAGTACCTACTTTACTGGTTTGTGTCCATTGTTTACTACACTACTGTACTGTACAATACCTACTTTACTGGTTTGTATCCAGTGTTTACTACACTACTGTACTGTGCAGAACCTACTGTACTGGTTTTTGTCCATTGTTTACTACACTACTGTACTGTGCAGTACCTACTTTACTGGTTCGTATCCATTGTTTACTACACTACTGTACTGTGCAGTACCTACTTTACTGGTTTGTATCCATTGTTTACTACACTACTGTACTGTGCAATACCTAATTTACTCGTTTGTATCCATTGTTTACTACGCTACTCTACTGTACAGTACCTAGTTTACTGGTTTGTATCCATTGTTTACTAAACTACTGTACTGTGCAGTACCTACTCTACTGGTTTGTGTTCATTGTTTACTACACTACTGTACTGTGCAGTACCTAATTCACTGGTTTTTATCCAGTCTTTACTACACTATTGTACTGTGTAGTACCTACTTTACTGGTTTGCATCCATTGTTTACTACGCTGCTGTACTGTGCAGTACCTAGTTTACTGGTTTGTATCCAGTGTTTACTACGCTACTGTACTGTGCAGTACCTACTTGACTGGTTTGTGTTCATTGTTTACTACACTACTGTACTGTGCAGTACCAACTTTACTGGTTTGTGTTCATTGTTTACTACACTACTGTACTGAGCAGTACCTACTCTACTTTTTAGTATCCAGTGTTTAATACACTACTGTACTGTGCAGTACCTACTTTACTGGTTTGTGTCCATTGTTTACTACACTGCTGTACTGTGCAGTACCTACTTTACTGGTTTGTGTTCATTGTTTACTACAGTACTGTACTGTGCAGTACCTAGTTTACTGGTTTGTATCTATTGTTTACTACACCACTCTACTGTACAGTACCTAGTTTACTGGTTTGTATCCATTGTTTACTACTACTACTGTACTGCGTAGTACCTAATTTACTGGTTTGTATCCATTGTTTACTACGCTACTGTACTGTACAGTACCTATATTACTGCTTGTGTCCATTGTTTACTACTGCTACTGTACTGTGCAGTACCTACTTTACTGGTTTGTGTCTATTGTTTTCTACAAAACTGTACTGTGCAGTACCTACTTTACTGGTTAGTATCCATTGTTTACAACACTGCTGTACTGTGCAGTACCTAGTTTACTGGTTTGTATCTATTGTTTACTACACTACTGTACTGTACAGTACCTAGTTTACTGGTTTGTATGCATTGTTTACTACTGTACTGTGCAGTACCTACTTTATTGGTTTGTATCCATTGTTTACCACTACTACTGTACTGCGAAGTTCCTAGTTTACTGGTTTGCATCCATTGTTTACTACACTACTGTACTGTACAGTACCTACTTTACTGGTTTGTGTCCATTGTTTACTACACTACTGTACTGTGCAGTACCTACTTTACTGGTTTGTGTCCATTGTCTACTACACTACTCTACTGTACAATACCTACTTTACTGGTTTGTATCCAGTGTTTACTACACTACTGTACTGTGCAGTACCTACTTTACTGGTTTGTATCCATTGTTTACTACACTACTGTACTGTGCAGTACCTACTTTACTGGTTTGTGTCCATTGTTTACTACACTACTGTACTGTGCAGTACCTACTTTACTGGTTTGTATCCATTGTTTACTACACTACTGTACTGTGCAGTACCTACTTTACTGGTTTGCATCCAGTGTTTACTACACTACTGTACTGTGCAGTACATACTTGACTGGTTTGTGTTCATTGTTTACTACACTACTGTACTGTGCAGTACCTACTTTACTGGTTAGTATCCAGTGTTTACTACACTACTGTACTGTGCAGTACCTACTTCACTGGTTTGTATCCAGTCTTTACTACACTACTGTACTGTGTAGTACCTACTTTACTGGTTTCCATCCATTGTTTACTACGCTGCTGTACTGTGCAGTACCTAGTTTACTGGTTTGTATCCAGTGTTTACTACGCTACTGTACTGTGCAGTACCTACTTGACTGGTTTGTGTTCATTGTTTACTACACTACTGTACTGTGCAGTACCAACTTTACTGGTTTGTGTTCATTGTTTACTACACTACTGTACTGAGCAGTACCTACTTTACTTTTTAGTATCCAGTGTTTATTACACTACTGTACTGTGCAGTACCTACTTTACTGGTTTGTGTTCATTGTTTACTACACTGCTGTACTGTGCAATACATACGTTACTGGTTTGCATCCAGTGTTTACTACACTACTGTACTGTGCAGTACCTACTTTACTGGTTTGTGTCCATTGTTTACTACACTACTGTACTGTGCAGTACCTACTTTACTGGTTTGTGTCCATTGTTTACTACACTACTGTACTGTGCAGTACCTACTTTACTGGTTTGTGTCCATTGTTTACTACACTACTGTACTGTTCACTACCTACTTTACTGGTTTGTGTCCATTGTTTACTACACCACTGTATTGTGCAGTTCCTACTTTACTGGTTTGTATCCATTGTTTACTACACTACTCTACTGTACAGTACCTACTTTACTTGTTTGTATCCACTGTTTACTACACTACTGTACTGTGCAGTACCTACTTTACTGATTTGTGTCCATTGTTTACTACACTACTGTACTGTGCAGTACCTATTTTACTGGTTTGTGTCCATTGTCTACTACACTACTCTACTGTACAATACCTACTTTACTGGTTTGTATCCATTGTTTACTACACTACTGTACTGTGCAATACCTACTTTACTGGTTTGCATCCATTGTTTACTACGCTGCTGTACTGTGCAGTACCTAGTTTACTGGTTTGTATCCAGTGTTTACTACGCTACTGTACTGTGCAGTACCTACTTGACTGGTTTGTGTTCATTGTTTACTACACTACTGTACTGTGCAGTACCAACTTTACTGGTTTGTGTTCATTGTTTACTACACTACTGTACTGAGCAGTACCTACTTTACTTTTTAGTATCCAGTGTTTACTACACTACTGTACTGTGCAGTACCTACTTCACTGGTTTGTATCCAGTCTTTACTACGCTGCTGTACTGTGCAGTACCTAGTTTACTGGTTTGTATCCAGTGTTTACTACGCTACTGTACTGTGCAGTACCTACTTGACTGGTTTGTGTTCATTGTTTACTACACTACTGTACTGTGCAGTACCTACTTTACTGGTTTGTATCCATTGTTTACTACACTACTGTACTGTGCAGTACCTAATTTACTCGTTTGTATCCATTGTTTACTACGCTACTCTACTGTACAGTACCTAGTTTACTGGTTTGTATCCATTGTTTACTAAACTACTGTACTGTGCAGTACCTACTCTACTGGTTTTCTGTTCATTGTTTACTACACTACTGTACTGTGCAGTACCAACTTTACTGGTTTGTGTCCATTGTTTACTACACTACTGTACTGTGCAGTACCTACTTCACTGGTTTGTATCCAGTCTTTACTACAGTATTGTGCTGTTTAGTACCTACTTTACTGGTTTGCAACCATTGTTTACTACGCTGCTGTACTGTGCAGTACCTAGTTTACTGGTTTGTATCCAGTGTTTACTACGCTACTGTACTGTGCAGTACCTACTTGACTGGTTTGTGTTAATTGTTTACTACACTACTGTACTGTGCAGTACCAACTTTACTGGTTTGTGTTCATTGTTTACTACACTACTGTACTGAGCAGTACCTACTTTACTGGTTTGTGTTCATTGTTTACTACAGTACTGTACTGTGCAGTACCTAGTTTACTGGTTTGTATCTATTGTTTACTACACCACTCTACTGTACAGTACCTAGTTTACTGGTTTGTATCCATTGTTTACTACTACTACTGTACTGCGTAGTACCTAATTTACTGGTTTGTATCCATTGTTTACTACGCTACTGTACTGTACAGTACCTAGATTACTGCTTGTGTCCATTGTTTACTACTGCTACTGTACTGTGCAGTACCTACTTTACTGGTTTGTGTCTATTGTTTTCTACAAAACTGTACTGTGCAGTACCTACTTTACTGGTTAGTATCCATTGTTTACAACACTGCTGTACTGTGCAGTACCTAGTTTACTGGTTTGTATCTATTGTTTACTACACTACTGTACTGTACAGTACCTAGTTTACTGGTTTGTATGCATGTTTACTACTGTACTGTGCAGTACCTACTTTACTGGTTTGTATCCATTGTTTACCACTACTACTGTACTGCGAAGTTCCTAGTTTACTGGTTTGCATCCATTGTTTACTACACTACTGTACTTTACAGTACCTACTTTACTGGTTTGTGTCCATTGTTTACTACACTACTGTACTGTGCAGTACCTACTTTACTGGTTTGTGTCCATTGTCTACTACACTACTCTACTGTACAATACCTACTTTACTGGTTTGTATCCAGTGTTTACTACACTACTGTACTGTGCAGTACCAACTTTACTGGTTTGTGTTCATTGTTTACTACACTACTGTACTGAGCAGTACCTACTTTACTTTTTAGTATCCAGTGTTTACTACACTACTGTACTGTGCAGTACCTACTTTACTGGTTTGTGTCCATTGTTTATTACACTGCTGTACTGTGCAATACATACGTTACTGGTTTGCATCCAGTGTTTACTACACTACTGTACTGTGCAGTACCTACTTTACTGGTTTGTGTCCATTGTTTACTACACTACTGTACTGTGCAGTACCTACTTTACTGGTTTGTGTCCATTGTTTACTACACTACTGTACTGTGCAGTACCTACTTTACTGGTTTGTGTCCATTGTTTACTACACTACTGTACTGTGCAGTACCTACTTTACTGGTTTGTGTCCAGTGTTTACTACACTACTGTACTGTGCAGTACCTACTTTACTGGTTTGTATCCATTGTTTACTACACTACTGTACTGTGCAATACCTAATTTACTCGTTTGTATCCATTGTTTACTACGCTACTCTACTGTACAGTACCTAGTTTACTGGTTTGTATCCATTGTTTACTAAACTACTGTACTGTGCAGTACCTACTCTACTGGTTTGTGTTCATTGTTTACTACACTACTGTACTGTGCAGTACCAACTTTACTGGTTTGTGTCCATTGTTTACTACACTACTGTACTGTGCAGTACCTACTTCACTGGTTTGTATCCAGTCTTTACTACACTATTGTACTGTGTAGTACCTACTTTACTGGTTTGCATCCATTGTTTACTACGCTGCTGTACTGTGCAGTACCTAGTTTACTGGTTTGTATCCAGTGTTTACTACGCTACTGTACTGTGCACTACCTACTTGACTGGTTTGTGTTCATTGTTTACTACACTACTGTACTGTGCAGTACCAACTTTACTGGTTTGTGTTCATTGTTTACTACACTACTGTACTGAGCAGTACCTACTTTACTTTTTAGTATCCAGTGTTTACTACACTACTGTACTGTGCAGTACCTACTTCACTGGTTTGTATCCAGTCTTTACTACGCTGCTGTACTGTGCAGTACCTAGTTTACTGGTTTGTATCCAGTGTTTACTACGCTACTGTACTGTGCAGTACCTACTTGACTGGTTTGTGTTCATTGTTTACTACACTACTGTACTGTGCAGTACCTACTTTACTGGTTTGTATCCATTGTTTACTACACTACTGTACTGTGAAGTACCTACTTTACTGGTTTGTATCCATTGTTTACTACACTACTGTACTGTCCAGTACCTAATTTACTCGTTTGTATCCATTGTTTACTACGCTACTCTACTGTACAGCACCTAGTTTACTGGTTTGTATCCATTGTTTACTAAACTACTGTACTGTGCAGTACCTACTCTTCTGGTTTTCTGTTCATTGTTTACTACACTACTGTACTGTGCAGTACCAACTTTACTGGTTTGTGTCCATTGTTTACTACACTACTGTACTGTGCAGTACCTACTTCACTGGTTTGTATCCAGTCTTTACTACAGTATTGTGCTGTTTAGTACCTACTTTACTGGTTTGCATCCATTGTTTACTACGCTGCTGTACTGTGCAGTACCTAGTTTACTGGTTTGTATCCAGTGTTTACTACGCTACTGTACTGTGCAGTACCTACTTGACTGGTTTGTGTTCATTGTTTACTACACTACTGTACTGTGCAGTACCAACTTTACTGGTTTGTGTTCATTGTTTACTACACTACTGTACTGAGCAGTACCTACTTTACTGGTTTGTGTTCATTGTTTACTACAGTACTGTACTGTGCAGTACCTAGTTTACTGGTTTGTATCTATTGTTTACTACACCACTCTACTGTACAGTACCTAGTTTACTGGTTTGTATCCATTGTTTACTACTACCACTGTACTGCGTAGTACCTAATTTACTGGTTTGTATCCATTGTTTACTACGCTACTGTACTGTACAGTACCTAGATTACTGCTTGTGTCCATTGTTTACTACTGCTACTGTACTGTGCAGTACCTACTTTACTGGTTTGTGTCTATTGTTTTCTACAAAACTGTACTGTGCAGTACCTACTTTACTGGTTAGTATCCATTGTTTACAACACTGCTGTACTGTGCAGTACCTAGTTTACTGGTTTGTATCTATTGTTTACTACACTACTGTACTGTACAGTACCTAGTTTACTGGTTTGTATGCATGTTTACTACTGTACTGTGCAGTACCTACTTTACTGGTATTTATCCATTGTTTACCACTACTACTGTACTGCGAAGTTCCTAGTTTACTGGTTTGCATCCATTGTTTACTACACTACTGTACTGTGCAGTACCAACTTTACTGGTTTGTGTCCATTGTTTACTACACTACTGTACTGTGCAGTACCTACTTCACTGGTTTGTATCCAGTCTTTACTACACTATTGTACTGTGTAGTACCTACTTTACTGGTTTGCATCCATTGTTTACTACGCTGCTGTACTGTGCAGTACCTAGTTTACTGGTTTGTATCCAGTGTTTACTACGCTACTGTACTGTGCACTACCTACTTGACTGGTTTGTGTTCATTGTTTACTACACTACTGTACTGTGCAGTACCAACTTTACTGGTTTGTGTTCATTGTTTACTACACTACTGTACTGAGCAGTACCTACTTTACTTTTTAGTATCCAGTGTTTACTACACTACTGTACTGTGCAGTACCTACTTCACTGGTTTGTATCCAGTCTTTACTACGCTGCTGTACTGTGCAGTACCTAGTTTACTGGTTTGTATCCAGTGTTTACTACGCTACTGTACTGTGCAGTACCTACTTGACTGGTTTGTGTTCATTGTTTACTACACTAATGTACTGTGCAGTACCTACTTTACTGGTTTGTATCCATTGTTTACTACACTACTGTACTGTGAAGTACCTACTTTACTGGTTTGTATCCATTGTTTACTACACTACTGTACTGTGCAGTACCTAATTTACTCGTTTGTATCCATTGTTTACTACGCTACTCTACTGTACAGTACCTAGTTTACTGGTTTGTATCCATTGTTTACTAAACTACTGTACTGTGCAGTACCTACTCTTCTGGTTTTCTGTTCATTGTTTACTACACTACTGTACTGTGCAGTACCAACTTTACTGGTTTGTGTCCATTGTTTACTACACTACTGTACTGTGCAGTACCTACTTCACTGGTTTGTATCCAGTCTTTACTACAGTATTGTGCTGTTTAGTACCTACTTTACTGGTTTGCATCCATTGTTTACTACGCTGCTGTACTGTGCAGTACCTAGTTTACTGGTTTGTATCCAGTGTTTACTACGCTACTGTACTGTGCAGTACCTACTTGACTGGTTTGTGTTCATTGTTTACTACACTACTGCACTGTGCAGTACCAACTTTACTGGTTTGTGTTCATTGTTTACTACACTACTGTACTGAGCAGTACCTACTTTACTGGTTTGTGTTCATTGTTTACTACAGTACTGTACTGTGCAGTACCTAGTTTACTGGTTTGTATCTATTGTTTACTACACCACTCTACTGTACAGTACCTAGTTTACTGGTTTGTATCCATTGTTTACTACTACTACTGTACTGCGTAGTACCTAATTTACTGGTTTGTATCCATTGTTTACTACGCTACTGTACTGTACAGTACCTAGATTACTGCTTGTGTCCATTGTTTACTACTGCTACTGTACTGTGCAGTACCTACTTTACTGGTTTGTGTCTATTGTTTTCTACAAAACTGTACTGTGCAGTACCTACTTTACTGGTTAGTATCCATTGTTTACAACACTGCTGTACTGTGCAGTACCTAGTTTACTGGTTTGTATCTATTGTTTACTACACTACTGTACTGTACAGTACCTAGTTTACTGGTTTGTATGCATGTTTACTACTGTACTGTGCAGTACCTACTTTACTGGTTTGTATCCATTGTTTACCACTACTACTGTACTGCGAAGTTCCTAGTTTACTGGTTTGCATCCATTGTTTACTACACTACTGTACTGTACAGTACCTACTTTACTGGTTTGTGTCCATTGTTTACTACACTACTGTACTGTGCAGTACCTACTTTACTGGTTTGTGTCCATTGTCTACTACACTACTCTACTGTACAATACCTACTTTACTGGTTTGTATCCAGTGTTTACTACACTACTGTACTGTGCAGTACCAACTTTACTGGTTTGTGTTCATTGTTTACTACACTACTGTACTGAGCAGTACCTACTTTACTTTTTAGTATCCAGTGTTTACTACACTACTGTACTGTGCAGTACCTACTTTACTGGTTTGTGTCCATTGTTTACTACACTGCTGTACTGTGCAATACATACGTTACTGGTTTGCATCCAGTGTTTACTACACTACTGTACTGTGCAGTACCTACTTTACTGGTTTGTGTCCATTGTTTACTACACTACTGTACTGTGCAGTACCTACTTTACTGGTTTGTGTCCATTGTTTACTACACTACTGTACTGTGCAGTACCTACTTTACTGGTTTGTGTCCATTGTTTACTACACTACTGTACTGTGCAGTACCTACTTTACTGGTTTGTGTCCAGTGTTTACTACACTACTGTACTGTGCAGTACCTACTTTACTGGTTTGTATCCATTGTTTACTACACTACTCTACTGTACAGTACCTACTTTACTGGTTTGTATCCACTGTTTACTACACTACTGTACTGTGCAGTACCTACTTTACTGGTTTGTGTCCATTGTTTACTACACTACTGTACTGTGCAGTACCTACTTTACTGGTTTGTGTCCATTGTCTACTACACTACTCTACTGTACAATACCTACTTTACTGGTTTGTATCCAGTGTTTACTAAACTACTGTACTGTGCAGTACCTACTGTACTGGTTTTTGTCCATTGTTTACTACACTACTGTACTGTGCAGTACCTACTTTACTGGTTCGTATCCATTGTTTACTACACTACTGTACTGTGCAGTACCTACTTTACTGGTTTGTGTCCATTGTTTACTACACTACTGTACTGTGCAGTACCTACTTTACTGGTTTGTGTCCATTGTTTACTACACTACTGTACTGTGCAGTACCTACTTTACTGGTTTGTATCCATTGTTTACTACACTACTGTACTGTGCAGTACCTACTTTACTGGTTTGTATCCATTGTTTACTACACTACTGTACTGTGCAATACCTATTTTACTCGTTTGTATCCATTGTTTACTACGCTACTCTACTGTACAGTACCTAGTTTACTGGTTTGTATCCATTGTTTACTAAACTACTGTACTGTGCAGTACCTACTCTACTGGTTTGTGTTCATTGTTTACTACACTACTGTACTGTGCAGTACCAACTTTACTGGTTTGTGTCCATTGTTTACTACACTACTGTACTGTACAGTACCTAGTTTACTGGTTTGTATGCATTGTTTACTACTGTACTGTGCAGTACCTACTTTACTGGTTTGTATCCATTGTTTACCACTACTACTGTACTGCGAAGTTCCTAGTTTACTGGTTTGCATCCATTGTTTACTACACTACTGTACTGTACAGTACCTACTTTACTGGTTTGTGTCCATTGTTTACTACACTACTGTACTGTGCAGTACCTACTTTACTGGTTTGTGTCCATTGTCTACTACACTACTCTACTGTACAATACCTACTTTACTGGTTTGTATCCAGTGTTTACTACACTACTGTACTGTGCAGTACCTACTTTACTGGTTTTTGTCCATTGTTTACTACACTACTGTACTGTGCAGTACCTACTTTACTGGTTTGTGTCCATTGTCTACTACACTACTGTACTGTGCAGTACCTACTTTACTGGTTTGTATCCATTGTTTACTACACTACTGTACTGTGCAGTACCTACTTTACTGGTTTGTATCCATTGTTTACTACACTACTGTACTGTGCAGTGCCTAATTTACTGGTTTGTGTCCATTGTTTACTACGCTACTCTACTGTACAGTACCTAGTTTACTGGTTTTTATCCATTGTTTACTAAACTACTGTACTGTGCAGTACCTACTCTACTGGTTTTCTGTTCATTGTTTACTACACTACTGTACTGTGCAGTACCAACTTTACTGGTTTGTGTCCATTGTTTACTACACTACTGTACTGTGCAGTACCTACTTTACTGGTTTGTATCCATTGTTTACTACGCTACTCTACTGTACAGTACCTAGTTTACTGGTTTGTATCCATTGTTTACTAAACTACTGTACTGTGCAGTACGTACTCTACTGGTTTTCTGTTCATTGTTTACTACACTACTGTACTGTGCAGTACCTACTTTACTGGTTTGTGTCCATTGTTTACTACACTACTGTACTGTGCAGTACCTACTTTACTGGTTAGTATCCAGTGTTTACTACACTACTGTACTGTGCAGTACCTATTTCACTGGTTTGTATCCAGTCTTTACTACAATATTGTACTGTGTAGTACCTACTTTACTGGTTTGCATCCATTGTTTACTACGCTGCTGTACTGTGCAGTACCTAGTTTACTGGTTTGTATCCAGTGTTTACTACGCTACTGTACTGTGCAGTACCTACTTGACTGGTTTGTGTTCATTGTTTACTACACTACTGTACTGTGCAGTACCAACTTTACTGGTTTGTGTTCGTTGTTTACTACACTACTGTACTGAGCAGTACCTACTTAACTTTTTAGTATCCAGTGTTTACTACACTACTGTACTGTGCAGTACCTACTTTACTGGTTTGTGTCCATTGTTTACTACACTGCTGTACTGTGCAATACATACGTTACTGGTTTGCATCCATTGTTTACTACACTACTGTACTGTGCAGTACCTACTTTACTGGTTTGTATCCATTGTTTACTACACTACTGTACTGTGCAGTACCTACTTTACTGGTTTGTGTCCATTGTTTACTACACTACTGTACTGTGCAGTACCTACAAAACTGGTTTGTGTCCATTGTTTACTACACTACTGTACTGTGCAGTACCTACTTTACTGGTTTGTGTCCATTGTTTACTACACCACTGTATTGTGCAGTACCTACTTTACTGGTTTGTATCCATTGTTTACTACACTACTCTACTGTACAGTACCTACTTTACTGGTTTGTATCCACTGTTTACTACACTACTGTACTGTGCAGTATCTACTTTACTGATTTGTGTCCATTGTTTACTACACTACTGTACTGTGCAGTACCTACTTTACTGGTTTGTGTCCATTGTCTACTAGACTACTCTACTGTACAATACCTACTTTACTGGTTTGTATCCATTGTTTACTACACTACTGTACTGTGCAGTACCTACTTTACTGGTTTGTGTCCATTGTTTACTACACTACTGTACGGTGCAGTACCTACTTTACTGGTTTGTGTCCAATGTTTACTACACTACTGTACTGTGCAGTACCTACTTTACTGGTTTGTATCCATTGTTTACTACACTACTGTACTGTGCAGTACCTACTTTACTGGTTTGTATCCATTGTTTACTACACTACTGTACTGTGCAATACCTAATTTACTCATTTGTATCCATTGTTTACTACGCTACTCTACTGTACAGTACCTAGTTTACTGGTTTGTATCCATTGTTTACTACACTACTGTACTGTGCAGTACCTACTCTACTGGTTTGTGTTCATTGTTTACTACACTACTGTACTGTGCAGTACCAACTTTACTGGTTTGTGTCCATTGTTTACTACACTACTGTAATGTGCAGTACCTACTTCACTGGTTTGTATCCAGTCTTTACTACACTATTGTACTGTGTAGTACCTACTTTACTGGTTTGTGTCCATTGTTTACTACGCTGCTGTACTGTGCAGTACCTAGTTTACTGGTTTGTATCCAGTGTTTACTACACTACTCTACTGTGCAGTACCTACTTGACTGGTTTGTGTTCATTGTTTACTACACTACTGTACTGTGCAGTACCAACTTTACTGGTTTGTGTTCATTGTTTACTACACTACTGTACTGAGCAGTACCTACTTTACTTTTTAGTATCCAGTGTTTACTACACTACTGTACTGTGCAGTACCTACTTTACTGGTTTGTGTCCATTGTTTACTACACTACTGTACTGTGCAGTACCTACTTTACTGATTTGTATCCATTGTTTACTACACTACTGTACTGTGCAGTACCTACTTTACTGGTTTGCGTCCATTGTTTACTACACTACTGTACTGTGCAGTACCTAATTTACTCGTTTGTATCCATTGTTTACTACGCTACTCTACTGTACAGTACCTAGTTTACTGGTTTGTATCCATTGTTTACTAAACTACTGTACTGTGCAGTACCTAATCTACTGGTTTGTGTTCATTGTTTACTACACTATTGTACTGTGCAGTACCAACTTTACTGGTTTGTGTCCATTGATTACTACACTACTGTACTGTGCAGTACCTACTTCACTGGTTTGCATCCATTGTTTACTACGCTGCTGTACTGTGCAGTACCTAGTTTACTGGTTTGTATCCAGTGTTTACTACGCTACTGTACTGTGCAGTACCTACTTGACTGGTTTGTATCTAGTGTTTATTACGCTACTATACTGAGCAGTCCCTGCTTTACTGGTTTGTATCCATTGTTTACTGCACTACTCTACTGTGCAGTACCTAGTTTACTGGTTTGTGTCTATTGTTTACTACACTACTCTACTGTACAGTACCTAGTTTACCGGTTTGTATCTATTGTTTACTACACTACTCTACTGTGCAGTACCCACTTTACTGGTTTGTGTTCATTGTCTACTACACTACTGTACTGTGCAGTACCTAGTTTACTGGTTTGTATCCATTGTTTACTACACTACTCTACTGTACAGTACCTAGTTTACTGGTTTTATCCATTGTTTACTACTGTACTGTGCATTACCTACTTTACTGTTTTGTATCCATTGTTTACTACTACTACTGTACTGCGGAGTACCTAGTTTACTGGTTTGTATCCATTGTTTACTACGCTACTGTACTGTACAGTACCTAGCTTACTGGTTTGTGTCCATTTTTTACGACACTACTGTACTGTGCAGTACCTACTTTACTGGTTTGTGTCCATTGTTTACTACACTACTGTACTGTGCAGTACCTACTTTACTGGTTTGTGTTCATTGTTTACTACGCTACTCTACTGTACAGTACCTAGTTTACTGGTTTGTATCCATTGTTTACTAAACTACTGTACTGTGCAGTACCTACTTTACTGGTTTGTGTCCATTGTTTACTACACTACTGTACTGTGCAGTACCTACTTTACTGGTTTGTGTTCATTGTTTACTACACTACTCTACTGTACAGTACCTAGTTTACTGGTTTGTAACCATTGTTTACTACTGTACTGTGCAGTACCTACTTTACTGGTTGGTGTCCATTGTTTACTACACTACTCTACTGTGCAGTACCTATTTTACTGGTTTGTGTCCATTGATTACTACACTGCTCTACTGTGCAGTACCTACTTTACTCGTTTGTATCCATTGTTTACTACGCTACTCTACTGTACAGTACCTAGTTTACTGGTTTGTATCCATTGTTTACTAAACTACTGTACTGTGCAGTACCTACTCTACTGGTTTGTGTTCATTGTTTACTACACTACTGTACTGTGCAGTACCAACTTTACTGGTTTGTGTCCATTGTTTACTACACTACTGTACTGTACAGTACCTAGTTTACTGGTTTGTATGCATTGTTTACTACTGTACTGTGCAGTACCTACTTTACTGGTTTGTATCCATTGTTTACCACTACTACTGTACTGCGAAGTTCCTAGTTTACTGGTTTGCATCCATTGTTTACTACACTACTGTACTGTACAGTACCTACTTTACTGGTTTGTGTCCATTGTTTACTACACTACTGTACTGTGCAGTACCTACTTTACTGGTTTGTGTCCATTGTCTACTACACTACTCTACTGTACAATACCTACTTTACAGGTTTGTATCCAGTGTTTACTACACTACTGTACTGTGCAGTACCTACTTTACTGGTTTTTGTCCATTGTTTACTACACTACTGTACTGTGCAGTACCTACTTTACTGGTTTGTGTCCATTGTCTACTACACTACTGTACTGTGCAGTACCTACTTTACTGGTTTGTATCCATTGTTTACTACACTACTGTACTGTGCAGTACCTACTTTACTGGTTTGTATCCATTGTTTACTACACTACTGTACTGTGCAGTACCTAATTTACTGGTTTGTGTCCATTGTTTACTACGCTACTCTACTGTACAGTACCTAGTTTACTGGTTTTTATCCATTGTTTACTAAACTACTGTACTGTGCAGTACCTACTCTACTGGTTTTCTGTTCATTGTTTACTACACTACTGTACTGTGCAGTACCAACTTTACTGGTTTGTGTCCATTGTTTACTACACTACTGTACTGTGCAGTACCTACTTTACTGGTTTGTATCCATTGTTTACTACGCTACTCTACTGTACAGTACCTAGTTTACTGTTTTGTATCCATTGTTTACTAAACTACTGTACTGTGCAGTACGTACTCTACTGGTTTTCTGTTCATTGTTTACTACGCTACTGTACTGTGCAGTACCTACTTGACTGGTTTGTATCTAGTGTTTATTACGCTACTATACTGAGCAGTCCCTGCTTTACTGGTTTGTATCCATTGTTTACTGCACTACTCTACTGTGCAGTACCTAGTTTACTGGTTTGTGTCTATTGTTTACTACACTACTGTACTGTACAGTACCTAGTTTACCGGTTTGTATCTATTGTTTACTACACTACTCTACTGTGCAGTACCCACTTTACTGGTTTGTGTTCATTGTCTACTACACTACTGTACTGTGCAGTACCTAGTTTACTGGTTTGTATCCATTGTTTACTACACTACTCTACTGTACAGTACCTAGTTTACTGGTTTTATCCATTGTTTACTACTGTACTGTGCATTACCTACTTTACTGTTTTGTATCCATTGTTTACTACTACTACTGTACTGCGGAGTACCTAGTTTACTGGTTTGTATCCATTGTTTACTACGCTACTGTACTGTACAGTACCTAGCTTACTGGTTTGTGTCCATTTTTTACGACACTACTGTACTGTGCAGTACCTACTTTACTGGTTTGTGTCCATTGTTTACTACAATACTGTACTGTGCAGTACCTACTTTACTGGTTTGTGTTCATTGTTTACTACGCTACTCTACTGTACAGTACCTAGTTTACTGGTTTGTATCCATTGTTTACTAAACTACTGTACTGTGCAGTACCTACTTTACTGGTTTGTGTCCATTGTTTACTACACTACTGTACTGTGCAGTACCTACTTTACTGGTTTGTGTTCATTGTTTACTACACTACTCTACTGTACAGTACCTAGTTTACTGGTTTGTAACCATTGTTTACTACTGTACTGTGCAGTACCTACTTTACTGGTTGGTGTCCATTGTTTACTACACTACTCTACTGTGCAGTACCTATTTTACTGGTTTGTGTCCATTGATTACTACACTGCTGTACTGTGCAGTACCTATTTTACTCGTTTGTATCCATTGTTTACTACGCTACTCTACTGTACAGTACCTAGTTTACTGGTTTGTATCCATTGTTTACTAAACTACTGTACTGTGCAGTACCTACTCTACTGGTTTGTGTTCATTGTTTACTACACTACTGTACTGTGCAGTACCAACTTTACTGGTTTGTGTCCATTGTTTACTACACTACTGTACTGTACAGTACCTAGTTTACTGGTTTGTATGCATTGTTTACTACTGTACTGTGCAGTACCTACTTTACTGGTTTGTATCCATTGTTTACCACTACTACTGTACTGCGAAGTTCCTAGTTTACTGGTTTGCATCCATTGTTTACTACACTACTGTACTGTACAGTACCTACTTTACTGGTTTGTGTCCATTGTTTACTACACTACTGTACTGTGCAGTACCTACTTTACTGGTTTGTGTCCATTGTCTACTACACTACTCTACTGTACAATACCTACTTTACTGGTTTGTATCCAGTGTTTACTACACTACTGTACTGTGCAGTACCTACTTTACTGGTTTTTGTCCATTGTTTACTACACTACTGTACTGTGCAGTACCTACTTTACTGGTTTGTGTCCATTGTCTACTACACTACTGTACTGTGCAGTACCTACTTTACTGGTTTGTATCCATTGTTTACTACACTACTGTACTGTGCAGTACCTACTTTACTGGTTTGTATCCATTGTTTACTACACTACTGTACTGTGCAGTACCTAATTTACTGGTTTGTGTCCATTGTTTACTACGCTACTCTACTGTACAGTACCTAGTTTACTGGTTTTTATCCATTGTTTACTAAACTACTGTACTGTGCAGTACCTACTCTACTGGTTTTCTGTTCATTGTTTACTACACTACTGTACTGTGCAGTACCAACTTTACTGGTTTGTGTCCATTGTTTACTACACTACTGTACTGTGCAGTACCTACTTTACTGGTTTGTATCCATTGTTTACTACGCTACTCTACTGTACAGTACCTAGTTTACTGGTTTGTATCCATTGTTTACTAAACTACTGTACTGTGCAGTACGTACTCTACTGGTTTTCTGTTCATTGTTTACTACACTACTGTACTGTGCAGTACCTACTTTACTGGTTTGTGTCCATTGTTTACTACACTACTGTACTGTGCAGTACCTACTTTACTGGTTAGTATCCAGTGTTTACTACACTACTGTACTGTGCAGTACCTATTTCACTGGTTTGTATCCAGTCTTTACTACACTATTGTACTGTGTAGTACCTACTTTACTGGTTTGCATCCATTGTTTACTACGCTGCTGTACTGTGCAGTACCTAGTTTACTGGTTTGTATCCAGTGTTTACTACGCTACTGTACTGTGCAGTACCTACTTGACTGGTTTGTGTTCATTGTTTACTACACTACTGTACTGTGTAGTACCAACTTTACTGGTTTGTGTTCGTTGTTTACTACACTACTGTACCGAGCAGTACCTACTTAACTTTTTAGTATCCAGTGTTTACTACACTACTGTACTGTGCAGTACCTACTTTACTGGTTTGTGTCCATTGTTTACTACACTGCTGTACTGTGCAATACATACGTTACTGGTTTGCATCCATTGTTTACTACACTACTGTACTGTGCAGTACCTACTTTACTGGTTTGTGTCCATTGTTTACTACACTACTGTACTGTGCAGTACCTACTTTACTGGTTTGTGTCCATTGTTTACTACACTACTGTACTGTGCAGTACCTACTTTACTGGTTTGTGTCTATTGTTTACTACACTACTGTACTGTGCAGTACCTACTTTACTGGTTTGTGTCCATTGTTTACTACACCACTGTATTGTGCAGTACCTACTTTACTGGTTTGTATCCATTGTTTACTACACTACTCTACTGTACAGTACCTACTTTACTGGTTTGTATCCACTGTTTACTACACTACTGTACTGTGCAGTATCTACTTTACTGATTTGTGTCCATTGTTTACTACACTACTGTACTGTGCAGTACCTACTTTACTGGTTTGTGTCCATTGTCTACTACACTACTCTACTGTACAATACCTACTTTACTGGTTTGTATCCAGTGTTTACTAAACTACTGTACTGTGCAGTACCTACTGTACTGGTCTTTGTCCATTGTTTACTACACTACTTTATTGTGCAGTACCTACTTTACTGGTTCGTATCCATTGTTTACTACACTACTGTACTGTGCAGTACCTACTTTACTGGTTTGTGTCCATTGTTTACTACACTACTGTACGGTGCAGTACCTACTTTACTGGTTTGTGTCCATTGTTTACTACACTACTGTACTGTGCAGTACCTACTTTACTGGTTTGTGTCCATTGTTTACTACACTACTGTACTGTGCAGTACCTACTTTACTGGTTTGTGTTCATTGTTTACTACACTACTCTACTGTACAGTACCTAGTTTACTGGTTTGTAACCATTGTTTACTACTGTACTGTGCAGTACCTACTTTACTGGTTGGTGTCCATTGTTTACTACACTACTCTACTGTGCAGTACCTATTTTACTGGTTTGTGTCCATTGATTACTACACTGCTGTACTGTGCAGTACCTACTTTACTCGTTTGTATCCATTGTTTACTACGCTACTCTACTGTACAGTACCTAGTTTACTGGTTTGTATCCATTGTTTACTAAACTACTGTACTGTGCAGTACCTACTCTACTGGTTTGTGTTCATTGTTTACTACACTACTGTACTGTGCAGTACCAACTTTACTGGTTTGTGTCCATTGTTTACTACACTACTGTACTGTACAGTACCTAGTTTACTGGTTTGTATGCATTGTTTACTACTGTACTGTGCAGTACCTACTTTACTGGTTTGTATCCATTGTTTACCACTACTACTGTACTGCGAAGTTCCTAGTTTACTGGTTTGCATCCATTGTTTACTACACTACTGTACTGTACAGTACCTACTTTACTGGTTTGTGTCCATTGTTTACTACACTACTGTACTGTGCAGTACCTACTTTACTGGTTTGTGTCCATTGTCTACTACACTACTCTACTGTACAATACCTACTTTACTGGTTTATATCCAGTGTTTACTACACTACTGTACTGTGCAGTACCTACTTTACTGGTTTTTGTCCATTGTTTACTACACTACTGTACTGTGCAGTACCTACTTTACTGGTTTGTGTCCATTGTCTACTACACTACTGTACTGTGCAGTACCTACTTTACTGGTTTGTATCCATTGTTTACTACACTACTGTACTGTGCAGTACCTACTTTACTGGTTTGTATCCATTGTTTACTACACTACTGTACTGTGCAGTACCTAATTTACTGGTTTGTGTCCATTGTTTACTACGCTACTCTACTGTACAGTACCTAGTTTACTGGTTTTTATCCATTGTTTACTAAACTACTGTACTGTGCAGTACCTACTCTACTGGTTTTCTGTTCATTGTTTACTACACTACTGTACTGTGCAGTACCAACTTTACTGGTTTGTGTCCATTGTTTACTACACTACTGTACTGTGCAGTACCTACTTTACTGGTTTGTATCCATTGTTTACTACGCTACTCTACTGTACAGTACCTAGTTTACTGGTTTGTATCCATTGTTTACTAAACTACTGTACTGTGCAGTACGTACTCTACTGGTTTTCTGTTCATTGTTTACTACACTACTGTACTGTGCAGTACCTACTTTACTGGTTTGTGTCCATTGTTTACTACACTACTGTACTGTGCAGTACCTACTTTACTGGTTAGTATCCAGTGTTTACTACACTACTGTACTGTGCAGTACCTATTTCACTGGTTTGTATCCAGTCTTTACTACACTATTGTACTGTGTAGTACCTACTTTACTGGTTTGCATCCATTGTTTACTACGCTGCTGTACTGTGCAGTACCTAGTTTACTGGTTTGTATCCAGTGTTTACTACGCTACTGTACTGTGCAGTACCTACTTGACTGGTTTGTGTTCATTGTTTACTACACTACTGTACTGTGCAGTACCAACTTTACTGGTTTGTGTTCATTGTTTACTACACTACTGTACTGAGCAGTACCTACTTTACTTTTTAGTATCCAGTGTTTATTACACTACTGTACTGTGCAGTACCTACTTTACTGGTTTGTGTTCATTGTTTACTACACTGCTGTACTGTGCAATACATACGTTACTGGTTTGCATCCAGTGTTTACTACACTACTGTACTGTGCAGTACCTACTTTACTGGTTTGTGTCCATTGTTTACTACACTACTGTACTGTGCAGTACCTACTTTACTGGTTTGTGTCCATTGTTTACTACACTACTGTACTGTGCAGTACCTACTTTACTGGTTTGTGTCCATTGTTTACTACACTACTGTACTGTTCACTACCTACTTTACTGGTTTGTGTCCATTGTTTACTACACCACTGTATTGTGCAGTTCCTACTTTACTGGTTTGTATCCATTGTTTACTACACTACTCTACTGTACAGTACCTACTTTACTTGTTTGTATCCACTGTTTACTACACTACTGTACTGTGCAGTACCAACTTTACTGATTTGTGTTCATTGTTTACTACACTACTGTACTGTGCAGTATCTACTTTACTGATTTGTGTCCATTGTTTACTACACTACTGTACTGTGCAGTACCTACTTTACTGGTTTGTGTCCATTGTCTACTACACTACTCTACTGTACAATACCTACTTTACTGGTTTGTATCCAGTGTTTACTACACTACTGTACTGTGCAGTACCTACTGTACTGGTCTTTGTCCATTGTTTACTACACTACTTTATTGTGCAGTACCTACTTTACTGGTTCGTATCCATTGTTTACTACACTACTGTACTGTGCAGTACCTACTTTACTGGTTTGTGTCCATTGTTTACTACACTACTGTACGGTGCAGTACCTACTTTACTGGTTTGTGACCATTGTTTACTACACTACTGTACTGTGCAGTACCTACTTTACTGGTTTGTGTCCATTGTTTACTACACTACTGTACTGTGCAGTACCTACTTTACTGGTTTGTGTTCATTGTTTACTACACTACTCTACTGTACAGTACCTAGTTTACTGGTTTGTATCTATTGTTTACTACACCACTCTACTGTACAGTACCTAGTTTACTGGTTTGTATCCATTGTTTACTACTACTACTGTACTGCGTAGTACCTAATTTACTGGTTTGTATCCATTGTTTACTACGCTACTGTACTGTACAGTACCTAGATTACTGCTTGTGTCCATTGTTTACTACTGCTACTGTACTGTGCAGTACCTACTTTACTGGTTTGTGTCTATTGTTTTCTACAAAACTGTACTGTGCAGTACCTACTTTACTGGTTTGTGTCCATTGTTTACTACACTACTGTACTGTGCAGTACCTACTTTACTGGTTTGTGTCCATTGTTTACTACACTACTGTACTGTGCAGTACCTACTTTACTGGTTTGTGTCCATTGTTTACTACACTACTGTACTGTTCACTACCTACTTTACTGGTTTGTGTCCATTGTTTACTACACCACTGTATTGTGCAGTTCCTACTTTACTGGTTTGTATCCATTGTTTACTACACTACTCTACTGTACAGTACCTACTTTACTTGTTTGTATCCACTGTTTACTACACTACTGTACTGTGCAGTACCTACTTTACTGATTTGTGTTCATTGTTTACTACACTACTGTACTGTGCAGTATCTACTTTACTGATTTGTGTCCATTGTTTACTACACTACTGTACTGTGCAGTACCTACTTTACTGGTTTGTGTCCATTGTCTACTACACTACTCTACTGTACAATACCTACTTTACTGGTTTGTATCCAGTGTTTACTAAACTACTGTACTGTGCAGTACCTACTGTACTGGTCTTTGTCCATTGTTTACTACACTACTTTATTGTGCAGTACCTACTTTACTGGTTCGTATCCATTGTTTACTACACTAATGTACTGTGCAGTACCTACTTTACTGGTTTGTGTCCATTGTTTACTACACTACTGTACTGAGCAGTACCTACTTTACTGGTTTGTGTTCATTGTTTACTACAGTACTGTACTGTGCAGTACCTAGTTTACTGGTTTGTATCTATTGTTTACTACACCACTCTACTGTACAGTACCTAGTTTACTGGTTTGTATCCATTGTTTACTACTACTACTGTACTGCGTAGTACCTAATTTACTGGTTTGTATCCATTGTTTACTACGCTACTGTACTGTACAGTACCTAGATTACTGCTTGTGTCCATTGTTTACTACTGCTACTGTACTGTGCAGTACCTACTTTACTGGTTTGTGTCTATTGTTTTCTACAAAACTGTACTGTGCAGTACCTACTTTACTGGTTAGTATCCATTGTTTACAACACTGCTGTACTGTGCAGTACCTAGTTTACTGGTTTGTATCTATTGTTTACTACACTACTGTACTGTACAGTACCTAGTTTACTGGTTTGTATGCATGTTTACTACTGTACTGTGCAGTACCTACTTTACTGGTTTGTATCCATTGTTTACCACTACTACTGTACTGCGAAGTTCCTAGTTTACTGGTTTGCATCCATTGTTTACTACACTACTGTACTGTACAGTACCTACTTTACTGGTTTGTGTCCATTGTTTACTACACTACTGTACTGTGCAGTACCTACTTTACTGGTTTGTGTCCATTGTCTACTACACTACTCTACTGTACAATACCTACTTTACTGGTTTGTATCCAGTGTTTACTACACTACTGTACTGTGCAGTACCAACTTTACTGGTTTGTGTTCATTGTTTACTACACTACTGTACTGAGCAGTACCTACTTTACTTTTTAGTATCCAGTGTTTACTACACTACTGTACTGTGCAGTACCTACTTTACTGGTTTGTGTCCATTGTTTACTACACTGCTGTACTGTGCAATACATACGTTACTGGTTTGCATCCAGTGTTTACTACACTACTGTACTGTGCAGTACCTACTTTACTGGTTTGTGTCCATTGTTTACTACACTACTGTACTGTGCAGTACCTACTTTACTGGTTTGTGTCCATTGTTTACTACACTACTGTACTGTGCAGTACCTACTTTACTGGTTTGTGTACATTGTTTAATACACTACTGTACTGTGCAGTACCTACTTTACTGGTTTGTGTCCAGTGTTTACTACACTACTGTACTTTGCAGTACCTACTTTACTGGTTTGTATCCATTGTTTACTACACTACTGTACTGTGCAATACCTAATTTACTCGTTTGTATCCATTGTTTACTACGCTACTCTACTGTACAGTACCTAGTTTACTGGTTTGTATCCATTGTTTACTAAACTACTGTACTGTGCAGTACCTACTCTACTGGTTTGTGTTCATTGTTTACTACACTACTGTACTGTGCAGTACCAACTTTACTGGTTTGTGTCCATTGTTTACTACACTACTGTACTGTGCAGTACCTACTTCACTGGTTTGTATCCAGTCTTTACTACACTATTGTACTGTGTAGTACCTACTTTACTGGTTTGCATCCATTGTTTACTACGCTGCTGTACTGTGCAGTACCTAGTTTACTGGTTTGTATCCAGTGTTTACTACGCTACTGTACTGTGCAGTACCTACTTGACTGGTTTGTGTTCATTGTTTACTACACTACTGTACTGTGCAGTACCAACTTTACTGGTTTGTGTTCATTGTTTACTACACTACTGTACTGAGCAGTACCTACTTTACTTTTTAGTATCCAGTGTTTACTACACTACTGTACTGTGCAGTACCTACTTCACTGGTTTGTATCCAGTCTTTACTACGCTGCTGTACTGTGCAGTACCTAGTTTACTGGTTTGTATCCAGTGTTTACTACGCTACTGTACTGTGCAGTACCTACTTGACTGGTTTGTGTTCATTGTTTACTACACTACTGTACTGTGCAGTACCTACTTTACTGGTTTGTATCCATTGTTTACTACACTACTGTACTGAGAAGTACCTACTTTACTGGTTTGTATCCATTGTTTACTACACTACTGTACTGTGCAGTACCTAATTTACTCGTTTGTATCCATTGTTTACTACGCTACTCTACTGTACAGTACCTAGTTTACTGGTTTGTATCCATTGTTTACTAAACTACTGTACTGTGCAGTACCTACTCTTCTGGTTTTCTGTTCATTGTTTACTACACTACTGTACTGTGCAGTACCAACTTTACTGGTTTGTGTCCATTGTTTACTACACTACTGTACTGTGCAGTACCTACTTCACTGGTTTGTATCCAGTCTTTACTACAGTATTGTGCTGTTTAGTACCTACTTTACTGGTTTGCATCCATTGTTTACTACGCTGCTGTACTGTGCAGTACCTAGTGTACTGGTTTGTATCCAGTGTTTACTACGCTACTGTACTGTGCAGTACCTACTTGACTGGTTTGTGTTCATTGTTTACTACACTACTGTACTGTGCAGTACCAACTTTACTGGTTTGTGTTCATTGTTTACTACACTACTGTACTGAGCAGTACCTACTTTACTGGTTTGTGTTCATTGTTTACTACAGTACTGTACTGTGCAGTACCTAGTTTACTGGTTTGTATCTATTGTTTACTACACCACTCTACTGTACAGTACCTAGTTTACTGGTTTGTATCCATTGTTTACTACTACTACTGTACTGCGTAGTACCTAATTTACTGGTTTGTATCCATTGTTTACTACGCTACTGTACTGTACAGTACCTAGATTACTGCTTGTGTCCATTGTTTACTACTGCAACTGTACTGTGCAGTACCTACTTTACTGGTTTGTGTCTATTGTTTTCTACAAAACTGTACTGTGCAGTACCTACTTTACTGGTTAGTATCCATTGTTTACAACACTGCTGTACTGTGCAGTACCTAGTTTACTGGTTTGTATCTATTGTTTACTACACTACTGTACTGTACAGTACCTAGTTTACTGGTTTGTATGCATGTTTACTACTGTACTGTGCAGTACCTACTTTACTGGTTTGTATCCATTGTTTACCACTACTACTGTACTGCGAAGTTCCTAGTTTACTGGTTTGCATCCATTGTTTACTACACTACTGTACTGTGCAGTACCAACTTTACTGGTTTGTGTCCATTGTTTACTACACTACTGTACTGTGCAGTACCTACTTCACTGGTTTGTATCCAGTCTTTACTACACTATTGTACTGTGTAGTACCTACTTTACTGGTTTGCATCCATTGTTTACTACGCTGCTGTACTGTGCAGTACCTAGTTTACTGGTTTGTATCCAGTGTTTACTACGCTACTGTACTGTGCAGTACCTACTTGACTGGTTTGTGTTCATTGTTTACTACACTACTGTACTGTGCAGTACCAACTTTACTGGTTTGTGTTCATTGTTTACTACACTACTGTACTGAGCAGTACCTACTTTACTTTTTAGTATCCAGTGTTTACTACACTACTGTACTGTGCAGTACCTACTTCACTGGTTTGTATCCAGTCTTTACTACGCTGCTGTACTGTGCAGTACCTAGTTTACTGGTTTGTATCCAGTGTTTACTACGCTACTGTACTGTGCAGTACCTACTTGACTGGTTTGTGTTCATTGTTTACTACACTACTGTACTGTGCAGTACCTACTTTACTGGTTTGTATCCATTGTTTACTACACTACTGTACTGTGAAGTACCTACTTTACTGGTTTGTATCCATTGTTTACTACACTACTGTACTGTGCAGTACCTAATTTACTCGTTTGTATCCATTGTTTACTACGCTACTCTACTGTACAGTACCTAGTTTACTGGTTTGTATCCATTGTTTACTAAACTACTGTACTGTGCAGTACCTACTCTTCTGGTTTTCTGTTCATTGTTTACTACACTACTGTACTGTGCAGTACCAACTTTACTGGTTTGTGTCCATTGTTTACTACACTACTGTACTGTGCAGTACCTACTTCACTGGTTTGTATCCAGTCTTTACTACAGTATTGTGCTGTTTAGTACCTACTTTACTGGTTTGCATCCATTGTTTACTACGCTGCTGTACTGTGCAGTACCTAGTTTACTGGTTTGTATCCAGTGTTTACTACGCTACTGTACTGTGCAGTACCTACTTGACTGGTTTGTGTTCATTGTTTACTACACTACTGCACTGTGCAGTACCAACTTTACTGGTTTGTGTTCATTGTTTACTACACTACTGTACTGAGCAGTACCTACTTTACTGGTTTGTGTTCATTGTTTACTACAGTACTGTACTGTGCAGTACCTAGTTTACTGGTTTGTATCTATTGTTTACTACACCACTCTACTGTACAGTACCTAGTTTACTGGTTTGTATCCATTGTTTACTACTACTACTGTACTGCGTAGTACCTAATTTACTGGTTTGTATCCATTGTTTACTACGCTACTGTACTGTACAGTACCTAGATTACTGCTTGTGTCCATTGTTTACTACTGCTACTGTACTGTGCAGTACCTACTTTACTGGTTTGTGTCTATTGTTTTCTACAAAACTGTACTGTGCAGTACCTACTTTACTGGTTAGTATCCATTGTTTACAACACTGCTGTACTGTGCAGTACCTAGTTTACTGGTTTGTATCTATTGTTTACTACACTACTGTACTGTAAAGTAACTAGTTTACTGGTTTGTATGCATGTTTACTACTGTACTGTGCAGTACCTACTTTACTGGTTTGTATCCATTGTTTACCACTACTACTGTACTGCGAAGTTCCTAGTTTACTGGTTTGCATCCATTGTTTACTACACTACTGTACTGTACAGTACCTACTTTACTGGTTTGTGTCCATTGTTTACTACACTACTGTACTGTGCAGTACCTACTTTACTGGTTTGTGTCCATTGTCTACTACACTACTCTACTGTACAATACCTACTTTACTGGTTTGTATCCAGTGTTTACTACACTACTGTACTGTGCAGTACCAACTTTACTGGTTTGTGTTCATTGTTTACTACACTACTGTACTGAGCAGTACCTACTTTACTTTTTAGTATCCAGTGTTTACTACACTACTGTACTGTGCAGTACCTACTTTACTGGTTTGTGTCCATTGTTTACTACACTGCTGTACTGTGCAATACATACGTTACTGGTTTGCATCCAGTGTTTACTACACTACTGTACTGTGCAGTACCTACTTTACTGGTTTGTGTCCATTGTTTACTACACTACTGTACTGTGCAGTACCTACTTTACTGGTTTGTGTCCATTGTTTACTACACTACTGTACTGTGCAGTACCTACTTTACTGGTTTGTGTCCATTGTTTACTACACTACTGTACTGTGCAGTACCTACTTTACTGGTTTGTGTCCAGTGTTTACTACACTACTGTACTGTGCAGTACCTACTTTACTGGTTTGTATCCATTGTTTACTACACTACTCTACTGTACAGTACCTACTTTACTGGTTTGTATCCACTGTTTACTACACTACTGTACTGTGCAGTACCTACTTTACTGGTTTGTGTCCATTGTTTACTACACTACTGTACTGTGCAGTACCTACTTTACTGGTTTGTTTCCATTGTCTACTACACTACTCTACTGTACAATACCTACTTTACTGGTTTGTATCCAGTGTTTACTAAACTACTGTACTGTGCAGTACCTACTGTACTGGTTTTTGTCCATTGTTTACTACACTACTGTACTGTGCAGTACCTACTTTACTGGTTCGTATCCATTGTTTACTACACTACTGTACTGTGCAGTACCTACTTTACTGGTTTGTGTCCATTGTTTACTACACTACTGTACTGTGCAGTACCTACTTTACTGGTTTGTGTCCATTGTTTACTACACTACTGTACTGTGCAGTACCTACTTTACTGGTTTGTATCCATTGTTTACTACACTACTGTACTGTGCAGTACCTACTTTACTGGTTTGTATCCATTGTTTACTACACTACTGTACTGTGCAATACCTAATTTACTCGTTTGTATCCATTGTTTACTACGCTACTCTACTGTACAGTACCTAGTTTACTGGTTTGTATCCATTGTTTACTAAACTACTGTACTGTGCAGTACCTACTCTACTGGTTTGTGTTCATTGTTTACTACACTACTGTACTGTGCAGTACCAACTTTACTGGTTTGTGTCCATTGTTTACTACACTACTGTACTGTACAGTACCTAGTTTACTGGTTTGTATGCATTGTTTACTACTGTACTGTGCAGTACCTACTTTACTGGTTTGTATCCATTGTTTACCACTACTACTGTACTGCGAAGTTCCTAGTTTACTGGTTTGCATCCATTGTTTACTACACTACTGTACTGTACAGTACCTACTTTACTGGTTTGTGTCCATTGTTTACTACACTACTGTACTGTGCAGTACCTACTTTACTGGTTTGTGTCCATTGTCTACTACACTACTCTACTGTACAATACCTACTTTACTGGTTTGTATCCAGTGTTTACTACACTACTGTACTGTGCAGTACCTACTTTACTGGTTTTTGTCCATTGTTTACTACACTACTGTACTGTGCAGTACCTACTTTACTGGTTTGTGTCCATTGTCTACTACACTACTGTACTGTGCAGTACCTACTTTACTGGTTTGTATCCATTGTTTACTACACTACTGTACTGTGCAGTACCTACTTTACTGGTTTGTATCCATTGTTTACTACACTACTGTACTGTGCAGTACCTAATTTACTGGTTTGTGTCCATTGTTTACTACGCTACTCTACTGTACAGTACCTAGTTTACTGGTTTTTATCCATTGTTTACTAAACTACTGTACTGTGCAGTACCTACTCTACTGGTTTTCTGTTCATTGTTTACTACACTACTGTACTGTGCAGTACCAACTTTACTGGTTTGTGTCCATTGTTTACTACACTACTGTACTGTGCAGTACCTACTTTACTGGTTTGTATCCATTGTTTACTACGCTACTCTACTGTACAGTACCTAGTTTACTGGTTTGTATCCATTGTTTACTAAACTACTGTACTGTGCAGTACGTACTCTACTGGTTTTCTGTTCATTGTTTACTACACTACTGTACTGTGCAGTACCTACTTTACTGGTTTGTGTCCATTGTTTACTACACTACTGTACTGTGCAGTACCTACTTTACTGGTTAGTATCCAGTGTTTACTACACTACTGTACTGTGCAGTACCTATTTCACTGGTTTGTATCCAGTCTTTACTACACTATTGTACTGTGTAGTACCTACTTTACTGGTTTGCATCCATTGTTTACTACGCTGCTGTACTGTGCAGTACCTAGTTTACTGGTTTGTATCCAGTGTTTACTACGCTACTGTACTGTGCAGTACCTACTTGACTGGTTTGTGTTCATTGTTTACTACACTACTGTACTGTGCAGTACCAACTTTACTGGTTTGTGTTCGTTGTTTACTACACTACTGTACTGAGCAGTACCTACTTAACTTTTTAGTATCCAGTGTTTACTACACTACTATACTGTGCAGTACCTACTTTACTGGTTTGTGTCCATTGTTTACTACACTGCTGTACTGTGCAATACATACGTTACTGGTTTGCATCCATTGTTTACTACACTACTGTACTGTGCAGTACCTACTTTACTGGTTTGTATCCATTGTTTACTACACTACTGTACTGTGCAGTACCTACTTTACTGGTTTGTGTCCATTGTTTACTACACTACTGTACTGTGCAGTACCTACTTTACTGGTTTGTGTCCATTGTTTACTACACTACTGTACTGTGCAGTACCTACTTTACTGGTTTGTGTCCATTGTTTACTACACTACTGTACTGTGCAGTACCTACTTTACTGGTTTGTGTTCATTGTTTACTACACTACTCTACTGTACAGTACCTAGTTTACTGGTTTGTAACCATTGTTTACTACTGTACTGTGCAGTACCTACTTTACTGGTTGGTGTCCATTGTTTACTACACTACTCTACTGTGCAGTACCTATTTTACTGGTTTGTGTCCATTGATTACTACACTGCTGTACTGTGCAGTACCTAGTTTACTCGTTTGTATCCATTGTTTACTACGCTACTCTACTGTACAGTACCTAGTTTACTGGTTTGTATCCATTGTTTACTAAACTACTGTACTGTGCAGTACCTACTCTACTGGTTTGTGTTCATTGTTTACTACACTACTGTACTGTGCAGTACCAACTTTACTGGTTTGTGTCCATTGTTTACTACACTACTGTACTGTACAGTACCTAGTTTACTGGTTTGTATGCATTGTTTACTACTGTACTGTGCAGTACCTACTTTACTGGTTTGTATCCATTGTTTACCACTACTACTGTACTGCGAAGTTCCTAGTTTACTGGTTTGCATCCATTGTTTACTACACTACTGTACTGTACAGTACCTACTTTACTGGTTTGTGTCCATTGTTTACTACACTACTGTACTGTGCAGTACCTACTTTACTGGTTTGTGTCCATTGTCTACTACACTACTCTACTGTACAATACCTACTTTACTGGTTTGTATCCAGTGTTTACTACACTACTGTACTGTGCAGTACCTACTTTACTGGTTTTTGTCCATTGTTTACTACACTACTGTACTGTGCAGTACCTACTTTACTGGTTTGTGTCCATTGTCTACTACACTACTGTACTGTGCAGTACCTACTTTACTGGTTTGTATCCATTGTTTACTACACTACTGTACTGTGCAGTACCTACTTTACTGGTTTGTATCCATTGTTTACTACACTACTGTACTGTGCAGTACCTAATTTACTGGTTTGTGTCCATTGTTTACTACGCTACTCTACTGTACAGTACCTAGTTTACTGGTTTTTATCCATTGTTTACTAAACTACTGTACTGTGCAGTACCTACTCTACTGGTTTTCTGTTCATTGTTTACTACACTACTGTACTGTGCAGTACCAACTTTACTGGTTTGTGTCCATTGTTTACTACACTACTGTACTGTGCAGTACCTACTTTACTGGTTTGTATCCATTGTTTACTACGCTACTCTACTGTACAGTACCTAGTTTACTGGTTTGTATCCATTGTTTACTAAACTACTGTACTGTGCAGTACGTACTCTACTGGTTTTCTGTTCATTGTTTACTACACTACTGTACTGTGCAGTACCTACTTTACTGGTTTGTGTCCGTTGTTTACTACACTACTGTACTGTGCAGTACCTACTTTACTGGTTAGTATCCAGTGTTTACTACACTACTGTACTGTGCAGTACCTATTTCACTGGTTTGTATCCAGTCTTTACTACACTATTGTACTGTGTAGTACCTACTTTACTGGTTTGCATCCATTGTTTACTACGCTGCTGTACTGTGCAGTACCTAGTTTACTGGTTTGTATCCAGTGTTTACTACGCTACTGTACTGTGCAGTACCTACTTGACTGGTTTGTGTTCATTGTTTACTACACTACTGTACTGTGCAGTACCAACTTTACTGGTTTGTGTTCGTTGTTTACTACACTACTGTACCGAGCAGTACCTACTTAACTTTTTAGTATCCAGTGTTTACTACACTACTGTACTGTGCAGTACCTACTTTACTGGTTTGTGTCCATTGTTTACTACACTGCTGTACTGTGCAATACATACGTTACTGGTTTGCATCCATTGTTTACTACACTACTGTACTGTGCAGTACCTACTTTACTGGTTTGTGTCCATTGTTTACTACACTACTGTACTGTGCAGTACCTACTTTACTGGTTTGTGTCCATTGTTTACTACACTACTGTACTGTGCAGTACCTACTTTACTGGTTTGTGTCCATTGTTTACTACACTACTGTACTGTGCAGTACCTACTTTACTGGTTTGTGTCCATTGTTTACTACACCACTGTATTGTGCAGTACCTACTTTACTGGTTTGTATCCATTGTTTACTACACTACTCTACTGTACAGTACCTACTTTACTGGTTTGTATCCACTGTTTACTACACTACTGTACTGTGCAGTATCTACTTTACTGATTTGTGTCCATTGTTTACTACACTACTGTACTGTGCAGTACCTACTTTACTGGTTTGTGTCCATTGTCTACTACACTACTCTACTGTACAATACCTACTTTACTGGTTTGTATCCAGTGTTTACTAAACTACTGTACTGTGCAGTACCTACTGTACTGGTCTTTGTCCATTGTTTACTACACTACTTTATTGTGCAGTACCTACTTTACTGGTTCGTATCCATTGTTTACTACACTACTGTACTGTGCAGTACCTACTTTACTGGTTTGTGTCCATTGTTTACTACACTACTGTACGGTGCAGTACCTACTTTACTGGTTTGTGTCCATTGTTTACTACACTACTGTACTGTGCAGTACCTACTTTACTGGTTTGTGTCCATTGTTTACTACACTACTGTACTGTGCAGTACCTACTTTACTGGTTTGTGTTCATTGTTTACTACACTACTCTACTGTACAGTACCTAGTTTACTGGTTTGTAACCATTGTTTACTACTGTACTGTGCAGTACCTACTTTACTGGTTGGTGTCCATTGTTTACTACACTACTCTACTGTGCAGTACCTATTTTACTGGTTTATGTCCATTGATTACTACACTGCTGTACTGTGCAGTACCTACTTTACTCGTTTGTATCCATTGTTTACTACGCTACTCTACTGTACAGTACCTAGTTTACTGGTTTGTATCCATTGTTTACTAAACTACTGTACTGTGCAGTACCTACTCTACTGGTTTGTGTTCATTGTTTACTACACTACTGTACTGTGCAGTACCAACTTTACTGGTTTGTGTCCATTGTTTACTACACTACTGTACTGTACAGTACCTAGTTTACTGGTTTGTATGCATTGTTTACTACTGTACTGTGCAGTACCTACTTTACTGGTTTGTATCCATTGTTTACCACTACTACTGTACTGCGAAGTTCCTAGTTTACTGGTTTGCATCCATTGTTTACTACACTACTGTACTGTACAGTACCTACTTTACTGGTTTGTGTCCATTGTTTACTACACTACTGTACTGTGCAGTACCTACTTTACTGGTTTGTGTCCATTGTCTACTACACTACTCTACTGTACAATACCTACTTTACTGGTTTGTATCCAGTGTTTACTACACTACTGTACTGTGCAGTACCTACTTTACTGGTTTTTGTCCATTGTTTACTACACTACTGTACTGTGCAGTACCTACTTTACTGGTTTGTGTCCATTGTCTACTACACTACTGTACTGTGCAGTACCTACTTTACTGGTTTGTATCCATTGTTTACTACACTACTGTACTGTGCAGTACCTACTTTACTGGTTTGTATCCATTGTTTACTACACTACTGTACTGTGCAGTACCTAATTTACTGGTTTGTGTCCATTGTTTACAACGCTACTCTACTGTACAGTACCTAGTTTACTGGTTTTTATCCATTGTTTACTAAACTACTGTACTGTGCAGTACCTACTCTACTGGTTTTCTGTTCATTGTTTACTACACTACTGTACTGTGCAGTACCAACTTTACTGGTTTGTGTCCATTGTTTACTACACTACTGTACTGTGCAGTACCTACTTTACTGGTTTGTATCCATTGTTTACTACGCTACTCTACTGTACAGTACCTAGTTTACTGGTTTGTATCCATTGTTTACTAAACTACTGTACTGTGCAGTACGTACTCTACTGGTTTTCTGTTCATTGTTTACTACACTACTGTACTGTGCAGTACCTACTTTACTGGTTTGTGTCCATTGTTTACTACACTACTGTACTGTGCAGTACCTACTTTACTGGTTAGTATCCAGTGTTTACTACACTACTGTACTGTGCAGTACCTATTTCACTGGTTTGTATCCAGTCTTTACTACACTATTGTACTGTGTAGTACCTACTTTACTGGTTTGCATCCATTGTTTACTACGCTGCTGTACTGTGCAGTACCTAGTTTACTGGTTTGTATCCAGTGTTTACTACGCTACTGTACTGTGCAGTACCTACTTGACTGGTTTGTGTTCATTGTTTACTACACTACTGTACTGTGCAGTACCAACTTTACTGGTTTGTGTTCGTTGTTTACTACACTACTGTACCGAGCAGTACCTACTTAACTTTTTAGTATCCAGTGTTTACTACACTACTGTACTGTGCAGTACCTACTTTACTGGTTTGTGTCCATTGTTTACTACACTGCTGTACTGTGCAATACATACGTTACTGGTTTGCATCCATTGTTTACTACACTACTGTACTGTGCAGTACCTACTTTACTGGTTTGTGTCCATTGTTTACTACACTACTGTACTGTGCAGTACCTACTTTACTGGTTTGTGTCCATTGTTTACTACACTACTGTACTGTGCAGTACCTACTTTACTGGTTTGTGTCCATTGTTTACTACACTACTGTACTGTGCAGTACCTACTTTACTGGTTTGTGTCCATTGTTTACTACACCACTGTATTGTGCAGTACCTACTTTACTGGTTTGTATCCATTGTTTACTACACTACTCTACTGTACAGTACCTACTTTACTGGTTTGTATCCACTGTTTACTACACTACTGTACTGTGCAGTATCTACTTTACTGATTTGTGTCCATTGTTTACTACACTACTGTACTGTGCAGTACCTACTTTACTGGTTTGTGTCCATTGTCTACTACACTACTCTACTGTACAATACCTACTTTACTGGTTTGTATCCAGTGTTTACTAAACTACTGTACTGTGCAGTACCTACTGTACTGGTCTTTGTCCATTGTTTACTACACTACTTTATTGTGCAGTACCTACTTTACTGGTTCGTATCCATTGTTTACTACACTACTGTACTGTGCAGTACCTACTTTACTGGTTTGTGTCCATTGTTTACTACACTACTGTACGGTGCAGTACCTACTTTACTGGTTTGTGTCCATTGTTTACTACACTACTGTACTGTGCAGTACCTACTTTACTGGTTTGTATCCATTGTTTACTACACTACTGTACTGTGCAGTACCTACTTTACTGGTTTGTATCCATTGTTTACTACACTACTGTACTGTGCAATACCTAATTTACTCGTTTGTATCCATTGTTTACTACGCTACTCTACTGTACAGTACCTAGTTTACTGGTTTGTATCCATTGTTTACTAAACTACTGTACTGTGCAGTACCTACTCTACTGGTTTGTGTTCATTGTTTACTACACTACTGTACTGTGCAGTACCAACTTTACTGGTTTGTGTCCATTGTTTACTACACTACTGTACTGTGCAGTACCTACTTCACTGGTTTGTATCCAGTCTTTACTACACTATTGTACTGTGTAGTACCTACTTTACTGGTTTGTGTCCATTGTTTACTACGCTGCTGTACTGTGCAGTACCTAGTTTACTGGTTTGTATCCAGTGTTTACTACACTACTCTACTGTGCAGTACCTACTTGACTGGTTTGTGTTCATTGTTTACTACACTACTGTACTGTGCAGTACCAACTTTACTGGTTTGTGTTCATTGTTTACTACACTACTGTACTGAGCAGTACCTACTTTACTTTTTAGTATCCAGTGTTTACTACACTACTGTACTGTGCAGTACCTACTTTACTGGTTTGTGTCCATTGTTTACTACACTACTGTACTGTGCAGTACCTACTTTACTGGTTCGTATCCATTGTTTACTACACTACTGTACTGTGCAATACCTAATTTACTCGTTTGTATCCATTGTTTACTACGCTACTCTACTGTACAGTACCTAGTTTACTGGTTTGTATCCATTGTTTACTAAACTACTGTACTGTGCAGTACCTACTCTACTGGTTTGTGTTCATTGTTTACTACACTACTGTACTGTGCAGTACCAACTTTACTGGTTTGTGTCCATTGTTTACTACACTACTGTACTGTGCAGTACCTACTTCACTGGTTTGTATCCAGTCTTTACTACACTATTGTACTGTGTAGTACCTACTTTACTGGTGTGCATCCATTGTTTACTACGCTGCTGTACTGTGCAGTACCTAGTTTACTGGTTTGTATCCAGTGTTTACTACACTACTCTACTGTGCAGTACCTACTTGACTGGTTTGTGTTCATTGTTTACTACACTACTGTACTGTGCAGTACCAACTTTACTGGTTTGTGTTCATTGTTTACTACACTACTGTACTGAGCAGTACCTACTTTACTTTTTAGTATCCAGTGTTTACTACACTACTGTACTGTGCAGTACCTACTTTACTGGTTTGTGTCCATTGTTTACTACACTACTGTACTGTGCAGTACCTACTTTACTGATTTGTATCCATTGTTTACTACACTACTGTACTGTGCAGTACCTACTTTACTGGTTTGTGTCCATTGTTTACTACACTACTGTACTGTGCAGTACCTAATTTACTCGTTTGTATCCATTGTTTACTACGCTACTCTACTGTACAGTACCTAGTTTACTGGTTTGTATCCATTGTTTACTAAACTACTGTACTGTGCAGTACCTACTCTACTGGTTTGTGTTCATTGTTTACTACACTACTGTACTGTGCAGTACCAACTTTACTGGTTTGTGTCCATTGATTACTACACTACTGTACTGTGCAGTACCTACTTCACTGGTTTGTATCCAGTCTTTACTACACTATTGTACTGTGTAGTACCTACTTTACTGGTTTGCATCCATTGTTTACTACGCTGCTGTACTGTGCAGTACCTAGTTTACTGGTTTGTATCCAGTGTTTACTACGCTACTGTACTGTGCAGTACCTACTTGACTGGTTTGTATCTAGTGTTTATTACGCTACTATACTGAGCAGTTCCTGCTTTACTGGTTTGTATCCATTGTTTACTGCACTACTCTACTGTGCAGTACCTAGTTTACTGGTTTGTGTCTATTGTTTACTACACTACTCTACTGTACAGTACCTAGTTTACCGGTTTGTATCTATTGTTTACTACACTACTCTACTGTGCAGTACCCACTTTACTGGTTTGTGTTCATTGTCTACTACACTACTGTACTGTGCAGTACCTAGTTTACTGGTTTGTATCCATTGTTTACTACACTACTCTACTGTACAGTACCTAGTTTACTGGTTTTATCCATTGTTTACTACTGTACTGTGCATTACCTACTTTACTGTTTTGTATCCATTGTTTACTACTACTACTGTACTGCGGAGTACCTAGTTTACTGGTTTGTATCCATTGTTTACTACGCTACTGTACTGTACAGTACCTAGCTTACTGGTTTGTGTCCATTTTTTACGACACTACTGTACTGTGCAGTACCTACTTTACTGGTTTGTGTCCATTGTTTACTACACTACTGTACTGTGCAGTACCTACTTTACTGGTTTGTGTTCATTGTTTACTACACTACTGTACTGTGCAGTACCTAGTTTACTGGTTTGTATCTGTTGTTTACTACACTACTCTACTGTACAGTACCTAGTTTACTGGTTTGTAACCATTGTTTACTACTGTACTGTGCAGTACCTACTTTACTGGTTGGTGTCCATTGTTTACTACACTACTCTACTGTGCAGTACCTATTTTACTGGTTTGTGTCCATTGATTACTACACTGCTGTACTGTGCAGTACCTACTTTACTGGTTTGTGTCCATTGTTTACTACACTGCTCTACTGTGCAGTACCTACATTACTGGTTTGTATCCATTGTTTACTACACTACTGTACTGTGCAGTACCTACTTTACTGGTTTGTGTTCATTGTTTACTACACTACTGTACTGTGCAGTACCTAGTTTACTGGTTTGTATCTATTGTTTACTACACTACTCTACTGTACAGTACCTAGTTTACTGGTTTGTATCCATTGTTTACTACTGTACTGTGCATTACATACTTTACTGTTTTGTATCCATTGTTTACTACTACTACTGTACTGCGGAGTACCTAGTTTACTGGTTTGTATCCATTGTTTACTACGCTACTGTACTGTACAGTACCTAGCTTACTAGTTTGTGTCCATTGTTTACGACACTACTGTTTTGTGCAGTACCTACTTTACTGGTTTGTGTCCATTGTTTACTGCACTACTCTACTGTGCAGTACCTAGTTTACTGGTTTGTGTCTATTGTTTACTACACTACTCTACTGTACAGTACCTAGTTTACCGGTTTGTATCTATTGTTTACTACACTACTCTACTGTGCAGTACCCACTTTACTGGTTTGTGTTCATTGTCTACTACACTACTGTACTGTGCAGTACCTACTTTACTGGTTTGTGTCCATTGTCTACTACACTACTCTACTGTACAATACCTACTTTACTGGTTTGTATCCAGTGTTTACTAAACTACTGTACTGTGCAGTACCTACTGTACTGGTCTTTGTCCATTGTTTACTACACTACTTTATTGTGCAGTACCTACTTTACTGGTTCGTATCCATTGTTTACTACACTACTGTACTGTGCAGTACCTACTTTACTGGTTTGTGTCCATTGTTTACTACACTACTGTACGGTGCAGTACCTACTTTACTGGTTTGTGTCCATTGTTTACTACACTACTGTACTGTGCAGTACCTACTTTACTGGTTTGTATCCATTGTTTACTACACTACTGTACTGTGCAGTACCTACTTTACTGGTTTGTATCCATTGTTTACTACACTACTGTACTGTGCAATACCTAATTTACTCGTTTGTATCCATTGTTTACTACGCTACTCTACTGTACAGTACCTAGTTTACTGGTTTGTATCCATTGTTTACTAAACTACTGTACTGTGCAGTACCTACTCTACTGGTTTGTGTTCATTGTTTACTACACTACTGTACTGTGCAGTACCAACTTTACTGGTTTGTGTCCATTGTTTACTACACTACTGTACTGTGCAGTACCTACTTCACTGGTTTGTATCCAGTCTTTACTACACTATTGTACTGTGTAGTACCTACTTTACTGGTTTGTGTCCATTGTTTACTACGCTGCTGTACTGTGCAGTACCTAGTTTACTGGTTTGTATCCAGTGTTTACTACACTACTCTACTGTGCAGTACCTACTTGACTGGTTTGTGTTCATTGTTTACTACACTACTGTACTGTGCAGTACCAACTTTACTGGTTTGTGTTCATTGTTTACTACACTACTGTACTGAGCAGTACCTACTTTACTTTTTAGTATCCAGTGTTTACTACACTACTGTACTGTGCAGTACCTACTTTACTGGTTTGTGTCCATTGTTTACTACACTACTGTACTGTGCAGTACCTACTTTACTGGTTCGTATCCATTGTTTACTACACTACTGTACTGTGCAATACCTAATTTACTCGTTTGTATCCATTGTTTACTACGCTACTCTACTGTACAGTACCTAGTTTACTGGTTTGTATCCATTGTTTACTAAACTACTGTACTGTGCAGTACCTACTCTACTGGTTTGTGTTCATTGTTTACTACACTACTGTACTGTGCAGTACCAACTTTACTGGTTTGTGTCCATTGTTTACTACACTACTGTACTGTGCAGTACCTACTTCACTGGTTTGTATCCAGTCTTTACTACACTATTGTACTGTGTAGTACCTACTTTACTGGTGTGCATCCATTGTTTACTACGCTGCTGTACTGTGCAGTACCTAGTTTACTGGTTTGTATCCAGTGTTTACTACACTACTCTACTGTGCAGTACCTACTTGACTGGTTTGTGTTCATTGTTTACTACACTACTGTACTGTGCAGTACCAACTTTACTGGTTTGTGTTCATTGTTTACTACACTACTGTACTGAGCAGTACCTACTTTACTTTTTAGTATCCAGTGTTTACTACACTACTGTACTGTGCAGTACCTACTTTACTGGTTTGTGTCCATTGTTTACTACACTACTGTACTGTGCAGTACCTACTTTACTGATTTGTATCCATTGTTTACTACACTACTGTACTGTGCAGTACCTACTTTACTGGTTTGTGTCCATTGTTTACTACACTACTGTACTGTGCAGTACCTAATTTACTCGTTTGTATCCATTGTTTACTACGCTACTCTACTGTACAGTACCTAGTTTACTGGTTTGTATCCATTGTTTACTAAACTACTGTACTGTGCAGTACCTACTCTACTGGTTTGTGTTCATTGTTTACTACACTACTGTACTGTGCAGTACCAACTTTACTGGTTTGTGTCCATTGATTACTACACTACTGTACTGTGCAGTACCTACTTCACTGGTTTGTATCCAGTCTTTACTACACTATTGTACTGTGTAGTACCTACTTTACTGGTTTGCATCCATTGTTTACTACGCTGCTGTACTGTGCAGTACCTAGTTTACTGGTTTGTATCCAGTGTTTACTACGCTACTGTACTGTGCAGTACCTACTTGACTGGTTTGTATCTAGTGTTTATTACGCTACTATACTGAGCAGTTCCTGCTTTACTGGTTTGTATCCATTGTTTACTGCACTACTCTACTGTGCAGTACCTAGTTTACTGGTTTGTGTCTATTGTTTACTACACTACTCTACTGTACAGTACCTAGTTTACCGGTTTGTATCTATTGTTTACTACACTACTCTACTGTGCAGTACCCACTTTACTGGTTTGTGTTCATTGTCTACTACACTACTGTACTGTGCAGTACCTAGTTTACTGGTTTGTATCCATTGTTTACTACACTACTCTACTGTACAGTACCTAGTTTACTGGTTTTATCCATTGTTTACTACTGTACTGTGCATTACCTACTTTACTGTTTTGTATCCATTGTTTACTACTACTACTGTACTGCGGAGTACCTAGTTTACTGGTTTGTATCCATTGTTTACTACGCTACTGTACTGTACAGTACCTAGCTTACTGGTTTGTGTCCATTTTTTACGACACTACTGTACTGTGCAGTACCTACTTTACTGGTTTGTGTCCATTGTTTACTACACTACTGTACTGTGCAGTACCTACTTTACTGGTTTGTGTTCATTGTTTACTACACTACTGTACTGTGCAGTACCTAGTTTACTGGTTTGTATCTGTTGTTTACTACACTACTCTACTGTACAGTACCTAGTTTACTGGTTTGTAACCATTGTTTACTACTGTACTGTGCAGTACCTACTTTACTGGTTGGTGTCCATTGTTTACTACACTACTCTACTGTGCAGTACCTATTTTACTGGTTTGTGTCCATTGATTACTACACTGCTGTACTGTGCAGTACCTACTTTACTGGTTTGTGTCCATTGTTTACTACACTGCTCTACTGTGCAGTACCTACATTACTGGTTTGTATCCATTGTTTACTACACTACTGTACTGTGCAGTACCTACTTTACTGGTTTGTGTTCATTGTTTACTACACTACTGTACTGTGCAGTACCTAGTTTACTGGTTTGTATCTATTGTTTACTACACTACTCTACTGTACAGTACCTAGTTTACTGGTTTGTATCCATTGTTTACTACTGTACTGTGCATTACATACTTTACTGTTTTGTATCCATTGTTTACTACTACTACTGTACTGCGGAGTACCTAGTTTACTGGTTTGTATCCATTGTTTACTACGCTACTGTACTGTACAGTACCTAGCTTACTAGTTTGTGTCCATTGTTTACGACACTACTGTTTTGTGCAGTACCTACTTTACTGGTTTGTGTCCATTGTTTACTGCACTACTCTACTGTGCAGTACCTAGTTTACTGGTTTGTGTCTATTGTTTACTACACTACTCTACTGTACAGTACCTAGTTTACCGGTTTGTATCTATTGTTTACTACACTACTCTACTGTGCAGTACCCACTTTACTGGTTTGTGTTCATTGTCTACTACACTACTGTACTGTGCAGTATCTAGTTTACTGGTTTGTATCCATTGTTTACTACACTACTCTACTCTACAGTACCTAGTTTACTGGTTTTATCCATTGTTTACTACTGTACTGTGCATTACCTACTTTACTGTTTTGTATCCATTGTTTTTCTACTACTACTGTACTGCGGAGTACCTAGTTTACTGGTTTGTATCCATTGTTTACTACGCTACTGTACTGTACAGTACCTAGCTTACTGGTTTGTGTCCATTTTTTACGACACTACTGTACTGTGCAGTACCTACTTTACTGGTTTGTGTCCATTGTTTACTACACTACTGTACTGTGCAGTACCTACTTTACTGGTTTGTGTTCATTGTTTACTACACTACTGTACTGTGCAGTACCTAGTTTACTGGTTTGTATCTGTTGTTTACTACACTACTCTACTGTACAGTACCTAGTTTACTGTTTTGTAACCATTGTTTACTACTGTACTGTGCAGTACCTACTTTACTGGTTGGTGTCCATTGTTTACTACACTACTCTACTGTGCAGTACCTATTTTACTGGTTTGTGTCCATTGATTACTACACTGCTGTACTGTGCAGTACCTACTTTACTCGTTTGTATCCATTGTTTACTACGCTACTCTACTGTACAGTACCTAGTTTACTGGTTTGTATCCATTGTTTACTAAACTACTGTACTGTGCAGTACCTACTCTACTGGTTTGTGTTCATTGTTTACTACACTACTGTACTGTGCAGTACCAACTTTACTGGTTTGTGTCCATTGTTTACTACACTACTGTACTGTACAGTACCTAGTTTACTGGTTTGTATGCATTGTTTACTACTGTACTGTGCAGTACCTACTTTACTGGTTTGTATCCATTGTTTACCACTACTACTGTACTGCGAAGTTCCTAGTTTACTGGTTTGCATCCATTGTTTACTACACTACTGTACTGTACAGTACCTACTTTACTGGTTTGTGTCCATTGTTTACTACACTACTGTACTGTGCAGTACCTACTTTACTTGTTTGTGTCCATTTTCTACTACACTACTCTACTGTACAATACCTACTTTACTGGTTTGTATCCAGTGTTTACTGCACTACTGTACTGTGCAGTACCTACTTTACTGGTTTTTGTCCATTGTTTACTACACTACTGTACTGTGCAGTACCTACTTTACTGGTTTGTGTCCATTGTCTACTACACTACTGTACTGTGCAGTACCTACTTTACTGGTTTGTATCCATTGTTTACTACACTACTGTACTGTGCAGTACCTACTTTACTGGTTTGTATCCATTGTTTACTACACTACTGTACTGTGCAGTACCTAATTTACTGGTTTGTATCCATTGTTTACTAAACTACTGTACTGTGCAGTACGTACTCTACTGGTTTTCTGTTCATTGTTTACTACACTACTGTACTGTGCAGTACCTACTTTACTGGTTTGTGTCCATTGTTTACTACACTACTGTACTGTGCAGTACCTACTTTACTGGTTAGTATCCAGTGTTTACTACACTACTGTACTGTGCAGTACCTATTTCACTGGTTTGTATCCAGTCTTTACTACACTATTGTACTGTGTAGTACCTACTTTACTGGTTTGCATCCATTGTTTACTACGCTGCTGTACTGTGCAGTACCTAGTTTACTGGTTTGTATCCAGTGTTTACTACGCTACTGTACTGTGCAGTACCTACTTGACTGGTTTGTGTTCATTGTTTACTACACTACTGTACTGTGCAGTACCAACTTTACTGGTTTGTGTTCGTTGTTTACTACACTACTGTACTGAGCAGTACCTACTTAACTTTTTAGTATCCAGTGTTTACTACACTACTGTACTGTGCAGTACCTACTTTACTGGTTTGTGTCCATTGTTTACTACACTGCTGTACTGTGCAATACATACGTTACTGGTTTGCATCCATTGTTTACTACACTACTGTACTGTGCAGTACCTACTTTACTGGTTTGTGTCCATTGTTTACTACACTACTGTACTGTGCAGTACCTACTTTACTGGTTTGTGTCCAATGTTTACTACACTACTGTACTGTGCAGTACCTACTTTACTGGTTTGTGTCCATTGTTTACTACACTACTGTACTGTGCAGTACCTACTTTACTGGTTTGTGTCCATTGTTTACTACACCACTGTATTGTGCAGTACCTACTTTACTGGTTTGTATCCATTGTTTACTACACTACTCTACTGTACAGTACCTACTTTACTGGTTTGTATCCACTGTTTACTACACTACTGTACTGTGCAGTATCTACTTTACTGATTTGTGTCCATTGTTTACTACACTACTGTACTGTGCAGTACCTACTTTACTGGTTTGTGTCCATTGTCTACTACACTACTCTACTGTACAATACCTACTTTACTGGTTTGTATCCAGTGTTTACTAAACTACTGTACTGAGCAGTACCTACTGTACTGGTCTTTGTCCATTGTTTACTACACTACTTTATTGTGCAGTACCTACTTTACTGGTTCGTATCCATTGTTTACTACACTACTGTACTGTGCAGTACCTACTTTACTGGTTTGTGTCCATTGTTTACTACACTACTGTACGGTGCAGTACCTACTTTACTGGTTTGTGTCCATTGTTTACTACACTACTGTACTGTGCAGTACCTACTTTACTGGTTTGTATCCATTGTTTACTACACTACTGTACTGTGCAGTACCTACTTTACTGGTTTGTATCCATTGTTTACTACACTACTGTACTGTGCAATACCTAATTTACTCGTTTGTATCCATTGTTTACTACGCTACTCTACTGTACAGTACCTAGTTTACTGGTTTGTAACCATTGTTTACTAAACTACTGTACTGTGCAGTACCTACTCTACTGGTTTGTGTTCATTGTTTACTACACTACTGTACTGTGCAGTACCAACTTTACTGGTTTGTGTCCATTGTTTACTACACTACTGTACTGTGCAGTACCTACTTCACTGGTTTGTATCCAGTCTTTACTACACTATTGTACTGTGTAGTACCTACTTTACTGGTTTGTGTCCATTGTTTACTACGCTGCTGTACTGAGCAGTACCTACTTTACTTTTTAGTATCCAGTGTTTACTACACTACTGTACTGTGCAGTACCTACTTTACTGGTTTGTGTCCATTGTTTACTACACTACTGTACTGTGCAGTACCTACTTTACTGGTTCGTATCCATTGTTTACTACACTACTGTACTGTGCAATACCTAATTTACTCGTTTGTATCCATTGTTTACTACGCTACTCTACTGTACAGTACCTAGTTTACTGGTTTGTATCCATTGTTTACTAAACTACTGTACTGTGCAGTACCTACTCTACTGGTTTGTGTTCATTGTTTACTACACTACTGTACTGTGCAGTACCAACTTTACTGGTTTGTGTCCATTGTTTACTACACTACTGTACTGTGCAGTACCTACTTCACTGGTTTGTATCCAGTCTTTACTACACTATTGTACTGTGTAGTACCTACTTTACTGGTGTGCATCCATTGTTTACTACGCTGCTGTACTGTGCAGTACCTAGTTTACTGGTTTGTATCCAGTGTTTACTACACTACTCTACTGTGCAGTACCTACTTGACTGGTTTGTGTTCATTGTTTACTACACTACTGTACTGTGCAGTACCAACTTTACTGGTTTGTGTTCATTGTTTACTACACTACTGTACTGAGCAGTACCTACTTTACTTTTTAGTATCCAGTGTTTACTACACTACTGTACTGTGCAGTACCTACTTTACTGGTTTGTGTCCATTGTTTACTACACTACTGTACTGTGCAGTACCTACTTTACTGATTTGTATCCATTGTTTACTACACTACTGTACTGTGCAGTACCTACTTTACTGGTTTGTATCCATTGTTTACTACACTACTGTACTGTGCAATACCTAATTTACTCGTTTGTATCCATTGTTTACTACGCTACTCTACTGTACAGTACCTAGTTTACTGGTTTGTATCCATTGTTTACTAAACTACTGTACTGTGCAGTACCTACTCTACTGGTTTGTGTTCATTGTTTACTACACTACTGTACTGTGCAGTACCAACTTTACTGGTTTGTGTCCATTGTTTACTACACTACTGTACTGTGCAGTACCTACTTCACTGGTTTGTATCCAGTCTTTACTACACTATTGTACTGTGTAGTACCTACTTTACTGGTTTGTGTCCATTGTTTACTACGCTGCTGTACTGTGCAGTACCTAGTTTACTGGTTTGTATCCAGTGTTTACTACACTACTCTACTGTGCAGTACCTACTTGACTGGTTTGTGTTCATTGTTTACTACACTACTGTACTGTGCAGTACCAACTTTACTGGTTTGTGTTCATTGTTTACTACACTACTGTACTGAGCAGTACCTACTTTACTTTTTAGTATCCAGTGTTTACTACACTACTGTACTGTGCAGTACCTACTTTACTGGTTTGTGTCCATTGTTTACTACACTACTGTACTGTGCAGTACCTACTTTACTGGTTCGTATCCATTGTTTACTACACTACTGTACTGTGCAATACCTAATTTACTCGTTTGTATCCATTGTTTACTACGCTACTCTACTGTACAGTACCTAGTTTACTGGTTTGTATCCATTGTTTACTAAACTACTGTACTGTGCAGTACCTACTCTACTGGTTTGTGTTCATTGTTTACTACACTACTGTACTGTGCAGTACCAACTTTACTGGTTTGTGTCCATTGTTTACTACACTACTGTACTGTGCAGTACCTACTTCACTGGTTTGTATCCAGTCTTTACTACACTATTGTACTGTGTAGTACCTACTTTACTGGTGTGCATCCATTGTTTACTACGCTGCTGTACTGTGCAGTACCTAGTTTACTGGTTTGTATCCAGTGTTTACTACACTACTCTACTGTGCAGTACCTACTTGACTGGTTTGTGTTCATTGTTTACTACACTACTGTACTGTGCAGTACCAACTTTACTGGTTTGTGTTCATTGTTTACTACACTACTGTACTGAGCAGTACCTACTTTACTTTTTAGTATCCAGTGTTTACTACACTACTGTACTGTGCAGTACCTACTTTACTGGTTTGTGTCCATTGTTTACTACACTACTGTACTGTGCAGTACCTACTTTACTGATTTGTATCCATTGTTTACTACACTACTGTACTGTGCAGTACCTACTTTACTGGTTTGTGTCCATTGTTTACTACACTACTGTACTGTGCAGTACCTAATTTACTCGTTTGTATCCATTGTTTACTACGCTACTCTACTGTACAGTACCTAGTTTACTGGTTTGTATCCATTGTTTACTAAACTACTGTACTGTGCAGTACCTACTCTACTGGTTTGTGTTCATTGTTTACTACACTACTGTACTGTGCAGTACCAACTTTACTGGTTTGTGTCCATTGATTACTACACTACTGTACTGTGCAGTACCTACTTCACTGGTTTGTATCCAGTCTTTACTACACTATTGTACTGTGTAGTACCTACTTTACTGGTTTGCATCCATTGTTTACTACGCTGCTGTACTGTGCAGTACCTAGTTTACTGGTTTGTATCCAGTGTTTACTACGCTACTGTACTGTGCAGTACCTACTTGACTGGTTTGTATCTAGTGTTTATTACGCTACTATACTGAGCAGTCCCTGCTTTACTGGTTTGTATCCATTGTTTACTGCACTACTCTACTGTGCAGTACCTAGTTTACTGGTTTGTGTCTATTGTTTACTACACTACTCTACTGTACAGTACCTAGTTTACCGGTTTGTATCTATTGTTTACTACACTACTCTACTGTGCAGTACCCACTTTACTGGTTTGTGTTCATTGTCTACTACACTACTGTACTGTGCAGTACCTAGTTTACTGGTTTGTATCCATTGTTTACTACACTACTCTACTGTACAGTACCTAGTTTACTGGTTTTATCCATTGTTTACTACTGTACTGTGCATTACCTACTTTACTGTTTTGTATCCATTGTTTACTACTACTACTGTACTGCGGAGTACCTAGTTTACTGGTTTGTATCCATTGTTTACTACGCTACTGTACTGTACAGTACCTAGCTTACTGGTTTGTGCCCATTTTTTACGACACTACTGTACTGTGCAGTACCTACTTTACTGGTTTGTGTCCATTGTTTACTACACTACTGTACTGTGCAGTACCTAATTTACTGGTTTGTGTTCATTGTTTACTACACTACTGTACTGTGCAGTACCTAGTTTACTGGTTTGTATCTGTAGTTTACTACACTACTCTACTGTACAGTACCTAGTTTACTGGTTTGTAACCATTGTTTACTACTGTACTGTGCAGTACCTACTTTACTGGTTGGTGTCCATTGTTTACTACACTACTCTACTGTGCAGTACCTATTTTACTGGTTTGTGTCCATTGATTACTACACTGCTGTACTGTGCAGTACCTACTTTACTGGTTTGTGTCCATTGTTTACTACACTGCTCTACTGTGCAGTACCTACATTACTGGTTTGTATCCATTGTTTACTACACTACTGTACTGTGCAGTACCTACTTTACTGGTTTGTGTTCATTGTTTACTACACTACTGTACTGTGCAGTACCTAGTTTACTGGTTTGTATCTATTGTTTACTACACTACTCTACTGTACAGTACCTAGTTTACTGGTTTGTATCCATTGTTTACTACTGTACTGTGCATTACATACTTTACTGTTTTGTATCCATTGTTTACTACTACTACTGTACTGCGGAGTACCTAGTTTACTGGTTTGTATCCATTGTTTACTACGCTACTGTACTGTACAGTACCTAGCTTATTAGTTTGTGTCCATTGTTTACGACACTACTGTTTTGTGCAGTACCTACTTTACTGGTTTGTGTCCATTGTTTACTACACTACTGTACTGTGCAGTACTTACTTTACTGGTTTGTGTCCATTGTTTACTACACTACTGTACTCTGCAGTACCTATTTTACTGGTTTGTATCCATTGTTTACTACACTACTGTACTCTGCAGTACCTACTTTACTATTTTGTATCTGTTGTTTACTATACTACTCTACTGTACAGTACCTAGTTTACTGGTTTGTATCCATTGTTTACTACTGTACTGTGCAGTACCTACTTTACTGGTTTGTATCCATTGTTTACGACTGCTACTGTACTGCGTAGTACCTAGTTTACTGGTTTTGTATCCATTGTTTACTACCCTACTGTACTGTGCAGTACCTACTTAACTGGTTTGCATCTCGTGTTTATTACACTACTGTGCTGTGCAGTCCCTGCTTTACTGGTTTGTATCCAGTGTTTACTACTGTACTGTGCAGTACCTAGTTTACTGGTTTGTGTCCATTGTTTACTACAGTCCTGCTACTGTACTGCGTAGTACCTAGTTTACTGGTTTGTATCCATTGTTTACTACGCTACTATACTCTACAGTACCTACTTGACTGGTTTGCATATAGTGTTTATTACGCTATTGTACTGTGCAGTCCCTGATTTACTGGTTTGTAGCCAGTGTTTACTACGCTACTGTACTGTGCAGTACCTACTTTACTTGTTTGTATCTATTGTTTACTACACTACTCTACTGTACAGTACCTAGTTTACTGGTTTGTATCCATTGTTTACTACACTACTGTACTGTGCAGTACCTAGTTTACTGGTTTGTATCCATTGTTTACTACTTCTACTGTACTGCGTAGTACCTAGTTTACTGGTTTGTATCCATTGTTCACTACACTACTGTACTATACAATATCTGGTTTACTGGTTTGTATCCATTGTTTACTACACTACTCTACTGTACAGCATCTAGCTTACTGGTTTGTATCCATTGTTTACCACACTACTGTACTGTGCAGTACCTACTTTACTGGTTTGTGTTCATTGTTTACTACACTACTGTACTGTGCAGTACCTAGTTTACTGGTTTGTATCTTTTGTTTACTACACTACTCTACTGTACAGTACCTAGTTCACTTGTTTGTATCCATTGTTTACTACTGTACTGTGCAGTACCTAGTTTACTGGTTTGTGTCCATTGTTTACCACACTACTGCTACTGTACTGCGTAGTACCTAGTTTACTGGTTTTTATCCATTGTTTACTACGCTACTGTACTGTACAGTACCTACTTGACTGGTTTGTATCTAGTGTTTATTGCGCTACTATACTGAGCAGTCCCTGCTTTACTGGTTTGTATCCATTGTTTACTGCACTACTCTACTGTGCAGTACCTAGTTTACTGGTTTGTGTCTATTGTTTACTACACTACTCTACTGTACAGTACCTAGTTTACCGGTTTGTATCTATTGTTTACTACACTACTCTACTGTGCAGTACCCACTTTACTGGTTTGTGTTCATTGTCTACTACACTACTGTACTGTGCAGTACCTAGTTTACTGGTTTGTATCCATTGTTTACTACACTACTCTACTGTACAGTACCTAGTTTACTGGTTTGTATCCATTGTTTACTACTGTACTGTGCATTACCTACTTTACTGTTTTGTATCCATTGTTTACTACTACTACTGTACTGCGGAGTACCTAGTTTACTGGTTTGTATCCATTGTTTACTACGCTACTGTACTGTACAGTACCTAGCTTACTGGTTTGTGTCCATTTTTTACGACACTACTGTACTGTGCAGTACCTACTTTACTGGTTTGTGTCCATTGTTTACTACACTACTGTACTGTGCAGTACCTACTTTACTGGTTTGTGTTCATTGTTTACTACACTACTGTACTGTGCAGTACCTAGTTTACTGGTTTGTATCTGTTGTTTACTACACTACTCTACTGTACAGTACCTAGTTTACTGGTTTGTAACCATTGTTTACTACTGTACTGTGCAGTACCTACTTTACTGGTTGGTGTCCATTGTTTACTACACTACTCTACTGTGCAGTACCTATTTTACTGGTTTGTGTCCATTGATTACTACACTGCTGTACTGTGCAGTACCTACTTTACTGGTTTGTGTCCATTGTTTACTACACTGCTCTACTGTGCAGTACCTACATTACTGGTTTGTATCCATTGTTTACTACACTACTGTACTGTGCAGTACCTACTTTACTGGTTTGTGTTCATTGTTTACTACACTACTGTACTGTGCAGTACCTAGTTTACTGGTTTGTATCTATTGTTTACTACACTACTCTACTGTACAGTACCTAGTTTACTGGTTTGTATCCATTGTTTACTACTGTACTGTGCATTACATACTTTACTGTTTTGTATCCATTGTTTACTACTACTACTGTACTGCGGAGTACCTAGTTTACTGGTTTGTATCCATTGTTTACTACGCTACTGTACTGTACAGTACCTAGCTTACTGGTTTGTGTCCATTGTTTACGACACTACTGTTTTGTGCAGTACCTACTTTACTGGTTTGTGTCCATTGTTTACTACACTACTGTACTGTGCAGTACTTACTTTACTGGTTTGTGTCCATTGTTTACTACACTGCTCTACTGTGCAGTACCTACATTACTGGTTTGTATCCATTGTTTACTACACTACTGTACTGTGCAGTACCTACTTTACTGGTTTGTGTTCATTGTTTACTACACTACTGTACTCTGCAGTACCTACTTTACTATTTTGTATCTGTTGTTTACTATACTACTCTACTGTACAGTACCTAGTTTACTGGTTTGTATCCATTGTTTACTACTGTACTGTGCAGTACCTACTTTACTGGTTTGTATCCATTGTTTACGACTGCTACTGTACTGCGTAGTACCTAGTTTACTGGTTTTGTATCCATTGTTTACTACCCTACTGTACTGTGCAGTACCTACTTAACTGGTTTGCATCTCGTGTTTATTACACTACTGTGCTGTGCAGTCCCTGCTTTACTGGTTTGTATCCAGTGTTTACTACTGTACTGTGCAGTACCTAGTTTACTGGTTTGTGTCCATTGTTTACTACAGTCCTGCTACTGTACTGCGTAGTACCTAGTTTACTGGTTTGTATCCATTGTTTACTACGCTACTATACTCTACAGTACCTACTTGACTGGTTTGCATATAGTGTTTATTACGCTATTGTACTGTGCAGTCCCTGATTTACTGGTTTGTAGCCAGTGTTTACTACGCTACTGTACTGTGCAGTACCTACTTTACTTGTTTGTATCTATTGTTTACTACACTACTCTACTGTACAGTACCTAGTTTACTGGTTTGTATCCATTGTTTACTACACTACTGTACTGTGCAGTACCTAGTTTACTGGTTTGTATCCATTGTTTACTACTTCTACTGTACTGCGTAGTACCTAGTTTACTGGTTTGTATCCATTGTTCACTACACTACTGTACTATACAATATCTGGTTTACTGGTTTGTATCCATTGTTTACTACACTACTCTACTGTACAGCATCTAGCTTACTGGTTTGTATCCATTGTTTACCACACTACTGTACTGTGCAGTACCTACTTTACTGGTTTGTGTTCATTGTTTACTACACTACTGTACTGTGCAGTACCTAGTTTACTGGTTTGTATCTTTTGTTTACTACACTACTCTACTGTACAGTACCTAGTTCACTTGTTTGTATCCATTGTTTACTACTGTACTGTGCAGTACCTAGTTTACTGGTTTGTGTCCATTGTTTACCACACTACTGCTACTGTACTGCGTAGTACCTAGTTTACTGGTTTTTATCCATTGTTTACTACGCTACTGTACTGTACAGTACCTACTTGACTGGTTTGTATCTAGTGTTTATTGCGCTACTATACTGAGCAGTCCCTGCTTTACTGGTTTGTATCCATTGTTTACTGCACTACTCTACTGTGCAGTACCTAGTTTACTGGTTTGTGTCTATTGTTTACTACACTACTCTACTGTACAGTACCTAGTTTACCGGTTTGTATCTATTGTTTACTACACTACTCTACTGTGCAGTACCCACTTTACTGGTTTGTGTTCATTGTCTACTACACTACTGTACTGTGCAGTACCTAGTTTACTGGTTTGTATCCATTGTTTACTACACTACTCTACTGTACAGTACCTAGTTTACTGGTTTGTATCCATTGTTTACTACTGTACTGTGCATTACCTACTTTACTGTTTTGTATCCATTGTTTACTACTACTACTGTACTGCGGAGTACCTAGTTTACTGGTTTGTATCCATTGTTTACTACGCTACTGTACTGTACAGTACCTAGCTTACTGGTTTGTGTCCATTTTTTACGACACTACTGTACTGTGCAGTACCTACTTTACTGGTTTGTGTCCATTGTTTACTACACTACTGTACTGTGCAGTACCTACTTTACTGGTTTGTGTTCATTGTTTACTACACTACTGTACTGTGCAGTACCTAGTTTACTGGTTTGTATCTGTTGTTTACTACACTACTCTACTGTACAGTACCTAGTTTACTGGTTTGTAACCATTGTTTACTACTGTACTGTGCAGTACCTACTTTACTGGTTGGTGTCCATTGTTTACTACACTACTCTACTGTGCAGTACCTATTTTACTGGTTTGTGTCCATTGATTACTACACTGCTGTACTGTGCAGTACCTACTTTACTGGTTTGTGTCCATTGTTTACTACACTGCTCTACTGTGCAGTACCTACATTACTGGTTTGTATCCATTGTTTACTACACTACTGTACTGTGCAGTACCTACTTTACTGGTTTGTGTTCATTGTTTACTACACTACTGTACTGTGCAGTACCTAGTTTACTGGTTTGTATCTATTGTTTACTACACTACTCTACTGTACAGTACCTAGTTTACTGGTTTGTATCCATTGTTTACTACTGTACTGTGCATTACATACTTTACTGTTTTGTATCCATTGTTTACTACTACTACTGTACTGCGGAGTACCTAGTTTACTGGTTTGTATCCATTGTTTACTACGCTACTGTACTGTACAGTACCTAGCTTACTGGTTTGTGTCCATTGTTTACGACACTACTGTTTTGTGCAGTACCTACTTTACTGGTTTGTGTCCATTGTTTACTACACTACTGTACTGTGCAGTACTTACTTTACTGGTTTGTGTCCATTGTTTACTACACTGCTGTACTGTGCAGTACCTACTTTACTGGTTTGTGTCCATTGTTTACGACACTGCTCTACTGTGCAGTACCTACATTACTGGTTTGTGTCCATTGTTTACTACACTGCTCTACTGTGCAGTACCTACATTACTGGTTTGTATCCATTGTTTACTACACTACTGTACTGTGCAGTACCTACTTTACTGGTTTGTGTTCATTGTTTACTACACTACTGTACTGTGCAGTACCTAGTTTACTGGTTTGTATCTATTGTTTACTACACTACTCTACTGTACAGTACCTAGTTTACTGGTTTGTATCCATTGTTTACTACTGTACTGTGCATTACATACTTTACTGTTTTGTATCCATTGTTTACTACTACTACTGTACTGCGGAGTACCTAGTTTACTGGTTTGTATCCATTGTTTACTACGCTACTGTACTGTACAGTACCTAGCTTACTAGTTTGTGTCCATTGTTTACGACACTACTGTTTTGTGCAGTACCTACTTTACTGGTTTGTGTCCATTGTTTACTACACTACTGTACTGTGCAGTACTTACTTTACTGGTTTGTGTCCATTGTTTACTACACTACTGTACTCTGCAGTACCTATTTTACTGGTTTGTATCCATTGTTTACTACACTACTGTACTCTGCAGTACCTACTTTACTATTTTGTATCTGTTGTTTACTATACTACTCTACTGTACAGTACCTAGTTTACTGGTTTGTATCCATTGTTTACTACTGTACTGTGCAGTACCTACTTTACTGGTTTGTATCCATTGTTTACGACTGCTACTGTACTGCGTAGTACCTAGTTTACTGGTTTTGTATCCATTGTTTACTACCCTACTGTACTGTGCAGTACCTACTTAACTGGTTTGCATCTCGTGTTTATTACACTACTGTGCTGTGCAGTCCCTGCTTTACTGGTTTGTATCCAGTGTTTACTACTGTACTGTGCAGTACCTAGTTTACTGGTTTGTGTCCATTGTTTACTACAGTACTGCTACTGTACTGCGTAGTACCTAGTTTACTGGTTTGTATCCATTGTTTACTACGCTACTATACTCTACAGTACCTACTTGAATGGTTTGCATATAGTGTTTATTACGCTATTGTACTGTGCAGTCCCTGATTTACTGGTTTGTAGCCAGTGTTTACTACGCTATTGTACTGTACAGTACCTACTTTACTTGTTTGTATCTATTGTTTACTACACTACTCTACTGTACAGTACCTAGTTTACTGGTTTGTATCCATTGTTTACTACACTACTGTACTGTGCAGTACCTAGTTTACTGGTTTGTATCCATTGTTTACTACTTCTACTGTACTGCGTAGTACCTAGTTTACTGGTTTGTATCCATTGTTCACTACACTACTGTACTATACAATATCTGGTTTACTGGTTTGTATCCATTGTTTACTACACTACTCTACTGTACAGCATCTAGCTTACTGGTTTGTATCCATTGTTTACCACACTACTGTACTGTGCAGTACCTACTTTACTGGTTTGTGTTCATTGTTTACTACACTACTGTACTGTGCAGTACCTAGTTTACTGGTTTGTATCTTTTGTTTACTACACTACTCTACTGTACAGTACCTAGTTCACTTGTTTGTATCCATTGTTTACTACTGTACTGTGCAGTACCTAGTTTACTGGTTTGTGTCCATTGTTTACCACACTACTGCTACTTTACTGCGTAGTACCTAGTTTACTGGTTTTTATCCATTGTTTACTACGCTACTGTACTGTACAGTACCTACTTGACTGGTTTGTATCTAGTGTTTATTACGCTACTATACTGAGCAGTCCCTGCTTTACTGGTTTGTATCCATTGTTTACTGCACTACTCTACTGTGCAGTACCTAGTTTACTGGTTTGTGTCTATTGTTTACTACACTACTCTACTGTACAGTACCTAGTTTACCGGTTTGTATCTATTGTTTACTACACTACTCTACTGTGCAGTACCCACTTTACTGGTTTGTGTTCATTGTCTACTACACTACTGTACTGTGCAGTACCTAGTTTACTGGTTTGTATCCATTGTTTACTACACTACTCTACTGTACAGTACCTAGTTTACTGGTTTGTATCCATTGTTTACTACTGTACTGTGCATTACCTACTTTACTGTTTTGTATCCATTGTTTACTACTACTACTGTACTGCGGAGTACCTAGTTTACTGGTTTGTATCCATTGTTTACTACGCTACTGTACTGTACAGTACCTAGCTTACTGGTTTGTGTCCATTTTTTACGACACTACTGTACTGTGCAGTACCTACTTTACTGGTTTGTGTCCATTGTTTACTACACTACTGTACTGTGCAGTACCTACTTTACTGGTTTGTGTTCATTGTTTACTACACTACTGTACTGTGCAGTACCTAGTTTACTGGTTTGTATCTGTTGTTTACTACACTACTCTACTGTACAGTACCTAGTTTACTGGTTTGTAACCATTGTTTACTACTGTACTGTGCAGTACCTACTTTACTGGTTGGTGTCCATTGTTTACTACACTACTCTACTGTGCAGTACCTATTTTACTGGTTTGTGTCCATTGATTACTACACTGCTGTACTGTGCAGTACCTACTTTACTGGTTTGTGTCCATTGTTTACTACACTGCTCTACTGTGCAGTACCTACATTACTGGTTTGTATCCATTGTTTACTACACTACTGTACTGTGCAGTACCTACTTTACTGGTTTGTGTTCATTGTTTACTACACTACTGTACTGTGCAGTACCTAGTTTACTGGTTTGTATCTATTGTTTACTACACTACTCTACTGTACAGTACCTAGTTTACTGGTTTGTATCCATTGTTTACTACTGTACTGTGCATTACATACTTTACTGTTTTGTATCCATTGTTTACTACTACTACTGTACTGCGGAGTACCTAGTTTACTGGTTTGTATCCATTGTTTACTACGCTACTGTACTGTACAGTACCTAGCTTACTGGTTTGTGTCCATTGTTTACGACACTACTGTTTTGTGCAGTACCTACTTTACTGGTTTGTGTCCATTGTTTACTACACTACTGTACTGTGCAGTACTTACTTTACTGGTTTGTGTCCATTGTTTACTACACTACTGCACTCTGCAGTACCTATTTTACTGGTTTGTATCCATTGTTTACTACACTACTGTACTCTGCAGTACCTACTTTACTATTTTGTATCTGTTGTTTACTATACTACTCTACTGTACAGTACCTAGTTTACTGGTTTGTATCCATTGTTTACTACTGTACTGTGCAGTACCTACTTTACTGGTTTGTATCCATTGTTTACGACTGCGACTGTACTGCGTAGTACCTAGTTTACTGGTTTTGTATCCATTGTTTACTACCCTACTGTACTGTGCAGTACCTACTTAACTGGTTTACATCTCGTGTTTATTACACTACTGTGCTGTGCAGTCCCTGCTTTACTGGTTTGTATCCAGTGTTTACTACTGTACTGTGCAGTACCTAGTTTACTGGTTTGTGTCCATTGTTTACTACAGTACTGCTACTGTACTGCGTAGTACCTAGTTTACTGGTTTGTATCCATTGTTTACTACGCTACTGTACTCTACAGTACCTACTTGACTGGTTTGCATATAGTGTTTATTACGCTATTGTACTGTGCAGTCCCTGATTTACTGGTTTGTAGCCAGTGTTTACTACGCTACTGTACTGTGCAGTACCTACTTTACTTGTTTGTATCCATTGTTTACTACACTACTCTACTGTACAGTACCTAGTTTACTGGTTTGTATCCATTGTTTACTACACTACTGTACTGTGCAGTACCTAGTTTACTGGTTTGTATCCATTGTTTACTACTTCTACTGTACTGCGTAGTACCTAGTTTACTGGTTTGTATCCATTGTTTACTACACTACTGTACTGTACAATATCTGGTTTACTGGTTTGTATCCATTGTTTACTACACTACTGTACTGTGCAGTACCTACTTTACTGGTTTGTGTTCATTGTTTACTACTACTACTGTACTGCGGAGTACCTAGTTTACTGGTTTGTATCCATTGTTTACTACGCTACTGTACTGTACAGTACCTAGTTTACTGGTTTGTATCCATTGTTTACTACATTACTGTACTGTGCAGTACCTAGTTTACTGGTTTGTATCCATTGTTTACTACACTACTGTACTGTACAGTACCTAGTTTACTGGTTTGTATCTATTGTTTACTACACTACTCTACTGTACAGTACCTAGTTTACTGGTTTGTATCCATTGTTTACTACTGTACTGTGCATTACATACTTTACTGTTTTGTATCCATTGTTTACTACTACTACTGTACTGCGGAGTACCTAGTTTACTGGTTTGTATCCATTGTTTACTACGCTACTGTACTGTACAGTACTTAGCTTACTGGGTTTTATCCATTGTTTACTACACTACTCTACTGTACAGTACCTAGTTTACTGGTTTGCATCCATTGTTTTCTACACTACTGTACTGTGCAGTACCTACTTTACTGGTTTGTGTTCCTTGTTTACTACGCTACTGTACTGTACAGTACCTACTTGACTGGTTTGTATCGAGTGTTTATTACACTACTGTACTGTACAGTACCTACTTTACTGGTTTGTATCCATTGTTTACTGCACTACTGTACTCTGCACTACCTACTTCACTGGTTTGTATCCAGTGTTTACTACACTACTGTACTGTGTAGTGCCTAGTTTACTGGTTTGTATCCATTGTTTACTATGCTACTATACTGTGCAGTACCTACTTTACTGGTTTGTATCCAGTGTTTACTACGCTACTGTCCTGTGCAGTACCTACTTGTCTGGTTTGTATCCATTGTTTACTACGCTACTGTTCTGTGCAGTACCTACTTGACTGGTTTGCATCTAGTGTTTATTACGCTATTGTACTGTGCAGTCCCTGCTTTACTGGTTTGTAGCCAGTGTTTACTACTGCTACTGTACTGTGCAGTACCTACTTTACTGGTTTGTATCCATTGTTTACTACACTACTCTATTGTACAGTACCTAGTTTACTGGTTTGTATCCATTGTTTACTACACTACTGTACTGTGCAGTACCTACTTTACTGGTTTGTGTCCATTGTTTACTACACTACTGTACTGCGTAGTACCTAGTTTACTGGTTTGTATCTTTTGTTTACTACACTACTCTACTGTACAGTACCTAGTTTACTGGTTTGTATCCATTGTTTACTACTGTACTCTGCAGTACCTAGTTTACTGGTTTGTGTCCATTGTTTACCACACTACTGCTACTGTACTGCGTAGTACCTAGTTTACTGGTTTTTATCCATTGTTTACTACGCTACTGTACTGTACAGTACCTACTTGACCTGTTTGTATCTAGTGTTTATTACGCTACTATACTGTGCAGTCCCTGCTTTACTGGTTTGTATCCATTGTTTACTGCACTACTCTACTGTGCAGTACCTAGTTTACTGGTTTGTGTCCATTGTTTACTACACTACTCTACTGTTCAGTACCTAGTTTACCGGTTTGTATCTATTGTTTACTACACTACTGTACTGCGCAGTACCCACGTTACTGGTTTGTGTTCATTGTTTACTACACTACTGTACTGTGCAGTACCTAGTTTACTGGTTTGTATCCATTGTTTACTACACTACTCTACTGTACAGCACCTAGTTTACTGGTTTGTATCCATTGTTTACTACTATACTGTGCATTACCTACTTTACGGTTTTGTATCCATTATTTACTACTACTACTGTACTGCGGAGTACCTAGTTTACTGGTTTGTATCCATTGTTTACTACGCTACTGTACTGTACAGTACCTAGCTCACTGGTTTGTATCCATTGTTTACTACACTACTGTACTGTGCAGTACCTAATTTACTGGTTTGTGTCCATTGTTTACAACGCTACTCTACTGTACAGTACCTAGTTTACTGGTTTTTATCCATTGTTTACTAAACTACTGTACTGTGCAGTACCTACTCTACTGGTTTTCTGTTCATTGTTTACTACACTACTGTACTGTGCAGTACCAACTTTACTGGTTTGTGTCCATTGTTTACTACACTACTGTACTGTGCAGTACCTACTTTACTGGTTTGTATCCATTGTTTACTACGCTACTCTACTGTACAGTACCTAGTTTACTGGTTTGTATCCATTGTTTACTAAACTACTGTACTGTGCAGTACGTACTCTACTGGTTTTCTGTTCATTGTTTACTACACTACTGTACTGTGCAGTACCTACTTTACTGGTTTGTGTCCATTGTTTACTACACTACTGTACTGTGCAGTACCTACTTTACTGGTTAGTATCCAGTGTTTACTACACTACTGTACTGTGCAGTACCTATTTCACTGGTTTGTATCCAGTCTTTACTACACTATTGTACTGTGTAGTACCTACTTTACTGGTTTGCATCCATTGTTTACTACGCTGCTGTACTGTGCAGTACCTAGTTTACTGGTTTGTATCCAGTGTTTACTACGCTACTGTACTGTGCAGTACCTACTTGACTGGTTTGTGTTCATTGTTTACTACACTACTGTACTGTGCAGTACCAACTTTACTGGTTTGTGTTCGTTGTTTACTACACTACTGTACCGAGCAGTACCTACTTAACTTTTTAGTATCCAGTGTTTACTACACTACTGTACTGTGCAGTACCTACTTTACTGGTTTGTGTCCATTGTTTACTACACTGCTGTACTGTGCAATACATACGTTACTGGTTTGCATCCATTGTTTACTACACTACTGTACTGTGCAGTACCTACTTTACTGGTTTGTGTCCATTGTTTACTACACTACTGTACTGTGCAGTACCTACTTTACTGGTTTGTGTCCATTGTTTACTACACTACTGTACTGTGCAGTACCTACTTTACTGGTTTGTGTCCATTGTTTACTACACTACTGTACTGTGCAGTACCTACTTTACTGGTTTGTGTCCATTGTTTACTACACCACTGTATTGTGCAGTACCTACTTTACTGGTTTGTATCCATTGTTTACTACACTACTCTACTGTACAGTACCTACTTTACTGGTTTGTATCCACTGTTTACTACACTACTGTACTGTGCAGTATCTACTTTACTGATTTGTGTCCATTGTTTACTACACTACTGTACTGTGCAGTACCTACTTTACTGGTTTGTGTCCATTGTCTACTACACTACTCTACTGTACAATACCTACTTTACTGGTTTGTATCCAGTGTTTACTAAACTACTGTACTGTGCAGTACCTACTGTACTGGTCTTTGTCCATTGTTTACTACACTACTTTATTGTGCAGTACCTACTTTACTGGTTCGTATCCATTGTTTACTACACTACTGTACTGTGCAGTACCTACTTTACTGGTTTGTGTCCATTGTTTACTACACTACTGTACGGTGCAGTACCTACTTTACTGGTTTGTGTCCATTGTTTACTACACTACTGTACTGTGCAGTACCTACTTTACTGGTTTGTATCCATTGTTTACTACACTACTGTACTGTGCAGTACCTACTTTACTGGTTTGTATCCATTGTTTACTACACTACTGTACTGTGCAATACCTAATTTACTCGTTTGTATCCATTGTTTACTACGCTACTCTACTGTACAGTACCTAGTTTACTGGTTTGTATCCATTGTTTACTAAACTACTGTACTGTGCAGTACCTACTCTACTGGTTTGTGTTCATTGTTTACTACACTACTGTACTGTGCAGTACCAACTTTACTGGTTTGTGTCCATTGTTTACTACACTACTGTACTGTGCAGTACCTACTTCACTGGTTTGTATCCAGTCTTTACTACACTATTGTACTGTGTAGTACCTACTTTACTGGTTTGTGTCCATTGTTTACTACGCTGCTGTACTGTGCAGTACCTAGTTTACTGGTTTGTATCCAGTGTTTACTACACTACTCTACTGTGCAGTACCTACTTGACTGGTTTGTGTTCATTGTTTACTACACTACTGTACTGTGCAGTACCAACTTTACTGGTTTGTGTTCATTGTTTACTACACTACTGTACTGAGCAGTACCTACTTTACTTTTTAGTATCCAGTGTTTACTACACTACTGTACTGTGCAGTACCTACTTTACTGGTTTGTGTCCATTGTTTACTACACTACTGTACTGTGCAGTACCTACTTTACTGGTTCGTATCCATTGTTTACTACACTACTGTACTGTGCAATACCTAATTTACTCGTTTGTATCCATTGTTTACTACGCTACTCTACTGTACAGTACCTAGTTTACTGGTTTGTATCCATTGTTTACTAAACTACTGTACTGTGCAGTACCTACTCTACTGGTTTGTGTTCATTGTTTACTACACTACTGTACTGTGCAGTACCAACTTTACTGGTTTGTGTCCATTGTTTACTACACTACTGTACTGTGCAGTACCTACTTCACTGGTTTGTATCCAGTCTTTACTACACTATTGTACTGTGTAGTACCTACTTTACTGGTGTGCATCCATTGTTTACTACGCTGCTGTACTGTGCAGTACCTAGTTTACTGGTTTGTATCCAGTGTTTACTACACTACTCTACTGTGCAGTACCTACTTGACTGGTTTGTGTTCATTGTTTACTACACTACTGTACTGTGCAGTACCAACTTTACTGGTTTGTGTTCATTGTTTACTACACTACTGTACTGAGCAGTACCTACTTTACTTTTTAGTATCCAGTGTTTACTACACTACTGTACTGTGCAGTACCTACTTTACTGGTTTGTGTCCATTGTTTACTACACTACTGTACTGTGCAGTACCTACTTTACTGATTTGTATCCATTGTTTACTACACTACTGTACTGTGCAGTACCTACTTTACTGGTTTGTGTCCATTGTTTACTACACTACTGTACTGTGCAGTACCTAATTTACTCGTTTGTATCCATTGTTTACTACGCTACTCTACTGTACAGTACCTAGTTTACTGGTTTGTATCCATTGTTTACTAAACTACTGTACTGTGCAGTACCTACTCTACTGGTTTGTGTTCATTGTTTACTACACTACTGTACTGTGCAGTACCAACTTTACTGGTTTGTGTCCATTGATTACTACACTACTGTACTGTGCAGTACCTACTTCACTGGTTTGTATCCAGTCTTTACTACACTATTGTACTGTGTAGTACCTACTTTACTGGTTTGCATCCATTGTTTACTACGCTGCTGTACTGTGCAGTACCTAGTTTACTGGTTTGTATCCAGTGTTTACTACGCTACTGTACTGTGCAGTACCTACTTGACTGGTTTGTATCTAGTGTTTATTACGCTACTATACTGAGCAGTTCCTGCTTTACTGGTTTGTATCCATTGTTTACTGCACTACTCTACTGTGCAGTACCTAGTTTACTGGTTTGTGTCTATTGTTTACTACACTACTCTACTGTACAGTACCTAGTTTACCGGTTTGTATCTATTGTTTACTACACTACTCTACTGTGCAGTACCCACTTTACTGGTTTGTGTTCATTGTCTACTACACTACTGTACTGTGCAGTACCTAGTTTACTGGTTTGTATCCATTGTTTACTACACTACTCTACTGTACAGTACCTAGTTTACTGGTTTTATCCATTGTTTACTACTGTACTGTGCATTACCTACTTTACTGTTTTGTATCCATTGTTTACTACTACTACTGTACTGCGGAGTACCTAGTTTACTGGTTTGTATCCATTGTTTACTACGCTACTGTACTGTACAGTACCTAGCTTACTGGTTTGTGTCCATTTTTTACGACACTACTGTACTGTGCAGTACCTACTTTACTGGTTTGTGTCCATTGTTTACTACACTACTGTACTGTGCAGTACCTACTTTACTGGTTTGTGTTCATTGTTTACTACACTACTGTACTGTGCAGTACCTAGTTTACTGGTTTGTATCTGTTGTTTACTACACTACTCTACTGTACAGTACCTAGTTTACTGGTTTGTAACCATTGTTTACTACTGTACTGTGCAGTACCTACTTTACTGGTTGGTGTCCATTGTTTACTACACTACTCTACTGTGCAGTACCTATTTTACTGGTTTGTGTCCATTGATTACTACACTGCTGTACTGTGCAGTACCAACTTTACTGGTTTGTGTCCATTGTTTACTACACTGCTCTACTGTGCAGTACCTACATTACTGGTTTGTATCCATTGTTTACTACACTACTGTACTGTGCAGTACCTACTTTACTGGTTTGTGTTCATTGTTTACTAAACTACTGTACTGTGCAGTACGTACTCTACTGGTTTTCTGTTCATTGTTTACTACACTACTGTACTGTGCAGTACCTACTTTACTGGTTTGTGTCCATTGTTTACTACACTACTGTACTGTGCAGTACCTACTTTACTGGTTAGTATCCAGTGTTTACTACACTACTGTACTGTGCAGTACCTATTTCACTGGTTTGTATCCAGTCTTTACTACACTATTGTACTGTGTAGTACCTACTTTACTGGTTTGCATCCATTGTTTACTACGCTGCTGTACTGTGCAGTACCTAGTTTACTGGTTTGTATCCAGTGTTTACTACGCTACTGTACTGTGCAGTACCTACTTGACTGGTTTGTGTTCATTGTTTACTACACTACTGTACTGTGCAGTACCAACTTTACTGGTTTGTGTTCGTTGTTTACTACACTACTGTACCGAGCAGTACCTACTTAACTTTTTAGTATCCAGTGTTTACTACACTACTGTACTGTGCAGTACCTACTTTACTGGTTTGTGTCCATTGTTTACTACACTGCTGTACTGTGCAATACATACGTTACTGGTTTGCATCCATTGTTTACTACACTACTGTACTGTGCAGTACCTACTTTACTGGTTTGTGTCCATTGTTTACTACACTACTGTACTGTGCAGTACCTACTTTACTGGTTTGTGTCCATTGTTTACTACACTACTGTACTGTGCAGTACCTACTTTACTGGTTTGTGTCCATTGTTTACTACACTACTGTACTGTGCAGTACCTACTTTACTGGTTTGTGTCCATTGTTTACTACACCACTGTATTGTGCAGTACCTACTTTACTGGTTTGTATCCATTGTTTACTACACTACTCTACTGTACAGTACCTACTTTACTGGTTTGTATCCACTGTTTACTACACTACTGTACTGTGCAGTATCTACTTTACTGATTTGTGTCCATTGTTTACTACACTACTGTACTGTGCAGTACCTACTTTACTGGTTTGTGTCCATTGTCTACTACACTACTCTACTGTACAATACCTACTTTACTGGTTTGTATCCAGTGTTTACTAAACTACTGTACTGTGCAGTACCTACTGTACTGGTCTTTGTCCATTGTTTACTACACTACTTTATTGTGCAGTACCTACTTTACTGGTTCGTATCCATTGTTTACTACACTACTGTACTGTGCAGTACCTACTTTACTGGTTTGTGTCCATTGTTTACTACACTACTGTACGGTGCAGTACCTACTTTACTGGTTTGTGTCCATTGTTTACTACACTACTGTACTGTGCAGTACCTACTTTACTGGTTTGTATCCATTGTTTACTACACTACTGTACTGTGCAGTACCTACTTTACTGGTTTGTATCCATTGTTTACTACACTACTGTACTGTGCAATACCTAATTTACTCGTTTGTATCCATTGTTTACTACGCTACTCTACTGTACAGTACCTAGTTTACTGGTTTGTATCCATTGTTTACTAAACTACTGTACTGTGCAGTACCTACTCTACTGGTTTGTGTTCATTGTTTACTACACTACTGTACTGTGCAGTACCAACTTTACTGGTTTGTGTCCATTGTTTACTACACTACTGTACTGTGCAGTACCTACTTCACTGGTTTGTATCCAGTCTTTACTACACTATTGTACTGTGTAGTACCTACTTTACTGGTTTGTGTCCATTGTTTACTACGCTGCTGTACTGTGCAGTACCTAGTTTACTGGTTTGTATCCAGTGTTTACTACACTACTCTACTGTGCAGTACCTACTTGACTGGTTTGTGTTCATTGTTTACTACACTACTGTACTGTGCAGTACCAACTTTACTGGTTTGTGTTCATTGTTTACTACACTACTGTACTGAGCAGTACCTACTTTACTTTTTAGTATCCAGTGTTTACTACACTACTGTACTGTGCAGTACCTACTTTACTGGTTTGTGTCCATTGTTTACTACACTACTGTACTGTGCAGTACCTACTTTACTGGTTCGTATCCATTGTTTACTACACTACTGTACTGTGCAATACCTAATTTACTCGTTTGTATCCATTGTTTACTACGCTACTCTACTGTACAGTACCTAGTTTACTGGTTTGTATCCATTGTTTACTAAACTACTGTACTGTGCAGTACCTACTCTACTGGTTTGTGTTCATTGTTTACTACACTACTGTACTGTGCAGTACCAACTTTACTGGTTTGTGTCCATTGTTTACTACACTACTGTACTGTGCAGTACCTACTTCACTGGTTTGTATCCAGTCTTTACTACACTATTGTACTGTGTAGTACCTACTTTACTGGTGTGCATCCATTGTTTACTACGCTGCTGTACTGTGCAGTACCTAGTTTACTGGTTTGTATCCAGTGTTTACTACACTACTCTACTGTGCAGTACCTACTTGACTGGTTTGTGTTCATTGTTTACTACACTACTGTACTGTGCAGTACCAACTTTACTGGTTTGTGTTCATTGTTTACTACACTACTGTACTGAGCAGTACCTACTTTACTTTTTAGTATCCAGTGTTTACTACACTACTGTACTGTGCAGTACCTACTTTACTGGTTTGTGTCCATTGTTTACTACACTACTGTACTGTGCAGTACCTACTTTACTGATTTGTATCCATTGTTTACTACACTACTGTACTGTGCAGTACCTACTTTACTGGTTTGTGTCCATTGTTTACTACACTACTGTACTGTGCAGTACCTAATTTACTCGTTTGTATCCATTGTTTACTACGCTACTCTACTGTACAGTACCTAGTTTACTGGTTTGTATCCATTGTTTACTAAACTACTGTACTGTGCAGTACCTACTCTACTGGTTTGTGTTCATTGTTTACTACACTACTGTACTGTGCAGTACCAACTTTACTGGTTTGTGTCCATTGATTACTACACTACTGTACTGTGCAGTACCTACTTCACTGGTTTGTATCCAGTCTTTACTACACTATTGTACTGTGTAGTACCTACTTTACTGGTTTGCATCCATTGTTTACTACGCTGCTGTACTGTGCAGTACATAGTTTACTGGTTTGTATCCAGTGTTTACTACGCTACTGTACTGTGCAGTACCTACTTGACTGGTTTGTATCTAGTGTTTATTACGCTACTATACTGAGCAGTTCCTGCTTTACTGGTTTGTATCCATTGTTTACTGCACTACTCTACTGTGCAGTACCTAGTTTACTGGTTTGTGTCTATTGTTTACTACACTACTCTACTGTACAGTACCTAGTTTACCGGTTTGTATCTATTGTTTACTACACTACTCTACTGTGCAGTACCCACTTTACTGGTTTGTGTTCATTGTCTACTACACTACTGTACTGTGCAGTACCTAGTTTACTGGTTTGTATCCATTGTTTACTACACTACTCTACTGTACAGTACCTAGTTTACTGGTTTTATCCATTGTTTACTACTGTACTGTGCATTACCTACTTTACTGTTTTGTATCCATTGTTTACTACTACTACTGTACTGCGGAGTACCTAGTTTACTGGTTTGTATCCATTGTTTACTACGCTACTGTACTGTACAGTACCTAGCTTACTGGTTTGTGTCCATTTTTTACGACACTACTGTACTGTGCAGTACCTACTTTACTGGTTTGTGTCCATTGTTTACTACACTACTGTACTGTGCAGTACCTACTTTACTGGTTTGTGTTCATTGTTTACTACACTACTGTACTGTGCAGTACCTAGTTTACTGGTTTGTATCTGTTGTTTACTACACTACTCTACTGTACAGTACCTAGTTTACTGGTTTGTAACCATTGTTTACTACTGTACTGTGCAGTACCTACTTTACTGGTTGGTGTCCATTGTTTACTACACTACTCTACTGTGCAGTACCTATTTTACTGGTTTGTGTCCATTGATTACTACACTGCTGTACTGTGCAGTACCTACTTTACTGGTTTGTGTCCATTGTTTACTACACTGCTCTACTGTGCAGTACCTACATTACTGGTTTGTATCCATTGTTTACTACACTACTGTACTGTGCAGTACCTACTTTACTGGTTTGTGTTCATTGTTTACTACACTACTGTACTGTGCAGTACCTAGTTTACTGGTTTGTATCTATTGTTTACTACACTACTCTACTGTACAGTACCTAGTTTACTGGTTTGTATCCATTGTTTACTACTGTACTGTGCATTACATACTTTACTGTTTTGTATCCATTGTTTACTACTACTACTGTACTGCGGAGTACCTAGTTTACTGGTTTGTATCCATTGTTTACTACGCTACTGTACTGTACAGTACCTAGCTTACTAGTTTGTGTCCATTGTTTACGACACTACTGTTTTGTGCAGTACCTACTTTACTGGTTTGTGTCCATTGTTTACTGCACTACTCTACTGTGCAGTACCTAGTTTACTGGTTTGTGTCTATTGTTTACTACACTACTCTACTGTACAGTACCTAGTTTACCGGTTTGTATCTATTGTTTACTACACTACTCTACTGTGCAGTACCCACTTTACTGGTTTGTGTTCATTGTCTACTACACTACTGTACTGTGCAGTATCTAGTTTACTGGTTTGTATCCATTGTTTACTACACTACTCTACTGTACAGTACCTAGTTTACTGGTTTTATCCATTGTTTACTACTGTACTGTGCATTACCTACTTTACTGTTTTGTATCCATTGTTTTTCTACTACTACTGTACTGCGGAGTACCTAGTTTACTGGTTTGTATCCATTGTTTACTACGCTACTGTACTGTACAGTACCTAGCTTACTGGTTTGTGTCCATTTTTTACGACACTACTGTACTGTGCAGTACCTACTTTACTGGTTTGTGTCCATTGTTTACTACACTACTGTACTGTGCAGTACCTACTTTACTGGTTTGTGTTCATTGTTTACTACACTACTGTACTGTGCAGTACCTAGTTTACTGGTTTGTATCTGTTGTTTACTACACTACTCTACTGTACAGTACCTAGTTTACTGTTTTGTAACCATTGTTTACTACTGTACTGTGCAGTACCTACTTTACTGGTTGGTGTCCATTGTTTACTACACTACTCTACTGTGCAGTACCTATTTTACTGGTTTGTGTCCATTGATTACTACACTACTGTACTGTGCAGTACCTACTTTACTCGTTTGTATCCATTGTTTACTACGCTACTCTACTGTACAGTACCTAGTTTACTGGTTTGTATCCATTGTTTACTAAACTACTGTACTGTGCAGTACCTACTCTACTGGTTTGTGTTCATTGTTTACTACACTACTGTACTGTGCAGTACCAACTTTACTGGTTTGTGTCCATTGTTTACTACACTACTGTACTGTACAGTACCTAGTTTACTGGTTTGTATGCATTGTTTACTACTGTACTGTGCAGTACCTACTTTACTGGTTTGTATCCATTGTTTACCACTACTACTGTACTGCGAAGTTCCTAGTTTACTGGTTTGCATCCATTGTTTACTACACTACTGTACTGTACAGTACCTACTTTACTGGTTTGTGTCCATTGTTTACTACACTACTGTACTGTGCAGTACCTACTTTACTTGTTTGTGTCCATTGTCTACTACACTACTCTACTGTACAATACCTACTTTACTGGTTTGTATCCAGTGTTTACTGCACTACTGTACTGTGCAGTACCTACTTTACTGGTTTTTGTCCATTGTTTACTACACTACTGTACTGTGCAGTACCTACTTTACTGGTTTGTGTCCATTGTCTACTACACTACTGTACTGTGCAGTACCTACTTTACTGGTTTGTATCCATTGTTTACTACACTACTGTACTGTGCAGTACCTACTTTACTGGTTTGTATCCATTGTTTACTACACTACTGTACTGTGCAGTACCTAATTTACTGGTTTGTATCCATTGTTTACTAAACTACTGTACTGTGCAGTACGTACTCTACTGGTTTTCTGTTCATTGTTTACTACACTACTGTACTTTGCAGTACCTACTTTACTGGTTTGTGTCCATTGTTTACTACACTACTGTACTGTGCAGTACCTACTTTACTGGTTAGTATCCAGTGTTTACTACACTACTGTACTGTGCAGTACCTATTTCACTGGTTTGTATCCAGTCTTTACTACACTATTGTACTGTGTAGTACCTACTTTACTGGTTTGCATCCATTGTTTACTACGCTGCTGTACTGTGCAGTACCTAGTTTACTGGTTTGTATCCAGTGTTTACTACGCTACTGTACTGTGCAGTACCTACTTGACTGGTTTGTGTTCATTGTTTACTACACTACTGTACTGTGCAGTACCAACTTTACTGGTTTGTGTTCGTTGTTTACTACACTACTGTACTGAGCAGTACCTACTTAACTTTTTAGTATCCAGTGTTTACTACACTACTGTACTGTGCAGTACCTACTTTACTGGTTTGTGTCCATTGTTTACTACACTGCTGTACTGTGCAATACATACGTTACTGGTTTGCATCCATTGTTTACTACACTACTGTACTGTGCAGTACCTACTTTACTGGTTTGTGTCCATTGTTTACTACACTACTGTACTGTGCAGTACCTACTTTACTGGTTTGTGTCCATTGTTTACTACACTACTGTACTGTGCAGTACCTACTTTACTGGTTTGTGTCCATTGTTTACTACACTACTGTACTGTGCAGTACCTACTTTACTGGTTTGTGTCCATTGTTTACTACACCACTGTATTGTGCAGTACCTACTTTACTGGTTTGTATCCATTGTTTACTACACTACTCTACTGTACAGTACCTACTTTACTGGTTTGTATCCACTGTTTACTACACTACTGTACTGTGCAGTATCTACTTTACTGATTTGTGTCCATTGTTTACTACACTACTGTACTGTGCAGTACCTACTTTACTGGTTTGTGTCCATTGTCTACTACACTACTCTACTGTACAATACCTACTTTACTGGTTTGTATCCAGTGTTTACTAAACTACTGTACTGTGCAGTACCTACTGTACTGGTCTTTGTCCATTGTTTACTACACTACTTTATTGTGCAGTACCTACTTTACTGGTTCGTATCCATTGTTTACTACACTACTGTACTGTGCAGTACCTACTTTACTGGTTTGTGTCCATTGTTTACTACACTACTGTACGGTGCAGTACCTACTTTACTGGTTTGTGTCCATTGTTTACTACACTATTGTACTGTGCAGTACCTACTTTACTGGTTTGTATCCATTGTTTACTACACTACTGTACTGTGCAGTACCTACTTTACTGGTTTGTATCCATTGTTTACTACACTACTGTACTGTGCAATACCTAATTTACTCGTTTGTATCCATTGTTTACTACGCTACTCTACTGTACAGTACCTAGTTTACTGGTTTGTATCCATTGTTTACTAAACTACTGTACTGTGCAGTACCTACTCTACTGGTTTGTGTTCATTGTTTACTACACTACTGTACTGTGCAGTACCAACTTTACTGGTTTGTGTCCATTGTTTACTACACTACTGTACTGTGCAGTACCTACTTCACTGGTTTGTATCCAGTCTTTACTACACTATTGTACTGTGTAGTACCTACTTTACTGGTTTGTGTCCATTGTTTACTACGCTGCTGTACTGAGCAGTACCTACTTTACTTTTTAGTATCCAGTGTTTACTACACTACTGTACTGTGCAGTACCTACTTTACTGGTTTGTGTCCATTGTTTACTACACTACTGTACTGTGGAGTACCTACTTTACTGGTTCGTATCCATTGTTTACTACACTACTGTACTGTGCAATACCTAATTTACTCGTTTGTATCCATTGTTTACTACGCTACTCTACTGTACAGTACCTAGTTTACTGGTTTGTATCCATTGTTTACTAAACTACTGTACTGTGCAGTACCTACTCTACTGGTTTGTGTTCATTGTTTACTACACTACTGTACTGTGCAGTACCAACTTTACTGGTTTGTGTCCATTGTTTACTACACTACTGTACTGTGCAGTACCTACTTCACTGGTTTGTATCCAGTCTTTACTACACTATTGTACTGTGTAGTACCTACTTTACTGGTGTGCATCCATTGTTTACTACGCTGCTGTACTGTGCAGTACCTAGTTTACTGGTTTGTATCCAGTGTTTACTACACTACTCTACTGTGCAGTACCTACTTGACTGGTTTGTGTTCATTGTTTACTACACTACTGTACTGTGCAGTACCAACTTTACTGGTTTGTGTTCATTGTTTACTACACTACTGTACTGAGCAGTACCTACTTTACTTTTTAGTATCCAGTGTTTACTACACTACTGTACTGTGCAGTACCTACTTTACTGGTTTGTGTCCATTGTTTACTACACTACTGTACTGTGCAGTACCTACTTTACTGGTTCGTATCCATTGTTTACTACACTACTGTACTGTGCAATACCTAATTTACTCGTTTGTATCCATTGTTTACTACGCTACTCTACTGTACAGTACCTAGTTTACTGGTTTGTATCCATTGTTTACTAAACTACTGTACTGTGCAGTACCTACTCTACTGGTTTGTGTTCATTGTTTACTACACTACTGTACTGTGCAGTACCAACTTTACTGGTTTGTGTCCATTGTTTACTACACTACTGTACTGTGCAGTACCTACTTCACTGGTTTGTATCCAGTCTTTACTACACTATTGTACTGTGTAGTACCTACTTTACTGGTGTGCATCCATTGTTTACTACGCTGCTGTACTGTGCAGTACCTAGTTTACTGGTTTGTATCCAGTGTTTACTACACTACTCTACTGTGCAGTACCTACTTGACTGGTTTGTGTTCATTGTTTAATACACTACTGTACTGTGCAGTACCAACTTTACTGGTTTGTGTTCATTGTTTACTACACTACTGTACTGAGCAGTACCTACTTTACTTTTTAGTATCCAGTGTTTACTACACTACTGTACTGTGCAGTACCTACTTTACTGGTTTGTGTCCATTGTTTACTACACTACTGTACTGTGCAGTACCTACTTTACTGATTTGTATCCATTGTTTACTACACTACTGTACTGTGCAGTACCTACTTTACTGGTTTGTGTCCATTGTTTACTACACTACTGTACTGTGCAGTACCTAATTTACTCGTTTGTATCCATTGTTTACTACGCTACTCTACTGTACAGTACCTAGTGTACTGGTTTGTATCCATTGTTTACTAAACTACTGTACTGTGCAGTACCTACTCTACTGGTTTGTGTTCATTGTTTACTACACTACTGTACTGTGCAGTACCAACTTTACTGGTTTGTGTCCATTGATTACTACACTACTGTACTGTGCAGTACCTACTTCACTGGTTTGTATCCAGTCTTTACTACACTATTGTACTGTGTAGTACCTACTTTACTGGTTTGCATCCATTGTTTACTACGCTGCTGTACTGTGCAGTACCTAGTTTACTGGTTTGTATCCAGTGTTTACTACGCTACTGTACTGTGCAGTACCTACTTGACTGGTTTGTATCTAGTGTTTATTACGCTACTATACTGAGCAGTCCCTGCTTTACTGGTTTGTATCCATTGTTTACTGCACTACTCTACTGTGCAGTACCTAGTTTACTGGTTTGTGTCTATTGTTTACTACACTACTCTACTGTACAGTACCTAGTTTACCGGTTTGTATCTATTGTTTACTACACTACTCTACTGTGCAGTACCCACTTTACTGGTTTGTGTTCATTGTCTACTACACTACTGTACTGTGCAGTACCTAGTTTACTGGTTTGTATCCATTGTTTACTACACTACTCTACTGTACAGTACCTAGTTTACTGGTTTTATCCATTGTTTACTACTGTACTGTGCATTACCTACTTTACTGTTTTGTATCCATTGTTTACTACTACTACTGTACTGCGGAGTACCTAGTTTACTGGTTTGTATCCATTGTTTACTACGCTACTGTACTGTACAGTACCTAGCTTACTGGTTTGTGCCCATTTTTTACGACACTACTGTACTGTGCAGTACCTACTTTACTGGTTTGTGTCCATTGTTTACTACACTACTGTACTGTGCAGTACCTAATTTACTGGTTTGTGTTCATTGTTTACTACACTACTGTACTGTGCAGTACCTAGTTTACTGGTTTGTATCTGTTGTTTACTACACTACTCTACTGTACAGTACCTAGTTTACTGGTTTGTAACCATTGTTTACTACTGTACTGTGCAGTACCTACTTTACTGGTTGGTGTCCATTGTTTACTACACTACTCTACTGTGCAGTACCTATTTTACTGGTTTGTGTCCATTGATTACTACACTGCTGTACTGTGCAGTACCTACTTTACTGGTTTGTGTCCATTGTTTACTACACTGCTCTACTGTGCAGTACCTACATTACTGGTTTGTATCCATTGTTTACTACACTACTGTACTGTGCAGTACCTACTTTACTGGTTTGTGTTCATTGTTTACTACACTACTGTACTGTGCAGTACCTAGTTTACTGGTTTGTATCTATTGTTTACTACACTACTCTACTGTACAGTACCTAGTTTACTGGTTTGTATCCATTGTTTACTACTGTACTGTGCATTACATACTTTACTGTTTTGTATCCATTGTTTACTACTACTACTGTACTGCGGAGTACCTAGTTTACTGGTTTGTATCCATTGTTTACTACGCTACTGTACTGTACAGTACCTAGCTTATTAGTTTGTGTCCATTGTTTACGACACTACTGTTTTGTGCAGTACCTACTTTACTGGTTTGTGTCCATTGTTTACTACACTACTGTACTGTGCAGTACTTACTTTACTGGTTTGTGTCCATTGTTTACTACACTACTGTACTCTGCAGTACCTATTTTTACTGGTTTGTATCCATTGTTTACTACACTACTGTACTCTGCAGTACCTACTTTACTATTTTGTATCTGTTGTTTACTATACTACTCTACTGTACAGTACCTAGTTTACTGGTTTGTATCCATTGTTTACTACTGTACTGTGCAGTACCTACTTTACTGGTTTGTATCCATTGTTTACGACTGCTACTGTACTGCGTAGTACCTAGTTTACTGGTTTTGTATCCATTGTTTACTACCCTACTGTACTGTGCAGTACCTACTTAACTGGTTTGCATCTCGTGTTTATTACACTACTGTGCTGTGCAGTCCCTGCTTTACTGGTTTGTATCCAGTGTTTACTACTGTACTGTGCAGTACCTAGTTTACTGGTTTGTGTCCATTGTTTACTACAGTACTGCTACTGTACTGCGTAGTACCTAGTTTACTGGTTTGTATCCATTGTTTACTACGCTACTATACTCTACAGTACCTACTTGACTGGTTTGCATATAGTGTTTATTACGCTATTGTACTGTGCAGTCCCTGATTTACTGGTTTGTAGCCAGTGTTTACTACGCTACTGTACTGTGCAGTACCTACTTTACTTGTTTGTATCTATTGTTTACTACACTACTCTACTGTACAGTACCTAGTTTACTGGTTTGTATCCATTGTTTACTACACTACTGTACTGTGCAGTACCTAGTTTACTGGTTTGTATCCATTGTTTACTACTTCTACTGTACTGCGTAGTACCTAGTTTACTGGTTTGTATCCATTGTTCACTACACTACTGTACTATACAATATCTGGTTTACTGGTTTGTATCCATTGTTTACTACACTACTCTACTGTACAGCATCTAGCTTACTGGTTTGTATCCATTGTTTACCACACTACTGTACTGTGCAGTACCTACTTTACTGGTTTGTGTTCATTGTTTACTACACTACTGTACTGTGCAGTACCTAGTTTACTGGTTTGTATCTTTTGTTTACTACACTACTCTACTGTACAGTACCTAGTTCACTTGTTTGTATCCATTGTTTACTACTGTACCGTGCAGTACCTAGTTTACTGGTTTGTGTCCATTGTTTACCACACTACTGCTACTGTACTGCGTAGTACCTAGTTTACTGGTTTTTATCCATTGTTTACTACGCTACTGTACTGTACAGTACCTACTTGACTGGTTTGTATCTAGTGTTTATTACGCTACTATACTGAGCAGTCCCTGCTTTACTGGTTTGTATCCATTGTTTACTGCACTACTCTACTGTGCAGTACCTAGTTTACTGGTTTGTGTCTATTGTTTACTACACTACTCTACTGTACAGTACCTAGTTTACCGGTTTGTATCTATTGTTTACTACACTACTCTACTGTGCAGTACCCACTTTACTGGTTTGTGTTCATTGTCTACTACACTACTGTACTGTGCAGTACCTAGTTTACTGGTTTGTATCCATTGTTTACTACACTACTCTACTGTACAGTACCTAGTTTACTGGTTTGTATCCATTGTTTACTACTGTACTGTGCATTACCTACTTTACTGTTTTGTATCCATTGTTTACTACTACTACTGTACTGCGGAGTACCTAGTTTACTGGTTTGTATCCATTGTTTACTACGCTACTGTACTGTACAGTACCTAGCTTACTGGTTTGTGTCCATTTTTTACGACACTACTGTACTGTGCAGTACCTACTTTACTGGTTTGTGTCCATTGTTTACTACACTACTGTACTGTGCAGTACCTACTTTACTGGTTTGTGTTCATTGTTTACTACACTACTGTACTGTGCAGTACCTAGTTTACTGGTTTGTATCTGTTGTTTACTACACTACTCTACTGTACAGTACCTAGTTTACTGGTTTGTAACCATTGTTTACTACTGTACTGTGCAGTACCTACTTTACTGGTTGGTGTCCATTGTTTACTACACTACTCTACTGTGCAGTACCTATTTTACTGGTTTGTGTCCATTGATTACTACACTGCTGTACTGTGCAGTACCTACTTTACTGGTTTGTGTCCATTGTTTACTACACTGCTCTACTGTGCAGTACCTACATTACTGGTTTGTATCCATTGTTTACTACACTACTGTACTGTGCAGTACCTACTTTACTGGTTTGTGTTCATTGTTTACTACACTACTGTACTGTGCAGTACCTAGTTTACTGGTTTGTATCTATTGTTTACTACACTACTCTACTGTACAGTACCTAGTTTACTGGTTTGTATCCATTGTTTACTACTGTACTGTGCATTACATACTTTACTGTTTTGTATCCATTGTTTACTACTACTACTGTACTGCGGAGTACCTAGTTTACTGGTTTGTATCCATTGTTTACTACGCTACTGTACTGTACAGTACCTAGCTTACTGGTTTGTGTCCATTGTTTACGACACTACTGTTTTGTGCAGTACCTACTTTACTGGTTTGTGTCCATTGTTTACTACACTACTGTACTGTGCAGTACTTACTTTACTGGTTTGTGTCCATTGTTTACTACACTGCTGTACTGTGCAGTACCTACTTTACTGGTTTGTGTCCATTGTTTACTACACTGCTCTACTGTGCAGTACCTACATTACTGGTTTGTATCCATTGTTTACTACACTACTGTACTGTGCAGTACCTACTTTACTGGTTTGTGTTCATTGTTTACTACACTACTGTACTGTGCAGTACCTAGTTTACTGGTTTGTATCTATTGTTTACTACACTACTCTACTGTACAGTACCTAGTTTACTGGTTTGTATCCATTGTTTACTACTGTACTGTGCATTACATACTTTACTGTTTTGTATCCATTGTTTACTACTACTACTGTACTGCGGAGTACCTAGTTTACTGGTTTGTATCCATTGTTTACTACGCTACTGTACTGTACAGTACCTAGCTTACTAGTTTGTGTCCATTGTTTACGACACTACTGTTTTGTGCAGTACCTACTTTACTGGTTTGTGTCCATTGTTTACTACACTACTGTACTGTGCAGTACTTACTTTACTGGTTTGTGTCCATTGTTTACTACACTACTGTACTCTGCAGTACCTATTTTACTGGTTTGTATCCATTGTTTACTACACTACTGTACTCTGCAGTACCTACTTTACTATTTTGTATCTGTTGTTTACTATACTACTGTACTGTGCAGTACCTAGTTTACTGGTTTGTATCTTTTGTTTACTACACTACTCTACTGTACAGTACCTAGTTCACTTGTTTGTATCCATTGTTTACTACTGTACCGTGCAGTACCTAGTTTACTGGTTTGTGTCCATTGTTTACCACACTACTGCTACTGTACTGCGTAGTACCTAGTTTACTGGTTTTTATCCATTGTTTACTACGCTACTGTACTGTACAGTACCTACTTGACTGGTTTGTATCTAGTGTTTATTACGCTACTATACTGAGCAGTCCCTGCTTTACTGGTTTGTATCCATTGTTTACTGCACTACTCTACTGTGCAGTACCTAGTTTACTGGTTTGTGTCTATTGTTTACAACACTACTCTACTGTACAGTACCTAGTTTACCGGTTTGTATCTATTGTTTACTACACTACTCTACTGTGCAGTACCCACTTTACTGGTTTGTGTTCATTGTCTACTACACTACTGTACTGTGCAGTACCTAGTTTACTGGTTTGTATCCATTGTTTACTACACTACTCTACTGTACAGTACCTAGTTTACTGGTTTGTATCCATTGTTTACTACTGTACTGTGCATTACCTACTTTACTGTTTTGTATCCATTGTTTACTACTACTACTGTACTGCGGAGTACCTAGTTTACTGGTTTGTATCCATTGTTTACTACGCTACTGTACTGTACAGTACCTAGCTTACTGGTTTGTGTCCATTTTTTACGACACTACTGTACTGTGCAGTACCTACTTTACTGGTTTGTGTCCATTGTTTACTACACTACTGTACTGTGCAGTACCTACTTTACTGGTTTGTGTTCATTGTTTACTACACTACTGTACTGTGCAGTACCTAGTTTACTGGTTTGTATCTGTTGTTTACTACACTACTCTACTGTACAGTACCTAGTTTACTGGTTTGTAACCATTGTTTACTACTGTACTGTGCAGTACCTACTTTACTGGTTGGTGTCCATTGTTTACTACACTACTCTACTGTGCAGTACCTATTTTACTGGTTTGTGTCCATTGATTACTACACTGCTGTACTGTGCAGTACCTACTTTACTGGTTTGTGTCCATTGTTTACTACACTGCTCTACTGTGCAGTACCTACATTACTGGTTTGTATCCATTGTTTACTACACTACTGTACTGTGCAGTACCTACTTTACTGGTTTGTGTTCATTGTTTACTACACTACTGTACTGTGCAGTACCTAGTTTACTGGTTTGTATCTATTGTTTACTACACTACTCTACTGTACAGTACCTAGTTTACTGGTTTGTATCCATTGTTTACTACTGTACTGTGCATTACATACTTTACTGTTTTGTATCCATTGTTTACTACTACTACTGTACTGCGGAGTACCTAGTTTACTGGTTTGTATCCATTGTTTACTACGCTACTGTACTGTACAGTACCTAGCTTACTGGTTTGTGTCCATTGTTTACGACACTACTGTTTTGTGCAGTACCTACTTTACTGGTTTGTGTCCATTGTTTACTACACTACTGTACTGTGCAGTACTTACTTTACTGGTTTGTGTCCATTGTTTACTACACTGCTGTACTGTGCAGTACCTACTTTACTGGTTTGTGTCCATTGTTTACTACACTGCTCTACTGTGCAGTACCTACATTACTGGTTTGTATCCATTGTTTACTACACTACTGTACTGTGCAGTACCTACTTTACTGGTTTGTGTTCATTGTTTACTACACTACTGTACTGTGCAGTACCTAGTTTACTGGTTTGTATCTATTGTTTACTACACTACTCTACTGTACAGTACCTAGTTTACTGGTTTGTATCCATTGTTTACTACTGTACTGTGCATTACATACTTTACTGTTTTGTATCCATTGTTTACTACTACTACTGTACTGCGGAGTACCTAGTTTACTGGTTTGTATCCATTGTTTACTACGCTACTGTACTGTACAGTACCTAGCTTACTAGTTTGTGTCCATTGTTTACGACACTACTGTTTTGTGCAGTACCTACTTTACTGGTTTGTGTCCATTGTTTACTACACTACTGTACTGTGCAGTACTTACTTTACTGGTTTGTGTCCATTGTTTACTACACTACTGTACTCTGCAGTACCTATTTTACTGGTTTGTATCCATTGTTTACTACACTACTGTACTCTGCAGTACCTACTTTACTATTTTGTATCTGTTGTTTACTATACTACTCTACTGTACAGTACCTAGTTTACTGGTTTGTATCCATTGTTTACTACTGTACTGTGCAGTACCTACTTTACTTGTTTGTATCTATTGTTTACTACACTACTCTACTGTACAGTACCTAGTTTACTGGTTTGTATCCATTGTTTACTACACTACTGTACTGTGCAGTACCTAGTTTACTGGTTTGTATCCATTGTTTACTACTTCTACTGTACTGCGTAGTACCTAGTTTACTGGTTTGTATCCATTGTTCACTACACTACTGTACTATACAATATCTGGTTTACTGGTTTGTATCCATTGTTTACTACACTACTCTACTGTACAGCATCTAGCTTACTGGTTTGTATCCATTGTTTACCACACTACTGTACTGTGCAGTACCTACTTTACTGGTTTGTGTTCATTGTTTACTACACTACTGTACTGTGCAGTACCTAGTTTACTGGTTTGTATCTTTTGTTTACTACACTACTCTACTGTACAGTACCTAGTTCACTTGTTTGTATCCATTGTTTACTACTGTACCGTGCAGTACCTAGTTTACTGGTTTGTGTCCATTGTTTACCACACTACTGCTACTGTACTGCGTAGTACCTAGTTTACTGGTTTTTATCCATTGTTTACTACGCTACTGTACTGTACAGTACCTACTTGACTGGTTTGTATCTAGTGTTTATTACGCTACTATACTGAGCAGTCCCTGCTTTACTGGTTTGTATCCATTGTTTACTGCACTACTCTACTGTGCAGTACCTAGTTTACTGGTTTGTGTCTATTGTTTACTACACTACTCTACTGTACAGTACCTAGTTTACCGGTTTGTATCTATTGTTTACTACACTACTCTACTGTGCAGTACCCACTTTACTGGTTTGTGTTCATTGTCTACTACACTACTGTACTGTGCAGTACCTAGTTTACTGGTTTGTATCCATTGTTTACTACACTACTCTACTGTACAGTACCTAGTTTACTGGTTTGTATCCATTGTTTACTACTGTACTGTGCATTACCTACTTTACTGTTTTGTATCCATTGTTTACTCTACTACTGTACTGCGGAGTACCTAGTTTACTGGTTTGTATCCATTGTTTACTACGCTACTGTACTGTACAGTACCTAGCTTACTGGTTTGTGTCCATTTTTTACGACACTACTGTACTGTGCAGTACCTACTTTACTGGTTTGTGTCCATTGTTTACTACACTACTGTACTGTGCAGTACCTACTTTACTGGTTTGTGTTCATTGTTTACTACACTACTGTACTGTGCAGTACCTAGTTTACTGGTTTGTATCTGTTGTTTACTACACTACTCTACTGTACAGTACCTAGTTTACTGGTTTGTAACCATTGTTTACTACTGTACTGTGCAGTACCTACTTTACTGGTTGGTGTCCATTGTTTACTACACTACTCTACTGTGCAGTACCTATTTTACTGGTTTGTGTCCATTGATTACTACACTGCTGTACTGTGCAGTACCTACTTTACTGGTTTGTGTCCATTGTTTACTACACTGCTCTACTGTGCAGTACCTACATTACTGGTTTGTATCCATTGTTTACTACACTACTGTACTGTGCAGTACCTACTTTACTGGTTTGTGTTCATTGTTTACTACACTACTGTACTGTGCAGTACCTAGTTTACTGGTTTGTATCTATTGTTTACTACACTACTCTACTGTACAGTACCTAGTTTACTGGTTTGTATCCATTGTTTACTACTGTACTGTGCATTACATACTTTACTGTTTTGTATCCATTGTTTACTACTACTACTGTACTGCGGAGTACCTAGTTTACTGGTTTGTATCCATTGTTTACTACGCTACTGTACTGTACAGTACCTAGCTTACTGGTTTGTGTCCATTGTTTACGACACTACTGTTTTGTGCAGTACCTACTTTACTGGTTTGTGTCCATTGTTTACTACACTACTGTACTGTGCAGTACTTACTTTACTGGTTTGTGTCCATTGTTTACTACACTGCTGTACTGTGCAGTACCTACTTTACTGGTTTGTGTCCATTGTTTACTACACTGCTCTACTGTGCAGTACCTACATTACTGGTTTGTATCCATTGTTTACTACACTACTGTACTGTGCAGTACCTACTTTACTGGTTTGTGTTCATTGTTTACTACACTACTGTACTGTGCAGTACCTAGTTTACTGGTTTGTATCTATTGTTTACTACACTACTCTACTGTACAGTACCTAGTTTACTGGTTTGTATCCATTGTTTACTACTGTACTGTGCATTACATACTTTACTGTTTTGTATCCATTGTTTACTACTACTACTGTACTGCGGAGTACCTAGTTTACTGGTTTGTATCCATTGTTTACTACGCTACTGTACTGTACAGTACCTAGCTTACTAGTTTGTGTCCATTGTTTACGACACTACTGTTTTGTGCAGTACCTACTTTACTGGTTTGTGTCCATTGTTTACTACACTACTGTACTGTGCAGTACTTACTTTACTGGTTTGTGTCCATTGTTTACTACACTACTGTACTCTGCAGTACCTATTTTACTGGTTTGTATCCATTGTTTACTACACTACTGTACTCTGCAGTACCTACTTTACTATTTTGTATCTGTTGTTTACTATACTACTCTACTGTACAGTACCTAGTTTACTGGTTTGTATCCATTGTTTACTACTGTACTGTGCAGTACCTACTTTACTGGTTTGTATCCATTGTTTACTACTGTACTGTGCATTACATACTTTACTGGTTTGTATCCATTGTTTACTACGCTACTGTACTGTACAGTACCTAGCTTACTAGTTTGTGTCCATTGTTTACGACACTACTGTTTTGTGCAGTACCTACTTTACTGGTTTGTGTCCATTGTTTACTACACTACTGTACTGTGCAGTACTTACTTTACTGGTTTGTGTCCATTGTTTACTACACTACTGTACTCTGCAGTACCTATTTTACTGGTTTGTATCCATTGTTTACTACACTACTGTACTCTGCAGTACCTACTTTACTATTTTGTATCTGTTGTTTACTATACTACTCTACTGTACAGTACCTAGTTTACTGGTTTGTATCCATTGTTTACTACTGTACTGTGCATTACCTACTTTATTGTTTTGTATCCATTGTTTACTACTACTACTGTACTGCGGAGTACCTAGTTTACTGGTTTGTATCCATTGTTTACTACGCTACTGTACTGTACAGTACCTAGCTTACTGGTTTGTGTCCATTTTTTACGACACTACTGTACTGTGCAGTACCTACTTTACTGGTTTGTGTCCATTGTTTACTACACTACTGTACTGTGCAGTACCTACTTTACTGGTTTGTGTTCATTGTTTACTACACTACTGTACTGTGCAGTACCTAGTTTACTGGTTTGTATCTGTTGTTTACTACACTACTCTACTGTACAGTACCTAGTTTACTGGTTTGTAACCATTGTTTACTACTGTACTGTGCAGTACCTACTTTACTGGTTGGTGTCCATTGTTTACTACACTACTCTACTGTGCAGTACCTATTTTACTGGTTTGTGTCCATTGATTACTACACTGCTGTACTGTGCAGTACCTACTTTACTGGTTTGTGTCCATTGTTTACTACACTGCTCTACTGTGCAGTACCTACATTACTGGTTTGTATCCATTGTTTACTACACTACTGTACTGTGCAGTACCTACTTTACTGGTTTGTGTTCATTGTTTACTACACTACTGTACTGTGCAGTACCTAGTTTACTGGTTTGTATCTATTGTTTACTACACTACTCTACTGTACAGTACCTAGTTTACTGGTTTGTATCCATTGTTTACTACTGTACTGTGCATTACATACTTTACTGTTTTGTATCCATTGTTTACTACTACTACTGTACTGCGGAGTACCTAGTTTACTGGTTTGTATCCATTGTTTACTACGCTACTGTACTGTACAGTACCTAGCTTACTGGTTTGTGTCCATTGTTTACGACACTACTGTTTTGTGCAGTACCTACTTTACTGGTTTGTGTCCATTGTTTACTACACTACTGTACTGTGCAGTACTTACTTTACTGGTTTGTGTCCATTGTTTACTACACTGCTGTACTGTGCAGTACCTACTTTACTGGTTTGTGTCCATTGTTTACTACACTGCTCTACTGTGCAGTACCTACATTACTGGTTTGTATCCATTGTTTACTACACTACTGTACTGTGCAGTACCTACTTTACTGGTTTGTGTTCATTGTTTACTACACTACTGTACTGTGCAGTACCTAGTTTACTGGTTTGTATCTATTGTTTACTACACTACTCTACTGTACAGTACCTAGTTTACTGGTTTGTATCCATTGTTTACTACTGTACTGTGCATTACATACTTTACTGTTTTGTATCCATTGTTTACTACTACTACTGTACTGCGGAGTACCTAGTTTACTGGTTTGTATCCATTGTTTACTACGCTACTGTACTGTACAGTACCTAGCTTACTAGTTTGTGTCCATTGTTTACGACACTACTGTTTTGTGCAGTACCTACTTTACTGGTTTGTGTCCATTGTTTACTACACTACTGTACTGTGCAGTACTTACTTTACTGGTTTGTGTCCATTGTTTACTACACTACTGTACTCTGCAGTACCTATTTTACTGGTTTGTATCCATTGTTTACTACACTACTGTACTCTGCAGTACCTACTTTACTATTTTGTATCTGTTGTTTACTATACTACTCTACTGTACAGTACCTAGTTTACTGGTTTGTATCCATTGTTTACTACTGTACTGTGCAGTACCTACTTTACTTGTTTGTATCTATTGTTTACTACACTACTCTACTGTACAGTACCTAGTTTACTGGTTTGTATCCATTGTTTACTACACTACTGTACTGTGCAGTACCTAGTTTACTGGTTTGTATCCATTGTTTACTACTTCTACTGTACTGCGTAGTACCTAGTTTACTGGTTTGTATCCATTGTTCACTACACTACTGTACTATACAATATCTGGTTTACTGGTTTGTATCCATTGTTTACTACACTACTCTACTGTACAGCATCTAGCTTACTGGTTTGTATCCATTGTTTACCACACTACTGTACTGTGCAGTACCTACTTTACTGGTTTGTGTTCATTGTTTACTACACTACTGTACTGTGCAGTACCTAGTTTACTGGTTTGTATCTTTTGTTTACTACACTACTCTACTGTACAGTACCTAGTTCACTTGTTTGTATCCATTGTTTACTACTGTACCGTGCAGTACCTAGTTTACTGGTTTGTGTCCATTGTTTACCACACTACTGCTACTGTACTGCGTAGTACCTAGTTTACTGGTTTTTATCCATTGTTTACTACGCTACTGTACTGTACAGTACCTACTTGACTGGTTTGTATCTAGTGTTTATTACGCTACTATACTGAGCAGTCCCTGCTTTACTGGTTTGTATCCATTGTTTACTGCACTACTCTACTGTGCAGTACCTAGTTTACTGGTTTGTGTCTATTGTTTACTACACTACTCTACTGTACAGTACCTAGTTTACCGGTTTGTATCTATTGTTTACTACACTACTCTACTGTGCAGTACCCACTTTACTGGTTTGTGTTCATTGTCTACTACACTACTGTACTGTGCAGTACCTAGTTTACTGGTTTGTATCCATTGTTTACTACACTACTCTACTGTACAGTACCTAGTTTACTGGTTTGTATCCATTGTTTACTACTGTACTGTGCATTACCTACTTTACTGTTTTGTATCCATTGTTTACTACTACTACTGTACTGCGGAGTACCTAGTTTACTGGTTTGTATCCATTGTTTACTACGCTACTGTACTGTACAGTACCTAGCTTACTGGTTTGTGTCCATTTTTTACGACACTACTGTACTGTGCAGTACCTACTTTACTGGTTTGTGTCCATTGTTTACTACACTACTGTACTGTGCAGTACCTACTTTACTGGTTTGTGTTCATTGTTTACTACACTACTGTACTGTGCAGTACCTAGTTTACTGGTTTGTATCTGTTGTTTACTACACTACTCTACTGTACAGTACCTAGTTTACTGGTTTGTAACCATTGTTTACTACTGTACTGTGCAGTACCTACTTTACTGGTTGGTGTCCATTGTTTACTACACTACTCTACTGTGCAGTACCTATTTTACTGGTTTGTGTCCATTGATTACTACACTGCTGTACTGTGCAGTACCTACTTTACTGGTTTGTGTCCATTGTTTACTACACTGCTCTACTGTGCAGTACCTACATTACTGGTTTGTATCCAGTGTTTACTACACTACTGTACTGTGCAGTACCTACTTTACTGGTTTGTGTTCATTGTTTACTACACTACTGTACTGTGCAGTACCTAGTTTACTGGTTTGTATCTATTGTTTACTACACTACTCTACTGTACAGTACCTAGTTTACTGGTTTGTATCCATTGTTTACTACTGTACTGTGCATTACATACTTTACTGTTTTGTATCCATTGTTTACTACTACTACTGTACTGCGGAGTACCTAGTTTACTGGTTTGTATCCATTGTTTACTACGCTACTGTACTGTACAGTACCTAGCTTACTGGTTTGTGTCCATTGTTTACGACACTACTGTTTTGTGCAGTACCTACTTTACTGGTTTGTGTCCATTGTTTACTACACTACTGTACTGTGCAGTACTTACTTTACTGGTTTGTGTCCATTGTTTACTACACTGCTGTACTGTGCAGTACCTACTTTACTGGTTTGTGTCCATTGTTTACTACACTGCTCTACTGTGCAGTACCTACATTACTGGTTTGTATCCATTGTTTACTACACTACTGTACTGTGCAGTACCTACTTTACTGGTTTGTGTTCATTGTTTACTACACTACTGTACTGTGCAGTACCTAGTTTACTGGTTTGTATCTATTGTTTACTACACTACTCTACTGTACAGTACCTAGTTTACTGGTTTGTATCCATTGTTTACTACTGTACTGTGCATTACATACTTTACTGTTTTGTATCCATTGTTTACTACTACTACTGTACTGCGGAGTACCTAGTTTACTGGTTTGTATCCATTGTTTACTACGCTACTGTACTGTACAGTACCTAGCTTACTAGTTTGTGTCCATTGTTTACGACACTACTGTTTTGTGCAGTACCTACTTTACTGGTTTGTGTCCATTGTTTACTACACTACTGTACTGTGCAGTACTTACTTTACTGGTTTGTGTCCATTGTTTACTACACTACTGTACTCTGCAGTACCTATTTTACTGGTTTGTATCCATTGTTTACTACACTACTGTACTCTGCAGTACCTACTTTACTATTTTGTATCTGTTGTTTACTATACTACTCTACTGTACAGTACCTAGTTTACTGGTTTGTATCCATTGTTTACTACTGTACTGTGCAGTACCTACTTTACTGGTTTGTATCCATTGTTTACGACTGCTACTGTACTGCGTAGTACCTAGTTTACTGGTTTTGTATCCATTGTTTACTACCCTACTGTACTGTGCAGTACCTACTTAACTGGTTTGCATCTCGTGTTTATTACACTACTGTGCTGTGCAGTCCCTGCTTTACTGGTTTGTATCCAGTGTTTACTACTGTACTGTGCAGTACCTAGTTTACTGGTTTGTGTCCATTGTTTACTACAGTACTGCTACTGTACTGCGTAGTACCTAGTTTACTGGTTTGTATCCATTGTTTACTACGCTACTATACTCTACAGTACCTACTTGAATGGTTTGCATATAGTGTTTATTACGCTATTGTACTGTGCAGTCCCTGATTTACTGGTTTGTAGCCAGTGTTTACTACGCTACTGTACTGTACAGTACCTACTTTACTTGTTTGTATCTATTGTTTACTACACTACTCTACTGTACAGTACCTAGTTTACTGGTTTGTATCCATTGTTTACTACACTACTGTACTGTGCAGTACCTAGTTTACTGGTTTGTATCCATTGTTTACTACTTCTACTGTACTGCGTAGTACCTAGTTTACTGGTTTGTATCCATTGTTCACTACACTACTGTACTATACAATATCTGGTTTACTGGTTTGTATCCATTGTTTACTACACTACTCTACTGTACAGCATCTAGCTTACTGGTTTGTATCCATTGTTTACCACACTACTGTACTGTGCAGTACCTACTTTACTGGTTTGTGTTCATTGTTTACTACACTACTGTACTGTGCAGTACCTAGTTTACTGGTTTGTATCTTTTGTTTACTACACTACTCTACTGTACAGTACCTAGTTCACTTGTTTGTATCCATTGTTTACTACTGTACTGTGCAGTACCTAGTTTACTGGTTTGTGTCCATTGTTTACCACACTACTGCTACTGTACTGCGTAGTACCTAGTTTACTGGTTTTTATCCATTGTTTACTACGCTACTGTACTGTACAGTACCTACTTGACTGGTTTGTATCTAGTGTTTATTACGCTACTATACTGAGCAGTCCCTGCTTTACTGGTTTGTATCCATTGTTTACTGCACTACTCTACTGTGCAGTACCTAGTTTACTGGTTTGTGTCTATTGTTTACTACACTACTCTACTGTACAGTACCTAGTTTACCGGTTTGTATCTATTGTTTACTACACTACTCTACTGTGCAGTACCCACTTTACTGGTTTGTGTTCATTGTCTACTACACTACTGTACTGTGCAGTACCTAGTTTACTGGTTTGTATCCATTGTTTACTACACTACTCTACTGTACAGTACCTAGTTTACTGGTTTGTATCCATTGTTTACTACTGTACTGTGCATTACCTACTTTATTGTTTTGTATCCATTGTTTACTACTACTACTGTACTGCGGAGTACCTAGTTTACTGGTTTGTATCCATTGTTTACTACGCTACTGTACTGTACAGTACCTAGCTTACTGGTTTGTGTCCATTTTTTACGACACTACTGTACTGTGCAGTACCTACTTTACTGGTTTGTGTCCATTGTTTACTACACTACTGTACTGTGCAGTACCTACTTTACTGGTTTGTGTTCATTGTTTACTACACTACTGTACTGTGCAGTACCTAGTTTACTGGTTTGTATCTGTTGTTTACTACACTACTCTACTGTACAGTACCTAGTTTACTGGTTTGTAACCATTGTTTACTACTGTACTGTGCAGTACCTACTTTACTGGTTGGTGTCCATTGTTTACTACACTACTCTACTGTGCAGTACCTATTTTACTGGTTTGTGTCCATTGATTACTACACTGCTGTACTGTGCAGTACCTACTTTACTGGTTTGTGTCCATTGTTTACTACACTGCTCTACTGTGCAGTACCTACATTACTGGTTTGTATCCATTGTTTACTACACTACTGTACTGTGCAGTACCTACTTTAATGGTTTGTGTTCATTGTTTACTACACTACTGTACTGTGCAGTACCTAGTTTACTGGTTTGTATCTATTGTTTACTACACTACTCTACTGTACAGTACCTAGTTTACTGGTTTGTATCCATTGTTTACTACTGTACTGTGCATTACATACTTTACTGTTTTGTATCCATTGTTTACTACTACTACTGTACTGCGGAGTACCTAGTTTACTGGTTTGTATCCATTGTTTACTACGCTACTGTACTGTACAGTACCTAGCTTACTGGTTTGTGTCCATTGTTTACGACACTACTGTTTTGTGCAGTACCTACTTTACTGGTTTGTGTCCATTGTTTACTACACTACTGTACTGTGCAGTACTTACTTTACTGGTTTGTGTCCATTGTTTACTACACTACTGCACTCTGCAGTACCTATTTTACTGGTTTGTATCCATTGTTTACTACACTACTGTACTCTGCAGTACCTACTTTACTATTTTGTATCTGTTGTTTACTATACTACTCTACTGTACAGTACCTAGTTTACTGGTTTGTATCCATTGTTTACTACTGTACTGTGCAGTACCTACTTTACTGGTTTGTATCCATTGTTTACGACTGCTACTGTACTGCGTAGTACCTAGTTTACTGGTTTTGTATCCATTGTTTACTACCCTACTGTACTGTGCAGTACCTACTTAACTGGTTTGCATCTCGTGTTTATTACACTACTGTGCTGTGCAGTCCCTGCTTTACTGGTTTGTATCCAGTGTTTACTACTGTACTGTGCAGTACCTAGTTTACTGGTTTGTGTCCATTGTTTACTACAGTACTGCTACTGTACTGCGTAGTACCTAGTTTACTGGTTTGTATCCATTGTTTACTACGCTACTGTACTCTACAGTACCTACTTGACTGGTTTGCATATAGTGTTTATTACGCTATTGTACTGTGCAGTCCCTGATTTACTGGTTTGTAGCCAGTGTTTACTACGCTACTGTACTGTGCAGTACCTACTTTACTTGTTTGTATCCATTGTTTACTACACTACTCTACTGTACAGTACCTAGTTTACTGGTTTGTATCCATTGTTTACTACACTACTGTACTGTGCAGTACCTAGTTTACTGGTTTGTATCCATTGTTTACTACTTCTACTGTACTGCGTAGTACCTAGTTTACTGGTTTGTATCCATTGTTTACTACACTACTGTACTGTACAATATCTGGTTTAATGGTTTGTATCCATTGTTTACTACACTACTGTACTGTGCAGTACCTACTTTACTGGTTTGTGTTCATTGTTTACTACTACTACTGTACTGCGGAGTACCTAGTTTACTGGTTTGTATCCATTGTTTACTACGCTACTGTACTGTACAGTACCTAGTTTACTGGTTTGTATCCATTGTTTACTACACTACTGTACTGTGCAGTACCTAGTTTACTGGTTTGTATCCATTGTTTACTACACTACTGTACTGTACAGTACCTAGTTTACTGGTTTGTATCTATTGTTTACTACACTACTCTACTGTACAGTACCTAGTTTACTGGTTTGTATCCATTGTTTACTACTGTACTGTGCATTACATACTTTACTGTTTTGTATCCATTGTTTACTACTACTACTGTACTGCGGAGTACCTAGTTTACTGGTTTGTATCCATTGTTTACTACGCTACTGTACTGTACAGTACCTAGCTTACTGGGTTTTATCCATTGTTTACTACACTACTCTACTGTACAGTACCTAGTTTACTGGTTTGCATCCATTGTTTTCTACACTACTGTACTGTGCAGTACCTACTTTACTGGTTTGTGTTCCTTGTTTACTACGCTACTGTACTGTACAGTACCTACTTGACTGGTTTGTATCGAGTGTTTATTACACTACTGTACTGTACAGTACCTACTTTACTGGTTTGTATCCATTGTTTACTGCACTACTGTACTCTGCACTACCTACTTCACTGGTTTGTATCCAGTGTTTACTACACTACTGTACTGTGTAGTGCCTAGTTTACTGGTTTGTATCCATTGTTTACTATGCTACTATACTGTGCAGTACCTACTTTACTGGTTTGTATCCAGTGTTTACTACGCTACTGTCCTGTGCAGTACCTACTTGTCTGGTTTGTATCCATTGTTTACTACGCTACTGTTCTGTGCAGTACCTACTTGACTGGTTTGCATCTAGTGTTTATTACGCTATTGTACTGTGCAGTCCCTGCTTTACTGGTTTGTAGCCAGTGTTTACTACTGCTACTGTACTGTGCAGTACCTACTTTACTGGTTTGTATCCATTGTTTACTACACTACTCTATTGTACAGTACCTAGTTTACTGGTTTGTATCCATTGTTTACTACACTACTGTACTGTGCAGTACCTACTTTACTGGTTTGTGTCCATTGTTTACTACACTACTGTACTGCGTAGTACCTAGTTTACTGGTTTGTATCTTTTGTTTACTACACTACTCTACTGTACAGTACCTAGTTTACTGGTTTGTATCCATTGTTTACTACTGTACTCTGCAGTACCTAGTTTACTGGTTTGTGTCCATTGTTTACCACACTACTGCTACTGTACTGCGTAGTACCTAGTTTACTGGTTTTTATCCATTGTTTACTACGCTACTGTACTGTACAGTACCTACTTGACCTGTTTGTATCTAGTGTTTATTACGCTACTATACTGTGCAGTCCCTGCTTTACTGGTTTGTATCCATTGTTTACTGCACTACTCTACTGTGCAGTACCTAGTTTACTGGTTTGTGTCCATTGTTTACTACACTACTCTACTGTTCAGTACCTAGTTTACCGGTTTGTATCTATTGTTTACTACACTACTGTACTGCGCAGTACCCACGTTACTGGTTTGTGTTCATTGTTTACTACACTACTGTACTGTGCAGTACCTAGTTTACTGGTTTGTATCCATTGTTTACTACACTACTCTACTGTACAGCACCTAGTTTACTGGTTTGTATCCATTGTTTACTACTATACTGTGCATTACCTACTTTACGGTTTTGTATCCATTATTTACTACTACTACTGTACTGCGGAGTACCTAGTTTACTGGTTTGTATCCATTGTTTACTACGCTACTGTACTGTACAGTACCTAGCTCACTGGTTTGTGTCCATTGTTTACGACACTACTGTTTTGTGCAGTACCTACTTTACTGGTTTGTGTCCATTGTTTACTACACTACTGTACTGTGCAGTACTTACTTTACTGGTTTGTGTCCATTGTTTACTACACTACTGTACTGTGCAGTACTTACTTTACTGGTTTGTGTCCATTGTTTACTACACTACTGTACTGTGCAGTACCTAGTTTACTGGTTTGTATCTGTTGTTTACTATACTACTCTACTGTACAGTACCTAGTTTTCTGGTTTGTAACCATTGTTTACTACTGTACTGTGCAGTACCTACTTTACTGGTTTGTATCCATTGTTTACGGCTGCTACTGTACTGCGCAGTACCTAGTTTACTGGTTTTGTATCCATTGTTTACTACGCTACTGTACTGTGCAGTACCTACTTGACTGGTTTGCATCTCGTGTTTAATACGCTACTGTGCTGTGCAGTACCTAGTTTACTGGTTTGTGTCCATTGTTTAATACACTACTGTACAGTATCTGGTTTTCTGGTTTGTATCCATTGTTTACTACACTACTCTACTGTACAGTACCTAGTTTACTGGTTTGTATCCATTGTTTACTACTACTACTGTACTGCGTAGTACCTAGTTTACTGGTTTGTATCCATTGTTTACTACGCTACTGTACTGTACAGTACCTAGCTTACTGGTTTGTGTCCATTTTTTACGACACTACTGTACTGTGCAGTACCTACTTTACTGGTTTGTGTCCATTGTTTACTACATTTCTGTACTGTACAGTACCTACTTTACTGGTTTGTGTCCATTGTTTACTACACTACTGTACTGTGCAGTACCTACTTTACTGGTTTGTGTTCATTGTTTACTACACTACTGTACTGTGCAGTACCTAGTTTACTGGTTAGTATCTGTTGTTTACTACACTACTCTACTGTACAGTACCTAGTTTACTGGTTTGTAACCATTGTTTACTACTGTACTGTGCAGTACCTACTTTACTGGTTGGTGTCCATTGTTTACTACACTACTCTACTGTGCAGTACCTATTTTACTGGTTTGTGTCCATTGATTACTACACTGCTGTACTGTGCAGTACCTACTTTACTGGTTTGTGTCCATTGTTTACTACACTGCTCTACTGTGCAATACCTACATTACTGGTTTGTATCCATTGTTTACTACACTACTGTACTGTGCAGTACCTACTTTACTGGTTTGTGTTCATTGTTTACTACACTACTGTACTGTGCAGTACCTAGTTTACTGGTTTGTATCTATTGTTTACTACACTACTCTACTGTACAGTACCTAGTTTACTGGTTTGTATCCATTGTTTACTACTGTACTGTGCATTACATACTTTACTGTTTTGTATCCATTGTTTACTACTACTACTGTACTGCGGAGTACCTAGTTTACTGGTTTGTATCCATTGTTTACTACGCTACTGTACTGTACAGTACCTAGCTTACTGGTTTGTGTCCATTGTTTACGACACTACTGTTTTGTGCAGTACCTACTTTACTGGTTTGTGTCCATTGTTTACTACACTACTGTACTGTGCAGTACTTACTTTACTGGTTTGTGTCCATTGTTTACTACACTACTGTACTCTGCAGTACCTATTTTACTGGTTTGTATCCATTGTTTACTACACTACTGTACTCTGCAGTACCTACTTTACTGGTTTGTATCTGTTGTTTACTATACTACTCTACTGTACAGTACCTAGTTTACTGGTTTGTATCCATTGTTTACTACTGTACTGTGCAGTACCTACTTTACTGGTTTGTATCCATTGTTTACGACTGCTACTGTACTGCGTAGTACCTAGTTTACTGTTTTGTATCCATTGTTTACTACCCTACTGTACTGTGCAGTACCTACTTAACTGGTTTGCATCTCGTGTTTATTACACTACTGTGCTGTGCAGTCCCTGCTTTACTGGTTTGTATCCAGTGTTTACTACTGTACTGTGCAGTACCTAGTTTACTGGTTTGTGTCCATTGTTTACTACAGTACTGCTACTGTACTGCGTAGTACCTAGTTTACTGGTTTGTATCCATTGTTTACTACGCTACTGTACTCTACAGTACCTACTTGACTGGTTTGCATATAGTGTTTATTACGCTATTGTACTGTGCAGTCCCTGATTTACTGGTTTGTAGCCAGAGTTTACTACGCTACTGTACTGTGCAGTACCTACTTTACTTGTTTGTATCCATTGTTTACTACACTACTCTACTGTACAGTACCTAGTTTACTGGTTTGTATCCATTGTTTACTACACTACTGTACTGTGCAGTACCTAGTTTACTGGTTTGTATCCATTGTTTACTACTTCTACTGTACTGCGTAGTACCTAGTTTACTGGTTTGTATCCATTGTTTACTACACTACTGTACTGTACAATATCTGGTTTACTGGTTTGTATCCATTTTTTACTACACTACTGTACTGTGCAGTACCTACTTTACTGGTTTGTGTTCATTGTTTACTACACTACTGTACTGTGCAGTACCTAGTTTACTGGTTTGTATCTTTTGTTTACTACACTACTCTACTGTACAGTATCTAGTTTACTGGTTTGTATCCATTGTTTACTACTGTACTGTGCATTACCTACTTTACTGTTTTGTATCCATTGTTTACTACTACTACTGTACTGCGGAGTACCTAGTTTAGTGGTTTGTATCCATTGTTTACTACGCTACTGTACTGTACAGTACCTAGCTTACTGGTTTGTGTCCATTGTTTACGACACTACTCTTTTGTGCAGTACCTACTTTACTGGTTTGTGTCCATTGTTTACTACACTACTGTACTGTGCAGTACTTACTTTACAGGTTTGTGTCCATTGTTTACTACACTACTGTACTGTGCAGTACCTATTTTACTGGTTTGTATCCATTGTTTACTACACTACTGTACTGTGCAGTACCTACTTTACTGGTTTGTGTCCATTGTTTACTACACTACTGCTACTGTACTGCGTAGTACCTAGTTTACTGGTTTGTATCCATTGTTTACTACGCTACTGTACTCTACAGTACCTACTTGACTGGTTTGCATATACTGTTTATTACGCTATTGTACTGTGCAGTCCCTGATTTACTGGTTTGTAGCCAGTGTTTACTACGCTACTGTACTGTGCAGTACCTACTTTACTTGTTTGTATCCATTGTTTACTACACTACTGTACTGTGCAGTACCTACTTTACTGGTTTGTGTTCCTTGTTTACTACACAATTGTATTGTGCAGTACCTACTTTACTGGTTTTATCTATTGTTTACTACACTACTCTACTGTACAGTACCTAGTTTACTGGTTTGTATCCATTGTTTACTACTTCTACTGTACTGCGTAGTACCTAGTTTACTGGTTTGTATCCATTATTTACTACACTACTGTACTGTACAATATCTGGTTTACTGGTTTGTATCCATTGTTTACTACACTACTGTACTGTGCAGTACCTACTTTACTGGTTTGTGTTCATTGTTTACTACACTACTGTACTGTGCAGTACCTAGTTTACTGGTTTGTATCTTTTGTTTACTACACTACTCTACTGTACAGTACCTAGCTTACTGGTTTGTGTCCATTGTTTACTACACTACTGTTTTGTGCAGTACCTACTTTACTGGTTTGTGTCCATTGTTTACTACACTACTGTACTGTGCAGTACTTACTTTACTGGTTTGTGTCCATTGTTTACTACACTACTGTACTGTGCAGTACCTATTTTACTGGTTTGTATCCATTGTTTACTACACTACTGTACTGTGCAGTACCTACTTTACTGGTTTGTGTCCATTGTTTACTACACTACTGTACTGTGCAGTACCTACTTTACTGGTTTGTGTTCATTGTTTACTACACTACTGTACTGTGCAGTACCTAGTTTACTGGTTTGTATCTATTGTTTACTACACTACTCTACTGTACAGTACCTAGTTTACTGGTTTGTATCCATTGTTTAATACTGTACTGTGCATTACATACTTTACTGTTTTGTATCCATTGTTTACTACTACTACTGTACTGCGGAGTACCTAGTTTACTGGTTTGTATCCATTGTTTACTACGCTACTGTACTGTACAGTACCTAGCTTACTGGTTTGTGTCCATTGTTTACGACACTACTGTTTTGTGCAGTACCTACTTTACTGGTTTGTGTCCATTGTTTACTACACTACTGTACTGTGCAGTACCTACTTAACTGGTTTGCATCTCGTGTTTATTACACTACTGTGCTGTGCAGTCCCTGCTTTACTGGTTTGTATCCAGTGTTTACTACTGTACTGTGCAGTACCTAGTTTACTGGTTTGTGTCCATTGTTTACTACAGTACTGCTACTGTACTGCGTAGTACCTAGTTTACTGGTTTGTATCCATTGTTTACTACGCTACTATACTCTACAGTACCTACTTGAATGGTTTGCATATAGTGTTTATTACGCTATTGTACTGTGCAGTCCCTGATTTACTGGTTTGTAGCCAGTGTTTACTACGCTACTGTACTGTACAGTACCTACTTTACTTGTTTGTATCTATTGTTTACTACACTACTCTACTGTACAGTACCTAGTTTACTGGTTTGTATCCATTGTTTACTACACTACTGTACTGTGCAGTACCTAGTTTACTGGTTTGTATCCATTGTTTACTACTTCTACTGTACTGCGTAGTACCTAGTTTACTGGTTTGTATCCATTGTTCACTACACTACTGTACTATACAATATCTGGTTTACTGGTTTGTATCCATTGTTTACTACACTACTCTACTGTACAGCATCTAGCTTACTGGTTTGTATCCATTGTTTACCACACTACTGTACTGTGCAGTACCTACTTTACTGGTTTGTGTTCATTGTTTACTACACTACTGTACTGTGCAGTACCTAGTTTACTGGTTTGTATCTTTTGTTTACTACACTACTCTACTGTACAGTACCTAGTTCACTTGTTTGTATCCATTGTTTACTACTGTACTGTGCAGTACCTAGTTTACTGGTTTGTGTCCATTGTTTACCACACTACTGCTACTGTACTGCGTAGTACCTAGTTTACTGGTTTTTATCCATTGTTTACTACGCTACTGTACTGTACAGTACCTACTTGACTGGTTTGTATCTAGTGTTTATTACGCTACTATACTGAGCAGTCCCTGCTTTACTGGTTTGTATCCATTGTTTACTGCACTACTCTACTGTGCAGTACCTAGTTTACTGGTTTGTGTCTATTGTTTACTACACTACTCTACTGTACAGTACCTAGTTTACCGGTTTGTATCTATTGTTTACTACACTACTCTACTGTGCAGTACCCACTTTACTGGTTTGTGTTCATTGTCTACTACACTACTGTACTGTGCAGTACCTAGTTTACTGGTTTGTATCCATTGTTTACTACACTACTCTACTGTACAGTACCTAGTTTACTGGTTTGTATCCATTGTTTACTACTGTACTGTGCATTACCTACTTTATTGTTTTGTATCCATTGTTTACTACTACTACTGTACTGCGGAGTACCTAGTTTACTGGTTTGTATCCATTGTTTACTACGCTACTGTACTGTACAGTACCTAGCTTACTGGTTTGTGTCCATTTTTTACGACACTACTGTACTGTGCAGTACCTACTTTACTGGTTTGTGTCCATTGTTTACTACACTACTGTACTGTGCAGTACCTACTTTACTGGTTTGTGTTCATTGTTTACTACACTACTGTACTGTGCAGTACCTAGTTTACTGGTTTGTATCTGTTGTTTACTACACTACTCTACTGTACAGTACCTAGTTTACTGGTTTGTAACCATTGTTTACTACTGTACTGTGCAGTACCTACTTTACTGGTTGGTGTCCATTGTTTACTACACTACTCTACTGTGCAGTACCTATTTTACTGGTTTGTGTCCATTGATTACTACACTGCTGTACTGTGCAGTACCTACTTTACTGGTTTGTGTCCATTGTTTACTACACTGCTCTACTGTGCAGTACCTACATTACTGGTTTGTATCCATTGTTTACTACACTACTGTACTGTGCAGTACCTACTTTAATGGTTTGTGTTCATTGTTTACTACACTACTGTACTGTGCAGTACCTAGTTTACTGGTTTGTATCTATTGTTTACTACACTACTCTACTGTACAGTACCTAGTTTACTGGTTTGTATCCATTGTTTACTACTGTACTGTGCATTACATACTTTACTGTTTTGTATCCATTGTTTACTACTACTACTGTACTGCGGAGTACCTAGTTTACTGGTTTGTATCCATTGTTTACTACGCTACTGTACTGTACAGTACCTAGCTTACTGGTTTGTGTCCATTGTTTACGACACTACTGTTTTGTGCAGTACCTACTTTACTGGTTTGTGTCCATTGTTTACTACACTACTGTACTGTGCAGTACTTACTTTACTGGTTTGTGTCCATTGTTTACTACACTACTGCACTCTGCAGTACCTATTTTACTGGTTTGTATCCATTGTTTACTACACTACTGTACTCTGCAGTACCTACTTTACTATTTTGTATCTGTTGTTTACTATACTACTCTACTGTACAGTACCTAGTTTACTGGTTTGTATCCATTGTTTACTACTGTACTGTGCAGTACCTACTTTACTGGTTTGTATCCATTGTTTACGACTGCTACTGTACTGCGTAGTACCTAGTTTACTGGTTTTGTATCCATTGTTTACTACCCTACTGTACTGTGCAGTACCTACTTAACTGGTTTGCATCTCGTGTTTATTACACTACTGTGCTGTGCAGTCCCTGCTTTACTGGTTTGTATCCAGTGTTTACTACTGTACTGTGCAGTACCTAGTTTACTGGTTTGTGTCCATTGTTTACTACAGTACTGCTACTGTACTGCGTAGTACCTAGTTTACTGGTTTGTATCCATTGTTTACTACGCTACTGTACTCTACAGTACCTACTTGACTGGTTTGCATATAGTGTTTATTACGCTATTGTACTGTGCAGTCCCTGATTTACTGGTTTGTAGCCAGTGTTTACTACGCTACTGTACTGTGCAGTACCTACTTTACTTGTTTGTATCCATTGTTTACTACACTACTCTACTGTACAGTACCTAGTTTACTGGTTTGTATCCATTGTTTACTACACTACTGTACTGTGCAGTACCTAGTTTACTGGTTTGTATCCATTGTTTACTACTTCTACTGTACTGCGTAGTACCTAGTTTACTGGTTTGTATCCATTGTTTACTACACTACTGTACTGTACAATATCTGGTTTAATGGTTTGTATCCATTGTTTACTACACTACTGTACTGTGCAGTACCTACTTTACTGGTTTGTGTTCATTGTTTACTACTACTACTGTACTGCGGAGTACCTAGTTTACTGGTTTGTATCCATTGTTTACTACGCTACTGTACTGTACAGTACCTAGTTTACTGGTTTGTATCCATTGTTTACTACACTACTGTACTGTGCAGTACCTAGTTTACTGGTTTGTATCCATTGTTTACTACACTACTGTACTGTACAGTACCTAGTTTACTGGTTTGTATCTATTGTTTACTACACTACTCTACTGTACAGTACCTAGTTTACTGGTTTGTATCCATTGTTTACTACTGTACTGTGCATTACATACTTTACTGTTTTGTATCCATTGTTTACTACTACTACTGTACTGCGGAGTACCTAGTTTACTGGTTTGTATCCATTGTTTACTACGCTACTGTACTGTACAGTACCTAGCTTACTGGGTTTTATCCATTGTTTACTACACTACTCTACTGTACAGTACCTAGTTTACTGGTTTGCATCCATTGTTTTCTACACTACTGTACTGTGCAGTACCTACTTTACTGGTTTGTGTTCCTTGTTTACTACGCTACTGTACTGTACAGTACCTACTTGACTGGTTTGTATCGAGTGTTTATTACACTACTGTACTGTACAGTACCTACTTTACTGGTTTGTATCCATTGTTTACTGCACTACTGTACTCTGCACTACCTACTTCACTGGTTTGTATCCAGTGTTTACTACACTACTGTACTGTGTAGTGCCTAGTTTACTGGTTTGTATCCATTGTTTACTATGCTACTATACTGTGCAGTACCTACTTTACTGGTTTGTATCCAGTGTTTACTACGCTACTGTCCTGTGCAGTACCTACTTGTCTGGTTTGTATCCATTGTTTACTACGCTACTGTTCTGTGCAGTACCTACTTGACTGGTTTGCATCTAGTGTTTATTACGCTATTGTACTGTGCAGTCCCTGCTTTACTGGTTTGTAGCCAGTGTTTACTACTGCTACTGTACTGTGCAGTACCTACTTTACTGGTTTGTATCCATTGTTTACTACACTACTCTATTGTACAGTACCTAGTTTACTGGTTTGTATCCATTGTTTACTACACTACTGTACTGTGCAGTACCTACTTTACTGGTTTGTGTCCATTGTTTACTACACTACTGTACTGCGTAGTACCTAGTTTACTGGTTTGTATCTTTTGTTTACTACACTACTCTACTGTACAGTACCTAGTTTACTGGTTTGTATCCATTGTTTACTACTGTACTCTGCAGTACCTAGTTTACTGGTTTGTGTCCATTGTTTACCACACTACTGCTACTGTACTGCGTAGTACCTAGTTTACTGGTTTTTATCCATTGTTTACTACGCTACTGTACTGTACAGTACCTACTTGACCTGTTTGTATCTAGTGTTTATTACGCTACTATACTGTGCAGTCCCTGCTTTACTGGTTTGTATCCATTGTTTACTGCACTACTCTACTGTGCAGTACCTAGTTTACTGGTTTGTGTCCATTGTTTACTACACTACTCTACTGTTCAGTACCTAGTTTACCGGTTTGTATCTATTGTTTACTACACTACTGTACTGCGCAGTACCCACGTTACTGGTTTGTGTTCATTGTTTACTACACTACTGTACTGTGCAGTACCTAGTTTACTGGTTTGTATCCATTGTTTACTACACTACTCTACTGTACAGCACCTAGTTTACTGGTTTGTATCCATTGTTTACTACTATACTGTGCATTACCTACTTTACGGTTTTGTATCCATTATTTACTACTACTACTGTACTGCGGAGTACCTAGTTTACTGGTTTGTATCCATTGTTTACTACGCTACTGTACTGTACAGTACCTAGCTCACTGGTTTGTGTCCATTGTTTACGACACTACTGTTTTGTGCAGTACCTACTTTACTGGTTTGTGTCCATTGTTTACTACACTACTGTACTGTGCAGTACTTACTTTACTGGTTTGTGTCCATTGTTTACTACACTACTGTACTGTGCAGTACTTACTTTACTGGTTTGTGTCCATTGTTTACTACACTACTGTACTGTGCAGTACCTAGTTTACTGGTTTGTATCTGTTGTTTACTATACTACTCTACTGTACAGTACCTAGTTTTCTGGTTTGTAACCATTGTTTACTACTGTACTGTGCAGTACCTACTTTACTGGTTTGTATCCATTGTTTACGGCTGCTACTGTACTGCGCAGTACCTAGTTTACTGGTTTTGTATCCATTGTTTACTACGCTACTGTACTGTGCAGTACCTACTTGACTGGTTTGCATCTCGTGTTTAATACGCTACTGTGCTGTGCAGTACCTAGTTTACTGGTTTGTGTCCATTGTTTAATACACTACTGTACAGTATCTGGTTTTCTGGTTTGTATCCATTGTTTACTACACTACTCTACTGTACAGTACCTAGTTTACTGGTTTGTATCCATTGTTTACTACTACTACTGTACTGCGTAGTACCTAGTTTACTGGTTTGTATCCATTGTTTACTACGCTACTGTACTGTACAGTACCTAGCTTACTGGTTTGTGTCCATTTTTTACGACACTACTGTACTGTGCAGTACCTACTTTACTGGTTTGTGTCCATTGTTTACTACATTTCTGTACTGTACAGTACCTACTTTACTGGTTTGTGTCCATTGTTTACTACACTACTGTACTGTGCAGTACCTACTTTACTGGTTTGTGTTCATTGTTTACTACACTACTGTACTGTGCAGTACCTAGTTTACTGGTTAGTATCTGTTGTTTACTACACTACTCTACTGTACAGTACCTAGTTTACTGGTTTGTAACCATTGTTTACTACTGTACTGTGCAGTACCTACTTTACTGGTTGGTGTCCATTGTTTACTACACTACTCTACTGTGCAGTACCTATTTTACTGGTTTGTGTCCATTGATTACTACACTGCTGTACTGTGCAGTACCTACTTTACTGGTTTGTGTCCATTGTTTACTACACTGCTCTACTGTGCAATACCTACATTACTGGTTTGTATCCATTGTTTACTACACTACTGTACTGTGCAGTACCTACTTTACTGGTTTGTGTTCATTGTTTACTACACTACTGTACTGTGCAGTACCTAGTTTACTGGTTTGTATCTATTGTTTACTACACTACTCTACTGTACAGTACCTAGTTTACTGGTTTGTATCCATTGTTTACTACTGTACTGTGCATTACATACTTTACTGTTTTGTATCCATTGTTTACTACTACTACTGTACTGCGGAGTACCTAGTTTACTGGTTTGTATCCATTGTTTACTACGCTACTGTACTGTACAGTACCTAGCTTACTGGTTTGTGTCCATTGTTTACGACACTACTGTTTTGTGCAGTACCTACTTTACTGGTTTGTGTCCATTGTTTACTACACTACTGTACTGTGCAGTACTTACTTTACTGGTTTGTGTCCATTGTTTACTACACTACTGTACTCTGCAGTACCTATTTTACTGGTTTGTATCCATTGTTTACTACACTACTGTACTCTGCAGTACCTACTTTACTGGTTTGTATCTGTTGTTTACTATACTACTCTACTGTACAGTACCTAGTTTACTGGTTTGTATCCATTGTTTACTACTGTACTGTGCAGTACCTACTTTACTGGTTTGTATCCATTGTTTACGACTGCTACTGTACTGCGTAGTACCTAGTTTACTGTTTTGTATCCATTGTTTACTACCCTACTGTACTGTGCAGTACCTACTTAACTGGTTTGCATCTCGTGTTTATTACACTACTGTGCTGTGCAGTCCCTGCTTTACTGGTTTGTATCCAGTGTTTACTACTGTACTGTGCAGTACCTAGTTTACTGGTTTGTGTCCATTGTTTACTACAGTACTGCTACTGTACTGCGTAGTACCTAGTTTACTGGTTTGTATCCATTGTTTACTACGCTACTGTACTCTACAGTACCTACTTGACTGGTTTGCATATAGTGTTTATTACGCTATTGTACTGTGCAGTCCCTGATTTACTGGTTTGTAGCCAGAGTTTACTACGCTACTGTACTGTGCAGTACCTACTTTACTTGTTTGTATCCATTGTTTACTACACTACTCTACTGTACAGTACCTAGTTTACTGGTTTGTATCCATTGTTTACTACACTACTGTACTGTGCAGTACCTAGTTTACTGGTTTGTATCCATTGTTTACTACTTCTACTGTACTGCGTAGTACCTAGTTTACTGGTTTGTATCCATTGTTTACTACACTACTGTACTGTACAATATCTGGTTTACTGGTTTGTATCCATTTTTTACTACACTACTGTACTGTGCAGTACCTACTTTACTGGTTTGTGTTCATTGTTTACTACACTACTGTACTGTGCAGTACCTAGTTTACTGGTTTGTATCTTTTGTTTACTACACTACTCTACTGTACAGTATCTAGTTTACTGGTTTGTATCCATTGTTTACTACTGTACTGTGCATTACCTACTTTACTGTTTTGTATCCATTGTTTACTACTACTACTGTACTGCGGAGTACCTAGTTTAGTGGTTTGTATCCATTGTTTACTACGCTACTGTACTGTACAGTACCTAGCTTACTGGTTTGTGTCCATTGTTTACGACACTACTCTTTTGTGCAGTACCTACTTTACTGGTTTGTGTCCATTGTTTACTACACTACTGTACTGTGCAGTACTTACTTTACAGGTTTGTGTCCATTGTTTACTACACTACTGTACTGTGCAGTACCTATTTTACTGGTTTGTATCCATTGTTTACTACACTACTGTACTGTGCAGTACCTACTTTACTGGTTTGTGTCCATTGTTTACTACACTACTGCTACTGTACTGCGTAGTACCTAGTTTACTGGTTTGTATCCATTGTTTACTACGCTACTGTACTCTACAGTACCTACTTGACTGGTTTGCATATACTGTTTATTACGCTATTGTACTGTGCAGTCCCTGATTTACTGGTTTGTAGCCAGTGTTTACTACGCTACTGTACTGTGCAGTACCTACTTTACTTGTTTGTATCCATTGTTTACTACACTACTGTACTGTGCAGTACCTACTTTACTGGTTTGTGTTCCTTGTTTACTACACAATTGTATTGTGCAGTACCTACTTTACTGGTTTTATCTATTGTTTACTACACTACTCTACTGTACAGTACCTAGTTTACTGGTTTGTATCCATTGTTTACTACTTCTACTGTACTGCGTAGTACCTAGTTTACTGGTTTGTATCCATTATTTACTACACTACTGTACTGTACAATATCTGGTTTACTGGTTTGTATCCATTGTTTACTACACTACTGTACTGTGCAGTACCTACTTTACTGGTTTGTGTTCATTGTTTACTACACTACTGTACTGTGCAGTACCTAGTTTACTGGTTTGTATCTTTTGTTTACTACACTACTCTACTGTACAGTACCTAGCTTACTGGTTTGTGTCCATTGTTTACTACACTACTGTTTTGTGCAGTACCTACTTTACTGGTTTGTGTCCATTGTTTACTACACTACTGTACTGTGCAGTACTTACTTTACTGGTTTGTGTCCATTGTTTACTACACTACTGTACTGTGCAGTACCTATTTTACTGGTTTGTATCCATTGTTTACTACACTACTGTACTGTGCAGTACCTACTTTACTGGTTTGTGTCCATTGTTTACTACACTACTGTACTGTGCAGTACCTACTTTACTGGTTTGTGTTCATTGTTTACTACACTACTGTACTGTGCAGTACCTAGTTTACTGGTTTGTATCTATTGTTTACTACACTACTCTACTGTACAGTACCTAGTTTACTGGTTTGTATCCATTGTTTAATACTGTACTGTGCATTACATACTTTACTGTTTTGTATCCATTGTTTACTACTACTACTGTACTGCGGAGTACCTAGTTTACTGGTTTGTATCCATTGTTTACTACGCTACTGTACTGTACAGTACCTAGCTTACTGGTTTGTGTCCATTGTTTACGACACTACTGTTTTGTGCAGTACCTACTTTACTGGTTTGTGTCCATTGTTTACTACACTACTGTACTGTGCAGTACTTACTTTACTGGTTTGTGTCCATTGTTTACTACACTACTGTACTCTGCAGTACCTATTTTACTGGTTTGTATCCATTGTTTACTACACTACTGTACTGTGCAGTACCTACTTTACTGGTTTGTGTCCATTGTTTACTACACTACTGCTACTGTACTGCGTAGTACCTAGTTTACTGGTTTGTATCCATTGTTTACTACGCTACTGTACTCTACAGTACCTACTTGACTGGTTTGCATATAGTATTTATTACGCTATTGTACTGTGCAGTCCCTGATTTACTGGTTTGTAGCCAGTGTTTACTACGCTACTGTACTGTGCAGTACCTACTTTACTTGTTTGTATCCATTGTTTACTACACTACTGTACTGTGCAGTACCTACTTTACTGGTTTGTGTTCCTTGTTTACTACACTACTGTATTGTGCAGTACCTACTTTACTGGTTTTATCTATTGTTTACTACACTACTCTACTGTACAGTACCTAGTTTACTGGTTTGTATCCATTGTTTACTACACTACTGTACTGTGCAGTACCTAGTTTACTGGTTTGTATCCATTGTTTACTACTTCTACTGTACTGCGTAGTACCTAGTTTACTGGTTTGTATCCATTGTTTACTACACTACTGTACTATACAATATCTGGTTTACTGGTTTGTATCCATTGTTTACTACACTACTCTACTGTACAGCACCTAGCTTACTGGTTTGTATCCATTGTTTACTACACTACTGTACTGTGCAGTACCTACTTTACTGGTTTGTGTTCATTGTTTACTACACTACTGTACTGTGCAGTACCTAGTTTACTGGTTTGTATCTTTTGTTTACTACACTACTCTACTGTACAGTACCTAGTTCACTTGTTTGTATCCATTGTTTACTACTGTACTGTGCAGTACCTAGTTTACTGGTTTGTGTCCATTGTTTACCACACTACTGCTACTGTACTGCGTAGTACCTAGTTTACTGGTTTTTATCCATTGTTTACTACGCTACTGTACTCTACAGTACCTACTTGACTGGTTTGTATCTAGTGTTCATTACGCTACTATACTGAGCAGTCCCTGCTTTACTGGTTTGTATCCATTGTTTACTGCACTACTCTACTGTGCAGTACCTAGTTTACTGGTTTGTGTCTATTGTTTACTACACTACTCTACTGTACAGTACCTAGTTTACCGGTTTGTATCTATTGTTTACTACACTACTCTACTGTGCAGTACCCACTTTACTGGTTTGTGTTCATTGTCTACTACACTACTGTACTGTGCAGTACCTAGTTTACTGGTTTGTATCCATTGTTTACTACACTACTCTACTGTACAGTACCTAGTTTACTGGTTTGTATCCATTGTTTACTACTGTACTGTGCATTACCTACTTTACTGTTTTGTATCCATTGTTTACTACTACTACTGTACTGCGGAGTACCTAGTTTACTGGTTTGTATCCATTGTTTACTACGCTACTGTACTGTACAGTACCTAGCTTACTGGTTTGTGTCCATTTTTTACGACACTACTGTACTGTGCAGTACCTACTTTACTGGTTTGTGTCCATTGTTTACTACACTACTGTACTGTGCAATACCTACTTTACTGGTTTGTGTTCATTGTTTACTACACTACTGTACTGTGCAGTACCTAGTTTACTGGTTTGTATCTGTTGTTTACTACACTACTCTACTGTACAGTACCTAGTTTACTGGTTTGTAACCATTGTTTACTACTGTACTGTGCAGTACCTACTTTACTGGTTGGTGTCCATTGTTTACTACACTACTCTACTGTGCAGTACCTATTTTACTGGTTTGTGTCCATTGATTACTATACTGCTGTACTGTGCAGTACCTACTTTACTGGTTTGTGTCCATTGTTTACTACACTGCTCTACTGTGCAGTACCTACATTACTGGTTTGTATCCATTGTTTACTACACTACTGTACTGTGCAGTACCTACTTTACTGGTTTGTGTTCATTGTTTACTACACTACTGTACTGTGCAGTACCTAGTTTACTGGTTTGTATCTATTGTTTACTACACTACTCTACTGTACAGTACCTAGTTTACTGGTTTGTATCCATTGTTTACTACTGTACTGTGCATTACATACTTTACTGTTTTGTATCCATTGTTTACTACTACTACTGTACTGCGGAGTACCTAGTTTACTGGTTTGTATCCATTGTTTACTACGCTACTGTACTGTACAGTACCTAGCTTACTGGTTTGTGTCCATTGTTTACGACACTACTGTTTTGTGCAGTACCTACTTTACTGGTTTGTGTCCATTGTTTACTACACTACTGTACTGTGCAGTACTTACTTTACTGGTTTGTGTCCATTGTTTACTACACTACTGCACTCTGCAGTACCTATTTTACTGGTTTGTATCCATTGTTTACTACACTACTGTACTCTGCAGTACCTACTTTACTATTTTGTATCTGTTGTTTACTATACTACTCTACTGTACAGTACCTAGTTTACTGGTTTGTATCCATTGTTTACTACTGTACTGTGCAGTACCTACTTTACTGGTTTGTATCCATTGTTTACGACTGCTACTGTACTGCGTAGTACCTAGTTTACTGGTTTTGTATCCATTGTTTACTACCCTACTGTACTGTGCAGTACCTACTTAACTGGTTTGCATCTCGTGTTTATTACACTACTGTGCTGTGCAGTCCCTGCTTTACTGGTTTGTATCCAGTGTTTACTACTGTACTGTGCAGTACCTAGTTTACTGGTTTGTGTCCATTGTTTACTACAGTACTGCTACTGTACTGCGTAGTACCTAGTTTACTGGTTTGTATCCATTGTTTACTACGCTACTGTACTCTACAGTACCTACTTGACTGGTTTGCATATAGTGTTTATTACGCTATTGTACTGTGCAGTCCCTGATTTACTGGTTTGTAGCCAGTGTTTACTACGCTACTGTACTGTGCAGTACCTACTTTACTTGTTTGTATCCATTGTTTACTACACTACTCTACTGTACAGTACCTAGTTTACTGGTTTGTATCCATTGTTTACTACACTACTGTACTGTGCAGTACCTAGTTTACTGGTTTGTATCCATTGTTTACTACTTCTACTGTACTGCGTAGTACCTAGTTTACTGGTTTGTATCCATTGTTTACTACACTACTGTACTGTACAATATCTGGTTTACTGGTTTGTATCCATTGTTTACTACACTACTGTACTGTGCAGTACCTACTTTACTGGTTTGTGTTCATTGTTTACTACACTACTGTACTGTGCAGTACCTAGTTTACTGGTTTGTATCTTTTGTTTACTACACTACTCTACTGTACAGTATCTAGTTTACTGGTTTGTATCCATTGTTTACTACTGTACTGTGCATTACCTACTTTACTGTTTTGTATCCATTGTTTACTACTACTACTGTACTGCGGAGTACCTAGTTTACTGGTTTGTATCCATTGTTTACTACGCTACTGTACTGTACAGTACCTAGCTTACTGGTTTGTGTCCATTGTTTACGACACTACTGTTTTGTGCAGTACCTACTTTACTGGTTTGTGTCCATTGTTTACTACACTACTGTACTGTGCAGTACTTACTTTACTGGTTTGTGTCCATTGTTTACTACACTACTGTACTGTGCAGTACCTATTTTACTGGTTTGTATCCATTGTTCACTACACTACTGTACTGTGCAGTACCTACTTTACTGGTTTGTGTCCATTGTTTACTACACTACTGCTACTGTACTGCGTAGTACCTAGTTTACTGGTTTGTATCCATTTTTTACTACGCTACTGTACTCTACAGTACCTACTTGACTGGTTTGCATATAGTGTTTATTACGCTATTGTACTGTGCAGTCCCTGATTTACTGTTTTGTGGCCAGTGTTTACTACGCTACTGTACTGTGCAGTACCTACTTTACTTGTTTGTATCCATTGTTTACTACACTACTGTACTGTGCAGTACCTACTTTACTGGTTTGTGTTCCTTGTTTACTACACTACTGTATTGTGCAGTACCTACTTTACTGGTTTTATCTATTGTTTACTACACTACTCTACTGTACAGTACCTAGTTTACTGGTTTGTATCCATTGTTTACTACTTCTACTGTACTGCGTAGTACCTAGTTTACTGGTTTGTATTCATTGTTTACTACACTACTGTACTGTACAATATCTGGTTTACTGGTTTGTATCCATTGTTTACTACACTACTGTACTGTGCAGTACCTACTTTACTGGTTTGTGTTCATTGTTTACTACACTACTGTACTGTGCAGTACCTAGTTTAATGGTTTGTATCTTTTGTTTACTACACTACTCTACTGTACAGTACCTAGTTTACTGGTTTGTATCCATTGTTTAATACTGTACTGTGCATTACATACTTTACTGTTTTGTATCCATTGTTTACTACTACTACTGTACTGCGGAGTACCTAGTTTACTGGTTTGTATCCATTGTTTACTACGCTACTGTACTGTACAGTACCTAGCTTACTGGTTTGTGTCCATTGTTTACGACACTACTGTTTTGTGCAGTACCTACTTTACTGGTTTGTGTCCATTGTTTACTACACTACTGTACTGTGCAGTACTTACTTTACTGGTTTGTGTCCATTGTTTACTACACTACTGCACTCTGCAGTACCTATTTTACTGGTTTGTATCCATTGTTTACTACACTACTGTACTCTGCAGTACCTACTTTACTATTTTGTATCTGTTGTTTACTATACTACTCTACTGTACAGTACCTAGTTTACTGGTTTGTATCCATTGTTTACTACTGTACTGTGCAGTACCTACTTTACTGGTTTGTTTCCATTGTTTACGACTGCTACTGTACTGCGTAGTACCTAGTTTACTGGTTTTGTATCCATTGTTTACTACCCTACTGTACTGTGCAGTACCTACTTAACTGGTTTGCATCTCGTGTTTATTACACTACTGTGCTGTGCAGTCCCTGCTTTACTGGTTTGTATCCAGTGTTTACTACTGTACTGTGCAGTACCTAGTTTACTGGTTTGTGTCCATTGTTTACTACAGTACTGCTACTGTACTGCGTAGTACCTAGTTTACTGGTTTGTATCCATTGTTTACTACGCTACTGTACTCTACAGTACCTACTTGACTGGTTTGCATATAGTGTTTATTACGCTATTGTACTGTGCAGTCCCTGATTTACTGGTTTGTAGCCAGTGTTTACTACGCTACTGTACTGTGCAGTACCTACTTTACTTGTTTGTATCCATTGTTTACTACACTACTCTACTGTACGGTACCTAGTTTACTGGTTTGTATCCATTGTTTACTACACTACTGTACTGTGCAGTACCTAGTTTACTGGTTTGTATCCATTGTTTACTACTACTACTGTACTGCGGAGTACCTAGTTTACTGGTTTGTATCCATTGTTTACTACGCTACTGTACTGTACAGTACCTAGCTTACTGGTTTGTGTCCATTGTTTACGACACTACTGTTTTGTGCAGTACCTACTTTACTGGTTTGTGTCCATTGTTTACTACACTACTGTACTGTGCAGTACTTACTTTACTGGTTTGTGTCCATTGTTTACTACACTACTGTACTGTGCAGTACCTATTTTACTGGTTTGTATCCATTGTTCACTACACTACTGTACTGTGCAGTACCTACTTTACTGGTTTGTGTCCATTGTTTACTACACTACTGCTACTGTACTGCGTAGTACCTAGTTTACTGGTTTGTATCCATTGTTTACTACGCTACTGTACTCTACAGTACCTACTTGACTGGTTTGCATATAGTGTTTATTACGCTATTGTACTGTGCAGTCCCTGATTTACTGTTTTGTGGCCAGTGTTTACTACGCTACTGTACTGTGCAGTACCTACTTTACTTGTTTGTATCCATTGTTTACTACACTACTGTACTGTGCAGTACCTACTTTACTGGTTTGTGTTCCTTGTTTACTACACTACTGTATTGTGCAGTACCTACTTTACTGGTTTTATCTATTGTTTACTACACTACTCTACTGTACAGTACCTAGTTTACTGGTTTGTATCCATTGTTTACTACTTCTACTGTACTGCGTAGTACCTGGTTTACTGGTTTGTATTCATTGTTTACTACACTACTGTACTGTACAATATCTGGTTTACTGGTTTGTATCCATTGTTTACTACACTACTGTACTGTGCAGTACCTACTTTACTGGTTTGTGTTCATTGTTTACTACACTACTGTACTGTGCAGTACCTAGTTTACTGGTTTGTATCTTTTGTTTACTACACTACTCTACTGTACAGTACCTAGTTTACTGGTTTGTATCCATTGTTTACTACTGTACTGTGCATTACCTACTTTACTGTTTTGTATCCATTTTTTACTACTACTACTGTACTGCGGAGTACCTAGTTTACTGGTTTGTATCCATTGTTTACTACGCTACTGTACTGTACAGTACCTAGCTTACTGGTTTGTGTCCATTGTTTACGACACTACTGTTTTGTGCAGTACCTACTTTACTGGTTTGTGTCCATTGTTTACTAGACTACTGTACTGTGCAGTACTTACTTTACTGGTTTGTGTCCATTGTTTACTACACTACTGTACTGTGCAGTACCTATTTTACTGGTTTGTATCCATTGTTTACTACACTACTGTACTGTGCAGTACCTACTTTACTGGTTGGTGTCCATTGTTTACTACACTACTGTACTGTGCAGTACCTACTTTACTGGTTTGTGTTCATTGTTTACTACACTACTGTACTGTGCAGTACCTAGTTTACTGGTTTGTATCTGTTGTTTACTATACTACTCTACTGTACAGTACCTAGTTTACTGGTTTGTATCCATTGTTTACTACTGTACTGTGCAGTACCTACTTTACTGGTTTGTATCCATTGTTTACGACTGCTACTGTACTGCGTAGTACCTAGTTTACTGGTTTTGTATCCACTGTTTACTACGCTACTGTACTGTGCAGTACCTACTTGACTGGTTTGCATCTCGTGTTTATTACGCTACTGTGCTGTGCAGTCCCTGCTTTACTGCTTTGTATCCAGTGTTTACTACTGTACTGTGCAGTACCTAGTTTACTGGTTTGTGTCCATTGTTTACTACGCTATTGCTACTGTACTGCGTAGTACCTAATTTACTGGTTTGTATCCATTGTTTACTACGCTACTGTACTCTACAGTACCTACTTGACTGGTTTGCATATAGTGTTTATTACGCTATTGTACTGTGCAGTCCCTGATTTTCTGGTTTGTAGCCAGTGTTTACTACGCTACTGTACTGTGCAGTACCTACTTTACTTGTTTGTATCCATTGTTTACTACACTACTGTACTGTGCAGTACCTACTTTACTGGTTTGTGTTCCTTGTTTACTAGACTACTGTGCTGTGCAGTACCTACTTTACTGGTTTTATCTATTGTTTACTACACTACTCTACTGTACAGTACCTAGTTTACTGGTTTGTATCCATTGTTTACTACACTACTGTACTGTGCAGTACCTAGTTTACTGGTTTGTATCCATTGTTTACTACTTCTACTGTACTGCGTAGTACCTAGTTTACTGGTTTGTATCCATTGTTTACTACACTACTGTACTATACAATATCTGGTTTACTGGTTTGTATCCATTGTTTACTACACTACTCTACTGTACAGCACCTAGCTTACTGGTTTGTATCCATTGTTTACTACACTACTGTACTGTGCAGTACCTACTTTACTAGTTTGTGTTCATTGTTTACTACACTACTGTACTGTGCAGTACCTAGTTTACTGGTTTGTATCTTTTGTTTAATACACTACTCTACTGTACAGTACCTAGTTTACTTGTTTGTATCCATTGTTTACTACTGTACTGTGCAGTACCTAGTTTACTGGTTTGTGTCCATTGTTTACCACAATACTGCTACTGTACTGCGTAGTACCTAGTTTACTGGTTTTTATCCATTGTTTACTACACTACTCTACTGTGCAGTACCCACTTTACTGGTTTGTGTTCATTGTCTACTACACTACTGTACTGTGCAGTACCTAGTTTACTGGTTTGTATCCATTGTTTACTACACTACTCTACTGTACAGTACCTAGTTTACTGGTTTGTATCCATTGTTTACTACTGTACTGTGCATTACCTACTTTACTGTTTTGTATCCATTGTTTACTACACTACTGTACTGTGCAGTACCTACTTTACTGGTTTGTGTCCATTGTTTACTACACTACTGTACTGTGCAGTACCTACTTTACTGGTTTGTGTTCATTGTTTACTACACTACTGTACTGTGCAGTACCTAGTTTACTGGTTTGTATCTATTGTTTACTACACTACTCTACTGTACAGTACCTAGTTTACTGGTTTGTATCCATTGTTTACTACTGTACTGTGCATTACATACTTTACTGTTTTGTATCCATTGTTTACTACTACTACTGTACTGTGGAGTACCTAGTTTACTGGTTTGTATCCATTGTTTACTACGCTACTGTACTGTACAGTACCTAGCTTACTGGTTTGTGTCCATTGTTTACGACACTACTGTTTTGTGCAGTACCTACTTTACTGGTTTGTGTCCATTGTTTACTACACTACTGTACTGTGCAGTACTTACTTTACTGGTTTGTGTCCATTGTTTACTACACTACTGTACTCTGCAGTACCTATTTTACTGGTTTGTATCCATTGTTTACTACACTACTGTACTGTGCAGTACCTACTTTACTGGTTTGTGTCCATTGTTTACTACACTACTGCTACTGTACTGCGTAGTACCTAGTTTACTGGTTTGTATCCATTGTTTACTACGCTACTGTACTCTACAGTACCTACTTGACTGGTTTGCATATAGTGTTTATTACGCTATTGTACTGTGCAGTCCCTGATTTACTGGTTTGTAGCCAGTGTTTACTACGCTACTGTACTGTGCAGTACCTACTTTACTTGTTTGTATCCATTGTTTACTACACTACTGTACTGTGCAGTACCTACTTTACTGGTTTGTGTTCCTTGTTTACTACACTACTGTATTGTGCAGTACCTACTTTACTGGTTTTATCTATTGTTTACTACACTACTCTACTGTACAGTACCTAGTTTACTGGTTTGTATCCATTGTTTACTACTTCTACTGTACTGCGTAGTACCTAGTTTACTGGTTTGTATCCATTATTTACTACACTACTGTACTGTACAATATCTGGTTTACTGGTTTGTATCCATTGTTTACTACACTACTGTACTGTGCAGTACCTACTTTACTGGTTTGTGTTCATTGTTTACTACACTACTGTACTGTGCAGTACCTAGTTTACTGGTTTGTATCTTTTGTTTACTACACTACTCTACTGTACAGTACCTAGCTTACTGGTTTGTGTCCATTGTTTACGACACTACTGTTTTGTGCAGTACCTACTTTACTGGTTTGTGTCCATTGTTTACTACACTACTGTACTGTGCAGTACTTACTTTACTGGTTTGTGTCCATTGTTTACTACACTACTGTACTGTGCAGTACCTATTTTACTGGTTTGTATCCATTGTTTACTACACTACTGTACTGTGCAGTACCTACTTTACTGGTTTGTGTCCATTGTTTACTACACTACTGTACTGTGCAGTACCTACTTTACTGGTTTGTGTTCATTGTTTACTACACTACTGTACTGTGCAGTACCTAGTTTACTGGTTTGTATCTGTTGTTTACTATACTACTCTACTGTACAGTACCTAGTTTACTGGTTTGTATCCATTGTTTACTACTGTACTGTGCAGTACCTACTTTACTGGTTTGTATCCATTGTTTACGACTGCTACTGTACTGCGTAGTACCTAGTTTACTGGTTTTGTATCCACTGTTTACTACGCTACTGTACTGTGCAGTACCTACTTGACTGGTTTGCATCTCGTGTTTATTACGCTACTGTGCTGTGCAGTCCCTGCTTTACTGCTTTGTATCCAGTGTTTACTACTGTACTGTGCAGTACCTAGTTTACTGGTTTGTGTCCATTGTTTACTACGCTATTGCTACTGTACTGCGTAGTACCTAATTTACTGGTTTGTATCCATTGTTTACTACGCTACTGTACTCTACAGTACCTACTTGACTGGTTTGCATATAGTGTTTATTACGCTATTGTACTGTGCAGTCCCTGATTTTCTGGTTTGTAGCCAGTGTTTACTACGCTACTGTACTGTGCAGTACCTACTTTACTTGTTTGTATCCATTGTTTACTACACTACTGTACTGTGCAGTACCTACTTTACTGGTTTGTGTTCCTTGTTTACTAGACTACTGTGCTGTGCAGTACCTACTTTACTGGTTTTATCTATTGTTTACTACACTACTCTACTGTACAGTACCTAGTTTACTGGTTTGTATCCATTGTTTACTACACTACTGTACTGTGCAGTACCTAGTTTACTGGTTTGTATCCATTGTTTACTACTTCTACTGTACTGCGTAGTACCTAGTTTACTGGTTTGTATCCATTGTTTACTACACTACTGTACTATACAATATCTGGTTTACTGGTTTGTATCCATTGTTTACTACACTACTCTACTGTACAGCACCTAGCTTACTGGTTTGTATCCATTGTTTACTACACTACTGTACTGTGCAGTACCTACTTTACTAGTTTGTGTTCATTGTTTACTACACTACTGTACTGTGCAGTACCTAGTTTACTGGTTTGTATCTTTTGTTTAATACACTACTCTACTGTACAGTACCTAGTTTACTTGTTTGTATCCATTGTTTACTACTGTACTGTGCAGTACCTAGTTTACTGGTTTGTGTCCATTGTTTACCACACTACTGCTACTGTACTGCGTAGTACCTAGTTTACTGGTTTTTATCCATTGTTTACTACACTACTCTACTGTGCAGTACCCACTTTACTGGTTTGTGTTCATTGTCTACTACACTACTGTACTGTGCAGTACCTAGTTTACTGGTTTGTATCCATTGTTTACTACACTACTCTACTGTACAGTACCTAGTTTACTGGTTTGTATCCATTGTTTACTACTGTACTGTGCATTACCTACTTTACTGTTTTGTATCCATTGTTTACTACACTACTGTACTGTGCAGTACCTACTTTACTGGTTTGTGTCCATTGTTTACTACACTACTGTACTGTGCAGTACCTACTTTACTGGTTTGTGTTCATTGTTTACTACACTACTGTACTGTGCAGTACCTAGTTTACTGGTTTGTTTCTATTGTTTACTACACTACTCTACTGTACAGTACCTAGTTTACTGGTTTGTATCCATTGTTTACTACTGTACTGTGCATTACATACTTTACTGTTTTGTATCCATTGTTTACTACTACTACTGTACTGTGGAGTACCTAGTTTACTGGTTTGTATCCATTGTTTACTACGCTACTGTACTGTACAGTACCTAGCTTACTGGTTTGTGTCCATTGTTTACGACACTACTGTTTTGTGCAGTACCTACTTTACTGGTTTGTGTCCATTGTTTACTACACTACTGTACTGTGCAGTACTTACTTTACTGGTTTGTGTCCATTGTTTACTACACTACTGTACTCTGCAGTACCTATTTTACTGGTTTGTATCCATTGTTTACTACACTACTGTACTGTGCAGTACCTACTTTACTGGTTTGTGTCCATTGTTTACTACACTACTGCTACTGTACTGCGTAGTACCTAGTTTACTGGTTTGTATCCATTGTTTACTACGCTACTGTACTCTACAGTACCTACTTGACTGGTTTGCATATAGTTTTTATTACGCTATTGTACTGTGCAGTCCCTGATTTACTGGTTTGTAGCCAGTGTTTACTACGCTACTGTACTGTGCAGTACCTACTTTACTTGTTTGTATCCATTGTTTACTACACTACTGTACTGTGCAGTACCTACTTTACTGGTTTGTGTTCCTTGTTTACTACACTACTGTATTGTGCAGTACCTACTTTACTGGTTTTATCTATTGTTTACTACACTACTCTACTGTACAGTACCTAGTTTACTGGTTTGTATCCATTGTTTACTACTTCTACTGTACTGCGTAGTACCTAGTTTACTGGTTTGTATCCATTATTTACTACACTACTGTACTGTACAATATCTGGTTTACTGGTTTGTATCCATTGTTTACTACACTACTGTACTGTGCAGTACCTACTTTACTGGTTTGTGTTCATTGTTTACTACACTACTGTACTGTGCAGTACCTAGTTTACTGGTTTGTATCTTTTGTTTACTACACTACTCTACTGTACAGTACCTAGCTTACTGGTTTGTGTCCATTGTTTACGACACTACTGTTTTGTGCAGTACTTACTTTACTGGTTTGTGTCCATTGTTTACTACACTACTGTACTGTGCAGTACTTACTTTACTGGTTTGTGTCCATTGTTTACTACACTACTGTACTGTGCAGTACCTATTTTACTGGTTTGTATCCATTGTTTACTACACTACTGTACTGTGCAGTACCTACTTTACTGGTTTGTATCTGTTGTTTACTATACTACTCTACTGTACAGTACCTAGTTTACTGGTTTGTATCCATTGTTTACTACTGTACTGTGCAGTACCTACTTTACTGGTTTGTATCCATTGTTTACGACTGCTACTGTACTGCGTAGTACCTAGTTTACTGGTTTTGTATCCACTGTTTACTACGCTACTGTACTGTGCAGTACCTACTTGACTGGTTTGCATCTCGTGTTTATTACGCTACTGTGCTGTGCAGTCCCTGCTTTACTGCTTTGTATCCAGTGTTTACTACACTACTGTACTGTGCAGTACCTACTTTACTGGTTTGCGTTCCTTGTTTACTAGACTACTGTGCTGTGCAGTACCTACTTTACTGGTTTTATCTATTGTTTACTACACTACTCTACTGTACAGTACCTAGTTTACTGGTTTGTATCCATTGTTTACTACACTACTGTACTGTGCAGTACCTAGTTTACTGGTTTGTATCCATTGTTTACTACTTCTACTGTACTGCGTAGTACCTAGTTTACTGGTTTGTATCCATTGTTTACTACACTACTGTACTATACAATATCTGGTTTACTGGTTTGTATCCATTGTTTACTACACTACTCTACTGTACAGCACCTAGCTTACTGGTTTGTATCCATTGTTTACTACACTACTGTACTGTGCAGTACCTACTTTACTGGTTTGTGTTCATTGTTTACTACACTACTGTACTGTGCAGTACCTAGTTTACTGGTTTGTATCTTTTGTTTACTACACTACTCTACTGTACAGTACCTAGTTTACTTGTTTGTATCCATTGTTTACTACTGTACTGTGCAGTACCTAGTTTACTGGTTTGTGTCCATTGTTTACCACACTACTGCTACTGTACTGCGTAGTACCTAGTTTACTGGTTTTTATCCATTGTTTACTACGCTACTGTACTGTACAGTACCTACTTGACTGGTTTGTATCTAGTGTTTATTACGCTACTATACTGAGCAGTCCCTGCTTTACTGGTTTGTATCCATTGTTTACTGCACTACTCTACTGTGCAGTACCTAGTTTACTGGTTTGTGTCTATTGTTTACTACACTACTCTACTGTACAGTACCTAGTTTACTGGTTTGTATCCATTGTTTACTACACTACTCTACTGTACAGTACCCACTTTACTGGTTTGTATCCATTGTTTACTACTGTACTGTGCATTACCTACTTTACTGTTTTGTATCCATTGTTTACTACTACTACTGTACTGCGGAGTACCTAGTTTACTGGTTTGTATCCATTGTTTACTACGCTACTGTACTGTACAGTACCTAGCTTACTGGTTTGTGTCCATTTTTTACGACACTACTGTACTGTGCAGTACCTACTTTACTGGTTTGTGTCCATTGTTTACTACACTACTGTACTGTGCAGTACCTACTTTACTGGTTTGTGTTCATTGTTTACTACACTACTGTACTGTGCAGTACCTAGTTTACTGGTTTGTATCTGTTGTTTACTACACTACTCTACTGTACAGTACCTAGTTTACTGGTTTGTAACCATTGTTTACTACTGTACTGTGCAGTACCTACTTTACTGGTTGGTGTCCATTGTTTACTACACTACTCTACTGTGCAGTACCTATTTTACTGGTTTGTGTCCATTGATTTCTACACTGCTGTACTGTGCAGTACCTACTTTACTGGTTTGTGTCCATTGTTTACTACACTGCTCTACTGTGCAGTACCTACATTACTGGTTTGTATCCATTGTTTACTACACTACTGTACTGTGCAGTACCTACTTTACTGGTTTGTGTTCATTGTTTACTACACTACTGGACTGTGCAGTACCTAGTTTACTGGTTTGTATATATTGTTTACTACACTACTCTACTGTACAGTACCTAGTTTACTGGTTTGTATCCATTGTTTACTACTGTACTGTGCATTACATACTTTACTGTTTTGTATCCATTGTTTACTACTACTACTGTACTGCGGAGTACCTAGTTTACTGGTTTGTATCCATTGTTTACTACGCTACTGTGCTGTACAGTACCTAGCTTACTGGTTTGTGTCCATTGTTTACGACACTACTGTTTTGTGCAGTACCTACTTTACTGGTTTGTGTCCATTGTTTACTACACTACTGTACTGTGCAGTACTTACTTTACTGGTTTGTGTCCATTGTTTACTACACTACTGTACTCTGCAGTACCTATTTTACTGGTTTGTATCCATTGTTTACTACACTACTGTACTCTGCAGTACCTACTTTACTATTTTGTATCTGTTGTTTACTATACTACTCTACTGTACAGTACCTAGTTTACTGGTTTGTATCCATTGTTTACTACTGTACTGTGCAGTACCTACTTTACTGGTTTGTATCCATTGTTTACGACTGCTACTGTACTGCGTAGTACCTAGTTTACTGGTTTTGTATCCATTGTTTACTACCCTACTGTACTGTGCAGTACCTACTTAACTGGTTTGCATCTCGTGTTTATTACACTACTGTGCTGTGCAGTCCCTGCTTTACTGGTTTGTATCCAGTGTTTACTACTGTACTCTGCAGTACCTAGTTTACTGGTTTGTGTCCATTGTTTACTACAGTACTGCTACTGTACTGCGTAGTACCTAGTTTACTGGTTTGTATCCATTGTTTACTACGCTACTGTACTCTACAGTACCTACTTGACTGGTTTGCATATAGTGTTTATTACGCTATTTTACTGTGCAGTCCCTGATTTACTGGTTTGTAGCCAGTGTTTACTACGCTACTGTACTGTGCAGTACCTACTTTACTTGTTTGTATCCATTGTTTACTACACTACTCTACTGTACAGTACCTAGTTTACTGGTTTGTATCCATTGTTTACTACACTACTGTACTGTGCAGTACCTAGTTTACTGGTTTGTATCCATTGTTTACTACTTCTACTGTACTGCGTAGTACCTAGTTTACTGGTTTGTATCCATTGTTTACTACACTACTGTACTGTACAATATCTGGTTTACTGGTTTGTATCCATTGTTTACTACACTACTGTACTGTGCAGTACCTACTTTACTGGTTTGTGTTCATTGTTTACTACACTACTGTACTGTGCAGTACCTAGTTTACTGGTTTGTATCCATTGTTTACTACTGTACTGTGCATTACCTACTTTACTGTTTTGTATCCATTGTTTACTACACTACTGTACTGTGCAGTACCTACTTTACTGGTTTGTGTCCATTGTTTACTACACTACTGTACTGTGCAGTACCTACTTTACTGGTTTGTGTTCATTGTTTACTACAGTACTGTACTGTGCAGTACCTAGTTTACTGGTTTGTATCTATTGTTTACTACACTACTCTACTGTACAGTACCTAGTTTACTGGTTTGTATCCATTGTTTACTACTCTACTGTGCATTACATACTTTACTGTTTTGTATCCATTGTTTACTACTACTACTGTACTGTGGAGTACCTAGTTTACTGGTTTGTATCCATTGTTTACTACGCTACTGTACTGTACAGTACCTAGCTTACTGGTTTGTGTCCATTGTTTACGACACTACTGTTTTGTGCAGTACCTACTTTACTGGTTTGTGTCCATTGTTTACTACACTACTGTACTGTGCAGTACTTACTTTACTGGTTTGTGTCCATTGTTTACTACACTACTGTACTCTGCAGTACCTATTTTACTGGTTTGTATCCATTGTTTACTACACTACTGTACTGTGCAGTACCTACTTTACTGGTTTGTGTCCATTGTTTACTACACTACTGCTACTGTACTGCGTAGTACCTAGTTTACTGGTTTGTATCCATTGTTTACTACGCTACTGTACTCTACAGTACCTACTTGACTGGTTTGCATATAGTTTTTATTACGCTATTGTACTGTGCAGTCCCTGATTTACTGGTTTGTAGCCAGTGTTTACTACGCTACTGTACTGTGCAGTACCTACTTTACTTGTTTGTATCCATTGTTTACTACACTACTGTACTGTGCAGTACCTACTTTACTGGTTTGTGTTCCTTGTTTACTACACTACTGTATTGTGCAGTACCTACTTTACTGGTTTTATCTATTGTTTACTACACTACTCTACTGTACAGTACCTAGTTTACTGGTTTGTATCCATTGTTTACTACTTCTACTGTACTGCGTAGTACCTAGTTTACTGGTTTGTATCCATTATTTACTACACTACTGTACTGTACAATATCTGGTTTACTGGTTTGTATCCATTGTTTACTACACTACTGTACTGTGCAGTACCTACTTTACTGGTTTGTGTTCATTGTTTACTACACTACTGTACTGTGCAGTACCTAGTTTACTGGTTTGTATCTTTTGTTTACTACACTACTCTACTGTACAGTACCTAGCTTACTGGTTTGTGTCCATTGTTTACGACACTACTGTTTTGTGCAGTACTTACTTTACTGGTTTGTGTCCATTGTTTACTACACTACTGTACTGTGCAGTACTTACTTTACTGGTTTGTGTCCATTGTTTACTACACTACTGTACTGTGCAGTGCCTATTTTACTGGTTTGTATCCATTGTTTACTACACTACTGTACTGTGCAGTACCTACTTTACTGGTTTGTATCTGTTGTTTACTATACTACTCTACTGTACAGTACCTAGTTTACTGGTTTGTATCCATTGTTTACTACTGTACTGTGCAGTACCTACTTTACTGGTTTGTATCCATTGTTTACGACTGCTACTGTACTGCGTAGTACCTAGTTTACTGGTTTTGTATCCACTGTTTACTACGCTACTGTACTGTGCAGTACCTACTTGACTGGTTTGCATCTCGTGTTTATTACGCTACTGTGCTGTGCAGTCCCTGCTTTACTGCTTTGTATCCAGTGTTTACTACACTACTGTACTGTGCAGTACCTACTTTACTGGTTTGCGTTCCTTGTTTACTAGACTACTGTGCTGTGCAGTACCTACTTTACTGGTTTTATCTATTGTTTACTACACTACTCTACTGTACAGTACCTAGTTTACTGGTTTGTATCCATTGTTTACTACACTACTGTACTGTGCAGTACCTAGTTTACTGGTTTGTATCCATTGTTTACTACTTCTACTGTACTGCGTAGTACCTAGTTTACTGGTTTGTATCCATTGTTTACTACACTACTGTACTATACAATATCTGGTTTACTGGTTTGTATCCATTGTTTACTACACTACTCTACTGTACAGCACCTAGCTTACTGGTTTGTATCCATTGTTTACTACACTACTGTACTGTGCAGTACCTACTTTACTGGTTTGTGTTCATTGTTTACTACACTACTGTACTGTGCAGTACCTAGTTTACTGGTTTGTATCTTTTGTTTACTACACTACTCTACTGTACAGTACCTAGTTTACTTGTTTGTATCCATTGTTTACTACTGTACTGTGCAGTACCTAGTTTACTGGTTTGTGTCCATTGTTTACCACACTACTGCTACTGTACTGCGTAGTACCTAGTTTACTGGTTTTTATCCATTGTTTACTACGCTACTGTACTGTACAGTACCTACTTGACTGGTTTGTATCTAGTGTTTATTACGCTACTATACTGAGCAGTCCCTGCTTTACTGGTTTGTATCCATTGTTTACTGCACTACTCTACTGTGCAGTACCTAGTTTACTGGTTTGTGTCTATTGTTTACTACACTACTCTACTGTACAGTACCTAGTTTACTGGTTTGTATCCATTGTTTACTACACTACTCTACTGTACAGTACCCACTTTACTGGTTTGTATCCATTGTTTACTACTGTACTGTGCATTACCTACTTTACTGTTTTGTATCCATTGTTTACTACTACTACTGTACTGCGGAGTACCTAGTTTACTGGTTTGTATCCATTGTTTACTACGCTACTGTACTGTACAGTACCTAGCTTACTGGTTTGTGTCCATTTTTTACGACACTACTGTACTGTGCAGTACCTACTTTACTGGTTTGTGTCCATTGTTTACTACACTACTGTACTGTGCAGTACCTACTTTACTGGTTTGTGTTCATTGTTTACTACACTACTGTACTGTGCAGTACCTAGTTTACTGGTTTGTATCTGTTGTTTACTACACTACTCTACTGTACAGTACCTAGTTTACTGGTTTGTAACCATTGTTTACTACTGTACTGTGCAGTACCTACTTTACTGGTTGGTGTCCATTGTTTACTACACTACTCTACTGTGCAGTACCTATTTTACTGGTTTGTGTCCATTGATTTCTACACTGCTGTACTGTGCAGTACCTACTTTACTGGTTTGTGTCCATTGTTTACTACACTGCTCTACTGTGCAGTACCTACATTACTGGTTTGTATCCATTGTTTACTACACTACTGTACTGTGCAGTACCTACTTTACTGGTTTGTGTTCATTGTTTACTACACTACTGTACTGTGCAGTACCTAGTTTACTGGTTTGTATATATTGTTTACTACACTACTCTACTGTACAGTACCTAGTTTACTGGTTTGTATCCATTGTTTACTACTGTACTGTGCATTACATACTTTACTGTTTTGTATCCATTGTTTACTACTACTACTGTACTGCGGAGTACCTAGTTTACTGGTTTGTATCCATTGTTTACTACGCTACTGTACTGTACAGTACCTAGCTTACTGGTTTGTGTCCATTGTTTACGACACTACTGTTTTGTGCAGTACCTACTTTACTGGTTTGTGTCCATTGTTTACTACACTACTGTACTGTGCAGTACTTACTTTACTGGTTTGTGTCCATTGTTTACTACACTACTGTACTCTGCAGTACCTATTTTACTGGTTTGTATCCATTGTTTACTACACTACTGTACTCTGCAGTACCTACTTTACTATTTTGTATCTGTTGTTTACTATACTACTCTACTGTACAGTACCTAGTTTACTGGTTTGTATCCATTGTTTACTACTGTACTGTGCAGTACCTACTTTACTGGTTTGTATCCATTGTTTACGACTGCTACTGTACTGCGTAGTACCTAATTTACTGGTTTTGTATCCATTGTTTACTACCCTACTGTACTGTGCAGTACCTACTTAACTGGTTTGCATCTCGTGTTTATTACACTACTGTGCTGTGCAGTCCCTGCTTTACTGGTTTGTATCCAGTGTTTACTACTGTACTGTGCAGTACCTAGTTTACTGGTTTGTGTCCATTGTTTACTACAGTACTGCTACTGTACTGCGTAGTACCTAGTTTACTGGTTTGTATCCATTGTTTACTACGCTACTGTACTCTACAGTACCTACTTGACTGGTTTGCATATAGTGTTTATTACGCTATTTTACTGTGCAGTCCCTGATTTACTGGTTTGTAGCCAGTGTTTACTACGCTACTGTACTGTGCAGTACCTACTTTACTTGTTTGTATCCATTGTTTACTACACTACTCTACTGTACAGTACCTAGTTTACTGGTTTGTATCCATTGTTTACTACACTACTGTACTGTGCAGTACCTAGTTTACTGGTTTGTATCCATTGTTTACTACTTCTACTGTACTGCGTAGTACCTAGTTTACTGGTTTGTATCCATTGTTTACTACACTACTGTACTGTACAATATCTGGTTTACTGGTTTGTATCCATTGTTTACTACACTACTGTACTGTGCAGTACCTACTTTACTGGTTTGTGTTCATTGTTTACTACGCTACTGTACTGTGCAGTACCTAGTTTACTGGTTTGTATCTTTTGTTTACTACACTACTCTACTGTACAGTATCTAGTTTACTGGTTTGTATCCATTGTTTACTACTGTACTGTGCATTACCTACTTTACTGTTTTGTATCCATTGTTTACTACTACTACTGTACTGCGGAGTACCTAGTTTACTGGTTTGTATCCATTGTTTACTACGCTACTGTACTGTGCAGTACCTAGCTTACTGGTTTGTGTCCATTGTTTACGACACTACTGTTTTGTGCAGTACCTACTTTACTGGTTTGTGTCCATTGTTTACTACACTACTGTACTGTGCAGTACTTACTTTACTGGTTTGTGTCCATTGTTTACTACACTACTGTACTGTGCAGTACCTATTTTACTGGTTTGTATCCATTGTTTACTACACTACTGTACTGTGCAGTACCTACTTTACTGGTTTGTGTCCATTGTTTACTACACTACTGCTACTGTACTGCGTAGTACCTAGTTTACTGGTTTGTATCCATTGTTTACTACGCTACTGTACTCTACAGTAACTACTTGACTGGTTTGCATATATTGTTTATTACGCAATTGTACTGTGCAGTCCCTGATTTACTGTTTTGTGGCCAGTGTTTACTACGCTACTGTACTGTGCAGTACCTACTTTACTTGTTTGTATCCATTGTTTACTACACTACTGTACTGTGCAGTACCTTCTTTACTGGTTTGTGTTCCTTGTTTACTACACTACTGTATTGTGCAGTACCTACTTTACTGGTTTTATCTATTGTTTACTACACTACTCTACTGTACAGTACCTAGTTTACTGGTTTGTATCCATTGTTTACTACTTCTACTGTACTGCGTAGTACCTAGTTTACTGGTTTGTATTCATTGTTTACTACACTACTGTACTGTACAGTACCTAGCTTACTGGTTTGTGTCCATTTTTTACGACACTACTGTACTGTGCAGTACCTACTTTACTGGTTTGTGTCCATTGTTTACTACACTACTGTACTGTGCAGTACCTACTTTACTGGTTTGTGTTCATTGTTTACTACACTACTGTACTGTGCAGTACCTAGTTTACTGGTTTGTATCTGTTGTTTACTACACTACTCTACTGTACAGTACCTAGTTTACTGGTTTGTAACCATTGTTTACTACTGTACTGTGCAGTACCTACTTTACTGGTTGGTGTCCATTGTTTACTACACTACTCTACTGTGCAGTACCTATTTTACTGGTTTGTGTCCATTGATTTCTACACTGCTGTACTGTGCAGTACCTACTTTACTGGTTTGTGTCCATTGTTTACTACACTGCTCTACTGTGCAGTACCTACATTACTGGTTTGTATCCATTGTTTACTACACTACTGTACTGTGCAGTACCTACTTTACTGGTTTGTGTTCATTGTTTACTACACTACTGTACTGTGCAGTACCTAGTTTACTGGTTTGTATCTATTGTTTACTACACTACTCTACTGTACAGTACCTAGTTTACTGGTTTGTATCCATTGTTTACTACTGTACTGTGCATTACATACTTTACTGTTTTGTATCCATTGTTTACTACTACTACTGTACTGCGGAGTACCTAGTTTACTGGTTTGTATCCATTGTTTACTACGCTACTGTACTGTACAGTACCTAGCTTACTGGTTTGTGTCCATTGTTTACGACACTACTGTTTTGTGCAGTACCTACTTTACTGGTTTTTGTCCATTGTTTACTACACTACTGTACTGTGCAGTACTTACTTTACTGGTTTGTGTCCATTGTTTACTACACTACTGTACTCTGCAGTACCTATTTTACTGGTTTGTATCCATTGTTTACTACACTACTGTACTCTGCAGTACCTACTTTACTATTTTGTATCTGTTGTTTACTATACTACTCTACTGTACAGTACCTAGTTTACTGGTTTGTATCCATTGTTTACTACTGTACTGTGCAGTACCTACTTTACTGGTTTGTATCCATTGTTTACGACTGCTACTGTACTGCGTAGTACCTAGTTTACTGGTTTTGTATCCATTGTTTACTACCCTACTGTACTGTGCAGTACCTACTTAACTGGTTTGCATCTCGTGTTTATTACACTACTGTGCTGTGCAGTCCCTGCTTTACTGGTTTGTATCCAGTGTTTACTACTGTACTGTGCAGTACCTAGTTTACTGGTTTGTGTCCATTGTTTACTACAGTACTGCTACTGTACTGCGTAGTACCTAGTTTACTGGTTTGTATCCATTGTTTACTACGCTACTGTACTCTACAGTACCTACTTGACTGGTTTGCATATAGTGTTTATTACGCTATTGTACTGTGCAGTCCCTGATTTACTGGTTTGTAGCCAGTGTTTACTACGCTACTGTACTGTGCAGTACCTACTTTACTTGTTTGTATCCATTGTTTACTACACTACTCTACTGTACAGTACCTAGTTTACTGGTTTGTATCCATTGTTTACTACACTACTGTACTGTGCAGTACCTACTTTACTGGTTTGTGTTCATTGTTTACTACGCTACTGTACTGTGCAGTACCTAGTTTACTGGTTTGTATCTTTTGTTTACTACACTACTCTACTGTACAGTATCTAGTTTACTGGTTTGTATCCATTGTTTACTACTGTACTGTGCATTACCTACTTTACTGTTTTGTATCCATTTTTTACTACTACTACTGTACTGCGGAGTACCTAGTTTACTGGTTTGTATCCATTGTTTACTACGCTACTGTACTGTACAGTACCTAGCTTACTGGTTTGTGTCCATTCTTTACGACACTACTGTTTTGTGCAGTACCTACTTTACTGGTTTGTGTCCATTGTTTACTACACTACTGTACTGTGCAGTACTTACTTTACTGGTTTGTGTCCATTGTTTACTACACTACTGTACTGTGCAGTACCTATTTTACTGGTTTGTATCCATTGTTTACTACACTACTGTACTGTGCAGTACCTACTTTACTGGTTTGTGTCCATTGTTTACTACACTACTGTACTGTGCAGTACCTACTTTACTGGTTTGTGTTCATTGTTTACTACACTACTGTACTGCGTAGTACCTAGTTTACTGGTTTTGTATCCACTGTTTACTACGCTACTGTACTGTGCAGTACCTACTTGACTGGTTTGCATCTCGTGTTTATTACGCTACTGTGCTGTGCAGTCCCTGCTTTACTGCTTTGTATCCAGTGTTTACTACTTTACTGTGCAGTACCTAGTTTACTGGTTTGTGTCCATTGTTTACTACGCTATTGCTACTGTACTGCGTAGTACCTAGTTTACTGGTTTGTATCCATTGTTTACTACGCTACTGTACTCTACAGTACCTACTTGACTGGTTTGCATATAGTGTTTATTACGCTATTGTACTGTGCAGTCCCTGATTTTCTGGTTTGTAGCCAGTGTTTACTACGCTACTGTACTGTGCAGTACCTACTTTACTTGTTTGTATCCATTGTTTACTACACTACTGTACTGTGCAGTACCTACTTTACTGGTTTGTGTTCCTTGTTTACTAGACTACTGTGCTGTGCAGTACCTACTTTACTGGTTTTATCTATTGTTTACTACACTACTCTACTGTACAGTACCTAGTTTACTGGTTTGTATCCATTGTTTACTACACTACTGTACTTTGCAGTACCTAGTTTACTGGTTTGTATCCATTGTTTACTACTTCTACTGTACTGCGTAGTACCTAGTTTACTGGTTTGTATCCATTGTTTAGTACACTACTGTACTATACAATATCTGGTTTACTGGTTTGTATCCATTGTTTACTACACTACTCTACTGTACAGCACCTAGCTTACTGGTTTGTATCCATTGTTTACTACACTACTGTACTGTGCAGTACCTACTTTACTGGTTTGTGTTCATTGTTTACTACACTACTGTACTGTGCAGTACCTAGTTTACTGGTGTGTATCTTTTGTTTACTACACTACTCTACTGTACAGTACCTAGTTTACTTGTTTGTATCCATTGTTTACTACTGTACTGGGCAGTACCTAGTTTACTGGTTTGTGTCCATTGTTTACCACACTACTGCTACTGTACTGCGTAGTACCTAGTTTACTGGTTTTTATCCATTGTTTACTACGCTACTGTACTGTACAGTACCTACTTGACTGGTTTGTATCCATTGTTTACTACGCTACTGTACTGTACAGTACCTAGCTTACTGGTTTGTGTCCATTTTTTACGACACTACTGTACTGTGCAGTACCTACTTTACTGGTTTGTGTCCATTGTTTACTACATTTCTGTACTGTATAGTACCTACTTTACTGGTTTGTGTCCATTGTTTACTACACTACTGTACTGTGCAGTACCTACTTTACTGGTTTGTATCCATTGTTTACTACACTACTGTACTGTGCAGTACCTAGTTTACTGGTTTTTGTCCATTGTTTACTACACTACTGTACTGTGCAGTACCTACTTTACTGGCTTGTGTTCATTGTTTACTACACTACTGTACTGTGCAGTACCTAGTTTACTGGTTTGTATCTGTTGTTTACTACACTACTCTACTGTACAGTACGTAGTTTACTGGTTTGTAACCATTGTTTACTACTTTACTGTGCAGTACCTACTTTACTGGCTGGTGTCCATTGTTTACTACACTACTCTACTGTGCAGTACCTATTTTACTGGTTTGTGTCCATTGATTACTACACTGCTGTACTGTGCAGTACCTACTTTACTGGTTTGTGTCCATTGTTTACTACACTGCTCTACTGTGCAGTACCTACATTACTGGTTTGTATCCATTGTTTACTACACTACTTTACTGTGCAGTACCTACTTTACTGGTTTGTGTTCATTGTTTACTACACTACTGTACTGTGCAGTACCTAGTTTACTGGTTTGTATCTATTGTTTACTACACTACTCTACTGTACAGTACCTAGTTTACTGGTTTGTATCCATTGTTTACTAATGTACTGTGCATTACCTACTTTACCTTTTTGTATCCATTGTTTACTACTACTACTGTACAGCGGAGTACCTAGTTTACTGGTTTGTATCCATTGTTTACTACGCTACTGTACTGTACAGTACCTAGCTTACTGGTTTGTGTCCATTGTTTACGACACTACTGTTTTGTGCAGTACCTACTTTACTGGTTTGTGTCCATTGTTTACTACACTACTGTACTGTGCAGTACTTACTTTACTGGTTTGTGTCCATTGTTTACTAAACTACTGTACTGTGCAGTACCTATTTTACTGGTTTGTATCCATTGTTTACTACACTACTGTACTGTGCAGTACCTACTTTACTGGTTTGTGTCCATTGTTTACTACACTACTGTACTGTGCAGTACCTACTTTCCTGGTTTGTGTTCATTGTTTACTACACTACTGTACTGTGCAGTACCTAGTTTACTGGTTTGTATCTGTTGTTTACTATACTACTCTACTGTACAGTACCTAGTTTACTGGTTTGTATCCATCGTTTACTACTGTACTGTGCAGTACCTACTTTACTGGTTTGTATCCACTGTTTACGACTGCTACTGTACTGCGTAGTACCTAGTTTACTGGTTTTGTATCCATTGTTTACTACGCTACTGTACTGTGCAGTACCTACTTGACTGGTTTGCATCTCGTGTTTATTACACTACTGTGCTGTGCAGTCCCTGCTTTACTGGTTTGTATCCAGTGTTTACTACTGTACTGTGCAGTACCTAGTTTACTGGTTTGTGTCCATTGTTTACTACACTACTGCTACTGTACTGCGTAGTACCTAGTTTACTGGTTTGTATCCATTGTTTACTACTGTACTGTGCAGTACCTACTTTACTGGTTTGTATCCATTGTTTACGACTGCTACTGTACTGCGTAGTACCTAGTTTACTGGTTTCTATCCATTGTTTACTACGCTACTGTACTCTAGAGTACCTACTTGACTGGTTTGCATCTCGTGTTTATTACACTACTGTGCTGTGCAGTCCCTGCTTTACTGGTTTGTATCCAGTGTTTACTACTGTACTGTGCAGTACCTAGTTTACTGTTTTGTATCCATTGTTTACTACGCTACTGTACTGTACAGTACCTAGCTTACTGGTTTGTGTCCATTGTTTACGACACTACTGTTTTGTGCAGTACCTACTTTACTGGTTTGTGTCCATTGTTTACTACACTACTGTACTGTGCAGTACTTACTTTACTGGTTTGTGTCCATTGTTTACTAAACTACTGTACTGTGCAGTACCTATTTTACTGGTTTGTATCCATTGTTTACTACACTACTGTACTGTGCAGTACCTACTTTACTGGTTTGTGTCCATTGTTTACTACACTACTGTACTGTGCAGTACCTACTTTCCTGGTTTGTGTTCATTGTTTACTACACTACTGTACTGTGCAGTACCTAGTTTACTGGTTTGTATCTGTTGTTTACTATACTACTCTACTGTACAGTACCTAGTTTACTGGTTTGTATCCATCGTTTACTACTGTACTGTGCAGTACCTACTTTACTGGTTTGTATCCACTGTTTACGACTGCTACTGTACTGCGTAGTACCTAGTTTACTGGTTTTGTATCCATTGTTTACTACGCTACTGTACTGTGCAGTACCTACTTGACTGGTTTGCATCTCGTGTTTATTACACTACTGTGCTGTGCAGTCCCTGCTTTACTGGTTTGTATCCAGTGTTTACTACTGTACTGTGCAGTACCTAGTTTACTGGTTTGTGTCCATTGTTTACTACACTACTGCTACTGTACTGCGTAGTACCTAGTTTACTGGTTTGTATCCATTGTTTACTACTGTACTGTGCAGTACCTACTTTACTGGTTTGTATCCATTGTTTACGACTGCTACTGTACTGCGTAGTACCTAGTTTACTGGTTTCTATCCATTGTTTACTACGCTACTGTACTCTACAGTACCTACTTGACTGGTTTGCATCTCGTGTTTATTACACTACTGTGCTGTGCAGTCCCTGCTTTACTGGTTTGTATCCAGTGTTTACTACTGTACTGTGCAGTACCTAGTTTACTGTTTTGTATCCATTGTTTACTACTACTACTGTACTGCGGAGTACCTAGTTTACTGGTTTGTATCCATTGTTTGCTACGCTACTGTACTGTACAGTACCTAGCTTACTGGTTTGTGTCCATTGTTTACGACACTACTGTTTTGTGCAGTACCTACTTTACTGGTTTTTGTCCATTGTTTACTACACTACTGTACTGTGCAGTACTTACTTTACTGGTTTGTGTCCATTGTTTACTACACTACTGTACTGTGCAGTACCTATTTTACTGGTTTGTATCCATTGTTTACTACACTACTGTACTGTGCAGTACATACTTTACTGGTTTGTGTGCATTGTTTACTACACTACTGCTACTGTACTGCGTAGTACCTAGTTTACTGGTTTGTATCCATTGTTTACTACGCTACTGTACTCTACAGTACCTACTTGACTGGTTTGCATATAGTGTTTATTACGCTATTGTACTGTGCAGTCCCTGATTTACTGGTTTGTAGCCAGTGTTTACTACGCTACTGTACTGTGCAGTACCTAGTTTACTTGTTTGTATCCATTGTTTACTACTGTACTGGGCAGTACCTAGTTTACTGGTTTGTGTCCATTGTTTACCACACTACTGCTACTGTACTGCGTAGTACCTAGTTTACTGGTTTTTATCCATTGTTTACTACGCTACTGTACTGTACAGTACCTACTTGACTGGTTTGTATCTAGTGTTTCTTACGCTACTATACTGAGCAGTCCCTGCTTTACTGGTTTGTATCCATTGTTTACTGCACTACTCTACTGTGCAGTACCTAGTTTACTGGTTTGTGTCTATTGTTTACTAAACTACTCTACTGTACAGTACCTAGTTTACCGGTTTGTATCTATTGTTTACTACACTACTCTACTGTGCAGTACCCACTTTACTGGTTTGTGTTCATTGTCTACTACACTACTGTACTGTGCAGTACCTAGTTTACTGGTTTGTATCCATTGTTTACTACACTACTCTACTGTACAGTACCTAGTTTACTGGTTTGTATCCATTGTTTACTACTGTACTGTGCATTACCTACTTTACTGTTTTGTATCTATTGTTTACTACTACTGTACTGCGGAGTACCTAGTTTACTGGTTTGTATCCATTGTTTACTACGCTACTGTACTGTACAGTACCTAGCTTACTGGTTTGTGTCCATTTTTTACGACACTACTGTACTGTGCAGTACCTACTTTACTGGTTTGTGTCCATTGTTTACTACATTTCTGTACTGTATAGTACCTACTTTACTGGTTTGTGTCCATTGTTTACTACACTACTGTACTGTGCAGTACCTACTTTACTGGTTTGTATTCATTGTTTACTACACTACTGTACTGTGCAGTACCTAGTTTACTGGTTTTTGTCCATTGTTTACTGCACTACTCTACTGTGCAGTACCTAGTTTACTGGTTTGTGTCTATTGTTTACTACACTACTCTACTGTACAGTACCTAGTTTACTGGTTTGTATCCATTGTTTACTACACTACTCTACTGTACAGTACCCACTTTACTGGTTTGTATCCATTGTTTACTACTGTACTGTGCATTACCTACTTTACTGTTTTGTATCCATTGTTTACTACTACTACTGTACTGCGGAGTACCTAGTTTACTGGTTTGTATCCATTGTTTACTACACTACTCTACTGTACAGTACCTAGTTTACTGGTTTGTATCCATTGTTTACTACACTACTCTACTGTACAGTACCCACTTTACTGGTTTGTATCCATTGTTTACTACTGTACTGTGCATTACCTACTTTACTGTTTTGTATCCATTGTTTACTACTACTACTGTACTGCGGAGTACCTAGTTTACTGGTTTGTATCCATTGTTTACTACGCTACTGTACTGTACAGTACCTAGCTTACTGGTTTGTGTCCATTTTTTACGACACTACTGTACTGTGCAGTACCTACTTTACTGGTTTGTGTCCATTGTTTACTACACTACTGTACTGTGCAGTACCTACTTTACTGGTTTGTGTTCATTGTTTACTACACTACTGTACTGTGCAGTACCTAGTTTACTGGTTTGTATCTGTTGTTTACTACACTACTCTACTGTACAGTACCTAGTTTACTGGTTTGTAACCATTGTTTACTACTGTACTGTGCAGTACCTACTTTACTGGTTGGTGTCCATTGTTTACTACACTACTCTACTGTGCAGTACCTATTTTACTGGTTTGTGTCCATTGATTTCTACACTGCTGTACTGTGCAGTACCTACTTTACTGGTTTGTGTCCATTGTTTACTACACTGCTCTACTGTGCAGTACCTACATTACTGGTTTGTATCCATTGTTTACTACACTACTGTACTGTGCAGTACCTACTTTACTGGTTTGTGTTCATTGTTTACTACACTACTGTACTGTGCAGTACCTAGTTTACTGGTTTGTATATATTGTTTACTACACTACTCTACTGTACAGTACCTAGTTTACTGGTTTGTATCCATTGTTTACTACTGTACTGTGCATTACATACTTTACTGTTTTGTATCCATTGTTTACTACTACTACTGTACTGCGGAGTACCTAGTTTACTGGTTTGTATCCATTGTTTACTACGCTACTGTACTGTACAGTACCTAGCTTACTGGTTTGTGTCCATTGTTTACGACACTACTGTTTTGTGCAGTACCTACTTTACTGGTTTGTGTCCATTGTTTACTACACTACTGTACTGTGCAGTACTTACTTTACTGGTTTGTGTCCATTGTTTACTACACTACTGTACTCTGCAGTACCTATTTTACTGGTTTGTATCCATTGTTTACTACACTACTGTACTCTGCAGTACCTACTTTACTATTTTGTATCTGTTGTTTACTATACTACTCTACTGTACAGTACCTAGTTTACTGGTTTGTATCCATTGTTTACTACTGTACTGTGCAGTACCTACTTTACTGGTTTGTATCCATTGTTTACGACTGCTACTGTACTGCGTAGTACCTAGTTTACTGGTTTTGTATCCATTGTTTACTACCCTACTGTACTGTGCAGTACCTACTTAACTGGTTTGCATCTCGTGTTTATTACACTACTGTGCTGTGCAGTCCCTGCTTTACTGGTTTGTATCCAGTGTTTACTACTGTACTGTGCAGTACCTAGTTTACTGGTTTGTGTCCATTGTTTACTACACTACTGCTACTGTACTGCGTAGTACCTAGTTTACTGGTTTGTATCCATTGTTTACTACGCTACTGTACTCTACAGTACCTACTTGACTGGTTTGCATATAGTGTTTATTACGCTATTTTACTGTGCAGTCCCTGATTTACTGGTTTGTAGCCAGTGTTTACTACGCTACTGTACTGTGCAGTACCTACTTTACTTGTTTGTATCCATTGTTTACTACACTACTCTACTGTACAGTACCTAGTTTACTGGTTTGTATCCATTGTTTACTACACTACTGTACTGTGCAGTACCTAGTTTACTGGTTTGTATCCATTGTTTACTACTTCTACTGTACTGCGTAGTACCTAGTTTACTGGTTTGTATCCATTGTTTACTACACTACTGTACTGTACAATATCTGGTTTACTGGTTTGTATCCATTGTTTACTACACTACTGTACTGTGCAGTACCTACTTTACTGGTTTGTGTTCATTGTTTACTACGCTACTGTACTGTGCAGTACCTAGTTTACTGGTTTGTATCTTTTGTTTACTACACTACTCTACTGTACAGTATCTAGTTTACTGGTTTGTATCCATTGTTTACTACTGTACTGTGCATTACCTACTTTACTGTTTTGTATCCATTGTTTACTACTACTACTGTACTGCGGAGTACCTAGTTTACTGGTTTGTATCCATTGTTTACTACGCTACTGTACTGTACAGTACCTAGCTTACTGGTTTGTGTCCATTGTTTACGACACTACTGTTTTGTGCAGTACCTACTTTACTGGTTTGTGTCCATTGTTTACTACACTACTGTACTGTGCAGTACTTACTTTACTGGTTTGTGTCCATTGTTTACTACACTACTGTACTGTGCAGTACCTATTTTACTGGTTTGTATCCATTGTTTACTACACTACTGTACTGTGCAGTACCTACTTTACTGGTTTGTGTCCATTGTTTACTACACTACTGCTACTGTACTGCGTAGTACCTAGTTTACTGGTTTGTATCCATTGTTTACTACGCTACTGTACTCTACAGTAACTACTTGACTGGTTTGCATATATTGTTTATTACGCAATTGTACTGTGCAGTCCCTGATTTACTGTTTTGTGGCCAGTGTTTACTACGCTACTGTACTGTGCAGTACCTACTTTACTTGTTTGTATCCATTGTTTACTACACTACTGTACTGTGCAGTACCTTCTTTACTGGTTTGTGTTCCTTGTTTACTACACTACTGTATTGTGCAGTACCTACTTTACTGGTTTTATCTATTGTTTACTACACTACTCTACTGTACAGTACCTAGTTTACTGGTTTGTATCCATTGTTTACTACTTCTACTGTACTGCGTAGTACCTAGTTTACTGGTTTGTATTCATTGTTTACTACACTACTGTACTGTACAGTACCTAGCTTACTGGTTTGTGTCCATTTTTTACGACACTACTGTACTGTGCAGTACCTACTTTTCTGGTTTTTGTCCATTGTTTACTACACTACTGTACTGTGCAGTACCTACTTTACTGGTTTGTGTTCATTGTTTACTACACTACTGTACTGTGCAGTACCTAGTTTACTGGTTTGTATCTGTTGTTTACTACACTACTCTACTGTACAGTACCTAGTTTACTGGTTTGTAACCATTGTTTACTACTGTACTGTGCAGTACCTACTTTACTGGTTGGTGTCCATTGTTTACTACACTACTCTACTGTGCAGTACCTATTTTACTGGTTTGTGTCCATTGATTTCTACACTGCTGTACTGTGCAGTACCTACTTTACTGGTTTGTGTCCATTGTTTACTACACTGCTCTACTGTGCAGTACCTACATTACTGGTTTGTATCCATTGTTTACTACACTACTGTACTGTGCAGTACCTACTTTACTGGTTTGTGTTCATTGTTTACTACACTACTGTACTGTGCAGTACCTAGTTTACTGGTTTGTATCTATTGTTTACTACACTACTCTACTGTACAGTACCTAGTTTACTGGTTTGTATCCATTGTTTACTACTGTACTGTGCATTACATACTTTACTGTTTTGTATCCATTGTTTACTACTACTACTGTACTGCGGAGTACCTAGTTTACTGGTTTGTATCCATTGTTTACTACGCTACTGTACTGTACAGTACCTAGCTTACTGGTTTGTGTCCATTGTTTACGACACTACTGTTTTGTGCAGTACCTACTTTACTGGTTTTTGTCCATTGTTTACTACACTACTGTACTGTGCAGTACTTACTTTACTGGTTTGTGTCCATTGTTTACTACACTACTGTACTCTGCAGTACCTATTTTACTGGTTTGTATCCATTGTTTACTACACTACTGTACTCTGCAGTACCTACTTTACTATTTTGTATCTGTTGTTTACTATACTACTCTACTGTACAGTACCTAGTTTACTGGTTTGTATCCATTGTTTACTACTGTACTGTGCAGTACCTACTTTACTGGTTTGTATCCATTGTTTACGACTGCTACTGTACTGCGTAGTACCTAGTTTACTGGTTTTGTATCCATTGTTTACTACCCTACTGTACTGTGCAGTACCTACTTAACTGGTTTGCATCTCGTGTTTATTACACTACTGTGCTGTGCAGTCCCTGCTTTACTGGTTTGTATCCAGTGTTTACTACTGTACTGTGCAGTACCTAGTTTACTGGTTTGTGTCCATTGTTTACTACAGTACTGCTACTGTACTGCGTAGTACCTAGTTTACTGGTTTGTATCCATTGTTTACTACGCTACTGTACTCTACAGTACCTACTTGACTGGTTTGCATATAGTGTTTATTACGCTATTGTACTGTGCAGTCCCTGATTTACTGGTTTGTAGCCAGTGTTTACTACGCTACTGTACTGTGCAGTACCTACTTTACTTGTTTGTATCCATTGTTTACTACACTACTCTACTGTACAGTACCTAGTTTACTGGTTTGTATCCATTGTTTACTACACTACTGTACTGTGCAGTACCTAGTTTACTGGTTTGTATCCATTGTTTACTACTTCTACTGTACTGCGTAGTACCTAGTTTACTGGTTTGTATCCATTGTTTACTACACTACTGTACTGTACAATATCTGGTTTACTGGTTTGTATCCATTGTTTACTACACTACTGTACTGTGCAGTACCTACTTTACTGGTTTGTGTTCATTGTTTACTACGCTACTGTACTGTGCAGTACCTAGTTTACTGGTTTGTATCTTTTGTTTACTACACTACTCTACTGTACAGTATCTAGTTTACTGGTTTGTATCCATTGTTTACTACTGTACTGTGCATTACCTACTTTACTGTTTTGTATCCATTTTTTACTACTACTACTGTACTGCGGAGTACCTAGTTTACTGGTTTGTATCCATTGTTTACTACGCTACTGTACTGTACAGTACCTAGCTTACTGGTTTGTGTCCATTGTTTACGACACTACTGTTTTGTGCAGTACCTACTTTACTGGTTTGTGTCCATTGTTTACTACACTACTGTACTGTGCAGTACTTACTTTACTGGTTTGTGTCCATTGTTTACTACACTACTGTACTGTGCAGTACCTATTTTACTGGTTTGTATCCATTGTTTACTACACTACTGTACTGTGCAGTACCTACTTTACTGGTTTGTGTCCATTGTTTACTACACTACTGTACTGTGCAGTACCTACTTTACTGGTTTGTGTTCATTGTTTACTACACTACTGTACTGCGTAGTACCTAGTTTACTGGTTTTGTATCCACTGTTTACTACGCTACTGTACTGTGCAGTACCTACTTGACTGGTTTGCATCTCGTGTTTATTACGCTACTGTGCTGTGCAGTCCCTGCTTTACTGCTTTGTATCCAGTGTTTACTACTTTACTGTGCAGTACCTAGTTTACTGGTTTGTGTCCATTGTTTACTACGCTATTGCTACTGTACTGCGTAGTACCTAGTTTACTGGTTTGTATCCATTGTTTACTACGCTACTGTACTCTACAGTACCTACTTGACTGGTTTGCATATAGTGTTTATTACGCTATTGTACTGTGCAGTCCCTGATTTTCTGGTTTGTAGCCAGTGTTTACTACGCTACTGTACTGTGCAGTACCTACTTTACTTGTTTGTATCCATTGTTTACTACACTACTGTACTGTGCAGTACCTACTTTACTGGTTTGTGTTCCTTGTTTACTAGACTACTGTGCTGTGCAGTACCTACTTTACTGGTTTTATCTATTGTTTACTACACTACTCTACTGTACAGTACCTAGTTTACTGGTTTGTATCCATTGTTTACTACACTACTGTACTTTGCAGTACCTAGTTTACTGGTTTGTATCCATTGTTTACTACTTCTACTGTACTGCGTAGTACCTAGTTTACTGGTTTGTATCCATTGTTTAGTACACTACTGTACTATACAATATCTGGTTTACTGGTTTGTATCCATTGTTTACTACACTACTCTACTGTACAGCACCTAGCTTACTGGTTTGTATCCATTGTTTACTACACTACTGTACTGTGCAGTACCTACTTTACTGGTTTGTGTTCATTGTTTACTACACTACTGTACTGTGCAGTACCTAGTTTACTGGTGTGTATCTTTTGTTTACTACACTACTCTACTGTACAGTACCTAGTTTACTTGTTTGTATCCATTGTTTACTACTGTACTGGGCAGTACCTAGTTTACTGGTTTGTGTCCATTGTTTACCACACTACTGCTACTGTACTGCGTAGTACCTAGTTTACTGGTTTTTATCCATTGTTTACTACGCTACTGTACTGTACAGTACCTACTTGACTGGTTTGTATCCATTGTTTACTACGCTACTGTACTGTACAGTACCTAGCTTACTGGTTTGTGTCCATTTTTTACGACACTACTGTACTGTGCAGTACCTACTTTACTGGTTTGTGTCCATTGTTTACTACATTTCTGTACTGTATAGTACCTACTTTACTGGTTTGTGTCCATTGTTTACTACACTACTGTACTGTGCAGTACCTACTTTACTGGTTTGTATCCATTGTTTACTACACTACTGTACTGTGCAGTACCTAGTTTACTGGTTTTTGTCCATTGTTTACTACACTACTGTACTGTGCAGTACCTACTTTACTGGCTTGTGTTCATTGTTTACTACACTACTGTACTGTGCAGTACCTAGTTTACTGGTTTGTATCTGTTGTTTACTACACTACTCTACTGTACAGTACCTAGTTTACTGGTTTGTATCCATTGTTTACTACACTACTGTACTGTGCAGTACCTACTTTACTGGTTTGTGTTCATTGTTTATTACACTACTGTACTGTGCAGTACCTAGTTTACTGGTTTGTATCCATTGTTTACTACACTCCTGTACTGTGCAGTACTTACTTTACTGGTTTGTGTCCATTGTTTACTACACTACTGTACTGTGCAGTACCTACTTTACTGGTTTGTGTCCATTATTTACTACACTACTGTACTGTGCAGTACCTACTTTACTGGATTGTGTTCATTGTTTACTACACTACTGTACTGTGCAGTACCTAGTTTACTGGTTTGTATCTGTTGTTTACTATACTACTCTACTGTACAGTACCTAGTTTACTGGTTTGTATCCATTGTTTACTACTGTACTGTGCAGTACCTACTTTACTGGTTTGTATCCATTGTTTACGACTGCTACTGTACTGCGTAGTACCTAGTTTACTGGTTTTGTATCCATTGTTTACTACGCTACTGTACTGTGCAGTACCTACTTGAGTGGTTTGCATCTCGTGTTTATTACACTACTGTGCTGTGCAGTCCCTGCTTTACTGGTTTGTATCCGGTGTTTACTACTGTACTGTGCAGTACCTAGTTTACTGGTTTGTGTCCATTGTTTACTACACTACTGCTACTATACTGCGTAGTACCTAGTTTACTGGTTTGTATCCATTGTTTACTACGCTACTGTACTCTACAGTACCTACTTGACTGGTTTGCATATAGTGTTTATTACGCTATTGTACTGTGCAGTCCCTGATTTACTGGTTTGTAGCCAGTGTTTACTACGCTACTGTACTGTGCAGTACCTACTTTACTTGTTTGTATCCATTGTTTACTACACTACTGTACTGTGCAGTACCTACTTTACTGGTTTGTGTTCCTTGTTTACTACACTTCTGTACTGTGCAGTACCTACTTTACTGGTTTTATCTATTGTTTACTACACTACTCTACTGTACAGTACCTAGTTTACTGGTTTGTATCCATTGTTTACTACACTACTGTACTGTGCAGTACCTAGTTTACTGGTTTGTATCCATTGTTTACTACTTCTACTGTACTGCGTAATACCTAGTTTACTGGTTTGTATCCATTGTTTACTACACTACTGTACTGTACAATATCTGGTTTACTGGTTTGTATCCATTGTTTACTACACTACTCTACTGTACAGTACCTAGTTTACTGGTTTGTATCCATTGTTTACTACACTATTGTACTGTGCAGTACCTAGTTTACTGGTTTGTATCTTTTGTTTACTACACTACTCTACTGTACAGTACCTAGTTTACTGGTTTGTATCCATTGTTTAATACTCTACTGTGCAGTACCTAGTTTACTGGTTTGTGTCCATTGTTTACCACACTACTGCTACTGTACTGCGTAGTACCTAGTTTACTGGTTTGTATCTATTGTTTACTACGCTACTGTACTGTACAGTACCTACTTGACTGGTTTGTATCTAGTGTTTATTACGCTACTATACTGTGCAGTCCCTGCTTTACTGGTTTGTATCCATTGTTTACTGCACTACTCTACTGTGCAGTACCTAGTTTACTGGTTTGTGTCCATTGTTTACCACACTACTCTACTGTACAGTACCTAGTTTACCGGTTTGTATCTATTGTTTACTACACTACTGTACTGTGCAGTACCCACTTTACTGGTTTGTGTTCATTGTTTACTACACTACTGTACTGTGCAGTACCTAGTTTACTGGTTTGTATCCATTGTTTACTACACTACTCTACTGTACAGTGCCTAGTTTACTGGTTTGTATCCATTGTTTACTACACTACTGTACTGTGCATTACCTACTTTACTGTTTTGTATCCATTGTTTACTACTACTACTGTACTGCGGAGTATCTAGTTTACTGGTTTGTATCCATTGTTTACTACGCTACTGTACTGTACAGTACCTAGCTTACTGGTTTGTGTCCATTGTTTACGACACTACTGTTTTGTGCAGTACCTGCTTTACTGGTTTGAGACCATTGTTTACTACACTACTCTACTGTGCAGTACTTACTTTACTGGTTTGTGTCCATTGTTTACTACACTACTGTACTGTGCAGTACCTATTTTACTGGTTTGTATCCATTGTTTACTACACTACTGTACTGTGCAGTACCTACTTTACTGGTTTGTGTCCATTGTTTACTACACTACTGTACTGTGCAGTACCTACCTTACTGGTTTGTGTTCGTTGTTTACTACACTACTGCTACTGTACTGCGTAGTACCTAGTTTACTGGTTTGTATCCATTGTTTACTATGCTACTGTACTCTACAGTACCTACTTGACTGGTTTGCATATAGTGTTTATTACGCTATTGTACTGTGCAGTACCTACTTTACTGGTTTGTGTTCATTGTTTACTACACTACTGTACTGTGCAGTACCTAGTTTACTGGTTTGTATCTGTTGTTTACTATACTACTCTACTGTACAGTACCTAGTTTACTGGTTTGTATCCATTGTTTACTACTGTACTGTGCAGTACCTACTTTACTGGTTTGTATCCATTGTTTACGACTGCTACTGTACTGCGTAGTACCTAGTTTACTGGTTTTGTATCCATTGTTTACTACGCTACTGTACTGTGCAGTACCTACTTGACTGGTTTGCATCTCGTGTTTATTACACTACTGTGCTGTGCAGTCCCTGCTTTACTGGTTTGTATCCGGTGTTTACTACTGTACTGTGCAGTACCTAGTTTACTGGTTTGTGTCCATTGTTTACTACACTACTGCTACTATACTGCGTAGTACCTAGTTTACTGGTTTGTATCCATTGTTTACTACGCTACTGTACTCTACAGTACCTACTTGACTGGTTTGCATATAGTGTTTATTACGCTATTGTACTGTGCAGTCCCTGATTTACTGGTTTGTAGCCAGTGTTTACTACGCTACTGTACTGTGCAGTACCTACTTTACTTGTTTGTATCCATTGTTTACTACACTACTGTACTGTGCAGTACCTACTTTACTGGTTTGTGTTCCTTGTTTACTACACTTCTGTACTGTGCAGTACCTACTTTACTGGTTTTATCTATTGTTTACTACACTACTCTACTGTACAGTACCTAGTTTACTGGTTTGTATCCATTGTTTACTACACTACTGTACTGTGCAGTACCTAGTTTACTGGTTTGTATCCATTGTTTACTACTTCTACTGTACTGCGTAATACCTAGTTTACTGGTTTGTATCCATTGTTTACTACACTACTGTACTGTACAATATCTGGTTTACTGGTTTGTATCCATTGTTTACTACACTACTCTACTGTACAGTACCTAGTTTACTGGTTTGTATCCATTGTTTACTACACTATTGTACTGTGCAGTACCTAGTTTACTGGTTTGTATCTTTTGTTTACTACACTACTCTACTGTACAGTACCTAGTTTACTGGTTTGTATCCATTGTTTAATACTCTACTGTGCAGTACCTAGTTTACTGGTTTGTGTCCATTGTTTACCACACTACTGCTACTGTACTGCGTAGTACCTAGTTTACTGGTTTGTATCTATTGTTTACTACGCTACTGTACTGTACAGTACCTACTTGACTGGTTTGTATCTAGTGTTTATTACGCTACTATACTGTGCAGTCCCTGCTTTACTGGTTTTTATCCATTGTTTACTGCACTACTCTACTGTGCAGTACCTAGTTTACTGGTTTGTGTCCATTGTTTACTACACTACTCTACTGTACAGTACCTAGTTTACCGGTTTGTATCTATTGTTTACTACACTACTGTGCTGTGCAGTACCCACTTTACTGGTTTGTGTTCATTGTTTACTACACTACTGTACTGTGCAGTACCTAGTTTACTGGTTTGTATCCATTGTTTACTACACTACTCTACTGTACAGTGCCTAGTTTACTGGTTTGTATCCATTGTTTACTACACTACTGTACTGTGCATTACCTACTTTACTGTTTTGTATCCATTGTTTACTACTACTACTGTACTGCGGAGTATCTAGTTTACTGGTTTGTATCCATTGTTTACTACGCTACTGTACTGTACAGTACCTAGCTTACTGGTTTGTGTCCATTGTTTACGACACTACTGTTTTGTGCAGTACCTACTTTACTGGTTTGAGACCATTGTTTACTACACTACTCTACTGTGCAGTACTTACTTTACTGGTTTGTGTCCATTGTTTACTACACTACTGTACTGTGCAGTACCTATTTTACTGGTTTGTATCCATTGTTTACTACACTACTGTACTGTGCAGTACCTACTTTACTGGTTTGTGTCCATTGTTTACTACACTACTGTACTGTGCAGTACCTACCTTACTGGTTTGTGTTCGTTGTTTACTACACTACTGCTACTGTACTGCGTAGTACCTAGTTTACTGGTTTGTATCCATTGTTTACTATGCTACTGTACTCTACAGTACCTACTTGACTGGTTTGCATATAGTGTTTATTACGCTATTGTACTGTGCAGTCCCTGATTTACTGGTTTGTAGCCAGTGTTTACTACGCTACTGTACTGTGCAGTACCTACTTTACTTGTTTGTATCCATTGTTTACTACACTACTGTACTGTGCAGTACCTACTTTACTGGTTTGTGTTCCTTGTTTACTACACTACTGTACTGTGCAATACCTACTTTACTGGTTTTATCTATTGTTTACTACACTACTCTACTGTACAGTACCTAGTTTACTGGTTTGTATCCATTGTTTACTACACTGCTGTACTGTGCAGTACCTAGTTTACTGGTTTGTATCCATTGTTTACTACTTCTACTGTACTGCGTAGTACCTAGTTTACTCTTTTGTATCCATTGTTTACTACACTACTGTACTGTACAATATCTGGTTTACTGGTTTGTATCCATTGTTTACTACACTACTCTACTGTACAGTACCTAGTTTACTGGTTTGTATCCATTGTTTACTACACTACTGTACTGTGCAGTACCTATTTTACTGGTTTGTGTTCATTGTTTACTAAACTACTGTACTGTGCAGTACCTAGTTTACTGGTTTGTATCTTTTGTTTACTACACTACTCTACTGTACAGTACCTAGTTTACTGGTTTGTATCCATTGTTTACTACTGTACTGTGCATTACCTACTTTACTGTTTTGTATCCATTGTTTACTACTACTACTGTACTGCGGAGTACCTAGTTTACTGGTTTGTATCCATTGTTTACTACGCTACTGTACTGTACAGTACCTAGCTTACTGGTTTGTGTCCATTGTTTACTACAATACTGTACTGTGCAGTACTTACTTTACTGGTTTGTGTCCATTGTTTACTACACTACTGTACTGTGCAGTACCTATTTTACTGGTTTGTATCCATTGTTTACTACACTACTGTACTGTGCAGTACCTACTTTACTGGTTTGTGTCCATTGTTTACTACACTACTGTACTGTGCAGTACCTACTTTACTGGTTTGTTTTCATTGTTTACTACACTACTGTACTGTGCAGTACCTAGTTTACTGGTTTGTATCTGTTGTTTACTATACTACTCTACTGTACAGTACCTAGTTTACTGGTTTGTATCCATTGTTTACTACTGTACTGTGCAGTACCTACTTTACTGGTTTGTATCCATTGTTTACGACTGCTACTGTACTGCGTAGTACCTAGTTTACTGGTTTTGTATCCATTGTTTACTACGCTACTGTACTGTGCAGTACCTACTTGACTGGTTTGCATCTCGTGTTTATTACACTACTGTGCTGTGCAGTCCCTGCTTTACTGGTTTGTATCCGGTGTTTACTACTGTACTGTGCAGTACCTAGTTTACTGGTTTGTGTCCATTGTTTACTACACTACTGCTACTATACTGCGTAGTACCTAGTTTACTGGTTTGTATCCATTGTTTACTACGCTACTGTACTCTACAGTACCTACTTGACTGGTTTGCATATAGTGTTTATTACGCTATTGTACTGTGCAGTCCCTGATTTACTGGTTTGTAGCCAGTGTTTACTACGCTACTGTACTGTGCAGTACCTACTTTACTGGTTTGTGTTCATTGTTTACTACACTACTGGACTGTGCAGTACCTAGTTTACTGGTTTGTATCTGTTGTTTACTATACTACTCTACTGTACAGTACCTAGTTTACTGGTTTGTATCCATTGTTTACTACGCTACTGTACTGTGCAGTACCTACTTGCCTGGTTTGCATCTCGTGTTTATTACACTACTGTGCTGTGCAGTCCCTGCTTTACTGGTTTGTATCCAGTGTTTACTACTGTACTGTGCAGTACCTAGTTTACTGGTTTGTGTCCATTGTTTACTACACTACTGCTACTATACTGCGTAGTACCTAGTTTACTGGTTTGTATCCATTGTTTACTACGCTACTGTACTCTACAGTACCTACTTGACTGGTTTGCATATAGTGTTTATTACGCTATTGTACTGTGCAGTCCCTGATTTACTGGTTTTATCTATTGTTTACTACACTACTCTACTGTACAGTACCTAGTTTACTGGTTGTATCCATTGTTTACTACACTGCTGTACTGTGCAGTAACTAGTTTACTGGTTTGTATCCATTGTTTACTACTTCTACTGTACTGCGTAGTACCTAGTTTACTGGTTTGTATCCAATGTTTACTACACTACTGTACTGTACAATATCTGGTTTACTGGTTTGTATCCATTGTTTACTACACTACTCTACTGTACAGTACCTAGTTTACTGGTTTGTATCCATTGTTTACTAAACTTCTGTACTGTGCAGTACCTACTTTACTGGTTTGTGTCCATTGTTTACCACACTACTGCTACTGTACTGCGTAGTACCTAGTTTACTGGTTTTTATCCATTGTTTACTACGCTACTGTACTGTACAGTACCTACTTGACTGGTTTGTATCTAGTGTTTATTACGCTACTATACTGAGCAGTCCCTGCTTTACTGGTTTGTATCCATTGTTTACTGCACTAAAATACTGTGCAGTACCTAGTTTACTAGTTTGTGCCTATTGTTTACTACACTACTCTACTGTACAGTACCTAGTTTACCGGTTTGTATCTATTGTTTACTACACTACTCTGCTGTGCAGTACCCATTTTACTGGTTTGTGTTCATTGTCTACTACACTACTGTACTGTGCAGTACCTAGTTTACTGGTTTGTATCCATTGTTTACTACACTACTCTACTTTACAGTACCTAGTTTACTGGTTTGTATCCATTGTTTTCTACTGTACTGTGCATTACCTACTTTACTGTTTTGTATCCATTGTTTACTACTACTACTGTACTGCGGAGTACCTAGTTTACTGGTTTGTATCCATTGTTTACTACGCTACTGTACTGTACAGTACCTAGCTTACTGGTTTGTGTCCATTTTTTACGACACTACTGTACTGTGCAGTACCTACTTTACTGGTTTGTGTCCATTGTTTACTACATTTCTGTACTGTACAGTACCTACTTTACTGGTTTGTGCCCATTGTTTACTACACTACTGTACTGTGCAGTACCTAGTTTACTGGTTTGTGTTCATTGTTTACTACACTACTGTACTGTGCAGTACCTATTTTACTGGTTTGTATCTGTTGTTTACTACACTACTCTACTGTACAGTACCTATTTTACTGGTTTGTAACCATTGTTTACTACTTTACTGTGCAGTACCTACTTTACTGGCTGGTGTCCATTGTTTACTACAAAACTCTACTGTGCAGTACCTATTTCACTGGTTTGTGTCCATTGATTACTACACTGCTGTACTGTGCAGTACCTACTTTACTGGTTTGTGTCCATTGTTTACTACACTGCTCTACTGTGCAGTACCTACATTACTGGTTTGTATCCATTGTTTACTACACTACTGTACTGTGCAGTACCTACTTTACTGGTTTGTGTTCATTGTTTACTACACTACTGTACTGTGCAGTACCTAGTTTACTGGTTTGTATCTATTGTTTACTACACTACTCTACTGTACAGTACCTAGTTTACTGGTTTGTATCCATTGTTTACTACTGTACTGTGAATTACCTACTTTACCTATTTGTATCCATTGTTTACTACTACTACTGTACAGCGGAGTACCTAGTTTACTGGTTTGTATCCATTGTTTACTACGCTACTGTACTGTACAGTACCTAGCTTACTGGTTTGTGTCCATTGTTTACGACACTACTGTTTTGTGCAGTACCTACTTTACTGGTTTGTGTCCATTGTTTACTACACTCCTGTACTGTGCAGTACTTACTTTACTGGTTTGTGTCCATTGTTTACTACACTACTGTACTGTGCAGTACCTACTTTACTGGTTTGTGTCCATTGTTTACTACACTACTGTACTGTGCAGTACCTACTTTACTGGTTTGTGTTCATTGTTTACTACACTACTGTACTGTGCAGTACCTAGTTTACTGGTTTGTATCTGTTGTTTACTATACTACTCTACTGTACAGTACCTAGTTTACTGGTTTGTATCCATTGTTTACTACTGTACTGTGCAGTACCTACTTTACTGGGTTGTATCCATTGTTTACGACTGCTACTGTACTGCGTAGTACCTAGTTTACTGGTTTTGTATCCATTGTTTACTACGCTACTGTACTGTGCAGTACCTACTTGACTGGTTTGCATCTCGTGTTTATTACACTACTGTGCTGTGCAGTCCCTGCTTTACTGGTTTGTATCCAGTGTTTACTACTGTACTGTGCAGTACCTAGTTTACTGGTTTGTGTCCATTGTTTACTACACTACTGCTACTATACTGCGTAGTACCTAGTTTACTGGTTTGTATCCATTGTTTACTACGCTACTGTACTCTACAGTACCTACTTGACTGGTTTGCATATAGTGTTTATTACGCTATTGTACTGTGCAGTCCCTGATTTACTGGTTTGTAGCCAGTGTTTACTACGCTACTGTACTGTGCAGTACCTACTTTACTTGTTTGTATCCATTGTTTACTACACTACTGTACTGTGCAGTACCTACTTTACTGGTCTGTGTTCCTTGTTTACTACACTACTGTACTGTGCAATACCTACTTTACTGGTTTTATCTATTGTTTACTACACTACTCTACTGTACAGTACCTAGTTTACTGGTTTGTATCCATTGTTTACTACACTGCTGTACTGTGCAGTACCTAGTTTACTGGTTTGTATCCATTGTTTACTACTTCTACTGTACTGCGTAGTACCTAGTTTACTCTTTTGTATCCATTGTTTACTACACTACTGTACTGTACAATATCTGGTTTACTGGTTTGTATCCATTGTTTACTACACTACTCTACTGTACAGTACCTAGTTTACTGGTTTGTATCCATTGTTTACTACACTACTGTACTGTGGTATACCTATTTTACTGGTTTGTGTTCATTGTTTACTAAACTACTGTACTGTGCAGTACCTAGTTTACTGGTTTGTATCTTTTGTTTACTACACTACTCTACTGTACAGTACCTAGTTTACTGGTTTGTATCCATTGTTTACTACTGTACTGTGCATTACCTACTTTACTGTTTTGTATCCATTGTTTACTACTACTACTGTACTGCGGAGTACCTAGTTTACTGGTTTGTATCCATTGTTTACTACGCTACTGTACTGTACAGTACCTAGCTTACTGGTTTGTGTCCATTGTTTACTACACTACTGTACTGTGCAGTACTTACTTTACTGGTTTGTGTCCATTGTTTACTACACTACTGTACTGTGCAGTACCTATTTTACTGGTTTGTATCCATTGTTTACTACACTACTGTACTGTGCAGTACCTACTTTACTGGTTTGTGTCCATTGTTTACTACACTACTGTACTGTGCAGTACCTACTTTACTGGTTTGTTTTCATTGTTTACTACACTACTGTACTGTGCAGTACCTAGTTTACTGGTTTGTATCTGTTGTTTACTATACTACTCTACTGTACAGTACCTAGTTTACTGGTTTGTATCCATTGTTTACTACTGTACTGTGCAGTACCTACTTTACTGGTTTGTATCCATTGTTTACGACTGCTACTGTACTGCGTAGTACCTAGTTTACTGGTTTTGTATCCATTGTTTACTACGCTACTGTACTGTGCAGTACCTACTTGACTGGTTTGCATCTCGTGTTTATTACGCTACTGTGCTGTGCAGTCCCTGCTTTACTGGTTTGTATCCAGTGTTTACTACTGTACTGTGAGTTACCTAGTTTACTGGTTTGTGTCCATTGTTTACTACACTACTGCTACTGTACTGCGTAGTACCTAGTTTACTGGTTTGTATCCATTGTTTACTACGCTACTGTACTCTACAGTACCTACTTTACTGGTTTGCATATAGTGTTTATTACGCTATTGTACTGTGCAGTCCCTGATTTACTGGTTTGTAGCCAGTGTTTACTACGCTACTGTACTGTGCAGTACCTACTTTACTTGTTTGTATCCATTGTTTACTACACTACTGTACTGTGCAGTACCTACTTTACTGGTCTGTGTTCCTTGTTTACTACACTACTGTACTGTGCAATACCTACTTTACTGGTTTTATCTATTGTTTACTACACTACTCTACTGTACAGTACCTAGTTTACTGGTTTGTATCCATTGTTTACTACACTGCTGTACTGTGCAGTACCTAGTTTACTGGTTTGTATCCATTGTTTACTACTTCTACTGTACTGCGTAGTACCTAGTTTACTCTTTTGTATCCATTGTTTACTACACTACTGTACTGTACAATATCTGGTTTACTGGTTTGTATCCATTGTTTACTACACTACTCTACTGTACAGTACCTAGTTTACTGGTTTGTATCCATTGTTTACTACACTACTGTACTTTGGTATACCTATTTTACTGGTTTGTGTTCATTGTTTACTAAACTACTGTACTGTGCAGTACCTAGTTTACTGGTTTGTATCTTTTGTTTACTACACTACTCTACTGTACAGTACCTAGTTTACTGGTTTGTATCCATTGTTTACTACTGTACTGTGCATTACCTACTTTACTGTTTTGTATCCATTGTTTACTACTACTACTGTACTGCGGAGTACCTAGTTTACTGGTTTGTATCCATTGTTTACTACGCTACTGTACTGTACAGTACCTAGCTTACTGGTTTGTGTCCATTGTTTACTACACTACTGTACTGTGCAGTACTTACTTTACTGGTTTGTGTCCATTGTTTACTACACTACTGTACTGTGCAGTACCTATTTTACTGGTTTGTATCCATTGTTTACTACACTACTGTACTGTGCAGTACCTACTTTACTGGTTTGTGTCCATTGTTTACTACACTACTGTACTGTGCAGTACCTACTTTACTGGTTTGTTTTCATTGTTTACTACACTACTGTACTGTGCAGTACCTAGTTTACTGGTTTGTATCTGTTGTTTACTATACTACTCTACTGTACAGTACCTAGTTTACTGGTTTGTATCCATTGTTTACTACTGTACTGTGCAGTACCTACTTTACTGGTTTGTATCCATTGTTTACGACTGCTACTGTACTGCGTAGTACCTAGTTTACTGGTTTTGTATCCATTGTTTACTACGCTACTGTACTGTGCAGTACCTACTTGACTGGTTTGCATCTCGTGTTTATTACGCTACTGTGCTGTGCAGTCCCTGCTTTACTGGTTTGTATCCAGTGTTTACTACTGTACTGTGAGTTACCTAGTTTACTGGTTTGTGTCCATTGTTTACTACACTACTGCTACTGTACTGCGTAGTACCTAGTTTACTGGTTTGTATCCATTGTTTACTACGCTACTGTACTCTACAGTACCTACTTTACTGGTTTGCATATAGTGTTTATTACGCTATTGTACTGTGCAGTCCCTGATTTACTGGTTTGTAGCCAGTGTTTACTACGCTACTGTACTGTGCAGTACCTACTTTACTTGTTTGTATCCATTGTTTACTACACTACTGTACTGTGCAGTACCTACTTTACTGGTTTGTGTTCCTTGTTTACTACACTACTGTACTGTGCAGTACCTACTTTACTGGTTTTATCTATTGTTTACTACACTACTCTACTGTACAGTACCTAGTTTACTGGTATGTATCCATTGTTTACTACACTACTGTACTGTGCAGTACCTAGTTTACTGGTTTGTATCCATTGTTTACTACTTCTACTGTACTGCGTAATACCTAGTTTACTGGTTTGTATCCATTGTTTACTACACTACTGTACTGTACAATATCTGGTTTACTGGTTTGTATCCATTGTTTACTACACTACTCTACTGTACAGTACCTAGTTTACTGGTTTGTATCCATTGTTTACTACACTATTGTACTGTGCAGTACCTAGTTTACTGGTTTGTATCTTTTGTTTACTACACTACTCTACTGTACAGTACCTAGTTTACTGGTTTGTATCCATTGTTTAATACTCTACTGTGCAGTACCTAGTTTACTGGTTTGTGTCCATTGTTTACCACACTACTGCTACTGTACTGCGTAGTACCTAGTTTACTGGTTTGTATCTATTGTTTACTACGCTACTGTACTGTACAGTACCTACTTGACTGGTTTGTATCTAGTGTTTATTACGCTACTATACTGTGCAGTCCCTGCTTTACTGGTTTGTATCCATTGTTTACTGCACTACTCTACTGTGCAGTACCTAGTTTACTGGTTTGTGTCCATTGTTTACTACACTACTCTACTGTACAGTACCTAGTTTACCGGTTTGTATCTATTGTTTACTACACTACTGTACTGTGCAGTACCCACTTTACTGGTTTGTGTTCATTGTTTACTACACTACTGTACTGTGCAGTACCTAGTTTACTGGTTTGTATCCATTGTTTACTACACTACTCTACTGTACAGTGCCTAGTTTACTGGTTTGTATCCATTGTTTACTACACTACTGTACTGTGCATTACCTACTTTACTGTTTTGTATCCATTGTTTACTACTACTACTGTACTGCGGAGTATCTAGTTTACTGGTTTGTATCCATTGTTTACTACGCTACTGTACTGTACAGTACCTAGCTTACTGGTTTGTGTCCATTGTTTACGACACTACTGTTTTGTGCAGTACCTACTTTACTGGTTTGAGACCATTGTTTACTACACTACTCTACTGTGCAGTACTTACTTTACTGGTTTGTGTCCATTGTTTACTACACTACTGTACTGTGCAGTACCTATTTTACTGGTTTGTATCCATTGTTTACTACACTACTGTACTGTGCAGTACCTACTTTACTGGTTTGTGTCCATTGTTTACTACACTACTGTACTGTGCAGTACCTACCTTACTGGTTTGTGTTCGTTGTTTACTACACTACTGCTACTGTACTGCGTAGTACCTAGTTTACTGGTTTGTATCCATTGTTTACTATGCTACTGTACTCTACAGTACCTACTTGACTGGTTTGCATATAGTGTTTATTACGCTATTGTACTGTGCAGTCCCTGATTTACTGGTTTGTAGCCAGTGTTTACTACGCTACTGTACTGTGCAGTACCTACTTTACTTGTTTGTATCCATTGTTTACTACACTACTGTACTGTGCAGTACCTACTTTACTGGTTTGTGTTCCTTGTTTACTACACTACTGTACTGTGCAGTACCTACTTTACTGGTTTTATCTATTGGTTACTACACTACTCTACTGTACAGTACCTAGTTTACTGGTTTGTATCCATTGTTTACTACACTACTGTACTGTGCAGTACCTACTTTACTGGTTTGTGTTCATTGTTTATTACACTACTGTACTGTGCAGTACCTAGTTTACTGGTTTGTATCCATTGTTTACTACACTCCTGTACTGTGCAGTACTTACTTTACTGGTTTGTGTCCATTGTTTACTACACTACTGTACTGTGCAGTACCTACTTTACTGGTTTGTGTCCATTGTTTACTACACTACTGTACTGTGCAGTACCTACTTTACTGGTTTGTGTTCATTGTTTACTACACTACTGTACTGTGCAGTACCTAGTTTACTGGTTTGTATCTGTTGTTTACTATACTACTCTACTGTACAGTACCTAGTTTACTGGTTTGTATCCATTGTTTACTACTGTACTGTGCAGTACCTACTTTACTGGTTTGTATCCATTGTTTACGACTGCTACTGTACTGCGTAGTACCTAGTTTACTGGTTTTGTATCCATTGTTTACTACGCTACTGTACTGTGCAGTACCTACTTGACTGGTTTGCATCTCGTGTTTATTACACTACTGTGCTGTGCAGTCCCTGCTTTACTGGTTTGTATCCAGTGTTTACTACTGTACTGTGCAGTACCTAGTTTACTGGTTTGTGTCCATTGTTTACTACACTACTGCTACTATACTGCGTAGTACCTAGTTTACTGGTTTGTATCCATTGTTTACTACGCTACTGTACTCTACAGTACCTACTTGACTGGTTTGCATATAGTGTTTATTACGCTATTGAACTGTGCAGTCCCTGATTTACTGGTTTGTAGCCAGTGTTTACTACTGTACTGTGAGTTACCTAGTTTACTGGTTTGTATCCATTGTTTACTACACTACTGCTACTGTACTGCGTAGTACCTAGTTTACTGGTTTGTATCCATTGTTTACTACGCTACTGTACTCTACAGTACCTACTTTACTGGTTTGCATATAGTGTTTATTACGCTATTGTACTGTGCAGTCCCTGATTTACTGGTTTGTAGCCAGTGTTTACTACGCTACTGTACTGTGCAGTACCTACTTTACTTGTTTGTATCCATTGTTTACTACACTACTGTACTGTGCAGTACCTACTTTACTGGTTTGTGTTCCTTGTTTACTACACTACTGTACTGTGCAGTACCTACTTTACTGGTTTTATCTATTGTTTACTACACTACTCTACTGTACAGTACCTAGTTTACTGGTTTGTATCCATTGTTTACTACACTACTGTACTGTGCAGTACCTAGTTTACTGGTTTGTATCCATTGTTTACTACTTCTACTGTACTGCGTAATACCTAGTTTACTGGTTTGTATCCATTGTTTACTACACTACTGTACTGTACAATATCTGGTTTACTGGTTTGTATCCATTGTTTACTACACTACTCTACTGTACAGTACCTAGTTTACTGGTTTGTATCCATTGTTTACTACACTATTGTACTGTGCAGTACCTAGTTTACTGGTTTGTATCTTTTGTTTACTACACTACTCTACTGTACAGTACCTAGTTTACTGGTTTGTATCCATTGTTTAATACTCTACTGTGCAGTACCTAGTTTACTGGTTTGTGTCCATTGTTTACCACACTACTGCTACTGTACTGCGTAGTACCTAGTTTACTGGTTTGTATCTATTGTTTACTACGCTACTGTACTGTACAGTACCTACTTGACTGGTTTGTATCTAGTGTTTATTACGCTACTATACTGTGCAGTCCCTGCTTTACTGGTTTGTATCCATTGTTTACTGCACTACTCTACTGTGCAGTACCTAGTTTACTGGTTTGTGTCCATTGTTTACTACACTACTCTACTGTACAGTACCTAGTTTACCGGTTTGTATCTATTGTTTACTACACTACTGTACTGTGCAGTACCCACTTTACTGGTTTGTGTTCATTGTTTACTACACTACTGTACTGTGCAGTACCTAGTTTACTGGTTTGTATCCATTGTTTACTACACTACTCTACTGTACAGTGCCTAGTTTACTGGTTTGTATCCATTGTTTACTACACTACTGTACTGTGCATTACCTACTTTACTGTTTTGTATCCATTGTTTACTACTACTACTGTACTGCGGAGTATCTAGTTTACTGGTTTGTATCCATTGTTTACTACGCTACTGTACTGTACAGTACCTAGCTTACTGGTTTGTGTCCATTGTTTACGACACTACTGTTTTGTGCAGTACCTACTTTACTGGTTTGAGACCATTGTTTACTACACTACTCTACTGTGCAGTACTTACTTTACTGGTTTGTGTCCATTGTTTACTACACTACTGTACTGTGCAGTACCTATTTTACTGGTTTGTATCCATTGTTTACTACACTACTGTACTGTGCAGTACCTACTTTACTAGTTTGTGTCCATTGTTTACTACACTACTGTACTGTGCAGTACCTACCTTACTGGTTTGTGTTCGTTGTTTACTACACTACTGCTACTGTACTGCGTAGTACCTAGTTTACTGGTTTGTATCCATTGTTTACTATGCTACTGTACTCTACAGTACCTACTTGACTGGTTTGCATATAGTGTTTATTACGCTATTGTACTGTGCAGTCCCTGATTTACTGGTTTGTAGCCAGTGTTTACTACGCTACTGTACTGTGCAGTACCTACTTTACTTGTTTGTATCCATTGTTTACTACACTACTGTACTGTGCAGTACCTACTTTACTGGTTTGTGTTCCTTGTTTACTACACTACTGTACTGTGCAGTACCTACTTTACTGGTTTTATCTATTGGTTACTACACTACTCTACTGTACAGTACCTAGTTTACTGGTTTGTATCCATTGTTTACTACACTACTGTACTGTGCAGTACCTACTTTACTGGTTTGTGTTCATTGTTTATTACACTACTGTACTGTGCAGTACCTAGTTTACTGGTTTGTATCCATTGTTTACTACACTCCTGTACTGTGCAGTACTTACTTTACTGGTTTGTGTCCATTGTTTACTACACTACTGTACTGTGCAGTACCTACTTTACTGGTTTGTGTCCATTGTTTACTACACTACTGTACTGTGCAGTACCTACTTTACTGGTTTGTGTTCATTGTTTACTACACTACTGTACTGTGCAGTACCTAGTTTACTGGTTTGTATCTGTTGTTTACTATACTACTCTACTGTACAGTACCTAGTTTACTGGTTTGTATCCATTGTTTACTACTGTACTGTGCAGTACCTACTTTACTGGTTTGTATCCATTGTTTACGACTGCTACTGTACTGCGTAGTACCTAGTTTACTGGTTTTGTATCCATTGTTTACTACGCTACTGTACTGTGCAGTACCTACTTGACTGGTTTGCATCTCGTGTTTATTACACTACTGTGCTGTGCAGTCCCTGCTTTACTGGTTTGTATCCAGTGTTTACTACTGTACTGTGCAGTACCTAGTTTACTGGTTTGTGTCCATTGTTTACTACACTACTGCTACTATACTGCGTAGTACCTAGTTTACTGGTTTGTATCCATTGTTTACTACTGTACTGTGCAGTACCTACTTTACTGGTTTGTGTTCCTTGTTTACTACACTACTGTACTGTGCAGTACCTAGTTTACTGGTTTGTATCTATTGTTTACTACACTACTCTACTGTACAGTACCTAGTTTACTGGTTTGTATCCATTGTTTACTACACTACTGTACTGTGCAGTACCTAGTTTACTGGTTTGTATCCATTGTTTACTACTTCTACTGTACTGCGTAATACCTAGTTTACTGGTTTGTATCCATTGTTTACTACACTACTGTACTGTACAATATCTGGTTTACTGGTTTGTATCCATTGTTTACTACTGTACTGTGAATTACCTACTTTACCTATTTGTATCCATTGTTTACTACTACTACTGTACAGCGGAGTACCTAGTTTACTGGTTTGTATCCATTGTTTACTACGCTACTGTACTGTACAGTACCTAGCTTACTGGTTTGTGTCCATTGTTTACGACACTACTGTTTTGTGCAGTACCTACTTTACTGGTTTGTGTCCATTGTTTACTACACTCCTGTACTGTGCAGTACTTACTTTACTGGTTTGTGTCCATTGTTTACTACACTACTGTACTGTGCAGTACCTACTTTACTGGTTTGTGTCCATTGTTTACTACACTACTGTACTGTGCAGTACCTACTTTACTGGTTTGTGTTCATTGTTTACTACACTACTGTACTGTGCAGTACCTAGTTTACTGGTTTGTATCTGTTGTTTACTATACTACTCTACTGTACAGTACCTAGTTTACTGGTTTGTATCCATTGTTTACTACTGTACTGTGCAGTACCTACTTTACTGGGTTGTATCCATTGTTTACGACTGCTACTGTACTGCGTAGTACCTAGTTTACTGGTTTTGTATCCATTGTTTACTACGCTACTGTACTGTGCAGTACCTACTTGACTGGTTTGCATCTCGTGTTTATTACACTACTGTGCTGTGCAGTCCCTGCTTTACTGGTTTGTATCCAGTGTTTACTACTGTACTGTGCAGTACCTAGTTTACTGGTTTGTGTCCATTGTTTACTACACTACTGCTACTATACTGCGTAGTACCTAGTTTACTGGTTTGTATCCATTGTTTACTACGCTACTGTACTCTACAGTACCTACTTGACTGGTTTGCATATAGTGTTTATTACGCTATTGTACTGTGCAGTCCCTGATTTACTGGTTTGTAGCCAGTGTTTACTACGCTACTGTACTGTGCAGTACCTACTTTACTTGTTTGTATCCATTGTTTACTACACTACTGTACTGTGCAGTACCTACTTTACTGGTTTGTGTTCCTTGTTTACTACACTACTGTACTGTGCAATACCTACTTTACTGGTTTTATCTATTGTTTACTACACTACTCTACTGTACAGTACCTAGTTTACTGGTTTGTATCCATTGTTTACTACACTGCTGTACTGTGCAGTACCTAGTTTACTGGTTTGTATCCATTGTTTACTACTTCTACTGTACTGCGTAGTACCTAGTTTACTCTTTTGTATCCATTGTTTACTACACTACTGTACTGTACAATATCTGGTTTACTGGTTTGTATCCATTGTTTACTACACTACTCTACTGTACAGTACCTAGTTTACTGGTTTGTATCCATTGTTTACTACACTACTGTACTGTGGTATACCTATTTTACTGGTTTGTGTTCATTGTTTACTAAACTACTGTACTGTGCAGTACCTAGTTTACTGGTTTGTATCTTTTGTTTACTACACTACTCTACTGTACAGTACCTAGTTTACTGGTTTGTATCCATTGTTTACTACTGTACTGTGCATTACCTACTTTACTGTTTTGTATCCATTGTTTACTACTACTACTGTACTGCGGAGTACCTAGTTTACTGGTTTGTATCCATTGTTTACTACGCTACTGTACTGTACAGTACCTAGCTTACTGGTTTGTGTCCATTGTTTACTACACTACTGTACTGTGCAGTACTTACTTTACTGGTTTGTGTCCATTGTTTACTACACTACTGTACTGTGCAGTACCTATTTTACTGGTTTGTATCCATTGTTTACTACACTACTGTACTGTGCAGTACCTACTTTACTGGTTTGTGTCCATTGTTTACTACACTACTGTACTGTGCAGTACCTACTTTACTGGTTTGTTTTCATTGTTTACTACACTACTGTACTGTGCAGTACCTAGTTTACTGGTTTGTATCTGTTGTTTACTATACTACTCTACTGTACAGTACCTAGTTTACTGGTTTGTATCCATTGTTTACTACTGTACTGTGCAGTACCTACTTTACTGGTTTGTATCCATTGTTTACGACTGCTACTGTACTGCGTAGTACCTAGTTTACTGGTTTTGTATCCATTGTTTACTACGCTACTGTACTGTGCAGTACCTACTTGACTGGTTTGCATCTCGTGTTTATTACGCTACTGTGCTGTGCAGTCCCTGCTTTACTGGTTTGTATCCAGTGTTTACTACTGTACTGTGAGTTACCTAGTTTACTGGTTTGTGTCCATTGTTTACTACACTACTGCTACTGTACTGCGTAGTACCTAGTTTACTGGTTTGTATCCATTGTTTACTACGCTACTGTACTCTACAGTACCTACTTTACTGGTTTGCATATAGTGTTTATTACGCTATTGTACTGTGCAGTCCCTGATTTACTGGTTTGTAGCCAGTGTTTACTACGCTACTGTACTGTGCAGTACCTACTTTACTTGTTTGTATCCATTGTTTACTACACTACTGTACTGTGCAGTACCTACTTTACTGGTTTGTGTTCCTTGTTTACTACACTACTGTACTGTGCAGTACCTACTTTACTGGTTTTATCTATTGTTTACTACACTACTCTACTGTACAGTACCTAGTTTACTGGTTTGTATCCATTGTTTACTACACTACTGTACTGTGCAGTACCTAGTTTACTGGTTTGTATCCATTGTTTACTACTTCTACTGTACTGCGTAATACCTAGTTTACTGGTTTGTATACATTGTTTACTACACTACTGTACTGTACAATATCTGGTTTACTGGTTTGTATCCATTGTTTACTACACTACTCTACTGTACAGTACCTAGTTTACTGGTTTGTATCCATTGTTTACTACACTATTGTACTGTGCAGTACCTAGTTTACTGGTTTGTATCTTTTGTTTACTACACTACTCTACTGTACAGTACCTAGTTTACTGGTTTGTATCCATTGTTTAATACTCTACTGTGCAGTACCTAGTTTACTGGTTTGTGTCCATTGTTTACCACACTACTGCTACTGTACTGCGTAGTACCTAGTTTACTGGTTTGTATCTATTGTTTACTACGCTACTGTACTGTACAGTACCTACTTGACTGGTTTGTATCTAGTGTTTATTACGCTACTATACTGTGCAGTCCCTGCTTTACTGGTTTGTATCCATTGTTTACTGCACTACTCTACTGTGCAGTACCTAGTTTACTGGTTTGTGTCCATTGTTTACTACACTACTCTACTGTACAGTACCTAGTTTACCGGTTTGTATCTATTGTTTACTACACTACTGTACTGTGCAGTACTTTACTGGTTTGTGTTCATTGTTTACTACACTACTGTACTGTGCAGTACCTAGTTTACTGGTTTGTATCCATTGTTTACTACACTACTCTACTGTACAGTGCCTAGTTTACTGGTTTGTATCCATTGTTTACTACACTACTGTACTGTGCATTACCTACTTTACTGTTTTGTATCCATTGTTTACTACTACTACTGTACTGCGGAGTATCTAGTTTACTGGTTTGTATCCATTGTTTACTACGCTACTGTACAGTACAGTACCTAGCTTACTGGTTTGTGTCCATTGTTTACGACACTACTGTTTTGTGCAGTACCTACTTTACTGGTTTGAGACCATTGTTTACTACACTACTCTACTGTGCAGTACTTACTTTACTGGTTTGTGTCCATTGTTTACTACACTACTGTACTGTGCAGTACCTATTTTACTGGTTTGTATCCATTGTTTACTACACTACTGTACTGTGCAGTACCTACTTTACTAGTTTGTGTCCATTGTTTACTACACTACTGTACTGTGCAGTACCTACCTTACTGGTTTGTGTTCGTTGTTTACTACACTACTGCTACTGTACTGCGTAGTACCTAGTTTACTGGTTTGTATCCATTGTTTACTATGCTACTGTACTCTACAGTACCTACTTGACTGGTTTGCATATAGTGTTTATTACGCTATTGTACTGTGCAGTCCCTGATTTACTGGTTTGTAGCCAGTGTTTACTACGCTACTGTACTGTGCAGTACCTACTTTACTTGTTTGTATCCATTGTTTACTACACTACTGTACTGTGCAGTACCTACTTTACTGGTTTGTGTTCCTTGTTTACTACACTACTGTACTGTGCAGTACCTACTTTACTGGTTTTATCTATTGGTTACTACACTACTCTACTGTACAGTACCTAGTTTACTGGTTTGTATCCATTGTTTACTACACTACTGTACTGTGCAGTACCTACTTTACTGGTTTGTGTTCATTGTTTATTACACTACTGTACTGTGCAGTACCTAGTTTACTGGTTTGTATCCATTGTTTACTACACTCCTGTACTGTGCAGTACTTACTTTACTGGTTTGTGTCCATTGTTTACTACACTACTGTACTGTGCAGTACCTACTTTACTGGTTTGTGTCCATTGTTTACTACACTACTGTACTGTGCAGTACCTACTTTACTGGTTTGTGTTCATTGTTTACTACACTACTGTACTGTGCAGTACCTAGTTTACTGGTTTGTATCTGTTGTTTACTATACTACTCTACTGTACAGTACCTATTTTACTGGTTTGTATCCATTGTTTACTACTGTACTGTGCAGTACCTACTTTACTGGTTTGTATCCATTGTTTACGACTGCTACTGTACTGCGTAGTACCTAGTTTACTGGTTTTGTATCCATTGTTTACTACGCTACTGTACTGTGCAGTACCTACTTGACTGGTTTGCATCTCGTGTTTATTACACTACTGTGCTGTGCAGTCCCTGCTTTACTGGTTTGTATCCAGTGTTTACTACTGTACTGTGCAGTACCTAGTTTACTGGTTTGTGTCCATTGTTTACTACACTACTGCTACTATACTGCGTAGTACCTAGTTTACTGGTTTGTATCCATTGTTTACTACGCTACTGTACTCTACAGTACCTACTTGACTGGTTTGCATATAGTGTTTATTACGCTATTGAACTGTGCAGTCCCTGATTTACTGGTTTGTAGCCAGTGTTTACTACGCTACTGTACTGTGCAGTACCTACTTTACTTGTTTGTATCCATTGTTTACTACACTACTGTACTGTGCAGTACCTACTTTACTGGTTTGTGTTCCTTGTTTACTACACTACTGTACTGTGCAGTACCTAGTTTACTGGTTTGTATCTATTGTTTACTACACTACTCTACTGTACAGTACCTAGTTTACTGGTTTGTATCCATTGTTTACTACACTACTGTACTGTGCAGTACCTAGTTTACTGGTTTGTATCCATTGTTTACTACTTCTACTGTACTGCGTAATACCTAGTTTACTGGTTTGTATCCATTGTTTACTACACTACTGTACTGTACAATATCTGGTTTACTGGTTTGTATCCATTGTTTACTACTGTACTGTGAATTACCTACTTTACCTATTTGTATCCATTGTTTACTACTACTACTGTACAGCGGAGTACCTAGTTTACTGGTTTGTATCCATTGTTTACTACGCTACTGTACTGTACAGTACCTAGCTTACTGGTTTGTGTCCATTGTTTACGACACTACTGTTTTGTGCAGTACCTACTTTACTGGTTTGTGTCCATTGTTTACTACACTCCTGTACTGTGCAGTACTTACTTTACTGGTTTGTGTCCATTGTTTACTACACTACTGTACTGTGCAGTACCTACTTTACTGGTTTGTGTCCATTGTTTACTACACTACTGTACTGTGCAGTACCTACTTTACTGGTTTGTGTTCATTGTTTACTACACTACTGTACTGTGCAGTACCTAGTTTACTGGTTTGTATCTGTTGTTTACTATACTACTCTACTGTACAGTACCTAGTTTACTGGTTTGTATCCATTGTTTACTACTGTACTGTGCAGTACCTACTTTACTGGGTTGTATCCATTGTTTACGACTGCTACTGTACTGCGTAGTACCTAGTTTACTGGTTTTGTATCCATTGTTTACTACGCTACTGTACTGTGCAGTACCTACTTGACTGGTTTGCATCTCGTGTTTATTACACTACTGTGCTGTGCAGTCCCTGCTTTACTGGTTTGTATCCAGTGTTTACTACTGTACTGTGCAGTACCTAGTTTACTGGTTTGTGTCCATTGTTTACTACACTACTGCTACTATACTGCGTAGTACCTAGTTTACTGGTTTGTGTTCCTTGTTTACTACACTACTGTACTGTGCAATACCTACTTTACTGGTTTTATCTATTGTTTACTACACTACTCTACTGTACAGTACCTAGTTTACTGGTTTGTATCCATTGTTTACTACACTGCTGTACTGTGCAGTACCTAGTTTACTGGTTTGTATCCATTGTTTACTACTTCTACTGTACTGCGTAGTACCTAGTTTACTCTTTTGTATCCATTGTTTACTACACTACTGTACTTTACAATATCTGGTTTACTGGTTTGTATCCATTGTTTACTACACTACTCTACAGTACAGTTCCTAGTTTACTGGTTTGTATCCATTGTTTACTACACTACTGTACTGTGGTATACCTATTTTACTGGTTTGTGTTCATTGTTTACTAAACTACTGTACTGTGCAGTACCTAGTTTACTGGTTTGTATCTTTTGTTTACTACACTACTCTACTGTACAGTACCTAGTTTACTGGTTTGTATCCATTGTTTACTACTGTACTGTGCATTACCTACTTTACTGTTTTGTATCCATTGTTTACTACTACTACTGTACTGCGGAGTACCTAGTTTACTGGTTTGTATCCATTGTTTACTACGCTACTGTACTGTACAGTACCTAGCTTACTGGTTTGTGTCCATTGTTTACTACACTACTGTACTGTGCAGTACTTACTTTACTGGTTTGTGTCCATTGTTTACTACACTACTGTACTGTGCAGTACCTATTTTACTGGTTTGTATCCATTGTTTACTACACTACTGTACTGTGCAGTACCTACTTTACTGGTTTGTGTCCATTGTTTACTACACTACTGTACTGTGCAGTACCTACTTTACTGGTTTGTTTTCATTGTTTACTACACTACTGTACTGTGCAGTACCTAGTTTACTGGTTTGTATCTGTTGTTTACTATACTACTCTACTGTACAGTACCTAGTTTACTGGTTTGTATCCATTGTTTACTACTGTACTGTGCAGTACCTACTTTACTGGTTTGTATCCATTGTTTACGACTGCTACTGTACTGCGTAGTACCTAGTTTACTGGTTTTGTATCCATTGTTTACTACGCTACTGTACTGTGCAGTACCTACTTGACTGGTTTGCATCTCGTGTTTATTACGCTACTGTGCTGTGCAGTCCCTGCTTTACTGGTTTGTATCCAGTGTTTACTACTGTACTGTGAGTTACCTAGTTTACTGGTTTGTGTCCATTGTTTACTACACTACTGCTACTGTACTGCGTAGTACCTAGTTTACTGGTTTGTATCCATTGTTTACTACGCTACTGTACTCTACAGTACCTACTTTACTGGTTTGCATATAGTGTTTATTACGCTATTGTACTGTGCAGTCCCTGATTTACTGGTTTGTAGCCAGTGTTTACTACGCTACTGTACTGTGCAGTACCTACTTTACTTGTTTGTATCCATTGTTTACTACACTACTGTACTGTGCAGTACCTACTTTACTGGTTTGTGTTCCTTGTTTACTACACTACTGTACTGTGCAGTACCTACTTTACTGGTTTTATCTATTGTTTACTACACTACTCTACTGTACAGTACCTAGTTTACTGGTTTGTATCCATTGTTTACTACACTACTGTACTGTGCAGTACCTAGTTTACTGGTTTGTATCCATTGTTTACTACTTCTACTGTACTGCGTAATACCTAGTTTACTGGTTTGTATCCATTGTTTACTACACTACTGTACTGTACAATATCTGGTTTACTGGTTTGTATCCATTGTTTACTACACTACTCTACTGTACAGTACCTAGTTTACTGGTTTGTATCCATTGTTTACTACACTATTGTACTGTGCAGTACCTAGTTTACTGGTTTGTATCTTTTGTTTACTACACTACTCTACTGTACAGTACCTAGTTTACTGGTTTGTATCCATTGTTTAATACTCTACTGTGCAGTACCTAGTTTACTGGTTTGTGTCCATTGTTTACCACACTACTGCTACTGTACTGCGTAGTACCTAGTTTACTGGTTTGTATCTATTGTTTACTACGCTACTGTACTGTACAGTACCTACTTGACTGGTTTGTATCTAGTGTTTATTACGCTACTATACTGTGCAGTCCCTGCTTTACTGGTTTGTATCCATTGTTTACTGCACTACTCTACTGTGCAGTACCTAGTTTACTGGTTTGTGTCCATTGTTTACTACACTACTCTACTGTACAGTACCTAGTTTACCGGTTTGTATCTATTGTTTACTACACTACTGTACTGTGCAGTACCCACTTTACTGGTTTGTGTTCATTGTTTACTACACTACTGTACTGTGCAGTACCTAGTTTACTGGTTTGTATCCATTGTTTACTACACTACTCTACTGTACAGTGCCTAGTTTACTGGTTTGTATCCATTGTTTACTACACTACTGTACTGTGCATTACCTACTTTACTGTTTTGTATCCATTGTTTACTACTACTACTGTACTGCGGAGTATCTAGTTTACTGGTTTGTATCCATTGTTTACTACGCTACTGTACTGTACAGTACCTAGCTTACTGGTTTGTGTCCATTGTTTACGACACTACTGTTTTGTGCAGTACCTACTTTACTGGTTTGAGACCATTGTTTACTACACTACTCTACTGTGCAGTACTTACTTTACTGGTTTGTGTCCATTGTTTACTACACTACTGTACTGTGCAGTACCTATTTTACTGGTTTGTATCCATTGTTTACTACACTACTGTACTGTGCAGTACCTACTTTACTGGTTTGTGTCCATTGTTTACTACACTACTGTACTGTGCAGTACCTACCTTACTGGTTTGTGTTCGTTGTTTACTACACTACTGCTACTGTACTGCGTAGTACCTAGTTTACTGGTTTGTATCCATTGTTTACTATGCTACTGTACTCTACAGTACCTACTTGACTGGTTTGCATATAGTGTTTATTACGCTATTGTACTGTGCAGTCCCTGATTTACTGGTTTGTAGCCAGTGTTTACTACGCTACTGTACTGTGCAGTACCTACTTTACTTGTTTGTATCCATTGTTTACTACACTACTGTACTGTGCAGTACCTACTTTACTGGTTTGTGTTCCTTGTTTACTACACTACTGTACTGTGCAGTACCTACTTTACTGGTTTTATCTATTGGTTACTACACTACTCTACTGTACAGTACCTAGTTTACTGGTTTGTATCCATTGTTTACTACACTACTGTACTGTGCAGTACCTACTTTACTGGTTTGTGTTCATTGTTTATTACACTACTGTACTGTGCAGTACCTAGTTTACTGGTTTGTATCCATTGTTTACTACACTCCTGTACTGTGCAGTACTTACTTTACTGGTTTGTGTCCATTGTTTACTACACTACTGTACTGTACAATATCTGGTTTACTGGTTTGTATCCATTGTTTAATACACTACTCTACTGTACAGTACCTTGTTTACTGGTTTGTATCCATTGTTTACTACACTACTGTACTGTGCAGTACCTATTTTACTGGTTTGTGTTCATTGTTTACTAAACTACTGTACTGTGCAGTACCTAGTTTACTGGTTTGTATCTTTTGTTTACTACACTACTCTACTGTACAGTACCTAGTTTACTGGTTTGTATCCATTGTTTACTACTGTACTGTGCATTACCTACTTTACTGTTTTGTATCCATTGTTTACTACTACTACTGTACTGCGGAGTACCTAGTTTACTGGTTTGTATCCATTGTTTACTATGCTACTGTACTGTACAGTACCTAGCTTACTGGTTTGTGTCCATTGTTTACTACACTTCTGTACTGTGCAGTACTTACTTTACTGGTTTGTGTCCATTGTTTACTACACTACTGTACTGTGCAGTACCTATTTTACTGGTTTGTATCCATTGTTTACTACACTACTGTACTGTGCAGTACCTACTTTACTGGTTTGTGTCCATTGTTTACTACACTACTGTACTGTGCAGTACCTACTTTACTGGTTTGTTTTCATTGTTTACTACACTACTGTACTGTGCAGTACCTAGTTTACTGGTTTGTATCTGTTGTTTACTATACTACTCTACTGTACAGTACCTAGTTTACTGGTTTGTATCCATTGTTTACTACTGTACTGTGCAGTACCTACTTTACTGGTTTGTATCCATTGTTTACGACTGCTACTGTACTGCGTAGTACCTAGTTTACTGGTTTTGTATCCATTGTTTACTACGCTACTGTACTGTGCAGTACCTACTTGACTGGTTTGCATCTCGTGTTTATTACGCTACTGTGCTGTGCAGTCCCTGCTTTACTGGTTTGTATCCAGTGTTTACTACTGTACTGTGAGTTACCTAGTTTACTGGTTTGTGTCCATTGTTTACTACACTACTGCTACTGTACTGCGTAGTACCTAGTTTACTGGTTTGTATCCATTGTTTACTACGCTACTGTACTCTACAGTACCTACTTTACTGGTTTGCATATAGTGTTTATTACGCTATTGTACTGTGCAGTCCCTGATTTACTGGTTTGTAGCCAGTGTTTACTACGCTACTGTACTGTGCAGTACCTACTTTACTTGTTTGTATCCATTGTTTACTACACTACTGTACTGTGCAGTACCTACTTTACTGGTTTGTGTTCCTTGTTTACTACACTACTGTACTGTGCAGTACCTACTTTACTGGTTTTATCTATTGTTTACTACACTACTCTACTGTACAGTACCTAGTTTACTGGTTTGTATCCATTGTTTACTACACTACTGTACTGTGCAGTACCTAGTTTACTGGTTTGTATCCATTGTTTACTACTTCTACTGTACTGCGTAATACCTAGTTTACTGGTTTGTATCCATTGTTTACTACACTACTGTACTGTACAATATCTGGTTTACTGGTTTGTATCCATTGTTTACTACACTACTCTACTGTACAGTACCTACTTTACTGGTTTGTGTTCATTGTTTACTACACTACTGTACTGTGCAGTACCTAGTTTACTGGTTTGTATCTGTTGTTTACTATACTACTCTACTGTACAGTACATAGTTTACTGGTTTGTATCCATTGTTTACTACTGTACTGTGCAGTACCTACTTTACTGGTTTGTATCCATTGTTTACGACTGCTACTGTACTGCGTAGTACCTAGTTTACTGGTTTTGTATCCACTGTTTACTACGCTACTGTACTGTGCAGTACCTACTTGACTGGTTTGCATCTCGTGTTTATTACGCTACTGTGCTGTGCAGTCCCTGCTTTACTGGTTTGTATCCAGTGTTTACTACTGTACTGTGCAGTACCTAGTTTACTGGTTTGTGTCCATTGTTTACTACACTACTGCTACTGTACTGCGTAGTACCTAGTTTACTGATTTGTATCCATTGTTTACTACGCTACTGTACTCTACAGTACCTACTTGACTGGTTTGCATATAGTGTTTATTACGCTATTGTACTGTGCAGTCCCTGATTTTCTGGTTTGTAGCCAGTGTTTACTACGCTACTATACTGTGCAGTACCTACTTTACTTGTTTGTATCCATTGTTTACTACACTACTGTACTGTGCAGTACCTACTTTACTGGTTTGTGTTCCTTGTTTACTACACTACTGTACTGTGCAGTACCTACTTTACTGGTTTTATCTATTGTTTACTACACTACTCTACTGTACAGTACCTAGTTTACTGGTTTGTAACCATTGTTTACTACACTACTGTACTGTGCAGTACCTACTTTACTGGTTTGTATCCATTGTTTACTACTTCTACTGTACTGCGTAGTACCTAGTTTACTGGTTTGAATCCATTGTTTACTACACTACTGTACTATACAATATCTGGTTTACTGGTTTGTATCCATTTTTTACTACACTACTCTACTGTACAGCACCTAGCTTACTGGTTTGTATCCATTGTTTACTACACTACTGTACTGTGCAGTACCTACTTTACTGGTTTGTGTTCATTGTTTACTACACTACTGTACTGTGCAGTACCTAGTTTACTGGTTTGTATCTTTTGTTTACTACACTACTCTACTGTACAGTACCTAGTTTACTTGTTTGTATCCATTGTTTACTACTGTACAGTGCATTACCTACTTTACTGTTTTGTATCCATTGTTTACTACTGCTACTGTACTGCGGAGTACCTAGTTTACTGGTTTGTATCCATTGTTTACTACGCTACTGTACTGTACAGTACCTAGCTTACTGGTTTGTGTCCATTTTTTACGACACTACTGTACTGTGCAGTACCTACTTTACTGGTTTGTGTCCATTGTTTACTACATTTCTGTACTGTACAGTACCTACTTTACTGGTTTGTGTCCATTGTTTACTACACTACTGTACTGTGCAGTACCTACTTTACTGGTTTGTATCCATTGTTTACTACACTACTGTACTGTGCAGTACCTAGTTTACTGGTTTGTGTCCATTGTTTACTACACTACTGTGCTGTGCAGTACCTAGTTTACTGGTTTGTATCTGTTGTTTACCACACTACTCTACTGTACAGTACCTAGTTTACTGGTTTGTAACCATTGGTTACTACTTTACTGTGCAGTACCTACTTTACTGGCTGGTGTCCATTGTTTACTACACTACTCTACTGTGCAGTACCTATTTTACTGGTTTGTGTCCATTGATTACTACACTGCTGTACTGTGCAGTACCTACTTTACTGGTTTGAGTCCATTGTTTACTACACTGCTCTACTGTGCAGTACCTACATTACTGGTTTGTATCCATTGTTTACTACACTACTGTACTGTGCAGTACCTACTTTACTGGTTTGTGTTCATTGTTTACTACACTACTGTACTGTGCAGTACCTAGTTTACTGGTTTGTATCTATTGTTTACTACACTACTCTACTGTACAGTACCTAGTTTACTGGTTTGTATCCATTGTTTACTACTGTACTGTGCATTACCTACTTTACCTTTTTGTATCCATTGTTTACTACTACTACTGTACAGCGGAGTACCTAGTTTACTGGTTTGTATCCATTGTTTACTACGCTACTGTACTGTACAGTACCTAGCTTACTGGTTTGTGTCCATTGTTTACGACACTACTGTACTGTGCAGTACCTACTTTACTGGTTTGTGTCCATTGTTTACTACACTACTGTACTGTGCAGTACTTACTTTACTGGTTTGTGTCCATTGTTTACTACACTACTGTACTGTGCAGTACCTATTTTACTGGTTTGTATCCATTGTTTACTACACTACTGTACTGTGCAGTACCTACTTTACTGGTTTGTGTCCATTGTTTACTACACTACTGTACTGTGCAGTACCTACTTTACTGGTTTGTGTTCATTGTTTACTACACTACTGTACTGTGCAGTACCTAGTTTACTGGTTTGTATCTGTTGTTTACTATACTACTCTACTGTACAGTACCTAGTTTACTGGTTTGTATCCATTGTTTACTACTGTACTGTGCAGTACCTACTTTACTGGTTTGTATCCATTGTTTACGACTGCTACTGTACTGCGTAGTACCTAGTTTACTGGTTTTGTATCCATTGTTTACTACGCTACTGTACTGTACAGTACCTAGCTTACTGGTTTGTGTCCATTTTTTACGACACTACTGTACTGTGCAGTACCTACTTTACTGGTTTGTGTCCATTGTTTACTACATTTCTGTACTGTACAGTACCTACTTTACTGGTTTGTGTCCATTGTTTACTACACTACTGTACTGTGCAGTACCTAGTTTACTGGTTTGTGTTCATTGTTTACTACACTAATGTACTGTGCAGTACCTAGTTTACTGGTTTGTATCTGTTGTTTACTACACTACTCTACTGTACAGTACCTAGTTTACTGGTTTGTAACCATTGTTTACTACTTTACTGTGCAGTACCTACTTTACTGGCTGGTGTCCATTGTTTACTACAAAACTCTACTGTGCAGTACCTATTTTACTGGTTTGTGTCCATTGATTACTACACTGCTGTACTGTGCAGTACCTACTTTACTGGTTTGTGTCCATTGTTTACTACACTGCTCTACTGTGCAGTACCTACATTACTGGTTTGTATCCATTGTTTACTACACTACTGTACTGTGCAGTACCTACTTTACTGGTTTGTGTTCATTGTTTACTACACTACTGTACCGTGCAGTACCTAGTTTACTGGTTTGTATCTATTGTTTACTACACTACTCTACTGTACAGTACCTAGTTTACTGGTTTGTATCCATTGTTTACTACTGTACTGTGAATTACCTACTTTACCTATTTGTATCCATTGTTTACTACTACTACTGTACAGCGGAGTACCTAGTTTACTGGTTTGTATCCATTGTTTACTACGCTACTGTACTGTACAGTACCTAGCTTACTGGTTTGTGTCCATTGTTTACGACACTACCGTTTTGTGCAGTACCTACTTTACTGGTTTGTGTCCATTGTTTACTACACTCCTGTACTGTGCAGTACTTACTTTACTGGTTTGTGTCCATTGTTTACTACACTACTGTACTGTGCAGTACCTACTTTACTGGTTTGTGTCCATTGTTTACTACACTACTGTACTGTGCAGTACCTACTTTACTGGTTTGTGTTCATTGTTTACTACACTACTGTACTGTGCAGTACCTAGTTTACTGGTTTGTATCTGTTGTTTACTATACTACTCTACTGTACAGTACCTAGTTTACTGGTTTGTATCCATTGTTTACTACTGTACTGTGCAGTACCTACTTTACTGGTTTGTATCCATTGTTTACGACTGCTACTGTACTGCGTAGTACCTAGTTTACTGGTTTTGTATCCATTGTTTACTACGCTACTGTACTGTGCAGTACCTACTTGACTGGTTTGCATCTCGTGTTTATTACACTACTGTGCTGTGCAGTCCCTGCTTTACTGGTTTGTATCCAGTGTTTACTACTGTACTGTGCAGTACCTAGTTTACTGGTTTGTGTCCATTGTTTACTACACTACTGCTACTATACTGCGTAGTACCTAGTTTACTGGTTTGTATCCATTGTTTACTACGCTACTGTACTCTACAGTACCTACTTGACTGGTTTGCATATAGTGTTTATTACGCTATTGTACTGTGCAGTCCCTGATTTACTGGTTTGTAGCCAGTGTTTACTACGCTACTGTACTGTGCAGTACCTACTTTACTTGTTTGTATCCATTGTTTACTACACTACTGTACTGTGCAGTACCTACTTTACTGGTTTGTGTTCCTTGTTTACTACACTACTGTACTGTGCAATACCTACTTTACTGGTTTTATCTATTGTTTACTACACTACTCTACTGTACAGTACCTAGTTTACTGGTTTGTATCCATTGTTTACTACACTGCTGTACTGTGCAGTACCTAGTTTACTGGTTTGTATCCATTGTTTACTACTTCTACTGTACTGCGTAGTACCTAGTTTACTGGTTTGTATCCATTGTTTACTACAATACTGTACTGTACAATATCTGGTTTACTGGTTTGTATCCATTGTTTAATACACTACTCTACTGTACAGTACCTTGTTTACTGGTTTGTATCCATTGTTTACTACACTACTGTACTGTGCAGTACCTATTTTACTGGTTTGTGTTCATTGTTTACTAAACTACTGTACTGTGCAGTACCTAGTTTACTGGTTTGTATCTTTTGTTTACTACACTACTCTACTGTACAGTACCTAGTTTACTGGTTTGTATCCATTGTTTACTACTGTACTGTGCATTACCTACTTTACTGTTTTGTATCCATTGTTTACTACTACTACTGTACTGCGGAGTACCTAGTTTACTGGTATGTATCCATTGTTTACTATGCTACTGTACTGTACAGTACCTAGCTTACTGGTTTGTGTCCATTGTTTACTACACTTCTGTACTGTGCAGTACTTACTTTACTGGTTTGTGTCCATTGTTTACTACACTACTGTACTGTGCAGTACCTATTTTACTGGTTTATATCCATTGTTTACTACACTACTGTACTGTGCAGTACCTACTTTACTGGTTTGTGTCCATTGTTTACTACACTACTGTACTGTGCAGTACCTACTTTACTGGTTTGTTTTCATTGTTTACTACACTACTGTACTGTGCAGTACCTAGTTTACTGGTTTGTATCTGTTGTTTACTATACTACTCTACTGTACAGTACCTAGTTTACTGGTTTGTATCCATTGTTTACTACTGTACTGTGCAGTACCTACTTTACTGGTTTGTATCCATTGTTTACGACTGCTACTGTACTGCGTAGTACCTAGTTTACTGGTTTTGTATCCATTGTTTACTACGCTACTGTACTGTGCAGTACCTACTTGACTGGTTTGTGTTCATTGTTTACTACACTACTGTACTGTGCAGTACCTAGTTTACTGGTTTGTATCTGTTGTTTACTACACTACTCTACTGTACAGCACCTAGCTTACTGGTTTGTATCCATTGTTTACTACACTACTGTACTGTGCAGTACCTACTTTACTGGTTTGTGTTCATTGTTTACTACACTACTGTACTGTGCAGTACCTAGTTTACTGGTTTGTATCTGTTGTTTACTATACTACTCTACTGTACAATATCTGGTTTACTGGTTTGTATCCATTGTTTACTACACTACTCTACTGTACAGTACCTACTTTACTGGTTTGTGTTCATTGTTTACTACACTACTGTACTGTGCAGTACCTAGTTTACTGGTTTGTATCTGTTGTTTACTATACTACTCTACTGTACAGTACCTAGTTTACTGGTTTGTATCCATTGTTTACTACTGTACTGTGCAGTACCTACTTTACTGGTTTGTATCCATTGTTTACGACTGCTACTGTACTGCGTAGTACCTAGTTTACTGGTTTTGTATCCACTGTTTACTACGCTACTGTACTGTGCAGTACCTACTTGACTGGTTTGCATCTCGTGTTTATTACGCTACTGTGCTGTGCAGTCCCTGCTTTACTGGTTTGTATCCAGTGTTTACTACTGTACTGTGCAGTACCTAGTTTACTGGTTTGTGTCCATTGTTTACTACACTACTGCTACTGTACTGCGTAGTACCTAGTTTACTGATTTGTATCCATTGTTTACTACGCTACTGTACTCTACAGTACCTACTTGACTGGTTTGCATATAGTGTTTATTACGCTATTGTACTGTGCAGTCCCTGATTTTCTGGTTTGTAGCCAGTGTTTACTACGCTACTATACTGTGCAGTACCTACTTTACTTGTTTGTATCCATTGTTTACTACACTACTGTACTGTGCAGTACCTACTTTACTGGTTTGTGTTCCTTGTTTACTACACTACTGTACTGTGCAGTACCTACTTTACTGGTTTTATCTATTGTTTACTACACTACTCTACTGTACAGTACCTAGTTTACTGGTTTGTAACCATTGTTTACTACACTACTGTACTGTGCAGTACCTAGTTTACTGGTTTGTATCTATTGTTTACTACTGTACTGTGCATTACCTACTTTACCTTTTTGTATCCATTGTTTACTACTACTACTGTACAGCGGAGTACCTAGTTTACTGGTTTGTATCCATTGTTTACTACGCTACTGTACTGTACAGTACCTAGCTTACTGGTTTGTGTCCATTGTTTACGACACTACTGTACTGTGCAGTACCTACTTTACTGGTTTGTGTCCATTGTTTACTACACTACTGTACTGTGCAGTACTTACTTTACTGGTTTGTGTCCATTGTTTACTACACTACTGTACTGTGCAGTACCTATTTTACTGGTTTGTATCCATTGTTTACTACACTACTGTACTGTGCAGTACCTACTTTACTGGTTTGTGTCCATTGTTTACTACACTACTGTACTGTGCAGTACCTACTTTACTGGTTTGTGTTCATTGTTTACTACACTACTGTACTGTGCAGTACCTAGTTTACTGGTTTGTATCTGTTGTTTACTATACTACTCTACTGTACAGTACCTAGTTTACTGGTTTGTATCCATTGTTTACTACTGTACTGTGCAGTACCTACTTTACTGGTTTGTATCCATTGTTTACGACTGCTACTGTACTGCGTAGTACCTAGTTTACTGGTTTTGTATCCATTGTTTACTACGCTACTGTACTGTACAGTACCTAGCTTACTGGTTTGTGTCCATTTTTTACGACACTACTGTACTGTGCAGTACCTACTTTACTGGTTTGTGTCCATTGTTTACTACATTTCTGTACTGTACAGTACCTACTTTACTGGTTTGTGTCCATTGTTTACTACACTACTGTACTGTGCAGTACCTAGTTTACTGGTTTGTGTTCATTGTTTACTACACTAATGTACTGTGCAGTACCTAGTTTACTGGTTTGTATCTGTTGTTTACTACACTACTCTACTGTACAGTACCTAGTTTACTGGTTTGTAACCATTGTTTACTACTTTACTGTGCAGTACCTACTTTACTGGCTGGTGTCCATTGTTTACTACAAAACTCTACTGTGCAGTACCTATTTTACTGGTTTGTGTCCATTGATTACTACACTGCTGTACTGTGCAGTACCTACTTTACTGGTTTGTGTCCATTGTTTACTACACTGCTCTACTGTGCAGTACCTACATTACTGGTTTGTATCCATTGTTTACTACACTACTGTACTGTGCAGTACCTACTTTACTGGTTTGTGTTCATTGTTTACTACACTACTGTACCGTGCAGTACCTAGTTTACTGGTTTGTATCTATTGTTTACTACACTACTCTACTGTACAGTACCTAGTTTACTGGTTTGTATCCATTGTTTACTACTGTACTGTGAATTACCTACTTTACCTATTTGTATCCATTGTTTACTACTACTACTGTACAGCGGAGTACCTAGTTTACTGGTTTGTATCCATTGTTTACTACGCTACTGTACTGTACAGTACCTAGCTTACTGGTTTGTGTCCATTGTTTACGACACTACCGTTTTGTGCAGTACCTACTTTACTGGTTTGTGTCCATTGTTTACTACACTCCTGTACTGTGCAGTACTTACTTTACTGGTTTGTGTCCATTGTTTACTACACTACTGTACTGTGCAGTACCTACTTTACTGGTTTGTGTCCATTGTTTACTACACTACTGTACTGTGCAGTACCTACTTTACTGGTTTGTGTTCATTGTTTACTACACTACTGTACTGTGCAGTACCTAGTTTACTGGTTTGTATCTGTTTTTACTATACTACTCTACTGTACAGTACCTAGTTTACTGGTTTGTATCCATTGTTTACTACTGTACTGTGCAGTACCTACTTTACTGGTTTGTATCCATTGTTTACGACTGCTACTGTACTGCGTAGTACCTAGTTTACTGGTTTTGTATCCATTGTTTACTACGCTACTGTACTGTGCAGTACCTACTTGACTGGTTTGCATCTCGTGTTTATTACACTACTGTGCTGTGCAGTCCCTGCTTTACTGGTTTGTATCCAGTGTTTACTACTGTACTGTGCAGTACCTAGTTTACTGGTTTGTGTCCATTGTTTACTACACTACTGCTACTATACTGCGTAGTACCTAGTTTACTGGTTTGTATCCATTGTTTACTACGCTACTGTACTCTACAGTACCTACTTGACTGGTTTGCATATAGTGTTTATTACGCTATTGTACTGTGCAGTCCCTGATTTACTGGTTTGTAGCCAGTGTTTACTACGCTACTGTACTGTGCAGTACCTACTTTACTTGTTTGTATCCATTGTTTACTACACTACTGTACTGTGCAGTACCTACTTTACTGGTTTGTGTTCCTTGTTTACTACACTACTGTACTGTGCAATACCTACTTTACTGGTTTTATCTATTGTTTACTACACTACTCTACTGTACAGTACCTAGTTTACTGGTTTGTATCCATTGTTTACTACACTGCTGTACTGTGCAGTACCTAGTTTACTGGTTTGTATCCATTGTTTACTACTTCTACTGTACTGCGTAGTACCTAGTTTACTGGTTTGTATCCATTGTTTACTACAATACTGTACTGTACAATATCTGGTTTACTGGTTTGTATCCATTGTTTAATACACTACTCTACTGTACAGTACCTTGTTTACTGGTTTGTATCCATTGTTTACTACACTACTGTACTGTGCAGTACCTATTTTACTGGTTTGTGTTAATTGTTTACTAAACTACTGTACTGTGCAGTACCTAGTTTACTGGTTTGTATCTTTTGTTTACTACACTACTCTACTGTACAGTACCTAGTTTACTGGTTTGTATCCATTGTTTACTACTGTACTGTGCATTACCTACTTTACTGTTTTGTATCCATTGTTTACTACTACTACTGTACTGCGGAGTACCTAGTTTACTGGTTTGTATCCATTGTTTACTATGCTACTGTACTGTACAGTACCTAGCTTACTGGTTTGTGTCCATTGTTTACTACACTTCTGTACTGTGCAGTACTTACTTTACTGGTTTGTGTCCATTGTTTACTACACTACTGTACTGTGCAGTACCTATTTTACTGGTTTGTATCCATTGTTTACTACACTACTGTACTGTGCAGTACCTACTTTACTGGTTTGTGTCCATTGTTTACTACACTAATGTACTGTGCAGTACCTACTTTACTGGTTTGTTTTCATTGTTTACTACACTACTGTACTGTGCAGTACCTAGTTTACTGGTTTGTATCTGTTGTTTACTATACTACTCTACTGTACAGTACCTAGTTTACTGGTTTGTATCCATTGTTTACTACTGTACTGTGCAGTACCTACTTTACTGGTTTGTATCCATTGTTTACGACTGCTACTGTACTGCGTAGTACCTAGTTTACTGGTTTTGTATCCATTGTTTACTACGCTACTGTACTGTGCAGTACCTACTTGACTGGTTTGTGTTCATTGTTTACTACACTACTGTACTGTGCAGTACCTAGTTTACTGGTTTGTATCTGTTGTTTACTACACTACTCTACTGTACAGCACCTAGCTTACTGGTTTGTATCCATTGTTTACTACACTACTGTACTGTGCAGTACCTACTTTACTGGTTTGTGTTCATTGTTTACTACACTACTGTACTGTGCAGTACCTAGTTTACTGGTTTGTATCTGTTGTTTACTATACTACTCTACTGTACAATATCTGGTTTACTGGTTTGTATCCATTGTTTACTACACTACTCTACTGTACAGTACCTACTTTACTGGTTTGTGTTCATTGTTTACTACACTACTGTACTGTGCAGTACCTAGTTTACTGGTTTGTATCTGTTGTTTACTATACTACTCTACTGTACAGTACCTAGTTTACTGGTTTGTATCCATTGTTTACTACTGTACTGTGCAGTACCTACTTTACTGGTTTGTATCCATTGTTTACGACTGCTACTGTACTGCGTAGTACCTAGTTTACTGGTTTTGTATCCACTGTTTACTACGCTACTGTACTGTGCAGTACCTACTTGACTGGTTTGCATCTCGTGTTTATTACGCTACTGTGCTGTGCAGTCCCTGCTTTACTGGTTTGTATCCAGTGTTTACTACTGTACTGTGCAGTACCTAGTTTACTGGTTTGTGTCCATTGTTTACTACACTACTGCTACTGTACTGCGTAGTACCTAGTTTACTGATTTGTATCCATTGTTTACTACGCTACTGTACTCTACAGTACCTACTTGACTGGTTTGCATATAGTGTTTATTACGCTATTGTACTGTGCAGTCCCTGATTTTCTGGTTTGTAGCCAGTGTTTACTACGCTACTATACTGTGCAGTACCTACTTTACTTGTTTGTATCCATTGTTTACTACACTACTGTACTGTGCAGTACCTACTTTACTGGTTTGTGTTCCTTGTTTACTACACTACTGTACTGTGCAGTACCTACTTTACTGGTTTTATCTATTGTTTACTACACTACTCTACTGTACAGTACCTAGTTTACTGGTTTGTAACCATTGTTTACTACACTACTGTACTGTGCAGTACCTAGTTTACTGGTTTGTATCTTTTGTTTACTACACTACTCTACTGTACAGTACCTAGTTTACTTGTTTGTATCCATTGTTTACTACTGTACAGTGCATTACCTACTTTACTGTTTTGTATCCATTGTTTACTACTGCTACTGTACTGCGGAGTACCTAGTTTACTGGTTTGTATCCATTGTTTACTACGCTACTGTACTGTACAGTACCTAGCTTACTGGTTTGTGTCCATTTTTTACGACACTACTGTACTGTGCAGTACCTACTTTACTGGTTTGTGTCCATTGTTTACTACATTTCTGTACTGTACAGTACCTACTTTACTGGTTTGTGTCCATTGTTTACTACACTACTGTACTGTGCAGTACCTACTTTACTGGTTTGTATCCATTGTTTACTACACTACTGTACTGTGCAGTACCTAGTTTACTGGTTTGTGTCCATTGTTTACTACACTACTGTGCTGTGCAGTACCTAGTTTACTGGTTTGTATCTGTTGTTTACCACACTACTCTACTGTACAGTACCTAGTTTACTGGTTTGTAACCATTGGTTACTACTTTACTGTGCAGTACCTACTTTACTGGCTGGTGTCCATTGTTTACTACACTACTCTACTGTGCAGTACCTATTTTACTGGTTTGTGTCCATTGATTACTACACTGCTGTACTGTGCAGTACCTACTTTACTGGTTTGAGTCCATTGTTTACTACACTGCTCTACTGTGCAGTACCTACATTACTGGTTTGTATCCATTGTTTACTACACTACTGTACTGTGCAGTACCTACTTTACTGGTTTGTGTTCATTGTTTACTACACTACTGTACTGTGCAGTACCTAGTTTACTGGTTTGTATCTATTGTTTACTACACTACTCTACTGTACAGTACCTAGTTTACTGGTTTGTATCCATTGTTTACTACTGTACTGTGCATTACCTACTTTACCTTTTTGTATCCATTGTTTACTACTACTACTGTACAGCGGAGTACCTAGTTTACTGGTTTGTATCCATTGTTTACTACGCTACTGTACTGTACAGTACCTAGCTTACTGGTTTGTGTCCATTGTTTACGACACTACTGTACTGTGCAGTACCTACTTTACTGGTTTGTGTCCATTGTTTACTACACTACTGTACTGTGCAGTACTTACTTTACTGGTTTGTGTCCATTGTTTACTACACTACTGTACTGTGCAGTACCTATTTTACTGGTTTGTATCCATTGTTTACTACACTACTGTACTGTGCAGTACCTACTTTACTGGTTTGTGTCCATTGTTTACTACACTACTGTACTGTGCAGTACCTACTTTACTGGTTTGTGTTCATTGTTTACTACACTACTGTACTGTGCAGTACCTAGTTTACTGGTTTGTATCTGTTGTTTACTATACTACTCTACTGTACAGTACCTAGTTTACTGGTTTGTATCCATTGTTTACTACTGTACTGTGCAGTACCTACTTTACTGGTTTGTATCCATTGTTTACGACTGCTACTGTACTGCGTAGTACCTAGTTTACTGGTTTTGTATCCATTGTTTACTACGCTACTGTACTGTACAGTACCTAGCTTACTGGTTTGTGTCCATTTTTTACGACACTACTGTACTGTGCAGTACCTACTTTACTGGTTTGTGTCCATTGTTTACTACATTTCTGTACTGTACAGTACCTACTTTACTGGTTTGTGTCCATTGTTTACTACACTACTGTACTGTGCAGTACCTAGTTTACTGGTTTGTGTTCATTGTTTACTACACTAATGTACTGTGCAGTACCTAGTTTACTGGTTTGTATCTGTTGTTTACTACACTACTCTACTGTACAGTACCTAGTTTACTGGTTTGTAACCATTGTTTACTACTTTACTGTGCAGTACCTACTTTACTGGCTGGTGTCCATTGTTTACTACAAAACTCTACTGTGCAGTACCTATTTTACTGGTTTGTGTCCATTGATTACTACACTGCTGTACTGTGCAGTACCTACTTTACTGGTTTGTGTCCATTGTTTACTACACTGCTCTACTGTGCAGTACCTACATTACTGGTTTGTATCCATTGTTTACTACACTACTGTACTGTGCAGTACCTACTTTACTGGTTTGTGTTCATTGTTTACTACACTACTGTACCGTGCAGTACCTAGTTTACTGGTTTGTATCTATTGTTTACTACACTACTCTACTGTACAGTACCTAGTTTACTGGTTTGTATCCATTGTTTACTACTGTACTGTGAATTACCTACTTTACCTATTTGTATCCATTGTTTACTACTACTACTGTACAGCGGAGTACCTAGTTTACTGGTTTGTATCCATTGTTTACTACGCTACTGTACTGTACAGTACCTAGCTTACTGGTTTGTGTCCATTGTTTACGACACTACCGTTTTGTGCAGTACCTACTTTACTGGTTTGTGTCCATTGTTTACTACACTCCTGTACTGTGCAGTACTTACTTTACTGGTTTGTGTCCATTGTTTACTACACTACTGTACTGTGCAGTACCTACTTTACTGGTTTGTGTCCATTGTTTACTACACTACTGTGCTGTGCAGTCCCTGCTTTACTGGTTTGTATCCAGTGTTTACTACTGTACTGTGCAGTACCTAGTTTACTGGTTTGTGTCCATTGTTTACTACACTACTGCTACTATACTGCGTAGTACCTAGTTTACTGGTTTGTATCCATTGTTTACTACGCTACTGTACTCTACAGTACCTACTTGACTGGTTTGCATATAGTGTTTATTACGCTATTGTACTGTGCAGTCCCTGATTTACTGGTTTGTAGCCAGTGTTTACTACGCTACTGTACTGTGCAGTACCTACTTTACTTGTTTGTATCCATTGTTTACTACACTACTGTACTGTGCAGTACCTACTTTACTGGTTTGTGTTCCTTGTTTACTACACTACTGTACTGTGCAATACCTACTTTACTGGTTTTATCTATTGTTTACTACACTACTCTACTGTACAGTACCTAGTTTACTGGTTTGTATCCATTGTTTACTACACTGCTGTACTGTGCAGTACCTAGTTTACTGGTTTGTATCCATTGTTTACTACTTCTACTGTACTGCGTAGTAACTAGTTTACTGGTTTGTATCCATTGTTTACTACAATACTGTACTGTACAATATCTGGTTTACTGGTTTGTATCCATTGTTTAATACACTACTCTACTGTACAGTACCTTGTTTACTGGTTTGTATCCATTGTTTACTACACTACTGTACTGTGCAGTACCTATTTTACTGGTTTGTGTTCATTGTTTACTAAACTACTGTACTGTGCAGTACCTAGTTTACTGGTTTGTATCTTTTGTTTACTACACTACTCTACTGTACAGTACCTAGTTTACTGGTTTGTATCCATTGTTTACTACTGTACTGTGCATTACCTACTTTACTGTTTTGTATCCATTGTTTACTACTACTACTGTACTGCGGAGTACCTAGTTTACTGGTTTGTATCCATTGTTTACTATGCTACTGTACTGTACAGTACCTAGCTTACTGGTTTGTGTCCATTGTTTACTACACTTCTGTACTGTGCAGTACCTACTTTACTGGTTTGTGTCCATTGTTTACTACACTACTGTACTGTGCAGTACCTATTTTACTGGTTTGTATCCATTGTTTACTACACTACTGTACTGTGCAGTACCTACTTTACTGGTTTGTGTCCATTGTTTACTACACTACTGTACTGTGCAGTACCTAGTTTACTGGTTTGTGTCCATTGTTTACTACACTACTGTGCTGTGCAGTACCTAGTTTACTGGTTTGTATCTGTTGTTTACCACACTACTCTACTGTACAGTACCTAGTTTACTGGTTTGTAACCATTGGTTACTACTTTACTGTGCAGTACCTACTTTACTGGCTGGTGTCCATTGTTTACTACACTACTCTACTGTGCAGTACCTATTTTACTGGTTTGTGTCCATTGATTACTACACTGCTGTACTGTGCAGTACCTACTTTACTGGTTTGAGTCCATTGTTTACTACACTGCTCTACTGTGCAGTACCTACATTACTGGTTTGTATCCATTGTTTACTACACTACTGTACTGTGCAGTACCTACTTTACTGGTTTGTGTTCATTGTTTACTACACTACTGTACTGTGCAGTACCTAGTTTACTGGTTTGTATCTATTGTTTACTACACTACTCTACTGTACAGTACCTAGTTTACTGGTTTGTATCCATTGTTTACTACTGTACTGTGCATTACCTACTTTACCTTTTTGTATCCATTGTTTACTACTACTACTGTACAGCGGAGTACCTAGTTTACTGGTTTGTATCCATTGTTTACTACGCTACTGTACTGTACAGTACCTAGCTTACTGGTTTGTGTCCATTGTTTACGACACTACTGTACTGTGCAGTACCTACTTTACTGGTTTGTGTCCATTGTTTACTACACTACTGTACTGTGCAGTACTTACTTTACTGGTTTGTGTCCATTGTTTACTACACTACTGTACTGTGCAGTACCTATTTTACTGGTTTGTATCCATTGTTTACTACACTACTGTACTGTGCAGTACCTACTTTACTGGTTTGTGTCCATTGTTTACTACACTACTGTACTGTGCAGTACCTACTTTACTGGTTTGTGTTCATTGTTTACTACACTACTGTACTGTGCAGTACCTAGTTTACTGGTTTGTATCTGTTGTTTACTATACTACTCTACTGTACAGTACCTAGTTTACTGGTTTGTATCCATTGTTTACTACTGTACTGTGCAGTACCTACTTTACTGGTTTGTATCCATTGTTTACGACTGCTACTGTACTGCGTAGTACCTAGTTTACTGGTTTTGTATCCATTGTTTACTACGCTACTGTACTGTACAGTACCTAGCTTACTGGTTTGTGTCCATTTTTTACGACACTACTGTACTGTGCAGTACCTACTTTACTGGTTTGTGTCCATTGTTTACTACATTTCTGTACTGTACAGTACCTACTTTACTGGTTTGTGTCCATTGTTTACTACACTACTGTACTGTGCAGTACCTAGTTTACTGGTTTGTGTTCATTGTTTACTACACTAATGTACTGTGCAGTACCTAGTTTACTGGTTTGTATCTGTTGTTTACTACACTACTCTACTGTACAGTACCTAGTTTACTGGTTTGTAACCATTGTTTACTACTTTACTGTGCAGTACCTACTTTACTGGCTGGTGTCCATTGTTTACTACAAAACTCTACTGTGCAGTACCTATTTTACTGGTTTGTGTCCATTGATTACTACACTGCTGTACTGTGCAGTACCTACTTTACTGGTTTGTGTCCATTGTTTACTACACTGCTCTACTGTGCAGTACCTACATTACTGGTTTGTATCCATTGTTTACTACACTACTGTACTGTGCAGTACCTACTTTACTGGTTTGTGTTCATTGTTTACTACACTACTGTACCGTGCAGTACCTAGTTTACTGGTTTGTATCTATTGTTTACTACACTACTCTACTGTACAGTACCTAGTTTACTGGTTTGTATCCATTGTTTACTACTGTACTGTGAATTACCTACTTTACCTATTTGTATCCATTGTTTACTACTACTACTGTACAGCGGAGTACCTAGTTTACTGGTTTGTATCCATTGTTTACTACGCTACTGTACTGTACAGTACCTAGCTTACTGGTTTGTGTCCATTGTTTACGACACTACCGTTTTGTGCAGTACCTACTTTACTGGTTTGTGTCCATTGTTTACTACACTCCTGTACTGTGCAGTACTTACTTTACTGGTTTGTGTCCATTGTTTACTACACTACTGTACTGTGCAGTACCTACTTTACTGGTTTGTGTCCATTGTTTACTACACTACTGTGCTGTGCAGTCCCTGCTTTACTGGTTTGTATCCAGTGTTTACTACTGTACTGTGCAGTACCTAGTTTACTGGTTTGTGTCCATTGTTTACTACACTACTGCTACTATACTGCGTAGTACCTAGTTTACTGGTTTGTATCCATTGTTTACTACGCTACTGTACTCTACAGTACCTACTTGACTGGTTTGCATATAGTGTTTATTACGCTATTGTACTGTGCAGTCCCTGATTTACTGGTTTGTAGCCAGTGTTTACTACGCTACTGTACTGTGCAGTACCTACTTTACTTGTTTGTATCCATTGTTTACTACACTACTGTACTGTGCAGTACCTACTTTACTGGTTTGTGTTCCTTGTTTACTACACTACTGTACTGTGCAATACCTACTTTACTGGTTTTATCTATTGTTTACTACACTACTCTACTGTACAGTACCTAGTTTACTGGTTTGTATCCATTGTTTACTACACTGCTGTACTGTGCAGTACCTAGTTTACTGGTTTGTATCCATTGTTTACTACTTCTACTGTACTGCGTAGTACCTAGTTTACTGGTTTGTATCCATTGTTTACTACAATACTGTACTGTACAATATCTGGTTTACTGGTTTGTATCCATTGTTTAATACACTACTCTACTGTACAGTACCTTGTTTACTGGTTTGTATCCATTGTTTACTACACTACTGTACTGTGCAGTACCTATTTTACTGGTTTGTGTTCATTGTTTACTAAACTACTGTACTGTGCAGTACCTAGTTTACTGGTTTGTATCTTTTGTTTACTACACTACTCTACTGTACAGTACCTAGTTTACTGGTTTGTATCCATTGTTTACTACTGTACTGTGCATTACCTACTTTACTGTTTTGTATCCATTGTTTACTACTACTACTGTACTGCGGAGTACCTAGTTTACTGGTTTGTATCCATTGTTTACTATGCTACTGTACTGTACAGTACCTAGCTTACTGGTTTGTGTCCATTGTTTACTACACTTCTGTACTGTGCAGTACTTACTTTACTGGTTTGTGTCCATTGTTTACTACACTACTGTACTGTGCAGTACCTATTTTACTGGTTTGTATCCATTGTTTACTACACTACTGTACTCTGCAGTACCTACTTTACTGGTTTGTGTCCATTGTTTACTACACTACTGTACTGTGCAGTACCTACTTTACTGGTTTGTTTTCATTGTTTACTACACTACTGTACTGTGCAGTACCTAGTTTACTGGTTTGTATCTGTTGTTTACTATACTACTCTACTGTACAGTACCTAGTTTACTGGTTTGTATCCATTGTTTACTACTGTACTGTGCAGTACCTACTTTACTGGTTTGTATCCATTGTTTACGACTGCTACTGTACTGCGTAGTACCTAGTTTACTGGTTTTGTATCCATTGTTTACTACGCTACTGTACTGTGCAGTACCTACTTGACTGGTTTGCATCTCGTGTTTATTACGCTACTGTGCTGTGCAGTCCCTGCTTTACTGGTTTGTATCCAGTGTTTACTACTGTACTGTGAGTTACCTAGTTTACTGGTTTGTGTCCATTGTTTACTACACTACTGCTACTGTACTGCGTAGTACCTAGTTTACTGGTTTGTATCCATTGTTTACTACGCTACTGTACTCTACAGTACCTACTTTACTGGTTTGCATATAGTGTTTATTACGCTATTGTACTGTGCAGTCCCTGATTTACTGGTTTGTAGCCAGTGTTTACTACGCTACTGTACTGTGCAGTACCTACTTTACTTGTTTGTATCCATTGTTTACTACACTACTGTACTGTGCAGTACCTACTTTACTGGTTTGTGTTCCTTGTTTACTACACTACTGTACTGTGCAGTACCTACTTTACTGGTTTTATCTATTGTTTACTACACTACTCTACTGTACAGTACCTAGTTTACTGGTTTGTATCCATTGTTTACTACACTACTGTACTGTGCAGTACCTAGTTTACTGGTTTGTATCCATTGTTTACTACTTCTACTGTACTGCGTAATACCTAGTTTACTGGTTTGTATCCATTGTTTACTACACTACTGTACTGTACAATATCTGGTTTACTGGTTTGTATCCATTGTTTACTACACTACTCTACTGTACAGTACCTACTTTACTGGTTTGTGTTCATTGTTTACTACACTACTGTACTGTGCAGTACCTAGTTTACTGGTTTGTATCTGTTGTTTACTATACTACTCTACTGTACAGTACCTAGTTTATTGGTTTGTATCCATTGTTTACTACTGTACTGTGCAGTACCTACTTTACTGGTTTGTATCCATTGTTTACGACTGCTACTGTACTGCGTAGTACCTAGTTTACTGGTTTTGTATCCACTGTTTACTACGCTACTGTACTGTGCAGTACCTACTTGACTGGTTTGCATCTCGTGTTTATTACGCTACTGTGCTGTGCAGTCCCTGCTTTACTGGTTTGTATCCAGTGTTTACTACTGTACTGTGCAGTACCTAGTTTACTGGTTTGTGTCCATTGTTTACTACACTACTGCTACTGTACTGCGTAGTACCTAGTTTACTGATTTGTATCCATTGTTTACTACGCTACTGTACTCTACAGTACCTACTTGACTGGTTTGCATATAGTGTTTATTACGCTATTGTACTGTGCAGTCCCTGATTTTCTGGTTTGTAGCCAGTGTTTACTACGCTCCTATACTGTGCAGTACCTACTTTACTTGTTTGTATCCATTGTTTACTACACTACTGTACTGTGCAGTACCTACTTTACTGGTTTGTGTTCCTTGTTTACTACACTACTGTACTGTGCAGTACCTACTTTACTGGTTTTATCTATTGTTTACTACACTACTCTACTGTACAGTACCTAGTTTACTGGTTTGTAACCATTGTTTACTACACTACTGTACTGTGCAGTACCTAGTTTACTGGTTTGTATCCATTGTTTACTACTTCTACTGTACTGCGTAGTACCTAGTTTACTGGTTTGAATCCATTGTTTACTACACTACTGTACTATACAATATCTGGTTTACTGGTTTGTATCCATTTTTTACTACACTACTCTACTGTACAGCACCTAGCTTACTGGTTTGTATCCATTGTTTACTACACTACTGTACTGTGCAGTACCTACTTTACTGGTTTGTGTTCATTGTTTACTACACTACTGTACTGTGCAGTACCTAGTTTACTGGTTTGTATCTGTTGTTTACTATACTACTCTACTGTACAGTACCTAGTTTACTGGTTTGTATCCATTGTTTACTACTGTACTGTGCAGTACCTACTTTACTGGTTTGTATCCATTGTTTACGACTGCTACTGTACTGCGTAGTACCTAGTTTACTGGTTTGTATCCATTGTTTACTACACTACTGTACTGTACAATATCTGGTTTACTGGTTTGTATCCATTGTTTACTACACTACTCTACTGTACAGTACCTACTTTACTGGTTTGTGTTCATTGTTTACTACACTACTGTACTGTGCAGTACCTAGTTTACTGGTTTGTATCTGTTGTTTACTATACTACTCTACTGTACAGTACCTAGTTTACTGGTTTGTATCCATTGTTTACTACTGTACTGTGCAGTACCTACTTTACTGGTTTGTATCCATTGTTTACGACTGCTACTGTACTGCGTAGTACCTAGTTTACTGGTTTTGTATCCACTGTTTACTACGCTACTGTACTGTGCAGTACCTACTTGACTGGTTTGCATCTCGTGTTTATTACGCTACTGTGCTGTGCAGTCCCTGCTTTACTGGTTTGTATCCAGTGTTTACTACTGTACTGTGCAGTACCTAGTTTACTGGTTTGTGTCCATTGTTTACTACACTACTGCTACTGTACTGCGTAGTACCTAGTTTACTGATTTGTATCCATTGTTTACTACGCTACTGTACTCTACAGTACCTACTTGACTGGTTTGCATATAGTGTTTATTACGCTATTGTACTGTGCAGTCCCTGATTTTCTGGTTTGTAGCCAGTGTTTACTACGCTACTATACTGTGCAGTACCTACTTTACTTGTTTGTATCCATTGTTTACTACACTACTGTACTGTGCAGTACCTACTTTACTGGTTTGTGTTCCTTGTTTACTACACTACTGTACTGTGCAGTACCTACTTTACTGGATTTATCTATTGTTTACTACACTACTCTACTGTACAGTACCTAGTTTACTGGTTTGTAACCATTGTTTACTACACTACTGTACTGTGCAGTACCTAGTTTACTGGTTTGTATCCATTGTTTACTACTTCTACTGTACTGCGTAGTACCTAGTTTACTGGTTTGAATCCATTGTTTACTACACTACTGTACTATACAATATCTGGTTTACTGGTTTGTATCCATTTTTTACTACACTAATCTACTGTACAGCACCTAGCTTACTGGTTTGTATCCATTGTTTACTACACTACTGTACTGTGCAGTACCTACTTTACTGGTTTGTGTTCATTGTTTACTACACTACTGTACTGTGCAGTACCTAGTTTACTGGTTTGTATCTTTTGTTTACTACACTACTCTACTGTACAGTACCTAGTTTACTTGTTTGTATCCATTGTTTACTACTGTACTGTGCATTACCTACTTTACTGTTTTGTATCCATTGTTTACTACTGCTACTGTACTGCGGAGTACCTAGTTTACTGGTTTGTATCCATTGTTTACTACGCTACTGAACTGTACAGTACCTAGCTTACTGGTTTGTGTCCATTTTTTACGACACTACTGTACTGTGCAGTACCTACTTTACTGGTTTGTGTCCATTGTTTACTACATTTCTGTACTGTACAGTACCTACTTTACTGGTTTGTGTCCATTGTTTACTACACTACTGTACTGTGCAGTACCTACTTTACTGGTTTGTATCCATTGTTTACTACACTACTGTACTGTGCAGTACCTAGTTTACTGGTTTGTGTCCATTGTTTACTACACTACTGTGCTGTGCATTACCTAGTTTACTGGTTTGTATCTGTTGTTTACCACACTACTCTACTGTACAGTACCTAGTTTACTGGTTTGTAACCATTGGTTACTACTTTACTGTGCAGTACCTACTTTACTGGCTGGTGTCCATTGTTTACTACACTACTCTACTGTGCAGTACCTATTTTACTGGTTTGTGTCCATTGATTACTACACTGCTGTACTGTGCAGTACCTACTTTACTGGTTTGTGTCCATTGTTTACTACACTGCTCTACTGTGCAGTACCTACATTACTGGTTTGTATCCATTGTTTACTACACTACTGTACTGTGCAGTACCTACTTTACTGGTTTGTGTTCATTGTTTACTACACTACTGTACTGTGCAGTACCTAGTTTACTGGTTTGTATCTATTGTTTACTACTGTACTGTGCATTACCTACTTTACCTTTTTGTATCCATTGTTTACTACTACTACTGTACAGCGGAGTACCTAGTTTACTGGTTTGTATCCATTGTTTACTACGCTACTGTACTGTACAGTACCTAGCTTACTGGTTTGTGTCCATTGTTTACGACACTACTGTACTGTGCAGTACCTACTTTACTGGTTTGTGTCCATTGTTTACTACACTACTGTACTGTGCAGTACTTACTTTACTGGTTTGTGTCCATTGTTTACTACACTACTGTACTGTGCAGTACCTATTTTACTGGTTTGTATCCATTGTTTACTACACTACTGTACTGTGCAGTACCTACTTTACTGGTTTGTGTCCATTGTTTACTACACTACTGTACTGTGCAGTACCTACTTTACTGGTTTGTGTTCATTGTTTACTACACTACTGTACTGTGCAGTACCTAGTTTACTGGTTTGTGTCCATTGTTTACTACACTACTGTACTGTGCAGTACCTACTTTACTGGTTTGTTTTCATTGTTTACTACACTACTGTACTGTGCAGTACCTAGTTTACTGGTTTGTATCTGTTGTTTACTATACTACTCTACTGTACAGTACCTAGTTTACTGGTTTGTATCCATTGTTTACTACTGTACTGTGCAGTACCTACTTTACTGGTTTGTATCCATTGTTTACGACTGCTACTGTACTGCGTAGTACCTAGTTTACTGGTTTTGTATCCATTGTTTACTACGCTACTGTACTGTGCAGTACCTACTTGACTGGTTTGCATCTCGTGTTTATTACGCTACTGTGCTGTGCAGTCCCTGCTTTACTGGTTTGTATCCAGTGTTTACTACTGTACTGTGAGTTACCTAGTTTACTGGTTTGTGTCCATTGTTTACTACACTACTGCTACTGTACTGCGTAGTACCTAGTTTACTGGTTTGTATCCATTGTTTACTACGCTACTGTACTCTACAGTACCTACTTTACTGGTTTGCATATAGTGTTTATTACGCTATTGTACTGTGCAGTCCCTGATTTACTGGTTTGTAGCCAGTGTTTACTACGCTACTGTACTGTGCAGTACCTACTTTACTTGTTTGTATCCATTGTTTACTACACTACTGTACTGTGCAGTACCTACTTTACTGGTTTGTGTTCCTTGTTTACTACACTACTGTACTGTGCAGTACCTACTTTACTGGTTTTATCTATTGTTTACTACACTACTCTACTGTACAGTACCTAGTTTACTGGTTTGTATCCATTGTTTACTACACTACTGTACTGTGCAGTACCTAGTTTACTGGTTTGTATCCATTGTTTACTACTTCTACTGTACTGCGTAATACCTAGTTTACTGGTTTGTATCCATTGTTTACTACACTACTGTACTGTACAATATCTGGTTTACTGGTTTGTATCCATTGTTTACTACACTACTCTACTGTACAGTACCTACTTTACTGGTTTGTGTTCATTGTTTACTACACTACTGTACTGTGCAGTACCTAGTTTACTGGTTTGTATCTGTTGTTTACTATACTACTCTACTGTACAGTACCTAGTTTACTGGTTTGTATCCATTGTTTACTACACTACTCTACTGTACAGTACCTACTTTACTGGTTTGTGTTCATTGTTTACTACACTACTGTACTGTGCAGTACCTACTTTACTGGTTTGTATCCATTGTTTACGACTGCTACTGTACTGCGTAGTACCTAGTTTACTGGTTTTGTATCCACTGTTTACTACGCTACTGTACTGTGCAGTACCTACTTGACTGGTTTGCATATAGTGTTTATTACGCTATTGTACTGTGCAGTCCCTGATTTTCTGGTTTGTAGCCAGTGTTTACTACGCTACTATACTGTGCAGTACCTACTTTACTTGTTTGTATCCATTGTTTACTACACTACTGTACTGTGCAGTACCTACTTTACTGGTTTGTGTTCCTTGTTTACTACACTACTGTACTGTGCAGTACCTACTTTACTGGTTTTATCTATTGTTTACTACACTACTCTACTGTACAGTACCTAGTTTACTGGTTTGTAACCATTGTTTACTACACTACTGTACTGTGCAGTACCTAGTTTACTGGTTTGTATCCATTGTTTACTACTTCTACTGTACTGCGTAGTACCTAGTTTACTGGTTTGAATCCATTGTTTACTACACTACTGTACTATACAATATCTGGTTTACTGGTTTGTATCCATTTTTTACTACACTACTCTACTGTACAGCACCTAGCTTACTGGTTTGTATCCATTGTTTACTACACTACTGTACTGTGCAGTACCTACTTTACTGGTTTGTGTTCATTGTTTACTACACTACTGTACTGTGCAGTACCTAGTTTACTGGTTTGTATCTGTTGTTTACTATACTACTCTACTGTACAGTACCTAGTTTACTGGTTTGTATCCATTGTTTACTACTGTACTGTGCAGTACCTACTTTACTGGTTTGTATCCATTGTTTACGACTGCTACTGTACTGCGTAGTACCTAGTTTACTGGTTTGTATCCATTGTTTACTACACTACTGTACTGTACAATATCTGGTTTACTGGTTTGTATCCATTGTTTACTACACTACTCTACTGTACAGTACCTACTTTACTGGTTTGTGTTCATTGTTTACTACACTACTGTACTGTGCAGTACCTAGTTTACTGGTTTGTATCTGTTGTTTACTATACTACTCTACTGTACAGTACCTAGTTTAATGGTTTGTATCCATTGTTTACTACTGTACTGTGCAGTACCTACTTTACTGGTTTGTATCCATTTTTTACGACTGCTACTGTACTGCGTAGTACCTAGTTTACTGGTTTTGTATCCACTGTTTACTACGCTACTGTACTGTGCAGTACCTACTTGACTGGTTTGCATCTCGTGTTTATTACGCTACTGTGCTGTGCAGTCCCTGCTTTACTGGTTTGTATCCAGTGTTTACTACTGTACTGTGCAGTACCTAGTTTACTGGTTTGTGTCCATTGTTTACTACACTACTGCTACTGTACTGCGTAGTACCTAGTTTACTGATTTGTATCCATTGTTTACTACGCTACTGTACTCTACAGTACCTACTTGACTGGTTTGCATATAGTGTTTATTACGCTATTGTACTGTGCAGTCCCTGATTTTCTGGTTTGTAGCCAGTGTTTACTACGCTACTATACTGTGCAGTACCTACTTTACTTGTTTGTATCCATTGTTTACTACACTACTGTACTGTGCAGTACCTACTTTACTGGTTTGTGTTCCTTGTTTACTACACTACTGTACTGTGCAGTACCTACTTTACTGGTTTTATCTATTGTTTACTACACTACTCTACTGTACAGTACCTAGTTTACTGGTTTGTAACCATTGTTTACTACACTACTGTACTGTGCAGTACCTAGTTTACTGGTTTGTATCCATTGTTTACTACTTCTACTGTACTGCGTAGTACCTAGTTTACTGGTTTGAATCCATTGTTTACTACACTACTGTACTATACAATATCTGGTTTACTGGTTTGTATCCATTTTTTACTACACTACTCTACTGTACAGCACCTAGCTTACTGGTTTGTATCCATTGTTTACTACACTACTGTACTGTGCAGTACCTACTTTACTGGTTTGTGTTCATTGTTTACTACACTACTGTACTGTGCAGTACCTAGTTTACTGGTTTGTATCTGTTGTTTACTATACTACTCTACTGTACAGTACCTAGTTTACTGGTTTGTATCCATTGTTTACTACTGTACTGTGCAGTACCTACTTTACTGGTTTGTATCCATTGTTTACGACTGCTACTGTACTGCGTAGTACCTAGTTTACTGGTTTGTATCCATTGTTTACTACACTACTGTACTGTACAATATCTGGTTTACTGGTTTGTATCCATTGTTTACTACACTACTCTACTGTACAGTACCTACTTTACTGGTTTGTGTTCATTGTTTACTACACTACTGTACTGTGCAGTACCTAGTTTACTGGTTTGTATCTGTTGTTTACTATACTACTCTACTGTACAGTACCTAGTTTACTGGTTTGTATCCATTGTTTACTACTGTACTGTGCAGTACCTACTTTACTGGTTTGTATCCATTGTTTACGACTGCTACTGTACTGCGTAGTACCTAGTTTACTGGTTTTGTATCCACTGTTTACTACGCTACTGTACTGTGCAGTACCTACTTGACTGGTTTGCATCTCCTGTTTATTACGCTACTGTGCTGTGCAGTCCCTGCTTTACTGGTTTGTATCCAGTGTTTACTACTGTACTGTGCAGTACCTAGTTTACTGGTTTGTGTCCATTGTTTACTACACTACTGCTACTGTACTGCGTAGTACCTAGTTTACTGATTTGTATCCATTGTTTACTACGCTACTGTACTCTACAGTACCTACTTGACTGGTTTGCATATAGTGTTTATTACGCTATTGTACTGTGCAGTCCCTGATTTTCTGGTTTGTAGCCAGTGTTTACTACGCTACTATACTGTGCAGTACCTACTTTACTTGTTTGTATCCATTGTTTACTACACTACTGTACTGTGCAGTACCTACTTTACTGGTTTGTGTTCCTTGTTTACTACACTACTGTACTGTGCAGTACCTACTTTACTGGTTTTATCTATTGTTTACTACACTACTCTACTGTACAGTACCTAGTTTACTGGTTTGTAACCATTGTTTACTACACTACTGTACTGTGCAGTACCTAGTTTACTGGTTTGTATCCATTGTTTACTACTTCTACTGTACTGCGTAGTACCTAGTTTACTGGTTTGAATCCATTGTTTACTACACTACTGTACTATACAATATCTGGTTTACTGGTTTGTATCCATTTTTTACTACACTACTCTACTGTACAGCACCTAGCTTACTGGTTTGTATCCATTGTTTACTACACTACTGTACTGTGCAGTACCTACTTTACTGGTTTGTGTTCATTGTTTACTACACTACTGTACTGTGCAGTACCTAGTTTACTGGTTTGTATCTTTTGTTTACTACACTACTCTACTGTACAGTACCTAGTTTACTTGTTTGTATCCATTGTTTACTACTGTACTGTGCATTACCTACTTTACTGTTTTGTATCCATTGTTTACTACTGCTACTGTACTGCGGAGTACCTAGTTTACTGGTTTGTATCCATTGTTTACTACGCTACTGTACTGTACAGTACCTAGCTTACTGGTTTGTGTCCATTTTTTACGACACTACTGTACTGTGCAGTACCTACTTTACTGGTTTGTGTCCATTGTTTACTACATTTCTGTACTGTACAGTACCTACTTTACTGGTTTGTGTCCATTGTTTACTACACTACTGTACTGTGCAGTACCTACTTTACTGGTTTGTATCCATTGTTTACTACACTACTGTACTGTGCAGTACCTAGTTTACTGGTTTGTGTCCATTGTTTACTACACTACTGTGCTGTGCAGTACCTAGTTTACTGGTTTGTATCTGTTGTTTACCACACTACTCTACTGTACAGTACCTAGTTTACTGGTTTGTAACCATTGGTTACTACTTTACTGTGCAGTACCTACTTTACTGGCTGGTGTCCATTGTTTACTACACTACTCTACTGTGCAGTACCTATTTTACTGGTTTGTGTCCATTGATTACTACACTGCTGTACTGTGCAGTACCTACTTTACTGGTTTGTGTCCATTGTTTACTACACTGCTCTACTGTGCAGTACCTACATTACTGGTTTGTATCCATTGTTTACTACACTACTGTACTGTGCAGTACCTACTTTACTGGTTTGTGTTCATTGTTTACTACACTACTGTACTGTGCAGTACCTAGTTTACTGGTTTGTATCTATTGTTTACTACACTACTCTACTGTACAGTACCTAGTTTACTGGTTTGTATCCATTGTTTACTACTGTACTGTGCATTACCTACTTTACCTTTTTGTATCCATTGTTTACTACTACTACTGTACAGCGGAGTACCTAGTTTACTGGTTTGTATCCATTGTTTACTACGCTACTGTACTGTACAGTACCTAGCTTACTGGTTTGTGTCCATTGTTTACGACACTACTGTACTGTGCAGTACCTACTTTACTGGTTTGTGTCCATTGTTTACTACACTACTGTACTGTGCAGTACTTACTTTACTGGTTTGTGTCCATTGTTTACTACACTACTGTACTGTGCAGTACCTATTTTACTGGTTTGTATCCATTGTTTACTACACTACTGTACTGTGCAGTACCTACTTTACTGGTTTGTGTCCATTGTTTACTACACTACTGTACTGTGCAGTACCTACTTTACTGGTTTGTGTTCATTGTTTACTACACTACTGTACTGTGCAGTACCTAGTTTACTGGTTTGTATCTGTTGTTTACTATACTACTCTACTGTACAGTACCTAGTTTACTGGTTTGTATCCATTGTTTACTACTGTACTGTGCAGTACCTACTTTACTGGTTTGTATCCATTGTTTACGACTGCTACTGTACTGCGTAGTACCTAGTTTACTGGTTTTGTATCCATTGTTTACTACGCTACTGTACTGTGCAGTACCTACTTGACTGGTTTGCATCTCGTGTTTATTACACTACTGTGCTGTGCAGTCCCTGCTTTACTGGTTTGTATCCAGTGTTTACTACTGTACTGTGCTGTACCTAGTTTACTGGTTTGTGTCCATTGTTTACTACACTACTGCTACTGTACTGCTTAGTACCTAGTTTACTGGTTTGTATCCATTGTTTACTACGCTACTGTACTCTACAGTACCTACTTGACTGGTTTGCATATAGTGTTTATTACGCTATTGTACTGTGCAGTCCCTGATTTACTGGTTTGTAGCCAGTGTTTACTACGCTACTGTACTGTGCAGTACCTACTTTACTTGTTTGTATCCATTGTTTACTACACTACTGTACTGTGCAGTACCTACTTTACTGGTTTGTGTTCCTTGTTTACTACACTACTGTACTGTGCAGTACCTACTTTACTGGTTTATCTATTGTTTACTACACTACTCTACTGTACAGTACCTAGTTTACTGGTTTGTATCCATTGTTTAATACATTACTGTACTGTGCAGTACCTAGTTTACTGGTTTGTATCCATTGTTTACTACTTCTACTGTACTGCGTAGTACCTAGTTTACTGGTTTGTATCCATTGTTTACTGGTTTGTATCCATTGTTTACTACACTACTGTACTATACAATATCTGGTTTACTGGTTTGTATCCATTGTTTGCTACACTACTCTACTGTACAGCACCTAGCTTACTGGTTTGTATCCATTGTTTACTACACTACTGTACTGTGCAGTACCTACTTTACTGGTTTGTGTTCATTGTTTACTACACTACTGTACTGTGCAGTACCTAGTTTACTGGTTTGTATCTTTTGTTTACTACACTACTCTACTGTACAGTACCTAGTTTACTTGTTTGTATCCATTGTTTACTACTGTACTGTGCAGTACCTACTTTACTGGTTTGTATCCATTGTTTACGACTGCTACTGTACTGCGTAGTACCTAGTTTACTGGTTTGTATCCATTGTTTACTACACTACTGTACTGTACAATATCTGGTTTACTGGTTTGTATCCATTGTTTACTACACTACTCTACTGTACAGTACCTACTTTACTGGTTTGTGTTCATTGTTTACTACACTACTGTACTGTGCAGTACCTAGTTTACTGGTTTGTATCTGTTGTTTACTATACTACTCTACTGTACAGTACCTAGTTTACTGGTTTGTATCCATTGTTTACTACTGTACTGTGCAGTACCTACTTTACTGGTTTGTATCCATTGTTTACGACTGCTACTGTACTGCGTAGTACCTAGTTTACTGGTTTTGTATCCACTGTTTACTACGCTACTGTACTGTGCAGTACCTACTTGACTGGTTTGCATCTCGTGTTTATTACGCTACTGTGCTGTGCAGTCCCTGCTTTACTGGTTTGTATCCAGTGTTTACTACTGTACTGTGCAGTACCTAGTTTACTGGTTTGTGTCCATTGTTTACTACACTACTGCTACTGTACTGCGTAGTACCTAGTTTACTGATTTGTATCCATTGTTTACTACGCTACTGTACTCTACAGTACCTACTTGACTGGTTTGCATATAGTGTTTATTACGCTATTGTACTGTGCAGTCCCTGATTTTCTGGTTTGTAGCCAGTGTTTACTACGCTACTATACTGTGCAGTACCTACTTTACTTGTTTGTATCCATTGTTTACTACACTACTGTACTGTGCAGTACCTACTTTACTGGTTTGTGTTCCTTGTTTACTACACTACTGTACTGTGCAGTACCTACTTTACTGGTTTTATCTATTGTTTACTACACTACTCTACTGTACAGTACCTAGTTTACTGGTTTGTAACCATTGTTTACTACACTACTGTACTGTGCAGTACCTAGTTTACTGGTTTGTATCCATTGTTTACTACTTCTACTGTACTGCGTAGTACCTAGTTTACTGGTTTGAATCCATTGTTTACTAAACTACTGTACTATACAATATCTGGTTTACTGGTTTGTATCCATTTTTTACTACACTAATCTACTGTACAGCACCTAGCTTACTGGTTTGTATCCATTGTTTACTACACTACTGTACTGTGCAGTACCTACTTTACTGGTTTGTGTTCATTGTTTACTACACTACTGTACTGTGCAGTACCTAGTTTACTGGTTTGTATCTTTTGTTTACTACACTACTCTACTGTACAGTACCTAGTTTACTTGTTTGTATCCATTGTTTACTACTGTACTGTGCATTACCTACTTTACTGTTTTGTATCCATTGTTTACTACTGCTACTGTACTGCGGAGTACCTAGTTTACTGGTTTGTATCCATTGTTTACTACGCTACTGTACTGTACAGTACCTAGCTTACTGGTTTGTGTCCATTTTTTACGACACTACTGTACTGTGCAGTACCTACTTTACTGGTTTGTGTCCATTGTTTACTACATTTCTGTACTGTACAGTACCTACTTTACTGGTTTGTGTCCATTGTTTACTACACTACTGTACTGTGCAGTACCTACTTTACTGGTTTGTATCCATTGTTTACTACACTACTGTACTGTGCAGTACCTAGTTTACTGGTTTGTGTCCATTGTTTACTACACTACTGTGCTGTGCATTACCTAGTTTACTGGTTTGTATCTGTTGTTTACCACACTACTCTACTGTACAGTACCTAGTTTACTGGTTTGTAACCATTGGTTACTACTTTACTGTGCAGTACCTACTTTACTGGCTGGTGTCCATTGTTTACTACACTACTCTACTGTGCAGTACCTATTTTACTGGTTTGTGTCCATTGATTACTACACTGCTGTACTGTGCAGTACCTACTTTACTGGTTTGTGTCCATTGTTTACTACACTGCTCTACTGTGCAGTACCTACATTACTGGTTTGTATCCATTGTTTACTACACTACTGTACTGTGCAGTACCTACTTTACTGGTTTGTGTTCATTGTTTACTACACTACTGTACTGTGCAGTACCTAGTTTACTGGTTTGTATCTATTGTTTACTACACTACTCTACTGTACAGTACCTAGTTTACTGGTTTGTATCCATTGTTTACTACTGTACTGTGCATTACCTACTTTACCTTTTTGTATCCATTGTTTACTACTACTACTGTACAGCGGAGTACCTAGTTTACTGGTTTGTATCCATTGTTTACTACGCTACTGTACTGTACAGTACCTAGCTTACTGGTTTGTGTCCATTGTTTACGACACTACTGTACTGTGCAGTACCTACTTTACTGGTTTGTGTCCATTGTTTACTACACTACTGTACTGTGCAGTACTTACTTTACTGGTTTGTGTCCATTGTTTACTACACTACTGTACTGTGCAGTACCTATTTTACTGGTTTGTATCCATTGTTTACTACACTACTGTACTGTGCAGTACCTACTTTACTGGTTTGTGTCCATTGTTTACTACACTACTGTACTGTGCAGTACCTACTTTACTGGTTTTGTATCCATTGTTTACTACGCTACTGTACTGTGCAGTACCTACTTGACTGGTTTGCATCTCGTGTTTATTACACTACTGTGCTGTGCAGTCCCTGCTTTACTGGTTTGTATCCAGTGTTTACTACTGTACTGTGCTGTACCTAGTTTACTGGTTTGTGTCCATTGTTTACTACACTACTGCTACTGTACTGCTTAGTACCTAGTTTACTGGTTTGTATCCATTGTTTACTACGCTACTGTACTCTACAGTACCTACTTGACTGGTTTGCATATAGTGTTTATTACGCTATTGTACTGTGCAGTCCCTGATTTACTGGTTTGTAGCCAGTGTTTACTACGCTACTGTACTGTGCAGTACCTACTTTACTTGTTTGTATCCATTGTTTACTACACTACTGTACTGTGCAGTACCTACTTTACTGGTTTGTGTTCCTTGTTTACTACACTACTGTACTGTGCAGTACCTACTTTACTGGTTTATCTATTGTTTACTACACTACTCTACTGTACAGTACCTAGTTTACTGGTTTGTATCCATTGTTTAATACATTACTGTACTGTGCAGTACCTAGTTTACTGGTTTGTATCCATTGTTTACTACTTCTACTGTACTGCGTAGTACCTAGTTTACTGGTTTGTATCCATTGTTTACTGGTTTGTATCCATTGTTTACTACACTACTGTACTATACAATATCTGGTTTACTGGTTTGTATCCATTGTTTGCTACACTACTCTACTGTACAGCACCTAGCTTACTGGTTTGTATCCATTGTTTACTACACTACTGTACTGTGCAGTACCTACTTTACTGGTTTGTGTTCATTGTTTACTACACTACTGTACTGTGCAGTACCTAGTTTACTGGTTTGTATCTTTTGTTTACTACACTACTCTACTGTACAGTACCTAGTTTACTTGTTTGTATCCATTGTTTACTACTGTACTGTGCAGTACCTAGTTTACTGGTTTGTGTCCATTGTTTACCACACTACTGCTACTGTACTGCGTAGTACCTAGTTTACTGGTTTTTATCCATTGTTTACTACCCTACTGTACTGTACAGTACCTACTTGACTGGTTTGTATCTAGTGTTTATGACGCTACTATACTGAGCAGTCCCTGCTTTACTGGTTTGTATCCATTGTTTACTGCACTACTCTACTGTGCAGTACCTAGTTTACTAGTTTGTGTCCATTGTTTACTACACTACTGTACTGTGCAGTACCTACTTTACTGGTTTGTATCCATTGTTTACTACACTACTGTACTGTGCAGTACCTAGTTTACTGGTTTGTGTCCATTGTTTACTACACTACTGTGCTGTGCAGTACCTAGTTTACTGGTTTGTATCTGTTGTTTACCACACTACTCTACTGTACAGTACCTAGTTTACTGGTTTGTAACCATTGGTTACTACTTTACTGTGCAGTACCTACTTTACTGGCTGGTGTCCATTGTTTACTACACTACTCTACTGTGCAGTACCTATTTTACTGGTTTGTGTCCATTGATTACTACACTGCTGTACTGTGCAGTACCTACTTTACTGGTTTGTGTCCATTGTTTACTACACTGCTCTACTGTGCAGTACCTACATTACTGGTTTGTATCCATTGTTTACTACACTACTCTACTGTGCAGTACCTACTTTACTGGTTTGTGTTCATTGTTTACTACACTACTGTACTGTGCAGTACCTAGTTTACTGGTTTGTATCTATTGTTTACTACACTACTCTACTGTACAGTACCTAGTTTACTGGTTTGTATCCATTGTTTACTACTGTACTGTGCATTACCTACTTTACCTTTTTGTATCCATTGTTTACTACTACTACTGTACAGCGGAGTACCTAGTTTACTGGTTTGTATCCATTGTTTACTACGCTACTGTACTGTACAGTACCTAGCTTACTGGTTTGTGTCCATTGTTTACGACACTACTGTACTGTGCAGTACCTACTTTACTGGTTTGTGTCCATTGTTTACTACACTACTGTACTGTGCAGTACTTACTTTACTGGTTTGTGTCCATTGTTTACTACACTACTGTACTGTGCAGTACCTATTTTACTGGTTTGTATCCATTGTTTACTACACTACTGTACTGTGCAGTACCTACTTTACTGGTTTGTGTCCATTGTTTACTACACTACTGTACTGTGCAGTACCTACTTTACTGGTTTGTGTTCATTGTTTACTACACTACTGTACTGTGCAGTACCTAGTTTACTGGTTTGTATCTGTTGTTTACTATACTACTCTACTGTACAGTACCTAGTTTACTGGTTTGTATCCATTGTTTACTACTGTACTGTGCAGTACCTACTTTACTGGTTTGTATCCATTGTTTACGACTGCTACTGTACTGCGTAGTACCTAGTTTACTGGTTTTGTATCCATTGTTTACTACGCTACTGTACTGTGCAGTACCTACTTGACTGGTTTGCATCTCGTGTTTATTACACTACTGTGCTGTGCAGTCCCTGCTTTACTGGTTTGTATCCAGTGTTTACTACTGTACTGTGCTGTACCTAGTTTACTGGTTTGTGTCCATTGTTTACTACACTACTGCTACTGTACTGCTTAGTACCTAGTTTACTGGTTTGTATCCATTGTTTACTACGCTACTGTACTCTACAGTACCTACTTGACTGGTTTGCATATAGTGTTTATTACGCTATTGTACTGTGCAGTCCCTGATTTACTGGTTTGTAGCCAGTGTTTACTACGCTACTGTACTGTGCAGTACCTACTTTACTTGTTTGTATCCATTGTTTACTACACTACTGTACTGTGCAGTACCTACTTTACTGGTTTGTGTTCCTTGTTTACTACACTACTGTACTGTGCAGTACCTACTTTACTGGTTTATCTATTGTTTACTACACTACTCTACTGTACAGTACCTAGTTTACTGGTTTGTATCCATTGTTTAATACATTACTGTACTGTGCAGTACCTAGTTTACTGGTTTGTATCCATTGTTTACTACTTCTACTGTACTGCGTAGTACCTAGTTTACTGGTTTGTATCCATTGTTTACTGGTTTGTATCCATTGTTTACTACACTACTGTACTATACAATATCTGGTTTACTGGTTTGTATCCATTGTTTGCTACACTACTCTACTGTACAGCACCTAGCTTACTGGTTTGTATCCATTGTTTACTACACTACTGTACTGTGCAGTACCTACTTTACTGGTTTGTGTTCATTGTTTACTACACTACTGTACTGTGCAGTACCTAGTTTACTGGTTTGTATCTTTTGTTTACTACACTACTCTACTGTACAGTACCTAGTTTACTTGTTTGTATCCATTGTTTACTACTGTACTGTGCAGTACCTAGTTTACTGGTTTGTGTCCATTGTTTACCACACTACTGCTACTGTACTGCGTAGCACCTAGTTTACTGGTTTTTATCCATTGTTTACTACCCTACTGTACTGTACAGTACCTACTTGACTGGTTTGTATCTAGTGTTTATGACGCTACTATACTGAGCAGTCCCTGCTTTACTGGTTTGTATCCATTGTTTACTGCACTACTCTACTGTGCAGTACCTAGTTTACTAGTTTGTGTCTATTGTTTACTACACTACTCTACTGTACAGTACCTAGTTTACCGGTTTGTATCTATTGTTTACTACACTACTCTACTGTGCAGTACCCACTTTACTGGTTTGTGTTCATTGTCTACTACACTAATGTACTGTGCAGTACCTAGTTTACTGGTTTGTATCCATTGTTTACTACACTACTCTACTGTACAGTACCTAGTTTACTGGTTTGTATCCATTGTTTACTACTGTACTGTACAGTACCTAGTTTACTGGTTTGTATCCATTGTTTACTACGCTACTGTACTGTGCAGTACCTACTTGCCTGGTTTGCATCTCGTGTTTATTACACTACTGTGCTGTGCAGTCCCTGCTTTACTGGTTTGTATCCAGTGTTTACTACTGTACTGTGCAGTACCTAGTTTACTGGTTTGTGTCCATTGATTACTACACTACTGCTACTATACTGCGTAGTACCTAGTTTACTGGTTTGTATCCATTGTTTACTACGCTACTGTACTGTGCAGTACCTACTTGACTGGTTTGTTTTCATTGTTTACTACACTACTGTACTGTGCAGTACCTAGTTTACTGGTTTGTATCTGTTGTTTACTATACTACTCTACTGTACAGTACCTAGTTTACTGGTTTGTATCCATTGTTTACTACTGTACTGTGCAGTACCTACTTTACTGGTTTGTATCCATTGTTTACGACTGCTACTGTACTGCGTAGTACCTAGTTTACTGGTTTTGTATCCATTGTTTACTACGCTACTGTACTGTGCAGTACCTACTTGACTGGTTTGCATCTCGTGTTTATTACGCTACTGTGCTGTGCAGTCCCTGCTTTACTGGTTTGTATCCAGTGTTTACTACTGTACTGTGAGTTACCTAGTTTACTGGTTTGTGTCCATTGTTTACTACACTACTGCTACTGTACTGCGTAGTACCTAGTTTACTGGTTTGTATCCATTGTTTACTACGCTACTGTACTCTACAGTACCTACTTTACTGGTTTGCATATAGTGTTTATTACGCTATTGTACTGTGCAGTCCCTGATTTACTGGTTTGTAGCCAGTGTTTACTACGCTACTGTACTGTGCAGTACCTACTTTACTTGTTTGTATCCATTGTTTACTACACTACTGTACTGTGCAGTACCTACTTTACTGGTTTGTGTTCCTTGTTTACTACACTACTGTACTGTGCAGTACCTACTTTACTGGTTTTATCTATTGTTTACTACACTACTCTACTGTACAGTACCTAGTTTACTGGTTTGTATCCATTGTTTACTACACTACTGTACTGTGCAGTACCTAGTTTACTGGTTTGTATCCATTGTTTACTACTTCTACTGTACTGCGTAATACCTAGTTTACTGGTTTGTATCCATTGTTTACTACACTACTGTACTGTACAATATCTGGTTTACTGGTTTGTATCCATTGTTTACTACACTACTCTACTGTACAGTACCTACTTTACTGGTTTGTGTTCATTGTTTACTACACTACTGTACTGTGCAGTACCTAGTTTACTGGTTTGTATCTGTTGTTTACTATACTACTCTACTGTACAGTACCTAGTTTACTGGTTTGTATCCATTGTTTACTACTGTACTGTGCAGTACCTACTTTACTGGTTTGTATCCATTGTTTACGACTGCTACTGTACTGCGTAGTACCTAGTTTACTGGTTTTGTATCCACTGTTTACTACGCTACTGTACTGTGCAGTACCTACTTGACTGGTTTGCATCTCGTGTTTATTACGCTACTGTGCTGTGCAGTCCCTGCTTTACTGGTTTGTATCCAGTGTTTACTACTGTACTGTGCAGTACCTAGTTTACTGGTTTGTGTCCATTGTTTACTACACTACTGCTACTGTACTGCGTAGTACCTAGTTTACTGATTTGTATCCATTGTTTACTACGCTACTGTACTCTACAGTACCTACTTGACTGGTTTGCATATAGTGTTTATTACGCTATTGTACTGTGCAGTCCCTGATTTTCTGGTTTGTAGCCAGTGTTTACTACGCTACTATACTGTGCAGTACCTACTTTACTTGTTTGTATCCATTGTTTACTACACTACTGTACTGTGCAGTACCTACTTTACTGGTTTGTGTTCCTTGTTTACTACACTACTGTACTGTGCAGTACCTACTTTACTGGTTTTATCTATTGTTTACTACACTACTCTACTGTACAGTACCTAGTTTACTGGTTTGTATCCATTGTTTACTACACTACTGTACTGTGCAGTACCTAGTTTACTGGTTTGTATCCATTGTTTACTACATCTACTGTACTGCGTAGTACCTAGTTTACTGGTTTGAATCCATTGTTTACTACACTACTGTACTATACAATATCTGGTTTACTGGTTTGTATCCATTTTTTACTACACTACTCTACTGTACAGCACCTAGCTTACTGGTTTGTATCCATTGTTTACTACACTACTGTACTGTGCAGTACCTACTTTACTGGTTTGTGTTCATTGTTTACTACACTACTGTACTGTGCAGTACCTAGTTTACTGGTTTGTATCTTTTGTTTACTACACTACTCTACTGTACAGTACCTAGTTTACTTGTTTGTATCCATTGTTTACTACTGTACTGTGCATTACCTACTTTACTGTTTTGTATCCATTGTTTACTACTGCTACTGTACTGCGGAGTACCTAGTTTACTGGTTTGTATCCATTGTTTACTACGCTACTGTACTGTACAGTACCTAGCTTACTGGTTTGTGTCCATTTTTTACGACACTACTGTACTGTGCAGTACCTACTTTACTGGTTTGTGTCCATTGTTTACTACATTTCTGTACTGTACAGTACCTACTTTACTGGTTTGTGTCCATTGTTTACTACACTACTGTACTGTGCAGTACCTACTTTACTGGTTTGTATCCATTGTTTACTACACTACTGTACTGTGCAGTACCTAGTTTACTGGTTTGTGTCCATTGTTTACTACACTACTGTGCTGTGCAGTACCTAGTTTACTGGTTTGTATCTGTTGTTTACCACACTACTCTACTGTACAGTACCTAGTTTACTGGTTTGTAACCATTGGTTACTACTTTACTGTGCAGTACCTACTTTACTGGCTGGTGTCCATTGTTTACTACACTACTCTACTGTGCAGTACCTATTTTACTGGTTTGTGTCCATTGATTACTACACTGCTGTACTGTGCAGTACCTACTTTACTGGTTTGTGTCCATTGTTTACTACACTGCTCTACTGTGCAGTACCTACATTACTGGTTTGTATCCATTGTTTACTACACTACTGTACTGTGCAGTACCTACTTTACTGGTTTGTGTTCATTGTTTACTACACTACTGTACTGTGCAGTACCTAGTTTACTGGTTTGTATCAATTGTTTACTACACTACTCTACTGTACAGTACCTAGTTTACTGGTTTGTATCCATTGTTTACTACTGTACTGTGCATTACCTACTTTACCTTTTTGTATCCATTGTTTACTACTACTACTGTACAGCGGAGTACCTAGTTTACTGGTTGTATCCATTGTTTACTACGCTACTGTACTGTACAGTACCTAGCTTACTGGTTTGTGTCCATTGTTTACGACACTACTGTACTGTGCAGTACCTACTTTACTGGTTTGTGTCCATTGTTTACTACACTACTGTACTGTGCAGTACTTACTTTACTGGTTTGTGTCCATTGTTTACTACACTACTGTACTGTGCAGTACCTATTTTACTGGTTTGTATCCATTGTTTACTACACTACTGTACTGTGCAGTACCTATTTTACTGGTTTGTATCCATTGTTTACTACACTACTGTACTGTGCAGTACCTACTTTACTGGTTTGTGTCCATTGTTTACTACACTACTGTACTGTGCAGTACCTACTTTACTGGTTTGTGTTCATTGTTTACTACACTACTGTACTGTGCAGTACCTAGTTTACTGGTTTGTATCTGTTGTTTACTATACTACTCTACTGTACAGTACCTAGTTTACTGGTTTGTATCCATTGTTTACTACTGTACTGTGCAGTACCTACTTTACTGGTTTGTATCCATTGTTTACGACTGCTACTGTACTGCGTAGTACCTAGTTTACTGGTTTTGTATCCATTGTTTACTACGCTACTGTACTGTGGAGTACCTACTTGACTGGTTTGCATCTCGTGTTTATTACACTACTGTGCTGTGCAGTCCCTGCTTTACTGGTTTGTATCCAGTGTTTACTACTGTACTGTGCTGTACCTAGTTTACTGGTTTGTGTCCATTGTTTACTACACTACTGCTACTGTACTGCGTAGTACCTAGTTTACTGGTTTGTATCCATTGTTTACTACGCTACTGTACTCTACAGTACCTACTTGACTGGTTTGCATATAGTGTTTATTACGCTATTGTACTGTGCAGTCCCTGATTTACTGGTTTGTAGCCAGTGTTTACTACGCTACTGTACTGTGCAGTACCTACTTTACTTGTTTGTATCCATTGTTTACTACACTACTGTACTGTGCAGTACCTACTTTACTGGTTTGTGTTCCTTGTTTACTACACTACTGTACTGTGCAGTACCTACTTTACTGGTTTATCTATTGTTTACTACACTACTCTACTGTACAGTACCTAGTTTACTGGTTTGTATCCATTGTTTAATACATTACTGTACTGTGCAGTACCTAGTTTACTGGTTTGTATCCATTGTTTACTACTTCTACTGTACTGCGTAGTACCTAGTTTACTGGTTTGTATCCATTGTTTACTGGTTTGTATCCATTGTTTACTACACTACTGTACTATACAATATCTGGTTTACTGGTTTGTATCCATTGTTTGCTACACTACTCTACTGTACAGCACCTAGCTTACTGGTTTGTATCCATTGTTTACTACACTACTGTACTGTGCAGTACCTACTTTACTGGTTTGTGTTCATTGTTTACTACACTACTGTACTGTGCAGTACCTAGTTTACTGGTTTGTATCTTTTGTTTACTACACTACTCTACTGTACAGTACCTAGTTTACTTGTTTGTATCCATTGTTTACTACTGTACTGTGCAGTACCTAGTTTACTGGTTTGTGTCCATTGTTTACCACACTACTGCTACTGTACTGCGTAGTACCTAGTTTACTGGTTTTTATCCATTGTTTACTACCCTACTGTACTGTACAGTACCTACTTGACTGGTTTGTATCTAGTGTTTATGACGCTACTATACTGAGCAGTCCCTGCTTTACTGGTTTGTATCCATTGTTTACTGCACTACTCTACTGTGCAGTACCTAGTTTACTAGTTTGTGTCTATTGTTTACTACACTACTCTACTGTACAGTACCTAGTTTACCGGTTTGTATCTATTGTTTACTACACTACTCTACTGTGCAGTACCCACTTTACTGGTTTGTGTTCATTGTCTACTACACTAATGTACTGTGCAGTACCTAGTTTACTGGTTTGTATCCATTGTTTACTACACTACTCTACTGTACAGTACCTAGTTTACTGGTTTGTATCCATTGTTTACTACTGTACTGTGCATTACCTACTTTACTGTTTTGTATCCATTGTTTACTACTACTACTGTACTGCGGATTACCTAGTTTACTGATTTGTATCCATTGTTTACTACGCTACTGTACTCTACAGTACCTAGCTTACTGGTTTGTGTCCATTTTTTACGACACTACTGTACTGTGCAGTACCTACTTTACTGGTTTGTGTTCATTGTTTACTACACTACTGTACTGTGCAGTAACTATTATACTGGTTTGTATCCATTGTTTACTACACTACTGTACTGTGCAGTACCTACTTTACTGGTTTGTGTCCATTGTTTACTACACTACTGTACTGTACAGTACCTACTTTACTGGTTTGTGTCCATTGTTTACTACACTACTGTACTGTGCAGTACCTACTTTACTGGTTTGTATCCATTGTTTACTACACTACTGTACTGTGCAGTACCTAGTTTACTGGTTTGTGTCCATTGTTTACTACACTACTGTGCTGTGCATTACCTAGTTTACTGGTTTGTATCTGTTGTTTACCACACTACTCTACTGTACAGTACCTAGTTTACTGGTTTGTAACCATTGGTTACTACTTTACTGTGCAGTACCTACTTTACTGGCTGGTGTCCATTGTTTACTACACTACTCTACTGTGCAGTACCTATTTTACTGGTTTGTGTCCATTGATTACTACACTGCTGTACTGTGCAGTACCTACTTTACTGGTTTGTGTCCATTGTTTACTACACTGCTCTACTGTGCAGTACCTACATTACTGGTTTGTATCCATTGTTTACTACACTACTGTACTGTGCAGTACCTACTTTACTGGTTTGTGTTCATTGTTTACTACACTACTGTACTGTGCAGTACCTAGTTTACTGGTTTGTATCTATTGTTTACTACACTACTCTACTGTACAGTACCTAGTTTACTGGTTTGTATCCATTGTTTACTACTGTACTGTGCATTACCTACTTTACCTTTTTGTATCCATTGTTTACTACTACTACTGTACAGCGGAGTACCTAGTTTACTGGTTTGTATCCATTGTTTACTACGCTACTGTACTGTACAGTACCTAGCTTACTGGTTTGTGTCCATTGTTTACGACACTACTGTACTGTGCAGTACCTACTTTACTGGTTTGTGTCCATTGTTTACTACACTACTGTACTGTGCAGTACTTACTTTACTGGTTTGTGTCCATTGTTTACTACACTACTGTACTGTGCAGTACCTATTTTACTGGTTTGTATCCATTGTTTACTACACTACTGTACTGTGCAGTACCTACTTTACTGGTTTGTGTCCATTGTTTACTACACTACTGTACTGTGCAGTACCTACTTTACTGGTTTTGTATCCATTGTTTACTACGCTACTGTACTGTGCAGTACCTACTTGACTGGTTTGCATCTCGTGTTTATTACACTACTGTGCTGTGCAGTCCCTGCTTTACTGGTTTGTATCCAGTGTTTACTACTGTACTGTGCTGTACCTAGTTTACTGGTTTGTGTCCATTGTTTACTACACTACTGCTACTGTACTGCTTAGTACCTAGTTTACTGGTTTGTATCCATTGTTTACTACGCTACTGTACTCTACAGTACCTACTTGACTGGTTTGCATATAGTGTTTATTACGCTATTGTACTGTGCAGTCCCTGATTTACTGGTTTGTAGCCAGTGTTTACTACGCTACTGTACTGTGCAGTACCTACTTTACTTGTTTGTATCCATTGTTTACTACACTACTGTACTGTGCAGTACCTACTTTACTGGTTTGTGTTCCTTGTTTACTACACTACTGTACTGTGCAGTACCTACTTTACTGGTTTATCTATTGTTTACTACACTACTCTACTGTACAGTACCTAGTTTACTGGTTTGTATCCATTGTTTAATACATTACTGTACTGTGCAGTACCTAGTTTACTGGTTTGTATCCATTGTTTACTACTTCTACTGTACTGCGTAGTACCTAGTTTACTGGTTTGTATCCATTGTTTACTGGTTTGTATCCATTGTTTACTACACTACTGTACTATACAATATCTGGTTTACTGGTTTGTATCCATTGTTTGCTACACTACTCTACTGTACAGCACCTAGCTTACTGGTTTGTATCCATTGTTTACTACACTACTGTACTGTGCAGTACCTACTTTACTGGTTTGTGTTCATTGTTTACTACACTACTGTACTGTGCAGTACCTAGTTTACTGGTTTGTATCTTTTGTTTACTACACTACTCTACTGTACAGTACCTAGTTTACTTGTTTGTATCCATTGTTTACTACTGTACTGTGCAGTACCTAGTTTACTGGTTTGTGTCCATTGTTTACCACACTACTGCTACTGTACTGCGTAGTACCTAGTTTACTGGTTTTTATCCATTGTTTACTACCCTACTGTACTGTACAGTACCTACTTGACTGGTTTGTATCTAGTGTTTATGACGCTACTATACTGAGCAGTCCCTGCTTTACTGGTTTGTATCCATTGTTTACTGCACTACTCTACTGTGCAGTACCTAGTTTACTAGTTTGTGTCCATTGTTTACTACACTACTGTACTGTGCAGTACCTACTTTACTGGTTTGTATCCATTGTTTACTACACTACTGTACTGTGCAGTACCTAGTTTACTGGTTTGTGTCCATTGTTTACTACACTACTGTGCTGTGCAGTACCTAGTTTACTGGTTTGTATCTGTTGTTTACCACACTACTCTACTGTACAGTACCTAGTTTACTGGTTTGTAACCATTGGTTACTACTTTACTGTGCAGTACCTACTTTACTGGCTGGTGTCCATTGTTTACTACACTACTCTACTGTGCAGTACCTATTTTACTGGTTTGTGTCCATTGATTACTACACTGCTGTACTGTGCAGTACCTACTTTACTGGTTTGTGTCCATTGTTTACTACACTGCTCTACTGTGCAGTACCTACATTACTGGTTTGTATCCATTGTTTACTACACTACTCTACTGTGCAGTACCTACTTTACTGGTTTGTGTTCATTGTTTACTACACTACTGTACTGTGCAGTACCTAGTTTACTGGTTTGTATCTATTGTTTACTACACTACTCTACTGTACAGTACCTAGTTTACTGGTTTGTATCCATTGTTTACTACTGTACTGTGCATTACCTACTTTACCTTTTTGTATCCATTGTTTACTACTACTACTGTACAGCGGAGTACCTAGTTTACTGGTTTGTATCCATTGTTTACTACGCTACTGTACTGTACAGTACCTAGCTTACTGGTTTGTGTCCATTGTTTACGACACTACTGTACTGTGCAGTACCTACTTTACTGGTTTGTGTCCATTGTTTACTACACTACTGTACTGTGCAGTACTTACTTTACTGGTTTGTGTCCATTGTTTACTACACTACTGTACTGTGCAGTACCTATTTTACTGGTTTGTATCCATTGTTTACTACACTACTGTACTGTGCAGTACCTACTTTACTGGTTTGTGTCCATTGTTTACTACACTACTGTACTGTGCAGTACCTACTTTACTGGTTTGTGTTCATTGTTTACTACACTACTGTACTGTGCAGTACCTAGTTTACTGGTTTGTATCTGTTGTTTACTATACTACTCTACTGTACAGTACCTAGTTTACTGGTTTGTATCCATTGTTTACTACTGTACTGTGCAGTACCTACTTTACTGGTTTGTATCCATTGTTTACGACTGCTACTGTACTGCGTAGTACCTAGTTTACTGGTTTTGTATCCATTGTTTACTACGCTACTGTACTGTGCAGTACCTACTTGACTGGTTTGCATCTCGTGTTTATTACACTACTGTGCTGTGCAGTCCCTGCTTTACTGGTTTGTATCCAGTGTTTACTACTGTACTGTGCTGTACCTAGTTTACTGGTTTGTGTCCATTGTTTACTACACTACTGCTACTGTACTGCTTAGTACCTAGTTTACTGGTTTGTATCCATTGTTTACTACGCTACTGTACTCTACAGTACCTACTTGACTGGTTTGCATATAGTGTTTATTACGCTATTGTACTGTGCAGTCCCTGATTTACTGGTTTGTAGCCAGTGTTTACTACGCTACTGTACTGTGCAGTACCTACTTTACTTGTTTGTATCCATTGTTTACTACACTACTGTACTGTGCAGTACCTACTTTACTGGTTTGTGTTCCTTGTTTACTACACTACTGTACTGTGCAGTACCTACTTTACTGGTTTATCTATTGTTTACTACACTACTCTACTGTACAGTACCTAGTTTACTGGTTTGTATCCATTGTTTAATACATTACTGTACTGTGCAGTACCTAGTTTACTGGTTTGTATCCATTGTTTACTACTTCTACTGTACTGCGTAGTACCTAGTTTACTGGTTTGTATCCATTGTTTACTGGTTTGTATCCATTGTTTACTACACTACTGTACTATACAATATCTGGTTTACTGGTTTGTATCCATTGTTTGCTACACTACTCTACTGTACAGCACCTAGCTTACTGGTTTGTATCCATTGTTTACTACACTACTGTACTGTGCAGTACCTACTTTACTGGTTTGTGTTCATTGTTTACTACACTACTGTACTGTGCAGTACCTAGTTTACTGGTTTGTATCTTTTGTTTACTACACTACTCTACTGTACAGTACCTAGTTTACTTGTTTGTATCCATTGTTTACTACTGTACTGTGCAGTACCTAGTTTACTGGTTTGTGTCCATTGTTTACCACACTACTGCTACTGTACTGCGTAGCACCTAGTTTACTGGTTTTTATCCATTGTTTACTACCCTACTGTACTGTACAGTACCTACTTGACTGGTTTGTATCTAGTGTTTATGACGCTACTATACTGAGCAGTCCCTGCTTTACTGGTTTGTATCCATTGTTTACTGCACTACTCTACTGTGCAGTACCTAGTTTACTAGTTTGTGTCTATTGTTTACTACACTACTCTACTGTACAGTACCTAGTTTACCGGTTTGTATCTATTGTTTACTACACTACTCTACTGTGCAGTACCCACTTTACTGGTTTGTGTTCATTGTCTACTACACTAATGTACTGTGCAGTACCTAGTTTACTGGTTTGTATCCATTGTTTACTACACTACTCTACTGTACAGTACCTAGTTTACTGGTTTGTATCCATTGTTTACTACTGTACTGTACAGTACCTAGTTTACTGGTTTGTATCCATTGTTTACTACGCTACTGTACTGTGCAGTACCTACTTGCCTGGTTTGCATCTCGTGTTTATTACACTACTGTGCTGTGCAGTCCCTGCTTTACTGGTTTGTATCCAGTGTTTACTACTGTACTGTGCAGTACCTAGTTTACTGGTTTGTGTCCATTGATTACTACACTACTGCTACTATACTGCGTAGTACCTAGTTTACTGGTTTGTATCCATTGTTTACTACGCTACTGTACTGTGCAGTACCTACTTGACTGGTTTGTTTTCATTGTTTACTACACTACTGTACTGTGCAGTACCTAGTTTACTGGTTTGTATCTGTTGTTTACTATACTACTCTACTGTACAGTACCTAGTTTACTGGTTTGTATCCATTGTTTACTACTGTACTGTGCAGTACCTACTTTACTGGTTTGTATCCATTGTTTACGACTGCTACTGTACTGCGTAGTACCTAGTTTACTGGTTTTGTATCCATTGTTTACTACGCTACTGTACTGTGCAGTACCTACTTGACTGGTTTGCATCTCGTGTTTATTACGCTACTGTGCTGTGCAGTCCCTGCTTTACTGGTTTGTATCCAGTGTTTACTACTGTACTGTGAGTTACCTAGTTTACTGGTTTGTGTCCATTGTTTACTACACTACTGCTACTGTACTGCGTAGTACCTAGTTTACTGGTTTGTATCCATTGTTTACTACGCTACTGTACTCTACAGTACCTACTTTACTGGTTTGCATATAGTGTTTATTACGCTATTGTACTGTGCAGTCCCTGATTTACTGGTTTGTAGCCAGTGTTTACTACGCTACTGTACTGTGCAGTACCTACTTTACTTGTTTGTATCCATTGTTTACTACACTACTGTACTGTGCAGTACCTACTTTACTGGTTTGTGTTCCTTGTTTACTACACTACTGTACTGTGCAGTACCTACTTTACTGGTTTTATCTATTGTTTACTACACTACTCTACTGTACAGTACCTAGTTTACTGGTTTGTATCCATTGTTTACTACACTACTGTACTGTGCAGTACCTAGTTTACTGGTTTGTATCCATTGTTTACTACTTCTACTGTACTGCGTAATACCTAGTTTACTGGTTTGTATCCATTGTTTACTACACTACTGTACTGTACAATATCTGGTTTACTGGTTTGTATCCATTGTTTACTACACTACTCTACTGTACAGTACCTACTTTACTGGTTTGTGTTCATTGTTTACTACACTACTGTACTGTGCAGTACCTAGTTTACTGGTTTGTATCTGTTGTTTACTATACTACTCTACTGTACAGTACCTAGTTTACTGGTTTGTATCCATTGTTTACTACTGTACTGTGCAGTACCTACTTTACTGGTTTGTATCCATTGTTTACGACTGCTACTGTAATGCGTAGTACCTAGTTTACTGGTTTTGTATCCACTGTTTACTACGCTACTGTACTGTGCAGTACCTACTTGACTGGTTTGCATCTCGTGTTTATTACGCTACTGTGCTGTGCAGTCCCTGCTTTACTGGTTTGTATCCAGTGTTTACTACTGTACTGTGCAGTACCTAGTTTACTGGTTTGTGTCCATTGTTTACTACACTACTGCTACTGTACTGCGTAGTACCTAGTTTACTGATTTGTATCCATTGTTTACTACGCTACTGTACTCTACAGTACCTACTTGACTGGTTTGCATATAGTGTTTATTACGCTATTGTACTGTGCAGTCCCTGATTTTCTGGTTTGTAGCCAGTGTTTACTACGCTACTATACTGTGCAGTACCTACTTTACTTGTTTGTATCCATTGTTTACTACACTACTGTACTGTGCAGTACCTACTTTACTGGTTTGTGTTCCTTGTTTACTACACTACTGTACTGTGCAGTACCTACTTTACTGGTTTTATCTATTGTTTACTACACTACTCTACTGTACAGTACCTAGTTTACTGGTTTGTATCCATTGTTTACTACACTACTGTACTGTGCAGTACCTAGTTTACTGGTTTGTATCCATTGTTTACTACTTCTACTGTACTGCGTAGTACCTAGTTTACTGGTTTGAATCCATTGTTTACTACACTACTGTACTATACAATATCTGGTTTACTGGTTTGTATCCATTTTTTACTACACTACTCTACTGTACAGCACCTAGCTTACTGGTTTGTATCCATTGTTTACTACACTACTGTACTGTGCAGTACCTACTTTACTGGTTTGTGTTCATTGTTTACTACACTACTGTACTGTGCAGTACCTAGTTTACTGGTTTGTATCTTTTGTTTACTACACTACTCTACTGTACAGTACCTAGTTTACTTGTTTGTATCCATTGTTTACTACTGTACTGTGCATTACCTACTTTACTGTTTTGTATCCATTGTTTACTACTGCTACTGTACTGCGGAGTACCTAGTTTACTGGTTTGTATCCATTGTTTACTACGCTACTGTACTGTACAGTACCTAGCTTACTGGTTTGTGTCCATTTTTTACGACACTACTGTACTGTGCAGTACCTACTTTACTGGTTTGTGTCCATTGTTTACTACATTTCTGTACTGTACAGTACCTACTTTACTGGTTTGTGTCCATTGTTTACTACACTACTGTACTGTGCAGTACCTACTTTACTGGTTTGTATCCATTGTTTACTACACTACTGTACTGTGCAGTACCTAGTTTACTGGTTTGTGTCCATTGTTTACTACACTACTGTGCTGTGCAGTACCTAGTTTACTGGTTTGTATCTGTTGTTTACCACACTACTCTACTGTACAGTACCTAGTTTACTGGTTTGTAACCATTGGTTACTACTTTACTGTGCAGTACCTACTTTACTGGCTGGTGTCCATTGTTTACTACACTACTCTACTGTGCAGTACCTATTTTACTGGTTTGTGTCCATTGATTACTACACTGCTGTACTGTGCAGTACCTACTTTACTGGTTTGTGTCCATTGTTTACTACACTGCTCTACTGTGCAGTACCTACATTACTGGTTTGTATCCATTGTTTACTACACTACTGTACTGTGCAGTACCTACTTTACTGGTTTGTGTTCATTGTTTACTACACTACTGTACTGTGCAGTACCTAGTTTACTGGTTTGTATCAATTGTTTACTACACTACTCTACTGTACAGTACCTAGTTTACTGGTTTGTATCCATTGTTTACTACTGTACTGTGCATTACCTACTTTACCTTTTTGTATCCATTGTTTACTACTACTACTGTACAGCGGAGTACCTAGTTTACTGGTTGTATCCATTGTTTACTACGCTACTGTACTGTACAGTACCTAGCTTACTGGTTTGTGTCCATTGTTTACGACACTACTGTACTGTGCAGTACCTACTTTACTGGTTTGTGTCCATTGTTTACTACACTACTGTACTGTGCAGTACTTACTTTACTGGTTTGTGTCCATTGTTTACTACACTACTGTACTGTGCAGTACCTATTTTACTGGTTTGTATCCATTGTTTACTACACTACTGTACTGTGCAGTACCTATTTTACTGGTTTGTATCCATTGTTTACTACACTACTGTACTGTGCAGTACCTACTTTACTGGTTTGTGTCCATTGTTTACTACACTACTGTACTGTGCAGTACCTACTTTACTGGTTTGTGTTCATTGTTTACTACACTACTGTACTGTGCAGTACCTAGTTTACTGGTTTGTATCTGTTGTTTACTATACTACTCTACTGTACAGTACCTAGTTTACTGGTTTGTATCCATTGTTTACTACTGTACTGTGCAGTACCTACTTTACTGGTTTGTATCCATTGTTTACGACTGCTACTGTACTGCGTAGTACCTAGTTTACTGGTTTTGTATCCATTGTTTACTACGCTACTGTACTGTGGAGTACCTACTTGACTGGTTTGCATCTCGTGTTTATTACACTACTGTGCTGTGCAGTCCCTGCTTTACTGGTTTGTATCCAGTGTTTACTACTGTACTGTGCTGTACCTAGTTTACTGGTTTGTGTCCATTGTTTACTACACTACTGCTACTGTACTGCGTAGTACCTAGTTTACTGGTTTGTATCCATTGTTTACTACGCTACTGTACTCTACAGTACCTACTTGACTGGTTTGCATATAGTGTTTATTACGCTATTGTACTGTGCAGTCCCTGATTTACTGGTTTGTAGCCAGTGTTTACTACGCTACTGTACTGTGCAGTACCTACTTTACTTGTTTGTATCCATTGTTTACTACACTACTGTACTGTGCAGTACCTACTTTACTGGTTTGTGTTCCTTGTTTACTACACTACTGTACTGTGCAGTACCTACTTTACTGGTTTATCTATTGTTTACTACACTACTCTACTGTACAGTACCTAGTTTACTGGTTTGTATCCATTGTTTAATACATTACTGTACTGTGCAGTACCTAGTTTACTGGTTTGTATCCATTGTTTACTACTTCTACTGTACTGCGTAGTACCTAGTTTACTGGTTTGTATCCATTGTTTACTGGTTTGTATCCATTGTTTACTACACTACTGTACTATACAATATCTGGTTTACTGGTTTGTATCCATTGTTTGCTACACTACTCTACTGTACAGCACCTAGCTTACTGGTTTGTATCCATTGTTTACTACACTACTGTACTGTGCAGTACCTACTTTACTGGTTTGTGTTCATTGTTTACTACACTACTGTACTGTGCAGTACCTAGTTTACTGGTTTGTATCTTTTGTTTACTACACTACTCTACTGTACAGTACCTAGTTTACTTGTTTGTATCCATTGTTTACTACTGTACTGTGCAGTACCTAGTTTACTGGTTTGTGTCCATTGTTTACCACACTACTGCTACTGTACTGCGTAGTACCTAGTTTACTGGTTTTTATCCATTGTTTACTACCCTACTGTACTGTACAGTACCTACTTGACTGGTTTGTATCTAGTGTTTATGACGCTACTATACTGAGCAGTCCCTGCTTTACTGGTTTGTATCCATTGTTTACTGCACTACTCTACTGTGCAGTACCTAGTTTACTAGTTTGTGTCTATTGTTTACTACACTACTCTACTGTACAGTACCTAGTTTACCGGTTTGTATCTATTGTTTACTACACTACTCTACTGTGCAGTACCCACTTTACTGGTTTGTGTTCATTGTCTACTACACTAATGTACTGTGCAGTACCTAGTTTACTGGTTTGTATCCATTGTTTACTACACTACTCTACTGTACAGTACCTAGTTTACTGGTTTGTATCCATTGTTTACTACTGTACTGTGCATTACCTACTTTACTGTTTTGTATCCATTGTTTACTACTACTACTGTACTGCGGATTACCTAGTTTACTGATTTGTATCCATTGTTTACTACGCTACTGTACTCTACAGTACCTAGCTTACTGGTTTGTGTCCATTTTTTACGACACTACTGTACTGTGCAGTACCTACTTTACTGGTTTGTGTTCATTGTTTACTACACTACTGTACTGTGCAGTAACTATTATACTGGTTTGTATCCATTGTTTACTACACTACTGTACTGTGCAGTACCTACTTTACTGGTTTGTGTCCATTGTTTACTACACTACTGTACTGTGCAGTACCTACTTTACTGGTTTGTGTTCATTGTTTACTACACTACTGGACTGTGCAGTACCTAGTTTACTGGTTTGTATCTGTTGTTTACTATACTACTCTACTGTACAGTACCTAGTTTACTGGTTTGTATCCATTGTTTACTACGCTACTGTACTGTGCAGTACCTACTTGCCTGGTTTGCATCTCGTGTTTATTACACTACTGTGCTGTGCAGTCCCTGCTTTACTGGTTTGTATCCAGTGTTTACTACTGTACTGTGCAGTACCTAGTTTACTGGTTTGTATCCATTGTTTACTACGCTACTGCTACTATACTGCGTAGTACCTAGTTTACTGGTTTGTATCCATTGTTTACTACGCTACTGTACTCTACAGTACCTACTTGACTGGTTTGCATATAGTGTTTATTACGCTATTGTACTGTGCAGTCCCTGATTTACTGGTTTTATCTATTGTTTACTACACTACTCTACTGTACAGTACCTAGTTTACTGGTTTGTATCCATTGTTTACTACACTGCTGTACTGTGCAGTAACTAGTTTACTGGTTTGTATCCATTGTTTACTACTTCTACTGTACTGCGTAGTACCTAGTTTACTGGTTTGTATCCATTGTTTACTACACTACTGTACTGTACAATATCTGGTTTACTGGTTTGTATCCATTGTTTACTACACTACTCTACTGTACAGTACCTAGTTTACTGGTTTGTATCCATTGTTTACTAAACTTCTGTACTGTGCAGTACCTACTTTACTGGTTTGTGTCCATTGTTTACCACACTACTGCTACTGTACTGCGTAGTACCTAGTTTACTGGTTTTTATCCATTGTTTACTACGCTACTGTACTGTACAGTACCTACTTGACTGGTTTGTATCTAGTGTTTATTACGCTACTATACTGAGCAGTCCCTGCTTTACTGGTTTGTATCCATTGTTTACTGCACTAAAATACTGTGCAGTACCTAGTTTACTAGTTTGTGCCTATTGTTTACTACACTACTCTACTGTACAGTACCTAGTTTACCGGTTTGTATCTATTGTTTACTACACTACTCTGCTGTGCAGTACCCATTTTACTGGTTTGTGTTCATTGTCTACTACACTACTGTACTGTGCAGTACCTAGTTTACTGGTTTGTATCCATTGTTTACTACACTACTCTACTTTACAGTACCTAGTTTACTGGTTTGTATCCATTGTTTTCTACTGTACTGTGCATTACCTACTTTACTGTTTTGTATCCATTGTTTACTACTACTACTGTACTGCGGAGTACCTAGTTTACTGGTTTGTATCCATTGTTTACTACGCTACTGTACTGTACAGTACCTAGCTTACTGGTTTGTGTCCATTTTTTACGACACTACTGTACTGTGCAGTACCTACTTTACTGGTTTGTGTCCATTGTTTACTACATTTCTGTACTGTACAGTACCTACTTTACTGGTTTGTGTCCATTGTTTACTACACTACTGTACTGTGCAGTACCTAGTTTACTGGTTTGTGTTCATTGTTTACTACACTACTGTACTGTGCAGTACCTAGTTTACTGGTTTGTATCTGTTGTTTACTACACTACTCTACTGTACAGTACCTATTTTACTGGTTTGTAACCATTGTTTACTACTTTACTGTGCAGTACCTACTTTACTGGCTGGTGTCCATTGTTTACTACAAAACTCTACTGTGCAGTACCTATTTTACTGGTTTGTGTCCATTGATTACTACACTGCTGTACTGTGCAGTACCTACTTTACTGGTTTGTGTCCATTGTTTACTACACTGCTCTACTGTGCAGTACCTACATTACTGGTTTGTATCCATTGTTTACTAAACTACTGTACTGTGCAGTACCTACTTTACTGGTTTGTGTTCATTGTTTACTACACTACTGTACTGTGCAGTACCTAGTTTACTGGTTTGTATCTACTGTTTACTACACTACTCTACTGTACAGTACCTAGTTTACTGGTTTGTATCCATTGTTTACTACTGTACTGTGAATTACCTAGTTTACTGGTTTGTGTCCATTGTTTACCACACTACTGCTACTGTACTGCGTAGCACCTAGTTTACTGGTTTTTATCCATTGTTTACTACCCTACTGTACTGTACAGTACCTACTTGACTGGTTTGTATCTAGTGTTTATGACGCTACTATACTGAGCAGTCCCTGCTTTACTGGTTTGTATCCATTGTTTACTGCACTACTCTACTGTGCAGTACCTAGTTTACTAGTTTGTGTCTATTGTTTACTACACTACTCTACTGTACAGTACCTAGTTTACCGGTTTGTATCTATTGTTTACTACACTACTCTACTGTGCAGTACCCACTTTACTGGTTTGTGTTCATTGTCTACTACACTAATGTACTGTGCAGTACCTAGTTTACTGGTTTGTATCCATTGTTTACTACACTACTCTACTGTACAGTACCTAGTTTACTGGTTTGTATCCATTGTTTACTACTGTACTGTACAGTACCTAGTTTACTGGTTTGTATCCATTGTTTACTACGCTACTGTACTGTGCAGTACCTACTTGCCTGGTTTGCATCTCGTGTTTATTACACTACTGTGCTGTGCAGTCCCTGCTTTACTGGTTTGTATCCAGTGTTTACTACTGTACTGTGCAGTACCTAGTTTACTGGTTTGTGTCCATTGATTACTACACTACTGCTACTATACTGCGTAGTACCTAGTTTACTGGTTTGTATCCATTGTTTACTACGCTACTGTACTGTGCAGTACCTACTTGACTGGTTTGTTTTCATTGTTTACTACACTACTGTACTGTGCAGTACCTAGTTTACTGGTTTGTATCTGTTGTTTACTATACTACTCTACTGTACAGTACCTAGTTTACTGGTTTGTATCCATTGTTTACTACTGTACTGTGCAGTACCTACTTTACTGGTTTGTATCCATTGTTTACGACTGCTACTGTACTGCGTAGTACCTAGTTTACTGGTTTTGTATCCATTGTTTACTACGCTACTGTACTGTGCAGTACCTACTTGACTGGTTTGCATCTCGTGTTTATTACGCTACTGTGCTGTGCAGTCCCTGCTTTACTGGTTTGTATCCAGTGTTTACTACTGTACTGTGAGTTACCTAGTTTACTGGTTTGTGTCCATTGTTTACTACACTACTGCTACTGTACTGCGTAGTACCTAGTTTACTGGTTTGTATCCATTGTTTACTACGCTACTGTACTCTACAGTACCTACTTTACTGGTTTGCATATAGTGTTTATTACGCTATTGTACTGTGCAGTCCCTGATTTACTGGTTTGTAGCCAGTGTTTACTACGCTACTGTACTGTGCAGTACCTACTTTACTTGTTTGTATCCATTGTTTACTACACTACTGTACTGTGCAGTACCTACTTTACTGGTTTGTGTTCCTTGTTTACTACACTACTGTACTGTGCAGTACCTACTTTACTGGTTTTATCTATTGTTTACTACACTACTCTACTGTACAGTACCTAGTTTACTGGTTTGTATCCATTGTTTACTACACTACTGTACTGTGCAGTACCTAGTTTACTGGTTTGTATCCATTGTTTACTACTTCTACTGTACTGCGTAATACCTAGTTTACTGGTTTGTATCCATTGTTTACTACACTACTGTACTGTACAATATCTGGTTTACTGGTTTGTATCCATTGTTTACTACACTACTCTACTGTACAGTACCTACTTTACTGGTTTGTGTTCATTGTTTACTACACTACTGTACTGTGCAGTACCTAGTTTACTGGTTTGTATCTGTTGTTTACTATACTACTCTACTGTACAGTACCTAGTTTACTGGTTTGTATCCATTGTTTACTACTGTACTGTGCAGTACCTACTTTACTGGTTTGTATCCATTGTTTACGACTGCTACTGTAATGCGTAGTACCTAGTTTACTGGTTTTGTATCCACTGTTTACTACGCTACTGTACTGTGCAGTACCTACTTGACTGGTTTGCATCTCGTGTTTATTACGCTACTGTGCTGTGCAGTCCCTGCTTTACTGGTTTGTATCCAGTGTTTACTACTGTACTGTGCAGTACCTAGTTTACTGGTTTGTGTCCATTGTTTACTACACTACTGCTACTGTACTGCGTAGTACCTAGTTTACTGATTTGTATCCATTGTTTACTACGCTACTGTACTCTACAGTACCTACTTGACTGGTTTGCATATAGTGTTTATTACGCTATTGTACTGTGCAGTCCCTGATTTTCTGGTTTGTAGCCAGTGTTTACTACGCTACTATACTGTGCAGTACCTACTTTACTTGTTTGTATCCATTGTTTACTACACTACTGTACTGTGCAGTACCTACTTTACTGGTTTGTGTTCCTTGTTTACTACACTACTGTACTGTGCAGTACCTACTTTACTGGTTTTATCTATTGTTTACTACACTACTCTACTGTACAGTACCTAGTTTACTGGTTTGTATCCATTGTTTACTACACTACTGTACTGTGCAGTACCTAGTTTACTGGTTTGTATCCATTGTTTACTACTTCTACTGTACTGCGTAGTACCTAGTTTACTGGTTTGAATCCATTGTTTACTACACTACTGTACTATACAATATCTGGTTTACTGGTTTGTATCCATTTTTTACTACACTACTCTACTGTACAGCACCTAGCTTACTGGTTTGTATCCATTGTTTACTACACTACTGTACTGTGCAGTACCTACTTTACTGGTTTGTGTTCATTGTTTACTACACTACTGTACTGTGCAGTACCTAGTTTACTGGTTTGTATCTTTTGTTTACTACACTACTCTACTGTACAGTACCTAGTTTACTTGTTTGTATCCATTGTTTACTACTGTACTGTGCATTACCTACTTTACTGTTTTGTATCCATTGTTTACTACTGCTACTGTACTGCGGAGTACCTAGTTTACTGGTTTGTATCCATTGTTTACTACGCTACTGTACTGTACAGTACCTAGCTTACTGGTTTGTGTCCATTTTTTACGACACTACTGTACTGTGCAGTACCTACTTTACTGGTTTGTGTCCATTGTTTACTACATTTCTGTACTGTACAGTACCTACTTTACTGGTTTGTGTCCATTGTTTACTACACTACTGTACTGTGCAGTACCTACTTTACTGGTTTGTATCCATTGTTTACTACACTACTGTACTGTGCAGTACCTAGTTTACTGGTTTGTGTCCATTGTTTACTACACTACTGTGCTGTGCAGTACCTAGTTTACTGGTTTGTATCTGTTGTTTACCACACTACTCTACTGTACAGTACCTAGTTTACTGGTTTGTAACCATTGGTTACTACTTTACTGTGCAGTACCTACTTTACTGGCTGGTGTCCATTGTTTACTACACTACTCTACTGTGCAGTACCTATTTTACTGGTTTGTGTCCATTGATTACTACACTGCTGTACTGTGCAGTACCTACTTTACTGGTTTGTGTCCATTGTTTACTACACTGCTCTACTGTGCAGTACCTACATTACTGGTTTGTATCCATTGTTTACTACACTACTGTACTGTGCAGTACCTACTTTACTGGTTTGTGTTCATTGTTTACTACACTACTGTACTGTGCAGTACCTAGTTTACTGGTTTGTATCAATTGTTTACTACACTACTCTACTGTACAGTACCTAGTTTACTGGTTTGTATCCATTGTTTACTACTGTACTGTGCATTACCTACTTTACCTTTTTGTATCCATTGTTTACTACTACTACTGTACAGCGGAGTACCTAGTTTACTGGTTGTATCCATTGTTTACTACGCTACTGTACTGTACAGTACCTAGCTTACTGGTTTGTGTCCATTGTTTACGACACTACTGTACTGTGCAGTACCTACTTTACTGGTTTGTGTCCATTGTTTACTACACTACTGTACTGTGCAGTACTTACTTTACTGGTTTGTGTCCATTGTTTACTACACTACTGTACTGTGCAGTACCTATTTTACTGGTTTGTATCCATTGTTTACTACACTACTGTACTGTGCAGTACCTATTTTACTGGTTTGTATCCATTGTTTACTACACTACTGTACTGTGCAGTACCTACTTTACTGGTTTGTGTCCATTGTTTACTACACTACTGTACTGTGCAGTACCTACTTTACTGGTTTGTGTTCATTGTTTACTACACTACTGTACTGTGCAGTACCTAGTTTACTGGTTTGTATCTGTTGTTTACTATACTACTCTACTGTACAGTACCTAGTTTACTGGTTTGTATCCATTGTTTACTACTGTACTGTGCAGTACCTACTTTACTGGTTTGTATCCATTGTTTACGACTGCTACTGTACTGCGTAGTACCTAGTTTACTGGTTTTGTATCCATTGTTTACTACGCTACTGTACTGTGGAGTACCTACTTGACTGGTTTGCATCTCGTGTTTATTACACTACTGTGCTGTGCAGTCCCTGCTTTACTGGTTTGTATCCAGTGTTTACTACTGTACTGTGCTGTACCTAGTTTACTGGTTTGTGTCCATTGTTTACTACACTACTGCTACTGTACTGCGTAGTACCTAGTTTACTGGTTTGTATCCATTGTTTACTACGCTACTGTACTCTACAGTACCTACTTGACTGGTTTGCATATAGTGTTTATTACGGTATTGTACTGTGCAGTCCCTGATTTACTGGTTTGTAGCCAGTGTTTACTACGCTACTGTACTGTGCAGTACCTACTTTACTTGTTTGTATCCATTGTTTACTACACTACTGTACTGTGCAGTACCTACTTTACTGGTTTGTGTTCCTTGTTTACTACACTACTGTACTGTGCAGTACCTACTTTACTGGTTTATCTATTGTTTACTACACTACTCTACTGTACAGTACCTAGTTTACTGGTTTGTATCCATTGTTTAATACATTACTGTACTGTGCAGTACCTAGTTTACTGGTTTGTATCCATTGTTTACTACTTCTACTGTACTGCGTAGTACCTAGTTTACTGGTTTGTATCCATTGTTTACTGGTTTGTATCCATTGTTTACTACACTACTGTACTATACAATATCTGGTTTACTGGTTTGTATCCATTGTTTGCTACACTACTCTACTGTACAGCACCTAGCTTACTGGTTTGTATCCATTGTTTACTACACTACTGTACTGTGCAGTACCTACTTTACTGGTTTGTGTTCATTGTTTACTACACTACTGTACTGTGCAGTACCTAGTTTACTGGTTTGTATCTTTTGTTTACTACACTACTCTACTGTACAGTACCTAGTTTACTTGTTTGTATCCATTGTTTACTACTGTACTGTGCAGTACCTAGTTTACTGGTTTGTGTCCATTGTTTACCACACTACTGCTACTGTACTGCGTAGTACCTAGTTTACTGGTTTTTATCCATTGTTTACTACCCTACTGTACTGTACAGTACCTACTTGACTGGTTTGTATCTAGTGTTTATGACGCTACTATACTGAGCAGTCCCTGCTTTACTGGTTTGTATCCATTGTTTACTGCACTACTCTACTGTGCAGTACCTAGTTTACTAGTTTGTGTCTATTGTTTACTACACTACTCTACTGTACAGTACCTAGTTTACCGGTTTGTATCTATTGTTTACTACACTACTCTACTGTGCAGTACCCACTTTACTGGTTTGTGTTCATTGTCTACTACACTAATGTACTGTGCAGTACCTAGTTTACTGGTTTGTATCCATTGTTTACTACACTACTCTACTGTACAGTACCTAGTTTACTGGTTTGTATCCATTGTTTACTACTGTACTGTGCATTACCTACTTTACTGTTTTGTATCCATTGTTTACTACTACTACTGTACTGCGGATTACCTAGTTTACTGATTTGTATCCATTGTTTACTACGCTACTGTACTCTACAGTACCTAGCTTACTGGTTTGTGTCCATTTTTTACGACACTACTGTACTGTGCAGTACCTACTTTACTGGTTTGTGTTCATTGTTTACTACACTACTGTACTGTGCAGTAACTATTATACTGGTTTGTATCCATTGTTTACTACACTACTGTACTGTGCAGTACCTACTTTACTGGTTTGTGTCCATTGTTTACTACACTACTGTACTGTGCAGTACCTACTTTACTGGTTTGTGTTCATTGTTTACTACACTACTGGACTGTGCAGTACCTAGTTTACTGGTTTGTATCTGTTGTTTACTATACTACTCTACTGTACAGTACCTAGTTTACTGGTTTGTATCCATTGTTTACTACGCTACTGTACTGTGCAGTACCTACTTGCCTGGTTTGCATCTCGTGTTTATTACACTACTGTGCTGTGCAGTCCCTGCTTTACTGGTTTGTATCCAGTGTTTACTACTGTACTGTGCAGTACCTAGTTTACTGGTTTGTATCCATTGTTTACTACGCTACTGCTACTATACTGCGTAGTACCTAGTTTACTGGTTTGTATCCATTGTTTACTACGCTACTGTACTCTACAGTACCTACTTGACTGGTTTGCATATAGTGTTTATTACGCTATTGTACTGTGCAGTCCCTGATTTACTGGTTTTATCTATTGTTTACTACACTACTCTACTGTACAGTACCTAGTTTACTGGTTTGTATCCATTGTTTACTACACTGCTGTACTGTGCAGTAACTAGTTTACTGGTTTGTATCCATTGTTTACTACTTCTACTGTACTGCGTAGTACCTAGTTTACTGGTTTGTATCCATTGTTTACTACACTACTGTACTGTACAATATCTGGTTTACTGGTTTGTATCCATTGTTTACTACACTACTCTACTGTACAGTACCTAGTTTACTGGTTTGTATCCATTGTTTACTAAACTTCTGTACTGTGCAGTACCTACTTTACTGGTTTGTGTCCATTGTTTACCACACTACTGCTACTGTACTGCGTAGTACCTAGTTTACTGGTTTTTATCCATTGTTTACTACGCTACTGTACTGTACAGTACCTACTTGACTGGTTTGTATCTAGTGTTTATTACGCTACTATACTGAGCAGTCCCTGCTTTACTGGTTTGTATCCATTGTTTACTGCACTAAAATACTGTGCAGTACCTAGTTTACTAGTTTGTGCCTATTGTTTACTACACTACTCTACTGTACAGTACCTAGTTTACCGGTTTGTATCTATTGTTTACTACACTACTCTGCTGTGCAGTACCCATTTTACTGGTTTGTGTTCATTGTCTACTACACTACTGTACTGTGCAGTACCTAGTTTACTGGTTTGTATCCATTGTTTACTACACTACTCTACTTTACAGTACCTAGTTTACTGGTTTGTATCCATTGTTTTCTACTGTACTGTGCATTACCTACTTTACTGTTTTGTATCCATTGTTTACTACTACTACTGTACTGCGGAGTACCTAGTTTACTGGTTTGTATCCATTGTTTACTACGCTACTGTACTGTACAGTACCTAGCTTACTGGTTTGTGTCCATTTTTTACGACACTACTGTACTGTGCAGTACCTACTTTACTGGTTTGTGTCCATTGTTTACTACATTTCTGTACTGTACAGTACCTACTTTACTGGTTTGTGTCCATTGTTTACTACACTACTGTACTGTGCAGTACCTAGTTTACTGGTTTGTGTTCATTGTTTACTACACTACTGTACTGTGCAGTACCTAGTTTACTGGTTTGTATCTGTTGTTTACTACACTACTCTACTGTACAGTACCTATTTTACTGGTTTGTAACCATTGTTTACTACTTTACTGTGCAGTACCTACTTTACTGGCTGGTGTCCATTGTTTACTACAAAACTCTACTGTGCAGTACCTATTTTACTGGTTTGTGTCCATTGATTACTACACTGCTGTACTGTGCAGTACCTACTTTACTGGTTTGTGTCCATTGTTTACTACACTGCTCTACTGTGCAGTACCTACATTACTGGTTTGTATCCATTGTTTACTACACTACTGTACTGTGCAGTACCTACTTTACTGGTTTGTGTTCATTGTTTACTACACTACTGTACTGTGCAGTACCTAGTTTACTGGTTTGTATCTACTGTTTACTACACTACTCTACTGTACAGTACCTAGTTTACTGGTTTGTATCCATTGTTTACTACTGTACTGTGAATTACCTACTTTACCTATTTGCATCCATTGTTTACTACTACTACTGTACAGCGGAGTACCTAGTTTACTGGTTTGTATCCATTGTTTACTACTTCTACTGTACTGCGTAGTACCTAGTTTACTGGTTTGTATCCATTGTTTACTGGTTTGTATCCATTGTTTACTACACTACTGTACTATACAATATCTGGTTTACTGGTTTGTATCCATTGTTTGCTACACTACTCTACTGTACAGCACCTAGCTTACTGGTTTGTATCCATTGTTTACTACACTACTGTACTGTGCAGTACCTACTTTCCTGGTTTGTGTTCATTGTTTACTACACTACTGTACTGTGCAGTACCTAGTTTACTGGTTTGTATCTTTTGTTTACTACACTACTCTACTGTACAGTACCTAGTTTACTTGTTTGTATCCATTGTTTACTACTGTACTGTGCAGTACCTAGTTTACTGGTTTGTGTCCATTGTTTACCACACTACTGCTACTGTACTGCGTAGTACCTAGTTTACTGGTTTTTATCCATTGTTTACTACCCTACTGTACTGTACAGTACCTACTTGACTGGTTTGTATCTAGTGTTTATGACGCTACTATACTGAGCAGTCCCTGCTTTATTGGTTTGTATCCATTGTTCACTGCACTACTCTACTGTGCAGTACCTAGTTTACTAGTTTGTGTCTATTGTTTACTACACTACTCTACTGTACAGTACCTAGTTTACTAGTTTGTGTCTATTGTTTACTACACTACTCTACTGTACAGTACCTAGTTTACCGGTTTGTATCTATTGTTTACTACACTACTCTACTGTGCAGTACCTACTTTACTGGTTTGTGTCCATTGTTTACTACACTACTGTACTGTGCAGTACTTACTTTACTGGTTTGTGTCCATTGTTTACTACACTACTGTACTGTGCAGTACCTATTTTACTGGTTTGTATCCATTGTTTACTACACTACTGTACTGTGCAGTACCTATTTTACTGGTTTGTATCCATTGTTTACTACACTACTGTACTGTGCAGTACCTACTTTACTGGTTTGTGTCCATTGTTTACTACACTACTGTACTGTGCAGTACCTACTTTACTGGTTTGTGTTCATTGTTTACTACACTACTGTACTGTGCAGTACCTAGTTTACTGGTTTGTATCTGTTGTTTACTATACTACTCTACTGTACAGTACCTAGTTTACTGGTTTGTATCCATTGTTTACTACTGTACTGTGCAGTACCTACTTTACTGGTTTGTATCCATTGTTTACGACTGCTACTGTACTGCGTAGTACCTAGTTTACTGGTTTTGTATCCATTGTTTACTACGCTACTGTACTGTGGAGTACCTACTTGACTGGTTTGCATCTCGTGTTTATTACACTACTGTGCTGTGCAGTCCCTGCTTTACTGGTTTGTATCCAGTGTTTACTACTGTACTGTGCTGTACCTAGTTTACTGGTTTGTGTCCATTGTTTACTACACTACTGCTACTGTACTGCGTAGTACCTAGTTTACTGGTTTGTATCCATTGTTTACTACGCTACTGTACTCTACAGTACCTACTTGACTGGTTTGCATATAGTGTTTATTACGCTATTGTACTGTGCAGTCCCTGATTTACTGGTTTGTAGCCAGTGTTTACTACGCTACTGTACTGTGCAGTACCTACTTTACTTGTTTGTATCCATTGTTTACTACACTACTGTACTGTGCAGTACCTACTTTACTGGTTTGTGTTCCTTGTTTACTACACTACTGTACTGTGCAGTACCTACTTTACTGGTTTATCTATTGTTTACTACACTACTCTACTGTACAGTACCTAGTTTACTGGTTTGTATCCATTGTTTAATACATTACTGTACTGTGCAGTACCTAGTTTACTGGTTTGTATCCATTGTTTACTACTTCTACTGTACTGCGTAGTACCTAGTTTACTGGTTTGTATCCATTGTTTACTGGTTTGTATCCATTGTTTACTACACTACTGTACTATACAATATCTGGTTTACTGGTTTGTATCCATTGTTTGCTACACTACTCTACTGTACAGCACCTAGCTTACTGGTTTGTATCCATTGTTTACTACACTACTGTACTGTGCAGTACCTACTTTACTGGTTTGTGTTCATTGTTTACTACACTACTGTACTGTGCAGTACCTAGTTTACTGGTTTGTATCTTTTGTTTACTACACTACTCTACTGTACAGTACCTAGTTTACTTGTTTGTATCCATTGTTTACTACTGTACTGTGCAGTACCTAGTTTACTGGTTTGTGTCCATTGTTTACCACACTACTGCTACTGTACTGCGTAGTACCTAGTTTACTGGTTTTTATCCATTGTTTACTACCCTACTGTACTGTACAGTACCTACTTGACTGGTTTGTATCTAGTGTTTATGACGCTACTATACTGAGCAGTCCCTGCTTTACTGGTTTGTATCCATTGTTTACTGCACTACTCTACTGTGCAGTACCTAGTTTACTAGTTTGTGTCTATTGTTTACTACACTACTCTACTGTACAGTACCTAGTTTACCGGTTTGTATCTATTGTTTACTACACTACTCTACTGTGCAGTACCCACTTTACTGGTTTGTGTTCATTGTCTACTACACTAATGTACTGTGCAGTACCTAGTTTACTGGTTTGTATCCATTGTTTACTACACTACTCTACTGTACAGTACCTAGTTTACTGGTTTGTATCCATTGTTTACTACTGTACTGTGCATTACCTACTTTACTGTTTTGTATCCATTGTTTACTACTACTACTGTACTGCGGATTACCTAGTTTACTGATTTGTATCCATTGTTTACTACGCTACTGTACTCTACAGTACCTAGCTTACTGGTTTGTGTCCATTTTTTACGACACTACTGTACTGTGCAGTACCTACTTTACTGGTTTGTGTTCATTGTTTACTACACTACTGTACTGTGCAGTAACTATTATACTGGTTTGTATCCATTGTTTACTACACTACTGTACTGTGCAGTACCTACTTTACTGGTTTGTGTCCATTGTTTACTACACTACTGTACTGTGCAGTACCTACTTTACTGGTTTGTGTTCATTGTTTACTACACTACTGGACTGTGCAGTACCTAGTTTACTGGTTTGTATCTGTTGTTTACTATACTACTCTACTGTACAGTACCTAGTTTACTGGTTTGTATCCATTGTTTACTACGCTACTGTACTGTGCAGTACCTACTTGCCTGGTTTGCATCTCGTGTTTATTACACTACTGTGCTGTGCAGTCCCTGCTTTACTGGTTTGTATCCAGTGTTTACTACTGTACTGTGCAGTACCTAGTTTACTGGTTTGTATCCATTGTTTACTACGCTACTGCTACTATACTGCGTAGTACCTAGTTTACTGGTTTGTATCCATTGTTTACTACGCTACTGTACTCTACAGTACCTACTTGACTGGTTTGCATATAGTGTTTATTACGCTATTGTACTGTGCAGTCCCTGATTTACTGGTTTTATCTATTGTTTACTACACTACTCTACTGTACAGTACCTAGTTTACTGGTTTGTATCCATTGTTTACTACACTGCTGTACTGTGCAGTAACTAGTTTACTGGTTTGTATCCATTGTTTACTACTTCTACTGTACTGCGTAGTACCTAGTTTACTGGTTTGTATCCATTGTTTACTACACTACTGTACTGTACAATATCTGGTTTACTGGTTTGTATCCATTGTTTACTACACTACTCTACTGTACAGTACCTAGTTTACTGGTTTGTATCCATTGTTTACTAAACTTCTGTACTGTGCAGTACCTACTTTACTGGTTTGTGTCCATTGTTTACCACACTACTGCTACTGTACTGCGTAGTACCTAGTTTACTGGTTTTTATCCATTGTTTACTACGCTACTGTACTGTGCAGTACCTACTTTACTGGTTTGTGTCCATTGTTTACTACACTACTGTACTGTGCAGTACTTACTTTACTGGTTTGTGTCCATTGTTTACTACACTACTGTACTGTGCAGTACCTATTTTACTGGTTTGTATCCATTGTTTACTACACTACTGTACTGTGCAGTACCTACTTTACTGGTTTGTGTCCATTGTTTACTACACTACTGTACTGTGCAGTACCTACTTTACTGGTTTGTGTTCATTGTTTACTACACTACTGTACTGTGCAGTACCTAGTTTACTGGTTTGTATCTGTTGTTTACTATACTACTCTACTGTACAGTACCTAGTTTACTGGTTTGTATCCATTGTTTACTACTGTACTGTGCAGTACCTACTTTACTGGTTTGTATCCATTGTTTACGACTGCTACTGTACTGCGTAGTACCTAGTTTACTGGTTTTGTATCCATTGTTTACTACGCTACTGTACTGTGCAGTACCTACTTGACTGGTTTGCATCTCGTGTTTATTACACTACTGTGCTGTGCAGTCCCTGCTTTACTGGTTTGTATCCAGTGTTTACTACTGTACTGTGCTGTACCTAGTTTACTGGTTTGTGTCCATTGTTTACTACACTACTGCTACTGTACTGCTTAGTACCTAGTTTACTGGTTTGTATCCATTGTTTACTACGCTACTGTACTCTACAGTACCTACTTGACTGGTTTGCATATAGTGTTTATTACGCTATTGTACTGTGCAGTCCCTGATTTACTGGTTTGTAGCCAGTGTTTACTACGCTACTGTACTGTGCAGTACCTACTTTACTTGTTTGTATCCATTGTTTACTACACTACTGTACTGTGCAGTACCTACTTTACTGGTTTGTGTTCCTTGTTTACTACACTACTGTACTGTGCAGTACCTACTTTACTGGTTTATCTATTGTTTACTACACTACTCTACTGTACAGTACCTAGTTTACTGGTTTGTATCCATTGTTTAATACATTACTGTACTGTGCAGTACCTAGTTTACTGGTTTGTATCCATTGTTTACTACTTCTACTGTACTGCGTAGTACCTAGTTTACTGGTTTGTATCCATTGTTTACTGGTTTGTATCCATTGTTTACTACACTACTGTACTATACAATATCTGGTTTACTGGTTTGTATCCATTGTTTGCTACACTACTCTACTGTACAGCACCTAGCTTACTGGTTTGTATCCATTGTTTACTACACTACTGTACTGTGCAGTACCTACTTTACTGGTTTGTGTTCATTGTTTACTACACTACTGTACTGTGCAGTACCTAGTTTACTGGTTTGTATCTTTTGTTTACTACACTACTCTACTGTACAGTACCTAGTTTACTTGTTTGTATCCATTGTTTACTACTGTACTGTGCAGTACCTACTTTACTGGTTTGTATCCATTGTTTACGACTGCTACTGTACTGCGTAGTACCTAGTTTACTGGTTTGTATCCATTGTTTACTACACTACTGTACTGTACAATATCTGGTTTACTGGTTTGTATCCATTGTTTACTACACTACTCTACTGTACAGTACCTACTTTACTGGTTTGTGTTCATTGTTTACTACACTACTGTACTGTGCAGTACCTAGTTTACTGGTTTGTATCTGTTGTTTACTATACTACTCTACTGTACAGTACCTAGTTTACTGGTTTGTATCCATTGTTTACTACTGTACTGTGCAGTACCTACTTTACTGGTTTGTATCCATTGTTTACGACTGCTACTGTACTGCGTAGTACCTAGTTTACTGGTTTTGTATCCACTGTTTACTACGCTACTGTACTGTGCAGTACCTACTTGACTGGTTTGCATCTCGTGTTTATTACGCTACTGTGCTGTGCAGTCCCTGCTTTACTGGTTTGTATCCAGTGTTTACTACTGTACTGTGCAGTACCTAGTTTACTGGTTTGTGTCCATTGTTTACTACACTACTGCTACTGTACTGCGTAGTACCTAGTTTACTGATTTGTATCCATTGTTTACTACGCTACTGTACTCTACAGTACCTACTTGACTGGTTTGCATATAGTGTTTATTACGCTATTGTACTGTGCAGTCCCTGATTTTCTGGTTTGTAGCCAGTGTTTACTACGCTACTATACTGTGCAGTACCTACTTTACTTGTTTGTATCCATTGTTTACTACACTACTGTACTGTGCAGTACCTACTTTACTGGTTTGTGTTCCTTGTTTACTACACTACTGTACTGTGCAGTACCTACTTTACTGGTTTTATCTATTGTTTACTACACTACTCTACTGTACAGTACCTAGTTTACTGGTTTGTAACCATTGTTTACTACACTACTGTACTGTGCAGTACCTAGTTTACTGGTTTGTATCCATTGTTTACTACTTCTACTGTACTGCGTAGTACCTAGTTTACTGGTTTGAATCCATTGTTTACTACACTACTGTACTATACAATATCTGGTTTACTGGTTTGTATCCATTTTTTACTACACTAATCTACTGTACAGCACCTAGCTTACTGGTTTGTATCCATTGTTTACTACACTACTGTACTGTGCAGTACCTACTTTACTGGTTTGTGTTCATTGTTTACTACACTACTGTACTGTGCAGTACCTAGTTTACTGGTTTGTATCTTTTGTTTACTACACTACTCTACTGTACAGTACCTAGTTTACTTGTTTGTATCCATTGTTTACTACTGTACTGTGCATTACCTACTTTACTGTTTTGTATCCATTGTTTACTACTGCTACTGTACTGCGGAGTACCTAGTTTACTGGTTTGTATCCATTGTTTACTACGCTACTGTACTGTACAGTACCTAGCTTACTGGTTTGTGTCCATTTTTTACGACACTACTGTACTGTGCAGTACCTACTTTACTGGTTTGTGTCCATTGTTTACTACATTTCTGTACTGTACAGTACCTACTTTACTGGTTTGTGTCCATTGTTTACTACACTACTGTACTGTGCAGTACCTACTTTACTGGTTTGTATCCATTGTTTACTACACTACTGTACTGTGCAGTACCTAGTTTACTGGTTTGTGTCCATTGTTTACTACACTACTGTGCTGTGCATTACCTAGTTTACTGGTTTGTATCTGTTGTTTACCACACTACTCTACTGTACAGTACCTAGTTTACTGGTTTGTAACCATTGGTTACTACTTTACTGTGCAGTACCTACTTTACTGGCTGGTGTCCATTGTTTACTACACTACTCTACTGTGCAGTACCTATTTTACTGGTTTGTGTCCATTGATTACTACACTGCTGTACTGTGCAGTACCTACTTTACTGGTTTGTGTCCATTGTTTACTACACTGCTCTACTGTGCAGTACCTACATTACTGGTTTGTATCCATTGTTTACTACACTACTGTACTGTGCAGTACCTACTTTACTGGTTTGTGTTCATTGTTTACTACACTACTGTACTGTGCAGTACCTAGTTTACTGGTTTGTATCTATTGTTTACTACACTACTCTACTGTACAGTACCTAGTTTACTGGTTTGTATCCATTGTTTACTACTGTACTGTGCATTACCTACTTTACCTTTTTGTATCCATTGTTTACTACTACTACTGTACAGCGGAGTACCTAGTTTACTGGTTTGTATCCATTGTTTACTACGCTACTGTACTGTACAGTACCTAGCTTACTGGTTTGTGTCCATTGTTTACGACACTACTGTACTGTGCAATACCTACTTTACTGGTTTGTGTCCATTGTTTACTACACTACTGTACTGTGCAGTACTTACTTTACTGGTTTGTGTCCATTGTTTACTACACTACTGTACTGTGCAGTACCTATTTTACTGGTTTGTATCCATTGTTTACTACACTACTGTACTGTGCAGTACCTACTTTACTGGTTTGTGTCCATTGTTTACTACACTACTGTACTGTGCAGTACCTACTTTACTGGTTTTGTATCCATTGTTTACTACGCTACTGTACTGTGCAGTACCTACTTGACTGGTTTGCATCTCGTGTTTATTACACTACTGTGCTGTGCAGTCCCTGCTTTACTGGTTTGTATCCAGTGTTTACTACTGTACTGTGCTGTACCTAGTTTACTGGTTTGTGTCCATTGTTTACTACACTACTGCTACTGTACTGCTTAGTACCTAGTTTACTGGTTTGTATCCATTGTTTACTACGCTACTGTACTCTACAGTACCTACTTGACTGGTTTGCATATAGTGTTTATTACGCTATTGTACTGTGCAGTCCCTGATTTACTGGTTTGTAGCCAGTGTTTACTACGCTACTGTACTGTGCAGTACCTACTTTACTTGTTTGTATCCATTGTTTACTACACTACTGTACTGTGCAGTACCTACTTTACTGGTTTGTGTTCCTTGTTTACTACACTACTGTACTGTGCAGTACCTACTTTACTGGTTTATCTATTGTTTACTACACTACTCTACTGTACAGTACCTAGTTTACTGGTTTGTATCCATTGTTTAATACATTACTGTACTGTGCAGTACCTAGTTTACTGGTTTGTATCCATTGTTTACTACTTCTACTGTACTGCGTAGTACCTAGTTTACTGGTTTGTATCCATTGTTTACTGGTTTGTATCCATTGTTTACTACACTACTGTACTATACAATATCTGGTTTACTGGTTTGTATCCATTGTTTGCTACACTACTCTACTGTACAGCACCTAGCTTACTGGTTTGTATCCATTGTTTACTACACTACTGTACTGTGCAGTACCTACTTTACTGGTTTGTGTTCATTGTTTACTACACTACTGTACTGTGCAGTACCTAGTTTACTGGTTTGTATCTTTTGTTTACTACACTACTCTACTGTACAGTACCTAGTTTACTTGTTTGTATCCATTGTTTACTACTGTACTGTGCAGTACCTAGTTTACTGGTTTGTGTCCATTGTTTACCACACTACTGCTACTGTACTGCGTAGTACCTAGTTTACTGGTTTTTATCCATTGTTTACTACCCTACTGTACTGTACAGTACCTACTTGACTGGTTTGTATCTAGTGTTTATGACGCTACTATACTGAGCAGTCCCTGCTTTACTGGTTTGTATCCATTGTTTACTGCACTACTCTACTGTGCAGTACCTAGTTTACTAGTTTGTGTCCATTGTTTACTACACTACTGTACTGTGCAGTACCTACTTTACTGGTTTGTATCCATTGTTTACTACACTACTGTACTGTGCAGTACCTAGTTTACTGGTTTGTGTCCATTGTTTACTACACTACTGTGCTGTGCAGTACCTAGTTTACTGGTTTGTATCTGTTGTTTACCACACTACTCTACTGTACAGTACCTAGTTTACTGGTTTGTAACCATTGGTTACTACTTTACTGTGCAGTACCTACTTTACTGGCTGGTGTCCATTGTTTACTACACTACTCTACTGTGCAGTACCTATTTTACTGGTTTGTGTCCATTGATTACTACACTGCTGTACTGTGCAGTACCTACTTTACTGGTTTGTGTCCATTGTTTACTACACTGCTCTACTGTGCAGTACCTACATTACTGGTTTGTATCCATTGTTTACTACACTACTCTACTGTGCAGTACCTACTTTACTGGTTTGTGTTCATTGTTTACTACACTACTGTACTGTGCAGTACCTAGTTTACTGGTTTGTATCTATTGTTTACTACACTACTCTACTGTACAGTACCTAGTTTACTGGTTTGTATCCATTGTTTACTACTGTACTGTGCATTACCTACTTTACCTTTTTGTATCCATTGTTTACTACTACTACTGTACAGCGGAGTACCTAGTTTACTGGTTTGTATCCATTGTTTACTACGCTACTGTACTGTACAGTACCTAGCTTACTGGTTTGTGTCCATTGTTTACGACACTACTGTACTGTGCAGTACCTACTTTACTGGTTTGTGTCCATTGTTTACTACACTACTGTACTGTGCAGTACTTACTTTACTGGTTTGTGTCCATTGTTTACTACACTACTGTACTGTGCAGTACCTATTTTACTGGTTTGTATCCATTGTTTACTACACTACTGTACTGTGCAGTACCTACTTTACTGGTTTGTGTCCATTGTTTACTACACTACTGTACTGTGCAGTACCTACTTTACTGGTTTGTGTTCATTGTTTACTACACTACTGTACTGTGCAGTACCTAGTTTACTGGTTTGTATCTGTTGTTTACTATACTACTCTACTGTACAGTACCTAGTTTACTGGTTTGTATCCATTGTTTACTACTGTACTGTGCAGTACCTACTTTACTGGTTTGTATCCATTGTTTACGACTGCTACTGTACTGCGTAGTACCTAGTTTACTGGTTTTGTATCCATTGTTTACTACGCTACTGTACTGTGCAGTACCTACTTGACTGGTTTGCATCTCGTGTTTATTACACTACTGTGCTGTGCAGTCCCTGCTTTACTGGTTTGTATCCAGTGTTTACTACTGTACTGTGCTGTACCTAGTTTACTGGTTTGTGTCCATTGTTTACTACACTACTGCTACTGTACTGCTTAGTACCTAGTTTACTGGTTTGTATCCATTGTTTACTACGCTACTGTACTCTACAGTACCTACTTGACTGGTTTGCATATAGTGTTTATTACGCTATTGTACTGTGCAGTCCCTGATTTACTGGTTTGTAGCCAGTGTTTACTACGCTACTGTACTGTGCAGTACCTACTTTACTTGTTTGTATCCATTGTTTACTACACTACTGTACTGTGCAGTACCTACTTTACTGGTTTGTGTTCCTTGTTTACTACACTACTGTACTGTGCAGTACCTACTTTACTGGTTTATCTATTGTTTACTACACTACTCTACTGTACAGTACCTAGTTTACTGGTTTGTATCCATTGTTTAATACATTACTGTACTGTGCAGTACCTAGTTTACTGGTTTGTATCCATTGTTTACTACTTCTACTGTACTGCGTAGTACCTAGTTTACTGGTTTGTATCCATTGTTTACTGGTTTGTATCCATTGTTTACTACACTACTGTACTATACAATATCTGGTTTACTGGTTTGTATCCATTGTTTGCTACACTACTCTACTGTACAGCACCTAGCTTACTGGTTTGTATCCATTGTTTACTACACTACTGTACTGTGCAGTACCTACTTTACTGGTTTGTGTTCATTGTTTACTACACTACTGTACTGTGCAGTACCTAGTTTACTGGTTTGTATCTTTTGTTTACTACACTACTCTACTGTACAGTACCTAGTTTACTTGTTTGTATCCATTGTTTACTACTGTACTGTGCAGTACCTAGTTTACTGGTTTGTGTCCATTGTTTACCACACTACTGCAACTGTACTGCGTAGCACCTAGTTTACTGGTTTTTATCCATTGTTTACTACCCTACTGTACTGTACAGTACCTACTTGACTGGTTTGTATCTAGTGTTTATGACGCTACTATACTGAGCAGTCCCTGCTTTACTGGTTTGTATCCATTGTTTACTGCACTACTCTACTGTGCAGTACCTAGTTTACTAGTTTGTGTCTATTGTTTACTACACTACTCTACTGTACAGTACCTAGTTTACCGGTTTGTATCTATTGTTTACTACACTACTCTACTGTGCAGTACCCACTTTACTGGTTTGTGTTCATTGTCTACTACACTAATGTACTGTGCAGTACCTAGTTTACTGGTTTGTATCCATTGTTTACTACACTACTCTACTGTACAGTACCTAGTTTACTGGTTTGTATCCATTGTTTACTACTGTACTGTACAGTACCTAGTTTACTGGTTTGTATCCATTGTTTACTACGCTACTGTACTGTGCAGTACCTACTTGCCTGGTTTGCATCTCGTGTTTATTACACTACTGTGCTGTGCAGTCCCTGCTTTACTGGTTTGTATCCAGTGTTTACTACTGTACTGTGCAGTACCTAGTTTACTGGTTTGTGTCCATTGATTACTACACTACTGCTACTATACTGCGTAGTACCTAGTTTACTGGTTTGTATCCATTGTTTACTACGCTACTGTACTGTGCAGTACCTACTTGACTGGTTTGTTTTCATTGTTTACTACACTACTGTACTGTGCAGTACCTAGTTTACTGGTTTGTATCTGTTGTTTACTATACTACTCTACTGTACAGTACCTAGTTTACTGGTTTGTATCCATTGTTTACTACTGTACTGTGCAGTACCTACTTTACTGGTTTGTATCCATTGTTTACGACTGCTACTGTACTGCGTAGTACCTAGTTTACTGGTTTTGTATCCATTGTTTACTACGCTACTGTACTGTGCAGTACCTACTTGACTGGTTTGCATCTCGTGTTTATTACGCTACTGTGCTGTGCAGTCCCTGCTTTACTGGTTTGTATCCAGTGTTTACTACTGTACTGTGAGTTACCTAGTTTACTGGTTTGTGTCCATTGTTTACTACACTACTGCTACTGTACTGCGTAGTACCTAGTTTACTGGTTTGTATCCATTGTTTACTACGCTACTGTACTCTACAGTACCTACTTTACTGGTTTGCATATAGTGTTTATTACGCTATTGTACTGTGCAGTCCCTGATTTACTGGTTTGTAGCCAGTGTTTACTACGCTACTGTACTGTGCAGTACCTACTTTACTTGTTTGTATCCATTGTTTACTACACTACTGTACTGTGCAGTACCTACTTTACTGGTTTGTGTTCCTTGTTTACTACACTACTGTACTGTGCAGTACCTACTTTACTGGTTTTATCTATTGTTTACTACACTACTCTACTGTACAGTACCTAGTTTACTGGTTTGTATCCATTGTTTACTACACTACTGTACTGTGCAGTACCTAGTTTACTGGTTTGTATCCATTGTTTACTACTTCTACTGTACTGCGTAATACCTAGTTTACTGGTTTGTATCCATTGTTTACTACACTACTGTACTGTACAATATCTGGTTTACTGGTTTGTATCCATTGTTTACTACACTACTCTACTGTACAGTACCTACTTTACTGGTTTGTGTTCATTGTTTACTACACTACTGTACTGTGCAGTACCTAGTTTACTGGTTTGTATCTGTTGTTTACTATACTACTCTACTGTACAGTACCTAGTTTACTGGTTTGTATCCATTGTTTACTACTGTACTGTGCAGTACCTACTTTACTGGTTTGTATCCATTGTTTACGACTGCTACTGTACTGCGTAGTACCTAGTTTACTGGTTTTGTATCCACTGTTTACTACGCTACTGTACTGTGCAGTACCTACTTGACTGGTTTGCATCTCGTGTTTATTACGCTACTGTGCTGTGCAGTCCCTGCTTTACTGGTTTGTATCCAGTGTTTACTACTGTACTGTGCAGTACCTAGTTTACTGGTTTGTGTCCATTGTTTACTACACTACTGCTACTGTACTGCGTAGTACCTAGTTTACTGATTTGTATCCATTGTTTACTACGCTACTGTACTCTACAGTACCTACTTGACTGGTTTGCATATAGTGTTTATTACGCTATTGTACTGTGCAGTCCCTGATTTTCTGGTTTGTAGCCAGTGTTTACTACGCTACTATACTGTGCAGTACCTACTTTACTTGTTTGTATCCATTGTTTACTACACTACTGTACTGTGCAGTACCTACTTTACTGGTTTGTGTTCCTTGTTTACTACACTACTGTACTGTGCAGTACCTACTTTACTGGTTTTATCTATTGTTTACTACACTACTCTACTGTACAGTACCTAGTTTACTGGTTTGTATCCATTGTTTACTACACTACTGTACTGTGCAGTACCTAGTTTACTGGTTTGTATCCATTGTTTACTACTTCTACTGTACTGCGTAGTACCTAGTTTACTGGTTTGAATCCATTGTTTACTACACTACTGTACTATACAATATCTGGTTTACTGGTTTGTATCCATTTTTTACTACACTACTCTACTGTACAGCACCTAGCTTACTGGTTTGTATCCATTGTTTACTACACTACTGTACTGTGCAGTACCTACTTTACTGGTTTGTGTTCATTGTTTACTACACTACTGTACTGTGCAGTACCTAGTTTACTGGTTTGTATCTTTTGTTTACTACACTACTCTACTGTACAGTACCTAGTTTACTTGTTTGTATCCATTGTTTACTACTGTACTGTGCATTACCTACTTTACTGTTTTGTATCCATTGTTTACTACTGCTACTGTACTGCGGAGTACCTAGTTTACTGGTTTGTATCCATTGTTTACTACGCTACTGTACTGTACAGTACCTAGCTTACTGGTTTGTGTCCATTTTTTACGACACTACTGTACTGTGCAGTACCTACTTTACTGGTTTGTGTCCATTGTTTACTACATTTCTGTACTGTACAGTACCTACTTTACTGGTTTGTGTCCATTGTTTACTACACTACTGTACTGTGCAGTACCTACTTTACTGGTTTGTATCCATTGTTTACTACACTACTGTACTGTGCAGTACCTAGTTTACTGGTTTGTGTCCATTGTTTACTACACTACTGTGCTGTGCAGTACCTAGTTTACTGGTTTGTATCTGTTGTTTACCACACTACTCTACTGTACAGTACCTAGTTTACTGGTTTGTAACCATTGGTTACTACTTTACTGTGCAGTACCTACTTTACTGGCTGGTGTCCATTGTTTACTACACTACTCTACTGTGCAGTACCTATTTTACTGGTTTGTGTCCATTGATTACTACACTGCTGTACTGTGCAGTACCTACTTTACTGGTTTGTGTCCATTGTTTACTACACTGCTCTACTGTGCAGTACCTACATTACTGGTTTGTATCCATTGTTTACTACACTACTGTACTGTGCAGTACCTACTTTACTGGTTTGTGTTCATTGTTTACTACACTACTGTACTGTGCAGTACCTAGTTTACTGGTTTGTATCAATTGTTTACTACACTACTCTACTGTACAGTACCTAGTTTACTGGTTTGTATCCATTGTTTACTACTGTACTGTGCATTACCTACTTTACCTTTTTGTATCCATTGTTTACTACTACTACTGTACAGCGGAGTACCTAGTTTACTGGTTGTATCCATTGTTTACTACGCTACTGTACTGTACAGTACCTAGCTTACTGGTTTGTGTCCATTGTTTACGACACTACTGTACTGTGCAGTACCTACTTTACTGGTTTGTGTCCATTGTTTACTACACTACTGTACTGTGCAGTACTTACTTTACTGGTTTGTGTCCATTGTTTACTACACTACTGTACTGTGCAGTACCTATTTTACTGGTTTGTATCCATTGTTTACTACACTACTGTACTGTGCAGTACCTATTTTACTGGTTTGTATCCATTGTTTACTACACTACTGTACTGTGCAGTACCTACTTTACTGGTTTGTGTCCATTGTTTACTACACTACTGTACTGTGCAGTACCTACTTTACTGGTTTGTGTTCATTGTTTACTACACTACTGTACTGTGCAGTACCTAGTTTACTGGTTTGTATCTGTTGTTTACTATACTACTCTACTGTACAGTACCTAGTTTACTGGTTTGTATCCATTGTTTACTACACTACTGTACTGTGCAGTACCTACTTTACTGGTTTGTATCCATTGTTTACGACTGCTACTGTACTGCGTAGTACCTAGTTTACTGGTTTTGTATCCATTGTTTACTACGCTACTGTACTGTGGAGTACCTACTTGACTGGTTTGCATCTCGTGTTTATTACACTACTGTGCTGTGCAGTCCCTGCTTTACTGGTTTGTATCCAGTGTTTACTACTGTACTGTGCTGTACCTAGTTTACTGGTTTGTATCCATTGTTTACTACGCTACTGTACTCTACAGTACCTACTTGACTGGTTTGCATATAGTGTTTATTACGCTATTGTACTGTGCAGTCCCTGATTTACTGGTTTGTAGCCAGTGTTTACTACGCTACTGTACTGTGCAGTACCTACTTTACTTGTTTGTATCCATTGTTTACTACACTACTGTACTGTGCAGTACCTACTTTACTGGTTTGTGTTCCTTGTTTACTACACTACTGTACTGTGCAGTACCTACTTTACTGGTTTATCTATTGTTTACTACACTACTCTACTGTACAGTACCTAGTTTACTGGTTTGTATCCATTGTTTAATACATTACTGTACTGTGCAGTACCTAGTTTACTGGTTTGTATCCATTGTTTACTACTTCTACTGTACTGCGTAGTACCTAGTTTACTGGTTTGTATCCATTGTTTACTGGTTTGTATCCATTGTTTACTACACTACTGTACTATACAATATCTGGTTTACTGGTTTGTATCCATTGTTTGCTACACTACTCTACTGTACAGCACCTAGCTTACTGGTTTGTATCCATTGTTTACTACACTACTGTACTGTGCAGTACCTACTTTACTGGTTTGTGTTCATTGTTTACTACACTACTGTACTGTGCAGTACCTAGTTTACTGGTTTGTATCTTTTGTTTACTACACTACTCTACTGTACAGTACCTAGTTTACTTGTTTGTATCCATTGTTTACTACTGTACTGTGCAGTACCTAGTTTACTGGTTTGTGTCCATTGTTTACCACACTACTGCTACTGTACTGCGTAGTACCTAGTTTACTGGTTTTTATCCATTGTTTACTACCCTACTGTACTGTACAGTACCTACTTGACTGGTTTGTATCTAGTGTTTATGACGCTACTATACTGAGCAGTCCCTGCTTTACTGGTTTGTATCCATTGTTTACTGCACTACTCTACTGTGCAGTACCTAGTTTACTAGTTTGTGTCTATTGTTTACTACACTACTCTACTGTACAGTACCTAGTTTACCGGTTTGTATCTATTGTTTACTACACTACTCTACTGTGCAGTACCCACTTTACTGGTTTGTGTTCATTGTCTACTACACTAATGTACTGTGCAGTACCTAGTTTACTGGTTTGTATCCATTGTTTACTACACTACTCTACTGTACAGTACCTAGTTTACTGGTTTGTATCCATTGTTTACTACTGTACTGTGCATTACCTACTTTACTGTTTTGTATCCATTGTTTACTACTACTACTGTACTGCGGATTACCTAGTTTACTGATTTGTATCCATTGTTTACTACGCTACTGTACTCTACAGTACCTAGCTTACTGGTTTGTGTCCATTTTTTACGACACTACTGTACTGTGCAGTACCTACTTTACTGGTTTGTGTTCATTGTTTACTACACTACTGTACTGTGCAGTAACTATTATACTGGTTTGTATCCATTGTTTACTACACTACTGTACTGTGCAGTACCTACTTTACTGGTTTGTGTCCATTGTTTACTACACTACTGTACTGTGCAGTACCTACTTTACTGGTTTGTGTTCATTGTTTACTACACTACTGGACTGTGCAGTACCTAGTTTACTGGTTTGTATCTGTTGTTTACTATACTACTCTACTGTACAGTACCTAGTTTACTGGTTTGTATCCATTGTTTACTACGCTACTGTACTGTGCAGTACCTACTTGCCTGGTTTGCATCTCGTGTTTATTACACTACTGTGCTGTGCAGTCCCTGCTTTACTGGTTTGTATCCAGTGTTTACTACTGTACTGTGCAGTACCTAGTTTACTGGTTTGTATCCATTGTTTACTACGCTACTGCTACTATACTGCGTAGTACCTAGTTTACTGGTTTGTATCCATTGTTTACTACGCTACTGTACTCTACAGTACCTACTTGACTGGTTTGCATATAGTGTTTATTACGCTATTGTACTGTGCAGTCCCTGATTTACTGGTTTTATCTATTGTTTACTACACTACTCTACTGTACAGTACCTAGTTTACTGGTTTGTATCCATTGTTTACTACACTGCTGTACTGTGCAGTAACTAGTTTACTGGTTTGTATCCATTGTTTACTACTTCTACTGTACTGCGTAGTACCTAGTTTACTGGTTTGTATCCATTGTTTACTACACTACTGTACTGTACAATATCTGGTTTACTGGTTTGTATCCATTGTTTACTACACTACTCTACTGTACAGTACCTAGTTTACTGGTTTGTATCCATTGTTTACTAAACTTCTGTACTGTGCAGTACCTACTTTACTGGTTTGTGTCCATTGTTTACCACACTACTGCTACTGTACTGCGTAGTACCTAGTTTACTGGTTTTTATCCATTGTTTACTACGCTACTGTACTGTACAGTACCTACTTGACTGGTTTGTATCTAGTGTTTATTACGCTACTATACTGAGCAGTCCCTGCTTTACTGGTTTGTATCCATTGTTTACTGCACTAAAATACTGTGCAGTACCTAGTTTACTAGTTTGTGCCTATTGTTTACTACACTACTCTACTGTACAGTACCTAGTTTACCGGTTTGTATCTATTGTTTACTACACTACTCTGCTGTGCAGTACCCATTTTACTGGTTTGTGTTCATTGTCTACTACACTACTGTACTGTGCAGTACCTAGTTTACTGGTTTGTATCCATTGTTTACTACACTACTCTACTTTACAGTACCTAGTTTACTGGTTTGTATCCATTGTTTTCTACTGTACTGTGCATTACCTACTTTACTGTTTTGTATCCATTGTTTACTACTACTACTGTACTGCGGAGTACCTAGTTTACTGGTTTGTATCCATTGTTTACTACGCTACTGTACTGTACAGTACCTAGCTTACTGGTTTGTGTCCATTTTTTACGACACTACTGTACTGTGCAGTACCTACTTTACTGGTTTGTGTCCATTGTTTACTACATTTCTGTACTGTACAGTACCTACTTTACTGGTTTGTGTCCATTGTTTACTACACTACTGTACTGTGCAGTACCTAGTTTACTGGTTTGTGTTCATTGTTTACTACACTACTGTACTGTGCAGTACCTAGTTTACTGGTTTGTATCTGTTGTTTACTACACTACTCTACTGTACAGTACCTATTTTACTGGTTTGTAACCATTGTTTACTACTTTACTGTGCAGTACCTACTTTACTGGCTGGTGTCCATTGTTTACTACAAAACTCTACTGTGCAGTACCTATTTTACTGGTTTGTGTCCATTGATTACTACACTGCTGTACTGTGCAGTACCTACTTTACTGGTTTGTGTCCATTGTTTACTACACTGCTCTACTGTGCAGTACCTACATTACTGGTTTGTATCCATTGTTTACTACACTACTGTACTGTGCAGTACCTACTTTACTGGTTTGTGTTCATTGTTTACTACACTACTGTACTGTGCAGTACCTAGTTTACTGGTTTGTATCTACTGTTTACTACACTACTCTACTGTACAGTACCTAGTTTACTGGTTTGTATCCATTGTTTACTACTGTACTGTGAATTACCTACTTTACCTATTTGCATCCATTGTTTACTACTACTACTGTACAGCGGAGTACCTAGTTTACTGGTTTGTATCCATTGTTTACTACTTCTACTGTACTGCGTAGTACCTAGTTTACTGGTTTGTATCCATTGTTTACTGGTTTGTATCCATTGTTTACTACACTACTGTACTATACAATATCTGGTTTACTGGTTTGTATCCATTGTTTGCTACACTACTCTACTGTACAGCACCTAGCTTACTGGTTTGTATCCATTGTTTACTACACTACTGTACTGTGCAGTACCTACTTTCCTGGTTTGTGTTCATTGTTTACTACACTACTGTACTGTGCAGTACCTAGTTTACTGGTTTGTATCTTTTGTTTACTACACTACTCTACTGTACAGTACCTAGTTTACTTGTTTGTATCCATTGTTTACTACTGTACTGTGCAGTACCTAGTTTACTGGTTTGTGTCCATTGTTTACCACACTACTGCTACTGTACTGCGTAGTACCTAGTTTACTGGTTTTTATCCATTGTTTACTACCCTACTGTACTGTACAGTACCTACTTGACTGGTTTGTATCTAGTGTTTATGACGCTACTATACTGAGCAGTCCCTGCTTTATTGGTTTGTATCCATTGTTCACTGCACTACTCTACTGTGCAGTACCTAGTTTACTAGTTTGTGTCTATTGTTTACTACACTACTCTACTGTACAGTACCTAGTTTACTAGTTTGTGTCTATTGTTTACTACACTACTCTACTGTACAGTACCTAGTTTACCGGTTTGTATCTATTGTTTACTACACTACTCTACTGTGCAGTACCTACTTTACTGGTTTGTGTCCATTGTTTACTACACTACTGTACTGTGCAGTACTTACTTTACTGGTTTGTGTCCATTGTTTACTACACTACTGTACTGTGCAGTACCTATTTTACTGGTTTGTATCCATTGTTTACTACACTACTGTACTGTGCAGTACCTATTTTACTGGTTTGTATCCATTGTTTACTACACTACTGTACTGTGCAGTACCTACTTTACTGGTTTGTGTCCATTGTTTACTACACTACTGTACTGTGCAGTACCTACTTTACTGGTTTGTGTTCATTGTTTACTACACTACTGTACTGTGCAGTACCTAGTTTACTGGTTTGTATCTGTTGTTTACTATACTACTCTACTGTACAGTACCTAGTTTACTGGTTTGTATCCATTGTTTACTACTGTACTGTGCAGTACCTACTTTACTGGTTTGTATCCATTGTTTACGACTGCTACTGTACTGCGTAGTACCTAGTTTACTGGTTTTGTATCCATTGTTTACTACGCTACTGTACTGTGGAGTACCTACTTGACTGGTTTGCATCTCGTGTTTATTACACTACTGTGCTGTGCAGTCCCTGCTTTACTGGTTTGTATCCAGTGTTTACTACTGTACTGTGCTGTACCTAGTTTACTGGTTTGTGTCCATTGTTTACTACACTACTGCTACTGTACTGCGTAGTACCTAGTTTACTGGTTTGTATCCATTGTTTACTACGCTACTGTACTCTACAGTACCTACTTGACTGGTTTGCATATAGTGTTTATTACGCTATTGTACTGTGCAGTCCCTGATTTACTGGTTTGTAGCCAGTGTTTACTACGCTACTGTACTGTGCAGTACCTACTTTACTTGTTTGTATCCATTGTTTACTACACTACTGTACTGTGCAGTACCTACTTTACTGGTTTGTGTTCCTTGTTTACTACACTACTGTACTGTGCAGTACCTACTTTACTGGTTTATCTATTGTTTACTACACTACTCTACTGTACAGTACCTAGTTTACTGGTTTGTATCCATTGTTTAATACATTACTGTACTGTGCAGTACCTAGTTTACTGGTTTGTATCCATTGTTTACTACTTCTACTGTACTGCGTAGTACCTAGTTTACTGGTTTGTATCCATTGTTTACTGGTTTGTATCCATTGTTTACTACACTACTGTACTATACAATATCTGGTTTACTGGTTTGTATCCATTGTTTGCTACACTACTCTACTGTACAGCACCTAGCTTACTGGTTTGTATCCATTGTTTACTACACTACTGTACTGTGCAGTACCTACTTTACTGGTTTGTGTTCATTGTTTACTACACTACTGTACTGTGCAGTACCTAGTTTACTGGTTTGTATCTTTTGTTTACTACACTACTCTACTGTACAGTACCTAGTTTACTTGTTTGTATCCATTGTTTACTACTGTACTGTGCAGTACCTAGTTTACTGGTTTGTGTCCATTGTTTACCACACTACTGCTACTGTACTGCGTAGTACCTAGTTTACTGGTTTTTATCCATTGTTTACTACCCTACTGTACTGTACAGTACCTACTTGACTGGTTTGTATCTAGTGTTTATGACGCTACTATACTGAGCAGTCCCTGCTTTACTGGTTTGTATCCATTGTTTACTGCACTACTCTACTGTGCAGTACCTAGTTTACTAGTTTGTGTCTATTGTTTACTACACTACTCTACTGTACAGTACCTAGTTTACCGGTTTGTATCTATTGTTTACTACACTACTCTACTGTGCAGTACCCACTTTACTGGTTTGTGTTCATTGTCTACTACACTAATGTACTGTGCAGTACCTAGTTTACTGGTTTGTATCCATTGTTTACTACACTACTCTACTGTACAGTACCTAGTTTACTGGTTTGTATCCATTGTTTACTACTGTACTGTGCATTACCTACTTTACTGTTTTGTATCCATTGTTTACTACTACTACTGTACTGCGGATTACCTAGTTTACTGATTTGTATCCATTGTTTACTACGCTACTGTACTCTACAGTACCTAGCTTACTGGTTTGTGTCCATTTTTTACGACACTACTGTACTGTGCAGTACCTACTTTACTGGTTTGTGTTCATTGTTTACTACACTACTGTACTGTGCAGTAACTATTATACTGGTTTGTATCCATTGTTTACTACACTACTGTACTGTGCAGTACCTACTTTACTGGTTTGTGTCCATTGTTTACTACACTACTGTACTGTGCAGTACCTACTTTACTGGTTTGTGTTCATTGTTTACTACACTACTGGACTGTGCAGTACCTAGTTTACTGGTTTGTATCTGTTGTTTACTATACTACTCTACTGTACAGTACCTAGTTTACTGGTTTGTATCCATTGTTTACTACGCTACTGTACTGTGCAGTACCTACTTGCCTGGTTTGCATCTCGTGTTTATTACACTACTGTGCTGTGCAGTCCCTGCTTTACTGGTTTGTATCCAGTGTTTACTACTGTACTGTGCAGTACCTAGTTTACTGGTTTGTATCCATTGTTTACTACGCTACTGCTACTATACTGCGTAGTACCTAGTTTACTGGTTTGTATCCATTGTTTACTACGCTACTGTACTCTACAGTACCTACTTGACTGGTTTGCATATAGTGTTTATTACGCTATTGTACTGTGCAGTCCCTGATTTACTGGTTTTATCTATTGTTTACTACACTACTCTACTGTACAGTACCTAGTTTACTGGTTTGTATCCATTGTTTACTACACTGCTGTACTGTGCAGTAACTAGTTTACTGGTTTGTATCCATTGTTTACTACTTCTACTGTACTGCGTAGTACCTAGTTTACTGGTTTGTATCCATTGTTTACTACACTACTGTACTGTACAATATCTGGTTTACTGGTTTGTATCCATTGTTTACTACACTACTCTACTGTACAGTACCTAGTTTACTGGTTTGTATCCATTGTTTACTAAACTTCTGTACTGTGCAGTACCTACTTTACTGGTTTGTGTCCATTGTTTACCACACTACTGCTACTGTACTGCGTAGTACCTAGTTTACTGGTTTTTATCCATTGTTTACTACGCTACTGTACTGTACAGTACCTACTTGACTGGTTTGTATCTAGTGTTTATTACGCTACTATACTGAGCAGTCCCTGCTTTACTGGTTTGTATCCATTGTTTACTGCACTAAAATACTGTGCAGTACCTAGTTTACTAGTTTGTGCCTATTGTTTACTACACTACTCTACTGTACAGTACCTAGTTTACCGGTTTGTATCTATTGTTTACTACACTACTCTGCTGTGCAGTACCCATTTTACTGGTTTGTGTTCATTGTCTACTACACTACTGTACTGTGCAGTACCTAGTTTACTGGTTTGTATCCATTGTTTACTACACTACTCTACTTTACAGTACCTAGTTTACTGGTTTGTATCCATTGTTTTCTACTGTACTGTGCATTACCTACTTTACTGTTTTGTATCCATTGTTTACTACTACTACTGTACTGCGGAGTACCTAGTTTACTGGTTTGTATCCATTGTTTACTACGCTACTGTACTGTACAGTACCTAGCTTACTGGTTTGTGTCCATTTTTTACGACACTACTGTACTGTGCAGTACCTACTTTACTGGTTTGTGTCCATTGTTTACTACATTTCTGTACTGTACAGTACCTACTTTACTGGTTTGTGTCCATTGTTTACTACACTACTGTACTGTGCAGTACCTAGTTTACTGGTTTGTGTTCATTGTTTACTACACTACTGTACTGTGCAGTACCTAGTTTACTGGTTTGTATCTGTTGTTTACTACACTACTCTACTGTACAGTACCTATTTTACTGGTTTGTAACCATTGTTTACTACTTTACTGTGCAGTACCTACTTTACTGGCTGGTGTCCATTGTTTACTACAAAACTCTACTGTGCAGTACCTATTTTACTGGTTTGTGTCCATTGATTACTACACTGCTGTACTGTGCAGTACCTACTTTACTGGTTTGTGTCCATTGTTTACTACACTGCTCTACTGTGCAGTACCTACATTACTGGTTTGTATCCATTGTTTACTACACTACTGTACTGTGCAGTACCTACTTTACTGGTTTGTGTTCATTGTTTACTACACTACTGTACTGTGCAGTACCTAGTTTACTGGTTTGTATCTACTGTTTACTACACTACTCTACTGTACAGTACCTAGTTTACTGGTTTGTATCCATTGTTTACTACTGTACTGTGAATTACCTACTTTACCTATTTGCATCCATTGTTTACTACTACTACTGTACAGCGGAGTACCTAGTTTACTGGTTTGTATCCATTGTTTACTACTTCTACTGTACTGCGTAGTACCTAGTTTACTGGTTTGTATCCATTGTTTACTGGTTTGTATCCATTGTTTACTACACTACTGTACTATACAATATCTGGTTTACTGGTTTGTATCCATTGTTTGCTACACTACTCTACTGTACAGCACCTAGCTTACTGGTTTGTATCCATTGTTTACTACACTACTGTACTGTGCAGTACCTACTTTCCTGGTTTGTGTTCATTGTTTACTACACTACTGTACTGTGCAGTACCTAGTTTACTGGTTTGTATCTTTTGTTTACTACACTACTCTACTGTACAGTACCTAGTTTACTTGTTTGTATCCATTGTTTACTACTGTACTGTGCAGTACCTAGTTTACTGGTTTGTGTCCATTGTTTACCACACTACTGCTACTGTACTGCGTAGTACCTAGTTTACTGGTTTTTATCCATTGTTTACTACCCTACTGTACTGTACAGTACCTACTTGACTGGTTTGTATCTAGTGTTTATGACGCTACTATACTGAGCAGTCCCTGCTTTATTGGTTTGTATCCATTGTTCACTGCACTACTCTACTGTGCAGTACCTAGTTTACTAGTTTGTGTCTATTGTTTACTACACTACTCTACTGTACAGTACCTAGTTTACCGGTTTGTATCTATTGTTTACTACACTACTCTACTGTGCAGTACCCACTTTACTGGTTTGTGTTCATTGTCTACTACACTAATGTACTGTGCAGTACCTAGTTTACTGGTTTGTATCCATTGTTTACTACACTACTCTACTGTACAGTACCTAGTTTACTGGTTTGTATCCATTGTTTACTACTGTACTGTGCATTACCTACTTTACTGTTTTGTATCCATTGTTTACTACTACTACTGTACTGCGGATTACCTAGTTTACTGGTTTGTATCCATTGTTTACTACGCTACTGTACTGTACAGTACCTAGCTTACTGGTTTGTGTCCATTTTTTACGACACTACTGTACTGTGCAGTACCTACTTTACTGGTTTGTGTCCATTGTTTACTACACTACTGTACTGTGCAGTACCTATTATACTGGTTTGTATCCATTGTTTACTACACTACTGTACTGTGCAGTACCTACTTTACTGGTTTGTGTCCATTGTTTACTACACTACTGTACTGTGCAGTACCTACTTTACTGGTTTGTGTTCATTGTTTACTACACTACTGGACTGTGCAGTACCTAGTTTACTGGTTTGTATCTGTTGTTTACTATACTACTCTACTGTACAGTACCTAGTTTACTGGTTTGTATCCATTGTTTACTACGCTACTGTACTGTGCAGTACCTACTTGCCTGGTTTGCATCTCGTGTTTATTACACTACTGTGCTGTGCAGTCCCTGCTTTACTGGTTTGTATCCAGTGTTTACTACTGTACTGTGCAGTACCTAGTTTACTGGTTTGTGTCCATTGTTTACTACACTACTGCTACTATACTGCGTAGTACCTAGTTTACTGGTTTGTATCCATTGTTTACTACGCTACTGTACTCTACAGTACCTACTTGACTGGTTTGCATATAGTGTTTATTACGCTATTGTACTGTGCAGTCCCTGATTTACTGGTTTTATCTATTGTTTACTACACTACTCTACTGTACAGTACCTAGTTTACTGGTTTGTATCCATTGTTTACTACACTGCTGTACTGTGCAGTAACTAGTTTACTGGTTTGTATCCATTGTTTACTACTTCTACTGTACTGCGTAGTACCTAGTTTACTGGTTTGTATCCATTGTTTACTACACTACTGTACTGTACAATATCTGGTTTACTGGTTTGTATCCATTGTTTACTACACTACTCTACTGTACAGTACCTAGTTTACTGGTTTGTATCCATTGTTTACTAAACCTCTGTACTGTGCAGTACCTACTTTACTGGTTTGTGTCCATTGTTTACCACACTACTGCTACTGTACTGCGTAGTACCTAGTTTACTGGTTTTTATCCATTGTTTACTACGCTACTGTACTGTACAGTACCTACTTGACTGGTTTGTATCTAGTGTTTATTACGCTACTATACTGAGCAGTCCCTGCTTTACTGGTTTGTATCCATTGTTTACTGCACTAAAATACTGTGCAGTACCTAGTTTACTAGTTTGTGCCTATTGTTTACTACACTACTCTACTGTACAGTACCTAGTTTACCGGTTTGTATCTATTGTTTACTACACTACTCTGCTGTGCAGTACCCATTTTACTGGTTTGTGTTCATTGTCTACTACACTACTGTACTGTGCAGTACCTAGTTTACTGGTTTGTATCCATTGTTTACTACACTACTCTACTTTACAGTACCTAGTTTACTGGTTTGTATCCATTGTTTTCTACTGTACTGTGCATTACCTACTTTACTGTTTTGTATCCATTGTTTACTACTACTACTGTACTGCGGAGTACCTAGTTTACTGGTTTGTATCCATTGTTTACTACGCTACTGTACTGTACAGTACCTAGCTTACTGGTTTGTGTCCATTTTTTACGACACTACTGTACTGTGCAGTACCTACTTTACTGGTTTGTGTCCATTGTTTACTACATTTCTGTACTGTACAGTACCTACTTTACTGGTTTGTGTCCATTGTTTACTACACTACTGTACTGTGCAGTACCTAGTTTACTGGTTTGTGTTCATTGTTTACTACACTACTGTACTGTGCAGTACCTAGTTTACTGGTTTGTATCTGTTGTTTACTACACTACTCTACTGTACAGTACCTAGTTTACTGGTTTGTAACCATTGTTTACTACTTTACTGTGCAGTACCTACTTTACTGGCTGGTGTCCATTGTTTACTACAAAACTCTACTGTGCAGTACCTATTTTACTGGTTTGTGTCCATTGATTACTACACTGCTGTACTGTGCAGTACCTACTTTACTGGTTTGTGTCCATTGTTTACTACACTGCTCTACTGTGCAGTACCTACATTACTGGTTTGTATCCATTGTTTACTACACTACTGTACTGTGCAGTACCTACTTTACTGGTTTGTGTTCATTGTTTACTACACTACTGTACTGTGTAGTACCTAGTTTACTGGTTTGTATCTATTGTTTACTACACTACTCTACTGTACAGTACCTAGTTTACTGGTTTGTATCCATTGTTTACTACTGTACTGTGAATTACCTACTTTACCTATTTGTATCCATTGTTTACTACTACTACTGTACAGCGGAGTACCTAGTTTTCTGGTTTGTATCCATTGTTTACTACGCTACTGTACTGTACAGTACCTAGCTTACTGGTTTGTGTCCATTGTTTACGACACTACTGTTTTGTGCAGTACCTACTTTACTGGTTTGTGTCCATTGTTTACTACACTCCTGTACTGTGCAGTACTTACTTTACTGGTTTGTGTCCATTGTTTACTACACTACTGTACTGTGCAGTACCTACTTTACTGGTTTGTGTCCATTGTTTACTACACTACTGTACTGTGCAGTACCTACTTTACTGGTTTGTGTTCATTGTTTACTACACTACTGTACTGTGCAGTACCTAGTTTACTGGTTTGTATCTGTTGTTTACTATACTACTCTACTGTACAGTACCTAGTTTACTGGTTTGTATCCATTGTTTACTACTGTACTGTGCAGTACCTACTTTACTGGTTTGTATCCATTGTTTACGACTGCTACTGTACTGCGTAGTACCTAGTTTACTGGTTTTGTATCCATTGTTTACTACGCTACTGTACTGTGCAGTACCTACTTGACTGGTTTGCATCTCGTGTTTATTACACTACTGTGCTGTGCAGTCCCTGCTTTACTGGTTTGTATCCAGTGTTTACTACTGTACTGTGCAGTACCTAGTTTACTGGTTTGTGTCCATTGTTTACTACACTACTGCTACTATACTGCGTAGTACCTAGTTTACTGGTTTGTATCCATTGTTTACTACGCTACTGTACTGTGCAGTACCTACTTTACTTGTTTGTATCCATTGTTTACTACACTACTGTACTGTGCAGTACCTACTTTACTGGTTTGTGTTCCTTGTTTACTACACTACTGTACTGTGCAATACCTACTTTACTGGTTTTATCTATTGTTTACTACACTACTCTACTGTACAGTACCTAGTTTACTGGTTTGTATCCATTGTTTACTACACTGCTGTACTGTGCAGTACCTAGTTTACTGGTTTGTATCCATTGTTTACTACTTCTACTGTACTGCGTAGTACCTAGTTTACTCTTTTGTATCCATTGTTTACTACACTACTGTACTGTACAATATCTGGTTTACTGGTTTGTATCCATTGTTTACTACACTACTCTACTGTACAGTACCTAGTTTACTGGTTTGTATCCATTGTTTACTACACTACTGTACTGTGCAGTACCTAGTTTACTGGTTTGTGTTCATTGTTTACTAAACTACTGTACTGTGCAGTACCTAGTTTACTGGTTTGTATCTTTTGTTTACTACACTACTCTACTGTACAGTACCTAGTTTACTGGTTTGTATCCATTGTTTACTACTGTACTGTGCATTACCTACTTTACTGTTTTGTATCCATTGTTTACTACTACTACTGTACTGCGGAGTACCTAGTTTACTGGTTTGTATCCATTGTTTACTACGCTACTGTACTGTACAGTACCTAGCTTACTGGTTTGTGTCCATTGTTTACTACACTACTGTACTGTGCAGTACTTACTTTACTGGTTTGTGTCCATTGTTTACTACACTACTGTACTGTGCAGTACCTATTTTACTGGTTTGTATCCATTGTTTACTACACTACTGTACTGTGCAGTACCTACTTTACTGGTTTGTGTCCATTGTTTACTACACTACTGTACTGTGCAGTACCTACTTTACTGGTTTGTGTTCATTGTTTACTACACTACTGTACTGTGCAGTACCTAGTTTACTGGTTTGTATCTGTTGTTTACTATACTACTCTACTGTACAGTACCTAGTTTACTGGTTTGTATCCATTGTTTACTACTGTACTGTGCAGTACCTACTTTACTGGTTTGTATCCATTGTTTACGACTGCTACTGTACTGCGTAGTACCTAGTTTACTGGTTTTGTATCCATTGTTTACTACGCTACTGTACTGTGCAGTACCTACTTGACTGGTTTGCATCTCGTGTTTATTACGCTACTGTGCTGTGCAGTCCCTGCTTTACTGGTTTGTATCCAGTGTTTACTACTGTACTGTGAGTTACCTAGTTTACTGGTTTGTGTCCATTGTTTACTACACTACTGCTACTGTACTGCGTAGTACCTAGTTTACTGGTTTGTATCCATTGTTTACTACGCTACTGTACTCTACAGTACCTACTTTACTGGTTTGCATATAGTGTTTATTACGCTATTGTACTGTGCAGTCCCTGATTTACTGGTTTGTAGCCAGTGTTTACTACGCTACTGTACTGTGCAGTACCTACTTTACTTGTTTGTATCCATTGTTTACTACACTACTGTACTGTGCAGTACCTACTTTACTGGTTTGTGTTCTTTGTTTACTACACTACTGTACTGTGCAGTACCTACTTTACTGGTTTTATCTATTGTTTACTACACTACTCTACTGTACAGTACCTAGTTTACTGGTTTGTATCCATTGTTTACTACACTACTGTACTGTGCAGTACCTAGTTTACTGGTTTGTATCCATTGTTTACTACTTCTACTGTACTGCGTAATACCTAGTTTACTGGTTTGTATCCATTGTTTACTACACTACTGTACTGTACAATATCTGGTTTACTGGTTTGTATCCATTGTTTACTACACTACTCTACTGTACAGTACCTAGTTTACTGGTTTGTATCCATTGTTTACTACACTATTGTACTGTGCAGTACCTAGTTTACTGGTTTGTATCTTTTGTTTACTACACTACTCTACTGTACAGTACCTAGTTTACTGGTTTGTATCCATTGTTTAATACTCTACTGTGCAGTACCTAGTTTACTGGTTTGTGTCCATTGTTTACCACACTACTGCTACTGTACTGCGTAGTACCTAGTTTACTGGTTTGTATCTATTGTTTACTACGCTACTGTACTGTACAGTACCTACTTGACTGGTTTGTATCTAGTGTTTATTACGCTACTATACTGTGCAGTCCCTGCTTTACTGGTTTGTATCCATTGTTTACTGCACTACTCTACTGTGCAGTACCTAGTTTACTGGTTTGTGTCCATTGTTTACTACACTACTCTACTGTACAGTACCTAGTTTACCGGTTTGTATCTATTGTTTACTACACTACTGTACTGTGCAGTACCCACTTTACTGGTTTGTGTTCATTGTTTACTACACTACTGTACTGTGCAGTACCTAGTTTACTGGTTTGTATCCATTGTTTACTACACTACTCTACTGTACAGTGCCTAGTTTACTGGTTTGTATCCATTGTTTACTACACTACTGTACTGTGCATTACCTACTTTACTGTTTTGTATCCATTGTTTACTACTACTACTGTACTGCGGAGTATCTAGTTTACTGGTTTGTATCCATTGTTTACTACGCTACTGTACTGTACAGTACCTAGCTTACTGGTTTGTGTCCATTATTTACGACACTACTGTTTTGTGCAGTACCTACTTTACTGGTTTGAGACCATTGTTTACTACACTACTCTACTGTGCAGTACTTACTTTACTGGTTTGTGTCCATTGTTTACTACATTACTGTACTGTGCAGTACCTATTTTACTGGTTTGTATCCATTGTTTACTACACTACTGTACTGTGCAGTACCTACTTTACTGGTTTGTGTCCATTGTTTACTACACTACAGTACTGTGCAGTACCTACCTTACTGGTTTGTGTTCGTTGTTTACTACACTACTGCTACTGTACTGCGTAGTACCTAGTTTACTGGTTTGTATCCATTGTTTACTATGCTACTGTACTCTACAGTACCTACTTGACTGGTTTGCATATAGTGTTTATTACGCTATTGTACTGTGCAGTCCCTGATTTACTGGTTTGTAGCCAGTGTTTACTACGCTACTGTACTGTGCAGTACCTACTTTACTTGTTTGTATCCATTGTTTACTACACTACTGTACTGTGCAGTACCTACTTTGCTGGTTTGTGTTCCTTGTTTACTACACTACTGTACTGTGCAGTACCTACTTTACTGGTTTTATCTATTGGTTACTACACTACTCTACTGTACAGTACCTAGTTTACTGGTTTGTTTCCATTGTTTACTACACTACTGTACTGTGCAGTACCTACTTTACTGGTTTGTGTTCATTGTTTATTACACTACTGTACTGTGCAGTACCTAGTTCACTGGTTTGTATCTATTGTTTACTACACTACTCTACTGTGCAGTACCTAGTTTACTGGTTTGTATCCATTGTTTACTACTGTACTGTGAATTACCTACTTTACCTTTTTGTATCCATTGTTTACTACTACTACTGTACAGAGGAGTACCTAGTTTACTGGTTTGTATCTATTGTTTACTACACTACTGTACTGTGCAGTACCTACTTTACTGGTTTGTATTCATTATTTACGACTTCTACTGTACTGCGTAGTACCTAGTTTACTGGTTTTGTATCCATTGTTTACTACGCTACTGTACTGTGCAGTACCTACTTGACTGGTTTGCATCTCGTGTTTATTACACTACTGTGCTGTGCAGTCCCTGCTTTACTGGTTTGTATCCAGTGTTTACTACTGTACTGTGCAGTACCTAGTTTACTGGTTTGTGTCCATTGTTTACTACACTACTGCTACTGTACTGCGTAGTACCTAGTTTACTGGTTTGTATCCATTGTTTACTACGCTACTGTACTCTACAGTACCTACTTGACTGGTTTGCATATAGTGTTTATTACGCTATTGTACTGTGCAGTCACTGATTTACTGGTTTGTAGCCAGTGTTTACTACGCTGCTGTACTGTGCAGTACCAACTTTACTTGTTTGTATCCATTGTTTACTACGCTACTGTACTGTGCAGTACCTACTTTACTGGTTTGTGTTCCTTGTTTACTACACTACTGTACTGTGCAATACCTACTTTACTGGTTTTATCTATTGTTTACTACACTACTCTACTGTACAGTACCTAGTTTACTGGCTTGTATCCATTGTTTACTACACTGCTGTACTGTGCAGTACCTAGTTTACTGGTTTGTATCCATTGTTTACTACTTCTACTGTACTGCGTATTACCTAGTTTACTGGTTTGTATCCATTGTTTACTACACTACTGTACTGTACAATATCTGGTTTACTGGTTTGTATCCATTGTTTACTACACTACTCTACTGTACAGTACCTAGTTTACTGGTTTGTATCCATTGTTTACTACACTACTGTACTGTGCAGTACCTACTTTACTGGTTTGTGTTCCTTGTTTACTACACTACTGTACTGTGCAGTACCTAGTTTACTGGTTTTATCTATTGTTTACTACACTACTCTACTGTACAGTACCTAGTTTACTGGTTTGTATCCATTGTTTACTACTGTACTGTGCAGTACCTTCTTTACTGGTTTGTATCCATTGTTTACGACTGCTACTGTACTGCGTAGTACCTAGTTTACTGGTTTTGTATCCATTGTTTACTACGCTACTGTACTGTGCAGTACCTACTTGACTGGTTTGCATCTCGTGTTTATTACGCTACTGTGCTGTGCAGTCCCTGCTTTACTGGTTTGTATCCAGTGTTTACTACTGTACTGTGCAGTACCTAGTTTACTGGTTTGTGTCCATTGTTTACTACACTACTGCTACTGTACTGCGTAGTACCTAATTTACTGGTTTGTATCCATTGTTTACTACGCTACTGTACTCTACAGTACCTACTTGACTGGTTTGCATATAGTGTTTATTACGCTATTGTACTGTGCAGTCCCTGAATTTCTGGTTTGTAGCCAGTGTTTACTACGCTACTGTACTGTGCAGTACCTACTTTACTTGTTTGTATCCATTGTTTACTACACTACTGTACTGTGCAGTACCTACTTTACTGGTTTGTGTTCCTTGTTTACTACACTACTGTACTGTGCAGTACCTACTTTACTGGTTTTATCTATTGTTTACTACACTACTCTACTGCACAGTACCTGGTTTACTGGTTTGTATCCATTGTTTACTACACTACTGTACTGTGCAGTACCTAGTTTACTGGTTTGTATCCATTGTTTACTACTTCTACTGTACTGCGTAGTACCTAGTTTACTGGTTTGTATCCATTGTTTACTACACTACTGTACTGTACAATATCTGGTTTACTGGTTTGTATCCATTGTTTACTACACTATTCTACTGTACAGTACCTAGTTTACTGGTTTGTATCCATTGTTTACTACACTACTGTACTGTGCAGTACCTACTTTACTGGTTTGTGTTCATTGTTTACTAAACTACTGTACTGTGCAGTACCTAGTTTACTGGTTTGTATCTTTTGTTTACTACACTACTCTACTGTACAGTACCTAGTTTACTGGTTTGTATCCATTGTTTACTACTGTACTGTGCATTACCTACTTTACTGTTTTGTATCCATTGTTTACTACTACTACTGTACTGCGGAGTACCTAGTTTACTGGTTTGTATCCATTGTTTACTACGCTACTGTACTGTACAGTACCTAGCTTACTGGTTTGTGTCCAATGTTTACTACACTACTGTACTGTGCAGTACTTACTTTGCTGGTTTGTGTCCATTGTTTACTACACTACTGTACTGTGCCGTACCTATTTTACTGGTTTGTATCCATTGTTTACTACACTACTGTACTGTGCAGTACCTACTTTACTGGTTTGTGTCCATTGTTTACTACACTACTGTACTGTGCAGTACCTACTTTACTGGTTTGTGTTCATTGTTTACTACACTACTGTACAGTGCAGTACCTAGTTTACTGGTTTGTATCTGTTGTTTACTATACTACTCTACTGTACAGTACCTAGTTTACTGGTTTGTATCCATTGTTTACTACTGTACTGTGCAGTACCTACTTTACTGGTTTGTATCCATTGTTTACGACTGCTACTGTACTGCGTAGTACCTAGTTTACTGGTTTTGTATCCATTGTTTACTACGCTACTGTACTGTGCAGTACCTACTTGACTGGTTTGCATCTCGTGTTTATTACGCTACTGTGCTGTGCAGTCCCTGATTTACTGGTTTGTAGCCAGTGTTTACTACGCTACTGTACTGTGCAGTACCTACTTTACTTGTTTGTATCCATTGTTTACTACACTACTGTACTGTGCAGTACCTACTTTACTGGTTTGTGTTCCTTGTTTACTACACTACTGTACTGTGCAGTACCTACTTTACTGGTTTTATCTATTGGTTACTACACTACTCTACTGTAGAGTACCTAGTTTACTGGTTTGTGTCCATTGTTTACTACACTACTGCTACTGTACTGCGTAGTACCTAGTTTACTGGTTTGTATCCATTGTTTACTACGCTACTGTACTCTACAGTACCTACTTTACTGGTTTGCATATAGTGTTTATTACGCTATTGTACTGTGCAGTCCCTGATTTACTGGTTTGTAGCCAGTGTTTACTACGCTACTGTACTGTGCAGTACCTACTTTACTTGTTTGTATCCATTGTTTACTACACTACTGTACTGTGCAGTACCTACTTTACTGGTTTGTGTTCCTTGTTTACTACACTACTGTACTGTGCAGTACCTACTTTACTGGTTTTATCTATTGTTTACTATACTACTGTACTGTGCAGTACCTACTTTACTGGTTTGTGTTCATTGTTTACTACACTACTCTACTGTACAGTACCTAGTTTACCGGTTTGTATCTATTGTTTACTACACTACTGTACTGTGCAGTACCCACTTTACTGGTTTGTGTTCATTGTTTACTACACTACTGTACTGTGCAGTACCTAGTTTACTGGTTTGTATCCATTGTTTACTACACTACTCTACTGTACAGTGCCTAGTTTACTGGTTTGTATCCATTGTTTACTACACTACTGTACTGTGCATTACCTACTTTACTGTTTTGTATCCATTGTTTACTACTACTACTGTACTGCGGAGTATCTAGTTTACTGGTTTGTATCCATTGTTTACTACGCTACTGTACTGTACAGTACCTAGCTTACTGGTTTGTGTCCATTATTTACGACACTACTGTTTTGTGCAGTACCTACTTTACTGGTTTGAGACCATTGTTTACTACACTACTCTACTGTGCAGTAGTTACTTTACTGGTTTGTGTCCATTGTTTACTACACTACTGTACTGTGCAGTACCTATTTTACTGGTTTGTATCCATTGTTTACTACACTACTGTACTGTGCAGTACCTACTTTACTGGTTTGTGTCCATTGTTTACTACACTACAGTACTGTGCAGTACCTACCTTACTGGTTTGTGTTCGTTGTTTACTACACTACTGCTACTGTACTGCGTAGTACCTAGTTTACTGGTTTGTATCCATTGTTTACTATGCTACTGTACTCTACAGTACCTACTTGACTGGTTTGCATATAGTGTTTATTACGCTATTGTACTGTGCAGTCCCTGATTTACTGGTTTGTAGCCAGTGTTTACTACGCTACTGTACTGTGCAGTACCTACTTTACTTGTTTGTATCCATTCTTTACTACACTACTGTACTGTGCAGTACCTACTTTACTGGTTTGTGTTCCTTGTTTACTACACTACTGTACTGTGCAGTACCTACTTTACTGGTTTTATCTATTGGTTACTACACTACTCTACTGTGCAGTACCTAGTTTACTGGTTTGTATCCATTGTTTACTACTGTACTGTGAATTACCTACTTTACCTTTTTGTATCCATTGTTTACTACTACTACTGTACAGAGGAGTACCTAGTTTACTGGTTTGTATCCATTGTTTACTACGCTACTGTACTGTACAGTACCTACTTGACTGGTTTGTATCTAGTGTTTATTACGCTACTATACTGTGCAGTCCCTGCTTTACTGGTTTGTGTCCATTGTTTACTACACTACTGTACTGTGCAGTACCTACTTTACTGGTTTGTGTCCATTGTTTACTACACTACTGTACTGTGCAGTACCTACTTTACTGGTTTGTGTTCATTGTTTACTACACTACTGTACTGTGCAGTACCTACTTTACTGGTTTGTATCCATTATTTACGACTGCTACTGTACTGCGTAGTACCTAGTTTACTGGTTTTGTATCCATTGTTTACTACGCTACTGTACTGTGCAGTACCTACTTGACTGATTTGCATCTCGTGTTTATTACACTACTGTGCTGTGCAGTCCCTGCTTTACTGGTTTGTATCCAGTGTTTACTACTGTACTGTGCAGTACCTAGTTTACTGGTTTGTGTCCATTGTTTACTACACTACTGCTACTGTACTGCGTAGTACCTAGTTTACTGGTTTGTATCCATTGTTTACTACGCTACAGTACTCTACAGTACCTACTTGACTGGTTTGCATATAGTGTTTATTACGCTATTGTACTGTGCAGTCACTGATTTACTGGTTTGTAGCCAGTGTTTACTACGCTGCTGTACTGTGCAGTACCAACTTTACTTGTTTGTATCCATTGTTTACTACGCTACTGTACTGTGCAGTACCTACTTTACTGGTTTGTGTTCCTTGTTTACTACACTACTGTACTGTGCAATACCAACTTTACTGGTTTTATCTATTGTTTACTACACTACTCTACTGTACAGTACCTAGTTTACTGGCTTGTATCCATTGTTTACTACACTGCTGTACTGTGCAGTACCTAGTTTACTGGTTTGTATCCATTGTTTACTACTTCTACTGTACTGCGTATTACCTAGTTTACTGGTTTGTATCCATTGTTTACTACACTACTGTACTGTACAATATCTGGTTTACTGGTTTGTATCCATTGTTTACTACACTACTCTACTGTACAGTACCTAGTTTACTGGTTTGTATCCATTGTTTACTACACTACTGTACTGTGCAGTACCTACTTTACTGGTTTGTGTTCCTTGTTTACTACACTACTGTACTGTGCAGTACCTAGTTTACTGGTTTTATCTATTGTTTACTACACTACTCTACTGTACAGTACCTAGTTTACTGGTTTGTATCCATTGTTTACTACTGTACTGTGCAGTACCTTCTTTACTGGTTTGTATCCATTGTTTACGACTGCTACTGTACTGCGTAGTACCTAGTTTACTGGTTTTGTATCCATTGTTTACTACGCTACTGTACTGTGCAGTACCTACTTGACTGGTTTGCATCTCGTGTTTATTACGCTACTGTGCTGTGCAGTCCCTGCTTTACTGGTTTGTATCCAGTGTTTACTACTGTACTGTGCAGTACCTAATTTACTGGTTTGTGTCCATTGTTTACTACACTACTGCTACTGTACTGCGTAGTACCTAGTTTACTGGTTTGTATCCATTGTTTACTACGCTACTGTACTCTACAGTACCTACTTGACTGGTTTGCATATAGTGTTTATTACGCTATTGTACTGTGCAGTCCCTGAATTTCTGGTTTGTAGCCAGTGTTTACTACGCTACTGTACTGTGCAGTACCTACTTTACTTGTTTGTATCCATTGTTTACTACACTACTGTACTGTGCAGTACCTACTTTACTGGTTTGTGTTCCTTGTTTTCTACACTACTGTACTGTGCAGTACCTACTTTACTGGTTTTATCTATTGTTTACTACACTACTCTACTGCACAGTACCTGGTTTACTGGTTTGTATCCATTGTTTACTACACTACTGTACTGTGCAGTACCTAGTTTACTGGTTTGTATCCATTGTTTACTACTTCTACTGTACTGCGTAGTACCTAGTTTACTGGTTTGTATCCATTGTTTACTACACTACTGTACTGTACAATATCTGGTTTACTGGTTTGTATCCATTGTTTACTACACTACTCTACTGTGCAGTACTTACTTTACTGGTTTGTGTCCATTGTTTACTACACTACTGTACTGTGCAGTACCTATTTTACTGGTTTGTATCCATTGTTTACTACACTACTGTACTGTGCAGTACCTACTTTACTGGTTTGTGTCCATTGTTTACTACACTACAGTACTGTGCAGTACCTACCTTACTGGTTTGTGTTCGTTGTTTACTACACTACTGCTACTGTACTGCGTAGTACCTAGTTTACTGGTTTGTATCCATTGTTTACTATGCTACTGTACTCTACAGTACCTACTTGACTGGTTTGCATATAGTGTTTATTACGCTATTGTACTGTGCAGTCCCTGATTTACTGGTTTGTAGCCAGTGTTTACTACGCTACTGTACCGTGCAGTACCTACTTTACTTGTTTGTATCCATTCTTTACTACACTACTGTACTGTGCAGTACCTACTTTACTGGTTTGTGTTCCTTGTTTACTACACTACTGTACTGTGCAGTACCTACTTTACTGGTTTTATCTATTGGTTACTACACTACTCTACTGTACAGTACCTAGTTTACTGGTTTGTATCCATTGTTTACTACACTACTGTACTGTGCAGTACCTACTTTACTGGTTTGTGTTCATTGTTTATTACACTACTGTACTGTGCAGTACCTAGTTTACTGGTTTGTATCTATTGTTTACTACACTACTCTACTGTGCAGTACCTAGTTTACTGGTTTGTATCCATTGTTTACTACTGTACTGTGAATTACCTACTTTACCTTTTTGTATCCATTGTTTACTACTACTACTGTACAGAGGAGTACCTAGTTTACTGGTTTGTATCCATTGTTTACTACGCTACTGTACTGTACAGTACCTACTTGACTGGTTTGTATCTAGTGTTTATTACGCTACTATACTGTGCAGTCCCTGCTTTACTGGTTTGTGTCCATTGTTTACTACACTACTGTACTGTGCAGTACCTACTTTACTGGTTTGTGTCCATTGTTTACTACACTACTGTACTGTGCAGTACCTACTTTACTGGTTTGTGTTCATTGTTTACTACACTACTGTACTGTGCAGTACCTACTTTACTGGTTTGTATCCATTATTTACGACTGCTACTGTACTGCGTAGTACCTAGTTTACTGGTTTTGTATCCATTGTTTACTACGCTACTGTACTGTGCAGTACCTACTTGACTGGTTTGCATCTCGTGTTTATTACACTACTGTGCTGTGCAGTCCCTGCTTTACTGGTTTGTATCCAGTGTTTACTACTGTACTGTGCAGTACCTAGTTTACTGGTTTGTGTCCATTGTTTACTACACTACTGCTACTGTACTGCGTAGTACCTAGTTTACTGGTTTGTATCCATTGTTTACTACGCTACTGTACTCTACAGTACCTACTTGACTGGTTTGCATATAGTGTTTATTACGCTATTGTACTGTGCAGTCACTGATTTACTGGTTTGTAGCCAGTGTTTACTACGCTGCTGTACTGTGCAGTACCAACTTTACTTGTTTGTATCCATTGTTTACTACGCTACTGTACTGTGCAGTACCTACTTTACTGGTTTGTGTTCCTTGTTTACTACACTACTGTACTGTGCAATACCAACTTTACTGGTTTTATCTATTGTTTACTACACTACTCTACTGTACAGTACCTAGTTTACTGGCTTGTATCCATTGTTTACTACACTGCTGTACTGTGCAGTACCTAGTTTACTGGTTTGTATCCATTGTTTACTACTTCTACTGTACTGCGTATTACCTAGTTTACTGGTTTGTATCCATTGTTTACTACACTACTGTACTGTACAATATCTGGTTTACTGGTTTGTATCCATTGTTTACTACACTACTCTACTGTACAGTACCTAGTTTACTGGTTTGTATCCATTGTTTACTACACTACTGTACTGTGCAGTACCTACTTTACTGGTTTGTGTTCCTTGTTTACTACACTACTGTACTGTGCAGTACCTAGTTTACTGGTTTTATCTATTGTTTACTACACTACTCTACTGTACAGTACCTAGTTTACTGGTTTGTATCCATTGTTTACTACTGTACTGTGCAGTACCTTCTTTACTGGTTTGTATCCATTGTTTACGACTGCTACTGTACTGCGTAGTACCTAGTTTACTGGTTTTGTATCCATTGTTTACTACGCTACTGTACTGTGCAGTACCTACTTGACTGGTTTGCATCTCGTGTTTATTACGCTACTATGCTGTGCAGTCCCTGCTTTACTGGTTTGTATCCAGTGTTTACTACTGTACTGTGCAGTACCTAGTTTACTGGTTTGTGTCCATTGTTTACTACACTACTGCTACTGTACTGCGTAGTACCTAGTTTACTGGTTTGTATCCATTGTTTACTACGCTACTGTACTCTACAGTACCTACTTGACTGGTTTGCATATAGTGTTTATTACGCTATTGTACTGTGCAGTCCCTGAATTTCTGGTTTGTAGCCAGTGTTTACTACGCTACTGTACTGTGCAGTACCTACTTTACTTGTTTGTATCCATTGTTTACTACACTACTGTACTGTGCAGTACCTACTTTACTGGTTTGTGTTCCTTGTTTACTACACTACTGTACTGTGCAGTACCTACTTTACTGGTTTTATCTATTGTTTACTACACTACTCTACTGCACAGTACCTGGTTTACTGGTTTGTATCCATTGTTTACTACACTACTGTACTGTGCAGTACCTAGTTTACTGGTTTGTATCCATTGTTTACTACTTCTACTGTACTGCGTAGTACCTAGTTTACTGGTTTGTATCCATTGTTTACTACACTACTGTACTGTACAATATCTGGTTTACTGGTTTGTATCCATTGTTTACTACACTATTCTACTGTACAGTACCTAGTTTACTGGTTTGTATCCATTGTTTACTACACTACTGTACTGTGCAGTACCTACTTTACTGGTTTGTGTTCATTGTTTACTAAACTACTGTACTGTGCAGTACCTAGTTTAATGGTTTGTATCTTTTGTTTACTACACTACTCTACTGTACAGTACCTAGTTTACTGGTTTGTATCCATTGTTTACTACTGTACTGTGCATTACCTACTTTACTGTTTTGTATCCATTGTTTACTACTACTACTGTACTGCGGAGTACCTAGTTTACTGGTTTTTATCCATTGTTTACTACGCTACTGTACTGTACAGTACCTAGCTTACTGGTTTGTGTCCAATGTTTACTACACTACTGTACTGTGCAGTACTTACTTTGCTGGTTTGTGTCCATTGTTTACTACAATACTGTACTGTGCAGTACCTATTTTACTGGTTTGTATCCATTGTTTACTACACTACTGTACTGTGCAGTACCTACTTTACTGGTTTGTGTCCATTGTTTACTACACTACTGTACTGTGCAGTACCTACTTTACTGGTTTGTGTTCATTGTTTACTACACTACTGTACAGTGCAGTACCTAGTTTACTGGTTTGTATCTGTTGTTTACTATACTACTCTACTGTACAGTACCTAGTTTACTGGTTTGTATCCATTGTTTACTACTGTACTGTGCAGTACCTACTTTACTGGTTTGTATCCATTGTTTACGACTGCTACTGTACTGCGTAGTACCTAGTTTACTGGTTTTGTATCCATTGTTTACTACGCTACTGTACTGTGCAGTACCTACTTGACTGGTTTGCATCTCGTGTTTATTACGCTACTGTGCTGTGCAGTCCCTGCTTTACTGGTTTGTATCCAGTGTTTACTACTGTACTGTGAGGTACCTAGTTTACTGGTTTGTGTCCATTGTTTACTACACTACTGCTACTGTACTGCGTAGTACCTAGTTTACTGGTTTGTATCCATTGTTTACTACGCTACTGTACTCTACAGTACCTACTTTACTGGTTTGCATATAGTGTTTATTACGCTATTGTACTGTGCAGTCCCTGATTTACTGGTTTGTAGCCAGTGTTTACTACGCTACTGTACTGTGCAGTACCTACTTTACTTGTTTGTATCCATTGTTTACTACACTACTGTACTGTGCAGTACCTACTTTACTGGTTTGTGTTCCTTGTTTACTACACTACTGTACTGTGCAGTACCTACTTTACTGGTTTTATCTATTGTTTACTATACTACTCTACTGTACAGTACCTAGTTTACTGGTTTGTATCATTAGTTTACTACACTACTGTACTGTGCAGTACCAAGTTTACTGGTTTGTATCCATTGTTTACTACTTCTACTGTACTGCGTAATACCTAGTTTACTGGTTTGTATCCATTGTTTACTACACTACTGTACTGTACAATATCTGGTTTACTGGTTTGTATCCATTGTTTACTACACTACTCTACTGTACAGTACCTAGTTTACTGGTTTGTATCCACTGTTTACTACACTATTGTACTGTGCAGTACCTAGTTTACTGGTTTGTATCTTTTGTTTACTACACTACTCTACTGTACAGTACCTAGTTTACTGGTTTGTATCCATTGTTTAATACTCTACTGTGCAGTACCTAGTTTACTGGTTTGTGTCCATTGTTTACCACACTACTTCTACTGTACTGCGTAGTACCTAGTTTACTGGTTTGTATCTATTGTTTACTACGCTACTGTACTGTACAGTACCTACTTGACTGGTTTGTATCTAGTGTTTATTACGCTACTATACTGTGCAGTCCCTGAATTTCTGGTTTGTAGCCAGTGTTTACTACGCTACTGTACTGTGCAGTACCTACTTTACTTGTTTGTATCCATTGTTTACTACACTACTGTACTGTGCAGTACCTACTTTACTGGTTTGTGTTCCTTGTTTACTACACTACTGTACTGTGCAGTACCTACTTTACTGGTTTTATCTATTGTTTACTACACTACTCTACTGCACAGTACCTGGTTTACTGGTTTGTATCCATTGTTTACTACACTACTGTACTGTGCAGTACCTAGTTTACTGGTTTGTATCCATTGTTTACTAATTCTACTGTACTGCGTAGTACCTAGTTTACTGGTTTGTATCCATTGTTTACTACACTACTGTACTGTACAATATCTGGTTTACTGGTTTGTATCCATTGTTTACTACACTATTCTACTGTACAGTACCTAGTTTACTGGTTTGTATCCATTGTTTACTACACTACTGTACTGTGCAGTACCTACTTTACTGGTTTGTGTTCATTGTTTACTAAACTACTGTACTGTGCAGTACCTAGTTTACTGGTTTGTATCTTTTGTTTACTACACTACTCTACTGTACAGTACCTAGTTTACTGGTTTGTATCCATTGTTTACTACTGTACTGTGCATTACCTACTTTACTGTTTTGTATCCATTGTTTACTACTACTACTGTACTGCGGAGTACCTAGTTTACTGGTTTGTATCCATTGTTTACTACGCTACTGTACTGTACAGTACCTAGCTTACTGGTTTGTGTCCAATGTTTACTACACTACTGTACTGTGCAGTACTTACTTTATTGGTTTGTGTCCATTGTTTACTACACTACTGTACTGTGCAGTACCTATTTTACTGGTTTGTATCCATTGTTTACTACACTACTGTACTGTGCAGTACCTACTTTACTGGTTTGTGTCCATTGTTTACTACACTACTGTACTGTGCAGTACCTACTTTACTGGTTTGTGTTCATTGTTTACTACACTACTGTACTGTGCAGTACCTAGTTTACTGGTTTGTATCTGTTGTTTACTATACTACTCTACTGTACAGTACCTAGTTTACTGGTTTGTATCCATTGTTTACTACTGTACTGTGCAGTACCTACTTTACTGGTTTGTATCCATTGTTTACGACTGCTACTGTACTGCGTAGTACCTAGTTTACTGGTTTTGTATCCATTGTTTACTACGCTACTGTACTGTGCAGTACCTACTTGACTGGTTTGCATCTCGTGTTTATTACGCTACTGTGCTGTGCAGTCCCTGCTTTACTGGTTTGTATCCAGTGTTTACTACTGTACTGTGAGGTACCTAGTTTACTGGTTTGTGTCCATTCTTTACTACACTACTGCTACTGTACTGCGTAGTACCTAGTTTACTGGTTTGTATCCATTGTTTACTACGCTACTGTACTCTACAGTACCTACTTTACTGGTTTGCATATAGTGTTTATTACGCTATTGTACTGTGCAGTCCCTGATTTACTGGTTTGTAGCCAGTGTTTACTACGCTACTGTACTGTGCAGTACCTACTTTACTTGTTTGTATCCATTGTTTACTACACTACTGTACTGTGCAGTACCTACTTTACTGGTTTGTGTTCCTTGTTTACTACACTACTGTACTGTGCAGTACCTACTTTACTGGTTTTATCTATTGTTTACTATACTACTCTACTGTACAGTACCTAGTTTACTGGTTTGTATCATTTGTTTACTACACTACTGTACTGTGCAGTACCTAGTTTACTGGTTTGTATCCATTGTTTACTACTTCTACTGTACTGCGTAATACCTAGTTTACTGGTTTGTATCCATTGTTTACTACACTACTGTACTGTACAATATCTGGTTTACTGGTTTTTATCCATTGTTTACTACACTACTCTACTGTACAGTACCTACTTTACTGGTTTGTATCCATTGTTTACTACACTATTGTACTGTGCAGTACCTAGTTTACTGGTTTGTATCTTTTGTTTACTACACTAATCTACTGTACAGTACCTAGTTTACTGGTTTGTATCCATTGTTTAATACTCTACTGTGCAGTACCTAGTTTACTGGTTTGTGTCCATTGTTTACCACACTACTTCTACTGTACTGCGTAGTACCTAGTTTACTGGTTTGTATCTATTGTTTACTACGCTACTGTACTGTACAGTACCTACTTGACTGGTTTGTATCTAGTGTTTATTACGCTACTATACTGTGCAGTCCCTGCTTTACTGGTTTGTATCCATTGTTTACTGCACTACTCTACTGTGCAGTACCTAGTTTACTGGTTTGTGTCCATTGTTTACTACACTACTCTACTGTACAGTACCTAGTTTACCGGTTTGTATCCATTGTTTACTAATGTACTGTGCATTACCTACTTTACTGTTTTGTATCCATTGTTTACTACTACTACTGTACTGCGGAGTACCTAGTTTACTGGTTTGTATCCATTGTTTACTACGCTACTGTACTGTACAGTACCTAGCTTACTGGTTTGTGTCCATTGTTTACGACACTACTGTTTTGTGCAGTACCTACTTTACTGGTTTGAGTCCATTGTTTACTACAATACTGTACTGTGCAGTACTTACTTTACTGGTTTGTGTCCTTTGTTTACTACACTATTGTACTGTGCAGTACCTATTTTACTGGTTTGTATCCATTGTTTACTACACTACTGTACTGTGCAGTACCTACCTTACTGGTTTGTGTTCATTGTTTACTACACTACTGTACTGTGCAGTACCTAGTTTACTGGTTTGTATCTGTTGTTTACTATACTACTCTACTGTACAGTACCTAGTTTACTGGTTTGTATCCATTGTTTACTACTGTACTGTGCAGTACCTACTTTACTGGTTTGTATCCATTGTTTACGACTGCTACTGTACTGCGTAGTACCTAGTTTACTGGTTTTGTATCCATTGTTTACTACGCTACTGTACTGTGCAGTACCTACTTGACTGGTTTGCATCTCGTGTTTATTACGCTACTGTGCTGTGCAGTCCCTGCTTTACTGGTTTGTATCCAGTGCTTACTACTGTACTGTGAGGTACCTAGTTTACTGGTTTGTGTCCATTCTTTACTACACTACTGCTACTGTACTGCGTAGTACCTAGTTTACTGGTTTGTATCCATTGTTTACTACGCTACTGTACTCTACAGTACCTACTTGACTGGTTTGCATATAGTGTTTATTACGCTATTGTACTGTGCAGTCCCTGATTTACTGGTTTGTAGCCAGTGTTTACTACGCTACTGTACTGTGCAGTACCTACTTTACTTGTTTGTATCCATTGTTTACTACACTACTGTACTGTGCAGTACCTACTTTACTGGTTTGTGTTCCTTGTTTACTACACTACTGTACTGTGCAGTACCTACTTTACTGGTTTTATCTATTGGTTACTACACTACTCTACTGTACAGTACCTAGTTTACTGGTTTGTATCCATTGTTTACTACACTACTGTACTGTGCAGTACCTAGTTTACTGGTTTGTATCCATTGTTTACTACTTCTACTGTACTGCGTAGTACCTAGTTTACTGGTTTGTATCCATTGTTTACTACACTACTGTACTGTACAATATCTGGTTTACTGGTTTGTATCCATTGTTTACTACACTACTCTACTGTACAGTACCTAGTTTACTGGTTTGTATCCATTGTTTACTACACTACTGTACTGTGCAGTACCTACTTTACTGGTTTGTGTTCATTGTTTACTACACTACTGTACTGTGCAGTACCTAGTTTACTGGTTTGTATCTTTTGTTTACTACACTACTCTACTGTACAGTACCTAGTTTACTGGTTTGTATCCATTGTTTACTACTGTACTGTGCAGTACCTAGTTTACTGGTTTGTGTCCATTGTTTACCACACTACTGCTACTGTACTGCGTAGTACCTAATTTACTGGTTTTTATCCATTGTTTACTACGCTACTGTACTGTACAGTACCTACTTGACTGGTTTGTATCTAGTGTTTATTACGCTACTATACTGTGCAGTCCCTGCTTTACTGGTTTGTATCCATTGTTTACTGCACTACTCTACTGTACAGTACCTAGTTTACTGGTTTGTGTCCATTGTTTACTACACTACTCTACTGTACAGTACCTAGTTTACCGGTTTGTATCTATTGTTTACTACACTACTGTACTGTGCAGTACCCACTTTACTGGTTTGTGTTCATTGTTTACTACACTACTCTACTGTACAGTACGTAGTTTACTAGTTTGTATCCATTGTTTACTACTGTACTGTGCAGTACCTACTTTACTGGTTTGTATCCATTGTTTACCACTGCTACTGTACTGCGTAGTACCTAGTTTACTGGTTTGTATCCAATGTTTACTACGCTAATGTACTGTAGAGTACCTACTTGACTGGTTTGCATCTAGTGTTTATGACGCTATTGTACTGTGCAGTCCCTGCTTTACTGGTTTGCAGCCAGTGTTTACTACGCTACTGTACTGTGCAGTACCTACTTTACTGGTTTTTATCCATTGTTTACTACACTACTCTACTGTACAGTACCTAGTTTACTGGTTTGCATCCATTGTTTACTACACTACTGTACTGTGCAGTACCTACTTTACTGGTTTGTGTTCCTTGTTTACTACACTACTGTACTGTGCAGTACCTAGTTTACTGGTTTGTATCTATTGTTTACTACACTACTCTACTGTACAGTACCTAGTTTACTGGTTTGTATCCATTGTTTACTACACTAATGTACTGTGCAGTACCTAGTTTACTGGTTTGTATCAATTGTTTACTACGCTACTGTACTGTACAGTACCTACTTGACTGGTTTGTATCTAGTGTTTATTACACTACTGTACTGTACAGTACCTACTTTACTGGTTTGTATCCAGTGTGTACTACACTACTGTACTGTGTAGTGCCTAGTTTACTGGTTTGTATCCATTGTTTACTATGCTACTGTACTGTGCAGTACCTACTTTACTGGTTTGTATCCAGTGTTTACTACGCTACTGTCCTGTGCAGTACCTACTTGTCTGGTTTGTATCCATTGTTTACTACGCTACTGTTCTGTGCAGTACCTACTTGACTGGTTTGTGTTCATTGTTTACTACAGTACTGTACTGTGCAGTACCTAGTTTACTGGTATGAATCTGTTGTTTACTATACTACTCTACTGTACAGTAACTAGTTTACTGGTTTGTATCTATTGTTTACTACTCTACTGTGCAGTACCTACTTTACTGGTTTGTATCCATTGTTTACGACTGCTACTGTACTGCGTAGTACCTAGTTTTCTGGTTTTGTATCCATTGTTTACTACGCTACTGTACTGTGCAGTACCTACTTGACTGGTTTGCATATAGTGTTTATTACGCTATTGTACTGTGCAGTCCCTGATTTACTGGTTTGTAGCCAGTGTTTACTACGCTACTGTACTGTGCAGTACCTACTTTACTTGTTTGTATCCATTGTTTACTACACTACTGTACTGTGCAGTACCTACTTTACTGGTTTGTGTTCCTTGTTTACTACACTACTGTACTGTGCAATACCTACTTTACTGGTTTTATCTATTGTTTACTACACTACTCTACTGTACAGTACCTAGTTTACTGGTTTGTATCCATTGTTTACTACACTGCTGTACTGTGCAGTACCTAGTTTACTGGTTTGTATCCATTGTTTACTACTTCTACTGTACTGCGTAGTACCTAGTTTACTGGTTTGTATCCATTGTTTACTACACTACGGTACTGTACAATATCTGGTTTACTGGTTTGTATCCATTGTTTACTACACTACTCTACTGTACAGTACCTAGTTTACTGGTTTGTATCCATTGTTTACTACACTACTGTACTGTGCAGTACCTACTTTACTGGTTTGTGTTCCTTGTTTACTACACTACTGTACTGTGCAGTACCTAGTTTACTGGTTTTATCTATTGTTTACTACTGTACTGTGCAGTACCTACTTTACTGGTTTGTATCCATTGTTTACGACTGCTACTGTACTGCGTAGTACCTAGTTTACTGGTTTTGTATCCATTGTTTACTACGCTACTGTACTGTGCAGTACCTACTTGACTGGTTTGCATCACGTGTTTATTGCGCTACTGTGCTGTGCAGTCCCTGCTTTACTGGTTTGTATCCAGTGTTTACTACTGTACTGTGCAGTACCTAGTTTACTGGTTTGTGTCCATTGTTTACTACACTACTGCTACTGTACTGCGTAGTACCTAGTTTACTGGTTTGTATCCATTGTTTACTACGCTACTGTACTCTACAGTACCTACTTGACTGGATTGCATATAGTGTTTATTACGCTATTGTACTGTGCAGTCCCTGAATTTCTGGTTTGTAGCCAGTGTTTACTACGCTACTGTACTGTGCAGTACCTACTTTACTTGTTTGTATCCATTGTTTACTACATTACTGTACTGTGCAGTACCTACTTTACTGGTTTGTGTTCCTTGTTTACTACACTACTGTACTGTGCAGTACCTACTTTACTGGTTTTATCTATTGTTTACTACACTACTCTACTGCACAGTACCTAGTTTACTGGTTTGTATCCATTGTTTACTACACTACTGTACTGTGCAGTACCTAGTTTACTGGTTTGTATCCATTGTTTACTACTTCTACTGTACTGCGTAGTACCTAGTTTACTGGTTTGTATCCATTGTTTACTACACTACTGTACTGTGCAGTACCTACTTTACTGGTTTGTGTTCATTGTTTACTAAACTACTGTACTGTGCAGTACCTAGTTTACTGGTTTGTATCTTTTGTTTACTACACTACTCTACTGTACAGTACCTAGTTTACTGGTTTGTATCCATTGTTTACTACTGTACTGTGCAGTACCTACTTTATTGTTTTGTATCCATTGTTTACTACTACTACTGTACTGCGGAGTACCTAGTTTACTGGTTTGTATCCATTGTTTACTGCGCTACTGTACTGTACAGTACCTAGCTTACTGGTTTGTGTCCAATTTTTACGACACTACTGTACTGTGCAGTACCTACTTTACTGGTTTGTGTCCATTGTTTACTACTACTACTGTACTGCGGAGTACCTAGTTTACTGGTTTGTATCCATTGTTTACTACGCTACTGTACTGTACAGTACCTAGCTTACTGGTTTGTGTCCAATGTTTACTACACTACTGTACTGTGCAGTACTTACTTTGCTGGTTTGTGTCCATTGTTTACTACACTACTGTACTGTGCAGTACCTATGTTACTGGTTTTTATCCATTGTTTACTACACTACTGTACTGTGCAGTACTTACTTTACTGGTTTGTATCCAGTGTGTACTACACTACTGTACTGTGTAGTGCCTAGTTTACTGGTTTGTATCCATTGTTTACTATGCTACTGTACTGTGCAGTACCTACTTTACTGGTTTGTATCCAGTGTTTACTACGCTACTGTCCTGTGCAGTACCTACTTGTCTGGTTTGTATCCATTGTTTACTACGCTACTGTTCTGTGCAGTACCTACTTGACTGGTTTGTGTTCATTGTTTACTACAGTACTGTACTGTGCAGTACCTAGTTTACTGGTATGAATCTGTTGTTTACTATACTACTCTACTGTACAGTACCTAGTTTACTGGTTTGTATCTATTGTTTACTACTCTACTGTGCAGTACCTACTTTACTGGTTTGTATCCATTGTTTACGACTGCTACTGTACTGCGTAGTACCTAGTTTTCTGGTTTTGTATCCATTGTTTACTACGCTACTGTACTGTGCAGTACCTACTTGACTGGTTTGCATATAGTGTTTATTACGCTATTGTACTGTGCAGTCCCTGATTTACTGGTTTGTAGCCAGTGTTTACTACGCTACTGTACTGTGCAGTACCTACTTTACTTGTTTGTATCCATTGTTTACTACACTACTGTACTGTGCAGTACCTACTTTACTGGTTTGTGTTCCTTGTTTACTACACTACTGTACTGTGCAATACCTACTTTACTGGTTTTATCTATTGTTTACTACACTACTCTACTGTACAGTACCTAGTTTACTGGTTTGTATCCATTGTTTACTACACTGCTGTACTGTGCAGTACCTAGTTTACTGGTTTGTATCCATTGTTTACTACTTCTACTGTACTGCGTAGTACCTAGTTTACTGGTTTGTATCCATTGTTTACTACACTACTGTACTGTACAATATCTGGTTTACTGGTTTGTATCCATTTTTTACTACACTACTCTACTGTACAGTACCTAGTTTACTGGTTTGTATCCATTGTTTACTACACTACTGTACTGTGCAGTACCTACTTTACTGGTTTGTGTTCCTTGTTTACTACACTACTGTACTGTGCAGTACCTAGTTTACTGGTTTTATCTATTGTTTACTACTGTACTGTGCAGTACCTACTTTACTGGTTTGTATCCATTGTTTACGACTGCTACTGTACTGCGTAGTACCTAGTTTACTGGTTTTGTATCCATTGTTTACTACGCTACTGTACTGTGCAGTACCTACTTGACTGGTTTGCATCACGTGTTTATTGCGCTACTGTGCTGTGCAGTCCCTGCTTTACTGGTTTGTATCCAGTGTTTACTACTGTACTGTGCAGTACCTAGTTTACTGGTTTGTGTCCATTGTTTACTACACTACTGCTAGTGTACTGCGTAGTACCTAGTTTACTGGTTTGTATCCATTGTTTACTACGCTACTGTACTCTACAGTACCTACTTGACTGGATTGCATATAGTGTTTATTACGCTATTGTACTGTGCAGTCCCTGAATTTCTGGTTTGTAGCCAGTGTTTACTACGCTACTGTACTGTGCAGTACCTACTTTACTTGTTTGTATCCATTGTTTACTACATTACTGTACTGTGCAGTACCTACTTTACTGGTTTGTGTTCCTTGTTTATTACACTACTGTACTGTGCAGTACCTACTTTACTGGTTTTATCTATTGTTTACTACACTACTCTACTGCACAGTACCTAGTTTACTGGTTTGTATCCATTGTTTACTACACTACTGTACTGTGCAGTACCTAGTTTACTGGTTTGTATCCATTGTTTACTACTTCTACTGTACTGCGTAGTACCTAGTTTACTGGTTTGTATCCATTGTTTACTACACTACTGTACTGTGCAGTACCTACTTTACTGGTTTGTGTTCATTGTTTACTAAACTACTGTACTGTGCAGTACCTAGTTTACTGGTTTGTATCTTTTGTTTACTACACTACTCTACTGTACAGTACCTAGTTTACTGGTTTGTATCCATTGTTTACTACTGTACTGTGCATTACCTACTTTACTGTTTTGTATCCATTGTTTACTACTACTACTGTACTGCGGAGTACCTAGTTTACTGGTTTGTATCCATTGTTTACTGCACTACTGTACTGTGCAGTACCTACTTTACTGGTTTGTGTCCATTGTTTACTACTACTACTGTACTGCGAAGTACCTAGTTTACTGGTTTGTATCCATTGTTTACTACGCTACTGTACTGTACAGTACCTAGCTTACTGGTTTGTGTCCAATGTTTACTACACTACTGTACTGTGCAGTACTTACTTTGCTGGTTTGTGTCCATTGTTTACTACACTACTGTACTGTGCAGTACCTATGTTACTGGTTTGTATCCATTGTTTACTACACTACTGTACTGTGCAGTACCTACTTTACTGGTTTGTGTCCATTGTTTACTACACTACTGTACTGTGCAGTACCTACTTTACTGGTTTGTGTTCATTGTTTACTACACTACTGTACTGTGCAGTACCTAGTTTACTGGTTTGTATCTGTTGTTTACTATACTACTCTACTGTACAGTACCTAGTTTACTGGTTTGTATCCATTGTTTACTACTGTACTGTGCAGTACCTACTTTACTGGTTTGTATCCATTGTTTACGACTGCTACTGTACTGCGTAGTACCTAGTTTACTGGTTTTGTATCCATTGTTTACTACGCTACTGTACTGTGCAGTACCTACTTGACTGGTTTGCATCTCGTGTTTATTACGCTACTGTGCTGTGCAGTCCCTGCTTTACTGGTTTGTATCCAGTGTTTACTACTGTACTGTGAGGTACCTAGTTTACTGGTTTGTGTCCATTGTTTACTACACTACTGCTACTGTACTGCGTAGTACCTAGTTTACTGGTTTGTATCCATTGTTTACTACGCTACTGTACTCTACAGTACCTACTTTACTGGTTTGCATATAGTGTTTATTACGCTATTGTACTGTGCAGTCCCTGATTTACTGGTTTGTAGCCAGTGTTTACTACGCTACTGTACTGTGCAGTACCTACTTTACTTGTTTGTATCCATTGTTTACTACACTACTGTACTGTGCAGTACCTACTTTACTGGTTTGTGTTCCTTGTTTACTACACTACTGTACTGTGCAGTACCTACTTTACTGGTTTTATCTATTGTTTACTATACTACTCTAATGTACAGTACCTAGTTTACTGGTTTGTATCCATTGTTTACTACACTACTGTACTGTGCAGTACCTAGTTTACTGGTTTGTATCCATTGTTTACTACTTCTACTGTACTGCGTAATACCTAGTTTACTGGTTTGTATCCATTGTTTACTACACTGCTGTACTGTGCAGTACCTACTTTACTGGTTTGTATCCATTGTTTACTACACTACTGTACTGTGAACTACCTAGTTTACTGGTTTGTATCCATTGTTTACTACACTACTGTACAGTATCTGGTTTTCTGGTTTGTATCTATTGTTTACTACACTACTCTACTGTACAGTACTCAGTTTACTGGTTTGTATCAATTGTTTACTACTACTACTGTACTGTGCAGTACCTACTTTACTGGTTTGTGTCCATTGTTTACTACATTACTGTACTGTACAGTACCTACTTTACTGGTTTGTGTCCATTGTTTACTACACTACTGTACTGTGCAGTACCTACTTTACTGGTTTTTATCCATTGTTTACTACACTACTGTACTGTGCAGTACCTAGTTTACTGGTTTGTGTCCATTGTTTACTACACTACTGTACTTTGCAGTACCTACTTTACTGGTTTGTATCCATTGTTTACTACACTACTGTACTGTGCAGTACCTAGTTTACTGGTTTGTATCTGTTGTTTACTACACTACTTTACTGTACAGTACCTAGTTTACTGGTTTGTATCCATTGTTTACTACTGTACTGTGCAGTACCTACTTTACTGGTTGGTGTCCATTGTTTACTACACTACTCTACTGTACAGTACCTAGTTTACTGGTTTGTATCCATTGTTTACTACTGTACTGTGCAGTACCTAGTTTACTGGTTTGTGTCCATTGTTTACCACACTACTGCTACTGTACTGCGTAGTACCTAGTTTATTGGTTTTTATCCATTGTTTACTACGCTACTGTACTGTACAGTACCTACTTGACTGGTTTGCATATAGTGTTTATTACGCTATTGTACTGTGCAGTCCCTGATTTACTGGTTTGTAGCCAGTGTTTACTACGCTACTGTACTGTGCAGTACCTACTTTACTTGTTTGTATCCATTGTTTACTACACTACTGTACTGTGCAGTACCTACTTTACTGGTTTGTGTTCCTTGTTTACTACACTACTGTACTGTGCAATACCTACTTTACTGGTTTTATCTATTGTTTACTACACTACTCTACTGTACAGTACCTAGTTTACTGGTTTGTATCCATTGTTTACTACACTGCTGTACTGTGCAGTACCTAGTTTACTGGTTTGTATCCATTGTTTACTACTTCTACTGTACTGCGTAGTACCTAGTTTACTGGTTTGTATCCATTGTTTACTACACTACTGTACTGTACAATATCTGGTTTACTGGTTTGTATCCATTTTTTACTACACTACTCTACTGTACAGTACCTAGTTTACTGGTTTGTATCCATTGTTTACTACACTACTGTACTGTGCAGTACCTACTTTACTGGTTTGTGTTCCTTGTTTACTACACTACTGTACTGTGCAGTACCTAGTTTACTGGTTTTATCTATTGTTTACTACTGTACTGTGCAGTACCTACTTTACTGGTTTGTATCCATTGTTTACGACTGCTACTGTACTGCGTAGTACCTAGTTTACTGGTTTTGTATCCATTGTTTACTACGCTACTGTACTGTGCAGTACCTACTTGACTGGTTTGCATCACGTGTTTATTGCGCTACTGTGCTGTGCAGTCCCTGCTTTACTGGTTTGTATCCAGTGTTTACTACTGTACTGTGCAGTACCTAGTTTACTGGTTTGTGTCCATTGTTTACTACACTACTGCTAGTGTACTGCGTAGTACCTAGTTTACTGGTTTGTATCCATTGTTTACTACGCTACTGTACTCTACAGTACCTACTTGACTGGATTGCATATAGTGTTTATTACGCTATTGTACTGTGCAGTCCCTGAATTTCTGGTTTGTAGCCAGTGTTTACTACGCTACTGTACTGTGCAGTACCTACTTTACTTGTTTGTATCCATTGTTTACTACATTACTGTACTGTGCAGTACCTACTTTACTGGTTTGTGTTCCTTGTTTATTACACTACTGTACTGTGCAGTACCTACTTTACTGGTTTTATCTATTGTTTACTACACTACTCTACTGCACAGTACCTAGTTTACTGGTTTGTATCCATTGTTTACTACACTACTGTACTGTGCAGTACCTAGTTTACTGGTTTGTATCCATTGTTTACTACTTCTACTGTACTGCGTAGTACCTAGTTTACTGGTTTGTATCCATTGTTTACTACACTACTGTACTGTGCAGTACCTACTTTACTGGTTTGTGTTCATTGTTTACTAAACTACTGTACTGTGCAGTACCTAGTTTACTGGTTTGTATCTTTTGTTTACTACACTACTCTACTGTACAGTACCTAGTTTACTGGTTTGTATCCATTGTTTACTACTGTACTGTGCATTACCTACTTTACTGTTTTGTATCCATTGTTTACTACTACTACTGTACTGCGGAGTACCTAGTTTACTGGTTTGTATCCATTGTTTACTGCACTACTGTACTGTGCAGTACCTACTTTACTGGTTTGTGTCCATTGTTTACTACTACTACTGTACTGCGAAGTACCTAGTTTACTGGTTTGTATCCATTGTTTACTACGCTACTGTACTGTACAGTACCTAGCTTACTGGTTTGTGTCCAATGTTTACTACACTACTGTACTGTGCAGTACTTACTTTGCTGGTTTGTGTCCATTGTTTACTACACTACTGTACTGTGCAGTACCTATGTTACTGGTTTGTATCCATTGTTTACTACACTACTGTACTGTGCAGTACCTACTTTACTGGTTTGTGTCCATTGTTTACTACACTACTGTACTGTGCAGTACCTACTTTACTGGTTTGTGTTCATTGTTTACTACACTACTGTACTGTGCAGTACCTAGTTTACTGGTTTGTATCTGTTGTTTACTATACTACTCTACTGTACAGTACCTAGTTTACTGGTTTGTATCCATTGTTTACTACTGTACTGTGCAGTACCTACTTTACTGGTTTGTATCCATTGTTTACGACTGCTACTGTACTGCGTAGTACCTAGTTTACTGGTTTTGTATCCATTGTTTACTACGCTACTGTACTGTGCAGTACCTACTTGACTGGTTTGCATCTCGTGTTTATTACGCTACTGTGCTGTGCAGTCCCTGCTTTACTGGTTTGTATCCAGTGTTTACTACTGTACTGTGAGGTACCTAGTTTACTGGTTTGTGTCCATTGTTTACTACACTACTGCTACTGTACTGCGTAGTACCTAGTTTACTGGTTTGTATCCATTGTTTACTACGCTACTGTACTCTACAGTACCTACTTTACTGGTTTGCATATAGTGTTTATTACGCTATTGTACTGTGCATTCCCTGATTTACTGGTTTGTAGCCAGTGTTTACTACGCTACTGTACTGTGCAGTACCTACTTTACTTGTTTGTATCCATTGTTTACTACACTACTGTACTGTGCAGTACCTACTTTACTGGTTTGTGTTCCTTGTTTACTACACTACTGTACTGTGCAGTACCTACTTTACTGGTTTTATCTATTGTTTACTATACTACTCTAATGTACAGTACCTAGTTTACTGGTTTGTATCCATTGTTTACTACACTACTGTACTGTGCAGTACCTAGTTTACTGGTTTGTATCCATTGTTTACTACTTCTACTGTACTGCGTAATACCTAGTTTACTGGTTTGTATCCATTGTTTACTACACTGCTGTACTGTGCAGTACCTACTTTACTGGTTTGTATCCATTGTTTACTACACTACTGTACTGTGAACTACCTAGTTTACTGGTTTGTATCCATTGTTTACTACACTACTGTACAGTATCTGGTTTTCTGGTTTGTATCTATTGTTTACTACACTACTCTACTGTACAGTACTCAGTTTACTGGTTTGTATCAATTGTTTACTACTACTACTGTACTGTGCAGTACCTACTTTACTGGTTTGTGTCCATTGTTTACTACATTACTGTACTGTACAGTACCTACTTTACTGGTTTGTGTCCATTGTTTACTACACTACTGTACTGTGCAGTACCTACTTTACTGGTTTTTATCCATTGTTTACTACACTACTGTACTGTGCAGTACCTAGTTTACTGGTTTGTGTCCATTGTTTACTACACTACTGTACTTTGCAGTACCTACTTTACTGGTTTGTATCCATTGTTTACTACACTACTGTACTGTGCAGTACCTAGTTTACTGGTTTGTATCTGTTGTTTACTACACTACTTTACTGTACAGTACCTAGTTTACTGGTTTGTATCCATTGTTTACTACTGTACTGTGCAGTACCTACTTTACTGGTTGGTGTCCATTGTTTACTACACTACTCTACTGTACAGTACCTAGTTTACTGGTTTGTATCCATTGTTTACTACTGTACTGTGCAGTACCTAGTTTACTGGTTTGTGTCCATTGTTTACCACACTACTGCTACTGTACTGCGTAGTACCTAGTTTATTGGTTTTTATCCATTGTTTACTACGCTACTGTACTGTACAGTACCTACTTGACCTGTTTGTATCTAGTGTTTATTACGCTACTATACTGTGCAGTCCCTGCTTTACTGGTTTGTATCCATTGTTTACTGCACTACTCTACTGTGCAGTACCTAGTTTACTGTTTTGTGTCCATTGTTTACTACACTACTCTACTGTACAGTACCTAGTTTACCGGTTTGTATCTATTGTTTACTACACTACTGTACTGTGCAGTACCCACGTTACTGGTTTGTGTTCATTGTTTACTACACTACTGTACTGTGCAGTACCTAGTTTACTGGTTTGTATCCATTGTTTACTACACTACTCTACTGTACAGTACCTAGTTTACTGGTTTGTATCCATTGTTTACTACTATACTGTGCATTACCTACTTTACTGTTTTGTATCCATTATTTACTACTACTACTGTACTGCGGAGTACCTAGTTTACTGGTTTGTATCCATTGTTTACTACGCTACTGTACTGTACAGTACCTAGCTCACTGGTTTGTGTCCATTGTTTACGACAATACTGTTTTGTGCAGTACCTACTTTACTGGTTTTTGTCCATTGTTTACTACACTACTGTACTGTGCAGTACTTACTTTACTGGTTTGTGTCCATTGTTTACTACACTACTGTACTGTGCAGTACTTACTTTACTGGTTTGTGTCCATTGTTTACTACACTACTGTACTGTGCAGTACCTACTTTACTGGTTTGTATCCATTGTTTACTACACTACTGTACTGTGCAGTACCTACTTTAATGGTTTGTGTTCATTGTTTACTACACTACTGTACTGTGCAGTACCTAGTTTACTGGTTTGTATCTGTTGTTTACTATACTACTCTACTGTACAGTACCTAGTTTACTGGTTTGTATCCATTGTTTACTACTGTACTGTGCAGTACCTACTTTACTGGTTTGTATCCATTGTTTACGACTGCTACTGTACTTTGCAGTACCTAGTTTACTGGTTTTGTATCCATTGTTTACTACGCTACTGTACTGTGCAGTACCTACTTGACTGGTTCGCATCTCGTGTTTATTACGCTACTGTGCTGTGCAGTACCTAGTTTACTGGTTTGTGTCCATTGTTTACTACACTGCTGTACTGTGCAGTACCTACTTTACTGGTTTGTATCCATTGTTTACTACACTACTGTACAGTATCTGGTTTTCTGGTTTGTATCCATTGTTTACTACACTACTCTACTGTACAGTACCTAGTTTACTGGTTTGTATCCATTGTTTACTACACTACTGTACTGTGCAGTACCTACTTTACTGGTTTGTGTTCATTGTTTACTACACTACTGTACTGTGCAGTACCTAGTTTACTATTTTTTATCTATTGTTTACTACACTACTCTAATGTACAGTACTCAGTTTACTGGTTTGTATCCATTGTTTACTACTACTACTGTACTGCGTAGTACCTAGTTTACTGGTTTGTATCCATTGTTTACTACGCTACTGTACTGTACAGTACCTAGCTTACTGGTTTGTGTCCATTTTTTACGACACTACTGTACTGTGCAGTACCTACTTTACTGGTTTGTGTCCATTGTTTACTACATTTCTGTACTGTACAGTACCTACTTTACTGGTTTGTGTCCATTGTTTACTACACTACTGTACTGTGCAGTACCTACTTTACTGGTTTGTATCCATTGTTTACTACACTACTGTACTGTGCAGTACCTAGTTTACTGGTTTGTGTACATTGTTTACTACACTACTGTACTGTGCAGTACCTACTTTACTGGTTTGTGTTCATTGTTTACTACACTACTGTACTGTGCAGTACCTAGTTTACTGGTTTGTATCTGTTGTTTACTACACTACTCTACTGTACAGTACCTAGTTTACTGGTTTGTAACCATTGTTTACTACTGTACTGTGCAGTACCTACTTTACTGGTTGGTGTCCATTGTTTACTACACTACTCTACTGTGCAGTACCTATTTTACTGGTTTGTGTCCATTGATTACTACACTGCTGTACTGTGCAGTACCTACTTTACTGGTTTGTGTCCATTGTTTACTACACTGCTCTACTGTGCAGTACCTACATTACTGGTTTGTATCCATTGTTTACTACACTACTGTACTGTGCAGTACCTACTTTACTGGTTTGTGTTCATTGTTTACTACACTACTGTACTGTGCAGTACCTAGTTTACTGGTTTGTATCTATTGTTTACTACACTACTCTACTGTACAGTACCTAGTTTACTGGTTTGTATCCATTGTTTACTACTGTACTGTGCATTACCTACTTTACTGTTTTGTATCCATTGTTTACTACTACTACTGTACTGCGGAGTACCTAGTTTACTGGTTTGTATCCATTGTTTACTACGCTACTGTACTGTACAGTTCCTATTTTACTGGTTTGTATCCATTGTTTACTACGCTACTGTACTGTGCAGTACCTACTTGACTGGTTCGCATCTCGTGTTTATTACGCTACTGTGCTGTGCAGTACCTAGTTTACTGGTTTGTGTCCATTGTTTACTACACTGCTGTACTGTGCAGTACCTACTTTACTGGTTTGTATCCATTGTTTACTACACTACTGTACAGTATCTGGTTTTCTGGTTTGTATCCATTGTTTACTACACTACTCTACTGTACAGTACCTAGTTTACTGGTTTGTATCCATTGTTTACTACACTACTGTACTGTGCAGTACCTGCTTTACTGGTTTGTGTTCATTGTTTACTACACTACTGTACTGTGCAGTACCTAGTTTACTATTTTTTATCTATTGTTTACTACACTACTCTAATGTACAGTACTCAGTTTACTGGTTTGTATCCATTGTTTACTACTACTACTGTACTGCGTAGTACCTAGTTTACTGGTTTGTATCCATTGTTTACTACGCTACTGTACTGTACAGTACCTAGCTTACTGGTTTGTGTCCATTTTTTACGACACTACTGTACTGTGCAGTACCTACTTTACTGGTTTGTGTCCATTGTTTACTACATTTCTGTACTGTACAGTACCTACTTTACTGGTTTGTGTCCATTGTTTACTACACTACTGTACTGTGCAGTACCTACTTTACTGGTTTGTATCCATTGTTTACTACACTACTGTACTGTGCAGTACCTAGTTTACTGGTTTGTGTCCATTGTTTACTACACTACTGTACTGTGCAGTACCTACTTTACTGGTTTGTGTTCATTGTTTAATACACTACTGTACTGTGCAGTACCTAGTTTACTGGTTTGTATCTGTTGTTTACTACACTACTCTACTGTGCAGTACCTAGTTTACTGGTTTGTATCTGTTGTTTACTACACTACTCTACTGTACAGTACCTAGTTTACTGGTTTGTAACCATTGTTTACTACTGTACTGTGCAGTACCTACTTTACTGGTTGGTGTCCATTGTTTACTACACTACTCTACTGTGCAGTACCTATTTTACTGGTTTGTGTCCATTGATTACTACACTGCTTTACTGTGCAGTACCTACTTTACTGGTTTGTGTCCATTGTTTACTACACTGCTCTACTGTGCAGTACCTACATTACTGGTTTGTATCCATTGTTTACTACACTACTGTACTGTGCAGTACCTACTTTACTGGTTTGTGTTCATTGTTTACTACACTACTGTACTGTACAGTACCTAGTTTACTGGTTTGTATCTATTGTTTACTACACTACTCTACTGTACAGTACCTAGTTTACTGGTTTGTATCCATTGTTTACTACTGTACTGCGGAGTACCTAGTTTACTGGTTTGTATCCATTGTTTACTACGCTACTGTACTGTACAGTACCTAGCTTACTGGTTTGTGTCCATTGTTTATGACACTACTGTTTTGTGCAGTACCTACTTTACTGGTTTGTGTCCATTGTTTACTACACTACTGTACTGTGCAGTACTTACTTTACTGGTTTGTGTCCATTGTTTACTACACTACTGTACTGTGCAGTTCCTATTTTACTGGTTTGTATCCATTGTTTACTACACTACTGTACTGTGCAGTACCTACTTTACTGGTTTGTATCTGTTGTTTACTATACTACTCTACTGTACAGTACCTAGTTTACTGGTTTGTATCCATTGTTTACTACTGTACTGTGCAGTACCTACTTTACTGGTTTGTATCCATTGTTTACCACTGCTACTGTACTGCGTAGTACCTAGTTTACTGGTTTTGTATCCATTGTTTACTACGCTACTGTACTGTGCAGTACCTACTTGACTGGTTTGCATCTCGTGTTTATTACACTACTGTGCTGTGCAGTCCCTGCTTTACTGGTTTGTATCCAGTGTTTACTACTGTACTGTGCAGTACCTAGTTTACTGGTTTGTGTCCATTGTTTACTACACTACTGCTACTGTACTGCGTAGTACCTAGTTTACTGGTTTGTATCCATTGTTTACTACGCTACTGTACTCTACAGTACCTACTTGACTGGTTTGCATATAGTGTTTATTACGCTATTGTACTGTGCAGTCCCTGATTTACTGGTTTGTAGCCAGTGTTTACTACGCTACTGTACTGTGCAGTACCTACTTTACTTGTTTGTATCCATTGTTTACTACACTACTCTACTGTACAGTACCTAGTTTACTGGTTTGTATCCATTGTTTACTACACTACTGTACTGTGCAGTACCTAGTTTACTGGTTTGTATCCATTGTTTAATACTTCTACTGTACTGCGTAGTACCTAGTTTACTGGTTTGTATCCATTGTTTACTACACTACTGTACTGTACAATATCTGGTTTACTGGTTTGTATCCATTGTTTACTACACTACTGTACTGTACAGTACCTACTTTACTGGTTTGTGTCCATTGTTTACTACACTACTGTACTTTGCAGTACCTACTTTACTGGTTTGTGTTCATTGTTTACTACACTACTGTCCTGTGCAGTACCTAGTTTACTGGTTTGTATCTGTTGTTTACTATACTACTCTACTGTACAGTACCTAGTTTACTGGTTTGTATCCATTGTTTACTACTGTACTGTGCAGTACCTACTTTACTGGTTTGTATCCATTGTTTACGACTGCTACTGTACCGCGTAGTACCTAGTTTACTGGTTTTGTATCCATTGTTTACTACGCTAATGTACTGTACAGTACCTACTTGACTGGTTTGCATCTCGTGTTTATTACGCTACTGTGCTGTGCAGTCCCTGCTTTACTGGTTTGTATCCAGTGCTTACTACTGTACTGTGAGGTACCTAGTTTACTGGTTTGTGTCCATTGTTTACTACAGTACTGCTACTGTACTGCGTAGTACCTAGTTTACTGGTTTGTATCCATTGTTTACTACGCTACTGTACTCTACAGTACCTACTTGACTGGTTTGCATATAGTGTTTATTACGCTATTGTACTGTGCAGTCCCTGATTTACTGGTTTGTAGCCAGTGTTTACTACGCTACTGTACTGTGCAGTACCTACTTTACTTGTTTGTATCCATTGTTTACTACACTACTGTACTGTGCAGTACCTACTTTACTTGTTTGTGTTCCTTGTTTACTACACTACTGTACTGTGCAGTACCTAGTTTACTGGTTTGTATCTGTTGTTTACTATACTACTCTACTGTACAGTACCTAGTTTACTGGTTTGTATCCATTGTTTACTACTGTACTGTGCAGTACCTACTTTACTGGTTTGTATCCATTGTTTACGACTGCTACTGTACCGCGTAGTACCTAGTTTACTGGTTTTGTATCCATTGTTTACTACGCTACTGTACTGTACAGTACCTACTTGACTGGTTTGCATCTCGTGTTTACTACGCTACTGTGCTGTGCAGTCCCTGCTTTACTGGTTTGTATCCAGTGCTTACTACTGTACTGTGAGGTACCTAGTTTACTGGTTTGTGTCCATTGTTTACTACAGTACTGCTACTGTACTGCGTAGTACCTAGTTTACTGGTTTGTATCCATTGTTTACTACGCTACTGTACTCTACAGTACCTAGTTTACTGGTTTGCATATAGTGTTTATTACGCTATTGTACTGTGCAGTCCCTGATTTACTGGTATGTAGCCAGTGTTTACTACGCTACTGTACTGTGCAGTACCTACTTTACTTGTTTGTATCCATTGTTTACTACACTACTGTACTGTGCAGTACCTACTTTACTGGTTTGTGTTCCTTGTTTACTACACTACTGTACTGTGCAGTACCTACTTTACTGGTTTTATCTATTGTTTACTACACTACTCTACTGTACAGTACCTAGTTTACTGGTTTGTATTCATTGTTTACTACACTACTGTACTGTGCAATACCTAGTTTACTGGTTTGTATCCATTGTTTACTACTTCTACTGTACTGCGTAGTACCTAGTTTACTGGTTTGTATCCATTGTTTACTACACTACTGTACTGTACAATATCTGGTTTACTGGTTTGTATCCATTGTTTGCTACACTACTCTACTGTACTGTACCTAGTTTACTGGTTTGTATCCATTGTTTACTACACTACTGTACTGTGCAGTACCTACTTTACTGGTTTGTGTTCATTGTTTACTACACTACTGCACTGTGCAGTACCTAGTTTACTGGTTTGTATCTTTTGTTTACTACACTACTCTACTGTACAGTACCTAGTTTACTGGTTTGTATCCATTGTTTACTACTGTACTGTGCAGTACCTAGTTTACTGGTTTGAGTCCATTGTTTACCACACTACTGCTACTGTACTGCGTAGTACCTAGTTTACTGGTTTTTATCCATTGTTTACTACGCTACTGTACTGTAGAGTACCTACTTGACTGGTTTGTATCTAGTGTTTATTACGCTACTATACTGTGCAGTCCCTGCTTTACTGGTTTGTATCCATTGTTTACTGCACTACTCTACTGTGCAGTACCTAGTTTACTGGTTTGTGTTCATTGTTTACTACACTACTCTACTGTACAGTACGTAGTTTACTAGTTTGTATCCATTGTTTACTACTGTACTGTGCAGTACCTACTTTACTGGTTTGTATCCATTGTTTACCACTGCTACTGTACTGCGTAGTACCTAGTTTACTGGTTTGTATCCAATGTTTACTACTCTACTGTACTGTACAGTACCTACTTGACTGGTTTGCATCTAGTGTTTATGACGCTATTGTACTGTGCAGTCCTTGCTTTACTGGTTTGTAGCCAGTGTTTACTACGCTACTGTACTGTGCAGTACCTACTTTACTGGGTTTTATCCATTGTTTACTACACTACTCTACTGTACAGTACCTAGTTTACTGGTTTACATCCATTGTTTTCTACACTACTGTACTGTGCAGTACCTACTTTACTGGTTTGTGTTCCTTGTTTACTACACTACTGTACTGTGCAGTACCTAGTTTACTGGTTTGTATCTATTGTTTACTACACTACTCTACTGTACAGTACCTAGTTTACTGGTTTGTATCCATTGTTTACTACACTAATGTACTGTGCAGTACCTAGTTTACTGGTTTGTATCAATTGTTTACTACGCTACTGTACTGTACAGTACCTACTTGACTGGTTTGTATCTAATGTTTATTACACTACTGTACTGTACAGTACCTACTTTACTGGTTTGTATCCATTGTTTACTGCACTACTGTACTCTGCACTACCTACTTCACTGGTTTGTATCCAGTGTTTACTACACTACTGTACTTTGTAGTGCCTAGTTTACTGGTTTGTATCCATTGTTTACTATGCTACTATACTGTGCAGTACCTACTTTACTGGTTTGTATCCAGTGTTTACTACGCTACTGTCCTGTGCAGTACCTACTTGTCTGGTTTGTATCCATTGTTTACTACGCTACTGTTCTGTGCAGTACCTACTTGACTGGTTTGCATCTAGTGTTTATTACGCTATTGTACTGTGCAGTCCCTGCTTTACTGGTTTGTAGCCAGTGTTTACTACTGCAACTGTACTGTGCAGTACCTACATTACTGGTTTGTATCCATTGTTTACTACACTACTCTACTGTACAGTACCTAGTTTACTGGTTTGTATCCATTGTTTACTACACTACTGTACTGTGCAGTACCTACTTTACTGGTTTGTGTCCATTGTTTACTACACTACTGTACTGCGTAGTACCTAGTTTACTGGTTTGTATCTTTTGTTTACTACACTACTCTACTGTACAGTACCTAGTTTACTGGTTTGTATCCATTGTTTACTACTGTACTGTGCAGTACCTAGTTTACTGGTTTGTGTCCATTGTTTACCACACTACTGCTACTGTACTGCGTAGTACCTAGTTTACTGGTTTTTATCCATTGTTTACTACGGTACTGTACTGTACAGTACCTACTTGACCTGTTTGTATCTAGTGTTTATTACGCTACAATACTGTGCAGTCCCTGCTTTACTTGTTTGTATCCATTGTTTACTGCACTACTCTACTGTGCAGTACCTAATTTACTGGTTTGTGTCCATTGTTTACTACACTACTCTACTGTACAGTACCTAGTTTACCGGTTTGTATCCATTGTTTACTACTGTACTGTGCATTACCTACTTTACTGTTTTGTATCCATTGTTTACTACTACTACTGTACTGCGGAGTACCTAGTTTACTGGTTTGTATCCATTGTTTACTACGCTACTGTACTGTACAGTACCTAGCTTACTGGTTTGTGTCCAATGTTTACTACACTACTGTACTGTGCAGTACTTACTTTGCTGGTTTGTGTCCATTGTTTACTACACTACTGTACTGTGCAGTACCTATTTTACTGGTTTGTATCCATTGTTTACTACACTACTGTACTGTGCAGTACCTACTTTACTGGTTTGTGTCCATTGTTTACTACACTACTGTACTGTGCAGTACCTACTTTACTGGTTTGTGTTCATTGTTTACTACACTACTGTACAGTGCAGTACCTAGTTTACTGGTTTGTATCTGTTGTTTACTATACTACTCTACTGTACAGTACCTAGTTTACTGGTTTGTATCCATTGTTTACTACTGTACTGTGCAGTACCTACTTTACTGGTTTGTATCCATTGTTTACGACTGCTACTGTACTGCGTAGTACCTAGTTTACTGGTTTTGTATCCATTGTTTACTACGCTACTGTACTGTGCAGTACCTACTTGACTGGTTTGCATCTCGTGTTTATTACGCTACTGTGCTGTGCAGTCCCTGCTTTACTGGTTTGTATCCAGTGTTTACTACTGTACTGTGAGGTACCTAGTTTACTGGTTTGTGTCCATTGTTTACTACACTACTGCTACTGTACTGCGTAGTACCTAGTTTACTGGTTTGTATCCATTGTTTACTACGCTACTGTACTCTACAGTACCTACTTTACTGGTTTGCATATAGTGTTTATTACGCTATTGTACTGTGCAGTCCCTGATTTACTGGTTTGTAGCCAGTGTTTACTACGCTACTGTACTGTGCAGTACCTACTTTACTTGTTTGTATCCATTGTTTACTACACTACTGTACTGTGCAGTACCTACTTTACTGGTTTGTGTTCCTTGTTTACTACACTACTGTACTGTGCAGTACCTACTTTACTGGTTTTATCTATTGTTTACTATACTACTCTACTGTACAGTACCTAGTTTACTGGTTTGTATCATTAGTTTACTACACTACTGTACTGTGCAGTACCTAGTTTACTGGTTTGTATCCATTGTTTACTACTTCTACTGTACTGCGTAATACCTAGTTTACTGGTTTGTATCCATTGTTTACTACACTACTGTACTGTACAATATCTGGTTTACTGGTTTGTATCCATTGTTTACTACACTACTCTACTGTACAGTACCTAGTTTACTGGTTTGTATCCACTGTTTACTACACTATTGTACTGTGCAGTACCTAGTTTACTGGTTTGTATATTTTGTTTACTACACTACTCTACTGTACAGTACCTAGTTTACTGGTTTGTATCCATTGTTTAATACTCTACTGTGCAGTACCTAGTTTACTGGTTTGTGTCCATTGTTTACCACACTACTTCTACTGTACTGCGTAGTACCTAGTTTACTGGTTTGTATCTATTGTTTACTACGCTACTGTACTGTACAGTACCTACTTGACTGGTTTGTATCTAGTGTTTATTACGCTACTATACTGTGCAGTCCCTGAATTTCTGGTTTGTAGCCAGTGTTTACTACGCTACTGTACTGTGCAGTACCTACTTTACTTGTTTGTATCCATTGTTTACTACACTACTGTACTGTGCAGTACCTACTTTACTGGTTTGTGTTCCTTGTTTACTACACTACTGTACTGTGCAGTACCTACTTTACTGGTTTTATCTATTGTTTACTACACTACTCTACTGCACAGTACCTGGTTTACTGGTTTGTATCCATTGTTTACTACACTACTGTACTGTGCAGTACCTAGTTTACTGGTTTGTATCCATTGTTTACTAATTCTACTGTACTGCGTAGTACCTAGTTTACTGGTTTGTATCCATTGTTTACTACACTACTGTACTGTACAATATCTGGTTTACTGGTTTGTATCCATTGTTTACTACACTATTCTACTGTACAGTACCTAGTTTACTGGTTTGTATCCATTGTTTACTACACTACTGTACTGTGCAGTACCTACTTTACTGGTTTGTGTTCATTGTTTACTAAACTACTGTACTGTGCAGTACCTAGTTTACTGGTTTGTATCTTTTGTTTACTACACTACTCTACTGTACAGTACCTAGTTTACTGGTTTGTATCCATTGTTTACTACTGTACTGTGCATTACCTACTTTACTGTTTTGTATCCATTGTTTACTACTACTACTGTACTGCGGAGTACCTAGTTTACTGGTTTGTATCCATTGTTTACTACGCTACTGTACTGTACAGTACCTAGCTTACTGGTTTGTGTCCAATGTTTACTACACTACTGTACTGTGCAGTACTTACTTTATTGGTTTGTGTCCATTGTTTACTACACTACTGTACTGTGCAGTACCTATTTTACTGGTTTGTATCCATTGTTTACTACACTACTGTACTGTGCAGTACCTACTTTACTGGTTTGTGTCCATTGTTTACTACACTACTGTACTGTGCAGTACCTAGTTTACTGGTTTGTATCTGTTGTTTACTATACTACTCTACTGTACAGTACCTAGTTTACTGGTTTGTATCCATTGTTTACTACTGTACTGTGCAGTACCTACTTTACTGGTTTGTATCCATTGTTTACGACTGCTACTGTACTGCGTAGTACCTAGTTTACTGGTTTTGTATCCATTGTTTACTACGCTACTGTACTGTGCAGTACCTACTTGACTGGTTTGCATCTCGTGTTTATTACGCTACTGTGCTGTGCAGTCCCTGCTTTACTGGTTTGTATCCAGTGTTTACTACTGTACTGTGAGGTACCTAGTTTACTGGTTTGTGTCCATTCTTTACTACACTACTGCTACTGTACTGCGTAGTACCTAGTTTACTGGTTTGTATCCATTGTTTACTACGCTACTGTACTCTACAGTACCTACTTTACTGGTTTGCATATAGTGTTTATTACGCTATTGTACTGTGCAGTCCCTGATTTACTGGTTTGTAGCCAGTGTTTACTACGCTACTGTACTGTGCAGTACCTACTTTACTTGTTTGTATCCATTGTTTACTACACTACTGTACTGTGCAGTACCTACTTTACTGGTTTGTGTTCCTTGTTTACTACACTACTGTACTGTGCAGTACCTACTTTACTGGTTTTATCTATTGTTTACTATACTACTCTACTGTACAGTACCTAGTTTACTGGTTTGTATCATTTGTTTACTACACTACTGTACTGTGCAGTACCTAGTTTACTGGTTTGTATCCATTGTTTACTACTTCTACTGTACTGCGTAATACCTAGTTTACTGGTTTGTATCCATTGTTTACTACACTACTGTACTGTACAATATCTGGTTTACTGGTTTTTATCCATTGTTTACTACACTACTCTACTGTACAGTACCTACTTTACTGGTTTGTATCCATTGTTTACTACACTATTGTACTGTGCAGTACCTAGTTTACTGGTTTGTATCTTTTGTTTACTACACTACTCTACTGTACAGTACCTAGTTTACTGGTTTGTATCCATTGTTTAATACTCTACTGTGCAGTACCTAGTTTACTGGTTTGTGTCCATTGTTTACCACACTACTTCTACTGTACTGCGTAGTACCTAGTTTACTGGTTTGTATCTATTGTTTACTACGCTACTGTACTGTACAGTACCTACTTGACTGGTTTGTATCTAGTGTTTATTACGCTACTATACTGTGCAGTCCCTGCTTTACTGGTTTGTATCCATTGTTTACTGCACTACTCTACTGTGCAGTACCTAGTTTACTGGTTTGTGTCCATTGTTTACTACACTACTCTACTGTACAGTACCTAGTTTACCGGTTTGTATCCATTGTTTACTACTGTACTGTGCATTACCTACTTTACTGTTTTGTATCCATTGTTTACTACTACTACTGTACTGCGGAGTACCTAGTTTACTGGTTTGTATCCATTGTTTACTACGCTACTGTACTGTACAGTACCTAGCTTACTGGTTTGTGTCCATTGTTTACGACACTACTGTTTTGTGCAGTACCTACTTTACTGGTTTGAGTCCATTGTTTACTACAATACTGTACTGTGCAGTACTTACTTTACTGGTTTGTGTCCTTTGTTTACTACACTATTGTACTGTGCAGTACCTATTTTACTGGTTTGTATCCATTGTTTACTACACTACTGTACTGTGCAGTACCTACTTTACTGGTTTGTGTCCATTGTTTACTACACTACTGTACTGTGCAGTACCTACCTTACTGGTTTGTGTTCATTGTTTACTACACTACTGTACTGTGCAGTACCTAGTTTACTGGTTTGTATCTGTTGTTTACTATACTACTCTACTGTACAGTACCTAGTTTACTGGTTTGTATCCATTGTTTACTACTGTACTGTGCAGTACCTACTTTACTGGTTTGTATCCATTGTTTACGACTGCTACTGTACTGCGTAGTACCTAGTTTACTGGTTTTGTATCCATTGTTTACTACGCTACTGTACTGTGCAGTACCTACTTGACTGGTTTGCATCTCGTGTTTATTACGCTACTGTGCTGTGCAGTCCCTGCTTTACTGGTTTGTATCCAGTGCTTACTACTGTACTGTGAGGTACCTAGTTTACTGGTTTGTGTCCATTCTTTACTACACTACTGCTACTGTACTGCGTAGTACCTAGTTTACTGGTTTGTATCCATTGTTTACTACGCTACTGTACTCTACAGTACCTACTTGACTGGTTTGCATATAGTGTTTATTACGCTATTGTACTGTGCAGTCCCTGATTTACTGGTTTGTAGCCAGTGTTTACTACGCTACTGTACTGTGCAGTACCTACTTTACTTGTTTGTATCCATTGTTTACTACACTACTGTACTGTGCAGTACCTACTTTACTGGTTTGTGTTCCTTGTTTACTACACTACTGTACTGTGCAGTACCTACTTTACTGGTTTTATCTATTGGTTACTACACTACTCTACTGTACAGTACCTAGTTTACTGGTTTGTATCCATTGTTTACTACACTACTGTACTGTGCAGTACCTAGTTTACTGGTTTGTATCCATTGTTTACTACTTCTACTGTACTGCGTAGTACCTAGTTTACTGGTTTGTATCCATTGTTTACTACACTACTGTACTGTACAATATCTGGTTTACTGGTTTGTATCCATTGTTTACTACGCTACTGTACTGTACAGTACCTAGCTTACTGGTTTGTGTCCAATGTTTACTACACTACTGTACTGTGCAGTACTTACTTTATTGGTTTGTGTCCATTGTTTACTACACTACTGTACTGTGCAGTACCTATTTTACTGGTTTGTATCCATTGTTTACTACACTACTGTACTGTGCAGTACCTACTTTACTGGTTTGTGTCCATTGTTTACTACACTACTGTACTGTGCAGTACCTAGTTTACTGGTTTGTATCTGTTGTTTACTATACTACTCTACTGTACAGTACCTAGTTTACTGGTTTGTATCCATTGTTTACTACTGTACTGTGCAGTACCTACTTTACTGGTTTGTATCCATTGTTTACGACTGCTACTGTACTGCGTAGTACCTAGTTTACTGGTTTTGTATCCATTGTTTACTACGCTACTGTACTGTGCAGTACCTACTTGACTGGTTTGCATCTCGTGTTTATTACGCTACTGTGCTGTGCAGTCCCTGCTTTACTGGTTTGTATCCAGTGTTTACTACTGTACTGTGAGGTACCTAGTTTACTGGTTTGTGTCCATTCTTTACTACACTACTGCTACTGTACTGCGTAGTACCTAGTTTACTGGTTTGTATCCATTGTTTACTACGCTACTGTACTCTACAGTACCTACTTTACTGGTTTGCATATAGTGTTTATTACGCTATTGTACTGTGCAGTCCCTGATTTACTGGTTTGTAGCCAGTGTTTACTACGCTACTGTACTGTGCAGTACCTACTTTACTTGTTTGTATCCATTGTTTACTACACTACTGTACTGTGCAGTACCTACTTTACTGGTTTGTGTTCCTTGTTTACTACACTACTGTACTGTGCAGTACCTACTTTACTGGTTTTATCTATTGTTTACTATACTACTCTACTGTACAGTACCTAGTTTACTGGTTTGTATCATTTGTTTACTACACTACTGTACTGTGCAGTACCTAGTTTACTGGTTTGTATCCATTGTTTACTACTTCTACTGTACTGCGTAATACCTAGTTTACTGGTTTGTATCCATTGTTTACTACACTACTGTACTGTACAATATCTGGTTTACTGGTTTTTATCCATTGTTTACTACACTACTCTACTGTACAGTACCTACTTTACTGGTTTGTATCCATTGTTTACTACACTATTGTACTGTGCAGTACCTAGTTTACTGGTTTGTATCTTTTGTTTACTACACTACTCTACTGTACAGTACCTAGTTTACTGGTTTGTATCCATTGTTTAATACTCTACTGTGCAGTACCTAGTTTACTGGTTTGTGTCCATTGTTTACCACACTACTTCTACTGTACTGCGTAGTACCTAGTTTACTGGTTTGTATCTATTGTTTACTACGCTACTGTACTGTACAGTACCTACTTGACTGGTTTGTATCTAGTGTTTATTACGCTACTATACTGTGCAGTCCCTGCTTTACTGGTTTGTATCCATTGTTTACTGCACTACTCTACTGTGCAGTACCTAGTTTACTGGTTTGTGTCCATTGTTTACTACACTACTCTACTGTACAGTACCTAGTTTACCGGTTTGTATCCATTGTTTACTACTGTACTGTGCATTACCTACTTTACTGTTTTGTATCCATTGTTTACTACTACTACTGTACTGCGGAGTACCTAGTTTACTGGTTTGTATCCATTGTTTACTACGCTACTGTACTGTACAGTACCTAGCTTACTGGTTTGTGTCCATTGTTTACGACACTACTGTTTTGTGCAGTACCTACTTTACTGGTTTGAGTCCATTGTTTACTACAATACTGTACTGTGCAGTACTTACTTTACTGGTTTGTGTCCTTTGTTTACTACACTATTGTACTGTGCAGTACCTATTTTACTGGTTTGTATCCATTGTTTACTACACTACTGTACTGTGCAGTACCTACTTTACTGGTTTGTGTCCATTGTTTACTACACTACTGTACTGTGCAGTACCTACCTTACTGGTTTGTGTTCATTGTTTACTACACTACTGTACTGTGCAGTACCTAGTTTACTGGTTTGTATCTGTTGTTTACTATACTACTCTACTGTACAGTACCTAGTTTACTGGTTTGTATCCATTGTTTACTACTGTACTGTGCAGTACCTACTTTACTGGTTTGTATCCATTGTTTACGACTGCTACTGTACTGCGTAGTACCTAGTTTACTGGTTTTGTATCCATTGTTTACTACGCTACTGTACTGTGCAGTACCTACTTGACTGGTTTGCATCTCGTGTTTATTACGCTACTGTGCTGTGCAGTCCCTGCTTTACTGGTTTGTATCCAGTGCTTACTACTGTACTGTGAGGTACCTAGTTTACTGGTTTGTGTCCATTCTTTACTACACTACTGCTACTGTACTGCGTAGTACCTAGTTTACTGGTTTGTATCCATTGTTTACTACGCTACTGTACTCTACAGTACCTACTTGACTGGTTTGCATATAGTGTTTATTACGCTATTGTACTGTGCAGTCCCTGATTTACTGGTTTGTAGCCAGTGTTTACTACGCTACTGTACTGTGCAGTACCTACTTTACTTGTTTGTATCCATTGTTTACTACACTACTGTACTGTGCAGTACCTACTTTACTGGTTTGTGTTCCTTGTTTACTACACTACTGTACTGTGCAGTACCTACTTTACTGGTTTTATCTATTGGTTACTACACTACTCTACTGTACAGTACCTAGTTTACTGGTTTGTATCCATTGTTTACTACACTACTGTACTGTGCAGTACCTAGTTTACTGGTTTGTATCCATTGTTTACTACTTCTACTGTACTGCGTAGTACCTAGTTTACTGGTTTGTATCCATTGTTTACTACACTACTGTACTGTACAATATCTGGTTTACTGGTTTGTATCCATTGTTTACTACACTACTCTACTGTACAGTACCTAGTTTACTGGTTTGTATCCATTGTTTACTACACTACTGTACTGTGCAGTACCTACTTTACTGGTTTGTGTTCATTGTTTACTACACTACTGTACTGTGCAGTACCTAGTTTACTGGTTTGTATCTTTTGTTTACTACACTACTCTACTGTACAGTACCTAGTTTACTGGTTTGTATCCATTGTTTACTACTGTACTGTGCAGTACCTAGTTTACTGGTTTGTGTCCATTGTTTACCACACTACTGCTACTGTACTGCGTAGTACCTAATTTACTGGTTTTTATCCATTGTTTACTACGCTACTGTACTGTACAGTACCTACTTGACTGGTTTGTATCTAGTGTTTATTACGCTACTATACTGTGCAGTCCCTGCTTTACTGGTTTGTATCCATTGTTTACTGCACTACTCTACTGTACAGTACCTAGTTTACTGGTTTGTGTCCATTGTTTACTACACTACTCTACTGTACAGTACCTAGTTTACCGGTTTGTATCTATTGTTTACTACACTACTGTACTGTGCAGTACCCACTTTACTGGTTTGTGTTCATTGTTTACTACACTACTCTACTGTACAGTACGTAGTTTACTAGTTTGTATCCATTGTTTACTACTGTACTGTGCAGTACCTACTTTACTGGTTTGCAGCCAGTGTTTACTACGCTACTGTACTGTGCAGTACCTACTTTACTGGTTTTTATCCATTGTTTACTACACTACTCTACTGTACAGTACCTAGTTTACTGGTTTGCATCCATTGTTTACTACACTACTGTACTGTGCAGTACCTACTTTACTGGTTTGTGTTCCTTGTTTACTACACTACTGTACTGTGCAGTACCTAGTTTACTGGTTTGTATCTATTGTTTACTACACTACTCTACTGTACAGTACCTAGTTTACTGGTTTGTATCCATTGTTTACTACACTAATGTACTGTGCAGTACCTAGTTTACTGGTTTGTATCAATTGTTTACTACGCTACTGTACTGTACAGTACCTACTTGACTGGTTTGTATCTAGTTTTTATTACACTACTGTACTGTACAGTACCTACTTTACTGGTTTGTATCCAGTGTGTACTACACTACTGTACTGTGTAGTGCCTAGTTTACTGGTTTGTATCCATTGTTTACTATGCTACTGTACTGTGCAGTACCTACTTTACTGGTTTGTATCCAGTGTTTACTACGCTACTGTCCTGTGCAGTACCTACTTGTCTGGTTTGTATCCATTGTTTACTACGCTACTGTTCTGTGCAGTACCTACTTGACTGGTTTGTGTTCATTGTTTACTACAGTACTGTACTGTGCAGTACCTAGTTTACTGGTATGAATCTGTTGTTTACTATACTACTCTACTGTACAGTAACTAGTTTACTGGTTTGTATCTATTGTTTACTACTCTATTGTGCAGTACCTACTTTACTGGTTTGTATCCATTGTTTACGACTGCTACTGTACTGCGTAGTACCTAGTTTTCTGGTTTTGTATCCATTGTTTACTACGCTACTGTACTGTGCAGTACCTACTTGACTGGTTTGCATATAGTGTTTATTACGCTATTGTACTGTGCAGTCCCTGATTTACTGGTTTGTAGCCAGTGTTTACTACGCTACTGTACTGTGCAGTACCTACTTTACTTGTTTGTATCCATTGTTTACTACACTACTGTACTGTGCAGTACCTACTTTACTGGTTTGTGTTCCTTGTTTACTACACTACTGTACTGTGCAATACCTACTTTACTGGTTTTATCTATTGTTTACTACACTACTCTACTGTACAGTACCTAGTTTACTGGTTTGTATCCATTGTTTACTACACTGCTGTACTGTGCAGTACCTAGTTTACTGGTTTGTATCCATTGTTTACTACTTCTACTGTACTGCGTAGTACCTAGTTTACTGGTTTGTATCCATTGTTTACTACACTACGGTACTGTACAATATCTGGTTTACTGGTTTGTATCCATTGTTTACTACACTACTCTACTGTACAGTACCTAGTTTACTGGTTTGTATCCATTGTTTACTACACTACTGTACTGTGCAGTACCTACTTTACTGGTTTGTGTTCCTTGTTTACTACACTACTGTACTGTGCAGTACCTAGTTTACTGGTTTTATCTATTGTTTACTACTGTACTGTGCAGTACCTACTTTACTGGTTTGTATCCATTGTTTACGACTGCTACTGTACTGCGTAGTACCTAGTTTACTGGTTTTGTATCCATTGTTTACTACGCTACTGTACTGTGCAGTACCTACTTGACTGGTTTGCATCACGTGTTTATTGCGCTACTGTGCTGTGCAGTCCCTGCTTTACTGGTTTGTATCCAGTGTTTACTACTGTACTGTGCAGTACCTAGTTTACTGGTTTGTGTCCATTGTTTACTACACTACTGCTACTGTACTGCGTAGTACCTAGTTTACTGGTTTGTATCCATTGTTTACTACGCTACTGTACTCTACAGTACCTACTTGACTGGATTGCATATAGTGTTTATTACGCTATTGTACTGTGCAGTCCCTGAATTTCTGGTTTGTAGCCAGTGTTTACTACGCTACTGTACTGTGCAGTACCTACTTTACTTGTTTGTATCCATTGTTTACTACATTACTGTACTGTGCAGTACCTACTTTACTGGTTTGTGTTCCTTGTTTACTACACTACTGTACTGTGCAGTACCTACTTTACTGGTTTTATCTATTGTTTACTACACTACTCTACTGCACAGTACCTAGTTTACTGGTTTGTATCCATTGTTTACTACACTACTGTACTGTGCAGTACCTAGTTTACTGGTTTGTATCCATTGTTTACTACTTCTACTGTACTGCGTAGTACCTAGTTTACTGGTTTGTATCCATTGTTTACTACACTACTGTACTGTGCAGTACCTACTTTACTGGTTTGTGTTCATTGTTTACTAAACTACTGTACTGTGCAGTACCTAGTTTACTGGTTTGTATCTTTTGTTTACTACACTACTCTACTGTACAGTACCTAGTTTACTGGTTTGTATCCATTGTTTACTACTGTACTGTGCATTACCTACTTTACTGTTTTGTATCCATTGTTTACTACTACTACTGTACTGCGGAGTACCTAGTTTACTGGTTTGTATACATTGTTTACTGCGCTACTGTACTGTACAGTACCTAGCTTACTGGTTTGTGTCCAATTTTTACGACACTACTGTACTGTGCAGTACCTACTTTACTGGTTTGTGTCCATTGTTTACTACTACTACTGTACTGCGGAGTACCTAGTTTACTGGTTTGTATCCATTGTTTACTACGCTACTGTACTGTACAGTACCTAGCTTACTGGTTTGTGTCCAATGTTTACTACACTACTGTACTGTGCAGTACTTACTTTGCTGGTTTGTGTCCATTGTTTACTACACTACTGTACTGTGCAGTACCTATGTTACTGGTTTGTATCCATTGTTTACTACACTACTGTACTGTGCAGTACTTACTTTACTGGTTTGTATCCAGTGTGTACTACACTACTGTACTGTGTAGTGCCTAGTTTACTGGTTTGTATCCATTGTTTACTATGCTACTGTACTGTGCAGTACCTACTTTACTGGTTTGTATCCAGTGTTTACTACGCTACTGTCCTGTGCAGTACCTACTTGTCTGGTTTGTATCCATTGTTTACTACGCTACTGTTCTGTGCAGTACCTACTTGACTGGTTTGTGTTCATTGTTTACTAAAGTACTGTACTGTGCAGTACCTATTTTACTGGTATGAATCTGTTGTTTACTATACTACTCTACTGTACAGTACCTAGTTTACTGGTTTGTATCTATTGTTTACTACTCTACTGTGCAGTACCTACTTTACTGGTTTGTATCCATTGTTTACGACTGCTACTGTACTGCGTAGTACCTAGTTTTCTGGTTTTGTATCCATTGTTTACTACGCTACTGTACTGTGCAGTACCTACTTGACTGGTTTGCATATAGTGTTTATTACGCTATTGTACTGTGCAGTCCCTGATTTACTGGTTTGTAGCCAGTGTTTACTACGCTACTGTACTGTGCAGTACCTACTTTACTTGTTTGTATCCATTGTTTACTACACTACTGTACTGTGCAGTACCTACTTTACTGGTTTGTGTTCCTTGTTTACTACACTACTGTACTGTGCAATACCTACTTTACTGGTTTTATCTATTGTTTACTACACTACTCTACTGTACAGTACCTAGTTTACTGGTTTGTATCCATTGTTTACTACACTGCTGTACTGTGCAGTACCTAGTTTACTGGTTTGTATCCATTGTTTACTACTTCTACTGTACTGCGTAGTACCTAGTTTACTGGTTTGTATCCATTGTTTACTACACTACTGTACTGTACAATATCTGGTTTACTGGTTTGTATCCATTTTTTACTACACTACTCTACTGTACAGTACCTAGTTTACTGGTTTGTATCCATTGTTTACTACACTACTGTACTGTGCAGTACCTACTTTACTGGTTTGTGTTCCTTGTTTACTACACTACTGTACTGTGCAGTACCTAGTTTACTGGTTTTATCTATTGTTTACTACTGTACTGTGCAGTACCTACTTTACTGGTTTGTATCCATTGTTTACGACTGCTACTGTACTGCGTAGTACCTAGTTTACTGGTTTTGTATCCATTGTTTACTACGCTACTGTACTGTGCAGTACCTACTTGACTGGTTTGCATCACGTGTTTATTGCGCTACTGTGCTGTGCAGTCCCTGCTTTACTGGTTTGTATCCAGTGTTTACTACTGTACTGTGCAGTACCTAGTTTACTGGTTTGTGTCCATTGTTTACTACACTACTGCTAGTGTACTGCGTAGTACCTAGTTTACTGGTTTGTATCCATTGTTTACTACGCTACTGTACTCTACAGTACCTACTTGACTGGATTGCATATAGTGTTTATTACGCTATTGTACTGTGCAGTCCCTGAATTTCTGGTTTGTAGCCAGTGTTTACTACGCTACTGTACTGTGCAGTACCTACTTTACTTGTTTGTATCCATTGTTTACTACATTACTGTACTGTGCAGTACCTACTTTACTGGTTTGTGTTCCTTGTTTATTACACTACTGTACTGTGCAGTACCTACTTTACTGGTTTTATCTATTGTTTACTACACTACTCTACTGCACAGTACCTAGTTTACTGGTTTGTATCCATTGTTTACTACACTACTGTACTGTGCAGTACCTAGTTTACTGGTTTGTATCCATTGTTTACTACTTCTACTGTACTGCGTAGTACCTAGTTTACTGGTTTGTATCCATTGTTTACTACACTACTGTACTGTGCAGTACCTACTTTACTGGTTTGTGTTCATTGTTTACTAAACTACTGTACTGTGCAGTACCTAGTTTACTGGTTTGTATCTTTTGTTTACTACACTACTCTACTGTACAGTACCTAGTTTACTGGTTTGTATCCATTGTTTACTACTGTACTGTGCATTACCTACTTTACTGTTTTGTATCCATTGTTTACTACTACTACTGTACTGCGGAGTACCTAGTTTACTGGTTTGTATCCATTGTTTACTGCACTACTGTACTGTGCAGTACCTACTTTACTGGTTTGTGTCCATTGTTTACTACTACTACTGTACTGCGAAGTACCTAGTTTACTGGTTTGTATCCATTGTTTACTACGCTACTGTACTGTACAGTACCTAGCTTACTGGTTTGTGTCCAATGTTTACTACACTACTGTACTGTGCAGTACTTACTTTGCTGGTTTGTGTCCATTGTTTACTACACTACTGTACTGTGCAGTACCTATGTTACTGGTTTGTATCCATTGTTTACTACACTACTGTACTGTGCAGTACCTACTTTACTGGTTTGTGTCCATTGTTTACTACACTACTGTACTGTGCAGTACCTACTTTACTGGTTTGTGTTCATTGTTTACTACACTACTGTACTGTGCAGTACCTAGTTTACTGGTTTGTATCTGTTGTTTACTATACTACTCTACTGTACAGTACCTAGTTTACTGGTTTGTATCCATTGTTTACTACTGTACTGTGCAGTACCTACTTTACTGGTTTGTATCCATTGTTTACGACTGCTACTGTACTGCGTAGTACCTAGTTTACTGGTTTTGTATCCATTGTTTACTACGCTACTGTACTGTGCAGTACCTACTTGACTGGTTTGCATCTCGTGTTTATTACGCTACTGTGCTGTGCAGTCCCTGCTTTACTGGTTTGTATCCAGTGCTTACTACTGTACTGTGAGGTACCTAGTTTACTGGTTTGTGTCCATTGTTTACTACACTACTGCTACTGTACTGCGTAGTACCTAGTTTACTGGTTTGTATCCATTGTTTACTACGCTACTGTACTCTACAGTACCTACTTTACTGGTTTGCATATAGTGTTTATTACGCTATTGTACTGTGCAGTCCCTGATTTACTGGTTTGTAGCCAGTGTTTACTACGCTACTGTACTGTGCAGTACCTACTTTACTTGTTTGTATCCATTGTTTACTACACTACTGTACTGTGCAGTACCTACTTTACTGGTTTGTGTTCCTTGTTTACTACACTACTGTACTGTGCAGTACCTACTTTACTGGTTTTATCTATTGTTTACTATACTACTCTAATGTACAGTACCTAGTTTACTGGTTTGTATCCATTGTTTACTACACTACTGTACTGTGCAGTACCTAGTTTACTGGTTTGTATCCATTGTTTACTACTTCTACTGTACTGCGTAATACCTAGTTTACTGGTTTGTATCCATTGTTTACTACACTGCTGTACTGTGCAGTACCTACTTTACTGGTTTGTATCCATTGTTTACTACACTACTGTACTGTGAACTACCTAGTTTACTGGTTTGTATCCATTGTTTACTACACTACTGTACAGTATCTGGTTTTCTGGTTTGTATCTATTGTTTACTACACTACTCTACTGTACAGTACTCAGTTTACTGGTTTGTATCAATTGTTTACTACTACTACTGTACTGTGCAGTACCTACTTTACTGGTTTGTGTCCATTGTTTACTACATTACTGTACTGTACAGTACCTACTTTACTGGTTTGTGTCCATTGTTTACTACACTACTGTACTGTGCAGTACCTACTTTACTGGTTTTTATCCGTTGTTTACTACACTACTGTACTGTGCAGTACCTAGTTTACTGGTTTGTGTCCATTGTTTACTACACTACTGTACTTTGCAGTACCTACTTTACTGGTTTGTATCCATTGTTTACTACACTACTGTACTGTGCAGTACCTAGTTTACTGGTTTGTATCTGTTGTTTACTACACTACTTTACTGTACAGTACCTAGTTTACTGGTTTGTATCCATTGTTTACTACTGTACTGTGCAGTACCTACTTTACTGGTTGGTGTCCATTGTTTACTACACTACTCTACTGTACAGTACCTAGTTTACTGGTTTGTATCCATTGTTTACTACTGTACTGTGCAGTACCTAGTTTACTGGTTTGTGTCCATTGTTTACCACACTACTGCTACTGTACTGCGTAGTACCTAGTTTATTGGTTTTTATCCATTGTTTACTACGCTACTGTACTGTACAGTACCTACTTGACCTGTTTGTATCTAGTGTTTATTACGCTACTATACTGTGCAGTCCCTGCTTTACTGGTTTGTATCCATTGTTTACTGCACTACTCTACTGTGCAGTACCTAGTTTACTGTTTTGTGTCCATTGTTTACTACACTACTCTACTGTACAGTACCTAGTTTACCGGTTTGTATCTATTGTTTACTACACTACTGTACTGTGCAGTACCCACGTTACTGGTTTGTGTTCATTGTTTACTACACTACTGTACTGTGCAGTACCTAGTTTACTGGTTTGTATCCATTGTTTACTACACTACTCTACTGTACAGTACCTAGTTTACTGGTTTGTATCCATTGTTTACTACTATACTGTGCATTACCTACTTTACTGTTTTGTATCCATTATTTACTACTACTACTGTACTGCGGAGTACCTAGTTTACTGGTTTGTATCCATTGTTTACTACGCTACTGTACTGTACAGTACCTAGCTCACTGGTTTGTGTCCATTGTTTACGACAATACTGTTTTGTGCTGTACCTACTTTACTGGTTTTTGTCCATTGTTTACTACACTACTGTACTGTGCAGTACTTACTTTACTGGTTTGTGTCCATTGTTTACTACACTACTGTACTGTGCAGTACTTACTTTACTGGTTTGTGTCCATTGTTTACTACACTACTGTACTGTGCAGTACCTACTTTACTGGTTTGTATCCATTGTTTACTACACTACTGTACTGTGCAGTACCTACTTTACTGGTTTGTGTTCATTGTTTACTACACTACTGTACTGTGCAGTACCTAGTTTACTGGTTTGTATCTGTTGTTTACTATACTACTCTACTGTACAGTACCTAGTTTACTGGTTTGTATCCATTGTTTACTACTGTACTGTGCAGTACCTACTTTACTGGTTTGTATCCATTGTTTACGACTGCTACTGTACTTTGCAGTACCTAGTTTACTGGTTTTGTATCCATTGTTTACTACGCTACTGTACTGTGCAGTACCTACTTGACTGGTTCGCATCTCGTGTTTATTACGCTACTGTGCTGTGCAGTACCTAGTTTACTGGTTTGTGTCCATTGTTTACTACACTGCTGTACTGTGCAGTACCTACTTTACTGGTTTGTATCCATTGTTTACTACACTACTGTACAGTATCTGGTTTTCTGGTTTGTATCCATTGTTTACTACACTACTCTACTGTACAGTACCTAGTTTACTGGTTTGTATCCATTGTTTACTACACTACTGTACTGTGCAGTACCTACTTTACTGGTTTGTGTTCATTGTTTACTACACTACTGTACTGTGCAGTACCTAGTTTACTATTTTTTATCTATTGTTTACTACACTACTCTAATGTACAGTACTCAGTTTACTGGTTTGTATCCATTGTTTACTACTACTACTGTACTGCGTAGTACCTAGTTTACTGGTTTGTATCCATTGTTTACTACGCTACTGTACTGTACAGTACCTAGCTTACTGGTTTGTGTCCATTTTTTACGACACTACTGTACTGTGCAGTACCTACTTTACTGGTTTGTGTCCATTGTTTACTACATTTCTGTACTGTACAGTACCTACTTTACTGGTTTGTGTCCATTGTTTACTACACTACTGTACTGTGCAGTACCTAGTTTACTGGTTTGTGTACATTGTTTACTACACTACTGTACTGTGCAGTACCTACTTTACTGGTTTGTGTTCATTGTTTACTACACTACTGTACTGTGCAGTACCTAGTTTACTGGTTTGTATCTGTTGTTTACTACACTACTCTACTGTACAGTACCTAGTTTACTGGTTTGTAACCATTGTTTACTACTGTACTGTGCAGTACCTACTTTACTGGTTGGTGTCCATTGTTTACTACTACTACTGTACTGCGGAGTACCTAGTTTACTGGTTTGTATCCATTGTTTACTGCACTACTGTACTGTGCAGTACCTACTTTACTGGTTTGTGTCCATTGTTTACTACTACTACTGTACTGCGAAGTACCTAATTTACTGGTTTGTATCCATTGTTTACTACGCTACTGTACTGTACAGTACCTAGCTTACTGGTTTGTGTCCAATGTTTACTACACTACTGTACTGTGCAGTACTTACTTTGCTGGTTTGTGTCCATTGTTTACTACACTACTGTACTGTGCAGTACCTATGTTACTGGTTTGTATCCATTGTTTACTACACTACTGTACTGTGCAGTACCTACTTTACTGGTTTGTGTCCATTGTTTACTACACTACTGTACTGTGCAGTACCTACTTTACTGGTTTGTGTTCATTGTTTACTACACTACTGTACTGTGCAGTACCTAGTTTACTGGTTTGTATCTGTTGTTTACTATACTACTCTACTGTACAGTACCTAGTTTACTGGTTTGTATCCATTGTTTACTACTGTACTGTGCAGTACCTACTTTACTGGTTTGTATCCATTGTTTACGACTGCTACTGTACTGCGTAGTACCTAGTTTACTGGTTTTGTATCCATTGTTTACTACGCTACTGTACTGTGCAGTACCTACTTGACTGGTTTGCATCTCGTGTTTATTACGCTACTGTGCTGTGCAGTCCCTGCTTTACTGGTTTGTATCCAGTGTTTACTACTGTACTGTGAGGTACCTAGTTTACTGGTTTGTGTCCATTGTTTACTACACTACTGCTACTGTACTGCGTAGTACCTAGTTTACTGGTTTGTATCCATTGTTTACTACGCTACTGTACTCTACAGTACCTACTTTACTGGTTTGCATATAGTGTTTATTACGCTATTGTACTGTGCAGTCCCTGATTTACTGGTTTGTAGCCAGTGTTTACTACGCTACTGTACTGTGCAGTACCTACTTTACTTGTTTGTATCCATTGTTTACTACACTACTGTACTGTGCAGTACCTACTTTACTGGTTTGTGTTCCTTGTTTACTACACTACTGTACTGTGCAGTACCTACTTTACTGGTTTTATCTATTGTTTACTATACTACTCTAATGTACAGTACCTAGTTTACTGGTTTGTATCCATTGTTTACTACACTACTGTACTGTGCAGTACCTAGTTTACTGGTTTGTATCCATTGTTTACTACTTCTACTGTACTGCGTAATACCTAGTTTACTGGTTTGTATCCATTGTTTACTACACTGCTGTACTGTGCAGTACCTACTTTACTGGTTTGTATCCATTGTTTACTACACTACTGTACTGTGAACTACCTAGTTTACTGGTTTGTATCCATTGTTTACTACACTACTGTACAGTATCTGGTTTTCTGGTTTGTATCTATTGTTTACTACACTACTCTACTGTACAGTACTCAGTTTACTGGTTTGTATCAATTGTTTACTACTACTACTGTACTGTGCAGTACCTACTTTACTGGTTTGTGTCCATTGTTTACTACATTACTGTACTGTACAGTACCTACTTTACTGGTTTGTGTCCATTGTTTACTACACTACTGTACTGTGCAGTACCTACTTTACTGGTTTTTATCCATTGTTTACTACACTACTGTACTGTGCAGTACCTAGTTTACTGGTTTGTGTCCATTGTTTACTACACTACTGTACTTTGCAGTACCTACTTTACTGGTTTGTATCCATTGTTTACTACACTACTGTACTGTGCAGTACCTAGTTTACTGGTCTGTATCTGTTGTTTACTACACTACTTTACTGTACAGTACCTAGTTTACTGGTTTGTATCCATTGTTTACTACTGTACTGTGCAGTACCTACTTTACTGGTTGGTGTCCATTGTTTACTACACTACTCTACTGTACAGTACCTAGTTTACTGGTTTGTATCCATTGTTTACTACTGTACTGTGCAGTACCTAGTTTACTGGTTTGTGTCCATTGTTTACCACACTACTGCTACTGTACTGCGTAGTACCTAGTTTATTGGTTTTTATCCATTGTTTACTACGCTACTGTACTGTACAGTACCTACTTGACCTGTTTGTATCTAGTGTTTATTACGCTACTATACTGTGCAGTCCCTGCTTTACTGGTTTGTATCCATTGTTTACTGCACTACTCTACTGTGCAGTACCTAGTTTACTGTTTTGTGTCCATTGTTTACTACACTACTCTACTGTACAGTACCTAGTTTACCGGTTTGTATCTATTGTTTACTACACTACTGTACTGTGCAGTACCCACGTTACTGGTTTGTGTTCATTGTTTACTACACTACTGTACTGTGCAGTACCTAGTTTACTGGTTTGTATCCATTGTTTACTACACTACTCTACTGTACAGTACCTAGTTTACTGGTTTGTATCCATTGTTTACTACTATACTGTGCATTACCTACTTTACTGTTTTGTATCCATTATTTACTACTACTACTGTACTGCGGAGTACCTAGTTTACTGGTTTGTATCCATTGTTTACTACGCTACTGTACTGTACAGTACCTAGCTCACTGGTTTGTGTCCATTGTTTACGACAATACTGTTTTGTGCAGTACCTACTTTACTGGTTTTTGTCCATTGTTTACTACACTACTGTACTGTGCAGTACTTACTTTACTGGTTTGTGTCCATTGTTTACTACACTACTGTACTGTGCAGTACTTACTTTACTGGTTTGTGTCCATTGTTTACTACACTACTGTACTGTGCAGTACCTACTTTACTGGTTTGTATCCATTGTTTACTACACTACTGTACTGTGCAGTACCTACTTTACTGGTTTGTGTTCATTGTTTACTACACTACTGTACTGTGCAGTACCTAGTTTACTGGTTTGTATCTGTTGTTTACTATACTACTCTACTGTACAGTACCTAGTTTACTGGTTTGTATCCATTGTTTACTACTGTACTGTGCAGTACCTACTTTACTGGTTTGTATCCATTGTTTACGACTGCTACTGTACTTTGCAGTACCTAGTTTACTGGTTTTGTATCCATTGTTTACTACGCTACTGTACTGTGCAGTACCTACTTGACTGGTTCGCATCTCGTGTTTATTACGCTACTGTGCTGTGCAGTACCTAGTTTACTGGTTTGTGTCCATTGTTTACTACACTGCTGTACTGTGCAGTACCTACTTTACTGGTTTGTATCCATTGTTTACTACACTACTGTACAGTATCTGGTTTTCTGGTTTGTATCCATTGTTTACTACACTACTCTACTGTACAGTACCTAGTTTACTGGTTTGTATCCATTGTTTACTACACTACTGTACTGTGCAGTACCTACTTTACTGGTTTGTGTTCATTGTTTACTACACTACTGTACTGTGCAGTACCTAGTTTACTATTTTTTATCTATTGTTTACTACACTACTCTAATGTACAGTACTCAGTTTACTGGTTTGTATCCATTGTTTACTACTACTACTGTACTGCGTAGTACCTAGTTTACTGGTTTGTATCCATTGTTTACTACGCTACTGTACTGTACAGTACCTAGCTTACTGGTTTGTGTCCATTTTTTACGACACTAATGTACTGTGCAGTACCTACTTTACTGGTTTGTGTCCATTGTTTACTACATTTCTGTACTGTACAGTACCTACTTTACTGGTTTGTGTCCATTGTTTACTACACTACTGTACTGTGCAGTACCTACTTTACTGGTTTGTATCCATTGTTTACTACACTACTGTACTGTGCAGTACCTAGTTTACTGGTTTGTGTACATTGTTTACTACACTACTGTACTGTGCAGTACCTACTTTACTGGTTTGTGTTCATTGTTTACTACACTACTGTACTGTGCAGTACCTAGTTTACTGGTTTGTATCTGTTGTTTACTACACTACTCTACTGTACAGTACCTAGTTTACTGGTTTGTAACCATTGTTTACTACTGTACTGTGCAGTACCTACTTTACTGGTTGGTGTCCATTGTTTACTACACTACTCTACTGTGCAGTACCTATTTTACTGGTTTGTGTCCATTGATTACTACACTGCTGTACTGTGCAGTACCTACTTTACTGGTTTGTGTCCATTGTTTACTACACTGCTCTACTGTGCAGTACCTACATTACTGGTTTGTATCCATTGTTTACTACACTACTGTACTGTGCAGTACCTACTTTACTGGTTTGTGTTCATTGTTTACTACACTACTGTACTGTGCAGTACCTAGTTTACTGGTTTGTATCTATTGTTTACTACACTACTCTACTGTACAGTACCTAGTTTACTGGTTTGTATCCATTGTTTACTACTGTACTGTGCATTACCTACTTTACTGTTTTGTATCCATTGTTTACTACTACTACTGTACTGCGGAGTACCTAGTTTACTGGTTTGTATCCATTGTTTACTACGCTACTGTACTGTACAGTTCTATTTTACTGGTTTGTATCCATTGTTTACTACGCTACTGTACTGTGCAGTACCTACTTGACTGGTTCGCATCTCGTGTTTATTACGCTACTGTGCTGTGCAGTACCTAGTTTGCTGGTTTGTGTCCATTGTTTACTACACTGCTGTACTGTGCAGTACCTACTTTACTGGTTTGTATCCATTGTTTACTACACTACTGTACAGTATCTGGTTTTCTGGTTTGTATCCATTGTTTACTACACTACTCTACTGTACAGTACCTAGTTTACTGGTTTGTATCCATTGTTTACTACACTACTGTACTGTGCAGTACCTGCTTTACTGGTTTGTGTTCATTGTTTACTACACTACTGTACTGTGCAGTACCTAGTTTACTATTTTTTATCTATTGTTTACTACACTACTCTAATGTACAGTACTCAGTTTACTGGTTTGTATCCATTGTTTACTACTACTACTGTACTGCGTAGTACCTAGTTTACTGGTTTGTATCCATTGTTTACTACGCTACTGTACTGTACAGTACCTAGCTTACTGGTTTGTGTCCATTTTTTACGACACTACTGTACTGTGCAGTACCTACTTTACTGGTTTGTGTCCATTGTTTACTACATTTCTGTACTGTACAGTACCTACTTTACTGGTTTGTGTCCATTGTTTACTACACTACTGTACTGTGCAGTACCTACTTTACTGGTTTGTATCCATTGTTTACTACACTACTGTACTGTGCAGTACCTAGTTTACTGGTTTGTGTCCATTGTTTACTACACTACTGTACTGTGCAGTACCTACTTTACTGGTTTGTGTTCATTGTTTACTACACTACTGTACTGTGCAGTACCTAGTTTACTGGTTTGTATCTGTTGTTTACTACACTACTCTACTGTGCAGTACCTAGTTTACTGGTTTGTATCTGTTGTTTACTACACTACTCTACTGTACAGTACCTAGTTTACTGGTTTGTAACCATTGTTTACTACTGTACTGTGCAGTACCTACTTTACTGGTTGGTGTCCATTGTTTACTACACTACTCTACTGTGCAGTACCTATTTTACTGGTTTGTGTCCATTGATTACTACACTGCTTTACTGTGCAGTACCTACTTTACTGGTTTGTGTCCATTGTTTACTACACTGCTCTACTGTGCAGTACCTACATTACTGGTTTGTATCCATTGTTTACTACACTACTGTACTGTGCAGTACCTACTTTACTGGTTTGTGTTCATTGTTTACTACACTACTGTACTGTACAGTACCTAGTTTACTGGTTTGTATCTATTGTTTACTACACTACTCTACTGTACAGTACCTAGTTTACTGGTTTGTATCCATTGTTTACTACTGTACTGCGGAGTACCTAGTTTACTGGTTTGTATCCATTGTTTACTACGCTACTGTACTGTACAGTACCTAGCTTACTGGTTTGTGTCCATTGTTTATGACACTACTGTTTTGTGCAGTACCTACTTTACTGGTTTGTGTCCATTGTTTACTACACTACTGTACTGTGCAGTACTTACTTTACTGGTTTGTGTCCATTGTTTACTACACTACTGTACTGTGCAGTTCCTATTTTACTGGTTTGTATCCATTGTTTACTACACTACTGTACTGTGCAGTACCTACTTTACTGGTTTGTATCTGTTGTTTACTATACTACTCTACTGTACAGTACCTAGTTTACTGGTTTGTATCCATTGTTTACTACTGTACTGTGCAGTACCTACTTTACTGGTTTGTATCCATTGTTTACCACTGCTACTGTACTGCGTAGTACCTAGTTTACTGGTTTTGTATCCATTGTTTACTACGCTACTGTACTGTGCAGTACCTACTTGACTGGTTTGCATCTCGTGTTTATTACACTACTGTGCTGTGCAGTCCCTGCTTTACTGGTTTGTATCCAGTGTTTACTACTGTACTGTGCAGTACCTAGTTTACTGGTTTGTGTCCATTGTTTACTACACTGCTGTACTGTGCAGTACCTACTTTACTGGTTTGTATCCATTGTTTACTACACTACTGTACAGTATCTGGTTTTCTGGTTTGTATCCATTGTTTACTACACTACTCTACTGTACAGTACCTAGTTTACTGGTTTGTATCCATTGTTTACTACACTACTGTACTGTGCAGTACCTACTTTACTGGTTTGTGTTCATTGTTTACTACACTACTGTACTGTGCAGTACCTAGTTTACTATTTTTTATCTATTGTTTACTACACTACTCTAATGTACAGTACTCAGTTTACTGGTTTGTATCCATTGTTTACTACTACTACTGTACTGCGTAGTACCTAGTTTACTGGTTTGTATCCATTGTTTACTACGCTACTGTACTGTACAGTACCTAGCTTACTGGTTTGTGTCCATTTTTTACGACACTAATGTACTGTGCAGTACCTACTTTACTGGTTTGTGTCCATTGTTTACTACATTTCTGTACTGTACAGTACCTACTTTACTGGTTTGTGTCCATTGTTTACTACACTACTGTACTGTGCAGTACCTACTTTACTGGTTTGTATCCATTGTTTACTACACTACTGTACTGTGCAGTACCTAGTTTACTGGTTTGTGTACATTGTTTACTACACTACTGTACTGTGCAGTACCTACTTTACTGGTTTGTGTTCATTGTTTACTACACTACTGTACTGTGCAGTACCTAGTTTACTGGTTTGTATCTGTTGTTTACTACACTACTCTACTGTACAGTACCTAGTTTACTGGTTTGTAACCATTGTTTACTACTGTACTGTGCAGTACCTACTTTACTGGTTGGTGTCCATTGTTTACTACACTACTCTACTGTGCAGTACCTATTTTACTGGTTTGTGTCCATTGATTACTACACTGCTGTACTGTGCAGTACCTACTTTACTGGTTTGTGTCCATTGTTTACTACACTGCTCTACTGTGCAGTACCTACATTACTGGTTTGTATCCATTGTTTACTACACTACTGTACTGTGCAGTACCTACTTTACTGGTTTGTGTTCATTGTTTACTACACTACTGTACTGTGCAGTACCTAGTTTACTGGTTTGTATCTATTGTTTACTACACTACTCTACTGTACAGTACCTAGTTTACTGGTTTGTATCCATTGTTTACTACTGTACTGTGCATTACCTACTTTACTGTTTTGTATCCATTGTTTACTACTACTACTGTACTGCGGAGTACCTAGTTTACTGGTTTGTATCCATTGTTTACTACGCTACTGTACTGTACAGTTCTATTTTACTGGTTTGTATCCATTGTTTACTACGCTACTGTACTGTGCAGTACCTACTTGACTGGTTCGCATCTCGTGTTTATTACGCTACTGTGCTGTGCAGTACCTAGTTTGCTGGTTTGTGTCCATTGTTTACTACACTGCTGTACTGTGCAGTACCTACTTTACTGGTTTGTATCCATTGTTTACTACACTACTGTACAGTATCTGGTTTTCTGGTTTGTATCCATTGTTTACTACACTACTCTACTGTACAGTACCTAGTTTACTGGTTTGTATCCATTGTTTACTACACTACTGTACTGTGCAGTACCTGCTTTACTGGTTTGTGTTCATTGTTTACTACACTACTGTACTGTGCAGTACCTAGTTTACTATTTTTTATCTATTGTTTACTACACTACTCTAATGTACAGTACTCAGTTTACTGGTTTGTATCCATTGTTTACTACTACTACTGTACTGCGTAGTACCTAGTTTACTGGTTTGTATCCATTGTTTACTACGCTACTGTACTGTACAGTACCTAGCTTACTGGTTTGTGTCCATTTTTTACGACACTACTGTACTGTGCAGTACCTACTTTACTGGTTTGTGTCCATTGTTTACTACATTTCTGTACTGTACAGTACCTACTTTACTGGTTTGTGTCCATTGTTTACTACACTACTGTACTGTGCAGTACCTACTTTACTGGTTTGTATCCATTGTTTACTACACTACTGTACTGTGCAGTACCTAGTTTACTGGTTTGTGTCCATTGTTTACTACACTACTGTACTGTGCAGTACCTACTTTACTGGTTTGTGTTCATTGTTTACTACACTACTGTACTGTGCAGTACCTAGTTTACTGGTTTGTATCTGTTGTTTACTACACTACTCTACTGTGCAGTACCTAGTTTACTGGTTTGTATCTGTTGTTTACTACACTACTCTACTGTACAGTACCTAGTTTACTGGTTTGTAACCATTGTTTACTACTGTACTGTGCAGTACCTACTTTACTGGTTGGTGTCCATTGTTTACTACACTACTCTACTGTGCAGTACCTATTTTACTGGTTTGTGTCCATTGATTACTACACTGCTTTACTGTGCAGTACCTACTTTACTGGTTTGTGTCCATTGTTTACTACACTGCTCTACTGTGCAGTACCTACATTACTGGTTTGTATCCATTGTTTACTACACTACTGTACTGTGCAGTACCTACTTTACTGGTTTGTGTTCATTGTTTACTACACTACTGTACTGTACAGTACCTAGTTTACTGGTTTGTATCTATTGTTTACTACACTACTCTACTGTACAGTACCTAGTTTACTGGTTTGTATCCATTGTTTACTACTGTACTGCGGAGTACCTAGTTTACTGGTTTGTATCCATTGTTTACTACGCTACTGTACTGTACAGTACCTAGCTTACTGGTTTGTGTCCATTGTTTATGACACTACTGTTTTGTGCAGTACCTACTTTACTGGTTTGTGTCCATTGTTTACTACACTACTGTACTGTGCAGTACTTACTTTACTGGTTTGTGTCCATTGTTTACTACACTACTGTACTGTGCAGTTCCTATTTTACTGGTTTGTATCCATTGTTTACTACACTACTGTACTGTGCAGTACCTACTTTACTGGTTTGTATCTGTTGTTTACTATACTACTCTACTGTACAGTACCTAGTTTACTGGTTTGTATCCATTGTTTACTACTGTACTGTGCAGTACCTACTTTACTGGTTTGTATCCATTGTTTACCACTGCTACTGTACTGCGTAGTACCTAGTTTACTGGTTTTGTATCCATTGTTTACTACGCTACTGTACTGTGCAGTACCTACTTGACTGGTTTGCATCTCGTGTTTATTACACTACTGTGCTGTGCAGTCCCTGCTTTACTGGTTTGTATCCAGTGTTTACTACTGTACTGTGCAGTACCTAGTTTACTGGTTTGTGTCCATTGTTTACTACACTACTGCTACTGTACTGCGTAGTACCTAGTTTACTGGTTTGTATCCATTGTTTACTACGCTACTGTACTCTACAGTACCTACTTGACTGGTTTGCATATAGTGTTTATTACGCTATTGTACTGTGCAGTCCCTGATTTACTGGTTTGTAGCCAGTGTTTACTACGCTACTGTACTGTGCAGTACCTACTTTACTTGTTTGTATCCATTGTTTACTACACTACTCTACTGTACAGTACCTAGTTTACTGGTTTGTATCCATTGTTTACTACACTACTGTACTGTGCAGTACCTAGTTTACTGGTTTGTATCCATTGTTTAATACTTCTACTGTACTGCGTAGTACCTAGTTTACTGGTTTGTATCCATTGTTTACTACACTACTGTACTGTACAATATCTGGTTTACTGGTTTGTATCCATTGTTTACTACACTACTGTACTGTACAGTACCTACTTTACTGGTTTGTGTCCATTGTTTACTACACTACTGTACTTTGCAGTACCTACTTTACTGGTTTGTGTTCATTGTTTACTACACTACTGTCCTGTGCAGTACCTAGTTTACTGGTTTGTATCTGTTGTTTACTATACTACTCTACTGTACAGTACCTAGTTTACTGGTTTGTATCCATTGTTTACTACTGTACTGTGCAGTACCTACTTTACTGGTTTGTATCCATTGTTTACGACTGCTACTGTACCGCGTAGTACCTAGTTTACTGGTTTTGTATCCATTGTTTACTACGCTAATGTACTGTACAGTACCTACTTGACTGGTTTGCATCTCGTGTTTATTACGCTACTGTGCTGTGCAGTCCCTGCTTTACTGGTTTGTATCCAGTGCTTACTACTGTACTGTGAGGTACCTAGTTTACTGGTTTGTGTCCATTGTTTACTACAGTACTGCTACTGTACTGCGTAGTACCTAGTTTACTGGTTTGTATCCATTGTTTACTACGCTACTGTACTCTACAGTACCTACTTGACTGGTTTGCATATAGTGTTTATTACGCTATTGTACTGTGCAGTCCCTGATTTACTGGTTTGTAGCCAGTGTTTACTACGCTACTGTACTGTGCAGTACCTACTTTACTTGTTTGTATCCATTGTTTACTACACTACTGTACTGTGCAGTACCTACTTTACTTGTTTGTGTTCCTTGTTTACTACACTACTGTACTGTGCAGTACCTAGTTTACTGGTTTGTATCTGTTGTTTACTATACTACTCTACTGTACAGTACCTAGTTTACTGGTTTGTATCCATTGTTTACTACTGTACTGTGCAGTACCTACTTTACTGGTTTGTATCCATTGTTTACGACTGCTACTGTACCGCGTAGTACCTAGTTTACTGGTTTTGTATCCATTGTTTACTACGCTACTGTACTGTACAGTACCTACTTGACTGGTTTGCATCTCGTGTTTACTACGCTACTGTGCTGTGCAGTCCCTGCTTTACTGGTTTGTATCCAGTGCTTACTACTGTACTGTGAGGTACCTAGTTTACTGGTTTGTGTCCATTGTTTACTACAGTACTGCTACTGTACTGCGTAGTACCTAGTTTACTGGTTTGTATCCATTGTTTACTACGCTACTGTACTCTACAGTACCTAGTTTACTGGTTTGCATATAGTGTTTATTACGCTATTGTACTGTGCAGTCCCTGATTTACTGGTATGTAGCCAGTGTTTACTACGCTACTGTACTGTGCAGTACCTACTTTACTTGTTTGTATCCATTGTTTACTACACTACTGTACTGTGCAGTACCTACTTTACTGGTTTGTGTTCCTTGTTTACTACACTACTGTACTGTGCAGTACCTACTTTACTGGTTTTATCTATTGTTTACTACACTACTCTACTGTACAGTACCTAGTTTACTGGTTTGTATTCATTGTTTACTACACTACTGTACTGTGCAGTACCTAGTTTACTGGTTTGTATCCATTGTTTACTACTTCTACTGTACTGCGTAGTACCTAGTTTACTGGTTTGTATCCATTGTTTACTACACTACTGTACTGTACAATATCTGGTTTACTGGTTTGTATCCATTGTTTGCTACACTACTCTACTGTACTGTACCTAGTTTACTGGTTTGTATCCATTGTTTACTACACTACTGTACTGTGCAGTACCTACTTTACTGGTTTGTGTTCATTGTTTACTACACTACTGCACTGTGCAGTACCTAGTTTACTGGTTTGTATCTTTTGTTTACTACACTACTCTACTGTACAGTACCTAGTTTACTGGTTTGTATCCATTGTTTACTACTGTACTGTGCAGTACCTAGTTTACTGGTTTGAGTCCATTGTTTACCACACTACTGCTACTGTACTGCGTAGTACCTAGTTTACTGGTTTTTATCCATTGTTTACTACGCTACTGTACTGTAGAGTACCTACTTGACTGGTTTGTATCTAGTGATTATTACGCTACTATACTGTGCAGTCCCTGCTTTACTGGTTTGTATCCATTGTTTACTGCACTACTCTACTGTGCAGTACCTAGTTTACTGGTTTGTGTTCATTGTTTACTACACTACTCTACTGTACAGTACGTAGTTTACTAGTTTGTATCCATTGTTTACTACTGTACTGTGCAGTACCTACTTTACTGGTTTGTATCCATTGTTTACCACTGCTACTGTACTGCGTAGTACCTAGTTTACTGGTTTGTATCCAATGTTTACTACTCTACTGTACTGTACAGTACCTACTTGACTGGTTTGCATCTAGTGTTTATGACGCTATTGTACTGTGCAGTCCTTGCTTTACTGGTTTGTAGCCAGTGTTTACTACGCTACTGTACTGTGCAGTACCTACTTTACTGGGTTTTATCCATTGTTTACTACACTACTCTACTGTACAGTACCTAGTTTACTGGTTTGCATCCATTGTTTTCTACACTACTGTACTGTGCAGTACCTACTTTACTGGTTTTTGTTCCTTGTTTACTACACTACTGTACTGTGCAGTACCTAGTTTACTGGTTTGTATCTATTGTTTACTACACTACTCTACTGTACAGTACCTAGTTTACTGGTTTGTATCCATTGTTTACTACACTAATGTACTGTGCAGTACCTAGTTTACTGGTTTGTATCAATTGTTTACTACGCTACTGTACTGTACAGTACCTACTTGACTGGTTTGTATCTAATGTTTATTACACTACTGTACTGTACAGTACCTACTTTACTGGTTTGTATCCATTGTTTACTGCACTACTGTACTCTGCACTACCTACTTCACTGGTTTGTATCCAGTGTTTACTACACTACTGTACTTTGTAGTGCCTAGTTTACTGGTTTGTATCCATTGTTTACTATGCTACTATACTGTGCAGTACCTACTTTACTGGTTTGTATCCAGTGTTTACTACGCTACTGTCCTGTGCAGTACCTACTTGTCTGGTTTGTATCCATTGTTTACTACGCTACTGTTCTGTGCAGTACCTACTTGACTGGTTTGCATCTAGTGTTTATTACGCTATTGTACTGTGCAGTCCCTGCTTTACTGGTTTGTAGCCAGTGTTTACTACTGCAACTGTACTGTGCAGTACCTACTTTACTGGTTTGTATCCATTGTTTACTACACTACTCTACTGTACAGTACCTAGTTTACTGGTTTGTATCCATTGTTTACTACACTACTGTACTGTGCAGTACCTACTTTACTGGTTTGTGTCCATTGTTTACTACACTACTGTACTGCGTAGTACCTAGTTTACTGGTTTGTATCTTTTGTTTACTACACTACTCTACTGTACAGTACCTAGTTTACTGGTTTGTATCCATTGTTTACTACTGTACTGTGCAGTACCTAGTTTACTGGTTTGTGTCCATTGTTTACCACACTACTGCTACTGTACTGCGTAGTACCTAGTTTACTGGTTTTTATCCATTGTTTACTACGGTACTGTACTGTACAGTACCTACTTGACCTGTTTGTATCTAGTGTTTATTACGCTACAATACTGTGCAGTCCCTGCTTTACTTGTTTGTATCCATTGTTTACTGCACTACTCTACTGTGCAGTACCTAATTTACTGGTTTGTGTCCATTGTTTACTACACTACTCTACTGTACAGTACCTAGTTTACCGGTTTGTATCTATTGTTTACTACACTACTGTACTGTGCAGTACCCACGTTACTGGTTTGTGTTCATTGTTTACTACACTACTGTACTGTGCAGTACCTAGTTTACTGGTTTGTATCCATTGTTTACTACACTACTCTACTTTACAGTACCTAGTTTACTGGTTTGTATCCATTATTTACTACTATACTGTGCATTACCTACTTTACGGTTTTGTATCCATTATTTACTACTACTACTGTACTGCGGAGTACCTAGTTTACTGGTTTGTATCCATTGTTTACTACGCTACTGTACTGTACAGTACCTAGCTCACTGGTTTGTGTCCATTGTTTACGACACTACTGTTTTGTGCAGTACCTACTTTACTGGTTTGTGTCCATTGTTTACTACACTACTGTACTGTGCAGTACTTACTTTACTGGTTTGTGTCCATTGTTTACTACACTACTGTACTGTGCAGTACTTACTTTACTAGTTTGTGTCCATTGTTTACTACACTACTGTACTGTGCAGTACCTAGTTTACTGGTTTGTGTCCATTGTTTACTACACTACTGTACTGTGCAGTACTTACTTTACTGGTTTGTAACCATTGTTTACTACTGTACTGTGCAGTACCTACTTTACTGGTTTGTATCCATTGTTTACGGCTGCTACTGTACTGCGCAGTACCTAGTTTACTGGTTTTGTATCCATTGTTTACTACGCTACTGTACTGTGCAGTACCTACTTGACTGGTTTGCATCTCGTGTTTAATACGCTACTGTGCTGTGCAGTACCTAGTTTACTGGTTTGTGTCCATTGTTTACTACACTACTGTACAGTATCTGGTTTTCTGGTTTGTATCCATTGTTTACTACACTACTCTACTGTACAGTACCTAGTTTACTGGTTTGTATCCATTGTTTACTACACTACTGTACTATGCAGTACCTACTTTACTGGTTTGTGTTCATTGTTTACTACACTACTGTACTGTGCAGTATCTAGTTTACTATTTTTTATCTATTGTTTACTACACTACTCTAATGTACAGTACTCAGTTTACTGGTTTGTATCCATTGTTTACTACTACTACTGTACTGCGTAGTACCTAGTTTACTGGTTTGTATCCATTGTTTACTACGCTACTGTACTGTACAGTACCTAGCTTACTGGTTTGTGTCCATTTTTTACGACACTACTGTACTGTGCAGTACCTACTTTACTGGTTTGTGTCCATTGTTTACTACATTTCTGTACTGTACAGTACCTACTTTACTGGTTTGTGTCCATTGTTTACTACACTACTGTACTGTGCAGTACCTACTTTACTGGTTTGTATCCATTGTTTACTACACTACTGTACTGTGCAGTACCTAGTTTACTGGTTTGTGTCCATTGTTTACTACACTACTGTACTTTGCAGTACCTACTTTACTGGTTTGTGTTCATTGTTTACTACACTACTGTACTGTGCAGTACCTAGTTTACTGGTTTGTATCTGTTGTTTACTACACTACTCTACTGTACAGTACCTAGTTTACTGGTTTGTAACCATTGTTTACTACTGTACTGTGCAGTACCTACTTTACTGGTTGGTGTCCATTGTTTACTACACTACTCTACTGTGCAGTACCTATTTTACTGGTTTGTGTCCATTGATTACTACACTGCTGTACTGTGCAGTACCTACTTTACTGGTTTGTGTCCATTGTTTACTACACTGCTCTACTGTGCAGTACCTACATTACTGGTTTGTATCCATTGTTTACTACACTACTGTACTGTGCAGTACCTACTTTACTGGTTTGTGTTCATTGTTTACTACACTACTGTACTGTGCAGTACCTAGTTTACTGGTTTGTATGTATTGTTTACTACACTACTCTACTGTACAGTACCTAGTTTACTGGTTTGTGTCCATTGTTTACTACTGTACTGTGCATTACATACTTTACTGTTTTGTATCCATTGTTTACTACTACTACTGTACTGCGGAGTACCTAGTTTACTGGTTTGTATCCATTGTTTACTACGCTACTGTACTGTACAGTACCTAGCTTACTGGTTTGTGTCCATTGTTTACGACACTACTGTTTTGTGCAGTACCTACTTTACTGGTTTGTGTCCATTGTTTACTACACTACTGTACTGTGCAGTACTTACTTTACTGGTTTGTGTCCATTGTTTACTACACTACTGTACTCTGCAGTACCTATTTTACTGGTTTGTATCCATTGTTTACTACACTACTGTACTCTGCAGTACCTACTTTACTGGTTTGTATCTGTTGTTTACTATACTACTCTACTGTACAGTACCTAGTTTACTGGTTTGTATCCATTGTTTACTACTGTACTGTGCAGTACCTACTTTACTGGTTTGTATCCATTGTTTACGACTGCTACTGTACTGCGTAGTACCTAGTTTACTGGTTTTGTATCCATTGTTTACTACCCTACTGTACTGTGCAGTACCTACTTGACTGGTTTGCATCTCGTGTTTATTACACTACTGTGCTGTGCAGTCCCTGCTTTACTGGTTTGTATCCAGTGTTTACTACTGTACTGTGCAGTACCTAGTTTACTGGTTTGTGTCCATTGTTTACTACAGTACTGCTACTGTACTGCGTAGTACCTAGTTTACTGGTTTGTATCCATTGTTTACTACGCTACTGTACTCTACAGTACCTACTTGACTGGTTTGCATATAGTGTTTATTACGCTATTGTACTGTGCAGTCCCTGATTTACTGGTTTGTAGCCAGTGTTTACTACGCTACTGTACTGTGCAGTACCTACTTTACTGGTTTGTATCCATTGTTTACTACACTACTGTACTGTGCAGTACCTAGTTTACTGGTTTGTATCTGTTGTTTACTATACTACTCTACTGTACAGTACCTAGTTTACTGGTTTGTATCCATTGTTTACTACTGTACTGTGCAGTACCTACTTTACTGGTTTGTATCCATTGTTTACGACTGCTACTGTACCGCGTAGTACCTAGTTTACTGGTTTTGTATCCATTGTTTACTACGCTACTGTACTGTACAGTACCTACTTGACTGGTTTGCATCTCGTGTTTACTACGCTACTGTGCTGTGCAGTCCCTGCTTTACTGGTTTGTATCCAGTGCTTACTACTGTACTGTGAGGTACCTAGTTTACTGGTTTGTGTCCATTGTTTACTACAGTACTGCTACTGTACTGCGTAGTACCTAGTTTACTGGTTTGTATCCATTGTTTACTACGCTACTGTACTCTACAGTACCTAGTTTACTGGTTTGCATATAGTGTTTATTACGCTATTGTACTGTGCAGTCCCTGATTTACTGGTATGTAGCCAGTGTTTACTACGCTACTGTACTGTGCAGTACCTACTTTACTTGTTTGTATCCATTGTTTACTACACTACTGTACTGTGCAGTACCTACTTTACTGGTTTGTGTTCCTTGTTTACTACACTACTGTACTGTGCAGTACCTACTTTACTGGTTTTATCTATTGTTTACTACACTACTCTACTGTACAGTACCTAGTTTACTGGTTTGTATTCATTGTTTACTACACTACTGTACTGTGCAGTACCTAGTTTACTGGTTTGTATCCATTGTTTACTACTTCTACTGTACTGCGTAGTACCTAGTTTACTGGTTTGTATCCATTGTTTACTACACTACTGTACTGTACAATATCTGGTTTACTGGTTTGTATCCATTGTTTGCTACACTACTCTACTGTACTGTACCTAGTTTACTGGTTTGTATCCATTGTTTACTACACTACTGTACTGTGCAGTACCTACTTTACTGGTTTGTGTTCATTGTTTACTACACTACTGCACTGTGCAGTACCTAGTTTACTGGTTTGTATCTTTTGTTTACTACACTACTCTACTGTACAGTACCTAGTTTACTGGTTTGTATCCATTGTTTACTACTGTACTGTGCAGTACCTAGTTTACTGGTTTGAGTCCATTGTTTACCACACTACTGCTACTGTACTGCGTAGTACCTAGTTTACTGGTTTTTATCCATTGTTTACTACGCTACTGTACTGTAGAGTACCTACTTGACTGGTTTGTATCTAGTGATTATTACGCTACTATACTGTGCAGTCCCTGCTTTACTGGTTTGTATCCATTGTTTACTGCACTACTCTACTGTGCAGTACCTAGTTTACTGGTTTGTGTTCATTGTTTACTACACTACTCTACTGTACAGTACGTAGTTTACTAGTTTGTATCCATTGTTTACTACTGTACTGTGCAGTACCTACTTTACTGGTTTGTATCCATTGTTTACCACTGCTACTGTACTGCGTAGTACCTAGTTTACTGGTTTGTATCCAATGTTTACTACTCTACTGTACTGTACAGTACCTACTTGACTGGTTTGCATCTAGTGTTTATGACGCTATTGTACTGTGCAGTCCTTGCTTTACTGGTTTGTAGCCAGTGTTTACTACGCTACTGTACTGTGCAGTACCTACTTTACTGGGTTTTATCCATTGTTTACTACACTACTCTACTGTACAGTACCTAGTTTACTGGTTTGCATCCATTGTTTTCTACACTACTGTACTGTGCAGTACCTACTTTACTGGTTTGTGTTCCTTGTTTACTACACTACTGTACTGTGCAGTACCTAGTTTACTGGTTTGTATCTATTGTTTACTACACTACTCTACTGTACAGTACCTAGTTTACTGGTTTGTATCCATTGTTTACTACACTAATGTACTGTGCAGTACCTAGTTTACTGGTTTGTATCAATTGTTTACTACGCTACTGTACTGTACAGTACCTACTTGACTGGTTTGTATCTAATGTTTATTACACTACTGTACTGTACAGTACCTACTTTACTGGTTTGTATCCATTGTTTACTGCACTACTGTACTCTGCACTACCTACTTCACTGGTTTGTATCCAGTGTTTACTACACTACTGTACTTTGTAGTGCCTAGTTTACTGGTTTGTATCCATTGTTTACTATGCTACTATACTGTGCAGTACCTACTTTACTGGTTTGTATCCAGTGTTTACTACGCTACTGTCCTGTGCAGTACCTACTTGTCTGGTTTGTATCCATTGTTTACTACGCTACTGTTCTGTGCAGTACCTACTTGACTGGTTTGCATCTAGTGTTTATTACGCTATTGTACTGTGCAGTCCCTGCTTTACTGGTTTGTAGCCAGTGTTTACTACTGCAACTGTACTGTGCAGTACCTACTTTACTGGTTTGTATCCATTGTTTACTACACTACTCTACTGTACAGTACCTAGTTTACTGGTTTGTATCCATTGTTTACTACACTACTGTACTGTGCAGTACCTACTTTACTGGTTTGTGTCCATTGTTTACTACACTACTGTACTGCGTAGTACCTAGTTTACTGGTTTGTATCTTTTGTTTACTACACTACTCTACTGTACAGTACCTAGTTTACTGGTTTGTATCCATTGTTTACTACTGTACTGTGCAGTACCTAGTTTACTGGTTTGTGTCCATTGTTTACCACACTACTGCTACTGTACTGCGTAGTACCTAGTTTACTGGTTTTTATCCATTGTTTACTACGGTACTGTACTGTACAGTACCTACTTGACCTGTTTGTATCTAGTGTTTATTACGCTACAATACTGTGCAGTCCCTGCTTTACTTGTTTGTATCCATTGTTTACTGCACTACTCTACTGTGCAGTACCTAATTTACTGGTTTGTGTCCATTGTTTACTACACTACTCTACTGTACAGTACCTAGTTTACCGGTTTGTATCTATTGTTTACTACACTACTGTACTGTGCAGTACCCACGTTACTGGTTTGTGTTCATTGTTTACTACACTACTGTACTGTGCAGTACCTAGTTTACTGGTTTGTATCCATTGTTTACTACACTACTCTACTTTACAGTACCTAGTTTACTGGTTTGTATCCATTATTTACTACTATACTGTGCATTACCTACTTTACGGTTTTGTATCCATTATTTACTACTACTACTGTACTGCGGAGTACCTAGTTTACTGGTTTGTATCCATTGTTTACTACGCTACTGTACTGTACAGTACCTAGCTCACTGGTTTGTGTCCATTGTTTACGACACTACTGTTTTGTGCAGTACCTACTTTACTGGTTTGTGTCCATTGTTTACTACACTACTGTACTGTGCAGTACTTACTTTACTGGTTTGTGTCCATTGTTTACTACACTACTGTACTGTGCAGTACTTACTTTACTGGTTTGTGTCCATTGTTTACTACACTACTGTACTGTGCAGTACCTAGTTTACTGGTTTGTGTCCATTGTTTACTACACTACTGTACTGTGCAGTACTTACTTTACTGGTTTGTAACCATTGTTTACTACTGTACTGTGCAGTACCTACTTTACTGGTTTGTATCCATTGTTTACGGCTGCTACTGTACTGCGCAGTACCTAGTTTACTGGTTTTGTATCCATTGTTTACTACGCTACTGTACTGTGCAGTACCTACTTGACTGGTTTGCATCTCGTGTTTAATACGCTACTGTGCTGTGCAGTACCTAGTTTACTGGTTTGTGTCCATTGTTTACTACACTACTGTACAGTATCTGGTTTTCTGGTTTGTATCCATTGTTTACTACACTACTCTACTGTACAGTACCTAGTTTACTGGTTTGTATCCATTGTTTACTACACTACTGTACTATGCAGTACCTACTTTACTGGTTTGTGTTCATTGTTTACTACACTACTGTACTGTGCAGTATCTAGTTTACTATTTTTTATCTATTGTTTACTACACTACTCTAATGTACAGTACTCAGTTTACTGGTTTGTATCCATTGTTTACTACTACTACTGTACTGCGTAGTACCTAGTTTACTGGTTTGTATCCATTGTTTACTACGCTACTGTACTGTACAGTACCTAGCTTACTGGTTTGTGTCCATTTTTTACGACACTACTGTACTGTGCAGTACCTACTTTACTGGTTTGTGTCCATTGTTTACTACATTTCTGTACTGTACAGTACCTACTTTACTGGTTTGTGTCCATTGTTTACTACACTACTGTACTGTGCAGTACCTACTTTACTGGTTTGTATCCATTGTTTACTACACTACTGTACTGTGCAGTACCTAGTTTACTGGTTTGTGTCCATTGTTTACTACACTACTGTACTTTGCAGTACCTACTTTACTGGTTTGTGTTCATTGTTTACTACACTACTGTACTGTGCAGTACCTAGTTTACTGGTTTGTATCTGTTGTTTACTACACTACTCTACTGTACAGTACCTAGTTTACTGGTTTGTAACCATTGTTTACTACTGTACTGTGCAGTACCTACTTTACTGGTTGGTGTCCATTGTTTACTACACTACTCTACTGTGCAGTACCTATTTTACTGGTTTGTGTCCATTGATTACTACACTGCTGTACTGTGCAGTACCTACTTTACTGGTTTGTGTCCATTGTTTACTACACTGCTCTACTGTGCAGTACCTACATTACTGGTTTGTATCCATTGTTTACTACACTACTGTACTGTGCAGTACCTACTTTACTGGTTTGTGTTCATTGTTTACTACACTACTGTACTGTGCAGTACCTAGTTTACTGGTTTGTATCTATTGTTTACTACACTACTCTACTGTACAGTACCTAGTTTACTGGTTTGTGTCCATTGTTTACTACTGTACTGTGCATTACATACTTTACTGTTTTGTATCCATTGTTTACTACTACTACTGTACTGCGGAGTACCTAGTTTACTGGTTTGTATCCATTGTTTACTACGCTACTGTACTGTACAGTACCTAGCTTACTGGTTTGTGTCCATTGTTTACGACACTACTGTTTTGTGCAGTACCTACTTTACTGGTTTGTGTCCATTGTTTACTACACTACTGTACTGTGCAGTACTTACTTTACTGGTTTGTGTCCATTGTTTACTACACTACTGTACTCTGCAGTACCTATTTTACTGGTTTGTATCCATTGTTTACTACACTACTGTACTCTGCAGTACCTACTTTACTGGTTTGTATATGTTGTTTACTATACTACTCTACTGTACAGTACCTAGTTTACTGGTTTGTATCCATTGTTTACTACTGTACTGTGCAGTACCTACTTTACTGGTTTGTATCCATTGTTTACGACTGCTACTGTACTGCGTAGTACCTAGTTTACTGGTTTTGTATCCATTGTTTACTACCCTACTGTACTGTGCAGTACCTACTTGACTGGTTTGCATCTCGTGTTTATTACACTACTGTGCTGTGCAGTCCCTGCTTTACTGGTTTGTATCCAGTGTTTACTACTGTACTGTGCAGTACCTAGTTTACTGGTTTGTGTCCATTGTTTACTACAGTACTGCTACTGTACTGCGTAGTACCTAGTTTACTGGTTTGTATCCATTGTTTACTACGCTACTGTACTCTACAGTACCTACTTGACTGGTTTGCATATAGTGTTTATTACGCTATTGTACTGTGCAGTCCCTGATTTACTGGTTTGTAGCCAGTGTTTACTACGCTACTGTACTGTGCAGTACCTACTTTACTGGTTTGTATCCATTGTTTACTACACTACTGTACTGTGCAGTACCTAGTTTACTGGTTTGTATCCATTGTTTACTACTTCTACTGTACTGCGTAGTACCTAGTTTACTGGTTTGTATCCATTGTTTACTACACTACTGTACTGTACAATATCTGGTTTACTGGTTTGTATCCATTGTTTACTACACTACTGTACTGTGCAGTACCTACTTTACTGGTTTGTGTTCATTGTTTACTACACTACTGTACTGTGCAGTACCTAGTTTACTGGTTTGTATCTTTTGTTTACTACACTACTCTACTGTACAGTATCTAGTTTACTGGTTTGTATCCATTGTTTACTACTGTACTGTGCATTACCTACTTTACTGTTTTGTATCCATTGTTTACTACTACTACTGTACTGCGGAGTACCTAGTTTACTGGTTTGTATCCATTGTTTACTACGCTACTGTACTGTACAGTACCTAGCTTACTGGTTTGTGTCCATTGTTTACGACACTACTGTTTTGTGCAGTACCTACTTTACTGGTTTGTGTCCATTGTTTACTACACTACTGTACTGTGCAGTACTTACTTTACTGGTTTGTGTCCATTGTTTACTACACTACTGTACTGTGCAGTACCTATTTTACTGGTTTGTATCCATTGTTTACTACACTACTGTACTGTGCAGTACCTACTTTACTGGTTTGTGTCCATTGTTTACTACACTACTGCTACTGTACTGCGTAGTACCTAGTTTACTGGTTTGTATCCATTGTTTACTATGCTACTGTACTCTACAGTACCTACTTGACTGGTTTGCATAAAGTGTTTATTACGCTATTGTACTGTGCAGTCCCTGATTTACTGGTTTGTAGCCAGTGTTTACTACGCTACTGTACTGTGCAGTACCTACTTTACTTGTTTGTATCCATTGTTTATTACACTACTGTACTGTGCAGTACTTACTTTACTGGTTTGTGTCCATTGTTTACTAAACTACTGTACTGTGCAGTACCTATTTTACTGGTTTGTATCCATTGTTTACTACACTACTGTACTGTGCAGTACTTACTTTACTGGTTTGTGTCCATTGTTTACTACACTACTGTACTGTGCAGTACCTATTTTACTGGTTTGTATCCATTGTTTACTACACTACTGTACTGTGCAGTACCTATTTTACTGGTTTGTGTCCATTGTTTACTACACTACTGTACTGTGCAGTACCTACTTTACTGGTTTGTGTTCATTGTTTACTACACTACTGTACTGTGCAGTACCTAGTTTACTGGTTTGTATCTGTTGTTTACTATACTACTCTACTGTACAGTACCTAGTTTACTGGTTTGTATCCATTGTTTACTACTGTACTGTGCAGTACCTACTTTACTGGTTTGTATCCATTGTTTACGACTGCTACTGTACTGCGTAGTACCTAGTTTACTGGTTTTGTATCCACTGTTTACTACGCTACTGTACTGTGCAGTACCTACTTGACTGGTTTGCATCTCGTGTTTATTACGCTACTGTGCTGTGCAGTCCCTGCTTTACTGCTTTGTATCCAGTGTTTACTACTGTACTGTGCAGTACCTAGTTTACTGGTTTGTGTCCATTGTTTACTACGCTATTGCAACTGTACTGCGTAGTACCTAGTTTACTGGTTTGTATCCATTGTTTACTACGCTACTGTACTCTACAGTACCTACTTGACTGGTTTGCATATAGTGTTTATTACGCTATTGTACTGTGCAGTCCCTGATTTTCTGGTTTGTAGCCAGTGTTTACTACGTTACTGTACTGTGCAGTACCTACTTTACTTGTTTGTATCCATTGTTTACTACACTACTGTACTGTGCAGTACCTACTTTACTGGTTTGTGTTCCTTGTTTACTAGACTACTGTACTGTGCAGTACCTACTTTACTGGTTTTATCTATTGTTTACTACACTACTCTACTGTACAGTACCTAGTTTACTGGTTTGTATCCATTGTTTACTACACTACTGTACTGTGCAGTACCTAGTTTACTGGTTTGTATCCATTGTTTACTACTTCTACTGTACTGCGTAGTACCTAGTTTACTGGTTTGTATCCATTGTTTACTACACTACTGTACTATACAATATCTGGTTTACTGGTTTGTATCCATTGTTTACTACACTACTCTACTGTACAGCACCTAGCTTACTGGTTTGTATCCATTGTTTACTACACTACTGTACTGTGCAGTACCTACTTTACTGGTTTGTGTTCATTGTTTACTACACTACTGTACTGTGCAGTACCTAGTTTACTGGTTTGTATCTTTTGTTTACTACACTACTCTACTGTAAAGTACCTAGTTTACTTGTTTGTATCCATTGTTTACTACTGTACTGTGCAGTACCTAGTTTACTGTTTTGTATCCATTGTTTACTACTACTACTGTACTGCGGAGTACCTAGTTTACTGGTTTGTATCCATTGTTTACTACGCTACTGTACTGTACAGTACCTAGCTTACTGGTTTGTGTCCATTGTTTACGACACTACTGTTTTGTGCAGTACCTACTTTACTGGTTTTTGTCCATTGTTTACTACACTACTGTACTGTGCAGTACTTACTTTACTGGTTTGTGTCCATTGTTTACTACACTACTGTACTGTGCAGTACCTATTTTACTGGTTTGTATCCATTGTTTACTACACTACTGTACTGTGCAGTACCTACTTTACTGGTTTGTGTGCATTGTTTACTACACTACTGCTACTGTACTGCGTAGTACCTAGTTTACTGGTTTGTATCCATTGTTTACTACGCTACTGTACTCTACAGTACCTACTTGACTGGTTTGCATATAGTGTTTATTACGCTATTGTACTGTGCAGTCCCTGATTTACTGGTTTGTAGCCAGTGTTTACTACGCTACTGTACTGTGCAGTACCTACTTTAGTTGTTTGTATCCATTGTTTACTACACTACTGTACTGTGCAGTACCTAGTTTACTGGTTTTGTATCCACTGTTTACTACGCTACTGTACTGGGCAGTACCTACTTTACTGGTTTTATCTATTGTTTACTACACTACTCTACTGTACAGTACCTAGTTTACTGGTTTGTATCCATTGTTTACTACACTACTGTACTGTGCAGTACCTAGTTTACTGGTTTGTATCCATTGTTTACTACTTCTACTGTACAGCGTAGTACCTAGTTTACTGGTTTGTATCCATTGTTTACTACACTACTGTACTGTACAATATCTGGTTTACTGGTTTGTATCCATTGTTTACTACACTACTGTACTGTGCAGTACCTAGTTTACTGGTTTGTATCTTTTGTTTACTACACTACTCTACTGTACAGTACCTAGTTTACTGGTTTGTATCCATTGTTTACTACTGTACTGTGCATTACCTACTTTACTGTTTTGTATCCATTGTTTACTACTACTACTGTACTGCGGAGTACCTAGTTTACTGGTTTGTATCCTTTGTTTACTACGCTACTGTACTGTACAGTACCTAGCTTACTGGTTTGTGTCCATTTTTTACGACACTACTGTACTGTGCAGTACCTACTTTACTGGTTTGTGTCCATTGTTTACTACATTTCTGTACTGTATAGTACCTACTTTACTGGTTTCTGTCCATTGTTTACTACACTACTGTACTGTGCAGTACCTACTTTACTGGTTTGTATCCATTGTTTACTACACTACTGTACTGTGCAGTACCTAGTTTACTGGTTTTTGTCCATTGTTTACTACACTACTGTACTGTGCAGTACCTATTTTACTGGTTTGTATCCATTGTTTACTACTTCTACTGTACTGCGTAGTACCTAGTTTACTGGTTTGTATCCATTGTTTACTACACTACTGTACTGTACAATATCTGGTTTACTGGTTTGTATCCATTGTTTACTACACTACTGTACTGTGCAGTACCTACTTTACTGGTTTGTGTTCATTGTTTACTACACTACTGTACTGTGCAGTACCTAGTTTACTGGTTTGTATCTTTTGTTTACTACACTACTCTACTGTACAGTATCTAGTTTACTGGTTTGTATCCATTGTTTACTACTGTACTGTGCATTACCTACTTTACTGTTTTGTATCCATTGTTTACTACTACTACTGTACTGCGGAGTACCTAGTTTACTGGTTTGTATCCATTGTTTACTACGCTACTGTACTGTACAGTACCTAGCTTACTGGTTTGTGTCCATTGTTTACGACACTACTGTTTTGTGCAGTACCTACTTTACTGGTTTGTGTCCATTGTTTACTACACTACTGTACTGTGCAGTACTTACTTTACTGGTTTGTGTCCATTGTTTACTACACTACTGTACTGTGCAGTACCTATTTTACTGGTTTGTATCCATTGTTTACTACACTACTGTACTGTGCAGTACCTACTTTATTGGTTTGTGTCCATTGTTTACTACACTACTGCTACTGTACTGCGTAGTACCTAGTTTACTGGTTTGTATCCATTGTTTACTACGCTACTGTACTCTACAGTACCTACTTGACTGGTTTGCATAAAGTGTTTATTACGCTATTGTACTGTGCAGTCCCTGATTTACTGGTTTGTAGCCAGTGTTTACTACGCTACTGTACTGTGCAGTACCTACTTTACTTGTTTGTAGCCATTGTTTATTACACTACTGTACTGTGCAGTACTTACTTTACTGGTTTGTGTCCATTGTTTACTAAACTACTGTACTGTGCAGTACCTATTTTACTGGTTTGTATCCATTGTTTACTACACTACTGTACTGTGCAGTACTTACTTTACTGGTTTGTGTCCATTGTTTACTACACTACTGTACTGTGCAGTACCTATTTTACTGGTTTGTATCCATTGTTTACTACACTACTGTACTGTGCAGTACCTATTTTACTGGTTTGTGTCCATTGTTTACTACACTACTGTACTGTGCAGTACCTACTTTACTGGTTTGTGTTCATTGTTTACTACACTACTGTACTGTGCAGTACCTAGTTTACTGGTTTGTATCTGTTGTTTACTATACTACTCTACTGTACAGTACCTAGTTTACTGGTTTGTATCCATTGTTTACTACTGTACTGTGCAGTACCTACTTTACTCTTTTGTATCCATTGTTTACGACTGCTACTGTACTGCGTAGTACCTAGTTTACTGGTTTTGTATCCACTGTTTACTACGCTACTGTACTGTGCAGTACCTACTTGACTGGTTTGCATCTCGTGTTTATTACGCTACTGTGCTGTGCAGTCCCTGCTTTACTGCTTTGTATCCAGTGTTTACTACTGTACTGTGCAGTACCTATTTTACTGGTTTGTGTCCATTGTTTACTACGCTATTGCTACTGTACTGCGTAGTACCTAGTTTACTGGTTTGTATCCATTGTTTACTACGCTACTGTACTCTACAGTACCTACTTGACTGGTTTGCATATAGTGTTTATTACGCTATTGTACTGTGCAGTCCCTGATTTTCTGGTTTGTAGCCAGTGTTTACTACGCTACTGTACTGTGCAGTACCTACTTTACTTGTTTGTATCCATTGTTTACTACACTACTGTACTGTGCAGTACCTACTTTACTGGTTTGTGTTCCTTGTTTACTAGACTACTGTACTGTGCAGTACCTACTTTACTAGTTTTATCTATTGTTTACTACACTACTGTACTGTGCAGTACCTAGTTATTGGTTTGTATCCATTGTTTACTACTTCTACTGTACTGCGTAGTACCTAGTTTACTGGTTTGTATCCATTGTTTACTACACTACTGTACTATACAATATCTGGTTTACTGGTTTGTATCCATTGTTTACTACACTACTCTACTGTACAGCACCTAGCTTACTGGTTTGTATCCATTGTTTACAACACTACTGTACTGTGCAGTACCTACTTTACTGGTTTGTGTTCATTGTTTACTACACTACTGTACTGTGAAGTACCTAGTTTACTGATTTGTATCTTTTGTTTACTACACTACTCTACTGTAAAGTACCTAGTTTACTTGTTTGTATCCATTGTTTACTACTGTACTGTGCAGTACCTAGTTTACTGTTTTGTATCCATTGTTTACTACTACTACTGTACTGCGGAGTACCTAGTTTACTGGTTTGTATCCATTGTTTACTACGCTACTGTACTGTACAGTACCTAGCTTACTGGTTTGTGTCCATTGTTTACGACACTACTGTTTTGTGCAGTACCTACTTTACTGGTTTTTGTCCATTGTTTACTACACTACTGTACTGTGCAGTACTTACTTTACTGGTTTGTGTCCATTGTTTACTACACTACTGTACTGTGCAGTACCTATTTTACTGGTTTGTATCCATTGTTTACTACACTACTGTACTGTGCAGTACCTACTTTACTGGTTTGTGTGCATTGTTTACTACACTACTGCTACTGTACTGCGTAGTACCTAGTTTACTGGTTTGTATCCATTGTTTACTACGCTACTGTACTCTACAGTACCTACTTGACTGGTTTGCATATAGTGTTTATTACGCTATTGTACTGTGCAGTCCCTGATTTACTGGTTTGTAGCCAGTGTTTACTACGCTACTGTACTGTGCAGTACCTACTTTACTTGTTTGTATCCATTGTTTACTACACTACTGTACTGTGCAGTACCTAGTTTACTGGTTTTGTATCCACTGTTTACTACGCTACTGTACTGGGCAGTACCTACTTTACTGGTTTTATCTATTGTTTACTACACTACTCTACTGTACAGTACCTAGTTTACTGGTTTGTATCCATTGTTTACTACACTACTGTACTGTGCAGTACCTAGTTTACTGGTTTGTATCCATTGTTTACTACTTCTACTGTACTGCGTAGTACCTAGTTTACTGGTTTGTATCCATTGTTTACTACACTACTGTACTGTACAATATCTGGTTTACTGGTTTGTATCCATTGTTTACTACACTACTGTACTGTGCAGTACCTAGTTTACTGGTTTGTATCTTTTGTTTACTACACTACTCTACTGTACAGTACCTAGTTTACTGGTTTGTATCCATTGTTTACTACTGTACTGTGCATTACCTACTTTACTGTTTTGTATCCATTGTTTACTACGCTACTGTACTGCGGAGTACCTAGTTTACTGGTTTGTATCCATTGTTTACTACGCTACTGTACTGTACAGTACCTAGCTTACTGGTTTGTGTCCATTGTTTACGACACTACTGTTTTGTGCAGTACCTACTTTACTGGTTTGTGTCCATTGTTTACTACACTACTGTACTGTGCAGTACTTACTTTACTGGTTTGTGTCCTTTGTTTACTACACTACTGTACTGTGCAGTACCTATTTTACTGGTTTGTATCCATTGTTTACTACACTACTGTACTGTGCAGTACCTACTTTACTGGTTTGTGTCCATTGTTTACTACACTACTGTACTGTGCAGTACCTACTTTACTGGTTTGTGTTCATTGTTTACTACACTACTGTACTGCGGAGTACCTAGTTTACTGGTTTGTATCCATTGTTTACTACGCTACTGTACTGTACAGTACCTAGCTTACTGGTTTGTGTCCATTTTTTACGACACTACTGTACTGTGCAGTACCTACTTTACTGGTTTGTGTCCATTGTTTACTACATTTCTGTACTGTATAGTACCTACTTTACTGGTTTCTGTCCATTGTTTACTACACTACTGTACTGTGCAGTACCTACTTTACTGGTTTGTATCCATTGTTTACTACACTACTGTACTGTGCAGTACCTAGTTTACTGGTTTTTGACCATTGTTTACTACACTACTGTACTGTGCAGTACCTACTTTACTGGTTTGTGTTCATTGTTTACTACTGTACTGTGCAGTACCTACTTTACTGGTTTGTATCCATTGTTTACGACTGCTACTGTACTGCGTAGTACCTAGTTTACTGGTTTTGTATCCATTGTTTACTACGCTACTGTACTGTGCAGTACCTACTTGACTGGTTTGCATCTCGTGTTTATTACAATACTGTGCTGTGCAGTCCCTGCTTTACTGGTTTGTATCCAGTGTTTACTACTGTACTGTGCAGTACCTAGTTTACTGGTTTGTGTCCATTGTTTACTACACTACTGCTACTGTACTGCGTAGTACCTAGTTTACTGGTTTGTATCCATTGTTTACTACTGTACTGTGCAGTACCTACTTTACTGGTTTGTATCCATTGTTTACGACTGCTACTGTACTGCGTAGTACCTAGTTTACTGGTTTGTATCCATTGTTTACTACGCTACTGTACTCTACAGTACCTACTTGACTGGCTTGCATCTCGTGTTTATTACACTACTGTGCTGTGCAGTCCCTGCTTTACTGGTTTGTATCCAGTGTTTACTACTGTACTGTGCAGTACCTAGTTTACTGTTTTGTATCCATTGTTTACTACTACTACTGTACTGCGGAGTACCTAGTTTACTAGTTTGTATCCATTGTTTACTACGCTACTGTACTGTACAGTACCTAGCTTACTGGTTTGTGTCCATTGTTTACGACACTACTGTTTTGTGCAGTACCTACTTTACTGGTTTTTGTCCATTGTTTACTACACTACTGTACTGTGCAGTACCTATTTTACTGGTTTGTATCCATTGTTTACTACACTACTGTACTGTGCAGTACCTACTTTACTGGTTTGTGTGCATTGTTTACTACACTACTGCTACTGTACTGCGTAGTACCTAGTTTACTGGTTTGTATCCATTGTTTACTACGCTACTGTACTGTGCAGTACCTAGTTTACTGGTTTTGTATCCACTGTTTACTACGCTACTGTACTGTGCAGTACCTACTTTACTGGTTTTATCTATTGTTTACTACACTACTCTACTGTACAGTACCTAGTTTACTGGTTTGTATCCATTGTTTACTACACTACTGTACTGTGCAGTACCTAGTTTACTGGTTTGTATCCATTGTTTACTACTTCTACTGTACTGCGTAGTACCTAGTTTACTGGTTTGTATCCATTGTTTACTACACTACTGTACTGTACAATATCTGGTTTACTGGTTTGTATCCATTGTTTACTACACTACTGTACTGTACAGTACCTAATTTACTGGTTTGTATCCATTGTTTACTACACTACTGTACTGTGCAGTACCTACTTTACTGGTTTGTGTTCATTGTTTACTACACTACTGTACTGTGCAGTACCTAGTTTACTGGTTTGTATCTTTTGTTTACTACACTACTCTACTGTAACGTACCTAGTTTACTGGTTTGTATCCATTGTTTACTACTGTACTGTGCATTACCTACTTTACTGTTTTGTATCCATTGTTTACTACTACTACTGTACTGCGGAGTACCTAGTTTACTGGTTTGTATCCATTGTTTACTACGCTACTGTACTGTACAGTACCTAGCTTACTGGTTTGTGTCCATTGTTTACGACACTACTGTTTTGTGCAGTACCTACTTTACTGGTTTGTGTCCATTGTTTACTACACTACTGTACTGTGCAGTACTTACTTTACTGGTTTGTGTCCATTGTTTACTACACTACTGTACTGTGCAGTACCTATTTTACTGGTTTGTATCCATTGTTTACTACACTACTGTACTGTGCAGTACCTACTTTACTGGTTTGTGTCCATTGTTTACTACACTACTGTACTGTGCAGTACCTACTTTACTGGTTTGTGTTCATTGTTTACTACACTACTGTACTGTGCAGTACCTAGTTTACTGGTTTGTATCTGTTGTTTACTATACTACTCTACTGTACAGTACCTAGTTTACTGGTTTGTATCCATTGTTTACTACTGTACTGTGCAGTACCTACTTTACTGGTTTGTATCCATTGTTTACGACTGCTACTGTACTGCGTAGTACCTAGTTTACTGGTTTTGTATCCACTGTTTACTACGCTACTGTACTGTGCAGTACCTACTTGACTGGTTTGCATCTCGTGTTTATTACGCTACTGTGCTGTGCAGTCCCTGCTTTACTGGTTTGTATCCAGTGTTTACTACTGTACTGTGCAGTACCTAGTTTACTGGTTTGTGTCCATTGTTTACTACACTACTGCTACTGTACTGCGTAGTACCTAGTTTACTGATTTGTATCCATTGTTTACTACGCTACTGTACTCTACAGTACCTACTTGACTGGTTTGCATATAGTGTTTATTACGCTATTGTACTGTGCAGTCCCTGATTTTCTGGTTTGTAGCCAGTGTTTACTACGCTACTATACTGTGCAGTACCTACTTTACTTGTTTGTATCCATTGTTTACTACACTACTGTACTGTGCAGTACCTACTTTACTGGTTTGTGTTCCTTGTTTACTACACTACTGTACTGTGCAGTACCTACTTTACTGGTTTATCTATTGTTTACTACACTACTCTACTGTACAGTACCTAGTTTACTGGTTTGTATCCATTGTTTACTACACTACTGTACTGTGCAGTACCTAGTTTACTGGTTTGTATCCATTGTTTACTACTTCTACTGTACTGCGTAGTACCTACTTTACTGGTTTGTATCCATTGTTTACTACACTACTGTACTATACAATATCTGGTTTACTGGTTTGTATCCATTGTTTACTACACTACTCTACTGTACAGCACCTAGCTTACTGGTTTGTATCCATTGTTTACTACACTACTGTACTGTGCAGTACCTACTTTACTGGTTTGTGTTCATTGTTTACTACACTACTGTACTGTGCAGTACCTAGTTTACTGGTTTGTATCTTTTGTTTACTACACTACTCTACTGTACAGTACCTAGTTTACTTGTTTGTATCCATTGTTTACTACTGTACTGTGCATTACCTACTTTACTGTTTTGTATCCATTGTTTACTACTACTACTGTACTGCGGAGTACCTAGTTTACTGGTTTGTATCCATTGTTTACTACGCTACTGTACTGTACAGTACCTAGCTTACTGGTTTGTGTCCATTTTTTACGACACTACTGTACTGTGCAGTACCTACTTTCCTGGTTTGTGTCCATTGTTTACTACACTACTGTACTGTACAGTACCTACTTTACTGGTTTGTGTCCATTGTTTACTACACTACTGTACTGTACAGTACCTACTTTACTGGTTTGTATCCATTGTTTACTACACTACTGTACTGTGCAGTACCTAGTTTACTGGTTTGTGTCCATTGTTTACTACACTACTGTGCTGTGCAGTACCTAGTTTACTGGTTTGTATCTGTTGTTTACCACACTACTCTACTGTACAGTACCTAGTTTACTGGTTTGTAACCATTGTTTACTACACTACTCTACTGTGCAGTACCTATTTTACTGGTTTGTGTCCATTGATTACTAATGTACTGTGCATTACCTACTTTACCTTTTTGTATCCATTGTTTACTACTACTACTGTACAGCGGAGTACCTAGTTTACTGGTTTGTATCCATTGTTTACTACGCTACTGTACTGTACAGTACCTAGCTTACTGGTTTGTGTCCATTGTTTACGACACTACTGTTTTGTGCAGTACCTACTTTACTGGTTTGTGTCCATTGTTTACTACACTACTGTACTGTGCAGTACTTACTTTACTGGTTTGTGTCCATTGTTTACTAAACTACTGTACTGTGCAGTACCTATTTTACTGGTTTGTATCCATTGTTTACTACATTACTGTACTGTGCAGTACCTAGTTTACTGGTTTGTATCTGTTGTTTACTATACTACTCTACTGTACAGTACCTAGTTTACTGGTTTGTATCCATTGTTTACTACTGTACTGTGCAGTACCTACTTTACTGGTTTGTATCCATTGTTTACGACTGCTACTGTACTGCGTAGTACCTAGTTTACTGGTTTTGTATCCATTGTTTACTACGCTACTGTACTGTGCAGTACCTACTTGACTGGTTTGCATCTCGTGTTTATTACAATACTGTGCTGTGCAGTCCCTGCTTTACTGGTTTGTATCCAGTGTTTACTACTGTACTGTGCAGTACCTAGATTACTGGTTTGTGTCCATTGTTTACTACACTACTGCTACTGTACTGCGTAGTACCTAGTTTACTGGTTTGTATCCATTGTTTACTACACTACTGTACTGTGCAGTACCTACTTTACTGGTTTGTGTCCATTGTTTACTACACTACTGTACTGTGCAGTACCTACTTTACTGGTTTGTGTTCATTGTTTACTACACTACTGTACTGCGGAGTACCTAGTTTACTGGTTTGTATCCATTGTTTACTACGCTACTGTACTGTACAGTACCTAGCTTACTGGTTTGTGTCCATTTTTTACGACACTACTGTACTGTGCAGTACCTACTTTACTGGTTTGTGTCCATTGTTTACTACATTTCTGTACTGTATAGTACCTACTTTACTGGTTTCTGTCCATTGTTTACTACACTACTGTACTGTGCAGTACCTACTTTACTGGTTTGTATCCATTGTTTACTACACTACTGTACTGTGCAGTACCTAGTTTACTGGTTTTTGACCATTGTTTACTACACTACTGTACTGTGCAGTACCTACTTTACTGGTTTGTGTTCATTGTTTACTACTGTACTGTGCAGTACCTACTTTACTGGTTTGTATCCATTGTTTACGACTGCTACTGTACTGCGTAGTACCTAGTTTACTGGTTTTGTATCCATTGTTTACTACGCTACTGTACTGTGCAGTACCTACTTGACTGGTTTGCATCTCGTGTTTATTACAATACTGTGCTGTGCAGTCCCTGCTTTACTGGTTTGTATCCAGTGTTTACTACTGTACTGTGCAGTACCTAGTTTACTGGTTTGTGTCCATTGTTTACTACACTACTGCTACTGTACTGCGTAGTACCTAGTTTACTGGTTTGTATCCATTGTTTACTACTGTACTGTGCAGTACCTACTTTACTGGTTTGTATCCATTGTTTACGACTGCTACTGTACTGCGTAGTACCTAGTTTACTGGTTTGTATCCATTGTTTACTACGCTACTGTACTCTACAGTACCTACTTGACTGGCTTGCATCTCGTGTTTATTACACTACTGTGCTGTGCAGTCCCTGCTTTACTGGTTTGTATCCAGTGTTTACTACTGTACTGTGCAGTACCTAGTTTACTGTTTTGTATCCATTGTTTACTACTACTACTGTACTGCGGAGTACCTAGTTTACTGGTTTGTATCCATTGTTTACTACGCTACTGTACTGTACAGTACCTAGCTTACTGGTTTGTGTCCATTGTTTACGACACTACTGTTTTGTGCAGTACCTACTTTACTGGTTTTTGTCCATTGTTTACTACACTACTGTACTGTGCAGTACCTATTTTACTGGTTTGTATCCATTGTTTACTACACTACTGTACTGTGCAGTACCTACTTTACTGGTTTGTGTGCATTGTTTACTACACTACTGCTACTGTACTGCGTAGTACCTAGTTTACTGGTTTGTATCCATTGTTTACTACGCTACTGTACTGTGCAGTACCTAGTTTACTGGTTTTGTATCCACTGTTTACTACGCTACTGTACTGTGCAGTACCTACTTTACTGGTTTTATCTATTGTTTACTACACTACTCTACTGTACAGTACCTAGTTTACTGGTTTGTATCCATTGTTTACTACACTACTGTACTGTGCAGTACCTAGTTTACTGGTTTGTATCCATTGTTTACTACTTCTACTGTACTGCGTAGTACCTAGTTTACTGGTTTGTATCCATTGTTTACTACACTACTGTACTGTACAATATCTGGTTTACTGGTTTGTATCCATTGTTTACTACACTACTGTACTGTACAGTACCTAATTTACTGGTTTGTATCCATTGTTTACTACACTACTGTACTGTGCAGTACCTACTTTACTGGTTTGTGTTCATTGTTTACTACACTACTGTACTGTGCAGTACCTAGTTTACTGGTTTGTATCTTTTGTTTACTACACTACTCTACTGTAACGTACCTAGTTTACTGGTTTGTATCCATTGTTTACTACTGTACTGTGCATTACCTACTTTACTGTTTTGTATCCATTGTTTACTACTACTACTGTACTGCGGAGTACCTAGTTTACTGGTTTGTATCCATTGTTTACTACGCTACTGTACTGTACAGTACCTAGCTTACTGGTTTGTGTCCATTGTTTACGACACTACTGTTTTGTGCAGTACCTACTTTACTGGTTTGTGTCCATTGTTTACTACACTACTGTACTGTGCAGTACTTACTTTACTGGTTTGTGTCCATTGTTTACTACACTACTGTACTGTGCAGTACCTATTTTACTGGTTTGTATCCATTGTTTACTACACTACTGTACTGTGCAGTACCTACTTTACTGGTTTGTGTCCATTGTTTACTACACTACTGTACTGTGCAGTACCTACTTTACTGGTTTGTGTTCATTGTTTACTACACTACTGTACTGTGCAGTACCTAGTTTACTGGTTTGTATCTGTTGTTTACTATACTACTCTACTGTACAGTACCTAGTTTACTGGTTTGTATCCATTGTTTACTACTGTACTGTGCAGTACCTACTTTACTGGTTTGTATCCATTGTTTACGACTGCTACTGTACTGCGTAGTACCTAGTTTACTGGTTTTGTATCCACTGTTTACTACGCTACTGTACTGTGCAGTACCTACTTGACTGGTTTGCATCTCGTGTTTATTACGCTACTGTGCTGTGCAGTCCCTGCTTTACTGGTTTGTATCCAGTGTTTACTACTGTACTGTGCAGTACCTAGTTTACTGGTTTGTGTCCATTGTTTACTACACTACTGCTACTGTACTGCGTAGTACCTAGTTTACTGATTTGTATCCATTGTTTACTACGCTACTGTACTCTACAGTACCTACTTGACTGGTTTGCATATAGTGTTTATTACGCTATTGTACTGTGCAGTCCCTGATTTTCTGGTTTGTAGCCAGTGTTTACTACGCTACTATACTGTGCAGTACCTACTTTACTTGTTTGTATCCATTGTTTACTACACTACTGTACTGTGCAGTACCTACTTTACTGGTTTGTGTTCCTTGTTTACTACACTACTGTACTGTGCAGTACCTACTTTACTGGTTTATCTATTGTTTACTACACTACTCTACTGTACAGTACCTAGTTTACTGGTTTGTATCCATTGTTTACTACACTACTGTACTGTGCAGTACCTAGTTTACTGGTTTGTATCCATTGTTTACTACTTCTACTGTACTGCGTAGTACCTACTTTACTGGTTTGTATCCATTGTTTACTACACTACTGTACTATACAATATCTGGTTTACTGGTTTGTATCCATTGTTTACTACACTACTCTACTGTACAGCACCTAGCTTACTGGTTTGTATCCATTGTTTACTACACTACTGTACTGTGCAGTACCTACTTTACTGGTTTGTGTTCATTGTTTACTACACTACTGTACTGTGCAGTACCTAGTTTACTGGTTTGTATCTTTTGTTTACTACACTACTCTACTGTACAGTACCTAGTTTACTTGTTTGTATCCATTGTTTACTACTGTACTGTGCATTACCTACTTTACTGTTTTGTATCCATTGTTTACTACTACTACTGTACTGCGGAGTACCTAGTTTACTGGTTTGTATCCATTGTTTACTACGCTACTGTACTGTACAGTACCTAGCTTACTGGTTTGTGTCCATTTTTTACGACACTACTGTACTGTGCAGTACCTACTTTCCTGGTTTGTGTCCATTGTTTACTACACTACTGTACTGTACAGTACCTACTTTACTGGTTTGTGTCCATTGTTTACTACACTACTGTACTGTACAGTACCTACTTTACTGGTTTGTATCCATTGTTTACTACACTACTGTACTGTGCAGTACCTAGTTTACTGGTTTGTGTCCATTGTTTACTACACTACTGTGCTGTGCAGTACCTAGTTTACTGGTTTGTATCTGTTGTTTACCACACTACTCTACTGTACAGTACCTAGTTTACTGGTTTGTAACCATTGTTTACTACACTACTCTACTGTGCAGTACCTATTTTACTGGTTTGTGTCCATTGATTACTAATGTACTGTGCATTACCTACTTTACCTTTTTGTATCCATTGTTTACTACTACTACTGTACAGCGGAGTACCTAGTTTACTGGTTTGTATCCATTGTTTACTACGCTACTGTACTGTACAGTACCTAGCTTACTGGTTTGTGTCCATTGTTTACGACACTACTGTTTTGTGCAGTACCTACTTTACTGGTTTGTGTCCATTGTTTACTACACTACTGTACTGTGCAGTACTTACTTTACTGGTTTGTGTCCATTGTTTACTAAACTACTGTACTGTGCAGTACCTATTTTACTGGTTTGTATCCATTGTTTACTACATTACTGTACTGTGCAGTACCTAGTTTACTGGTTTGTATCTGTTGTTTACTATACTACTCTACTGTACAGTACCTAGTTTACTGGTTTGTATCCATTGTTTACTACTGTACTGTGCAGTACCTACTTTACTGGTTTGTATCCATTGTTTACGACTGCTACTGTACTGCGTAGTACCTAGTTTACTGGTTTTGTATCCATTGTTTACTACGCTACTGTACTGTGCAGTACCTACTTGACTGGTTTGCATCTCGTGTTTATTACAATACTGTGCTGTGCAGTCCCTGCTTTACTGGTTTGTATCCAGTGTTTACTACTGTACTGTGCAGTACCTAGTTTACTGGTTTGTGTCCATTGTTTACTACACTACTGCTACTGTACTGCGTAGTACCTAGTTTACTGGTTTGTATCCATTGTTTACTACTGTACTGTGCAGTACCTACTTTACTGGTTTGTATCCATTGTTTACGACTGCTACTGTACTGCGTAGTACCTAGTTTACTGGTTTGTATCCATTGTTTACTACGCTACTGTACTCTACAGTACCTACTTGACTGGTTTGCATCTCGTGTTTATTACACTACTGTGCTGTGCAGTCCCTGCTTTACTGGTTTGTATCCAGTGTTTACTACTGTACTGTGCAGTACCTAGTTTACTGTTTTGTATCCATTGTTTACTACTACTACTGTACTGCGTAGTACCTAGTTTACTGGTTTGTATCCATTGTTTACTACACTACTGTACTGTACAATATCTGGTTTACTGGTTTGTATCCATTGTTTACTACTTCTACTGTACTGCGTAGTACCTAGTTTACTGGTTTGTATCCATTGTTTACTACACTACTGTACTGTGCAGTACCTAGTTTACTGGTTTGTATCCATTGTTTACTACTTCTACTGTACTGCGTAGTACCTAGTTTACTGGTTTGTATCCATTGTTTACTACACTACTGTACTGTACAATATCTGGTTTACTGGTTTGTATCCATTGTTTACTACACTACTGTACTGTACAGTACCTAATTTACTGGTTTGTATCCATTGTTTACTACACTACTGTACTGTGCAGTACCTACTTTACTGGTTTGTGTTCATTGTTTACTACACTACTGTACTGTGCAGTACCTAGTTTACTGGTTTGTATCTTTTGTTTACTACACTACTCTACTGTACAGTACCTAGTTTACTGGTTTGTATCCATTGTTTACTACTGTACTGTGCATTACCTACTTTACTGTTTTGTATCCATTGTTTACTACTACTACTGTACTGCGGAGTACCTAGTTTACTGGTTTGTATCCATTGTTTACTACGCTACTGTACTGTACAGTACCTAGCTTACTGGTTTGTGTCCATTGTTTACGACACTACTGTTTTGTGCAGTACCTACTTTACTGGTTTGTGTCCATTGTTTACTACACTACTGTACTGTGCAGTACTTACTTTACTGGTTTGTGTCCATTGTTTACTACACTACTGTACTGTGCAGTACCTATTTTACTGGTTTGTATCCATTGTTTACTACACTACTGTACTGTGCAGTACCTACTTTACTGGTTTGTGTCCATTGTTTACTACACTACTGTACTGTGCAGTACCTACTTTACTGGTTTGTGTTCATTGTTTACTACACTACTGTACTGTGCAGTACCTAGTTTACTGGTTTGTATCTGTTGTTTACTATACTACTCTACTGTACAGTACCTAGTTTACTGGTTTGTATCCATTGTTTACTACTGTACTGTGCAGTACCTACTTTACTGGTTTGTATCCATTGTTTACGACTGCTACTGTACTGCGTAGTACCTAGTTTACTGGTTTTGTATCCACTGTTTACTACGCTACTGTACTGTGCAGTACCTACTTGACTGGTTTGCATCTCGTGTTTATTACGCTACTGTGCTGTGCAGTCCCTGCTTTACTGGTTTGTATCCAGTGTTTACTACTGTACTGTGCAGTACCTAGTTTACTGGTTTGTGTCCATTGTTTACTACACTACTGCTACTGTACTGCGTAGTACCTAGTTTACTGATTTGTATCCATTGTTTACTACGCTACTGTACTCTACAGTACCTACTTGACTGGTTTGCATATAGTGTTTATTACGCTATTGTACTGTGCAGTCCCTGATTTTCTGGTTTGTAGCCAGTGTTTACTACGCTACTATACTGTGCAGTACCTACTTTACTTGTTTGTATCCATTGTTTACTACACTACTGTACTGTGCAGTACCTACTTTACTGGTTTGTGTTCCTTGTTTACTACACTACTGTACTGTGCAGTACCTACTTTACTGGTTTATCTATTGTTTACTACACTACTCTACTGTACAGTACCTAGTTTACTGGTTTGTATCCATTGTTTACTACACTACTGTACTGTGCAGTACCTAGTTTACTGGTTTGTATCCATTGTTTACTACTTCTACTGTACTGCGTAGTACCTACTTTACTGGTTTGTATCCATTGTTTACTACACTACTGTACTATACAATATCTGGTTTACTGGTTTGTATCCATTGTTTACTACACTACTCTACTGTACAGCACCTAGCTTACTGGTTTGTATCCATTGTTTACTACACTACTGTACTGTGCAGTACCTACTTTACTGGTTTGTGTTCATTGTTTACTACACTACTGTACTGTGCAGTACCTAGTTTACTGGTTTGTATCTTTTGTTTACTACACTACTCTACTGTACAGTACCTAGTTTACTTGTTTGTATCCATTGTTTACTACTGTACTGTGCATTACCTACTTTACTGTTTTGTATCCATTGTTTACAACCACTACTGTACTGCGGAGTACCTAGTTTACTGGTTTGTATCCATTGTTTACTACGCTACTGTACTGTACAGTACCTAGCTTACTGGTTTGTGTCCATTTTTTACGACACTACTGTACTGTGCAGTACCTACTTTCCTGGTTTGTGTCCATTGTTTACTACATTTCTGTACTGTACAGTACCTACTTTACTGGTTTGTGTCCATTGTTTACTACACTACTGTACTGTACAGTACCTACTTTACTGGTTTGTATCCATTGTTTACTACACTACTGTACTGTGCAGTACCTAGTTTACTGGTTTGTGTCCATTGTTTACTACACTACTGTGCTGTGCAGTACCTAGTTTACTGGTTTGTATCTGTTGTTTACCACACTACTCTACTGTACAGTACCTAGTTTACTGGTTTGTAACCATTGTTTACTACACTACTCTACTGTGCAGTACCTATTTTACTGGTTTGTGTCCATTGATTACTACACTGCTGTACTGTGCAGTACCTACTTTACTGGTTTGTGTCCATTGTTTACTAATGTACTGTGCATTACCTACTTTTCCTTTTTGTATCCATTGTTTACTACTACTACTGTACAGCGGAGTACCTAGTTTACTGGTTTGTATCCATTGTTTACTACGCTACTGTACTGTACAGTACCTAGCTTACTGGTTTGTGTCCATTGTTTACGACACTACTGTTTTGTGCAGTACCTACTTTACTGGTTTGTGTCCATTGTTTACTACACTACTGTACTGTGCAGTACTTACTTTACTGGTTTGTGTCCATTGTTTACTAAACTACTGTACTGTGCAGTACCTATTTTACTGGTTTGTATCCATTGTTTACTACATTACTGTACTGTGCAGTACCTAGTTTACTGGTTTGTATCTGTTGTTTACTATACTACTCTACTGTACAGTACCTAGTTTACTGGTTTGTATCCATTGTTTACTACTGTACTGTGCAGTACCTACTTTACTGGTTTGTATCCATTGTTTACGACTGCTACTGTACTGCGTAGTACCTAGTTTACTGGTTTTGTATCCATTGTTTACTACGCTTCTGTACTGTGCAGTACCTACTTGACTGGTTTGCATCTCGTGTTTATTACAATACTGTGCTGTGCAGTCCCTGCTTTACTGGTTTGTATCCAGTGTTTACTACTGTACTGTGCAGTACCTAGTTTACTGGTTTGTGTCCATTGTTTACTACACTACTGCTACTGTACTGCGTAGTACCTAGTTTACTGGTTTGTATCCATTGTTTACTACTGTACTGTGCAGTACCTACTTTACTGGTTTGTATCCATTGTTTACGACTGCTACTGTACTGCGTAGTACCTAGTTTACTGGTTTGTATCCATTGTTTACTACGCTACTGTACTCTACAGTACCTACTTGACTGGTTTGCATCTCGTGTTTATTACACTACTGTGCTGTGCAGTCCCTGCATTACTGGTTTGTATCCAGTGTTTACTACTGTACTGTGCAGTACCTAGTTTACTGTTTTGTATCCATTGTTTACTACTACTACTGTACTGCGGAGTACCTAGTTTACTGGTTTGTATCCATTGTTTACTACGCTACTGTACTGTACAGTACCTAGCTTACTGGTTTGTGTCCATTGTTTACGACACTACTGTTTTGTGCAGTACCTACTTTACTGGTTTTTGTCCATTGTTTACTACACTACTGTACTGTGCAGTACTTACTTTACTGGTTTTGTGTCCATTGTTTACTACACTACTGTACTGTGCAGTACCTATTTTACTGGTTTGTATCCATTGTTTACTACACTACTGTACTGTGCAGTACCTACTTTACTGGTTTGTGTGCATTGTTTACTACACTACTGCTACTGTACTGCGTAGTACCTAGTTTACTGGTTTGTATCCATTGTTTACTACGCTACTGTACTCTACAGTACCTACTTGACTGGTTTGCATATAGTGTTTATTACGCTATTGTACTGTGCAGTCCCTGATTTACTGGTTTGTAGCCAGTGTTTACTACGCTACTGTACTGTGCAGTACCTACTTTACTTGTTTGTATCCATTGTTTACTACACTACTGTACTGTGCAGTACCTAGTTTACTGGTTTTGTATCCACTGTTTACTACGCTACTCTACTGTGCAGTACCTACTTTACTGGTTTTATCTATTGTTTACTACACTACTCTACTGTACAGTACCTAGTTTACTGGTTTGTATCCATTGTTTACTACACTACTGTACTGTGCAGTACCTAGTTTACTGGTTTGTATCCATTGTTTACTACTTCTACTGTACTGCGTAGTACCTAGTTTACTGGTTTGTAACCATTGTTTACTACACTACTGTACTGTACAATATCTGGTTTACTGGTTTGTATCCATTGTTTACTACACTACTGTACTGTACAGTACCTAATTTACTGGTTTGTATCCATTGTTTACTACACTACTGTACTGTGCAGTACCTACTTTACTGGTTTGTGTTCATTGTTTACTACACTACTGTACTGTGCAGTACCTAGTTTACTGGTTTGTATCTTTTGTTTACTACACTACTCTACTGTACAGTACCTAGTTTACTGGTTTGTATCCATTGTTTACTACTGTACTGTGCATTACCTACTTTACTGTTTTGTATCCATTGTTTACTACTACTACTGTACTGCGGAGTACCTAGTTTACTGGTTTGTATCCATTGTTTACTACGCTACTGTACTGTACAGTACCTAGCTTACTGGTTTGTGTCCATTGTTTACGACACTACTGTTTTGTGCAGTACCTACTTTACTGGTTTGTGTCCATTGTTTACTACACTACTGTACTGTGCAGTACTTACTTTACTGGTTTGTGTCCATTGTTTACTACACTACTGTACTGTGCAGTACCTATTTTACTGGTTTGTATCCATTGTTTACTACACTACTGTACTGTGCAGTACCTACTTTACTGGTTTGTGTCCATTGTTTACTACACTACTGTACTGTGCAGTACCTACTTTACTGGTTTGTGTTCATTGTTTACTACACTACTGTACTGTGCAGTACCTAGTTTACTGGTTTGTATCTGTTGTTTACTATACTACTCTACTGTACAGTACCTAGTTTACTGGTTTGTATCCATTGTTTACTACTGTACTGTGCAGTACCTACTTTACTGGTTTGTATCCATTGTTTACGACTGCTATTGTACTGCGTAGTACCTAGTTTACTGGTTTTGTATCCACTGTTTACTACGCTACTGTACTGTGCAGTACCTACTTGACTGGTTTGCATCTCGTGTTTATTACGCTATTGTACTGTGCAGTCCCTGATTTTCTGGTTTGTAGCCAGTGTTTACTACGCTACTATACTGTGCAGTACCTACTTTACTTGTTTGTATCCATTGTTTACTACACTACTGTACTGTGCAGTACCTACTTTACTGGTTTGTGTTCCTTGTTTACTACACTACTGTACTGTGCAGTACCTACTTTACTGGTTTATCTATTGTTTACTACACTACTCTACTGTACAGTACCTAGTTTACTGGTTTGTATCCATTGTTTACTACACTACTGTACTGTGCAGTACCTAGTTTACTGGTTTGTATCCATTGTTTACTACTTCTACTGTACTGCGTAGTACCTAGTTTACTGGTTTGTATCCATTGTTTACTACACTACTGTACTATACAATATCTGGTTTACTGGTTTGTATCCATTGTTTACTACACTACTCTACTGTACAGCACCTAGCTTACTGGTTTGTATCCATTGTTTACTACACTACTGTACTGTGCAGTACCTACTTTACTGGTTTGTGTTCATTGTTTACTACACTACTGTACTGTGCAGTACCTAGTTTACTGGTTTGTATCTTTTGTTTACTACACTACTCTACTGTACAGTACCTAGTTTACTGGTTTGTATCCATTGTTTACTACTGTACTGTGCATTACCTACTTTACTGTTTTGTATCCATTGTTTACTACTACTACTGTACTGCGGAGTACCTAGTTTACTGGTTTGTATCCATTGTTTACTACGCTACTGTACTGTACAGTACCTAGCTTACTGGTTTGTGTCCATTTTTTACGACACTACTGTACTGTGCAGTACCTACTTTCCTGGTTTGTGTCCATTGTTTACTACATTTCTGTACTGTACAGTACCTACTTTACTGGTTTGTGTCCATTGTTTACTACACTACTGTACTGTGCAGTACCTACTTTACTGGTTTGTATCCATTGTTTACTACACTACTGTACTGTGCAGTACCTAGTTTACTGGTTTGTGTCCATTGTTTACTACACTACTGTGCTGTGCAGTACCTAGTTTACTGGTTTGTATCTGTTGTTTACTACGCTACTGTACTGTGCAGTACCTACTTGACTGGTTTGCATCTCGTGTTTATTACACTACTGTGCTGTGCAGTCCCTGCTTTACTGGTTTGTATCCAGTGTTTACTACTGTACTGTGCAGTACCTAGTTTACTGGTTTGTGTCCATTGTTTACTACACTACTGCTACTGTACTGCGTAGTACCTAGTTTACTGGTTTGTATCCATTGTTTACTACGCTACTGTACTCTACAGTACCTACTTGACTGGTTTGCATATAGTGTTTATTACGCTATTGTACTGTGCAGTCCCTGATTTACTGGTTTGTAGCCAGTGTTTACTACGCTACTGTACTGTGCAGTACCTACTTTACTTGTTTGTATCCATTGTTTACTACACTACTGTACTGTGCAGTACCTACTTTACTGGTTTGTGTTCCTTGTTTACTACACTACTGTACTGTGCAATACCTACTTTACTGGTTTTATCTATTGTTTACTACACTGCTGTACTGTGCAGTACCTAGTTTACTGGTTTGTATCCATTGTTTACTACTTCTACTGTACTGCGTAGTACCTAGTTTACAGGTTTGTATCCATTGTTTTACTACACTACTGTACTGTACAATATCTGGTTTACTGGTTTGTATCCATTGTTTACTACACTACTCTACTGTACAGTACCTAGTTTACTGGTTTGTATCCATTGTTTACTAAACTTCTGTACTGTGCAGTACCTACTTTACTGGTTTGTGTCCATTGTTTACCACACTACTGCTACTGTACTGCGTAGTACCTAGTTTACTGGTTTTTATCCGTGGTTTACTACGCTACTGTACTGTACAGTACCTACTTGACTGGTTTGTATCTAGTGTTTATTACGCTACTATACTGAGCATTCCCTGCTTTACTGGTTTGTATCCATTGTTTACTGCACTAAAATACTGTGCAGTACCTAGTTTACTAGTTTGTGCCTATTGTTTACTACACTACTCTACTGTACAGTACCTAGTATACCGGTTTGTATCTATTGTTTACTACACTACTCTACTGTGTAGTACCCACTTTACTGGTTTGTGTTCATTGTCTACTACACTACTGTACTGTGCAGTACCTAGTTTACTGGTTTGTATCCATTGTTTACTACACTACTCTACATTACAGTACCTAGTTTACTGGTTTGTATCCATTGTTTACTACTGTACTGTGCATTACCTACTTTACTGTTTTGTATCCATTGTTTACTACTACTACTGTACTGCGGAGTACCTAGTTTATTGGTTTGTATCCATTGTTTACTACGCTACTGTACTGTACAGTACCTAGCTTACTGGTTTGTGTCCATTTTTTACGACACTACTGTACTGTGCAGTACCTACTTTACTGGTTTGTGTCCATTGTTTACTACATTTCTGTACTGTACAGTACCTACTTTACTGGTTTGTGTCCATTGTTTACTACACTACTGTACTGTGCAGTACCTAGTTTACTGGTTTGTTTTCATTGTTTACTACACTACTGTACTGTGCAGTACCTAGTTTACTGGTTTGTATCTGTTGTTTACTACTTTACTGTGCAGTACCTACTTTACTGGCTGGTGTCCATTGTTTACTACAAAACTCTACTGTGCAGTACCTATTTTACTGGTTTGTGTCCATTGATTACTACACTGCTGTACTGTGCAGTACCTACTTTACTGGTTTTTGTCCATTGTTTACTATACTACTCTACTGTACAGTACCTAGTTTACTGGTTTGTATCCATTGTTTACTACTGTACTGTTCAGTACCTACTTTACTGGTTTGTATCCATTGTTTACTACACTACTCTACTGTACAGCACCTAGCTTACTGGTTTGTATCCATTGTTTACTACACTACTGTACTGTGCAGTACCTACTTTACTGGTTTGTGTTCATTGTTTACTACACTACTGTACTGTGCAGTACCTAGTTTACTGGTTTGTATCTTTTGTTTACTACACTACTCTACTGTACAGTACCTAGTTTACTGGTTTGTATCCATTGTTTACTACTGTACTGTGCATTACCTACTTTACTGTTTTGTATCCATTGTTTACTACTACTACTGTACTGCGGAGTACCTAGTTTACTGGTTTGTATCCATTGTTTACTACGCTACTGTACTGTACAGTACCTAGCTTACTGGTTTGTGTCCATTTTTTACGACACTACTGTACTGTGCAGTACCTACTTTCCTGGTTTGTGTCCATTGTTTACTACATTTCTGTACTGTACAGTACCTACTTTACTGGTTTGTGTCCATTGTTTACTACACTACTGTACTGTGCAGTACCTACTTTACTGGTTTGTATCCATTGTTTACTAAACTACTGTACTGTACAGTACCTACTTTACTGGTTTGTGTCCATTGTTTACTACACTACTGTACTGTGCAGTACCTACTTTACTGGTTTGTGTCCATTGTTTACTAAACTACTGTACTGTGCAGTACCTATTTTACTGGTTTGTATCCATTGTTTACTACATTACTGTACTGTGCAGTACCTAGTTTACTGGTTTGTATCTGTTGTTTACTATACTACTCTACTGTACAGTACCTAGTTTACTGGTTTGTATCCATTGTTTACTACTGTACTGTGCAGTACCTACTTTACTGGTTTGTATCCATTGTTTACGACTGCTACTGTACTGCGTAGTACCTAGTTTACTGGTTTTGTATCCATTGTTTACTACGCTACTGTACTGTGCAGTACCTACTTGACTGGTTTGCATCTCGTGTTTATTACAATACTGTGCTGTGCAGTCCCTGCTTTACTGGTTTGTATCCAGTGTTTACTACTGTACTGTGCAGTACCTAGTTTACTGGTTTGTGTCCATTGTTTACTACACTACTGCTACTGTACTGCGTAGTACCTAGTTTACTGGTTTGTATCCATTGTTTACTACACTACTGTACTGTGCAGTACCTACTTTACTGGTTTGTGTCCATTGTTTACTACACTACTGTACTGTGCAGTACCTACTTTACTGGTTTGTGTTCATTGTTTACTACACTACTGTACTGCGGAGTACCTAGTTTACTGGTTTGTATCCATTGTTTACTACGCTACTGTACTGTACAGTACCTAGCTTACTGGTTTGTGTCCATTTTTTACGACACTACTGTACTGTGCAGTACCTACTTTACTGGTTTGTGTCCATTGTTTACTACATTTCTGTACTGTATAGTACCTACTTTACTGGTTTCTGTCCATTGTTTACTACACTACTGTACTGTGCAGTACCTACTTTACTGGTTTGTATCCATTGTTTACTACACTACTGTACTGTGCAGTACCTAGTTTACTGGTTTTTGACCATTGTTTACTACACTACTGTACTGTGCAGTACCTACTTTACTGGTTTGTGTTCATTGTTTACTACTGTACTGTGCAGTACCTACTTTACTGGTTTGTATCCATTGTTTACGACTGCTACTGTACTGCGTAGTACCTAGTTTACTGGTTTTGTATCCATTGTTTACTACGCTACTGTACTGTGCAGTACCTACTTGACTGGTTTGCATCTCGTGTTTATTACAATACTGTGCTGTGCAGTCCCTGCTTTACTGGTTTGTATCCAGTGTTTACTACTGTACTGTGCAGTACCTAGTTTACTGGTTTGTGTCCATTGTTTACTACACTACTGCTACTGTACTGCGTAGTACCTAGTTTACTGGTTTGTATCCATTGTTTACTACTGTACTGTGCAGTACCTACTTTACTGGTTTGTATCCATTGTTTACGACTGCTACTGTACTGCGTAGTACCTAGTTTACTGGTTTGTATCCATTGTTTACTACGCTACTGTACTCTACAGTACCTACTTGACTGGCTTGCATCTCGTGTTTATTACACTACTGTGCTGTGCAGTCCCTGCTTTACTGGTTTGTATCCAGTGTTTACTACTGTACTGTGCAGTACCTAGTTTACTGTTTTGTATCCATTGTTTACTACTACTACTGTACTGCGGAGTACCTAGTTTACTGGTTTGTATCCATTGTTTACTACGCTACTGTACTGTACAGTACCTAGCTTACTGGTTTGTGTCCATTGTTTACGACACTACTGTTTTGTGCAGTACCTACTTTACTGGTTTTTGTCCATTGTTTACTACACTACTGTACTGTGCAGTACCTATTTTACTGGTTTGTATCCATTGTTTACTACACTACTGTACTGTGCAGTACCTACTTTACTGGTTTGTGTGCATTGTTTACTACACTACTGCTACTGTACTGCGTAGTACCTAGTTTACTGGTTTGTATCCATTGTTTACTACGCTACTGTACTGTGCAGTACCTAGTTTACTGGTTTTGTATCCACTGTTTACTACGCTACTGTACTGTGCAGTACCTACTTTACTGGTTTTATCTATTGTTTACTACACTACTCTACTGTACAGTACCTAGTTTACTGGTTTGTATCCATTGTTTACTACACTACTGTACTGTGCAGTACCTAGTTTACTGGTTTGTATCCATTGTTTACTACTTCTACTGTACTGCGTAGTACCTAGTTTACTGGTTTGTATCCATTGTTTACTACACTACTGTACTGTACAATATCTGGTTTACTGGTTTGTATCCATTGTTTACTACACTACTGTACTGTACAGTACCTAATTTACTGGTTTGTATCCATTGTTTACTACACTACTGTACTGTGCAGTACCTACTTTACTGGTTTGTGTTCATTGTTTACTACACTACTGTACTGTGCAGTACCTAGTTTACTGGTTTGTATCTTTTGTTTACTACACTACTCTACTGTAACGTACCTAGTTTACTGGTTTGTATCCATTGTTTACTACTGTACTGTGCATTACCTACTTTACTGTTTTGTATCCATTGTTTACTACTACTACTGTACTGCGGAGTACCTAGTTTACTGGTTTGTATCCATTGTTTACTACGCTACTGTACTGTACAGTACCTAGCTTACTGGTTTGTGTCCATTGTTTACGACACTACTGTTTTGTGCAGTACCTACTTTACTGGTTTGTGTCCATTGTTTACTACACTACTGTACTGTGCAGTACTTACTTTACTGGTTTGTGTCCATTGTTTACTACACTACTGTACTGTGCAGTACCTATTTTACTGGTTTGTATCCATTGTTTACTACACTACTGTACTGTGCAGTACCTACTTTACTGGTTTGTGTCCATTGTTTACTACACTACTGTACTGTGCAGTACCTACTTTACTGGTTTGTGTTCATTGTTTACTACACTACTGTACTGTGCAGTACCTAGTTTACTGGTTTGTATCTGTTGTTTACTATACTACTCTACTGTACAGTACCTAGTTTACTGGTTTGTATCCATTGTTTACTACTGTACTGTGCAGTACCTACTTTACTGGTTTGTATCCATTGTTTACGACTGCTACTGTACTGCGTAGTACCTAGTTTACTGGTTTTGTATCCACTGTTTACTACGCTACTGTACTGTGCAGTACCTACTTGACTGGTTTGCATCTCGTGTTTATTACGCTACTGTGCTGTGCAGTCCCTGCTTTACTGGTTTGTATCCAGTGTTTACTACTGTACTGTGCAGTACCTAGTTTACTGGTTTGTGTCCATTGTTTACTACACTACTGCTACTGTACTGCGTAGTACCTAGTTTACTGATTTGTATCCATTGTTTACTACGCTACTGTACTCTACAGTACCTACTTGACTGGTTTGCATATAGTGTTTATTACGCTATTGTACTGTGCAGTCCCTGATTTTCTGGTTTGTAGCCAGTGTTTACTACGCTACTATACTGTGCAGTACCTACTTTACTTGTTTGTATCCATTGTTTACTACACTACTGTACTGTGCAGTACCTACTTTACTGGTTTGTGTTCCTTGTTTACTACACTACTGTACTGTGCAGTACCTACTTTACTGGTTTATCTATTGTTTACTACACTACTCTACTGTACAGTACCTAGTTTACTGGTTTGTATCCATTGTTTACTACACTACTGTACTGTGCAGTACCTAGTTTACTGGTTTGTATCCATTGTTTACTACTTCTACTGTACTGCGTAGTACCTACTTTACTGGTTTGTATCCATTGTTTACTACACTACTGTACTATACAATATCTGGTTTACTGGTTTGTATCCATTGTTTACTACACTACTCTACTGTACAGCACCTAGCTTACTGGTTTGTATCCATTGTTTACTACACTACTGTACTGTGCAGTACCTACTTTACTGGTTTGTGTTCATTGTTTACTACACTACTGTACTGTGCAGTACCTAGTTTACTGGTTTGTATCTTTTGTTTACTACACTACTCTACTGTACAGTACCTAGTTTACTTGTTTGTATCCATTGTTTACTACTGTACTGTGCATTACCTACTTTACTGTTTTGTATCCATTGTTTACTACTACTACTGTACTGCGGAGTACCTAGTTTACTGGTTTGTATCCATTGTTTACTACGCTACTGTACTGTACAGTACCTAGCTTACTGGTTTGTGTCCATTTTTTACGACACTACTGTACTGTGCAGTACCTACTTTCCTGGTTTGTGTCCATTGTTTACTACACTACTGTACTGTACAGTACCTACTTTACTGGTTTGTGTCCATTGTTTACTACACTACTGTACTGTACAGTACCTACTTTACTGGTTTGTATCCATTGTTTACTACACTACTGTACTGTGCAGTACCTAGTTTACTGGTTTGTGTCCATTGTTTACTACACTACTGTGCTGTGCAGTACCTAGTTTACTGGTTTGTATCTGTTGTTTACCACACTACTCTACTGTACAGTACCTAGTTTACTGGTTTGTAACCATTGTTTACTACACTACTCTACTGTGCAGTACCTATTTTACTGGTTTGTGTCCATTGATTACTAATGTACTGTGCATTACCTACTTTACCTTTTTGTATCCATTGTTTACTACTACTACTGTACAGCGGAGTACCTAGTTTACTGGTTTGTATCCATTGTTTACTACGCTACTGTACTGTACAGTACCTAGCTTACTGGTTTGTGTCCATTGTTTACGACACTACTGTTTTGTGCAGTACCTACTTTACTGGTTTGTGTCCATTGTTTACTACACTACTGTACTGTGCAGTACTTACTTTACTGGTTTGTGTCCATTGTTTACTAAACTACTGTACTGTGCAGTACCTATTTTACTGGTTTGTATCCATTGTTTACTACATTACTGTACTGTGCAGTACCTAGTTTACTGGTTTGTATCTGTTGTTTACTATACTACTCTACTGTACAGTACCTAGTTTACTGGTTTGTATCCATTGTTTACTACTGTACTGTGCAGTACCTACTTTACTGGTTTGTATCCATTGTTTACGACTGCTACTGTACTGCGTAGTACCTAGTTTACTGGTTTTGTATCCATTGTTTACTACGCTACTGTACTGTGCAGTACCTACTTGACTGGTTTGCATCTCGTGTTTATTACAATACTGTGCTGTGCAGTCCCTGCTTTACTGGTTTGTATCCAGTGTTTACTACTGTACTGTGCAGTACCTAGTTTACTGGTTTGTGTCCATTGTTTACTACACTACTGCTACTGTACTGCGTAGTACCTAGTTTACTGGTTTGTATCCATTGTTTACTACTGTACTGTGCAGTACCTACTTTACTGGTTTGTATCCATTGTTTACGACTGCTACTGTACTGCGTAGTACCTAGTTTACTGGTTTGTATCCATTGTTTACTACGCTACTGTACTCTACAGTACCTACTTGACTGGTTTGCATCTCGTGTTTATTACACTACTGTGCTGTGCAGTCCCTGCTTTACTGGTTTGTATCCAGTGTTTACTACTGTACTGTGCAGTACCTAGTTTACTGTTTTGTATCCATTGTTTACTACTACTACTGTACTGCGTAGTACCTAGTTTACTGGTTTGTATCCATTGTTTACTACACTACTGTACTGTACAATATCTGGTTTACTGGTTTGTATCCATTGTTTACTACTTCTACTGTACTGCGTAGTACCTAGTTTACTGGTTTGTATCCATTGTTTACTACACTACTGTACTGTGCAGTACCTAGTTTACTGGTTTGTATCCATTGTTTACTACTTCTACTGTACTGCGTAGTACCTAGTTTACTGGTTTGTATCCATTGTTTACTACACTACTGTACTGTACAATATCTGGTTTACTGGTTTGTATCCATTGTTTACTACACTACTGTACTGTACAGTACCTAATTTACTGGTTTGTATCCATTGTTTACTACACTACTGTACTGTGCAGTACCTACTTTACTGGTTTGTGTTCATTGTTTACTACACTACTGTACTGTGCAGTACCTAGTTTACTGGTTTGTATCTTTTGTTTACTACACTACTCTACTGTACAGTACCTAGTTTACTGGTTTGTATCCATTGTTTACTACTGTACTGTGCATTACCTACTTTACTGTTTTGTATCCATTGTTTACTACTACTACTGTACTGCGGAGTACCTAGTTTACTGGTTTGTATCCATTGTTTACTACGCTACTGTACTGTACAGTACCTAGCTTACTGGTTTGTGTCCATTGTTTACGACACTACTGTTTTGTGCAGTACCTACTTTACTGGTTTGTGTCCATTGTTTACTACACTACTGTACTGTGCAGTACTTACTTTACTGGTTTGTGTCCATTGTTTACTACACTACTGTACTGTGCAGTACCTATTTTACTGGTTTGTATCCATTGTTTACTACACTACTGTACTGTGCAGTACCTACTTTACTGGTTTGTGTCCATTGTTTACTACACTACTGTACTGTGCAGTACCTACTTTACTGGTTTGTGTTCATTGTTTACTACACTACTGTACTGTGCAGTACCTAGTTTACTGGTTTGTATCTGTTGTTTACTATACTACTCTACTGTACAGTACCTAGTTTACTGGTTTGTATCCATTGTTTACTACTGTACTGTGCAGTACCTACTTTACTGGTTTGTATCCATTGTTTACGACTGCTACTGTACTGCGTAGTACCTAGTTTACTGGTTTTGTATCCACTGTTTACTACGCTACTGTACTGTGCAGTACCTACTTGACTGGTTTGCATCTCGTGTTTATTACGCTACTGTGCTGTGCAGTCCCTGCTTTACTGGTTTGTATCCAGTGTTTACTACTGTACTGTGCAGTACCTAGTTTACTGGTTTGTGTCCATTGTTTACTACACTACTGCTACTGTACTGCGTAGTACCTAGTTTACTGATTTGTATCCATTGTTTACTACGCTACTGTACTCTACAGTACCTACTTGACTGGTTTGCATATAGTGTTTATTACGCTATTGTACTGTGCAGTCCCTGATTTTCTGGTTTGTAGCCAGTGTTTACTACGCTACTATACTGTGCAGTACCTACTTTACTTGTTTGTATCCATTGTTTACTACACTACTGTACTGTGCAGTACCTACTTTACTGGTTTGTGTTCCTTGTTTACTACACTACTGTACTGTGCAGTACCTACTTTACTGGTTTATCTATTGTTTACTACACTACTCTACTGTACAGTACCTAGTTTACTGGTTTGTATCCATTGTTTACTACACTACTGTACTGTGCAGTACCTAGTTTACTGGTTTGTATCCATTGTTTACTACTTCTACTGTACTGCGTAGTACCTACTTTACTGGTTTGTATCCATTGTTTACTACACTACTGTACTATACAATATCTGGTTTACTGGTTTGTATCCATTGTTTACTACACTACTCTACTGTACAGCACCTAGCTTACTGGTTTGTATCCATTGTTTACTACACTACTGTACTGTGCAGTACCTACTTTACTGGTTTGTGTTCATTGTTTACTACACTACTGTACTGTGCAGTACCTAGTTTACTGGTTTGTATCTTTTGTTTACTACACTACTCTACTGTACAGTACCTAGTTTACTTGTTTGTATCCATTGTTTACTACTGTACTGTGCATTACCTACTTTACTGTTTTGTATCCATTGTTTACAACCACTACTGTACTGCGGAGTACCTAGTTTACTGGTTTGTATCCATTGTTTACTACGCTACTGTACTGTACAGTACCTAGCTTACTGGTTTGTGTCCATTTTTTACGACACTACTGTACTGTGCAGTACCTACTTTCCTGGTTTGTGTCCATTGTTTACTACATTTCTGTACTGTACAGTACCTACTTTACTGGTTTGTGTCCATTGTTTACTACACTACTGTACTGTACAGTACCTACTTTACTGGTTTGTATCCATTGTTTACTACACTACTGTACTGTGCAGTACCTAGTTTACTGGTTTGTGTCCATTGTTTACTACACTACTGTGCTGTGCAGTACCTAGTTTACTGGTTTGTATCTGTTGTTTACCACACTACTCTACTGTACAGTACCTAGTTTACTGGTTTGTAACCATTGTTTACTACACTACTCTACTGTGCAGTACCTATTTTACTGGTTTGTGTCCATTGATTACTACACTGCTGTACTGTGCAGTACCTACTTTACTGGTTTGTGTCCATTGTTTACTAATGTACTGTGCATTACCTACTTTTCCTTTTTGTATCCATTGTTTACTACTACTACTGTACAGCGGAGTACCTAGTTTACTGGTTTGTATCCATTGTTTACTACGCTACTGTACTGTACAGTACCTAGCTTACTGGTTTGTGTCCATTGTTTACGACACTACTGTTTTGTGCAGTACCTACTTTACTGGTTTGTGTCCATTGTTTACTACACTACTGTACTGTGCAGTACTTACTTTACTGGTTTGTGTCCATTGTTTACTAAACTACTGTACTGTGCAGTACCTATTTTACTGGTTTGTATCCATTGTTTACTACATTACTGTACTGTGCAGTACCTAGTTTACTGGTTTGTATCTGTTGTTTACTATACTACTCTACTGTACAGTACCTAGTTTACTGGTTTGTATCCATTGTTTACTACTGTACTGTGCAGTACCTACTTTACTGGTTTGTATCCATTGTTTACGACTGCTACTGTACTGCGTAGTACCTAGTTTACTGGTTTTGTATCCATTGTTTACTACGCTTCTGTACTGTGCAGTACCTACTTGACTGGTTTGCATCTCGTGTTTATTACAATACTGTGCTGTGCAGTCCCTGCTTTACTGGTTTGTATCCAGTGTTTACTACTGTACTGTGCAGTACCTAGTTTACTGGTTTGTGTCCATTGTTTACTACACTACTGCTACTGTACTGCGTAGTACCTAGTTTACTGGTTTGTATCCATTGTTTACTACTGTACTGTGCAGTACCTACTTTACTGGTTTGTATCCATTGTTTACGACTGCTACTGTACTGCGTAGTACCTAGTTTACTGGTTTGTATCCATTGTTTACTACGCTACTGTACTCTACAGTACCTACTTGACTGGTTTGCATCTCGTGTTTATTACACTACTGTGCTGTGCAGTCCCTGCATTACTGGTTTGTATCCAGTGTTTACTACTGTACTGTGCAGTACCTAGTTTACTGTTTTGTATCCATTGTTTACTACTACTACTGTACTGCGGAGTACCTAGTTTACTGGTTTGTATCCATTGTTTACTACGCTACTGTACTGTACAGTACCTAGCTTACTGGTTTGTGTCCATTGTTTACGACACTACTGTTTTGTGCAGTACCTACTTTACTGGTTTTTGTCCATTGTTTACTACACTACTGTACTGTGCAGTACTTACTTTACTGGTTTTGTGTCCATTGTTTACTACACTACTGTACTGTGCAGTACCTATTTTACTGGTTTGTATCCATTGTTTACTACACTACTGTACTGTGCAGTACCTACTTTACTGGTTTGTGTGCATTGTTTACTACACTACTGCTACTGTACTGCGTAGTACCTAGTTTACTGGTTTGTATCCATTGTTTACTACGCTACTGTACTCTACAGTACCTACTTGACTGGTTTGCATATAGTGTTTATTACGCTATTGTACTGTGCAGTCCCTGATTTACTGGTTTGTAGCCAGTGTTTACTACGCTACTGTACTGTGCAGTACCTACTTTACTTGTTTGTATCCATTGTTTACTACACTACTGTACTGTGCAGTACCTAGTTTACTGGTTTTGTATCCACTGTTTACTACGCTACTCTACTGTGCAGTACCTACTTTACTGGTTTTATCTATTGTTTACTACACTACTCTACTGTACAGTACCTAGTTTACTGGTTTGTATCCATTGTTTACTACACTACTGTACTGTGCAGTACCTAGTTTACTGGTTTGTATCCATTGTTTACTACTTCTACTGTACTGCGTAGTACCTAGTTTACTGGTTTGTAACCATTGTTTACTACACTACTGTACTGTACAATATCTGGTTTACTGGTTTGTATCCATTGTTTACTACACTACTGTACTGTACAGTACCTAATTTACTGGTTTGTATCCATTGTTTACTACACTACTGTACTGTGCAGTACCTACTTTACTGGTTTGTGTTCATTGTTTACTACACTACTGTACTGTGCAGTACCTAGTTTACTGGTTTGTATCTTTTGTTTACTACACTACTCTACTGTACAGTACCTAGTTTACTGGTTTGTATCCATTGTTTACTACTGTACTGTGCATTACCTACTTTACTGTTTTGTATCCATTGTTTATTACTACTACTGTACTGCGGAGTACCTAGTTTACTGGTTTGTATCCATTGTTTACTACGCTACTGTACTGTACAGTACCTAGCTTACTGGTTTGTGTCCATTGTTTACGACACTACTGTTTTGTGCAGTACCTACTTTACTGGTTTGTGTCCATTGTTTACTACACTACTGTACTGTGCAGTACTTACTTTACTGGTTTGTGTCCATTGTTTACTACACTACTGTACTGTGCAGTACCTATTTTACTGGTTTGTATCCATTGTTTACTACACTACTGTACTGTGCAGTACCTACTTTACTGGTTTGTGTCCATTGTTTACTACACTACTGTACTGTGCAGTACCTACTTTACTGGTTTGTGTTCATTGTTTACTACACTACTGTACTGTGCAGTACCTAGTTTACTGGTTTGTATCTGTTGTTTACTATACTACTCTACTGTACAGTACCTAGTTTACTGGTTTGTATCCATTGTTTACTACTGTACTGTGCAGTACCTACTTTACTGGTTTGTATCCATTGTTTACGACTGCTATTGTACTGCGTAGTACCTAGTTTACTGGTTTTGTATCCACTGTTTACTACGCTACTGTACTGTGCAGTACCTACTTGACTGGTTTGCATCTCGTGTTTATTACGCTATTGTACTGTGCAGTCCCTGATTTTCTGGTTTGTAGCCAGTGTTTACTACGCTACTATACTGTGCAGTACCTACTTTACTTGTTTGTATCCATTGTTTACTACACTACTGTACTGTGCAGTACCTACTTTACTGGTTTGTGTTCCTTGTTTACTACACTACTGTACTGTGCAGTACCTACTTTACTGGTTTATCTATTGTTTACTACACTACTCTACTGTACAGTACCTAGTTTACTGGTTTGTATCCATTGTTTACTACACTACTGTACTGTGCAGTACCTAGTTTACTGGTTTGTATCCATTGTTTACTACTTCTACTGTACTGCGTAGTACCTAGTTTACTGGTTTGTATCCATTGTTTACTACACTACTGTACTATACAATATCTGGTTTACTGGTTTGTATCCATTGTTTACTACACTACTCTACTGTACAGCACCTAGCTTACTGGTTTGTATCCATTGTTTACTACACTACTGTACTGTGCAGTACCTACTTTACTGGTTTGTGTTCATTGTTTACTACACTACTGTACTGTGCAGTACCTAGTTTACTGGTTTGTATCTTTTGTTTACTACACTACTCTACTGTACAGTACCTAGTTTACTGGTTTGTATCCATTGTTTACTACTGTACTGTGCATTACCTACTTTACTGTTTTGTATCCATTGTTTACTACTACTACTGTACTGCGGAGTACCTAGTTTACTGGTTTGTATCCATTGTTTACTACGCTACTGTACTGTACAGTACCTAGCTTACTGGTTTGTGTCCATTTTTTACGACACTACTGTACTGTGCAGTACCTACTTTCCTGGTTTGTGTCCATTGTTTACTACATTTCTGTACTGTACAGTACCTACTTTACTGGTTTGTGTCCATTGTTTACTACACTACTGTACTGTGCAGTACCTACTTTACTGGTTTGTATCCATTGTTTACTACACTACTGTACTGTGCAGTACCTAGTTTACTGGTTTGTGTCCATTGTTTACTACACTACTGTGCTGTGCAGTACCTAGTTTACTGGTTTGTATCTGTTGTTTACTACGCTACTGTACTGTGCAGTACCTACTTGACTGGTTTGCATCTCGTGTTTATTACACTACTGTGCTGTGCAGTCCCTGCTTTACTGGTTTGTATCCAGTGTTTACTACTGTACTGTGCAGTACCTAGTTTACTGGTTTGTGTCCATTGTTTACTACACTACTGCTACTGTACTGCGTAGTACCTAGTTTACTGGTTTGTATCCATTGTTTACTACGCTACTGTACTCTACAGTACCTACTTGACTGGTTTGCATATAGTGTTTATTACGCTATTGTACTGTGCAGTCCCTGATTTACTGGTTTGTAGCCAGTGTTTACTACGCTACTGTACTGTGCAGTACCTACTTTACTTGTTTGTATCCATTGTTTACTACACTACTGTACTGTGCAGTACCTACTTTACTGGTTTGTGTTCCTTGTTTACTACACTACTGTACTGTGCAATACCTACTTTACTGGTTTTATCTATTGTTTACTACACTGCTGTACTGTGCAGTACCTAGTTTACTGGTTTGTATCCATTGTTTACTACTTCTACTGTACTGCGTAGTACCTAGTTTACAGGTTTGTATCCATTGTTTTACTACACTACTGTACTGTACAATATCTGGTTTACTGGTTTGTATCCATTGTTTACTACACTACTCTACTGTACAGTACCTAGTTTACTGGTTTGTATCCATTGTTTACTAAACTTCTGTACTGTGCAGTACCTACTTTACTGGTTTGTGTCCATTGTTTACCACACTACTGCTACTGTACTGCGTAGTACCTAGTTTACTGGTTTTTATCCGTGGTTTACTACGCTACTGTACTGTACAGTACCTACTTGACTGGTTTGTATCTAGTGTTTATTACGCTACTATACTGAGCATTCCCTGCTTTACTGGTTTGTATCCATTGTTTACTGCACTAAAATACTGTGCAGTACCTAGTTTACTAGTTTGTGCCTATTGTTTACTACACTACTCTACTGTACAGTACCTAGTATACCGGTTTGTATCTATTGTTTACTACACTACTCTACTGTGTAGTACCCACTTTACTGGTTTGTGTTCATTGTCTACTACACTACTGTACTGTGCAGTACCTAGTTTACTGGTTTGTATCCATTGTTTACTACACTACTCTACTTTACAGTACCTAGTTTACTGGTTTGTATCCATTGTTTACTACTGTACTGTGCATTACCTACTTTACTGTTTTGTATCCATTGTTTACTACTACTACTGTACTGCGGAGTACCTAGTTTATTGGTTTGTATCCATTGTTTACTACGCTACTGTACTGTACAGTACCTAGCTTACTGGTTTGTGTCCATTTTTTACGACACTACTGTACTGTGCAGTACCTACTTTACTGGTTTGTGTCCATTGTTTACTACATTTCTGTACTGTACAGTACCTACTTTACTGGTTTGTGTCCATTGTTTACTACACTACTGTACTGTGCAGTACCTAGTTTACTGGTTTGTTTTCATTGTTTACTACACTACTGTACTGTGCAGTACCTAGTTTACTGGTTTGTATCTGTTGTTTACTACTTTACTGTGCAGTACCTACTTTACTGGCTGGTGTCCATTGTTTACTACAAAACTCTACTGTGCAGTACCTATTTTACTGGTTTGTGTCCATTGATTACTACACTGCTGTACTGTGCAGTACCTACTTTACTGGTTTTTGTCCATTGTTTACTATACTACTCTACTGTACAGTACCTAGTTTACTGGTTTGTATCCATTGTTTACTACTGTACTGTTCAGTACCTACTTTACTGGTTTGTATCCATTGTTTACTACACTACTCTACTGTACAGCACCTAGCTTACTGGTTTGTATCCATTGTTTACTACACTACTGTACTGTGCAGTACCTACTTTACTGGTTTGTGTTCATTGTTTACTACACTACTGTACTGTGCAGTACCTAGTTTACTGGTTTGTATCTTTTGTTTACTACACTACTCTACTGTACAGTACCTAGTTTACTGGTTTGTATCCATTGTTTACTACTGTACTGTGCATTACCTACTTTACTGTTTTGTATCCATTGTTTACTACTACTACTGTACTGCGGAGTACCTAGTTTACTGGTTTGTATCCATTGTTTACTACGCTACTGTACTGTACAGTACCTAGCTTACTGGTTTGTGTCCATTTTTTACGACACTACTGTACTGTGCAGTACCTACTTTCCTGGTTTGTGTCCATTGTTTACTACATTTCTGTACTGTACAGTACCTACTTTACTGGTTTGTGTCCATTGTTTACTACACTACTGTACTGTGCAGTACCTACTTTACTGGTTTGTATCCATTGTTTACTACACTACTGTACTGTGCAGTACCTAGTTTACTGGTTTGTGTCCATTGTTTACTACACTACTGTGCTGTGCAGTACCTAGTTTACTGGTTTGTATCTGTTGTTTACTACGCTACTGTACTGTGCAGTACCTACTTGACTGGTTTGCATCTCGTGTTTATTACACTACTGTGCTGTGCAGTCCCTGCTTTACTGGTTTGTATCCAGTGTTTACTACTGTACTGTGCAGTACCTAGTTTACTGGTTTGTGTCCATTGTTTACTACACTACTGCTACTGTACTGCGTAGTACCTAGTTTACTGGTTTGTATCCATTGTTTACTACGCTACTGTACTCTACAGTACCTACTTGACTGGTTTGCATATAGTGTTTATTACGCTATTGTACTGTGCAGTCCCTGATTTACTGGTTTGTAGCCAGTGTTTACTACGCTACTGTACTGTGCAGTACCTACTTTACTTGTTTGTATCCATTGTTTACTACACTACTGTACTGTGCAGTACCTACTTTACTGGTTTGTGTTCCTTGTTTACTACACTACTGTACTGTGCAATACCTACTTTACTGGTTTTATCTATTGTTTACTACACTGCTGTACTGTGCAGTACCTAGTTTACTGGTTTGTATCCATTGTTTACTACTTCTACTGTACTGCGTAGTACCTAGTTTACAGGTTTGTATCCATTGTTTTACTACACTACTGTACTGTACAATATCTGGTTTACTGGTTTGTATCCATTGTTTACTACACTACTCTACTGTACAGTACCTAGTTTACTGGTTTGTATCCATTGTTTACTAAACTTCTGTACTGTGCAGTACCTACTTTACTGGTTTGTGTCCATTGTTTACCACACTACTGCTACTGTACTGCGTAGTACCTAGTTTACTGGTTTTTATCCGTGGTTTACTACGCTACTGTACTGTACAGTACCTACTTGACTGGTTTGTATCTAGTGTTTATTACGCTACTATACTGAGCATTCCCTGCTTTACTGGTTTGTATCCATTGTTTACTGCACTAAAATACTGTGCAGTACCTAGTTTACTAGTTTGTGCCTATTGTTTACTACACTACTCTACTGTACAGTACCTAGTATACCGGTTTGTATCTATTGTTTACTACACTACTCTACTGTGTAGTACCCACTTTACTGGTTTGTGTTCATTGTCTACTACACTACTGTACTGTGCAGTACCTAGTTTACTGGTTTGTATCCATTGTTTACTACACTACTCTACTTTACAGTACCTAGTTTACTGGTTTGTATCCATTGTTTACTACTGTACTGTGCATTACCTACTTTACTGTTTTGTATCCATTGTTTACTACTACTACTGTACTGCGGAGTACCTAGTTTATTGGTTTGTATCCATTGTTTACTACGCTACTGTACTGTACAGTACCTAGCTTACTGGTTTGTGTCCATTTTTTACGACACTACTGTACTGTGCAGTACCTACTTTACTGGTTTGTGTCCATTGTTTACTACATTTCTGTACTGTACAGTACCTACTTTACTGGTTTGTGTCCATTGTTTACTACACTACTGTACTGTGCAGTACCTAGTTTACTGGTTTGTTTTCATTGTTTACTACACTACTGTACTGTGCAGTACCTAGTTTACTGGTTTGTATCTGTTGTTTACTACTTTACTGTGCAGTACCTACTTTACTGGCTGGTGTCCATTGTTTACTACAAAACTCTACTGTGCAGTACCTATTTTACTGGTTTGTGTCCATTGATTACTACACTGCTGTACTGTGCAGTACCTACTTTACTGGTTTTTGTCCATTGTTTACTATACTACTCTACTGTACAGTACCTAGTTTACTGGTTTGTATCCATTGTTTACTACTGTACTGTTCAGTACCTACTTTACTGGTTTGTATCCATTGTTTACTACACTACTGTACTGTGCAGTACCTAGTTTACTAGTTTGTATCTATTGTTTACTACACTACTCTACTGTACAGTACCTAGTTTACTGGTTTGTATCCATTGTTTACTACTGTACTGTGAATTACCTACTTTACCTATTTGTATCCATTGTTTACTACTACTACTGTACAGCGGAGTACCTAGTTTACTGGTTTGTATCCATTGTTTACTACGCTACTGTACAGTACAGTACCTAGCTTACTGGTTTGTGTCCATTGTTTACGACACTACTGTTTTGTGCAGTACCTACTTTACTGGTTTGTGTCCATTGTTTACTACACTACTGTACTGTGCAGTACTTACTTTACTGGTTTGTGTCCATTGTTTACTACACTACTGTACTGTGCAGTACCTACTTTACTGGTTTGTGTCCATTGTTTACTACACTACTGTACTGTGCAGTACCTACTTTACTGGTTTGTGTTCATTGTTTACTACACTACTGTATTGTGCAGTACCTAGTTTACTGGTTTGTATCTGTTGTTTACTATACCAGTCTACTGTACAGTACCTAGTTTACTGGTTTGTATCCATTGTTTACTACTGTACTGTTCATTACCTACTTTACTGGTTTGTATCCATTGTTTACGACTGCTACTGTACTGCGTAGTACCTAGTTTACTGGTTTTGTATCCATTGTTTACTATGCTACTGTACTGTGCAGTACCTACTTGACTGGTTTGCATCTCGTGTTTATTACACTACTGTGCTGTGCAGTCCCTGCTTTACTGGTTTGTATCCAGTGTTTACTACTGTACTGTGCAGTACCTAGTTTACTGGTTTGTGTCCATTGTTTACTACACTACTGCTACTATACTGCGTAGTACCTAGTTTACTGGTTTGTATCCATTGTTTACTACGCTACTGTACTCTACAGTACCTACTTGACTGGTTTGCATATAGTGTTTATTACGCTATTGTACTGTGCAGTCCCTGATTTACTGGTTTGTAGCCAGTGTTTACTACGCTACTGTACTGTGCAGTACCTACTTTACTTGTTTGTATCCATTGTTTACTACACTACTGTACTGTGCAGTACCTACTTTACTGGTTTGTGTTCCTTGTTTACTACACTACTGTACTGTGCAATACCTACTTTACTGGTTTTATCTATTGTTTACTACACTGCTGTACTGTGCAGTACCTAGTTTACTGGTTTGTATCCATTGTTTACTACTTCTACTGTACTGCGTAGTACCTAGTTTACAGGTTTGTATCCATTGTTTTACTACACTACTGTACTGTACAATATCTGGTTTACTGGTTTGTATCCATTGTTTACTACACTACTCTACTGTACAGTACCTAGTTTACTGGTTTGTATCCATTGTTTACTAAACTTCTGTACTGTGCAGTACCTACTTTACTGGTTTGTGTCCATTGTTTACCACACTACTGCTACTGTACTGCGTAGTACCTAGTTTACTGGTTTTTATCCGTGGTTTACTACGCTACTGTACTGTACAGTACCTACTTGACTGGTTTGTATCTAGTGTTTATTACGCTACTATACTGAGCAGTCCCTGCTTTACTGGTTTGTATCCATTGTTTACTGCACTAAAATACTGTGCAGTACCTAGTTTACTAGTTTGTGCCTATTGTTTACTACACTACTCTACTGTACAGTACCTAGTTTACCGGTTTGTATCTATTGTTTACTACACTACTCTACTGTGCAGTACCCACTTTACTGGTTTGTGTTCATTGTCTACTACACTACTGTACTGTGCAGTACCTAGTTTACTGGTTTGTATCCATTGTTTACTACACTACTCTACTTTACAGTACCTAGTTTACTGGTTTGTATCCATTGTTTACTACTGTACTGTGCATTACCTACTTTACTGTTTTGTATCCATTGTTTACTACTACTACTGTACTGCGGAGTACCTAGTTTATTGGTTTGTATCCATTGTTTACTACGCTACTGTACTGTACAGTACCTAGCTTACTGGTTTGTGTCCATTTTTTACGACACTACTGTACTGTGCAGTACCTACTTTACTGGTTTGTGTCCATTGTTTACTACATTTCTGTACTGTACAGTACCTACTTTACTGGTTTGTGTCCATTGTTTACTACACTACTGTACTGTGCAGTACCTAGTTTACTGGTTTGTTTTCATTGTTTACTACACTACTGTACTGTGCAGTACCTAGTTTACTGGTTTGTATCTGTTGTTTACTACTTTACTGTGCAGTACCTACTTTACTGGCTGGTGTCCATTGTTTACTACAAAACTCTACTGTGCAGTACCTATTTTACTGGTTTGTGTCCATTGATTACTACACTGCTGTACTGTGCAGTACCTACTTTACTGGTTTTTGTCCATTGTTTACTATACTACTCTACTGTACAGTACCTAGTTTACTGGTTTGTATCCATTGTTTACTACTGTACTGTTCAGTACCTACTTTACTGGTTTGTATCCATTGTTTACTACACTACTGTACTGTGCAGTACCTAGTTTACTAGTTTGTATCTATTGTTTACTACACTACTCTACTGTACAGTACCTAGTTTACTGGTTTGTATCCATTGTTTACTACTGTACTGTGAATTACCTACTTTACCTATTTGTATCCATTGTTTACTACTACTACTGTACAGCGGAGTACCTAGTTTACTGGTTTGTATCCATTGTTTACTACGCTACTGTACAGTACAGTACCTAGCTTACTGGTTTGTGTCCATTGTTTACGACACTACTGTTTTGTGCAGTACCTACTTTACTGGTTTGTGTCCATTGTTTACTACACTACTGTACTGTGCAGTACTTACTTTACTGGTTTGTGTCCATTGTTTACTACACTACTGTACTGTGCAGTACCTACTTTACTGGTTTGTGTCCATTGTTTACTACACTACTGTACTGTGCAGTACCTACTTTACTGGTTTGTGTTCATTGTTTACTACACTACTGTACTGTGCAGTACCTAGTTTACTGGTTTGTATCTGTTGTTTACTATACTACTCTACTGTACAGTACCTAGTTTACTGGTTTGTATCCATTGTTTACTACACTGCTGTACTGTGCAGTACCTAGTTTACTGGTTTGTATCCATTGTTTACTACTTCTACTGTACTGCGTAGTACCTAGTTTACTGGTTTGTATCCATTGTTTACTACACTACTGTACTGTACAATATCTGGTTTACTGGTTTGTATCCATTGTTTACTACACTACTGTACTGTACAGTACCTAATTTACTGGTTTGTATCCATTGTTTACTACACTACTGTACTGTGCAGTACCTATTTTACTGGTTTGTGTTCATTGTTTACTAAACTACTGTACTGTGCAGTACCTAGTTTATTGGTTTGTATCTTTTGTTTACTACACTACTGTACTGTACAGTACCTAGTTTACTGGTTTGTATCCATTGTTTACTACTGTACTGTGCATTACCTACTTTACTGTTTTGTATCCATTGTTTACTACTACTACTGTACTGCGGAGTACCTAGTTTACTGGTTTGTATCCATTGTTTACTACGCTACTGTACTGTACAGTACCTAGCTTACTGGTTTGTGTCCATTGTTTACTACACTACTGTACTGTGCAGTACTTACTTTACTGGTTTGTGTCCATTGTTTACTACACTACTGTACTGTGCAGTACCTATTTTACTGGTTTGTATCCATTGTTTACTACACTACTGTACTGTGCAGTACCTACTTTACTGGTTTGTGTCCATTGTTTACTACACTACTGTACTGTGCAGTACCTACTTTACTGGTTTGTTTTCATTGTTTACTACACTACTGTACTGTGCAGTACCTAGTTTACTGGTTTGTATCTGTTGTTTACTATACTACTCTACTGTACAGTACCTACTTTACTGGTTTGTATCCATTGTTTACGACTGCTACTGTACTGCGTAGTACCTAGTTTACTGGTTTTGTATCCATTGTTTACTACGCTACTGTACTGTGCAGTACCTACTTGACTGGTTTGCATCTCGTGTTTATTACGCTACTGTGCTGTGCAGTCCCTGCTTTACTGGTTTGTATCCAGTGTTTACTACTGTACTGTGAGTTACCTAGTTTACTGGTTTGTGTCCATTGTTTACTACACTACTGCTACTGTACTGCGTAGTACCTAGTTTACTGATTTGTATCCATTGTTTACTACGCTACTGTACTCTACAGTACCTACTTGACTGGTTTGCATATAGTGTTTATTACGCTATTGTACTGTGCAGTCCCTGATTTACTGGTTTGTAGCCAGTGTTTACTACGCTACTGTACTGTGCAGTACCTACTTTACTTGTTTGTATCCATTGTTTACTACACTACTGTACTGTGCAGTACCTACTTTACTGGTTTGTGTTCCTTGTTTACTACACTACTGTACTGTGCAGTACCTACTTTACTGGTTTTATCTATTGTTTACTACACTACTCTACTGTACAGTACCTAGTTTACTGGTTTGTATCCATTGTTTACTACACTACTGTACTGTGCAGTACCTAGTTTACTGGTTTGTATCCATTGTTTACTACTTCTACTGTACTGCGTAATACCTAGTTTACTGGTTTGTATCCATTGTTTACTACAATACTGTACTGTACAATATCTGGTTTACTGGTTTGTATCCATTGTTTACTACACTACTCTACTGTACAGTACCTAGTTTACTGGTTTGTATCCATTGTTTACTACACTATTGTACTGTGCAGTACCTAGTTTACTGGTTTGTATCTTTTGTTTACTACACTACTCTACTGTACAGTACCTAGTTTACTGGTTTGTATCCATTGTTTAATACTCTACTGTACAGTACCTAGTTTACTGGTTTGTATCTATTGTTTACTACGCTACTGTACTGTACAGTACCTACTTGACTGGTTTGTATCTAGTGTTTATTACGCTACTATACTGTGCAGTCCCTGCTTTACTGGTTTGTATCCATTGTTTACTGCACTACTCTACTGTGCAGTACCTAGTTTACTGGTTTGTGTCCATTGTTTACTACACTACTCTACTGTACAGTACCTAGTTTACCGGTTTGTATCTATTGTTTACTACACTACTGTACTGTGCAGTACCCACTTTACTGGTTTGTGTTCATTGTTTACTACACTACTGTACTGTGCAGTACCTAGTTTACTGGTTTGTATCCATTGTTTACTACACTACTCTACTGTACAGTGCCTAGTTTACTGGTTTGTATCCATTGTTTACTACACTACTGTACTGTGCATTACCTACTTTACTGTTTTGTATCCATTGTTTACTACTACTACTGTACTGCGGAGTACCTAGTTTACTGGTTTGTATCCATTGTTTACTACGCTACTGTACTGTACAGTACCTAGCTTACTGGTTTGTGTCCATTGTTTACGACACTACTGTTTTGTGCAGTACCTACTTTACTGGTTTGAGTCCATTGTTTACTACACTACTGTACTGTGCAGTACTTACTTTACTGGTTTGTGTCCATTGTTTACTACACTACTGTACTGTGCAGTACCTATTTTACTGGTTTGTATCCATTGTTTACTACACTACTGTACTGTGCAGTACCTACTTTACTGGTTTGTGTCCATTGTTTACTACACTACTGTACTGTGCAGTACCTACCTTACTGGTTTGTGTTCATTGTTTACTACACTACTGCTACTGTACTGCGTAGTACCTAGTTTACTGGTTTGTATCCATTGTTTACTACGCTACTGTACTCTACAGTACCTACTTGACTGGTTTGCATATAGTGTTTATTACGCTATTGTACTGTGCAGTCCCTGATTTACTGGTTTGTAGCCATTGTTTACTACGCTACTGTACTGTGCAGTACCTACTTTACTTGTTTGTATCCATTGTTTACTACACTACTGTACTGTGCAGTACCTACTTTACTGGTTTGTGTTCCTTGTTTACTACACTACTGTACTGTGCAGTACCTACTTTACTGGTATTATCTATTGGTTACTACACTACTCTACTGTACAGTACCTAGTTTACTGGTTTGTATCCATTGTTTACTACACTACTGTACTGTGCAGTACCTACTTTACTGGTTTGTGTTCATTGTTTATTACACTACTGTACTGTGCAGTACCTAGTTTACTGGTTTGTATCTATTGTTTACTACACTACTCTACTGTGCAGTACCTAGTTTACTGGTTTGTATCCATTGTTTACTACTGTACTGTGAATTACCTACTTTACCTTTTTGTATCCATTGTTTACTACTACTACTGTACAGCGGAGTACCTAGTTTACTGGTTTGTATCCATTGTTTACTACGCTACTGTACTGTACAGTACCTAGCTTACTGGTTTGTGTCCATTGTTTACGACACTACTGTTTTGTGCAGTACCTACTTTACTGGTTTGTGTCCATTGTTTACTACACTACTGTACTGTGCAGTACTTACTTTACTGGTTTGTGTCCATTGTTTACTACACTACTGTACTGTGCAGTACCTATTTTACTGGTTTGTATCCATTGTTTACTACACTACTGTACTGTGCAGTACCTACTTTACTGGTTTGTGTCCATTGTTTACTACACTACTGTACTGTGCAGTACCTACTTTACTGGTTTGTGTTCATTGTTTACTACACTACTGTACTGTGCAGTACCTAGTTTACTGGTTTGTATCTGTTGTTTACTATACTACTCTACTGTACAGTACCTAGTTTACTGGTTTGTATCCATTGTTTACTACTGTACTGTGCAGTACCTACTTTACTGGTTTGTATCCATTGTTTACGACTGCTACTGTACTGCGTAGTACCTAGTTTACTGGTTTTGTATCCATTGTTTACTACGCTACTGTACTGTGCAGTACCTACTTGACTGGTTTGCATCTCGTGTTTATTACACTACTGTGCTGTGCAGTCCCTGCTTTACTGGTTTGTATCCAGTGTTTACGACTGCTACTGTACTGCGTAGTACCTAGTTTACTGGTTTTGTATCCATTGTTTACTACGCTACTGTACTGTGCAGTACCTACTTTACTTGTTTGTATCCATTGTGTACTACACTACTGTACTGTGCAGTACCTACTTTACTGGTTTGTGTTCCTTGTTTACTACACTACTGTACTGTGCAGTACCTACTTTACTGGTTTTATCTATTGGTTACTACACTACTCTACTGTACAGTACCTAGTTTACTGGTTTGTATCCATTGTTTACTACACTACTGTACTGTGCAGTACCTACTTTACTGGTTTGTGTTCATTGTTTATTACACTACTGTACTGTGCAGTACCTAGTTTACTGGTTTGTATCTATTGTTTACTACACTACTCTACTGTGCAGTACCTAGTTTACTGGTTTGTATCCATTGTTTACTACTGTACTGTGAATTACCTACTTTACCTTTTTGTATCCATTGTTTACTACTACTACTGTACAGCGGAGTACCTAGTTTACTGGTTTGTATCCATTGTTTACTACGCTACTGTACTGTACAGTACCTAGCTTACTGGTTTGTGTCCATTGTTTACGACACTACTGTTTTGTGCAGTACCTACTTTACTGGTTTGTGTCCATTGTTTACTACACTACTGTACTGTGCAGTACTTACTTTACTGGTTTGTGTCCATTGTTTACTACACTACTGTACTGTGCAGTACCTATTTTACTGGTTTGTATCCATTGTTTACTACACTACTGTACTGTGCAGTACCTACTTTACTGGTTTGTGTCCATTGTTTACTACACTACTGTACTGTGCAGTACCTACTTTACTGGTTTGTGTTCATTGTTTACTACACTACTGTACTGTGCAGTACCTAGTTTACTGGTTTGTATCTGTTGTTTACTATACTACTCTACTGTACAGTACCTAGTTTACTGGTTTGTATCCATTGTTTACTACTGTACTGTGCAGTACCTACTTTACTGGTTTGTATCCATTGTTTACGACTGCTACTGTACTGCGTAGTACCTAGTTTACTGGTTTTGTATCCATTGTTTACTACGCTACTGTACTGTGCAGTACCTACTTGACTGGTTTGCATCTCGTGTTTATTACACTACTGTGCTGTGCAGTCCCTGCTTTACTGGTTTGTATCCAGTGTTTACTACTGTACTGTGCAGTACCTAGTTTACTGGTTTGTGTCCATTGTTTTCTACACTACTGCTACTGTACTGCGTAGTACCTAGTTTACTGGTTTGTATCCATTGTTTACTACGCTACTGTACTCTACAGTACCTACTTGACTGGTTTGCATATAGTGTTTATTACGCTATTGTACTGTGCAGTCACTGATTTACTGGTTTGTAGCCAGTGTTTACTACGCTACTGTACTGTGCAGTACCTACTTTACTTGTTTGTATCCATTGTTTACTACACTACTGTACTGTGCAGTACCTACTTTACTGGTTTGTGTTCCTTGTTTACTACACTACTGTACTGTGCAATACCTACTTTACTGGTTTTATCTATTGTTTACTACACTACTCTACTGTACAGTACCTAGTTTACTGGTTTGTATCCATTGTTTACTACACTGCTGTACTGTGCAGTACCTAGTTTACTGGTTTGTATCCATTGTTTACTACTTCTACTGTACTGCGTAGTACCTAGTTTACTGGTTTGTATCCATTGTTTACTACACTACTGTACTGTACAATATCTGGTTTACTGGTTTGTATCCATTGTTTACTACACTACTCTACTGTACAGTACCTAGTTTACTGGTTTGTATCCATTGTTTACTACACTACTGTACTGTGCAGTACCTACTTTACTGGTTTGTGTTCCTTGTTTACTACACTACTGTACTGTGCAGTACCTAGTTTACTGGTTTTATCTATTGTTTACTACACTACTCTACTGTACAGTACCTAGTTTACTGGTTTGTATCCATTGTTTACTACTGTACTGTGCAGTACCTACTTTACTGGTTTGTATCCATTGTTTACGACTGCTACTGTACTGCGTAGTACCTAGTTTACTGGTTTTGTATCCATTGTTTACTACGCTACTGTACTGTGCAGTACCTACTTGACTGGTTTGCATCTCGTGTTTATTACGCTACTGTGCTGTGCAGTCCCTGCTTTACTGGTTTGTATCCAGTGTTTACTACTGTACTGTGCAGTACCTAGTTTACTGGTTTGTGTCCATTGTTTACTACACTACTGCTACTGTACTGCGTAGTACCTAGTTTACTGGTTTGTATCCATTGTTTACTACGCTACTGTACTCTACAGTACCTACTTGACTGGTTTACATATAGTGTTTATTACGCTATTGTACTGTGCAGTCCCTGAATTTCTGGTTTGTAGCCAGTGTTTACTACGCTACTGTACTGTGCAGTACCTACTTTACTTGTTTGTATCCATTGTTTACTACACTACTGTACTGTGCAGTACCTACTTTACTGGTTTGTGTTCCTTGTTTACTACACTACTGTACTGTGCAGTACCTACTTTACTGGTTTTATCTATTGTTTACTACTTCTACTGTACTGCGTAGTACCTAGTTTACTGGTTTGTATCCATTGTTTACTACACTACTGTACTGTACAATATCTGGTTTACTGGTTTGTATCCATTGTTTACTACACTACTCTACTGTACAGTACCTAGTTTACTGGTTTGTATCCATTGTTTACTACACTACTGTACTGTGCAGTACCTACTTTACTGGTTTGTGTTCATTGTTTACTAAACTACTGTACTGTGCAGTACCTAGTTTACTGGTTTGTATCTTTTGTTTACTACACTACTCTACTGTACAGTACCTAGTTTACTGGTTTGTATCCATTGTTTACTACTGTACTGTGCATTACCTACTTTACTGTTTTGTATCCATTGTTTACTACTACTACTGTACTGCGGAGTACCTAGTTTACTGGTTTGTATCCATTGTTTACTACGCTACTGTACTGTACAGTACCTAGCTTACTGGTTTGTGTCCATTGTTTACGACACTACTGTACTGTGCAGTACTTACTTTGCTGGTTTGTGTCCATTTTTTACTACACTACTGTACTGTGCAGTACCTATTTTACTGGTTTGTATCCAATGTTTACTACACTACTGTACTGTGCAGTACCTACTTTACTGGTTTGTGTCCATTGTTTACTAGACTACTGTACTGTGCAGTACGTACTTTACTGGTTTGTGTTCATTGTTTACTACACTACTGTACTGTGCAGTACCTAGTTTACTGGTTTGTATCTGTTGTTTACTATACTACTCTACTGTACAATACCTAGTTTACTGGTTTGTATCCATTGTTTACTACTGTACTGTGCAGTACCTACTTTACTGGTTTGTGTCCATTGTTTACTACACTACTGCTACTGTACTGCGTAGTACCTAGTTTACTGGTTTGTATCCATTGTTTACTACGCTACTGTACTCTACAGTACCTACTTGACTGGTTTGCATATAGTGTTTATTACGCTATTGTACTGTGCAGTCACTGATTTACTGGTTTGTAGCCAGTGTTTACTACGCTACTGTACTGTGCAGTACCTACTTTACTTGTTTGTATCCATTGTTTACTACACTACTGTACTGTGCAGTACCTACTTTACTGGTTTGTGTTCCTTGTTTACTACACTACTGTACTGTGCAATACCTACTTTACTGGTTTTATCTATTGTTTACTACACTACTCTACTGTACAGTACCTAGTTTACTGGTTTGTATCCATTGTTTACTACACTGCTGTACTGTGCAGTACCTAGTTTACTGGTTTGTATCCATTGTTTACTACTTCTACTGTACTGCGTAGTACCTAGTTTACTGGTTTTTGTCCATTGTTTACTACACTACTGTACTGTGCAGTACCTACTTTACTGGTTTGTGTCCATTGTTTACTACACTACTGTACTGTGCAGTACCTACTTTACTGGTTTGTGTTCATTGTTTACTACACTACTGTACTGTGCAGTACCTAGTTTACTGGTTTGTATCTGTTGTTTACTATACTACTCTACTGTACAGTACCTAGTTTACTGGTTTGTATCCATTGTTTACTACTGTACTGTGCAGTACCTACTTTACTGGTTTGTATCCATTGTTTACGACTGCTACTGTACTGCGTAGTACCTAGTTTACTGGTTTTGTATCCATTGTTTACTACGCTACTGTACTGTGCAGTACCTACTTGACTGGTTTGCATCTCGTGTTTATTACACTACTGTGCTGTGCAGTCCCTGCTTTACTGGTTTGTATCCAGTGTTTACGACTGCTACTGTACTGCGTAGTACCTAGTTTACTGGTTTTGTATCCATTGTTTACTACGCTACTGTACTGTGCAGTACCTACTTTACTTGTTTGTATCCATTGTTTACTACACTACTGTACTGTGCAGTACCTACTTTACTGGTTTGTGTTCCTTGTTTACTACACTACTGTACTGTGCAGTACCTACTTTACTGGTTTTATCTATTGGTTACTACACTACTCTACTGTACAGTACCTAGTTTACTGGTTTGTATCCATTGTTTACTACACTACTGTACTGTGCAGTACCTACTTTACTGGTTTGTGTTCATTGTTTATTACACTACTGTACTGTGCAGTACCTAGTTTACTGGTTTGTATCTATTGTTTACTACACTACTCTACTGTGCAGTACCTAGTTTACTGGTTTGTATCCATTGTTTACTACTGTACTGTGAATTACCTACTTTACCTTTTTGTATCCATTGTTTACTACTACTACTGTACAGCGGAGTACCTAGTTTACTGGTTTGTATCCATTGTTTACTACTCTACTGTACTGTACAGTACCTAGCTTACTGGTTTGTGTCCATTGTTTACGACACTACTGTTTTGTGCAGTACCTACTTTACTGGTTTGTGTCCATTGTTTACTACACTACTGTACTGTGCAGTACTTACTTTACTGGTTTGTGTCCATTGTTTACTACACTACTGTACTGTGCAGTACCTATTTTACTGGTTTGTATCCATTGTTTACTACACTACTGTACTGTGCAGTACCTACTTTACTGGTTTGTGTCCATTGTTTACTACACTACTGTACTGTGCAGTACCTACTTTACTGGTTTGTGTTCATTGTTTACTACACTACTGTACTGTGCAGTACCTAGTTTACTGGTTTGTATCTGTTGTTTACTATACTACTCTACTGTACAGTACCTAGTTTACTGGTTTGTATCCATTGTTTACTACTGTACTGTGCAGTACCTACTTTACTGGTTTGTATCCATTGTTTACGACTGCTACTGTACTGCGTAGTACCTAGTTTACTGGTTTTGTATCCATTGTTTACTACGCTACTGTACTGTGCAGTACCTACTTGACTGGTTTGCATCTCGTGTTTATTACACTACTGTGCTGTGCAGTCCCTGCTTTACTGGTTTGTATCCAGTTTTTACTACTGTACTGTGCAGTACCTAGTTTACTGGTTTGTGTCCATTGTTTTCTACACTACTGCTACTGTACTGCGTAGTACCTAGTTTACTGGTTTGTATCCATTGTTTACTACGCTACTGTACTCTACAGTACCTACTTGACTGGTTTGCATATAGTGTTTATTACGCTATTGTACTGTGCAGTCACTGATTTACTGGTTTGTAGCCAGTGTTTACTACGCTACTGTACTGTGCAGTACCTACTTTACTTGTTTGTATCCATTGTTTACTACACTACTGTACTGTGCAGTACCTACTTTACTGGTTTGTGTTCCTTGTTTACTACACTACTGTACTGTGCAATACCTACTTTACTGGTTTTATCTATTGTTTACTACACTACTCTACTGTACAGTACCTAGTTTACTGGTTTGTATCCATTGTTTACTACACTGCTGTACTGTGCAGTACCTAGTTTACTGGTTTGTATCCATTGTTTACTACTTCTACTGTACTGCGTAGTACCTAGTTTACTGGTTTGTATCCATTGTTTACTACACTACTGTACTGTACAATATCTGGTTTACTGGTTTGTATCCATTGTTTACTACACTACTCTACTGTACAGTACCTAGTTTACTGGTTTGTATCCATTGTTTACTACACTACTGTACTGTGCAGTACCTACTTTACTGGTTTGTGTTCCTTGTTTACTACACTACTGTACTGTGCAGTACCTAGTTTACTGGTTTTATCTATTGTTTACTACACTACTCTACTGTACAGTACCTAGTTTACTGGTTTGTATCCATTGTTTACTACGCTACTGTGCAGTACCTACTTTACTGGTTTGTATCCATTGTTTACGACTGCTACTGTACTGCGTAGTACCTAGTTTACTGGTTTTGTATCCATTGTTTACTACGCTACTGTACTGTGCAGTACCTACTTGACTGGTTTGCATCTCGTGTTTATTACGCTACTGTGCTGTGCAGTCCCTGCTTTACTGGTTTGTATCCAGTGTTTACTACTGTACTGTGCAGTACCTAGTTTACTGGTTTGTGTCCATTGTTTACTACACTACTGCTACTGTACTGCGTAGTACCTAGTTTACTGGTTTGTATCCATTGTTTACTACGCTACTGTACTCTACAGTACCTACTTGACTGGTTTGCATATAGTGTTTATTACGCTATTGTACTGTGCAGTCCCTGAATTTCTGGTTTGTAGCCAGTGTTTACTACGCTACTGTACTGTGCAGTACCTACTTTACTTGTTTGTATCCATTGTTTACTACACTACTGTACTGTGCAGTACCTACTTTACTGGTTTGTGTTCCTTGTTTACTACACTACTGTACTGTGCAGTACCTACTTTACTGGTTTTATCTATTGTTTACTACTTCTACTGTACTGCGTAGTACCTAGTTTACTGGTTTGTATCCATTGTTTACTACACTACTGTACTGTACAATATCTGGTTTACTGGTTTGTATCCATTGTTTACTACACTACTCTACTGTACAGTACCTAGTTTACTGGTTTGTATCCATTGTTTACTACACTACTGTACTGTGCAGTACCTACTTTACTGGTTTGTGTTCATTGTTTACTAAACTACTGTACTGTGCAGTACCTAGTTTACTGGTTTGTATCTTTTGTTTACTACACTACTCTACTGTACAGTACCTAGTTTACTGGTTTGTATCCATTGTTTACTACTGTACTGTGCATTACCTACTTTACTGTTTTGTATCCATTGTTTACTACTACTACTGTACTGCGGAGTACCTAGTTTACTGGTTTGTATCCATTGTTTACTACGCTACTGTACTGTACAGTACCTAGCTTACTGGTTTGTGTCCATTGTTTACGACACTACTGTACTGTGCAGTACCTACTTTACTGGTTTGTGTCCATTGTTTACTAGACTACTGTACTGTGCAGTACCTACTTTACTGGTTTGTGTTCATTGTTTACTACACTACTGTACTGTGCAGTACCTAGTTTACTGGTTTGTATCTGTTGTTTACTATACTACTCTACTGTACAATACCTAGTTTACTGGTTTGTATCCATTGTTTACTACTCTACTGTGCAGTACCTACTTTACTGGTTTGTGTCCATTGTTTACTACACTACTGCTACTGTACTGCGTAGTACCTAGTTTACTGGTTTGTATCCATTGTTTACTACGCTACTGTACTCTACAGTACCTACTTGACTGGTTTGCATATAGTGTTTATTACGCTATTGTACTGTGCAGTCACTGATTTACTGGTTTGTAGCCAGTGTTTACTACGCTACTTTACTGTGCAGTACCTACTTTACTTGTTTGTATCCATTGTTTACTACACTACTGTACTGTGCAGTACCTACTTTACTGGTTTGTGTTCCTTGTTTACTACACTACTGTACTGTGCAATACCTACTTTACTGGTTTTATCTATTGTTTACTACACTACTCTACTGTACAGTACCTAGTTTACTGGTTTGTATCCATTGTTTACTACACTGCTGTACTGTGCAGTACCTAGTTTACTGGTTTGTATCCATTGTTTACTACTTCTACTGTACTGCGTAGTACCTAGTTTACTGGTTTGTATCCATTGTTTACTACACTACTGTACTGTACAATATCTGGTTTACTGGTTTGTATCCATTGTTTACTACACTACTCTACTGTACAGTACCTAGTTTACTGGTTTGTATCCATTGTTTACTACACTACTGTACTGTGCAGTACCTACTTCACTGGTTTGTGTTCCTTGTTTACTACACTACTGTACTGTGCAGTACCTAGTTTACTGGTTTTATCTATTGTTTACTACACTACTCTACTGTACAGTACCTAGTTTACTGGTTTGTATCCATTGTTTACTACTGTACTGTGCAGTACCTACTTTACTGGTTTGTATCCATTGTTTACGACTGCTACTGTACTGCGTAGTACCTAGTTTACTGGTTTTGTATCCATTGTTTACTACGCTACTGTACTGTGCTGTACCTACTTGACTGGTTTGCATCTCGTGTTTATTACGCTACTGTGCTGTGCAGTCCCTGCTTTACTGGTTTGTATCCAGTGTTTACTACTGTACTGTGCAGTACCTAGTTTACTGGTTTGTGTCCATTGTTTACTACACTACTGCTACTGTACTGCGTAGTACCTAGTTTACTGGTTTGTATCCATTGTTTACTACGCTACTGTACTCTACAGTACCTACTTGACTGGTTTGCATATAGTGTTTATTACGCTATTGTACTGTGCAGTCCCTGAATTTCTGGTTTGTAGCCAGTGTTTACTACGCTACTGTACTGTGCAGTACCTACTTTACTTGTTTGTATCCATTGTTTACTACACTACTGTACTGTGCAGTACCTACTTTACTGGTTTGTGTTCCTTGTTTACTACACTACTGTACTGTGCAGTACCTACTTTACTGGTTTTATCTATTGTTTACTACACTACTCTACTGCACAGTACCTGGTTTACTGGTTTGTATCCATTGTTTACTACACTACTGTACTGTGCAGTACCTAGTTTACTGGTTTGTATCCATTGTTTACTACTTCTACTGTACTGCGTAGTACCTAGTTTACTGGTTTGTATCCATTGTTTACTACACTACTGTACTGTACAATATCTGGTTTACTGGTTTGTATCCATTGTTTACTACACTACTCTACTGTACAGTACCTAGTTTACTGGTTTGTATCCATTGTTTACTACACTACTGTACTGTGCAGTACCTACTTTACTGGTTTGTGTTCATTGTTTACTAAACTACTGTACTGTGCAGTACCTAGTTTACTGGTTTGTATCTTTTGTTTACTACACTACTCTACTGTACAGTACCTAGTTTACTGGTTTGTATCCATTGTTTACTACTGTACTGTGCATTACCTACTTTACTGTTTTGTATCCATTGTTTACTACTACTACTGTACTGCGGAGTACCTAGTTTACTGGTTTGTATCCATTGTTTACTACGCTACTGTACTGTACAGTACCTAGCTTACTGGTTTGTGTCCAATGTTTACTACACTACTGTACTGTGCAGTACTTACTTTGCTGGTTTGTGTCCATTGTTTACTACACTACTGTACTGTGCAGTACCTATTTTACTGGTTTGTATCCATTGTTTACTACACTACTGTACTGTGCAGTACCTACTTTACTGGTTTGTGTCCATTGTTTACTACACTACTGTACTGTGCAGTACCTACTTTACTGGTTTGTGTTCATTGTTTACTACACTACTGTACTGTGCAGTACCTAGTTTACTGGTTTGTATCTGTTGTTTACTATACTACTCTACTGTACAGTACCTAGTTTACTGGTTTGTATCCATTGTTTACTACTGTACTGTGCAGTACCTACTTTACTGGTTTGTATCCATTGTTTACGACTGCTACTGTACTGCGTAGTACCTAGTTTACTGGTTTTGTATCCATTGTTTACTACGCTACTGTACTGTGCAGTACCTACTTGACTGGTTTGCATCTCGTGTTTATTACGCTACTGTGCTGTGCAGTCCCTGCTTTACTGGTTTGTATCCAGTGTTTACTACTGTACTGTGAGGTACCTAGTTTACTGGTTTGTGTCCATTGTTTACTACACTACTGCTACTGTACTGCGTAGTACCTAGTTTACTGGTTTGTATCCATTGTTTACTACGCTACTGTACTCTACAGTACCTACTTTACTGGTTTGCATATAGTGTTTATTACGCTATTGTACTGTGCAGTCCCTGATTTACTGGTTTGTAGCCAGTGTTTACTACGCTACTGTACTGTGCAGTACCTACTTTACTTGTTTGTATCCATTGTTTACTACACTACTGTACTGAGCAGTACCTACTTTACTGGTTTGTGTTCCTTGTTTACTACACTACTGTACTGTGCAGTACCAACTTTACTGGTTTTATCTATTGTTTACTATACTACTCTACTGTACAGTACCTAGTTTACTGGTTTGTATCATTTGTTTACTACACTACTGTACTGTGCAGTACCTAGTTTACTGGTTTGTATCCATTGTTTACTACTTCTACTGTACTGCGTAATACCTAGTTTACTGGTTTGTATCCATTGTTTACTACACTACTGTACTGTACAATATCTGGTTTACTGGTTTGTATCCATTGTTTACTACACTACTCTACTGTACAGTACCTAGTTTACTGGTTTGTATCCATTGTTTACCACACTATTGTACTGTGCAGTACCTAGTTTACTGGTTTGTATCCATTGTTTAATACTCTACTGTGCAGTACCTAGTTTACTGGTTTGTGTCCATTGTTTACCACACTACTGCTACTGTACTGCGTAGTACCTAGTTTACTGGTTTGTATCTATTGTTTACTACGCTACTGTACTGTACAGTACCTACTTGACTGGTTTGTATCTAGTGTTTATTACGCTACTATACTGTGCAGTCCCTGCTTTACTGGTTTGTATCCATTGTTTACTGCACTACTCTACTGTGCAGTACCTAGTTTACTGGTTTGTGTCCACTGTTTACTACACTACTCTACTGTACAGTACCTAGTTTACCGGTTTGTATCTATTGTTTACTACACTACTGTACTGTGCAGTACCCACTTTACTGGTTTGTGTTCATTGTTTACTACACTACTGTACTGTGCAGTACCTAGTTTACTGGTTTGTATCCATTGTTTACTACACTACTCTACTGTACAGTGCCTAGTTTACTGGTTTGTATACATTGTTTACTACTGTACTGTGCATTACCTACTTTACTGTTTTGTATCCATTGTTTACTACTACTACTGTACTGCGGAATACCTAGTTTACTGGTTTGTATCCATTGTTTACTACGCTACTGTACTGTACAGTACCTAGCTTACTGGTTTGTGTCCATTGTTTACGACACTACTGTTTTGTGCAGTACCTACTTTACTGGTTTGTGTCCATTGTTTACTACACTACTGTACTGTGCAGTACCTATTTTACTGGTTTGTATCCATTGTTTACTACGCTACTGTACTGTGCAGTACCTACTTTACTGGTTTTTATCCATTGTTTACTACACTACTCTACTGTACAGTACCTAGTTTACTGGTTTGCATCCATTGTTTACTACACTACTGTACTGTGCAGTACCTACTTTACTGGTTTGTGTTCCTTGTTTACTACACTACTGTACTGTGCAGTACCTAGTTTACTGGTTTGTATCTATTGTTTACTACACTACTCTACTGTACAGTACCTAGTTTACTGGTTTGTATCCATTGTTTACTACACTAATGTACTGTGCAGTACCTAGTTTACTGGTTTGTGTCCATTGTTTACTACACTACTCTACTGTACAGTACCTAGTTTACCGGTTTGTATCTATTGTTTACTACACTACTGTACTGTGCAGTACCCACTTTACTGGTTTGTGTTCATTGTTTACTACACTACTGTACTGTGCAGTACCTAGTTTACTGGTTTGTATCCATTGTTTACTACACTACTCTACTGTACAGTGCCTAGTTTACTGGTTTGTATCCATTGTTTACTACTGTACTGTGCATTACCTGCTTTACTGTTTTGTATCCATTGTTTACTACTACTACTGTACTGCGGAGTACCTAGTTTACTGGTTTGTATCCATTGTTTACTACGCTACTGTACTGTACAGTACCTAGCTTACTGGTTTGTGTCCATTGTTTACGACACTACTGTTTTGTGCAGTACCTACTTTACTGGTTTGAGTCCATTGTTTACTACACTACTGTACTGTGCAGTACTTACTTTACTGGTTTGTGTCCATTGTTTACTACACTACTGTACTGTGCAGTACCTATTTTACTGGTTTGTATCCATTGTTTACTACACTACTGCTACTGTACTGCGTAGTACCTAGTTTACTGGTTTGTATCCATTGTTTACTACGCTACTGTACTCTACAGTACCTACTTGACTGGTTTGCATATAGTGTTTATTACGCTATTGTACTGTGCAGTCACTGATTTACTTGTTTGTAGCCAGTGTTTACTACGCTACTGTACTGTGCAGTACCTACTTTACTTGTTTGTATCCATTGTTTACTACACTACTGTACTGTGCAGTACCTACTTTACTGGTTTCTGTTCCTTGTTTACTACACTACTGTACTGTGCAATACCTACTTTACTGGTTTTATCTATTGTTTACTACACTACTCTACTGTACAGTACCTAGTTTACTGGTTTGTATCCATTGTTTACTACACTGCTGTACTGTGCAGTACCTAGTTTACTGGTTTGTATCCATTGTTTACTACTTCTACTGTACTGCGTAGTACCTAGTTTACTGGTTTGTATCCATTGTTTACTACATTACTGTACTGTACAATATCTGGTTTACTGGTTTGTATCCATTGTTTACTACACAACTCTACTGTACAGTACCTAGTTTACTGGTTTGTATCCATTGTTTACTACACTACTGTACTGTGCAGTACCTACTTTACTGGTTTGTGTTCCTTGTTTACTACACTACTGTACTGTGCAGTACCTAGTTTACTGGTTTTATCTATTGTTTACTACACTACTCTACTGTACAGTACCTAGTTTACTGGTTTGTATCCATTGTTTACTACTGTACTGTGCAGTACCTACTTTACTGGTTTGTATCCATTGTTTACGACTGCTACTGTACTGCGTAGTACCTAGTTTACTGGTTTTGTATCCATTGTTTACTACGCTACTGTACTGTGCAGTACCTACTTGACTGGTTTGCATCTCGTGTTTATTACGCTACTGTGCTGTGCAGTCCCTGCTTTACTGGTTTGTATCCAGTGTTTACTACTGTACTGTGCAGTACCTAGTTTACTGGTTTGTGTCCATTGTTTACTACACTACTGCTACTGTACTGCGTAGTACCTAGTTTACTGGTTTGTATCCATTGTTTACTACGCTACTGTACTCTACAGTACCTACTTGACTGGTTTGCATATAGTGTTTATTACGCTATTGTACTGTGCAGTCCCTGAATTTCTGGTTTGTAGCCAGTGTTTACTACACTACTGTACTGTGCAGTACCTACTTTACTGGTTTGTGTTCCTTGTTTACTACACTACTGTACTGTGCAGTACCTACTTTACTGGTTTTATCTATTGTTTACTACACTACTCTACTGCACAGTACCTGGTTTACTGGTTTGTATCCATTGTTTACTACACTACTGTACTGTGCAGTACCTAGTTTACTGGTTTGTATCCATTGTTTACTACTTCTACTGTACTGCGTAGTACCTAGTTTACTGGTTTGTATCCATTGTTTACTACACTACTGTACTGTACAATATCTGGTTTACTGGTTTGTATCCATTGTTTACTACACTACTCTACTGTACAGTACCTAGTTTACTGGTTTGTATCCATTGTTTACTACACTACTGTACTGTGCAGTACCTACTTTACTGGTTTGTGTTCATTGTTTACTAAACTACTGTACTGTGCAGTACCTAGTTTACTGGTTTGTATCTTTTGTTTACTACACTACTCTACTGTACAGTACCTAGTTTACTGGTTTGTATCCATTGTTTACTACTGTACTGTGCATTACCTACTGTACTGTTTTGTATCCATTGTTTACTACTACTACTGTACTGCGGAGTACCTAGTTTACTGGTTTGTATCCATTGTTTACTACGCTACTGTACTGTACAGTACCTAGCTTACTGGTTTGTGTCCAATGTTTACTACACTACTGTACTGTGCAGTACTTACTTTGCTGGTTTGTGTCCATTGTTTACTACACTACTGTACTGTGCAGTACCTATTTTACTGGTTTGTATCCATTGTTTACTACACTACTGTACTGTGCAGTACCTACTTTACTGGTTTGTGTCCATTGTTTACTACACTACTGTACTGTGCAGTACCTACCTTACTGGTTTGTGTTCATTGTTTACTACACTACTGTACTGTGCAGTACCTAGTTTACTGGTTTGTATCTGTTGTTTACTATACTACTCTACTGTACAGTACCTAGTTTACTGGTTTGTATCCATTGTTTACTACTGTACTGTGCAGTACCTACTTTACTGGTTTGTATCCATTGTTTACGACTGCTACTGTACTGCGTAGTACCTAGTTTACTGGTTTTGTATCCATTGTTTACTACGCTACTGTACTGTGCAGTACCTACTTGACTGGTTTGCATCTCGTGTTTATTACGCTACTGTGCTGTGCAGTCCCTGCTTTACTGGTTTGTATCCAGTGTTTACTACTGTACTGTGAGGTACCTAGTTTACTGGTTTGTGTCCATTGTTTACTACACTACTGCTACTGTACTGCGTAGTACCTAGTTTACTGGTTTGTATCCATTGTTTACTACGCTACTGTACTCTACAGTACCTACTTTACTGGTTTGCATATAGTGTTTATTACGCTATTGTACTGTGCAGTCCCTGATTTACTGGTTTGTAGCCAGTGTTTACTACGCTACTGTACTGTGCAGTACCTACTTTACTTGTTTGTATCCATTGTTTACTACACTACTGTACTGAGCAGTACCTACTTTATTGGTTTGTGTTCCTTGTTTACTACACTACTGTACTGTGCAATACCTACTTTACTGGTTTTATCTATTGTTTACTATACTACTCTACTGTACAGTACCTAGTTTACTGGTTTGTATCATTTGTTTACTACACTACTGTACTGTGCAGTACCTAGTTTACTGGTTTGTATCCATTGTTTACTACTTCTACTGTACTGCGTAATACCTAGTTTACTGGTTTGTATCCATTGTTTACTACACTACTGTACTGTACAATATCTGGTTTACTGGTTTGTATCCATTGTTTACTACACTACTCTACTGTACAGTACCTAGTTTACTGGTTTGTATCCATTGTTTACTACACTATTGTACTGTGCAGTACCTAGTTTACTGGTTTGTATCCATTGTTTAATACTCTACTGTGCAGTACCTAGTTTACTGGTTTGTGTCCATTGTTTACCACACTACTGCTACTGTACTGCGTAGTACCTAGTTTACTGGTTTGTATCTATTGTTTACTACGCTACTGTACTGTACAGTACCTACTTGACTGGTTTGTATCTAGTGTTTATTACGCTACTATACTGTGCAGTCCCTGCTTTACTGGTTTGTATCCATTGTTTGCTGCACTACTCTACTGTGCAGTACCTAGTTTACTGGTTTGTGTCCACTGTTTACTACACTACTCTACTGTACAGTACCTAGTTTACCGGTTTGTATCTATTGTTTACTACACTACTGTACTGTGCAGTACCCACTTTACTGGTTTGTGTTCATTGTTTACTACACTACTGTACTGTGCAGTACCTAGTTTACTGGTTTGTATCCATTGTTTACTACACTACTCTACTGTACAGTGCCTAGTTTACTGGTTTGTATACATTGTTTACTACTGTACTGTGCATTACCTACTTTACTGTTTTGTATCCATTGTTTACTACTACTACTGTACTGCGGAATACCTAGTTTACTGGTTTGTATCCATTGTTTACTACACTACTCTACTGTACAGTACCTAGTTTACTGGTTTGCATCCATTGTTTACGACACTACTGTTTTGTGCAGTACCTACTTTACTGGTTTGTGTCCATTGTTTACTACACTACTGTACTGTGCAGTACCTATTTTACTGGTTTGTATCCATTGTTTTCTACGCTACTGTACTGTGCAGTACCTACTTTACTGGTTTTTATCCATTGTTTACTACACTACTCTACTGTACAGTACCTAGTTTACTGGTTTGCATCCATTGTTTACTACACTACTGTACTGTGCAGTACCTACTTTACTGGTTTGTGTTCCTTGTTTACTACACTACTGTACTGTGCAGTACCTAGTTTACTGGTTTGTATCTATTGTTTACTACACTACTCTACTGTACAGTACCTAGTTTACTGGTTTGTATCCATTGTTTACTACACTAATGTACTGTGCAGTACCTAGTTTACTGGTTTGTGTCCATTGTTTACTACACTACTCTACTGTACAGTACCTAGTTTACCGGTTTGTATCTATTGTTTACTACACTACTGTACTGTGCAGTACCCACTTTACTGGTTTGTGTTCATTGTTTACTACACTACTGTACTGTGCAGTACCTAGTTTACTGGTTTGTATCCATTGTTTACTACACTACTCTACTGTACAGTGCCTAGTTTACTGGTTTGTATCCATTTTTTACTACTGTACTGTGCATTACCTACTTTACTGTTTTGTATCCATTGTTTACTACTACTACTGTACTGCGGAGTACCTAGTTTACTGGTTTGTATCCATTGTTTACTACGCTACTGTACTGTACAGTACCTAGCTTACTGGTTTGTGTCCATTGTTTACGACACTACTGTTTTGTGCAGTACCTACTTTACTGGTTTGAGTCCATTGTTTACTACACTACTGTACTGTGCAGTACTTACTTTACTGGTTTGTGTCCATTGTTTACTACACTACTGTACTGTGCAGTACCTATTTTACTGGTTTGTATCCATTGTTTACTACACTACTGCTACTGTACTGCGTAGTACCTAGTTTACTGGTTTGTATCCATTGTTTACTACGCTACTGTACTCTACAGTACCTACTTGACTGGTTTGCATATAGTGTTTATTACGCTATTGTACTGTGCAGTCACTGATTTACTTGTTTGTAGCCAGTGTTTACTACGCTACTGTACTGTGCAGTACCTACTTTACTTGTTTGTATCCATTGTTTACTACACTACTGTACTGTGCAGTACCTACTTTACTGGTTTCTGTTCCTTGTTTACTACACTACTGTACTGTGCAATACCTACTTTACTGGTTTTATCTATTGTTTACTACACTACTCTACTGTACAGTACCTAGTTTACTGGTTTGTATCCATTGTTTACTACACTGCTGTACTGTGCAGTACCTAGTTTACTGGTTTGTATCCATTGTTTACTACTTCTACTGTACTGCGTAGTACCTAGTTTACTGGTTTGTATCCATTGTTTACTACATTACTGTACTGTACAATATCTGGTTTACTGGTTTGTATCCATTGTTTACTACACTACTCTACTGTACAGTACCTAGTTTACTGGTTTGTATCCATTGTTTACTACACTACTGTACTGTGCAGTACCTACTTTACTGGTTTGTGTTCCTTGTTTACTACACTACTGTACTGTGCAGTACCTAGTTTACTGGTTTTATCTATTGTTTACTACACTACTCTACTGTACAGTACCTAGTTTACTGGTTTGTATCCATTGTTTACTACTGTACTGTGCAGTACCTACTTTACTGGTTTGTATCCATTGTTTACGACTGCTACTGTACTGCGTAGTACCTAGTTTACTGGTTTTGTATCCATTGTTTACTACGCTACTGTACTGTGCAGTACCTACTTGACTGGTTTGCATCTCGTGTTTATTACGCTACTGTGCTGTGCAGTCCCTGCTTTACTGGTTTGTATCCAGTGTTTACTACTGTACTGTGCAGTACCTAGTTTACTGGTTTGTGTCCATTGTTTACTACACTACTGCTACTGTACTGCGTAGTACCTAGTTTACTGGTTTGTATCCATTGTTTACTACGCTACTGTACTCTACAGTACCTACTTGACTGGTTTGCATATAGTGTTTATTACGCTATTGTACTGTGCAGTCCCTGAATTTCTGGTTTGTAGCCAGTGTTTACTACACTACTGTACTGTGCAGTACCTACTTTACTGGTTTGTGTTCCTTGTTTACTACACTACTGTACTGTGCAGTACCTACTTTACTGGTTTTATCTATTGTTTACTACACTACTCTACTGAACAGTACCTGGTTTACTGGTTTGTATCCATTGTTTACTACACTACTGTACTGTGCAGTACCTAGTTTACTGGTTTGTATCCATTGTTTACTACTTCTACTGTACTGCGTAGTACCTAGTTTACTGGTTTGTATCCATTGTTTACTACACTACTGTACTGTACAATATCTGGTTTACTGGTTTGTATCCATTGTTTACTACACTACTCTACTGTACAGTACCTAGTTTACTGGTTTGTATCCATTGTTTACTACACTACTGTACTGTGCAGTACCTACTTTACTGGTTTGTGTTCATTGTTTACTAAACTACTGTACTGTGCAGTACCTAGTTTACTGGTTTGTATCTTTTGTTTACTACACTACTCTACTGTACAGTACCTAGTTTACTGGTTTGTATCCATTGTTTACTACTGTACTGTGCATTACCTACTTTACTGTTTTGTATCCATTGTTTACTACTACTACTGTACTGCGGAGTACCTAGTTTACTGGTTTGTATCCATTGTTTACTACGCTACTGTACTGTACAGTACCTAGCTTACTGGTTTGTGTCCAATGTTTACTACACTACTGTACTGTGCAGTACTTACTTTGCTGGTTTGTGTCCATTGTTTACTACACTACTGTACTGTGCAGTACCTATTTTACTGGTTTGTATCCATTGTTTACTACACTACTGTACTGTGCAGTACCTACTTTACTGGTTTGTGTCCATTGTTTACTACACTACTGTACTGTGCAGTACCTACTTTACTGGTTTGTGTTCATTGTTTACTACACTACTGTACTGTGCAGTACCTAGTTTACTGGTTTGTATCTGTTGTTTACTATACTACTCTACTGTACAGTACCTAGTTTACTGGTTTGTATCCATTGTTTACTACTGTACTGTGCAGTACCTACTTTACTGGTTTGTATCCATTGTTTACGACTGCTACTGTACTGCGTAGTACCTAGTTTACTGGTTTTGTATCCATTGTTTACTACGCTACTGTACTGTGCAGTACCCCTTGACTGGTTTGCATCTCGTGTTTATTACGCTACTGTACTGTGCAGTCCCTGCTTTACTGGTTTGTATCCAGTGTTTACTACTGTACTGTGAGGTACCTAGTTTACTGGTTTGTGTCCATTGTTTACTACACTACTGCTACTGTACTGCGTAGTACCTAGTTTACTGGTTTGTATCCATTGTTTACTACGCTACTGTACTCTACAGTACCTACTTTACTGGTTTGCATATAGTGTTTATTACGCTATTGTACTGTGCAGTCCCTGATTTACTGGTTTGTAGCCAGTGTTTACTACGCTACTGTACTGTGCAGTACCTACTTTACTTGTTTGTATCCATTGTTTACTACACTACTGTACTGAGCAGTACCTACTTTACTGGTTTGTGTTCCTTGTTTACTACACTACTGTACTGTGCAATACCTACTTTACTGGTTTTATCTATTGTTTACTATACTACTCTACTGTACAGTACCTAGTTTACTGGTTTGTATCATTTGTTTACTACACTACTGTACTGTGCAGTACCTAGTTTACTGGTTTGTATCCATTGTTTACTACTTCTACTGTACTGCGTAATACCTAGTTTACTGGTTTGTATCCATTGTTTACTACACTACTGTACTGTACAATATCTGGTTTACTGGTTTGTATCCATTGTTTACTACACTACTCTACTGTACAGTACCTAGTTTACTGGTTTGTATCCATTGTTTACTACACTATTGTACTGTGCAGTACCTAGTTTACTGGTTTGTATCCATTGTTTAATACTCTACTGTGCAGTACCTAGTTTACTGGTTTGTGTCCATTGTTTACCACACTACTGCTACTGTACTGCGTAGTACCTAGTTTACTGGTTTGTATCTATTGTTTACTACGCTACTGTACTGTACAGTACCTACTTGACTGGTTTGTATCTAGTGTTTATTACGCTACTATACTGTGCAGTCCCTGCTTTACTGGTTTGTATCCATTGTTTACTGCACTACTCTACTGTGCAGTACCTAGTTTACTGGTTTGTGTCCACTGTTTACTACACTACTCTACTGTACAGTACCTAGTTTACCGGTTTGTATCTATTGTTTACTACACTACTGTACTGTGCAGTACCCACTTTACTGGTTTGTGTTCATTGTTTACTACACTACTGTACTGTGCAGTACCTAGTTTACTGGTTTGTATCCATTGTTTACTACACTACTCTACTGTACAGTGCCTAGTTTACTGGTTTGTATACATTGTTTACTACTGTACTGTGCATTACCTACTTTACTGTTTTGTATCCATTGTTTACTACTACTACTGTACTGCGGAATACCTAGTTTACTGGTTTGTATCCATTGTTTACTACGCTACAGTACTGTACAGTACCTAGCTTACTGGTTTGTGTCCATTGTTTACGACACTACTGTTTTGTGCAGTACCTACTTTACTGGTTTGTGTCCATTGTTTACTACACTACTGTACTGTGCAGTACCTATTTTACTGGTTTGTATCCATTGTTTACTACACTACTGTACTGTGCAGTACCTACTTTACTGGTTTGTGTCCATTGTTTACTACACTACTGTACTGTGCAGTACCTACCTTACTGGTTTGTGTTCATTGTTTACTACACTACTGTACTGTGCAGTACCTAGTTTACTGGTTTGTATCTGTTGTTTACTATACTACTCTACTGTACAGTACCTAGTATACTGGTTTGTATCCATTGTTTACTAATGTACTGTGCAGTACCTACTTTACTGGTTTGTATCCATTGTTTACGACTGCTACTGTACTGCGTAGTACCTAGTTTACTGGTTTTGTATCCATTGTTTACTACGCTACTGTACTGTGCAGTACCTACTTGACTGGTTTGCATCTCGTGTTTATTACGCTACTGTGCTGTGCAGTCCCTGCTTTACTGGTTTGTATCCAGTGCTTACTACTGTACTGTGAGGTACCTAGTTTACTGGTTTGTGTCCATTCTTTACTACACTACTGCTACTGTACTGCGTAGTACCTATTTTACTGGTTTGTATCCATTGTTTACTACGTTACTGTACTCTACAGTACCTACTTGACTGGTTTGCATATAGTGTTTATTACGCTATTGTACTGTGCAGTCCCTGATTTACTGATTTGTAGCCAGTGTTTACTACGCTACTGTACTGTGCAGTACCTACTTTACTTGTTTGTATCCATTGTTTACTACACTACTGTACTGTGCAGTACCTACTTTACTGGTTTGTGTTCCTTGTTTACTACACTACTGTACTGTGCAGTACCTACTTTACTGGTTTTATCTATTGGTTACTACACTACTCTACTGTACAGTACCTAGTTTACTGGTTTGTATCCATTGTTTACTACACTACTGTACTGTGCAGTACCTAGTTTACTGGTTTGTATCCATTGTTTACTACTTCTACTGTACTGCGTAGTACCTAGTTTACTGGTTTGTATCCATTGTTTACTACACTACTGTACTGTACAATATCTGGTTTACTGGTTTGTATCCATTGTTTACTACACTACTCTACTGTACAGTACCTAGTTTACTGGTTTGTATCCATTGTTTACTACACTACTGTACTGTGCAGTACCTACTTTACTGGTTTGTATCTTTTGTTTACTACACTACTCTACTGTACAGTACCTAGTTTACTGGTTTGTATCCATTGTTTACTACTGTACTGTGCAGTACCTAGTTTACTGGTTTGTGTCCATTGTTTACCACACTACTGCTACTGTACTGCGTAGTACCTAGTTTACTGGTTTTTATCCATTGTTTACTACGCTACTGTACTGTACAGTACCTACTTGACTGGTTTGTATCTAGTGTTTATTACGCTACTATACTGTGCAGTCCCTGCTTTACTGGTTTGTATCCATTGTTTACTGCACTACTCTACTGTACAGTACCTAGTTTACTGGTTTGTGTCCATTGTTTACTACACTACTCTACTGTACAGTACCTAGTTTACCGGTTTGTATCTATTGTTTACTACACTACTGTACTGTGCAGTACCCACTTCACTAGTTTGTGTTCATTGTTTACTACACTACTCTACTGTACAGTACGTAGTTTACTAGTTTGTATCCATTGTTTACTACTGTACTGTGCAGTACCTACTTTACTGGTTTGTATCCATTGTTTACCACTGCTACTGTACTGCGTAGTACCTAGTTTACTGGTTTGTATCCAATGTTTACTACGCTACTGTACTGTAGAGTACCTACTTGACTGGTTTGCATCTAGTGTTTATGACGCTATTGTACTGTGCAGTCCCTGCTTTACTGGTTTGTAGCCAGTGTTTACTACGCTACTGTACTGTGCAGTACCTACTTTACTGGTTTTTATCCATTGTTTACTACACTACTCTACTGTAGCGTACCTAGTTTACTGGTTTGCATCCATTGTTTACTACACTACTGTACTGTGCAGTACCTACTTTACTGGTTTGTGATCCTTGTTTACTACACTACTGTACTGTGCAGTACCTAGTTTACTGGTTTGTATCTATTGTTTACTACACTACTCTACTGTACAGTACCTAGTTTACTGGTTTGTATCCATTGTTTACTACACTAATGTACTGTGCAGTACCTAGTTTACTGGTTTGTATCAATTGTTTACTACGCTACTGTACTGTACAGTACCTACTTGACTGGTTTGTATCTAGTGTTTATTACACTACTGTACTGTACAGTACCTACTTTACTGGTTTGTATCCAGTGTGTACTACACTACTGTACTGTGTAGTGCCTAGTTTACTGGTTTGTATCCATTGTTTACTATGCTACTGTACTGTGCAGTACCTACTTTACTGGTTTGTATCCAGTGTTTACTACGCTACTGTCCTGTGCAGTACCTACTTGTCTGGTTTGTATCCATTGTTTACTACGCTACTGTTCTGTGCAGTACCTACTTGACTGGTTTGTGTTCATTGTTTACTACAGTACTGTACTGTGCAGTACCTAGTTTACTGGTATGAATCTGTTGTTTACTATACTACTCTACTGTACAGTACCTAGTTTACTGGTTTGTATCTATTGTTTACTACTCTACTGTGCAGTACCTACTTTACTGGTTTGTGTTCCTTGTTTACGACTGCTACTGTACTGCGTAGTACCTAGTTTACTGGTTTTGTATCCATTGTTTACTACGCTACTGTACTGTGCAGTACCTACTTGACTGGTTTGCATATAGTGTTTATTACGCTATTGTACTGTGCAGTCCCTGATTTACTGGTTTGTAGCCAGTGTTTACTACGCTACTGTACTGTGCAGTACCTACTTTACTTGTTTGTATCCATTGTTTACTACACTACTGTACTGTGCAGTACCTACTTTACTGGTTTGTGTTCCTTGTTTACTACACTACTGTACTGTGCAATACCTACTTTACTGGTTTTATCTATTGTTTACTACACTACTCTACTGTACAGTACCTAGTTTACTGGTTTGTATCCATTGTTTACTACACTGCTGTACTGTGCAGTACCTAGTTTACTGGTTTGTATCCATTGTTTACTACTTCTACTGTACTGCGTAGTACCTAGTTTACTGGTTTGTATCCATTGTTTACTACACTACTGTACTGTACAATATCTGGTTTACTGGTTTGTATCCATTGTTTACTACACTACTCTACTGTACAGTACCTAGTTTACTGGTTTGTATCCATTGTTTACTACACTACTGTACTGTGCAGTACCTACTTTACTGGTGTGTGTTCCTTGTTTACTACACTACTGTACTGTGCAGTACCTAGTTTACTGGTTTTATCTATTGTTTACTACACTACTCTACTGTACAGTACCTAGTTTACTGGTTTGTATCCATTGTTTACTACTGTACTGTGCAGTACCTACTTTACTGGTTTGTATCCATTGTTTACGACTGCTACTGTACTGCGTAGTACCTAGTTTACTGGTTTTGTATCCATTGTTTACTACGCTACTGTACTGTGCAGTACCTACTTGACTGGTTTGCATCTCGTGTTTATTACGCTACTGTGCTGTGCAGTCCCTGCTTTACTGGTTTGTATCCAGTGTTTACTACTGTACTGTGCAGTACCTAGTTTACTGGTTTGTGTCCATTGTTTACTACACTACTGCTACTGTACTGCGTAGTACCTAGTTTACTGGTTTGTATCCATTGTTTACTACGCTACTGTACTCTACAGTACCTACTTGACTGGTTTGCATATAGTGTTTATTACGCTATTGTACTGTGCAGTCCCTGAATTTCTGGTTTGTAGCCAGTGTTTACTACGCTACTGTACTGTGCAGTACCTACTTTACTTGTTTGTATCCATTGTTTACTACACTACTGTACTGTGCAGTACCTACTTTACTGGTTTGTGTTCCTTGTTTACTACACTACTGTACTGTGCAGTACCTACTTTACTGGTTTTATCTATTGTTTACTACACTACTCTACTGCACAGTACCTAGTTTACTGGTTTGTATCCATTGTTTACTACACTACTGTACTGTGCAGTACCTAGTTTACTGGTTTGTATCCATTGTTTACTACTTCTACTGTACTGCGTAGTACCTAGTTTACTGGTTTGTATCCATTGTTTACTACACTACTGTACTGTGCAGTACCTACTTTACTGGTTTATGTTCATTGTTTACTAAACTACTGTACTGTGCAGTACCTAGTTTACTGGTTTGTATCTTTTGTTTACTACACTACTCTACTGTACAGTACCTAGTTTACTGGTTTGTATCCATTGTTTACTACTGTACTGTGCATTACCTACTTTACTGTTTTGTATCCATTGTTTACTACTACTACTGTACTGCGGAGTACCTAGTTTACTGGTTTGTATCCATTGTTTACTGCGCTACTGTACTGTACAGTACCTAGCTTACTGGTTTGTGTCCAATGTTTACTACACTACTGTACTGTGCAGTACTTACTTTACTGGTTTGAGTCCATTGTTTACTACACTACTGTACTGTGCAGTACTTACTTTACTGGTTTGTGTCCATTGTTTACTACACTACTGTACTGTGCAGTACCTATTTTACTGGTTTGTATCCATTGTTTACTACACTACTGCTACTGTACTGCGTAGTACCTAGTTTACTGGTTTGTATCCATTGTTTACTACGCTACTGTACTCTACAGTACCTACTTGACTGGTTTGCATATAGTGTTTATTACGCTATTGTACTGTGCAGTCACTGATTTACTTGTTTGTAGCCAGTGTTTACTACGCTACTGTACTGTGCAGTACCTACTTTACTTGTTTGTATCCATTGTTTACTACACTACTGTACTGTGCAGTACCTACTTTACTGGTTTCTGTTCCTTGTTTACTACACTACTGTACTGTGCAATACCTACTTTACTGGTTTTATCTATTGTTTACTACACTACTCTACTGTACAGTACCTAGTTTACTGGTTTGTATCCATTGTTTACTACACTGCTGTACTGTGCAGTACCTAGTTTACTGGTTTGTATCCATTGTTTACTACTTCTACTGTACTGCGTAGTACCTAGTTTACTGGTTTGTATCCATTGTTTACTACATTACTGTACTGTACAATATCTGGTTTACTGGTTTGTATCCATTGTTTACTACACTACTCTACTGTACAGTACCTAGTTTACTGGTTTGTATCCATTGTTTACTACACTACTGTACTGTGCAGTACCTACTTTACTGGTTTGTGTTCCTTGTTTACTACACTACTGTACTGTGCAGTACCTAGTTTACTGGTTTTATCTATTGTTTACTACACTACTCTACTGTACAGTACCTAGTTTACTGGTTTGTATCCATTGTTTACTACTGTACTGTGCAGTACCTACTTTACTGGTTTGTATCCATTGTTTACGACTGCTACTGTACTGCGTAGTACCTAGTTTACTGGTTTTGTATCCATTGTTTACTACGCTACTGTAATGTGCAGTACCAACTTGACTGGTTTGCATCTCGTGTTTATTACGCTACTGTGCTGTGCAGTCCCTGCTTTACTGGTTTGTATCCAGTGTTTACTACTGTACTGTGCAGTACCTAGTTTACTGGTTTGTGTCCATTGTTTACTACACTACTGCTACTGTACTGCGTAGTACCTAGTTTACTGGTTTGTATCCATTGTTTACTACGCTACTGTACTCTACAGTACCTACTTGACTGGTTTGCATATAGTGTTTATTACGCTATTGTACTGTGCAGTCCCTGAATTTCTGGTTTGTAGCCAGTGTTTACTACACTACTGTACTGTGCAGTACCTACTTTACTGGTTTGTGTTCCTTGTTTACTACACTACTGTACTGTGCAGTACCTACTTTACTGGTTTTATCTATTGTTTACTACACTACTCTACTGCACAGTACCTGGTTTACTGGTTTGTATCCATTGTTTACTACACTACTGTACTGTGCAGTACCTAGTTTACTGGTTTGTGTCCATTGTTTACTACTTCTACTGTACTGCGTAGTACCTAGTTTACTGGTTTGTATCCATTGTTTACTACACTACTGTACTGTACAATATCTGGTTTACTGGTTTGTATCCATTGTTTACTACACTACTCTACTGTACAGTACCTAGTTTACTGGTTTGTATCCATTGTTTACTACACTACTGTACTGTGCAGTACCTACTTTACTGGTTTGTGTTCATTGTTTACTAAACTACTGTACTGTGCAGTACCTAGTTTACTGGTTTGTATCTTTTGTTTACTACACTACTCTACTGTACAGTACCTAGTTTACTGGTTTGTATCCATTGTTTACTACTGTACTGTGCATTACCTACTTTACTGTTTTGTATCCATTGTTTACTACTACTACTGTACTGCGGAGTACCTAGTTTACTGGTTTGTATCCATTGTTTACTACGCTACTGTACTGTACAGTACCTAGCTTACTGGTTTGTGTCCAATGTTTACTACACTACTGTACTGTGCAGTACTTACTTTGCTGGTTTGTGTCCATTGTTTACTACACTACTGTACTGTGCAGTACCTATTTTACTGGTTTGTATCCATTGTTTACTACACTACTGTACTGTGCAGTACCTACTTTACTGGTTTGTGTCCATTGTTTACTACACTACTGTACTGTGCAGTACCTACTTTACTGGTTTGTGTTCATTGTTTACTACACTACTGTACTGTGCAGTACCTAGTTTACTGGTTTGTATCTGTTGTTTACTATACTACTCTACTGTACAGTACCTAGTTTACTGGTTTGTATCCATTGTTTACTACTGTACTGTGCAGTACCTACTTTACTGGTTTGTATCCATTGTTTACGACTGCTACTGTACTGCGTAGTACCTAGTTTACTGGTTTTGTATCCATTGTTTACTACGCTACTGTACTGTGCAGTACCCCTTGACTGGTTTGCATCTCGTGTTTATTACGCTACTGTGCTGTGCAGTCCCTGCTTTACTGGTTTGTATCCAGTGTTTACTACTGTACTGTGAGGTACCTAGTTTACTGGTTTGTGTCCATTGTTTACTACACTACTGCTACTGTACTGCGTAGTACCTAGTTTACTGGTTTGTATCCATTGTTTACTACGCTACTGTACTCTACAGTACCTACTTTACTGGTTTGCATATAGTGTTTATTACGCTATTGTACTGTGCAGTCCCTGATTTACTGGTTTGTAGCCAGTGTTTACTACGCTACTGTACTGTGCAGTACCTACTTTACTTGTTTGTATCCATTGTTTACTACACTACTGTACTGAGCAGTACCTACTTTACTGGTTTGTGTTCCTTGTTTACTACACTACTGTACTGTGCAATACCTACTTTACTGGTTTTATCTATTGTTTACTATACTACTCTACTGTACAGTACCTAGTTTACTGGTTTGTATCATTTGTTTACTACACTACTGTACTGTGCAGTACCTAGTTTACTGGTTTGTATCCATTGTTTACTACTTCTACTGTACTGCGTAATACCTAGTTTACTGGTTTGTATCCATTGTTTACTACACTACTGTACTGTACAATATCTGGTTTACTGGTTTGTATCCATTGTTTACTACACTACTCTACTGTACAGTACCTAGTTTACTGGTTTGTATCCATTGTTTACTACACTATTGTACTGTGCAGTACCTAGTTTACTGGTTTGTATCCATTGTTTAATACTCTACTGTGCAGTACCTAGTTTACTGGTTTGTGTCCATTGTTTACCACACTACTGCTACTGTACTGCGTAGTACCTAGTTTACTGGTTTGTATCTATTGTTTACTACGCTACTGTACTGTACAGTACCTACTTGACTGGTTTGTATCTAGTGTTTATTACGCTACTATACTGTGCAGTCCCTGCTTTACTGGTTTGTATCCATTGTTTACTGCACTACTCTACTGTGCAGTACCTAGTTTACTGGTTTGTGTCCACTGTTTACTACACTACTCTACTGTACAGTACCTAGTTTACCGGTTTGTATCTATTGTTTACTACACTACTGTACTGTGCAGTACCCACATTACTGGTTTGTGTTCATTGTTTACTACACTACTGTACTGTGCAGTACCTAGTTTACTGGTTTGTATCCATTGTTTACTACACTACTCTACTGTACAGTGCCTAGTTTACTGGTTTGTATACATTGTTTACTACTGTACTGTGCATTACCTACTTTACTGTTTTGTATCCATTGTTTACTACTACTACTGTACTGCGGAATACCTAGTTTACTGGTTTGTATCCATTGTTTACTACGCTACTGTACTGTACAGTACCTAGCTTACTGGTTTGTGTCCATTGTTTACGACACTACTGTTTTGTGCAGTACCTACTTTACTGGTTTGTGTCCATTGTTTACTACACTACTGTACTGTGCAGTACCTATTTTACTGGTTTGTATCCATTGTTTACTACACTACTGTACTGTGCAGTACCTACTTTATTGGTTTGTGTCCATTGTTTACTACACTACTGTACTGTGCAGTACCTACCTTACTGGTTTGTGTTCATTGTTTACTACACTACTGTACTGTGCAGTACCTAGTTTACTGGTTTGTATCTGTTGTTTACTATACTACTCTACTGTACAGTACCTAGTTTACTGGTTTGTATCCATTGTTTACTAATGTACTGTGCAGTACCTACTTTACTGGTTTGTATCCATTGTTTACGACTGCTACTGTACTGCGTAGTACCTAGTTTACTGGTTTTGTATCCATTGTTTACTACGCTACTGTACTGTGCAGTACCTACTTGACTGGTTTGCATCTCGTGTTTATTACGCTACTGTGCTGTGCAGTCCCTGCTTTACTGGTTTGTATCCAGTGCTTACTACTGTACTGTGAGGTACCTAGTTTACTGGTTTGTGTCCATTCTTTACTACACTACTGCTACTGTACTGCGTAGTACCTAGTTTACTGGTTTGTATCCATTGTTTACTACGCTACTGTACTCTACAGTACCTACTTGACTGGTTTGCATATAGTGTTTATTACGCTATTGTACTGTGCAGTCCCTGATTTACTGATTTGTAGCCAGTGTTTACTACGCTACTGTACTGTGCAGTACCTACTTTACTTGTTTGTATCCATTGTTTACTACACTACTGTACTGTGCAGTACCTACTTTACTGGTTTGTGTTCCTTGTTTACTACACTACTGTACTGTGCAGTACCTACTTTACTGGTTTTATCTATTGGTTACTACACTACTCTACTGTACAGTACCTAGTTTACTGGTTTGTATCCATTGTTTACTACACTACTGTACTGTGCAGTACCTAGTTTACTGGTTTGTATCCATTGTTTACTACTTCTACTGTACTGCGTAGTACCTAGTTTACTGGTTTGTATCCATTGTTTACTACACTACTGTACTGTACAATATCTGGTTTACTGGTTTGTATCCATTGTTTACTACACTACTCTACTGTACAGTACCTAGTTTACTGGTTTGTATCCATTGTTTACTACACTACTGTACTGTGCAGTACCTACTTTACTGGTTTGTGTTCATTGTTTACTACACTACTGTACTGTGCAGTACCTAGTTTACTGGTTTGTATCTTTTGTTTACTACACTACTCTACTGTACAGTAACTAGTTTACTGGTTTGTATCCATTGTTTACTACTGTACTGTGCAGTACCTAGTTTACTGGTTTGTGTCCATTGTTTACCACACTACTGCTACTGTACTGCGTAGTACCTAGTTTACTGGTTTTTATCCATTGTTTACTACGCTACTGTACTGTGCAGTACCTACTTGACTGGTTTGTATCTAGTGTTTATTACGCTACTATACTGTGCAGTCCCTGCTTTACTGGTTTGTATCCATTGTTTACTGCACTACTCTACTGTACAGTACCTAGTTTACTGGTTTGTGTCCATTGTTTACTACACTACTCTACTGTACAGTACCTAGTTTACCGGTTTGTATCTATTGTTTACTACACTACTGTACTATGCAGTACCCACTTTACTAGTTTGTGTTCATTGTTTACTACACTACTGTACTGTGCAGTACCTAGTTTACTGGTTTGTATCTATTGTTTACTACACTACTCTACTGTACAGTACCTAGTTTACTGGTTTGTATCCATTGTTTACTACACTAATGTACTGTGCAGTATCTAGTTTACTGGTTTGTATCAATTGTTTACTACGCTACTGTACTGTACAGTACCTACTTTACTGGTTTGTATCCAGTGTTTACTACGCTACTGTCCTGTGCAGTACCTACTTGTCTGGTTTGTATCCATTGTTTACTACGCTACTGTTCTGTGCAGTACCTACTTGACTGGTTTGTGTTCATTGTTTACTACAGTACTGTACTGTGCAGTACCTAGTTTACTGGTATGAATCTGTTGTTTACTATACTACTCTACTGTACAGTACCTAGTTTACTGGTTTGTATCTATTGTTTACTACTCTACTGTGCAGTACCTACTTTACTGGTTTGTATCCATTGTTTACGACTGCTACTGTACTGCGTAGTACCTAGTTTACTGGTTTTGTATCCATTGTTTACTACGCTACTGTACTGTGCAGTACCTACTTGACTGGTTTGCATATAGTGTTTATTACGCTATTGTACTGTGCAGTCCCTGATTTACTGGTTTGTATCCATTGTTTACTACGCTACTGTACTGTGCAGTACCTACTTTACTTGTTTGTATCCATTGTTTACTACACTACTGTACTGTGCAGTACCTACTTTACTGGTTTGTGTTCCTTGTTTACTACACTACTGTACTGTGCAATACCTACTTTACTGGTTTTATGTATTGTTTACTACACTACTCTACTGTACAGTACCTAGTTTACTGGTTTGTATCCATTGTTTACTACACTGCTGTACTGTGCAGTACCTAGTTTACTGGTTTGTATCCATTGTTTACTACACTACTGTACTGTACAATATCTGGTTTACTGGTTTGTATCCATTGTTTACTACACTACTCTACTGTACAGTACCTAGTTTACTGGTTTGTATCCATTGTTTACTACTACTACTGTACTGCGGAATACCTAGTTTACTGGTTTGTATCCATTGTTTACTACGCTACTGTACTGTACAGTACCTAGCTTACTGGTTTGTGTCCATTGTTTACGACACTACTGTTTTGTGCAGTACCTACTTTACTGGTTTGTGTCCATTGTTTACTACACTACTGTACTGTGCAGTACCTATTTTACTGGTTTGTATCCATTGTTTACTACACTACTGTACTGTGCAGTACCTACTTTACTGGTTTGTGTCCATTGTTTACTACACTACTGTACTGTGCAGTACCTACCTTACTGGTTTGTGTTCATTGTTTACTACACTACTGTACTGTGCAGTACCTAGTTTACTGGTTTGTATCTGTTGTTTACTATACTACTCTACTGTACAGTACCTAGTATACTGGTTTGTATCCATTGTTTACTAATGTACTGTGCAGTACCTACTTTACTGGTTTGTATCCATTGTTTACGACTGCTACTGTACTGCGTAGTACCTAGTTTACTGGTTTTGTATCCATTGTTTACTACGCTACTGTACTGTGCAGTACCTACTTGACTGGTTTGCATCTCGTGTTTATTACGCTACTGTGCTGTGCAGTCCCTGCTTTACTGGTTTGTATCCAGTGCTTACTACTGTACTGTGAGGTACCTAGTTTACTGGTTTGTGTCCATTCTTTACTACACTACTGCTACTGTACTGCGTAGTACCTATTTTACTGGTTTGTATCCATTGTTTACTACGTTACTGTACTCTACAGTACCTACTTGACTGGTTTGCATATAGTGTTTATTACGCTATTGTACTGTGCAGTCCCTGATTTACTGATTTGTAGCCAGTGTTTACTACGCTACTGTACTGTGCAGTACCTACTTTACTTGTTTGTATCCATTGTTTACTACACTACTGTACTGTGCAGTACCTACTTTACTGGTTTGTGTTCCTTGTTTACTACACTACTGTACTGTGCAGTACCTACTTTACTGGTTTTATCTATTGGTTACTACACTACTCTACTGTACAGTACCTAGTTTACTGGTTTGTATTCATTGTTTACTACACAACTGTACTGTGCAGTACCTAGTTTACTGGTTTGTATCCATTGTTTACTACTTCTACTGTACTGCGTAGTACCTAGTTTACTGGTTTGTATCCATTGTTTACTACACTACTGTACTGTACAATATCTTGTTTACTGGTTTGTATCCATTGTTTACTACACTACTCTACTGTACAGTACCTAGTTTACTGGTTTGTATCCATTGTTTACTACACTACTGTACTGTGCAGTACCTACTTTACTGGTTTGTATCTTTTGTTTACTACACTACTCTACTGTACAGTACCTAGTTTACTGGTTTGTATCCATTGTTTACTACTGTACTGTGCAGTACCTAGTTTACTGGTTTGTGTCCATTGTTTACCACACTACTGCTACTGTACTGCGTAGTACCTAGTTTACTGGTTTTTATCCATTGTTTACTACGCTACTGTACTGTACAGTACCTACTTGACTGGTTTGTATCTAGTGTTTATTACGCTACTATACTGTGCAATCCCTGCTTTACTGGTTTGTATCCATTGTTTACTGCACTACTCTACTGTACAGTACCTAGTTTACTGGTTTGTGTCCATTGTTTACTACACTACTCTACTGTACAGTACCTAGTTTACCGGTTTGTATCTATTGTTTACTACACTACTGTACTGTGCAGTACCCACTTCACTAGTTTGTGTTCATTGTTTACTACACTACTCTACTGTACAGTACGTAGTTTACTAGTTTGTATCCATTGTTTACTACTGTACTGTGCAGTACCTACTTTACTGGTTTGTATCCATTGTTTACCACTGCTACTGTACTGCGTAGTACCTAGTTTACTGGTTTGTATCCAATGTTTACTACGCTACTGTACTGTAGAGTACCTACTTGACTGGTTTGCATCTAGTGTTTATGACGCTATTGTACTGTGCAGTCCCTGCTTTACTGGTTTGTAGCCAGTGTTTACTACGCTACTGTACTGTGCAGTACCTACTTTACTGGTTTTTATCCATTGTTTACTACACTACTCTACTGTAGCGTACCTAGTTTACTGGTTTGCATCCATTGTTTACTACACTACTGTACTGTGCAGTACCTACTTTACTGGTTTGTGTTCCTTGTTTACTACACTACTGTACTGTGCAGTACCTAGTTTACTGGTTTGTATCTATTGTTTACTACACTACTCTACTGTACAGTACCTAGTTTACTGGTTTGTATCCATTGTTTACTACACTAATGTACTGTGCAGTACCTAGTTTACTGGTTTGTATCAATTGTTTACTACGCTACTGTACTGTACAGTACCTACTTGACTGGTTTGTATCTAGTGTTTATTACACTACTGTACTGTACAGTACCTACTTTACTGGTTTGTATCCAGTGTGTACTACACTACTGTACTGTGTAGTGCCTAGTTTACTGGTTTGTATCCATTGTTTACTATGCTACTGTACTGTGCAGTACCTACTTTACTGGTTTGTATCCAGTGTTTACTACGCTACTGTCCTGTGCAGTACCTACTTGTCTGGTTTGTATCCATTGTTTACTACGCTACTGTTCTGTGCAGTACCTACTTGACTGGTTTGTGTTCATTGTTTACTACAGTACTGTACTGTGCAGTACCTAGTTTACTGGTATGAATCTGTTGTTTACTATACTACTCTACTGTACAGTACCTAGTTTACTGGTTTGTATCTATTGTTTACTACTCTACTGTGCAGTACCTACTTTACTGGTTTGTGTTCCTTGTTTACGACTGCTACTGTACTGCGTAGTACCTAGTTTACTGGTTTTGTATCCATTGTTTACTACGCTACTGTACTGTGCAGTACCTACTTGACTGGTTTGCATATAGTGTTTATTACGCTATTGTACTGTGCAGTCCCTGATTTACTGGTTTGTAGCCAGTGTTTACTACGCTACTGTACTGTGCAGTACCTACTTTACTTGTTTGTATCCATTGTTTACTACACTACTGTACTGTGCAGTACCTACTTTACTGGTTTGTGTTCCTTGTTTACTACACTACTGTACTGTGCAATACCTACTTTACTGGTTTTATCTATTGTTTACTACACTACTCTACTGTACAGTACCTAGTTTACTGGTTTGTATCCATTGTTTACTACACTGCTGTACTGTGCAGTACCTAGTTTACTGGTTTGTATCCATTGTTTACTACTTCTACTGTACTGCGTAGTACCTAGTTTACTGGTTTGTATCCATTGTTTACTACACTACTGTACTGTACAATATCTGGTTTACTGGTTTGTATCCATTGTTTACTACACTACTCTACTGTACAGTACCTAGTTTACTGGTTTGTATCCATTGTTTACTACACTACTGTACTGTGCAGTACCTACTTTACTGGTGTGTGTTCCTTGTTTACTACACTACTGTACTGTGCAGTACCTAGTTTACTGGTTTTATCTATTGTTTACTACACTACTCTACTGTACAGTACCTAGTTTACTGGTTTGTATCCATTGTTTACTACTGTACTGTGCAGTACCTACTTTACTGGTTTGTATCCATTGTTTACGACTGCTACTGTACTGCGTAGTACCTAGTTTACTGGTTTTGTATCCATTGTTTACTACGCTACTGTACTGTGCAGTACCTACTTGACTGGTTTGCATCTCGTGTTTATTACGCTACTGTGCTGTGCAGTCCCTGCTTTACTGGTTTGTATCCAGTGTTTACTACTGTACTGTGCAGTACCTAGTTTACTGGTTTGTGTCCATTGTTTACTACACTACTGCTACTGTACTGCGTAGTACCTAGTTTACTGGTTTGTATCCATTGTTTACTACGCTACTGTACTCTACAGTACCTACTTGACTGGTTTGCATATAGTGTTTATTACGCTATTGTACTGTGCAGTCCCTGAATTTCTGGTTTGTAGCCAGTGTTTACTACGCTACTGTACTGTGCAGTACCTACTTTACTTGTTTGTATCCATTGTTTACTACACTACTGTACTGTGCAGTACCTACTTTACTGGTTTGTGTTCCTTGTTTACTACACTACTGTACTGTGCAGTACCTACTTTACTGGTTTTATCTATTGTTTACTACACTACTCTACTGCACAGTACCTAGTTTACTGGTTTGTATCCATTGTTTACTACACTACTGTACTGTGCAGTACCTAGTTTACTGGTTTGTATCCATTGTTTACTACTTCTACTGTACTGCGTAGTACCTAGTTTACTGGTTTGTATCCATTGTTTACTACACTACTGTACTGTGCAGTACCTACTTTACTGGTTTGTGTTCATTGTTTACTAAACTACTGTACTGTGCAGTACCTAGTTTACTGGTTTGTATCTTTTGTTTACTACACTACTCTACTGTACAGTACCTAGTTTACTGGTTTGTATCCATTGTTTACTACTGTACTGTGCATTACCTACTTTACTGTTTTGTATCCATTGTTTACTACTACTACTGTACTGCGGAGTACCTAGTTTACTGGTTTGTATCCATTGTTTACTGCGCTACTGTACTGTACAGTACCTAGCTTACTGGTTTGTGTCCAATGTTTACTACACTACTGTACTGTGCAGTACTTACTTTGCTGGTTTGTGTCCATTGTTTACTACACTACTGTACTGTGCAGTACCTATTTTACTGGTTTGTATCCATTGTTTACTACACTACTGTACTGTGCAGTACCTACTTTACTGGTTTGTGTCCATTGTTTACTACACTACTGTACTGTGCAGTACCTACTTTACTGGTTTGTGTTCATTGTTTACTACACTACTGTACTGTGCAGTACCTAGTTTACTGGTTTGTATCTGTTGTTTACTATACTACTCTACTGTACAGTACCTAGTTTACTGGTTTGTATCCATTGTTTACTACTGTACTGTGCAGTACCTACTTTACTGGTTTGTATCCATTGTTTACGACTGCTACTGTACTGCGTAGTACCTAGTTTACTGGTTTTGTATCCATTGTTTACTACGCTACTGTACTGTGCAGTACCTACTTGACTGGTTTGCATCTCGTGTTTATTACGCTACTGTGCTGTGCAGTCCCTGCTTTACTGGTTTGTATCCAGTGCTTACTACTGTACTGTGAGGTACCTAGTTTACTGGTTTGTGTCCATTCTTTACTACACTACTGCTACTGTACTGCGTAGTACCTAGTTTACTGGTTTGTATCCATTGTTTACTACGCTACTGTACTCTACAGTACCTACTTTACTGGTTTGCATATAGTGTTTATTACGCTATTGTACTGTGCAGTCCCTGATTTACTGGTTTGTAGCCAGTGTTTACTACGCTACTGTACTGTGCAGTACCTACTTTACTTGTTTGTATCCATTGTTTACTACACTACTGTACTGAGCAGTACCTACTTTACTGGTTTGTGTTCCTTGTTTACTACACTACTGTACTGTGCAGTACCTACTTTACTGGTTTTATCTATTGTTTACTATACTACTCTACTGTACAGTACCTAGTTTACTGGTTTGTATCATTTGTTTACTACACTACTGTACTGTGCAGTACCTAGTTTACTGGTTTGTATCCATTGTTTACTACTTCTACTGTACTGCGTAATACCTAGTTTACTGGTTTGTATCCATTGTTTACTACACTACTGTACTGTACAATATCTGGTTTACTGGTTTGTATCCATTGTTTACTACACTACTCTACTGTACAGTACCTAGTTTACTGGTTTGTATCCATTGTTTACTACACTATTGTACTGTGCAGTTCCTAGTTTACTGGTTTGTATCCATTGTTTAATACTCTACTGTGCAGTACCTAGTTTACTGGTTTGTGTCCATTGTTTACCACACTACTGCTACTGTACTGCGTAGTACCTAGTTTACTGGTTTGTATCTATTGTTTACTACGCTACTGTACTGTACAGTACCTACTTGACTGGTTTGTATCTAGTGTTTATTACGCTACTATACTGTGCAGTCCCTGCTTTACTGGTTTGTATCCATTGTTTACTGCACTACTCTACTGTGCAGTACCTAGTTTACTGGTTTGTGTCCACTGTTTACTACACTACTCTACTGTACAGTACCTAGTTTACCGGTTTGTATCTATTGTTTACTACACTACTGTACTGTGCAGTACCCACTTTACTGGTTTGTGTTCATTGTTTACTACACTACTGTACTGTGCAGTACCTAGTTTACTGGTTTGTATCCATTGTTTACTACACTACTCTACTGTACAGTGCCTAGTTTACTGGTTTGTATACATTGTTTACTACTGTACTGTGCATTACCTACTTTACTGTTTTGTATCCATTGTTTACTACTACTACTGTACTGCGGAATACCTAGTTTACTGGTTTGTATCCATTGTTTACTACGCTACTGTACTGTACAGTACCTAGCTTACTGGTTTGTGTCCATTGTTTACGACACTACTGTTTTGTGCAGTACCTACTTTACTGGTTTGTGTCCATTGTTTACTACACTACTGTACTGTGCAGTACCTATTTTACTGGTTTGTATCCATTGTTTACTACACTACTGTACTGTGCAGTACCTACTTTATTGGTTTGTGTCCATTGTTTACTACACTACTGTACTGTGCAGTACCTACCTTACTGGTTTGTGTTCATTGTTTACTACACTACTGTACTGTGCAGTACCTAGTTTACTGGTTTGTATCTGTTGTTTACTATACTACTCTACTGTACAGTACCTAGTTTACTGGTTTGTATCCATTGTTTACTAATGTACTGTGCAGTACCTACTTTACTGGTTTGTATCCATTGTTTACGACTGCTACTGTACTGCGTAGTACCTAGTTTACTGGTTTTGTATCCATTGTTTACTACGCTACTGTACTGTGCAGTACCTACTTGACTGGTTTGCATCTCGTGTTTATTACGCTACTGTGCTGTGCAGTCCCTGCTTTACTGGTTTGTATCCAGTGCTTACTACTGTACTGTGAGGTACCTAGTTTACTGGTTTGTGTCCATTCTTTACTACACTACTGCTACTGTACTGCGTAGTACCTAGTTTACTGGTTTGTATCCATTGTTTACTACGCTACTGTACTCTACAGTACCTACTTGACTGGTTTGCATATAGTGTTTATTACGCTATTGTACTGTGCAGTCCCTGATTTACTGATTTGTAGCCAGTGTTTACTACGCTACTGTACTGTGCAGTACCTACTTTACTTGTTTGTATCCATTGTTTACTACACTACTGTACTGTGCAGTACCTACTTTACTGGTTTGTGTTCCTTGTTTACTACACTACTGTACTGTGCAGTACCTACTTTACTGGTTTTATCTATTGGTTACTACACTACTCTACTGTACAGTACCTAGTTTACTGGTTTGTATCCATTGTTTACTACACTACTGTACTGTGCAGTACCTAGTTTACTGGTTTGTATCCATTGTTTACTACTTCTACTGTACTGCGTAGTACCTAGTTTACTGGTTTGTATCCATTGTTTACTACACTACTGTACTGTACAATATCTGGTTTACTGGTTTGTATCCATTGTTTACTACACTACTCTACTGTACAGTACCTAGTTTACTGGTTTGTATCCATTGTTTACTACACTACTGTACTGTGCAGTACCTACTTTACTGGTTTGTGTTCATTGTTTACTACACTACTGTACTGTGCAGTACCTAGTTTACTGGTTTGTATCTTTTGTTTACTACACTACTCTACTGTACAGTACCTAGTTTACTGGTTTGTATCCATTGTTTACTACTGTACTGTGCAGTACCTAGTTTACTGGTTTGTGTCCATTGTTTACCACACTACTGCTACTGTACTGCGTAGTACCTAGTTTACTGGTTTTTATCCATTGTTTACTACGCTACTGTACTGTGCAGTACCTACTTGACTGGTTTGTATCTAGTGTTTATTACGCTACTATACTGTGCAGTCCCTGCTTTACTGGTTTGTATCCATTGTTTACTGCACTACTCTACTGTACAGTACCTAGTTTACTGGTTTGTGTCCATTGTTTACTACACTACTCTACTGTACAGTACCTAGTTTACCGGTTTGTATCTATTGTTTACTACACTACTGTACTATGCAGTACCCACTTTACTAGTTTGTGTTCATTGTTTACTACACTACTCTACTGTACAGTACGTAGTTTACTAGTTTGTATCCATTGTTTACTACTGTACTGTGCAGTACCTACTTTACTGGTTTGTATCCATTGTTTACCACTGCTACTGTACTGCGTAGTACCTAGTTTACTGGTTTGTATCCAATGTTTACTACGCTACTGTACTGTAGAGTACCTACTTGACTGGTTTGCATCTAGTGTTTATGACGCTATTGTACTGTGCAGTCCCTGCTTTACTGGTTTGTAGCCAGTGTTTACTACGCTACTGTACTGTGCAGTACCTACTTTACTGGTTTTTATCCATTGTTTACTACACTACTCTACTGTAGAGTACCTAGTTTACTGGTTTGCATCCATTGTTTACTACACTACTGTACTGTGCAGTACCTACTTTACTGGTTTGTATCCATTGTTTACGACTGCTACTGTACTGCGTAGTACCTAGTTTACTGGTTTTGTATCCATTGTTTACTACGCTACTGTACTGTGCAGTACCTACTTGACTGGTTTGCATCTCGTGTTTATTACGCTACTGTGCTGTGCAGTCCCTGCTTTACTGGTTTGTATCCAGTGCTTACTACTGTACTGTGAGGTACCTAGTTTACTGGTTTGTGTCCATTCTTTACTACACTACTGCTACTGTACTGCGTAGTACCTATTTTACTGGTTTGTATCCATTGTTTACTACGTTACTGTACTCTACAGTACCTACTTGACTGGTTTGCATATATTGTTTATTACGCTATTGTACTGTGCAGTCCCTGATTTACTGATTTGTAGCCAGTGTTTACTACGCTACTGTACTGTGCAGTACCTACTTTACTTGTTTGTATCCATTGTTTACTACACTACTGTACTGTGCAGTACCTACTTTACTGGTTTGTGTTCCTTGTTTACTACACTACTGTACTGTGCAGTACCTACTTTACTGGTTTTATCTATTGGTTACTACACTACTCTACTGTACAGTACCTAGTTTACTGGTTTGTATCCATTGTTTACTACACTACTGTACTGTGCAGTACCTAGTTTACTGGTTTGTATCCATTGTTTACTACTTCTACTGTACTGCGTAGTACCTAGTTTACTGGTTTGTATCCATTGTTTACTACACTACTGTACTGTACAATATCTGGTTTACTGGTTTGTATCCATTGTTTACTACACTACTCTACTGTACAGTACCTAGTTTACTGGTTTGTATCCATTGTTTACTACACTACTGTACTGTGCAGTACCTACTTTACTGGTTTGTATCTTTTGTTTACTACACTACTCTACTGTACAGTACCTAGTTTACTGGTTTGTATCCATTGTTTACTACTCTACTGTGCAGTACCTAGTTTACTGGTTTGTGTCCATTGTTTACCACACTACTGCTACTGTACTGCGTAGTACCTAGTTTACTGGTTTTTATCCATTGTTTACTACGCTACTGTACTGTACAGTACCTACTTGACTGGTTTGTATCTAGTGTTTATTACGCTACTATACTGTGCAGTCCCTGCTTTACTGGTTTGTATCCATTGTTTACTGCACTACTCTACTGTACAGTACCTAGTTTACTGGTTTGTGTCCATTGTTTACTACACTACTCTACTGTACAGTACCTAGTTTACCGGTTTGTATCTATTGTTTACTACACTACTGTACTGTGCAGTACCCACTTCACTAGTTTGTGTTCATTGTTTACTACACTACTCTACTGTACAGTACCTAGTTTACTGGTTTGTATCATTTGTTTACTACACTACTGTACTGTGCAGTACCTAGTTTACTGGTTTGTATCCATTGTTTACTACTTCTACTGTACTGCGTAATACCTAGTTTACTGGTTTGTATCCATTGTTTACTACACTACTGTACTGTACAATATCTGGTTTACTGGTTTGTATCCATTGTTTACTACACTACTCTACTGTACAGTACCTAGTTTACTGGTTTGTATCCATTGTTTACTACACTATTGTACTGTGCAGTACCTAGTTTACTGGTTTGTATCCATTGTTTAATACTCTACTGTGCAGTACCTAGTTTACTGGTTTGTGTCCATTGTTTACCACACTACTGCTACTGTACTGCGTAGTACCTAGTTTACTGGTTTGTATCTATTGTTTACTACGCTACTGTACTGTACAGTACCTACTTGACTGGTTTGTATCTAGTGTTTATTACGCTACTATACTGTGCAGTCCCTGCTTTACTGGTTTGTATCCATTGTTTACTGCACTACTCTACTGTGCAGTACCTAGTTTACTGGTTTGTGTCCACTGTTTACTACACTACTCTACTGTACAGTACCTAGTTTACCGGTTTGTATCTATTGTTTACTACACTACTGTACTGTGCAGTACCCACTTTACTGGTTTGTGTTCATTGTTTACTACACTACTGTACTGTGCATTACCTAGTTTACTGGTTTGTATCCATTGTTTACTACACTACTCTACTGTACAGTGCCTAGTTTACTGGTTTGTATACATTGTTTACTACTGTACTGTGCATTACCTACTTTACTGTTTTGTATCCATTGTTTACTACTACTACTGTACTGCGGAATACCTAGTTTACTGGTTTGTATCCATTGTTTACTACACTACTCTACTGTACAGTACCTAGTTTACTGGTTTGCATCCATTGTTTACGACACTACTGTTTTGTGCAGTACCTACTTTACTGGTTTGTGTCCATTGTTTACTACACTACTGTACTGTGCAGTACCTATTTTACTGGTTTGTATCCATTGTTTACTACGCTACTGTACTGTGCAGTACCTACTTTACTGGTTTTTATCCATTGTTTACTACACTACTCTACTGTACAGTACCTAGTTTACTGGTTTGCATCCATTGTTTACTACACTACTGTACTGTGCAGTACCTACTTTACTGGTTTGTGTTCCTTGTTTACTACACTACTGTACTGTGCAGTACCTAGTTTACTGGTTTGTATCTATTGTTTACTACACTACTCTACTGTACAGTACCTAGTTTACTGGTTTGTATCCATTGTTTACTACACTAATGTACTGTGCAGTACCTAGTTTACTGGTTTGTGTCCATTGTTTACTACACTACTCTACTGTACAGTACCTAGTTTACCGGTTTGTATCTATTGTTTACTACACTACTGTACTGTGCAGTACCCACTTTACTGGTTTGTGTTCATTGTTTACTACACTACTGTACTGTGCAGTACCTAGTTTACTGGTTTGTATCCATTGTTTACTACACTACTCTACTGTACAGTGCCTAGTTTACTGGTTTGTATCCATTGTTTACTACTGTACTGTGCATTACCTACTTTACTGTTTTGTATCCATTGTTTACTACTACTACTGTACTGCGGAGTACCTAGTTTACTGGTTTGTATCCATTGTTTACTACGCTACTGTACTGTACAGTACCTAGCTTACTGGTTTGTGTCCATTGTTTACGACACTACTGTTTTGTGCAGTACCTACTTTACTGGTTTGAGTCCATTGTTTACTACACTACTGTACTGTGCAGTACTTACTTTACTGGTTTGTGTCCATTGTTTACTACACTACTGTACTGTGCAGTACCTATTTTACTGGTTTGTATCCATTGTTTACTACACTACTGCTACTGTACTGCGTAGTACCTAGTTTACTGGTTTGTATCCATTGTTTACTACGCTACTGTACTCTACAGTACCTACTTGACTGGTTTGCATATAGTGTTTATTACGCTATTGTACTGTGCAGTCACTGATTTACTTGTTTGTAGCCAGTGTTTACTACGCTACTGTACTGTGCAGTACCTACTTTACTTGTTTGTATCCATTGTTTACTACACTACTGTACTGTGCAGTACCTACTTTACTGGTTTCTGTTCCTTGTTTACTACACTACTGTACTGTGCAATACCTACTTTACTGGTTTTATCTATTGTTTACTACACTACTCTACTGTACAGTACCTAGTTTACTGGTTTGTATCCATTGTTTACTACACTGCTGTACTGTGCAGTACCTAGTTTACTGGTTTGTATCCATTGTTTACTACTTCTACTGTACTGCGTAGTACCTAGTTTACTGGTTTGTATCCATTGTTTACTACATTACTGTACTGTACAATATCTGGTTTACTGGTTTGTATCCATTGTTTACTACACTACTCTACTGTACAGTACCTAGTTTACTGGTTTGTATCCATTGTTTACTACACTACTGTACTGTGCAGTACCTACTTTACTGGTTTGTGTTCCTTGTTTACTACACTACTGTACTGTGCAGTACCTAGTTTACTGGTTTTATCTATTGTTTACTACACTACTCTACTGTACAGTACCTAGTTTACTGGTTTGTATCCATTGTTTACTACTGTACTGTGCAGTACCTACTTTACTGGTTTGTATCCATTGTTTACGACTGCTACTGTACTGCGTAGTACCTAGTTTACTGGTTTTGTATCCATTGTTTACTACGCTACTGTACTGTGCAGTACCTACTTGACTGGTTTGCATCTCGTGTTTATTACGCTACTGTGCTGTGCAGTCCCTGCTTTACTGGTTTGTATCCAGTGTTTACTACTGTACTGTGCAGTACCTAGTTTACTGGTTTGTGTCCATTGTTTACTACACTACTGCTACTGTACTGCGTAGTACCTAGTTTACTGGTTTGTATCCATTGTTTACTACGCTACTGTACTCTACAGTACCTACTTGACTGGTTTGCATATAGTGTTTATTACGCTATTGTACTGTGCAGTCCCTGAATTTCTGGTTTGTAGCCAGTGTTTACTACACTACTGTACTGTGCAGTACCTACTTTACTGGTTTGTGTTCCTTGTTTACTACACTACTGTACTGTGCAGTACCTACTTTACTGGTTTTATCTATTGTTTACTACACTACTCTACTGAACAGTACCTGGTTTACTGGTTTGTATCCATTGTTTACTACACTACTGTACTGTGCAGTACCTAGTTTACTGGTTTGTATCCATTGTTTACTACTTCTACTGTACTGCATAGTACCTAGTTTACTGGTTTGTATCCATTGTTTACTACACTACTGTACTGTACAATATCTGGTTTACTGGTTTGTATCCATTGTTTACTACACTACTCTACTGTACAGTACCTAGTTTACTGGTTTGTATCCATTGTTTACTACACTACTGTACTGTGCAGTACCTACTTTACTGGTTTGTGTTCATTGTTTACTAAACTACTGTACTGTGCAGTACCTAGTTTACTGGTTTGTATCTTTTGTTTACTACACTACTCTACTGTACAGTACCTAGTTTACTGGTTTGTATCCATTGTTTACTACTGTACTGTGCATTACCTACTTTACTGTTTTGTATCCATTGTTTACTACTACTACTGTACTGCGGAGTACCTAGTTTACTGGTTTGTATCCATTGTTTACTACGCTACTGTACTGTACAGTACCTAGCTTACTGGTTTGTGTCCAATGTTTACTACACTACTGTACTGTGCAGTACTTACTTTGCTGGTTTGTGTCCATTGTTTACTACACTACTGTACTGTGCAGTACCTATTTTACTGGTTTGTATCCATTGTTTACTACACTACTGTACTGTGCAGTACCTACTTTACTGGTTTGTGTCCATTGTTTACTACACTACTGTACTGTGCAGTACCTACTTTACTGGTTTGTGTTCATTGTTTACTACACTACTGTACTGTGCAGTACCTAGTTTACTGGTTTGTATCTGTTGTTTACTATACTACTCTACTGTACAGTACCTAGTTTACTGGTTTGTATCCATTGTTTACTACTGTACTGTGCAGTACCTACTTTACTGGTTTGTATCCATTGTTTACGACTGCTACTGTACTGCGTAGTACCTAGTTTACTGGTTTTGTATCCATTGTTTACTACGCTACTGTACTGTGCAGTACCCCTTGACTGGTTTGCATCTCGTGTTTATTACGCTACTGTGCTGTGCAGTCCCTGCTTTACTGGTTTGTATCCAGTGTTTACTACTGTACTGTGAGGTACCTAGTTTACTGGTTTGTGTCCATTGTTTACTACACTACTGCTACTGTACTGCGTAGTACCTAGTTTACTGGTTTGTATCCATTGTTTACTACGCTACTGTACTCTACAGTACCTACTTTACTGGTTTGCATATAGTGTTTATTACGCTATTGTACTGTGCAGTCCCTGATTTACTGGTTTGTAGCCAGTGTTTACTACGCTACTGTACTGTGCAGTACCTACTTTACTTGTTTGTATCCATTGTTTACTACACTACTGTACTGAGCAGTACCTACTTTACTGGTTTGTGTTCCTTGTTTACTACACTACTGTACTGTGCAATACCTACTTTACTGGTTTTATCTATTGTTTACTATACTACTCTACTGTACAGTACCTAGTTTACTGGTTTGTATCATTTGTTTACTACACTACTGTACTGTGCAGTACCTAGTTTACTGGTTTGTATCCATTGTTTACTACTTCTACTGTACTGCGTAATACCTAGTTTACTGGTTTGTATCCATTGTTTACTACACTACTGTACTGTACAATATCTGGTTTACTGGTTTGTATCCATTGTTTACTACACTACTCTACTGTACAGTACCTAGTTTACTGGTTTGTATCCATTGTTTACTACACTATTGTACTGTGCAGTACCTAGTTTACTGGATTGTATCCATTGTTTAATACTCTACTGTGCAGTACCTAGTTTACTGGTTTGTGTCCATTGTTTACCACACTACTGCTACTGTACTGCGTAGTACCTAGTTTACTGGTTTGTATCTATTGTTTACTACGCTACTGTACTGTACAGTACCTACTTGACTGGTTTGTATCTAGTGTTTATTACGCTACTATACTGTGCAGTCCCTGCTTTACTGGTTTGTATCCATTGTTTACTGCACTACTCTACTGTGCAGTACCTAGTTTACTGGTTTGTGTCCACTGTTTACTACACTACTCTACTGTACAGTACCTAGTTTACCGGTTTGTATCTATTGTTTACTACACTACTGTACTGTGCAGTACCCACTTTACTGGTTTGTGTTCATTGTTTACTACACTACTGTACTGTGCAGTACCTAGTTTACTGGTTTGTATCCATTGTTTACTACACTACTCTGCTGTACAGTGCCTAGTTTACTGGTTTGTATACATTGTTTACTACTGTACTGTGCATTACCTACTTTACTGTTTTGTATCCATTGTTTACTACTACTACTGTACTGAGGAATACCTAGTTTACTGGTTTGTATCCATTGTTTACTACGCTACTGTACTGTACAGTACCTAGCTTACTGGTTTGTGTCCATTGTTTACGACACTACTGTTTTGTGCAGTACCTACTTTACTGGTTTGTGTCCATTGTTTACTACACTACTGTACTGTGCAGTACCTATTTTACTGGTTTGTATCCATTGTTTACTACACTACTGTACTGTGCAGTACCTACTTTATTGGTTTGTGTCCATTGTTTACTACACTACTGTACTGTGCAGTACCTACCTTACTGGTTTGTGTTCATTGTTTACTACACTACTGTACTGTGCAGTACCTAGTTTACTGGTTTGTATCTGTTGTTTACTATACTACTCTACTGTACAGTACCTAGTTTACTGGTTTGTATCCATTGTTTACTAATGTACTGTGCAGTACCTACTTTACTGGTTTGTATCCATTGTTTACGACTGCTACTGTACTGCGTAGTACCTAGTTTACTGGTTTTGTATCCATTGTTTACTACGCTACTGTACTGTGCAGTACCTACTTGACTGGTTTGCATCTCGTGTTTATTACGCTACTGTGCTGTGCAGTCCTTGCTTTACTGGTTTGTATCCAGTGCTTACTACTGTACTGTGAGGTACCTAGTTTACTGGTTTGTGTCCATTCTTTACTACACTACTGCTACTGTACTGCGTAGTACCTAGTTTACTGGTTTGTATCCATTGTTTACTACGCTACTGTACTCTACAGTACCTACTTGACTGGTTTGCATATAGTGTTTATTACGCTATTGTACTGTGCAGTCCCTGATTTACTGATTTGTAGCCAGTGTTTACTACGCTACTGTACTGTGCAATACCTACTTTACTTGTTTGTATCCATTGTTTACTACACTACTGTACTGTGCAGTACCTACTTTACTGGTTTGTGTTCCTTGTTTACTACACTACTGTACTGTGCAGTACCTACTTTACTGGTTTTATCTATTGGTTACTACACTACTCTACTGTACAGTACCTAGTTTACTGGTTTGTATCCATTGTTTACTACACTACTGTACTGTGCAGTACCTAGTTTACTGGTTTGTATCCATTGTTTACTACTTCTACTGTACTGCATAGTACCTAGTTTACTGGTTTGTATCCATTGTTTACTACACTACTGTACTGTACAATATCTGGTTTACTGGTTTGTATCCATTGTTTACTACACTACTCTACTGTACAGTACCTAGTTTACTGGTTTGTATCCATTGTTTACTACACTACTGTACTGTGCAGTACCTACTTTACTGGTTTGTGTTCATTGTTTACTACACTACTGTACTGTGCAGTACCTAGTTTACTGGTTTGTATCTTTTGTTTACTACACTACTCTACTGTACAGTAACTAGTTTACTGGTTTGTATCCATTGTTTACTACTGTACTGTGCAGTACCTAGTTTACTGGTTTGTGTCCATTGTTTACCACACTACTGCTACTGTACTGCGTAGTACCTAGTTTACTGGTTTTTATCCATTGTTTACTACGCTACTGTACTGTGCAGTACCTACTTGACTGGTTTGTATCTAGTGTTTATTACGCTACTATACTGTGCAGTCCCTGCTTTACTGGTTTGTATCCATTGTTTACTGCACTACTCTACTGTACAGTACCTAGTTTACTGGTTTGTGTCCATTGTTTACTACACTACTCTACTGTACAGTACCTAGTTTACCGGTTTGTATCTATTGTTTACTACACTACTGTACTATGCAGTACCCACTTTACTAGTTTGTGTTCATTGTTTACTACACTACTCTACTGTACAGTACGTAGTTTACTAGTTTGTATCCATTGTTTACTACTGTACTGTGCAGTACCTACTTTACTGGTTTGTATCCATTGTTTACCACTGCTACTGTACTGCGTAGTACCTAGTTTACTGGTTTGTATCCAATGTTTACTACGCTACTGTACTGTAGAGTACCTACTTGACTGGTTTGCATCTAGTGTTTATGACGCTATTGTACTGTGCAGTCCCTGCTTTACTGGTTTGTAGCCAGTGTTTACTACGCTACTGTACTGTGCAGTACCTACTTTACTGGTTTTTATCCATTGTTTACTACACTACTCTACTGTAGAGTACCTAGTTTACTGGTTTGCATCCATTGTTTACTACACTACTGTACTGTGCAGTACCTACTTTACTGGTTTGTGTTCCTTGTTTACTACACTACTGTACTGTGCAGTACCTAGTTTACTGGTTTGTATCTATTGTTTACTACACTACTCTACTGTACAGTACCTAGTTTACTGGTTTGTATCCATTGTTTACTACACTAATGTACTGTGCAGTATCTAGTTTACTGGTTTGTATCAATTGTTTACTACGCTACTGTACTGTACAGTACCTACTTTACTGGTTTGTATCCAGTGTTTACTACGCTACTGTCCTGTGCAGTACCTACTTGTCTGGTTTGTATCCATTGTTTACTACGCTACTGTTCTGTGCAGTACCTACTTGACTGGTTTGTGTTCATTGTTTACTACAGTACTGTACTGTGCAGTACCTAGTTTACTGGTATGAATCTGTTGTTTACTATACTACTCTACTGTACAGTACCTAGTTTACTGGTTTGTATCTATTGTTTACTACTCTACTGTGCAGTACCTACTTTACTGGTTTGTATCCATTGTTTACGACTGCTACTGTACTGCGTAGTACCTAGTTTACTGGTTTTGTATCCATTGTTTACTACGCTACTGTACTGTGCAGTACCTACTTGACTGGTTTGCATATAGTGTTTATTACGCTATTGTACTGTGCAGTCCCTGATTTACTGGTTTGTATCCATTGTTTACTACGCTACTGTACTGTGCAGTACCTACTTTACTTGTTTGTATCCATTGTTTACTACACTACTGTACTGTGCAGTACCTACTTTACTGGTTTGTGTTCCTTGTTTACTACACTACTGTACTGTGCAATACCTACTTTACTGGTTTTATCTATTGTTTACTACACTACTCTACTGTACAGTACCTAGTTTACTGGTTTGTATCCATTGTTTACTACACTGCTGTACTGTGCAGTACCTAGTTTACTGGTTTGTATCCATTGTTTACTACTTCTACTGTACTGCGTAGTACCTAGTTTACTGGTTTGTATCCATTGTTTACTACACTACTGTACTGTACAATATCTGGTTTACTGGTTTGTATCCATTGTTTACTACACTACTCTACTGTACAGTACCTAGTTTACTGGTTTGTATCCATTGTTTACTACTACTACTGTACTGCGGAATACCTAGTTTACTGGTTTGTATCCATTGTTTACTACGCTACTGTACTGTACAGTACCTAGCTTACTGGTTTGTGTCCATTGTTTACGACACTACTGTTTTGTGCAGTACCTACTTTACTGGTTTGTGTCCATTGTTTACTACACTACTGTACTGTGCAGTACCTATTTTACTGGTTTGTATCCATTGTTTACTACACTACTGTACTGTGCAGTACCTACTTTACTGGTTTGTGTCCATTGTTTACTACACTACTGTACTGTGCAGTACCTACCTTACTGGTTTGTGTTCATTGTTTACTACACTACTGTACTGTGCAGTACCTAGTTTACTGGTTTGTATCTGTTGTTTACTATACTACTCTACTGTACAGTACCTAGTATACTGGTTTGTATCCATTGTTTACTAATGTACTGTGCAGTACCTACTTTACTGGTTTGTATCCATTGTTTACGACTGCTACTGTACTGCGTAGTACCTAGTTTACTGGTTTTGTATCCATTGTTTACTACGCTACTGTACTGTGCAGTACCTACTTGACTGGTTTGCATCTCGTGTTTATTACGCTACTGTGCTGTGCAGTCCCTGCTTTACTGGTTTGTATCCAGTGCTTACTACTGTACTGTGAGGTACCTAGTTTACTGGTTTGTGTCCATTCTTTACTACACTACTGCTACTGTACTGCGTAGTACCTATTTTACTGGTTTGTATCCATTGTTTACTACGTTACTGTACTCTACAGTACCTACTTGACTGGTTTGCATATAGTGTTTATTACGCTATTGTACTGTGCAGTCCCTGATTTACTGATTTGTAGCCAGTGTTTACTACGCTACTGTACTGTGCAGTACCTACTTTACTTGTTTGTATCCATTGTTTACTACACTACTGTACTGTGCAGTACCTACTTTACTGGTTTGTGTTCCTTGTTTACTACACTACTGTACTGTGCAGTACCTACTTTACTGGTTTTATCTATTGGTTACTACACTACTCTACTGTACAGTACCTAGTTTACTGGTTTGTATCCATTGTTTACTACACTACTGTACTGTGCAGTACCTAGTTTACTGGTTTGTATCCATTGTTTACTACTTCTACTGTACTGCGTAGTACCTAGTTTACTGGTTTGTATCCATTGTTTACTACACTACTGTACTGTACAATATCTGGTTTACTGGTTTGTATCCATTGTTTACTACACTACTCTACTGTACAGTACCTAGTTTACTGGTTTGTATCCATTGTTTACTACACTACTGTACTGTGCAGTACCTACTTTACTGGTTTGTATCTTTTGTTTACTACACTACTCTACTGTACAGTACCTAGTTTACTGGTTTGTATCCATTGTTTACTACTGTACTGTGCAGTACCTAGTTTACTGGTTTGTGTCCATTGTTTACCACACTACTGCTACTGTACTGCGTAGTACCTAGTTTACTGGTTTTTATCCATTGTTTACTACGCTACTGTACTGTACAGTACCTACTTGACTGGTTTGTATCTAGTGTTTATTACGCTACTATACTGTGCAGTCCCTGCTTTACTGGTTTGTATCCATTGTTTACTGCACTACTCTACTGTACAGTACCTAGTTTACTGGTTTGTGTCCATTGTTTACTACACTACTCTACTGTACAGTACCTAGTTTACCGGTTTGTATCTATTGTTTACTACACTACTGTACTGTGCAGTACCCACTTCACTAGTTTGTGTTCATTGTTTACTACACTACTCTACTGTACAGTACGTAGTTTACTAGTTTGTATCCATTGTTTACTACTGTACTGTGCAGTACCTACTTTACTGGTTTGTATCCATTGTTTACCACTGCTACTGTACTGCGTAGTACCTAGTTTACTGGTTTGTATCCAATGTTTACTACGCTACTGTACTGTAGAGTACCTACTTGACTGGTTTGCATCTAGTGTTTATGACGCTATTGTACTGTGCAGTCCCTGCTTTACTGGTTTGTAGCCAGTGTTTACTACGCTACTGTACTGTGCAGTACCTACTTTACTGGTTTTTATCCATTGTTTACTACACTACTCTACTGTAGCGTACCTAGTTTACTGGTTTGCATCCATTGTTTACTACACTACTGTACTGTGCAGTACCTACTTTACTGGTTTGTGTTCCTTGTTTACTACACTACTGTACTGTGCAGTACCTAGTTTACTGGTTTGTATCTATTGTTTACTACACTACTCTACTGTACAGTACCTAGTTTACTGGTTTGTATCCATTGTTTACTACACTAATGTACTGTGCAGTACCTAGTTTACTGGTTTGTATCAATTGTTTACTACGCTACTGTACTGTACAGTACCTACTTGACTGGTTTGTATCTAGTGTTTATTACACTACTGTACTGTACAGTACCTACTTTACTGGTTTGTATCCAGTGTGTACTACACTACTGTACTGTGTAGTGCCTAGTTTACTGGTTTGTATCCATTGTTTACTATGCTACTGTACTGTGCAGTACCTACTTTACTGGTTTGTATCCAGTGTTTACTACGCTACTGTCCTGTGCAGTACCTACTTGTCTGGTTTGTATCCATTGTTTACTACGCTACGGTTCTGTGCAGTACCTACTTGACTGGTTTGTGTTCATTGTTTACTACAGTACTGTACTGTGCAGTACCTAGTTTACTGGTATGAATCTGTTGTTTACTATACTACTCTACTGTACAGTACCTAGTTTACTGGTTTGTATCTATTGTTTACTACTCTACTGTGCAGTACCTACTTTACTGGTTTGTGTTCCTTGTTTACGACTGCTACTGTACTGCGTAGTACCTAGTTTACTGGTTTTGTATCCATTGTTTACTACGCTACTGTACTCTACAGTACCTACTTGACTGGTTTGCATATAGTGTTTATTACGCTATTGTACTGTGCAGTCCCTGATTTACTGGTTTGTAGCCAGTGTTTACTACGCTACTGTACTGTGCAGTACCTACTTTACTTGTTTGTATCCATTGTTTACTACACTACTGTACTGTGCAGTACCTACTTTACTGGTTTGTGTTCCTTGTTTACTACACTACTGTACTGTGCAATACCTACTTTACTGGTTTTATCTATTGTTTACTACACTACTCTACTGTACAGTACCTAGTTTACTGGTTTGTATCCATTGTTTACTACACTGCTGTACTGTGCAGTACCTAGTTTACTGGTTTGTATCCATTGTTTACGACTGCTACTGTACTGCGTAGTACCTAGTTTACTGGTTTTGTATCCATTGTTTACTACGCTACTGTTATGTGCAGTACCTACTTGACTGGTTTGCATCTCGTGTTTATTACGCTACTGTGCTGTGCAGTCCCTGCTTTACTGGTTTGTATCCAGTGTTTACTACTGTACTGTGCAGTACCTAGTTTACTGGTTTGTGTCCATTGTTTACTACACTACTGCTACTGTACTGCGTAGTACCTAGTTTACTGGTTTGTATCCATTGTTTACTACGCTACTGTACTCTACAGTACCTACTTGACTGGTTTGCATATAGTGTTTATTACGCTATTGTACTGTGCAGTCCCTGAATTTCTGGTTTGTAGCCAGTGTTTACTACGCTACTGTACTGTGCAGTACCTACTTTACTTGTTTGTATCCATTGTTTACTACACTACTGTACTGTGCAGTACCTACTTTACTGGTTTGTGTTCCTTGTTTACTACACTACTGTACTGTGCAGTACCTACTTTACTGGTTTTATCTATTGTTTACTACACTACTCTACTGCACAGTACCTAGTTTACTGGTTTGTATCCATTGTTTACTACACTACTGTACTGTGCAGTACCTAGTTTACTGGTTTGTATCCATTGTTTACTACTTCTACTGTACTGCGTAGTACCTAGTTTACTGGTTTGTATCCATTGTTTACTACACTACTGTACTGTGCAGTACCTACTTTACTGGTTTGTGTTCATTGTTTACTAAACTACTGTACTGTGCAGTACCTAGTTTACTGGTTTGTATCTTTTGTTTACTACACTACTCTACTGTGCAGTACCTAGTTTACTGGTTTGTATCCATTGTTTACTACTGTACTGTGCATTACCTACTTTACTGTTTTGTATCCATTGTTTACTACTACTACTGTACTGCGGAGTACCTAGTTTACTGGTTTGTATCCATTGTTTACTGCGCTACTGTACTGTACAGTACCTAGCTTACTGGTTTGTGTCCAATGTTTACTACACTACTGTACTGTGCAGTACTTACTTTGCTGGTTTGTGTCCATTGTTTACTACACTACTGTACTGTGCAGTACCTATTTTACTGGTTTGTATCCATTGTTTACTACACTACTGTACTGTGCAGTACCTACTTTACTGGTTTGTGTCCATTGTTTACTACACTACTGTACTGTGCAGTACCTACTTTACTGGTTTGTGTTCATTGTTTACTACACTACTGTACTGTGCAGTACCTAGTTTACTGGTTTGTATCTGTTGTTTACTATACTACTCTACTGTACAGTACCTAGTTTACTGGTTTGTATCCATTGTTTACTACTGTACTGTGCAGTACCTACTTTACTGGTTTGTATCCATTGTTTACGACTGCTACTGTGCTGCGTAGTACCTAGTTTACTGGTTTTGTATCCATTGTTTACTACGCTACTGTACTGTGCAGTACCTACTTGACTGGTTTGCATCTCGTGTTTATTACGCTACTGTGCTGTGCAGTCCCTGCTTTACTGGTTTGTATCCAGTGTTTACTACTGTACTGTGAGGTACCTAGTTTACTGGTTTGTGTCCATTGTTTACTACACTACTGCTACTGTACTGCGTAGTACCTAGTTTACTGGTTTGTATCCATTGTTTACTACGCTACTGTACTCTACAGTACCTACTTTACTGGTTTGCATATAGTGTTTATTACGCTATTGTACTGTGCAGTCCCTGATTTACTGGTTTGTAGCCAGTGTTTACTACGCTACTGTACTGTGCAGTACCTACTTTACTTGTTTGTATCCACTGTTTACTACACTACTGTACTGAGCAGTACCTACTTTACTGGTTTGTGTTCCTTGTTTACTACACTACTGTACTGTGCAGTACCTACTTTACTGGTTTTATCTATTGTTTACTATACTACTCTACTGTACAGTACCTAGTTTACTGGTTTGTATCATTTGTTTACTACACTACTGTACTGTGCAGTACCTAGTTTACTGGTTTGTATCCATTGTTTACTACTTCTACTGTACTGCGTAATACCTAGTTTACTGGTTTGTATCCATTGTTTACTACACTACTGTACTGTACAATATCTGGTTTACTGGTTTGTATCCATTGTTTACTACACTACTCTACTGTACAGTACCTAGTTTACTGGTTTGTATCCATTGTTTACTACACTATTGTACTGTGCAGTACCTAGTTTACTGGTTTGTATCCATTGTTTAATACTCTACTGTGCAGTACCTAGTTTACTGGTTTGTGTCCATTGTTTACCACACTACTGCTACTGTACTGCGTAGTACCTAGTTTACTGGTTTGTATCTATTGTTTACTACGCTACTGTACTGTACAGTACCTACTTGACTGGTTTGTATCTAGTGTTTATTACGCTACTATACTGTGCAGTCCCTGCTTTACTGGTTTGTATCCATTGTTTACAGCACTACTCTACTGTGCAGTACCTAGTTTACTGGTTTGTGTCCACTGTTTACTACACTACTCTACTGTACAGTACCTAGTTTACCGGTTTGTATCTATTGTTTACTACACTACTGTACTGTGCAGTACCCACTTTACTGGTTTGTGTTCATTGTTTACTACACTACTGTACTGTGCAGTACCTAGTTTACTGGTTTGTATCCATTGTTTACTACACTACTCTACTGTACAGTGCCTAGTTTACTGGTTTGTATACATTGTTTACTACTGTACTGTGCATTACCTACTTTACTGTTTTGTATCCATTGTTTACTACTACTACTGTACTGCGGAATACCTAGTTTACTGGTTTGTATCCATTGTTTACTACGCTACTGTACTGTACAGTACCTAGCTTACTGGTTTGTGTCCATTGTTTACGACACTACTGTTTTGTGCAGTACCTACTTTACTGGTTTGTGTCCATTGTTTACTACACTACTGTACTGTGCAGTACCTATTTTACTGGTTTGTATCCATTGTTTACTACACTACTGTACTGTGCAGTACCTACTTTATTGGTTTGTGTCCATTGTTTACTACACTACTGTACTGTGCAGTACCTACCTTACTGGTTTGTGTTCATTGTTTACTACACTACTGTACTGTGCAGTACCTAGTTTACTGGTTTGTATCTGTTGTTTACTATACTACTCTACTGTACAGTACCTAGTTTACTGGTTTGTATCCATTGTTTACTAATGTACTGTGCAGTACCTACTTTACTGGTTTGTATCCATTGTTTACGACTGCTACTGTACTGCGTAGTACCTAGTTTACTGGTTTTGTATCCATTGTTTACTACGCTACTGTACTGTGCAGTACCTACTTGACTGGTTTGCATCTCGTGTTTATTACGCTACTGTGCTGTGCAGTCCCTGCTTTACTGGTTTGTATCCAGTGTTTACTACTGTACTGTGAGGTACCTAGTTTACTGGTTTGTGTCCATTGTTTACTACACTACTGCTACTGTACTGCGTAGTACCTAGTTTACTGGTTTGTATCCATTGTTTACTACGCTACTGTACTCTACAGTACCTACTTTACTGGTTTGCATATAGTGTTTATTACGCTATTGTACTGTGCAGTCCCTGATTTACTGGTTTGTAGCCAGTGTTTACTACGCTACTGTACTGTGCAGTACCTACTTTACTTGTTTGTATCCACTGTTTACTACACTACTGTACTGAGCAGTACCTACTTTACTGGTTTGTGTTCCTTGTTTACTACACTACTGTACTGTGCAGTACCTACTTTACTGGTTTTATCTATTGTTTACTATACTACTCTACTGTACAGTACCTAGTTTACTGGTTTGTATCATTTGTTTACTACACTACTGTACTGTGCAGTACCTAGTTTACTGGTTTGTATCCATTGTTTACTACTTCTACTGTACTGCGTAATACCTAGTTTACTGGTTTGTATCCATTGTTTACTACACTACTGTACTGTACAATATCTGGTTTACTGGTTTGTATCCATTGTTTACTACACTACTCTACTGTACAGTACCTAGTTTACTGGTTTGTATCCATTGTTTACTACACTATTGTACTGTGCAGTACCTAGTTTACTGGTTTGTATCCATTGTTTAATACTCTACTGTGCAGTACCTAGTTTACTGGTTTGTGTCCATTGTTTACCACACTACTGCTACTGTACTGCGTAGTACCTAGTTTACTGGTTTGTATCTATTGTTTACTACGCTACTGTACTGTACAGTACCTACTTGACTGGTTTGTATCTAGTGTTTATTACGCTACTATACTGTGCAGTCCCTGCTTTACTGGTTTGTATCCATTGTTTACAGCACTACTCTACTGTGCAGTACCTAGTTTACTGGTTTGTGTCCACTGTTTACTACACTACTCTACTGTACAGTACCTAGTTTACCGGTTTGTATCTATTGTTTACTACACTACTGTACTGTGCAGTACCCACTTTACTGGTTTGTGTTCATTGTTTACTACACTACTGTACTGTGCAGTACCTAGTTTACTGGTTTGTATCCATTGTTTACTACACTACTCTACTGTACAGTGCCTAGTTTACTGGTTTGTATACATTGTTTACTACTGTACTGTGCATTACCTACTTTACTGTTTTGTATCCATTGTTTACTACTACTACTGTACTGCGGAATACCTAGTTTACTGGTTTGTATCCATTGTTTACTACGCTACTGTACTGTACAGTACCTAGCTTACTGGTTTGTGTCCATTGTTTACGACACTACTGTTTTGTGCAGTACCTACTTTACTGGTTTGTGTCCATTGTTTACTACACTACTGTACTGTGCAGTACCTATTTTACTGGTTTGTATCCATTGTTTACTACACTACTGTACTGTGCAGTACCTACTTTATTGGTTTGTGTCCATTGTTTACTACACTACTGTACTGTGCAGTACCTACCTTACTGGTTTGTGTTCATTGTTTACTACACTACTGTACTGTGCAGTACCTAGTTTACTGGTTTGTATCTGTTGTTTACTATACTACTCTACTGTACAGTACCTAGTTTACTGGTTTGTATCCATTGTTTACTAATGTACTGTGCAGTACCTACTTTACTGGTTTGTATCCATTGTTTACGACTGCTACTGTACTGCGTAGTACCTAGTTTACTGGTTTTGTATCCATTGTTTACTACGCTACTGTACTGTGCAGTACCTACTTGACTGGTTTGCATCTCGTGTTTATTACGCTACTGTGCTGTGCAGTCCGTGCTTTACTGGTTTGTATCCAGTGCTTACTACTGTACTGTGAGGTACCTAGTTTACTGGTTTGTGTCCATTCTTTACTACACTACTGCTACTGTACTGCGTAGTACCTAGTTTACTGGTTTGTATCCATTGTTTACTACGCTACTGTACTCTACAGTACCTACTTGACTGGTTTGCATATAGTGTTTATTACGCTATTGTACTGTGCAGTCCCTGATTTACTGATTTGTAGCCAGTGTTTACTACGCTACTGTACTGTGCAGTACCTACTTTACTTGTTTGTATCCATTGTTTACTACACTACTGTACTGTGCAGTACCTACTTTACTGGTTTGTGTTCCTTGTTTACTACACTACTGTACTGTGCAGTACCTACTTTACTGGTTTTATCTATTGGTTACTACACTACTCTACTGTACAGTACCTAGTTTACTGGTTTGTATCCATTGTTTACTACACTACTGTACTGTGCAGTACCTAGTTTACTGGTTTGTATCCATTGTTTACTACTTCTACTGTACTGCGTAGTACCTAGTTTACTGGTTTGTATCCATTGTTTACTACACTACTGTACTGTACAATATCTGGTTTACTGGTTTGTATCCATTGTTTACTACACTACTCTACTGTACAGTACCTAGTTTACTGGTTTGTATCCATTGTTTACTACACTACTGTACTGTGCAGTACCTACTTTACTGGTTTGTGTTCATTGTTTACTACACTACTGTACTGTGCAGTACCTAGTTTACTGGTTTGTATCTTTTGTTTACTACACTACTCTACTGTACAGTACCTAGTTTACTGGTTTGTATCCATTGTTTACTACTGTACTGTGCAGTACCTAGTTTACTGGTTTGTGTCCATTGTTTACCACACTACTGCTACTGTACTGCGTAGTACCTAGTTTACTGGTTTTTATCCATTGTTTACTACGCTACTGTACTGTGCAATACCTACTTGACTGGTTTGTATCTAGTGTTTATTACGCTACTATACTGTGCAGTCCCTGCTTTACTGGTTTGTATCCATTGTTTACTGCACTACTCTACTGTACAGTACCTAGTTTACTGGTTTGTGTCCATTGTTTACTACACTACTCTACTGTACAGTACCTAGTTTACCGGTTTGTATCTATTGTTTACTACACTACTGTACTATGCAGTACCCACTTTACTAGTTTGTGTTCATTGTTTACTACACTACTCTACTGTACAGTACGTAGTTTACTAGTTTGTATCCATTGTTTACTACTGTACTGTGCAGTACCTACTTTACTGGTTTGTATCCATTGTTTACCACTGCTACTGTACTGCGTAGTACCTAGTTTACTGGTTTGTATCCAATGTTTACTACGCTACTGTACTGTAGAGTACCTACTTGACTGGTTTGCATCTAGTGTTTATGACGCTATTGTACTGTGCAGTCCCTGCTTTACTGGTTTGTAGCCAGTGTTTACTACGCTACTGTACTGTGCAGTACCTACTTTACTGGTTTTTATCCATTGTTTACTACACTACTGTACTGAGCAGTACCTACTTTACTGGTTTGTGTTCCTTGTTTACTACACTACTGTACTGTGCAGTACCTACTTTACTGGTTTTATCTATTGTTTACTATACTACTCTACTGTACAGTACCTAGTTTACTGGTTTGTATCATTTGTTTACTACACTACTGTACTGTGCAGTACCTAGTTTACTGGTTTGTATCCATTGTTTACTACTTCTACTGTACTGCGTAATACCTAGTTTACTGGTTTGTATCCATTGTTTACTACACTACTGTACTGTACAATATCTGGTTTACTGGTTTGTATCCATTGTTTACTACACTACTCTACTGTACAGTACCTAGTTTACTGGTTTGTATCCATTGTTTACTACACTATTGTACTGTGCAGTACCTAGTTTACTGGTTTGTATCCATTGTTTAATACTCTACTGTGCAGTACCTAGTTTACTGGTTTGTGTCCATTGTTTACCACACTACTGCTACTGTACTGCGTAGTACCTAGTTTACTGGTTTGTATCTATTGTTTACTACGCTACTGTACTGTACAGTACCTACTTGACTGGTTTGTATCTAGTGTTTATTACGCTACTATACTGTGCAGTCCCTGCTTTACTGGTTTGTATCCATTGTTTACAGCACTACTCTACTGTGCAGTACCTAGTTTACTGGTTTGTGTCCACTGTTTACTACACTACTCTACTGTACAGTACCTAGTTTACCGGTTTGTATCTATTGTTTACTACACTACTGTACTGTGCAGTACCCACTTTACTGGTTTGTGTTCATTGTTTACTACACTACTGTACTGTGCAGTACCTAGTTTACTGGTTTGTATCCATTGTTTACTACACTACTCTACTGTACAGTGCCTAGTTTACTGGTTTGTATACATTGTTTACTACTGTACTGTGCATTACCTACTTTACTGTTTTGTATCCATTGTTTACTACTACTACTGTACTGCGGAATACCTAGTTTACTGGTTTGTATCCATTGTTTACTACGCTACTGTACTGTACAGTACCTAGCTTACTGGTTTGTGTCCATTGTTTACGACACTACTGTTTTGTGCAGTACCTACTTTACTGGTTTGTGTCCATTGTTTACTACACTACTGTACTGTGCAGTACCTATTTTACTGGTTTGTATCCATTGTTTACTACACTACTGTACTGTGCAGTACCTACTTTATTGGTTTGTGTCCATTGTTTACTACACTACTGTACTGTGCAGTACCTACCTTACTGGTTTGTGTTCATTGTTTACTACACTACTGTACTGTGCAGTACCTAGTTTACTGGTTTGTATCTGTTGTTTACTATACTACTCTACTGTACAGTACCTAGTTTACTGGTTTGTATCCATTGTTTACTAATGTACTGTGCAGTACCTACTTTACTGGTTTGTATCCATTGTTTACGACTGCTACTGTACTGCGTAGTACCTAGTTTACTGGTTTTGTATCCATTGTTTACTACGCTACTGTACTGTGCAGTACCTACTTGACTGGTTTGCATCTCGTGTTTATTACGCTACTGTGCTGTGCAGTCCCTGCTTTACTGGTTTGTATCCAGTGCTTACTACTGTACTGTGAGGTACCTAGTTTACTGGTTTGTGTCCATTCTTTACTACACTACTGCTACTGTACTGCGTAGTACCTAGTTTACTGGTTTGTATCCATTGTTTACTACGCTACTGTACTCTACAGTACCTACTTGACTGGTTTGCATATAGTGTTTATTACGCTATTGTACTGTGCAGTCCCTGATTTACTGATTTGTAGCCAGTGTTTACTACGCTACTGTACTGTGCAGTACCTACTTTACTTGTTTGTATCCATTGTTTACTACACTACTGTACTGTGCAGTACCTACTTTACTGGTTTGTGTTCCTTGTTTACTACACTACTGTACTGTGCAGTACCTACTTTACTGGTTTTATCTATTGGTTACTACACTACTCTACTGTACAGTACCTAGTTTACTGGTTTGTATCCATTGTTTACTACACTACTGTACTGTGCAGTACCTAGTTTACTGGTTTGTATCCATTGTTTACTACTTCTACTGTACTGCGTAGTACCTAGTTTACTGGTTTGTATCCATTGTTTACTACACTACTGTACTGTACAATATCTGGTTTACTGGTTTGTATCCATTGTTTACTACACTACTCTACTGTACAGTACCTAGTTTACTGGTTTGTATCCATTGTTTACTACACTACTGTACTGTGCAGTACCTACTTTACTGGTTTGTGTTCATTGTTTACTACACTACTGTACTGTGCAGTACCTAGTTTACTGGTTTGTATCTTTTGTTTACTACACTACTCTACTGTACAGTACCTAGTTTACTGGTTTGTATCCATTGTTTACTACTGTACTGTGCAGTACCTAGTTTACTGGTTTGTGTCCATTGTTTACCACACTACTGCTACTGTACTGCGTAGTACCTAGTTTACTGGTTTTTATCCATTGTTTACTACGCTACTGTACTGTGCAGTACCTACTTGACTGGTTTGTATCTAGTGTTTATTACGCTACTATACTGTGCAGTCCCTGCTTTACTGGTTTGTATCCATTGTTTACTGCACTACTCTACTGTACAGTACCTAGTTTACTGGTTTGTGTCCATTGTTTACTACACTACTCTACTGTACAGTACCTAGTTTACCGGTTTGTATCTATTGTTTACTACACTACTGTACTATGCAGTACCCACTTTACTAGTTTGTGTTCATTGTTTACTACACTACTCTACTGTACAGTACGTAGTTTACTAGTTTGTATCCATTGTTTACTACTGTACTGTGCAGTACCTACTTTACTGGTTTGTATCCATTGTTTACCACTGCTACTGTACTGCGTAGTACCTAGTTTACTGGTTTGTATCCAATGTTTACTACGCTACTGTACTGTAGAGTACCTACTTGACTGGTTTGCATCTAGTGTTTATGACGCTATTGTACTGTGCAGTCCCTGCTTTACTGGTTTGTAGCCAGTGTTTACTACGCTACTGTACTGTGCAGTACCTACTTTACTGGTTTTTATCCATTGTTTACTACACTACTCTACTGTAGAGTACCTAGTTTACTGGTTTGCATCCATTGTTTACTACACTACTGTACTGTGCAGTACCTACTTTACTGGTTTGTATCCATTGTTTACGACTGCTACTGTACTGCGTAGTACCTAGTTTACTGGTTTTGTATCCATTGTTTACTACGCTACTGTACTGTGCAGTACCTACTTGACTGGTTTGCATCTCGTGTTTATTACGCTACTGTGCTGTGCAGTCCCTGCTTTACTGGTTTGTATCCAGTGCTTACTACTGTACTGTGAGGTACCTAGTTTACTGGTTTGTGTCCATTCTTTACTACACTACTGCTACTGTACTGCGTAGTACCTATTTTACTGGTTTGTATCCATTGTTTACTACGTTACTGTACTCTACAGTACCTACTTGACTGGTTTGCATATAGTGTTTATTACGCTATTGTACTGTGCAGTCCCTGATTTACTGATTTGTAGCCAGTGTTTACTACGCTACTGTACTGTGCAGTACCTACTTTACTTGTTTGTATCCATTGTTTACTACACTACTGTACTGTGCAGTACCTACTTTACTGGTTTGTGTTCCTTGTTTACTACACTACTGTACTGTGCAGTACCTACTTTACTGGTTTTATCTATTGGTTACTACACTACTCTACTGTACAGTACCTAGTTTACTGGTTTGTATCCATTGTTTACTACACTACTGTACTGTGCAGTACCTAGTTTACTGGTTTGTATCCATTGTTTACTACTTCTACTGTACTGCATAGTACCTAGTTTACTGGTTTGTATCCATTGTTTACTACACTACTGTACTGTACAATATCTGGTTTACTGGTTTGTATCCATTGTTTACTACACTACTCTACTGTACAGTACCTAGTTTACTGGTTTGTATCCATTGTTTACTACACTACTGTACTGTGCAGTACCTACTTTACTGGTTTGTATCTTTTGTTTACTACACTACTCTACTGTACAGTACCTAGTTTACTGGTTTGTATCCATTGTTTACTACTGTACTGTGCAGTACCTAGTTTACTGGTTTGTGTCCATTGTTTACCACACTACTGCTACTGTACTGCGTAGTACCTAGTTTACTGGTTTTTATCCATTGTTTACTACGCTACTGTACTGTACAGTACCTACTTGACTGGTTTGTATCTAGTGTTTATTACGCTACTATACTGTGCAGTCCCTGCTTTACTGGTTTGTATCCATTGTTTACTGCACTACTCTACTGTACAGTACCTAGTTTACTGGTTTGTGTCCATTGTTTACTACACTACTCTACTGTACAGTACCTAGTTTACCGGTTTGTATCTATTGTTTACTACACTACTGTACTGTGCAGTACCCACTTCACTAGTTTGTGTTCATTGTTTACTACACTACTCTACTGTACAGTACGTAGTTTACTAGTTTGTATCCATTGTTTACTACTGTACTGTGCAGTACCTACTTTACTGGTTTGTATCCATTGTTTACCACTGCTACTGTACTGCGTAGTACCTAGTTTACTGGTTTGTATCCAATGTTTACTACGCTACTGTACTGTGCAGTACTTACTTTGCTGGTTTGTGTCCATTGTTTACTACACTACTGTACTGTGCAGTACCTATTTTACTGGTTTGTATCCATTGTTTACTACACTACTGTACTGTGCAGTACCTACTTTACTGGTTTGTGTCCATTGTTTACTACACTACTGTACTGTGCAGTACCTACTTTACTGGTTTGTGTTCATTGTTTACTACACTACTGTACTGTGCAGTACCTAGTTTACTGGTTTGTATCTGTTGTTTACTATACTACTCTACTGTACAGTACCTAGTTTACTGGTTTGTATCCATTGTTTACTACTGTACTGTGCAGTACCTACTTTACTGGTTTGTATCCATTGTTTACGACTGCTACTGTGCTGCGTAGTACCTAGTTTACTGGTTTTGTATCCATTGTTTACTACGCTACTGTACTGTGCAGTACCTACTTGACTGGTTTGCATCTCGTGTTTATTACGCTACTGTGCTGTGCAGTCCCTGCTTTACTGGTTTGTATCCAGTGTTTACTACTGTACTGTGAGGTACCTAGTTTACTGGTTTGTGTCCATTGTTTACTACACTACTGCTACTGTACTGCGTAGTACCTAGTTTACTGGTTTGTATCCATTGTTTACTACGCTACTGTACTCTACAGTACCTACTTTACTGGTTTGCATATAGTGTTTATTACGCTATTGTACTGTGCAGTCCCTGATTTACTGGTTTGTAGCCAGTGTTTACTACGCTACTGTACTGTGCAGTACCTACTTTACTTGTTTGTATCCATTGTTTACTACACTACTGTACTGAGCAGTACCTACTTTACTGGTTTGTGTTCCTTGTTTACTACACTACTGTACTGTGCAGTACCTACTTTACTGGTTTTATCTATTGTTTACTATACTACTCTACTGTACAGTACCTAGTTTACTGGTTTGTATCATTTGTTTACTACACTACTGTACTGTGCAGTACCTAGTTTACTGGTTTGTATCCATTGTTTACTACTTCTACTGTACTGCGTAATACCTAGTTTACTGGTTTGTATCCATTGTTTACTACACTACTGTACTGTACAATATCTGGTTTACTGGTTTGTATCCATTGTTTACTACACTACTCTACTGTACAGTACCTAGTTTACTGGTTTGTATCCATTGTTTACTACACTATTGTACTGTGCAGTACCTAGTTTACTGGTTTGTATCCATTGTTTAATACTCTACTGTGCAGTACCTAGTTTACTGGTTTGTGTCCATTGTTTACCACACTACTGCTACTGTACTGCGTAGTACCTAGTTTACTGGTTTGTATCTATTGTTTACTACGCTACTGTACTGTACAGTACCTACTTGACTGGTTTGTATCTAGTGTTTATTACGCTACTATACTGTGCAGTCCCTGCTTTACTGGTTTGTATCCATTGTTTACTGCACTACTCTACTGTGCAGTACCTAGTTTACTGGTTTGTGTCCACTGTTTACTACACTACTCTACTGTACAGTACCTAGTTTACCGGTTTGTATCTATTGTTTACTACACTACTGTACTGTGCAGTACCCACTTTACTGGTTTGTGTTCATTGTTTACTACACTACTGTACTGTGCAGTACCTAGTTTACTGGTTTGTATCCATTGTTTACTACACTACTCTACTGTACAGTGCCTAGTTTACTGGTTTGTATACATTGTTTACTACTGTACTGTGCATTACCTACTTTACTGGTTTGTATCCATTGTTTACTACTACTACTGTACTGCGGAATACCTAGTTTACTGGTTTGTATCCATTGTTTACTACACTACTGTACTGTGCAGTACCTACTTTATTGGTTTGTGTCCATTGTTTACTACACTACTGTACTGTGCAGTACCTACCTTACTGGTTTGTGTTCATTGTTTACTACACTACTGTACTGTGCAGTACCTAGTTTACTGGTTTGTATCTGTTGTTTACTATACTACTCTACTGTACAGTACCTAGTTTACTGGTTTGTATCCATTGTTTACTAATGTACTGTGCAGTACCTACTTTACTGGTTTGTATCCATTGTTTACGACTGCTACTGTACTGCGTAGTACCTAGTTTACTGGTTTTGTATCCATTGTTTACTACGCTACTGTACTGTGCAGTACCTACTTGACTGGTTTGCATCTCGTGTTTATTACGCTACTGTGCTGTGCAGTCCCTGCTTTACTGGTTTGTATCCAGTGCTTACTACTGTACTGTGAGGTACCTAGTTTACTGGTTTGTGTCCATTCTTTACTACACTACTGCTACTGTACTGCGTAGTACCTAGTTTACTGGTTTGTATCCATTGTTTACTACGCTACTGTACTCTACAGTACCTACTTGACTGGTTTGCATATAGTGTTTATTACGCTATTGTACTGTGCAGTCCCTGATTTACTGATTTGTAGCCAGTGTTTACTACGCTACTGTACTGTGCAGTACCTACTTTACTTGTTTGTATCCATTGTTTACTACACTACTGTACTGTGCAGTACCTACTTTACTGGTTTGTGTTCCTTGTTTACTACACTACTGTACTGTGCAGTACCTACTTTACTGGTTTTATCTATTGGTTACTACACTACTCTACTGTACAGTACCTAGTTTACTGGTTTGTATCCATTGTTTACTACACTACTGTACTGTGCAGTACCTAGTTTACTGGTTTGTATCCATTGTTTACTACTTCTACTGTACTGCGTAGTACCTAGTTTACTGGTTTGTATCCATTGTTTACTACACTACTGTACTGTACAATATCTGGTTTACTGGTTTGTATCCATTGTTTACTACACTACTCTACTGTACAGTACCTAGTTTACTGGTTTGTATCCATTGTTTACTACACTACTGTACTGTGCAGTACCTACTTTACTGGTTTGTGTTCATTGTTTACTACACTACTGTACTGTGCAGTACCTAGTTTACTGGTTTGTATCTTTTGTTTACTACACTACTCTACTGTACAGTACCTAGTTTACTGGTTTGTATCCATTGTTTACTACTGTACTGTGCAGTACCTACTTTACTGTTTTGTATCCATTGTTTACTACTACTACTGTACTGCGGAGTACCTAGTTTACTGGTTTGTATCCATTGTTTACTGCGCTACTGTACTGTACAGTACCTAGCTTACTGGTTTGTGTCCAATGTTTACTACACTACTGTACTGTGCAGTACTTACTTTGCTGGTTTGTGTCCATTGTTTACTACACTACTGTACTGTGCAGTACCTATTTTACTGGTTTGTATCCATTGTTTACTACACTACTGTACTGTGCAGTACCTACTTTACTGGTTTGTGTCCATTGTTTACTACACTACTGTACTGTGCAGTACCTACTTTACTGGTTTGTGTTCATTGTTTACTACACTACTGTACTGTGCAGTACCTAGTTTACTGGTTTGTATCTGTTGTTTACTATACTACTCTACTGTACAGTACCTAGTTTACTGGTTTGTATCCATTGTTTACTACTGTACTGTGCAGTACCTACTTTACTGGTTTGTATCCATTGTTTACGACTGCTACTGTGCTGCGTAGTACCTAGTTTACTGGTTTTGTATCCATTGTTTACTACGCTACTGTACTGTGCAGTACCTACTTGACTGGTTTGCATCTCGTGTTTATTACGCTACTGTGCTGTGCAGTCCCTGCTTTACTGGTTTGTATCCAGTGTTTACTACTGTACTGTGAGGTACCTAGTTTACTGGTTGGTGTCCATTGTTTACTACACTACTGCTACTGTACTGCGTAGTACCTAGTTTACTGGTTTGTATCCATTGTTTACTACGCTACTGTACTCTACAGTACCTACTTTACTGGTTTGCATATAGTGTTTATTACGCTATTGTACTGTGCAGTCCCTGATTTACTGGTTTGTAGCCAGTGTTTACTACGCTACTGTACTGTGCAGTACCTACTTTACTTGTTTGTATCCATTGTTTACTACACTACTGTACTGAGCAGTACCTACTTTACTGGTTTGTGTTCCTTGTTTACTACACTACTGTACTGTGCAGTACCTACTTTACTGGTTTTATCTATTGTTTACTATACTACTCTACTGTACAGTACCTAGTTTACTGGTTTGTATCATTTGTTTACCACACTACTGTACTGTGCAGTACCTATTTTACTGGTTTGTATCCATTGTTTACTACACTACTGTACTGTGCAGTACCTACTTTATTGGTTTGTGTCCATTGTTTACTACACTACTGTACTGTGCAGTACCTACCTTACTGGTTTGTGTTCATTGTTTACTACACTACTGTACTGTGCAGTACCTAGTTTACTGGTTTGTATCTGTTGTTTACTATACTACTCTACTGTACAGTACCTAGTTTACTGGTTTGTATCCATTGTTTACTAATGTACTGTGCAGTACCTACTTTACTGGTTTGTATCCATTGTTTACGACTGCTACTGTACTGCGTAGTACCTAGTTTACTGGTTTTGTATCCATTGTTTACTACGCTACTGTACTGTGCAGTACCTACTTGACTGGTTTGCATCTCGTGTTTATTACGCTACTGTGCTGTGCAGTCCCTGCTTTACTGGTTTGTATCCAGTGCTTACTACTGTACTGTGAGGTACCTAGTTTACTGGTTTGTGTCCATTCTTTACTACACTACTGCTACTGTACTGCGTAGTACCTAGTTTACTGGTTTGTATCCATTGTTTACTACGCTACTGTACTCTACAGTACCTACTTGACTGGTTTGCATATAGTGTTTATTACGCTATTGTACTGTGCAGTCCCTGATTTACTGATTTGTAGCCAGTGTTTACTACGCTACTGTACTGTGCAGTACCTACTTTACTTGTTTGTATCCATTGTTTACTACACTACTGTACTGTGCAGTACCTACTTTACTGGTTTGTGTTCATTGTTTACTACACTACTGTACTGTGCAGTACCTACTTTACTGGTTTTATCTATTGGTTACTACACTACTCTACTGTACAGTACCTAGTTTACTGGTTTGTATCCATTGTTTACTACACTACTGTACTGTGCAGTACCTAGTTTACTGGTTTGTATCCATTGTTTACTACTTCTACTGTACTGCGTAGTACCTAGTTTACTGGTTTGTATCCATTGTTTACTACACTACTGTACTGTACAATATCTGGTTTACTGGTTTGTATCCATTGTTTACTACACTACTCTACTGTACAGTACCTAGTTTACTGGTTTGTATCCATTGTTTACTACACTACTGTACTGTGCAGTACCTACTTTACTGGTTTGTGTTCATTGTTTACTACACTACTGTACTGTGCAGTACCTAGTTTACTGGTTTGTATCTTTTGTTTACTACACTACTCTACTGTACAGTACCTAGTTTACTGGTTTGTATCCATTGTTTACTACTGTACTGTGCAGTACCTACTTTACTGTTTTGTATCCATTGTTTACTACTACTACTGTACTGCGGAGTACCTAGTTTACTGGTTTGTATCCATTGTTTACTGCGCTACTGTACTGTACAGTACCTAGCTTACTGGTTTGTGTCCAATGTTTACTACACTACTGTACTGTGCAGTACTTACTTTGCTGGTTTGTGTCCATTGTTTACTACACTACTGTACTGTGCAGTACCTATTTTACTGGTTTGTATCCATTGTTTACTACACTACTGTACTGTGCAGTACCTACTTTACTGGTTTGTGTCCATTGTTTACTACACTACTGTACTGTGCAGTACCTACTTTACTGGTTTGTGTTCATTGTTTACTACACTACTGTACTGTGCAGTACCTAGTTTACTGGTTTGTATCTGTTGTTTACTATACTACTCTACTGTACAGTACCTAGTTTACTGGTTTGTATCCATTGTTTACTACTGTACTGTGCAGTACCTACTTTACTGGTTTGTATCCATTGTTTACGACTGCTACTGTGCTGCGTAGTACCTAGTTTACTGGTTTTGTATCCATTGTTTACTACGCTACTGTACTGTGCAGTACCTACTTGACTGGTTTGCATCTCGTGTTTATTACGCTACTGTGCTGTGCAGTCCCTGCTTTACTGGTTTGTATCCAGTGTTTACTACTGTACTGTGAGGTACCTAGTTTACTGGTTTGTGTCCATTGTTTACTACACTACTGCTACTGTACTGCGTAGTACCTAGTTTACTGGTTTGTATCCATTGTTTACTACGCTACTGTACTCTACAGTACCTACTTTACTGGTTTGCATATAGTGTTTATTACGCTATTGTACTGTGCAGTCCCTGATTTACTGGTTTGTAGCCAGTGTTTACTACGCTACTGTACTGTGCAGTACCTACTTTACTTGTTTGTATCCATTGTTTACTACACTACTGTACTGAGCAGTACCTACTTTACTGGTTTGTGTTCCTTGTTTACTACACTACTGTACTGTGCAGTACCTACTTTACTGGTTTTATCTATTGTTTACTATACTACTCTACTGTACAGTACCTAGTTTACTGGTTTGTATCATTTGTTTACTACACTACTGTACTGTGCAGTACCTAGTTTACTGGTTTGTATCCATTGTTTACTACTTCTACTGTACTGCGTAATACCTAGTTTACTGGTTTGTATCCATTGTTTACTACACTACTGTACTGTACAATATCTGGTTTACTGGTTTGTATCCATTGTTTACTACACTACTCTACTGTACAGTACCTAGTTTACTGGTTTGTATCCATTGTTTACTACACTATTGTACTGTGCAGTACCTAGTTTACTGGTTTGTATCCATTGTTTAATACTCTACTGTGCAGTACCTAGTTTACTGGTTTGTGTCCATTGTTTACCACACTACTGCTACTGTACTGCGTAGTACCTAGTTTACTGGTTTGTATCTATTGTTTACTACGCTACTGTACTGTACAGTACCTACTTGACTGGTTTGTATCTAGTGTTTACTACGCTACTGTACTGTGCAGTACCTACTTGACTGGTTTGCATCTCGTGTTTATTACGCTACTGTGCTGTGCAGTACCTACTTTACTGGTTTGTGTTCATTGTTTACTACACTACTGTACTGTGCAGTACCTACTTTACTGGTTTTATCTATTGGTTACTACACTACTCTACTGTACAGTACCTAGTTTACTGGTTTGTATCCATTGTTTACTACACTACTGTACTGTGCAGTACCTAGTTTACTGGTTTGTATCCATTGTTTACTACTTCTACTGTACTGCGTAGTACCTAGTTTACTGGTTTGTATCCATTGTTTACTACACTACTGTACTGTACAATATCTGGTTTACTGGTTTGTATCCATTGTTTACTACACTACTCTACTGTACAGTACCTAGTTTACTGGTTTGTATCCATTGTTTACTACACTACTGTACTGTGCAGTACCTACTTTACTGGTTTGTGTTCATTGTTTACTACACTACTGTACTGTGCAGTACCTAGTTTACTGGTTTGTATCTTTTGTTTACTACACTACTCTACTGTACAGTACCTAGTTTACTGGTTTGTATCCATTGTTTACTACTGTACTGTGCAGTACCTACTTTACTGTTTTGTATCCATTGTTTACTACTACTACTGTACTGCGGAGTACCTAGTTTACTGGTTTGTATCCATTGTTTACTGCGCTACTGTACTGTACAGTACCTAGCTTACTGGTTTGTGTCCAATGTTTACTACACTACTGTACTGTGCAGTACTTACTTTGCTGGTTTGTGTCCATTGTTTACTACACTACTGTACTGTGCAGTACCTATTTTACTGGTTTGTATCCATTGTTTACTACACTACTGTACTGTGCAGTACCTACTTTACTGGTTTGTGTCCATTGTTTACTACACTACTGTACTGTGCAGTACCTACTTTACTGGTTTGTGTTCATTGTTTACTACACTACTGTACTGTGCAGTACCTAGTTTACTGGTTTGTATCTGTTGTTTACTATACTACTCTACTGTACAGTACCTAGTTTACTGGTTTGTATCCATTGTTTACTACTGTACTGTGCAGTACCTACTTTACTGGTTTGTATCCATTGTTTACGACTGCTACTGTGCTGCGTAGTACCTAGTTTACTGGTTTTGTATCCATTGTTTACTACGCTACTGTACTGTGCAGTACCTACTTGACTGGTTTGCATCTCGTGTTTATTACGCTACTGTGCTGTGCAGTCCCTGCTTTACTGGTTTGTATCCAGTGTTTACTACTGTACTGTGAGGTACCTAGTTTACTGGTTTGTGTCCATTGTTTACTACACTACTGCTACTGTACTGCGTAGTACCTAGTTTACTGGTTTGTATCCATTGTTTACTACGCTACTGTACTCTACAGTACCTACTTTACTGGTTTGCATATAGTGTTTATTACGCTATTGTACTGTGCAGTCCCTGATTTACTGGTTTGTAGCCAGTGTTTACTACGCTACTGTACTGTGCAGTACCTACTTTACTTGTTTGTATCCATTGTTTACTACACTACTGTACTGAGCAGTACCTACTTTACTGGTTTGTGTTCCTTGTTTACTACACTACTGTACTGTGCAGTACCTACTTTACTGGTTTTATCTATTGTTTACTATACTACTCTACTGTACAGTACCTAGTTTACTGGTTTGTATCATTTGTTTACTACACTACTGTACTGTGCAGTACCTAGTTTACTGGTTTGTATCCATTGTTTACTACTTCTACTGTACTGCGTAATACCTAGTTTACTGGTTTGTATCCATTGTTTACTACACTACTGTACTGTACAATATCTGGTTTACTGGTTTGTATCCATTGTTTACTACACTACTCTACTGTACAGTACCTAGTTTACTGGTTTGTATCCATTGTTTACTACACTATTGTACTGTGCAGTACCTAGTTTACTGGTTTGTATCCATTGTTTAATACTCTACTGTGCAGTACCTAGTTTACTGGTTTGTGTCCATTGTTTACCACACTACTGCTACTGTACTGCGTAGTACCTAGTTTACTGGTTTGTATCTATTGTTTACTACGCTACTGTACTGTACAGTACCTACTTGACTGGTTTGTATCTAGTGTTTACTACGCTACTGTACTGTGCAGTACCTACTTGACTGGTTTGCATCTCGTGTTTATTACGCTACTGTGCTGTGCAGTCCCTGCTTTACTGGTTTGTATCCAGTGTTTACTACTGTACTGTGAGGTACCTAGTTTACTGGTTTGTGTCCATTGTTTACTACACTACTGCTACTGTACTGCGTAGTACCTAGTTTACTGGTTTGTGTTCATTGTTTACTACACTACTGTACTGTGCAGTACCTAGTTTACTGGTTTGTATCCATTGTTTACTACACTACTCTACTGTACAGTGCCTAGTTTACTGGTTTGTATACATTGTTTACTACTGTACTGTGCATTACCTACTTTACTGTTTTGTATCCATTGTTTACTACTACTACTGTACTGCGGAATACCTAGTTTACTGGTTTGTATCCATTGTTTACTACGCTACTGTACTGTACAGTACCTAGCTTACTGGTTTGTGTCCATTGTTTACGACACTACTGTTTTGTGCAGTACCTACTTTACTGGTTTGTGTCCATTGTTTACTACACTACTGTACTGTGCAGTACCTATTTTACTGGTTTGTATCCATTGTTTACTACACTACTGTACTGTGCAGTACCTACTTTATTGGTTTGTGTCCATTGTTTACTACACTACTGTACTGTGCAGTACCTACCTTACTGGTTTGTGTTCATTGTTTACTACACTACTGTACTGTGCAGTACCTAGTTTACTGGTTTGTATCTGTTGTTTACTATACTACTCTACTGTACAGTACCTAGTTTACTGGTTTGTATCCATTGTTTACTAATGTACTGTGCAGTACCTACTTTACTGGTTTGTATCCATTGTTTACGACTGCTACTGTACTGCGTAGTACCTAGTTTACTGGTTTTGTATCCATTGTTTACTACGCTACTGTACTGTGCAGTACCTACTTGACTGGTTTGCATCTCGTGTTTATTACGCTACTGTGCTGTGCAGTCCCTGCTTTACTGGTTTGTATCCAGTGCTTACTACTGTACTGTGAGGTACCTAGTTTACTGGTTTGTGTCCATTCTTTACTACACTACTGCTACTGTACTGCGTAGTACCTAGTTTACTGGTTTGTATCCATTGTTTACTACGCTACTGTACTCTACAGTACCTACTTGACTGGTTTGCATATAGTGTTTATTACGCTATTGTACTGTGCAGTCCCTGATTTACTGATTTGTAGCCAGTGTTTACTACGCTACTGTACTGTGCAGTACCTACTTTACTTGTTTGTATCCATTGTTTACTACACTACTGTACTGTGCAGTACCTACTTTACTGGTTTGTCTTCCTTGTTTACTACACTACTGTACTGTGCAGTACCTACTTTACTGGTTTTATCTATTGGTTACTACACTACTCTACTGTACAGTACCTAGTTTACTGGTTTGTATCCATTGTTTACTACACTACTGTACTGTGCAGTACCTAGTTTACTGGTTTGTATCCATTGTTTACTACTTCTACTGTACTGCGTAGTACCTAGTTTACTGGTTTGTATCCATTGTTTACTACACTACTGTACTGTGCAGTACCTACTTGACTGGTTTGTATCCATTGTTTACTACACTACTCTACTGTACAGTACCTAGTTTACTGGTTTGTATCCATTGTTTACTACACTACTGTACTGTGCAGTACCTACTTTACTGGTTTGTGTTCATTGTTTACTACACTACTGTACTGTGCAGTACCTAGTTTACTGGTTTGTATCTTTTGTTTACTACACTACTCTACTGTACAGTACCTAGTTTACTGGTTTGTATCCATTGTTTACTACTGTACTGTGCAGTACCTACTTTACTGTTTTGTATCCATTGTTTACTACTACTACTGTACTGCGGAGTACCTAGTTTACTGGTTTGTATCCATTGTTTACTGCGCTACTGTACTGTACAGTACCTAGCTTACTGGTTTGTGTCCAATGTTTACTACACTACTGTACTGTGCAGTACTTACTTTGCTGGTTTGTGTCCATTGTTTACTACACTACTGTACTGTGCAGTACCTATTTTACTGGTTTGTATCCATTGTTTACTACACTACTGTACTGTGCAGTACCTACTTTACTGGTTTGTGTCCATTGTTTACTACACTACTGTACTGTGCAGTACCTACTTTACTGGTTTGTGTTCATTGTTTACTACACTACTGTACTGTGCAGTACCTAGTTTACTGGTTTGTATCTGTTGTTTACTATACTACTCTACTGTACAGTACCTAGTTTACTGGTTTGTATCCATTGTTTACTACTGTACTGTGCAGTACCTACTTTACTGGTTTGTATCCATTGTTTACGACTGCTACTGTGCTGCGTAGTACCTAGTTTACTGGTTTTGTATCCATTGTTTACTACGCTACTGTACTGTGCAGTACCTACTTGACTGGTTTGCATCTCGTGTTTATTACGCTACTGTGCTGTGCAGTCCCTGCTTTACTGGTTTGTATCCAGTGTTTACTACTGTACTGTGAGGTACCTAGTTTACTGGTTTGTGTCCATTGTTTACTACACTACTGCTACTGTACTGCGTAGTACCTAGTTTACTGGTTTGTATCCATTGTTTACTACGCTACTGTACTCTACAGTACCTACTTTACTGGTTTGCATATAGTGTTTATTACGCTATTGTACTGTGCAGTCCCTGATTTACTGGTTTGTAGCCAGTGTTTACTACGCTACTGTACTGTGCAGTACCTACTTTACTTGTTTGTATCCATTGTTTACTACACTACTGTACTGAGCAGTACCTACTTTACTGGTTTGTGTTCCTTGTTTACTACACTACTGTACTGTGCAGTACCTACTTTACTGGTTTTATCTATTGTTTACTATACTACTCTACTGTACAGTACCTAGTTTACTGGTTTGTATCATTTGTTTACTACACTACTGTACTGTGCAGTACCTAGTTTACTGGTTTGTATCCATTGTTTACTACTTCTACTGTACTGCGTAATACCTAGTTTACTGGTTTGTATCCATTGTTTACTACACTACTGTACTGTACAATATCTGGTTTACTGGTTTGTATCCATTGTTTACTACACTACTCTACTGTACAGTACCTAGTTTACTGGTTTGTATCCATTGTTTACTACACTATTGTACTGTGCAGTACCTAGTTTACTGGTTTGTATCCATTGTTTAATACTCTACTGTGCAGTACCTAGTTTACTGGTTTGTGTCCATTGTTTACCACACTACTGCTACTGTACTGCGTAGTACCTAGTTTACTGGTTTGTATCTATTGTTTACTACGCTACTGTACTGTACAGTACCTACTTGACTGGTTTGTATCTAGTGTTTATTACGCTACTATACTGTGCAGTCCCTGCTTTACTGGTTTGTATCCATTGTTTACTGCACTACTCTACTGTGCAGTACCTAGTTTACTGGTTTGTGTCCACTGTTTACTACACTACTCTACTGTACAGTACCTAGTTTACCGGTTTGTATCTATTGTTTACTACACTACTGTACTGTGCAGTACCCACTTTACTGGTTTGTGTTCATTGTTTACTACACTACTGTACTGTGCAGTACCTAGTTTACTGGTTTGTATCCATTGTTTACTACACTACTCTACTGTACAGTGCCTAGTTTACTGGTTTGTATACATTGTTTACTACTGTACTGTGCATTACCTACTTTACTGTTTTGTATCCATTGTTTACTACTACTACTGTACTGCGGAATACCTAGTTTACTGGTTTGTATCCATTGTTTACTACGCTACTGTACTGTACAGTACCTAGCTTACTGGTTTGTGTCCATTGTTTACGACACTACTGTTTTGTGCAGTACCTACTTTACTGGTTTGTGTCCATTGTTTACTACACTACTGTACTGTGCAGTACCTATTTTACTGGTTTGTATCCATTGTTTACTACACTACTGTACTGTGCAGTACCTACTTTATTGGTTTGTGTCCATTGTTTACTACACTACTGTACTGTGCAGTACCTACCTTACTGGTTTGTGTTCATTGTTTACTACACTACTGTACTGTGCAGTACCTAGTTTACTGGTTTGTATCTGTTGTTTACTATACTACTCTACTGTACAGTACCTAGTTTACTGGTTTGTATCCATTGTTTACTAATGTACTGTGCAGTACCTACTTTACTGGTTTGTATCCATTGTTTACGACTGCTACTGTACTGCGTAGTACCTAGTTTACTGGTTTTGTATCCATTGTTTACTACGCTACTGTACTGTGCAGTACCTACTTGACTGGTTTGCATCTCGTGTTTATTACGCTACTGTGCTGTGCAGTCCCTGCTTTACTGGTTTGTATCCAGTGCTTACTACTGTACTGTGAGGTACCTAGTTTACTGGTTTGTGTCCATTCTTTACTACACTACTGCTACTGTACTGCGTAGTACCTAGTTTACTGGTTTGTATCCATTGTTTACTACGCTACTGTACTCTACAGTACCTACTTGACTGGTTTGCATATAGTGTTTATTACGCTATTGTACTGTGCAGTCCCTGATTTACTGATTTGTAGCCAGTGTTTACTACGCTACTGTACTGTGCAGTACCTACTTTACTTGTTTGTATCCATTGTTTACTACACTACTGTACTGTGCAGTACCTACTTTACTGGTTTGTGTTCCTTGTTTACTACACTACTGTACTGTGCAGTACCTACTTTACTGGTTTTATCTATTGGTTACTACACTACTCTACTGTACAGTACCTAGTTTACTGGTTTGTATCCATTGTTTACTACACTACTGTACTGTGCAGTACCTAGTTTACTGGTTTGTATCCATTGTTTACTACTTCTACTGTACTGCGTAGTACCTAGTTTACTGGTTTGTATCCATTGTTTACTACACTACTGTACTGTACAATATCTGGTTTACTGGTTTGTATCCATTGTTTACTACACTACTCTACTGTACAGTACCTAGTTTACTGGTTTGTATCCATTGTTTACTACACTACTGTACTGTGCAGTACCTACTTTACTGGTTTGTGTTCATTGTTTACTACACTACTGTACTGTGCAGTACCTAGTTTACTGGTTTGTATCTTTTGTTTACTACACTACTCTACTGTACAGTACCTAGTTTACTGGTTTGTATCCATTGTTTACTACTGTACTGTGCAGTACCTAGTTTACTGGTTTGTGTCCATTGTTTACCACACTACTGCTACTGTACTGCGTAGTACCTAGTTTACTGGTTTTTATCCATTGTTTACTACGCTACTGTACTGTGCAGTACCTACTTGACTGGTTTGTATCTAGTGTTTATTACGCTACTATACTGTGCAGTCCCTGCTTTACTGGTTTGTATCCATTGTTTACTGCACTACTCTACTGTACAGTACCTAGTTTACCGGTTTGTATCTATTGTTTACTACACTACTGTACTATGCAGTACCCACTTTACTAGTTTGTGTTCATTGTTTACTACACTACTCTACTGTACAGTACGTAGTTTACTAGTTTGTGTCCATTGTTTACGACACTACTGTTTTGTGCAGTACCTACTTTACTGGTTTGTGTCCATTGTTTACCACTGCTACTGTACTGCGTAGTACCTAGTTTACTGGTTTGTATCCAATGTTTACTACGCTACTGTACTGTAGAGTACCTACTTGACTGGTTTGCATCTAGTGTTTATGACGCTATTGTACTGTGCAGTCCCTGCTTTACTGGTTTGTAGCCAGTGTTTACTACGCTACTGTACTGTGCAGTACCTACTTTACTGGTTTTTATCCATTGTTTACTACACTACTCTACTGTAGAGTACCTAGTTTACTGGTTTGCATCCATTGTTTACTACACTACTGTACTGTGCAGTACCTACTTTACTGGTTTGTATCCATTGTTTACGACTGCTACTGTACTGCGTAGTACCTAGTTTACTGGTTTTGTATCCATTGTTTACTACGCTACTGTACTGTGCAGTACCTACTTGACTGGTTTGCATCTCGTGTTTATTACGCTACTGTGCTGTGCAGTCCCTGCTTTACTGGTTTGTATCCAGTGCTTACTACTGTACTGTGAGGTACCTAGTTTACTGGTTTGTGTCCATTCTTTACTACACTACTGCTACTGTACTGCGTAGTACCTATTTTACTGGTTTGTATCCATTGTTTACTACGTTACTGTACTCTACAGTACCTACTTGACTGGTTTGCATATAGTGTTTATTACGCTATTGTACTGTGCAGTCCCTGATTTACTGATTTGTAGCCAGTGTTTACTACGCTACTGTACTGTGCAGTACCTACTTTACTTGTTTGTATCCATTGTTTACTACACTACTGTACTGTGCAGTACCTACTTTACTGGTTTGTGTTCCTTGTTTACTACACTACTGTACTGTGCAGTACCTACTTTACTGGTTTTATCTATTGGTTACTACACTACTCTACTGTACAGTACCTAGTTTACTGGTTTGTATCCATTGTTTACTACACTACTGTACTGTGCAGTACCTAGTTTACTGGTTTGTATCCATTGTTTACTACTTCTACTGTACTGCGTAGTACCTAGTTTACTGGTTTGTATCCATTGTTTACTACACTACTGTACTGTACAATATCTGGTTTACTGGTTTGTATCCATTGTTTACTACACTACTCTACTGTACAGTACCTAGTTTACTGGTTTGTATCCATTGTTTACTACACTACTGTACTGTGCAGTACCTACTTTACTGGTTTGTATCTTTTGTTTACTACACTACTCTACTGTACAGTACCTAGTTTACTGGTTTGTATCCATTGTTTACTACTGTACTGTGCAGTACCTAGTTTACTGGTTTGTGTCCATTGTTTACCACACTACTGCTACTGTACTGCGTAGTACCTAGTTTACTGGTTTTTATCCATTGTTTACTGCACTACTCTACTGTACAGTACCTACTTGACTGGTTTGTATCTAGTGTTTATTACGCTACTATACTGTGCAGTCCCTGCTTTACTGGTTTGTATCCATTGTTTACTGCACTACTCTACTGTACAGTACCTAGTTTACTGGTTTGTGTCCATTGTTTACTACACTACTCTACTGTACAGTACCTAGTTTACCGGTTTGTATCTATTGTTTACTACACTACTGTACTGTGCAGTACCCACTTCACTAGTTTGTGTTCATTGTTTACTACACTACTCTACTGTACAGTACGTAGTTTACTAGTTTGTATCCATTGTTTACTACTGTACTGTGCAGTACCTACTTTACTGGTTTGTATCCATTGTTTACCACTGCTACTGTACTGCGTAGTACCTAGTTTACTGGTTTGTATCCAATGTTTACTACGCTACTGTACTGTAGAGTACCTACTTGACTGGTTTGCATCTAGTGTTTATGACGCTATTGTACTGTGCAGTCCCTGCTTTACTGGTTTGTAGCCAGTGTTTACTACGCTACTGTACTGTGCAGTACCTACTTTACTGGTTTTTATCCATTGTTTACTACACTACTCTACTGTAGCGTACCTAGTTTACTGGTTTGCATCCATTGTTTACTACACTACTGTACTGTGCAGTACCTACTTTACTGGTTTGTGTTCCTTGTTTACTACAGTACTGTACTGTGCAGTACCTAGTTTACTGGTATGAATCTGTTGTTTACTATACTACTCTACTGTACAGTACCTAGTTTACTGGTTTGTATCTATTGTTTACTACTCTACTGTGCAGTACCTAGTTTACTGGTTTGTATCCATTGTTTACGACTGCTACTGTACTGCGTAGTACCTAGTTTACTGGTTTTGTATCCATTGTTTACTAGGCTACTGTACTGTGCAGTACCTACTTGACTGGTTTGCATATAGTGTTTATTACGCTATTGTACTGTGCAGTCCCTGATTTACTGGTTTGTAGCCAGTGTTTACTACGCTACTGTACTGTGCAGTACCTACTTTACTTGTTTGTATCCATTGTTTACTACACTACTGTACTGTGCAGTACCTACTTTACTGGTTTGTGTTCCTTGTTTACTACACTACTGTACTGTGCAATACCTACTTTACTGGTTTTATCTATTGTTTACTACACTACTCTACTGTACAGTACCTAGTTTACTGGTTTGTATCCATTGTTTACTACACTGCTGTACTGTGCAGTACCTAGTTTACTGGTTTGTATCCATTGTTTACTACTTCTACTGTACTGCGTAGTACCTAGTTTACTGGTTTGTATCCATTGTTTACTACACTACTGTACTGTACAATATCTGGTTTACTGGTTTGTATCCATTGTTTACTACACTACTCTACTGTACAGTACCTAGTTTACTGGTTTGTATCCATTGTTTACTACACTACTGTACTGTGCAGTACCTACTTTACTGGTTTGTGTTCCTTGTTTACTACACTACTGTACTGTGCAGTACCTAGTTTACTGGTTTTATCTATTGTTTACTACACTACTCTACTGTACAGTACCTAGTTTACTGGTTTGTATCCATTGTTTACTACTGTACTGTGCAGTACCTACTTTACTGGTTTGTATCCATTGTTTACGACTGCTACTGTACTGCGTAGTACCTAGTTTACTGGTTTTGTATCCATTGTTTACTACGCTACTGTACTGTGCAGTACCTACTTGACTGGTTTGCATCTCGTGTTTATTACGCTACTGTGCTGTGCAGTCCCTGCTTTACTGGTTTGTATCCAGTGTTTACTACTGTACTGTGCAGTACCTAGTTTACTGGTTTGTGTCCATTGTTTACTACACTACTGCTACTGTACTGCGTAGTACCTAGTTTACTGGTTTGTATCCATTGTTTACTACGCTACTGTACTCTACAGTACCTACTTGACTGGTTTGCATGTAGTGTTTATTACGCTATTGTACTGTGCAGTCCCTGAATTTCTGGTTTGTAGCCAGTGTTTACTACGCTACTGTACTGTGCAGTACCTACTTTACTTGTTTGTATCCATTGTTTACTACACTACTGTACTGTGCAGTACCTACTTTACTGGTTTGTGTTCCTTGTTTACTACACTACTGTACTGTGCAGTACCTACTTTACTGGTTTTATCTATTGTTTACTACACTACTCTACTGCACAGTACCTAGTTTACTGGTTTGTATCCATTGTTTACTACACTACTGTACTGTGCAGTACCTAGTTTACTGGTTTGTATCCATTGTTTACTACTTCTACTGTACTGCGTAGTACCTAGTTTACTGGTTTGTATCCATTGTTTACTACACTACTGTACTGTGCAGTACCTACTTTACTGGTTTGTGTTCATTGTTTACTAAACTACTGTACTGTGCAGTACCTAGTTTACTGGTTTGTATCTTTTGTTTACTACACTACTCTACTGTACAGTACCTAGTTTACTGGTTTGTATCCATTGTTTACTACTGTACTGTGCATTACCTACTTTACTGGTTTGTATCCATTGTTTACTACTACTACTGTACTGCGGAGTACCTAGTTTACTGGTTTGTATCCATTGTTTACTGCGCTACTGTACTGTACAGTACCTAGCTTACTGGTTTGTGTCCAATGTTTACTACACTACTGTACTGTGCAGTACTTACTTTGCTGGTTTGTGTCCATTGTTTACTACACTACTGTACTGTGCAGTACCTATTTTACTGGTTTGTATCCATTGTTTACTACACTACTGTACTGTGCAGTACCTACTTTACTGGTTTGTGTCCATTGTTTACTACACTACTGTACTGTGCAGTACCTACTTTACTGGTTTGTGTTCATTGTTTACTACACTACTGTACTGTGCAGTACCTAGTTTACTGGTTTGTATCTGTTGTTTACTATACTACTCTACTGTACAGTACCTAGTTTACTGGTTTGTATCCATTGTTTACTACTGTACTGTGCAGTACCTACTTTACTGGTTTGTATCCATTGTTTACGACTGCTACTGTACTGCGTAGTACCTAGTTTACTGGTTTTGTATCCATTGTATACTACGCTACTGTACTGTGCAGTACCTACTTGACTGGTTTGCATCTCGTGTTTATTACGCTACTGTGCTGTGCAGTCCCTGCTTTACTGGTTTGTATCCAGTGTTTACTACTGTACTGTGAGGTACCTAGTTTACTGGTTTGTGTCCATTGTTTACTACACTACTGCTACTGTACTGCGTAGTACCTAGTTTACTGGTTTGTATCCATTGTTTACTACGCTACTGTACTCTACAGTACCTACTTTACTGGTTTGCATATAGTGTTTATGACGCTATTGTACTGTGCAGTCCCTGCTTTACTGGTTTGTAGCCAGTGTTTACTACGCTACTGTACTGTGCAGTACCTACTTTACTGGTTTTTATCCATTGTTTACTACACTACTCTACTGTAGCGTACCTAGTTTACTGGTTTGCATCCATTGTTTACTACACTACTGTACTGTGCAGTACCTACTTTACTGGTTTGTGTTCCTTGTTTACTACAGTACTGTACTGTGCAGTACCTAGTTTACTGGTATGAATCTGTTGTTTACTATACTACTCTACTGTACAGTACCTAGTTTACTGGTTTGTATCTATTGTTTACTACTCTACTGTGCAGTACCTACTTTACTGGTTTGTATCCATTGTTTACGACTGCTACTGTACTGCGTAGTACCTAGTTTACTGGTTTTGTATCCATTGTTTACTACGCTACTGTACTGTGCAGTACCTACTTGACTGGTTTGCATATAGTGTTTATTACGCTATTGTACTGTGCAGTCCCTGATTTACTGGTTTGTAGCCAGTGTTTACTACGCTACTGTACTGTGCAGTACCTACTTTACTTGTTTGTATCCATTGTTTACTACACTACTGTACTGTGCAGTACCTACTTTACTGGTTTGTGTTCCTTGTTTACTACACTACTGTACTGTGCAATACCTACTTTACTGGTTTTATCTATTGTTTACTACACTACTCTACTGTACAGTACCTAGTTTACTGGTTTGTATCCATTGTTTACTACACTGCTGTACTGTGCAGTACCTAGTTTACTGGTTTGTATCCATTGTTTACTACTTCTACTGTACTGCGTAGTACCTAGTTTACTGGTTTGTATCCATTGTTTACTACACTACTGTACTGTACAATATCTGGTTTACTGGTTTGTATCCATTGTTTACTACACTACTCTACTGTACAGTACCTAGTTTACTGGTTTGTATCCATTGTTTACTACACTACTGTACTGTGCAGTACCTACTTTACTGGTTTGTGTTCCTTGTTTACTACACTACTGTACTGTGCAGTACCTAGTTTACTGGTTTTATCTATTGTTTACTACACTACTCTACTGTACAGTACCTAGTTTACTGGTTTGTATCCATTGTTTACTACTGTACTGTGCAGTACCTACTTTACTGGTTTGTATCCATTGTTTACGACTGCTACTGTACTGCGTAGTACCTAGTTTACTGGTTTTGTATCCATTGTTTACTACGCTACTGTACTGTGCAGTACCTACTTGACTGGTTTGCATCTCGTGTTTATTACGCTACTGTGCTGTGCAGTCCCTGCTTTACTGGTTTGTATCCAGTGTTTACTACTGTACTGTGCAGTACCTAGTTTACTGGTTTGTGTCCATTGTTTACTACACTACTGCTACTGTACTGCGTAGTACCTAGTTTACTGGTTTGTATCCATTGTTTACTACGCTACTGTACTCTACAGTACCTACTTGACTGGTTTGCATGTAGTGTTTATTACGCTATTGTACTGTGCAGTCCCTGAATTTCTGGTTTGTAGCCAGTGTTTACTACGCTACTGTACTGTGCAGTACCTACTTTACTTGTTTGTATCCATTGTTTACTACACTACTGTACTGTGCAGTACCTACTTTACTGGTTTGTGTTCCTTGTTTACTACACTACTGTACTGTGCAGTACCTACTTTACTGGTTTTATCTATTGTTTACTACACTACTCTACTGCACAGTACCTAGTTTACTGGTTTGTATCCATTGTTTACTACACTACTGTACTGTGCAGTACCTAGTTTACTGGTTTGTATCCATTGTTTACTACTTCTACTGTACTGCGTAGTACCTAGTTTACTGGTTTGTATCCATTGTTTACTACACTACTGTACTGTGCAGTACCTACTTTACTGGTTTGTGTTCATTGTTTACTAAACTACTCTACTGTGCAGTACCTAGTTTACTGGTTTGTGTCCACTGTTTACTACACTACTCTACTGTACAGTACCTAGTTTACCGGTTTGTATCTATTGTTTACTACACTACTGTACTGTGCAGTACCCACTTTACTGGTTTGTGTTCCTTGTTTACTACAGTACTGTACTGTGCAGTACCTAGTTTACTGGTATGAATCTGTTGTTTACTATACTACTCTACTGTACAGTACCTAGTTTACTGGTTTGTATCTATTGTTTACTACTCTACTGTGCAGTACCTACTTTACTGGTTTGTATCCATTGTTTACGACTGCTACTGTACTGCGTAGTACCTAGTTTACTGGTTTTGTATCCATTGTTTACTACGCTACTGTACTGTGCAGTACCTACTTGACTGGTTTGCATATAGTGTTTATTACGCTATTGTACTGTGCAGTCCCTGATTTACTGGTTTGTAGCCAGTGTTTACTACGCTACTGTACTGTGCAGTACCTACTTTACTTGTTTGTATCCATTGTTTACTACACTACTGTACTGTGCAGTACCTACTTTACTGGTTTGTGTTCCTTGTTTACTACACTACTGTACTGTGCAATACCTACTTTACTGGTTTTATCTATTGTTTACTACACTACTCTACTGTACAGTACCTAGTTTACTGGTTTGTATCCATTGTTTACTACACTGCTGTACTGTGCAGTACCTAGTTTACTGGTTTGTATCCATTGTTTACTACTTCTACTGTACTGCGTAGTACCTAGTTTACTGGTTTGTATCCATTGTTTACTACACTACTGTACTGTACAATATCTGGTTTACTGGTTTGTATCCATTGTTTACTACACTACTCTACTGTACAGTACCTAGTTTACTGGTTTGTATCCATTGTTTACTACACTACTGTACTGTGTAGTACCTACTTTACTGGTTTGTGTTCCTTGTTTACTACACTACTGTACTGTGCAGTACCTAGTTTACTGGTTTTATCTATTGTTTACTACACTACTCTACTGTACAGTACCTAGTTTACTGGTTTGTATCCATTGTTTACTACTGTACTGTGCAGTACCTACTTTACTGGTTTGTATCCATTGTTTACGACTGCTACTGTACTGCGTAGTACCTAGTTTACTGGTTTTGTATCCATTGTTTACTACGCTACTGTACTGTGCAGTACCTACTTGACTGGTTTGCATCTCGTGTTTATTACGCTACTGTGCTGTGCAGTCCCTGCTTTACTGGTTTGTATCCAGTGTTTACTACTGTACTGTGCAGTACCTAGTTTACTGGTTTGTGTCCATTGTTTACTACACTACTGCTACTGTACTGCGTAGTACCTAGTTTACTGGTTTGTATCCATTGTTTACTACGCTACTGTACTCTACAGTACCTACTTGACTGGTTTGCATGTAGTGTTTATTACGCTATTGTACTGTGCAGTCCCTGAATTTCTGGTTTGTAGCCAGTGTTTACTACGCTACTGTACTGTGCAGTACCTACTTTACTTGTTTGTATCCATTGTTTACTACACTACTGTACTGTGCAGTACCTACTTTACTGGTTTGTGTTCCTTGTTTACTACACTACTGTACTGTGCAGTACCTACTTTACTGGTTTTATCTATTGTTTACTACACTACTCTACTGCACAGTACCTAGTTTACTGGTTTGTATCCATTGTTTACTACACTACTGTACTGTGCAGTACCTAGTTTACTGGTTTGTATCCATTGTTTACTACTTCTACTCTACTGCGTAGTACCTAGTTTACTGGTTTGTATCCATTGTTTACTACACTACTGTACTGTGCAGTACCTACTTTACTGGTTTGTGTTCATTGTTTACTAAACTACTGTACTGTGCAGTACCTAGTTTACTGGTTTGTATCTTTTGTTTACTACACTACTCTACTGTACAGTACCTAGTTTACTGGTTTGTATCCATTGTTTACTACTGTACTGTGCATTACCTACTTTACTGTTTTGTATCCATTGTTTACTACTACTACTGTACTGCGGAGTACCTAGTTTACTGGTTTGTATCCATTGTTTACTGCGCTACTGTACTGTACAGTACCTAGCTTACTGGTTTGTGTCCAATGTTTACTACACTACTGTACTGTGCAGTACTTACTTTGCTGGTTTGTGTCCATTGTTTACTACACTACTGTACTGTGCAGTACCTATTTTACTGGTTTGTATCCATTGTTTACTACACTACTGTACTGTGCAGTACCTACTTTACTGGTTTGTGTCCATTGTTTACTACACTACTGTACTGTGCAGTACCTACTTTACTGGTTTGTGTTCATTGTTTACTACACTAATGTACTGTGCAGTACCTAGTTTACTGGTTTGTATCTGTTGTTTACTATACTACTCTACTGTACAGTACCTAGTTTACTGGTTTGTATCCATTGTTTACTACTGTACTGTGCAGTACCTACTTTACTGGTTTGTATCCATTGTTTACGACTGCTACTGTACTGCGTAGTACCTAGTTTACTGGTTTTGTATCCATTGTATACTACGCTACTGTACTGTGCAGTACCTACTTGACTGGTTTGCATCTCGTGTTTATTACGCTACTGTGCTGTGCAGTCCCTGCTTTACTGGTTTGTATCCAGTGTTTACTACTGTACTGTGAGGTACCTAGTTTACTGGTTTGTGTCCATTGTTTACTACACTACTGCTACTGTACTGCGTAGTACCTAGTTTACTGGTTTGTATCCATTGTTTACTACGCTACTGTACTCTACAGTACCTACTTTACTGGTTTGCATATAGTGTTTATTACGCTATTGTACTGTGCAGTCCCTGATTTACTGGTTTGTAGCCAGTGTTTACTACGCTACTGTACTGTGCAGTACCTACTTTACTTGTTTGTATCCATTGTTTACTACACTACTGTACTGTGCAGTACCTACTTTACTGGTTTGTGTTCCTTGTTTACTACACTACTGTACTGTGCAGTACCTACTTTACTGGTTTTATCTATTGTTTACTATACTACTCTAATGTACAGTACCTAGTTTACTGGTTTGTATCCATTGTTTACTACACTACTGTACTGTGCAGTACCTAGTTTACTGGTTTGTATCCATTGTTTACTACTTCTACTGTACTGCGTAATACCTAGTTTACTGGTTTGTATCCATTGTTTACTACACTGCTGTACTGTGCAGTACCTACTTTACTGGTTTGTATCCATTGTTTACTACACTACTGTACTGTGAACTACCTAGTTTACTGGTTTGTATCCATTGTTTACTACACTACTGTACAGTATCTGGTTTTCTGGTTTGTATCTATTGTTTACTACACTACTCTACTGTACAGTACTCAGTTTACTGGTTTGTACCCATTGTTTACTACTACTACTGTACTGTGCAGTACCTACTTTACTGGTTTGTGTCCATTGTTTACTACATTACTGTACTGTACAGTACCTACTTTACTGGTTTGTGTCCATTGTTTACTACACTACTGTACTGTGCAGTACCTACTTTACTGGTTTGTATCCATTGTTTACTACACTACTGTACTGTGCAGTACCTAGCTTACTGGTTTGTGTCCATTGTTTACTACACTACTGTACTTTGCAGTACCTACTTTACTGGTTTGTATCCATTGTTTACTACACTACTGTACTGTGCAGTACCTAGTATACTGGTTTGTATCTGTTGTTTACTACACTACTTTACTGTACAGTACCTAGTTTACTGGTTTGTATCCATTGTTTACTACTGTACTGTGCAGTACCTACTTTACTGGTTGGTGTCCATTGTTTACTACACTACTCTACTGTACAGTACCTAGTTTACTGGTTTGTATCCATTGTTTACTACTGTACTGTGCAGTACCTAGTTTACTGGTTTGTGTCCATTGTTTACCACACTACTGCTACTGTACTGCGTAGTACCTAATTTACTGGTTTTTATCCATTGTTTACTACGCTACTGTACTGTACAGTACCTACTTGACTGGTTTGTATCTAGTGTTTATTACGCTACTATACTGTGCAGTCCCTGCTTTACTGGTTTGTATCCATTGTTTACTGCACTTCTCTACTGTGCAGTACCTAGTTTACTGGTTTGTGTCCATTGTTTACTACACTACTCTACTGTACAGTACCTAGTTTACTGGTTTGTATCTATTGTTTACTACACTACTGTACTGTGCAGTACCCACTTTACTGGTTTGTGTTCATTGTTTACTACACTACTGTACTGTGCAGTACCTAGTTTACTGGTTTGTATCTATTGTTTACTACACTACTGTACTGTGCAGTACCTAGTTTACTGGTTTGTGTCCATTGTTTACTACACTGCTGTACTGTGCAGTACCTACTTTACTGGTTTGTATCCATTGTTTACTACACTACTATACTGTGAACTACCTAGTTTACTGGTTTGTATCCATTGTTTACTACACTACTGTACAGTATCTGGTTTTCTGGTTTGTATCTATTGTTTACTACACTACTCTACTGTACAGTACTCAGTTTACTGGTTTGTATCCATTGTTTACTACTACTACTGTACTGTGCAGTACCCACTTTACTGGTTTGTGTCCATTGTTTACTACATTACTGTACTGTACAGTACCTACTTTACTGGTTTGTGTCCATTGTTTACTACACTACTGTACTGTGCAGTACCTACTTTACTGGTTTGTATCCGTTGTTTACTACACTACTGTACTGTGCAGTACCTAGTTTACTGGTTTGTGTCCATTGTTTACTACACTACTGTACTTTGCAGTACCTACTTTACTGGTTTGTATCCATTGTTTACTACACTACTGTACTGTGCAGTACCTAGTTTACTGGTTTGTATCTGTTGTTTACTACACTACTTTACTGTACAGTACCTAGTTTACTGGTTTGTATCCATTGTTTACTACTGTACTGTGCAGTACCTACTTTACTGGTTGGTGTCCATTGTTTACTACACTACTCTACTGTGCAGTACCTATTTTACTGGTTTGTGTCCATTGTTTACTACACTGCTGTACTGTGCAGTACCTAGTTTACTGGTTTGTATCCATTGTATACTACACTACTGTACTGTGAACTACCTAGTATACTGGTTTGTATCCATTGTTTACTACACTACTCTACTGTACAGTACCTAGTTTACTGGTTTGTATCCATTGTTTACTACTGTACTGTGCATTACCTACTTTACTGTTTTGTATCCATTGTTTACTACTACTACTGTACTGCGGAGTACCTAGTTTACTGGTTTGTATCCATTGTTTACTACGCTACTGTACTGTACAGTACCTAGCTTACTGGTTTGTGTCCATTGTTTACGACACTACTGTTTTGTGCAGTACCTACTTTACTGGTTTGTGTCCATTGTTTACTACACTACTGTACTGTGCAGTACTTACTTTACTGGTTTGTGTCCATTGTTTACTACACTACTGTACTATGCAGTACCTATTTTACTGGTTTGTATCCATTGTTTACTACACTACTGTACTGTGCAGTACCTACTTTACTGGTTTGTGTCCATTGTTTACTACACTACTGTACTGTACAGTACCTACTTTACTGGTTTGTGTTCATTGTTTACTACACTACTGTACTGTGCAGTACCTAGTTTACTGGTGTAGCCGGGTGGTAAATCTGTTAAATATGTTAAATGATTTTCCACTTAAATTTAGTATAGTTTAACTGTTAATATATGTAATTGTTACACTGTCAAGCCATGTAAAATGTCATTTGATGTATTTAAATTGTGAAGCAGATTGTGAGTGTATTTTTATAGTTTTGGTTGTCATTGCATGTTTTGCCCAGTAAGTGGCAGTGGCGGACTTTTATTGTAACTCCGTGCAAGTTATCCAAGTGCATCTTGGGTATTCTTTCTTTTTTTCTTGTGTGGAGCGCCTGAAGATTGCGGTGTGACGGTGCTCTGACTCCGTAGTAAGTAAGGGTAAATATCTTGTGTAATATACCTGTAACATTATTCCAAACAATATTGTAAGTTCGGTAATTTGACAAGATGGTTTGATTTAGACGCTACTGGAGTTGATGTTCGGTGATTTTGGGCGCGAGCCGTCGACCGCTGTTCGCCATTGCAGGCATGACAAGGTAATGTTGGCGTGAATAAAGCCACACCATGCCATTGTATTTGGGATGTAAAGGTTTTATATGCATTTTAATTCTGTTTAAAGGTAACTGACAGAGTGAGAAGTTGCGCGATCTTCAGGAAGTTCCACATGTCTTTGTTAAACCCTGTTTAACGTACATAGTCCACTGCCGTAATTTGCACCGTATTTTGTATTTATTATTTCCCTTTTTAAAATCTTTTCTGTTAAACTTGCCACATCTGTGAACATTTATGAGCTGTTTGCTCGAAAGACACAGGAATGTATGCACTCAGTAAAACGATCTGCATTCGAAGGTTCAAACAATAAAATTAAAGCTACAAGAACCCCGGAAGTAATTGTGTCCTGTGTGGTATCTAATTCCACGGGCTACATAATTTTGGTACCAGGAGTGGGGTGTAGCTAAAACATTGTTTTTTTAAATTGGCAACAGAGTGGCTTATTTTTACTTAAAAAAAAAATACGGCAGTGGTGAAGATTGCTGGTGACGTCCGTTGGTGTTGAGTCTGAAGCCATCCTGCTGTGGAGGTGGTGACCAGCGAGAGACGACGTGAGGGCCTCTAAGAGGTTCTGGTGCTTCCTGTTTCACACGACTCAGCCGTACCAGCGCAGAGGACTCCAGCGCTAACTTCAGCTACAAAGACCAAGATCCAGCAAGGCTCCAAGTTAAAGACTGTCCTTGTAGTATCCTTGAACCAGGTTTTGAACTAAATATCCTCATTTATACTGGACTGAGTAAAGATTAATATATCATTATGTCTAGTGATTCTGGTGATGAAGGGAGTTCACGTAATGATAATGGCCACACCTCAGGTGGCATAACGGGTATAGGTGAAGGTGCTACAAAAGAAATGCAGACCACCATGCAAGAGCTTGCCAGACTGCGAGATGAGCTCACCAGGTTAAATGGTGAAGCAAGGGCTCAGAGAGCAAGTGATAACAGTGCACCCACACGTTCATACATCTACGTTCCAAGAGAACGCCAGATCCAAGCATTTAGTGGGGAGTGTGGTACAGACAGGAGATCTGTCGAAGAGTTTATTGAAGAGGTTGAAAGGGTTTTAAGATACAGAGAGCAAACAACAGAAGAACAATGTGACTATATACTATCTCTATTGCGTGGCCCTGCATTGGAAGAGGTGCGACTATGCATGAGGGGTCAGTCAGTGGGGCCCAGTGATTTATACTCTTACCTGAGCAATGCATTTGGGGAAAAGCGCAGTTCCACACAGCTTTTGCAGACCTTTTACAGCCGTAACCAAACTGATGGAGAAGACCTCCGTGACTACTCCCATGCACTATCCCAGATTTTGAGCTCTGTAGTGAAACAGTCCACAGATGTAATACCTAATGAGAAAACTGTGCTCAGAGACCGGTTTATTGAGGGTTTAAGAGAAGCAGCACTCAGGCGTGAACTCAGGAAAATGGTTAGGGACAAACCAGAGAGCAGTCTTCTAGATGTGAGGAACGAGGCCCTCCTGTGGGAGATGGAGGACAGCAGGTCTCATCGTCCCAGGGTCATAAAGAGCAACCAAGTTACATCAGAGGTTCCGGAAACCTAGTGCTCTATTATTAAAACAAACAATGACCAAGGTACTGCATTAAATGATGTTCGGAGAGCAGTAGCCCATCAGGAAAAACAGCTAGCAGAGTTAGGCAAAACACTCGCTGATCTAGCCTTTGCTGTAGGTGAACTGAGTAAGCGCAGCACTCAACAGACATTCCTAGAGCCCAAGCCACGACCTAGACCCCAGCCAAAGTTCACACCAGATGGTCAGCCTATCTGTTTCAAGTGTAGAGGCATAGGTCACATTGCAAGAAAATGCTCACAGGCCAGAGGGGGTCAAGGGGACGCAACACCTAGTTCTTATGTAGTGCAAGAAAACTCGCACCCTCAGTTGTCATGAGCCACACAACTCGAGGGGAGGAAGCTGGCTCACCAAAAGAGACTCCAGACAGAAGCAGGATCTTAGAGCGTGCAGTCGGAGAATGTAAAACTGTTGAGGTGAAACTACGAGGTGTTACAGTGTCCTGCTTACTTGACACTGGTAGCCAGGTCAGTACAATTTCTGAGAGTTTTTTCAGGGAACACCTGTCAGTGAAAGGCGAAGACATTCACCCGGCATTTGAGTGGTTAAAGATCACTGCAGCTAATGGATTAGACATACCCTATATGGGCTATGTGGAGCTTGATGTAGAAGCCATGGGTCTGACTATCCCAGAGCGAGGTTTTCTGATAGTTAAAGATTCTGAACACTCTTCCTCTGTTCCAGGTCTAATAGGGATGAACATTGTCAAAAAATGCAGAGAGCTAGTACACACTGAGTTTGACACCACACTGCAGGAGAGGTTTGACTCAAACTGGAGAGAGGCTTTTAATCATCTTCATGCAGTACATGCAACAGACAGACTCTCTTTCGCTAGGGTAGCTGGTAAGGATGTAGTCCATATACCTGCTTCATCTGCTGCTACAGTTATGGCTAGGGGACTCAGGACCGTGAGTGAGGATGGTTCTTTTTTGTTGCTGGAGTCTGTGGGTGTCCCCGTTCCTGGAGGTTTGGTTGTTGTGCCTACTTTGGTTTCATCGGGCAATCACATTTTTCCAGTCCGAGTCATGAACATGTCTGATGAAGATATCTGGCTAGGGCCACGGACTAGGCTAGGGGTTTTGACTCAGGTAGACTGTGTGAAAAGTGATGAGCTTTGTGAGGTACAGTTCCAGAGAATCTCAGCAGATACTGAACAAGTGAGTATCAGTGAACACCCCGAAACACCGACAGATGTGCAGGAAATTCTCGGCAAGCTCAATTTTTGTGGTAGCCCAGAACAGCAAGCACAGCTGACTTTGTTACTGGAGAAGTACTCTTTTGTGTTTGCAACAGAAGATGAAGATCTAGGCCACACTGACAAAGTACAACATGAGATCCATCTGACAGATGACATACCTGTAACACAGCCATACGGACGAATCCCACCCACACAGTACAGTGAAGTCAGGGAACATATTGGCAAGCTGCTTAAAAAAGGGGTCATTCAAGAAAGCTCTAGTGCTTATGCTTCGCCCATAGTACTAGTGAGAAAGGCAGATGGTAGTCTGAGGCTATGTGTTGATTACAGGAAACTCAACTCAAAGACAAGACGTGATGCATTCCCGCTCCCGAGAATTGATGAGAGTTTTGATGCGCTGAGAGGGGCAAAGTTCTTTTCGACCATAGATCTGGCGAGCGGATACCACCAGGTAGCTATGCATGAGAGAGATAGGACTAAGACTGCATTTACTACACCGTTTGGTCTGTATGAGTACGTGAGAATGCCTTTTGGTGTTTGTAACGGTCCAGCTACATTTCAGAGACTTATGCAAGTTACTATGAATGATCTCATTTTTCAGATACTCCTGGTCTACCTAGATGACATCTTGGTTTTTTCAGAGACATTTGAGCAGCATTTGGAGAGACTTGAGACTGTGTTTAAGAGACTGGCAGAGACGGGCCTTAAGGTGAAGTTGCAGAAGTGTGCTTTTCTACAACAGTCAGTAAAGTTTTTGGGTCATCAGGTGTCAGCAGAAGGTATAGGAACTGACCCCTCCAAGGTCTCTGCTGTTAAGAACTGGAAGGTCCCAACCACTGCCAAAGAGCTGCAGTCGTTCTTGGGTTTCTGTAGTTACTACAGGAGATTCATTCGAGGCTTCTCACAGATTGCCGGGCCACTGCATGACCTAGTCAACAAATGTTCAGGTGTGAAAAAAACAGGGAAAGTAGGTCACCAGTTTTGTAATATGTGGACACCAGAGTGTGACTCTTCCTTTGAGCAGTTAAAGGAAAAACTTACCTCTGCTCCCATTTTGGGTTTTGCCGATTTCACACAACCATTTGTAGTTGAGACAGATGCTAGTCAGCATGGATTAGGCGCTGTATTGTGTCAGCAGCAAGGTGACACCAGACGTGTCCTAGCATATGCTAGCCGCAGACTACGCCAGGCTGAGAAGAATGACCGAAATTATAGTAGCATGAAGTTGGAGTTGCTTGCCTTAAAATGGGCAGTTGCTGAAAAATTCAGGGGTTACTTGCTTGGTTCAAAGTTTGTTGTCCTGACTGATAACAATCCCCTCTGCCACCTCAAGACAGCCAAGTTAGGTGCTATAGAGCAGAGGTGGGTAGCGCAACTGTCTGTTTTTGATTTCGAGGTTAAGTACCGTCCTGGTTGCAGTAATGCCGCCGCAGATGCTCTCTCTAGGCAGGAGTTTGCAGGGGAGCCTGAAACAGACCCTGACTCGGATTTTGACGACTGTATCACTGTGTGTAACCTGATTGAGCGAGGAACAGTTCTGGATCCTGGTCTTGTCTCTAGAGGTCTGGAGTGTTACAAAGTGAGACAGATCCGTGCTGGGGAGTCGAGGTCTGGTGAGACAGGTACTAAACAGGGCAACACCCCCACACTGCCAGGTTATACCAGAGAGGAGCTGGTAGGTTTTCAGGCTGGTGACCCCACCCTAAAAGAGTTTAGGGCATTTTGGGATCGGGGGAGGAGGCCATGTCCCAGAGAGAGAGCAGCCCTGTCTAGTCAAGTGAAAAGATTGTTGAAACAATGGAGATGCATACAACAACGAGAAGGGTTGTTGTACAGGGTTATCACAGACCCACGTCATGGAGAAGTGTGGCAGTTACTCGTGCCTAGTTGTTTGAGGGACCAAGTTCTAGAAAATGTACATAACAACATGGGACATCAGGGCATAGAGCGCACTGTAAACTTGCTAAGAGGGAGGTGTTTTTGGGTAGGGCTATGCGAGGATGTGGAAAGCTGGGTTAAAAACTGCGAGCGGTGCATTTTGACCAAGATGCCTCAGCCAAAAATCCATGCTCCAGTTCAGGCATTCCTGGCCTCCCGACCTCTAGAAGTGGTGGCTGTTGATTTTACAGTGTTGGAGGCAGCTTCAGATGGCCGTGAAAATGTCCTTGTTGTGACCGATGTGTTTACAAAGTTCACACAAGCGTATGCTACCAAAGACCAGAAGGCTGACACTACAGCTAAAGTTTTGCTCAGGGAGTGGTTCATGAAATATGGGGTCCCAGAGAGACTGCACTCAGACCAAGGTCGAAATTTCGAGAGTGAAATTATAGCAGAGCTGTGCAAACTCTATGGGGTTAAAAAGACACGGACAACTCCCTACAGGCCACAGGGAAACGGTCAGTGTGAAAGATACAATCGCACACTCCATGACTTGTTAAGGACACTCCCACCAGAGAAAAAAAAGCGTTGGCCAGAGCATCTGTCTGAAGTAGTATATGCCTATAATGTCACTCCTCATTCCACCACAGGGTACTCGCCTTATTATTTGCTTTTCGGGGTACAGCCACATCTCCCAGTAGATGCTTTATTAGGGCGTGAGTGTGTGTCAGACAGGAAACAGGATTGGTTGTCTGTTCATCAGGAGAGACTCCGACAGGCACATGAGAGAGCCAGAGAGTACTCAGAGCAGAAGGCAGCTGAGAGGATCTCACTGCAAAATGAGAAGGTGTATTGTCCTCCTGTGGACATTGGTCAGTTGGTTTTCCTACGTCACAGACCCCCAGGTAGACATAAGATTCAGGACACATGGACATCAACAGTCTACAAGGTAGTTGACATCCAGGGTACCACACACACTGTTGAACCTTTTGAGGGAGGTCCCATTAAAAGAGTTCATAGGTCAGAGTTGCGACCTTGTGCGAAACCAGTTCCCAAACCAAGAACTAGAACTAGGTTACAGACCACTACACAGCCTGTAGCTGAGGATGAGCCTGAGTCACCTGAGGCTGATTTTGTTATTGTTGAGGAAGTCATCCCTCGCCGGCTTGTGCCAGTACCTAACCTGCCTCTTGCAGCAGAAAGTGTTAGTTTACCTGTGACAGCACCCACAGATGAGAGTGACGGTGAAGGACCTGAGGAAGGTTATTCAGATATGAGAAATTGTGGCACAGAAACGGAATGTGTTAATGATGTGTATCCAGACGTTAGCGACAGTGACTTGCCCATTATTGAAAACAGGGACAGGCCCGCACTAACAGAGGATGCTGGTGGAGCAGGACGTAGAACCTATGCACCTAAACCTGCCATTAGGAAAAGCAAGCGGGAAATGGCTGGATCTCATTCAAACCCATTTCATCTGCCAAAGTCAGCCTGTAATGCAGTCTCAGTCAGCACAGACATGGTCTCTAAGGTTTTGACAAGCCTGGGTGCTGCTCTCTTTGAAAAGGCCTTGCAGGGAGTATTTGAGTCAGTTCATGTTTCGTAGTCACCGAGGACGTTGACTATATTTGCAGGGGAGTATGTAGCCGGGTGGTAAATCTGTTAAATATGTTAAATGATTTTCCACTTAAATTTAGTATAGTTTAACTGTTAATATATGTAATTGTTACACTGTCAAGCCATGTAAAATGTCATTTGATGTATTTAAATTGGGAAGCAGATTGTGAGTGTATTTTTATAGTTTTGGTTGTCATTGCATGTTTTGACCAGTAAGTGGCAGTGGCGGACTTTTATTGTAACTCCGTGCAAGTTATCCAAGTGCATCTTGGGTATTCTTTCTTTTTTTCTTGTGTGGAGCGCCTGAAGATTGCGGTGTGACGAGGCTCTGACTCCGTAGTAAGTAAGGGTAAATATCTTGTGAAATATACCTGTAACATTATTCCAAACAATATTGTATGTCGGTAATTTGACAAGATGGTTTGATTTAGACGCTACTGGAGTTGATGTTCGGTGATTTTGGGCGCGAGCCGTCGACCGCTGTTCGCCATTGCAGGCATGACAAGGTAATGTTGGCGTGAATAAAGCCACACCATGCCATTGTATTTGGGATGTAAAGGTTTTATATGCATTTTAATTCTGTTTAAAGGTAACTGACAGAGTGAGAAGTTGCGCGATCTTCAGGAAGTTCCACATGTCTTTGTTAAACCCTGTTTAACGTACATAGTCCACTGCCGTATTTTGCACCGTATTTTGTATTTATTATTTCCCTTTTTTAAAATCTTTTCTGTTAAACTTGCCACATCTGTGAACATTTATGAGCTGTTTGCTCGAAAGACACAGGAATGTATGCACTCAGTAAAACAATCTGCATTCGAAGGTTCAAACAATAAAATTAAAGCTACAAGAACCCCGGAAGTAATTGTGTCCTGTGTGGTATCTAATTCCACGGGCTACACTGGTTTGTATCTGTTGTTTACTATACTACTCTACTGTGCAGTACCTAGTTTACTGGTTTGTATCCATTGTTTACTACTGTACTGTGCAGTACCTAATTTACTGGTTTGTATCCATTGTTTACGACTGCTACTGTACTGCGTAGTACCTAGTTTACTGGTTTGTATCCATTGTTTACTACGCTACTGTACTCTACAGTACCTACTTGACTGGTTTGCATATAGTGTTTATTACGCTATTGTACTGTGCAGTCCCTGATTTACTGGTTTGTAGCCAGTGTTTACTACGCTACTGTACTGTGCAGTACATACTTTACTTGTTTGTATCCATTGTTTACTACACTACTGTACTGTGCAGTACCTACTTTACTGGTTTGTGTTCCTTGTTTACTACACTACTGTACTGTGCAGTACCTAGTTTACTGGTTTTATTTATTGTTTACTACACTACTCTACTGTACAGTACCTAGTTTACTGGTTTGTATCCATTGTTTACTACACTACTGTACTGTGCAGTACCTAGTTTACTGGTTTGTGTCCATTGTTTACTACTTCTACTGTACTGCGTAGTACCTAGTTTACTGGTTTGTATCCATTGTTTACTACACTACTGTACTGTACAATATCTGGTTTACTGGTTTGTATCCATTGTTTACTACACTACTCTACTGTACAGTACCTAGTTTACTGGTTTGTGTTCATTGTTTACTACACTACTGTACTGTGCAGTACCTAGTTTACTGGTTTGTATCTTTTGTTTACTACACTACTCTACTGTACAGTACCTAGTTTACTGGTTTGTATCCATTGTTTACTACTGTACTGTGCAGTACCTAGTTTACTGGTTTGTGTCCATTGTTAACCACACTACTGCTACTGTACTGCGTAGTACCTAATTTACTGGTTTTTATCCATTGTTTACTACGCTACTGTACTGTACAGTACCTACTTGACTGGTTTGTATCTAGTGTTTATTACGCTACTATACTGTGCAGTCCCTGCTTTACTGGTTTGTATCCATTGTTTACTGCACTACTCTACTGTGCAGTACCTAGTTTACTGGTTTGTGTCCATTGTTTACTACACTACTCTACTGTACAGTACCTAGTTTACTGGTTTGTATCTATTGTTTACTACACTACTGTACTGTGCAGTACCCACTTTACTGGTTTGTGTTCATTGTTTACTACACTACTGTACTGTGCAGTACCTAGTTTACTGGTTTGTATCCATTGTTTACTACACTACTCTACTGTACAGTACGTAGTTTACTAGTTTGTATCCATTGTTTACTACTGTACTGTGCAGTACCTACTTTACTGGTTTGTATCCATTGTTTACTACTGCTACTGTACTGTGTAGTACCTAGTTTACTGGTTTGTATCCAATGTTTACTACGCTACTGTACTGTACAGTACCTACTTGACTGGTTTGCATCTAGAGTTTATGACGCTATTGTACTGTGCAGTCCCTGCTTTACTGGTTTGTAGCCAGTGTTTACTACGCTACTGTACTGTGCAGTACCTACTTTACTGGTTTTTATCCATTGTTTACTACACTACTCTACTGTACAGTACCTAGTTTACTGGTTTGTATCCATTGTTTACTACACTACTGTACTGTGCAGTACCTACTTTACTGGTTTGTGTTCCTTGTTTACTACACTACTGTACTGTGCAGTACCTAGTTTACTGGTTTGTATCTATTGTTTACTACACTACTCTACTGTACAGTCCTAGTTTACTGTTTTGTATCCATTGTTTACTACACTACTGTACTGTGCAGTACCTAGTTTACTGGTTTGTATCCATTGTTTACTACGCTACTGTACTGTACAGTACCTACTTGACTGGTTTGTATCTAGTGTTTATTACGCTATTGTACTGTGCAGTCCCTGCTTTACTGGTTTGTAGCCAGTGTTTACTACTGCTACTGTACTGTGCAGTACCTACTTTACTGGTTTGTATCCATTGTTTACTACACTACTCTACTGTACAGTACCTAATTAACTGGTTTGTATCCATTGTTTACTACACTACTGTACTGTGCAGTACCTAGTTTACTGGTTTGTATCCATTGTTTACTACTGTACTGTGCAGTACCTACTTTACTGGTTTGTATCTATTGTTTACTACTGCTATTGTACTGCGTAGTACCTAGTTTACTGGTTTGTATCCAATGTTTACTACGCTACTGTACTGTACAGTACCTACTTGACTGGTTTGCATCTAGTGTTTACTACACTACTGTACTGTGCAGTACCTAGTTTACTGGTTTGTGTCCATTGTTTACTACACTGCTGTACTGTGCAGTACCTACTTTACTGGTTTGTATCCATTGTTTACTACACTACTGTACTGTGCACTACCTAGTTTACTGGTTTGTATCCATTGTTTACTACACTACTGTACAGTATCTGGTTTTCTGGTTTGTATCTATTGTTTACTACACTACTCTACTGTACAGTACTCAGTTTACTGGTTTGTATCCATTGTTTACTACTACTACTGTACTGCGTAGTACCTAGTTTACTGGTTTGTATCCATTGTTTACTACGCTACTGCACTGTGCAGTCCCTGCTTTACTGGTTTGTATCCATTGTTTACTACAGTAATAACTGAACAGTACTTTGGTGCTTCCAGTCCTGCCCTAAACTACCACATGTGAGAAGCAGTATCATAACGACCAGGGGTGGCTGGTGTAAGTAGGCTAACAGGACTAGGTCCTCTCTGTCTTTTCCAATAAAGCTGATAAAAGTGTTGTTATAAAAGAACACATTAGAACACATTGTTTTAAATGTTGGTGGAACCTCCAGCAAAAACAGTACCAAATAGTCACAAACAAAACATTGGCTATATCTAAATGGGCTTATCTTTATCCCCCTCCCTCCCCAATCGTACTTGGCCGATTACGCCACTCTTCTGAGCCGTCATGGCCTCTGCTCCAGCCCCTCTGCTGATCCGGGGAGGGCTGCAGACTACCACATGCCTCCTCCCATACATGTGGAGTCCCCAGTCGCTTCTTTTCACCTGACAGTGATGAGTTTCACTAAGGGGACGTAGACCATGGGAGGATCACGCTATTCCCCCCAGTTCCCCCCAAACAGGCGCCCCGAACGACCAAAGGAGACGCTAGTTCAGCGACCAGGACACATACCCACATCCGACTTCCCAGTTGTGTCTGTAGGGACGCCCGACCAAGCCGGAGATAACACTGGGATTCGAACTGTCGATCCCTGGTAGGCAACGGAATAGACCGCCACGCCAATGGCCTTATTTTTTACAGCCCAAACACAGTAGCATCAACTTCCATTCATCTTAGTAGTGAGTGAGTGAGTGAGTGACAGGCGTGTTGACACGGCCCCTTGATTTGCTGATCATTTGATTTGCTGATCATTTGATCTGCTGATCATTTGATTTGCTGATCATTTGGGCTAAATTCATTCCGGTCGTTCTCGGCTGAGATGGACGGCATAGCGCTGCAACACGTGTCTGTCAGTGTAATTAAAGATATCAATTGTTAAAGTTTCTGTTATTCTACTGTGTTGTTTTTTGTATTATCATTTGTTATAATTTATTGTTTAATATAAATAATATATATATTGTTTATATTAAATACATTTTCCAAATGGATTTTTTGTTTTGTTTTATGCGTTTGTAATCCCCGCGGATTTGGTGGAACAAGGTCTTATCTATGCACTTTTTGTGACACAATAGCTGGTGACAATTTTTTTCTTATTGTAGCCGGGTGGTAAATCTGTTAAATATGTTAAATGATTTTCCACTTAAATTTAGTATAGTTTAACTGTTAATATATGTAATTGTTACACTGTCAAGCCATGTAAAATGTCATTTGATGTATTTAAATTGGGAAGCAGATTGTGAGTGTATTTTTTGGTTGTCATTGCATTTTTTGCCCAGTAAGTGGCAGTGGCGGACTTTTATTGTAACTCCGTGCAAGTTATCCAAGTGCATCTTGGGTATTCTTTCTTTTTTTCTTGTGTGGAGCGCCTGAAGATTGCGGTGTGACGGTACTCTGACTCCGTAGTAAGTAAGGGTAAATATCTTGTGAAATATACCTGTAACATTATTCCAAACAATATTGTAAGTTCGGTAATTTGACAAGATGGTTTGATTTAGACGCTACTGGAGTTGATGTTCGGTGATTTTGGGCGCGAGCCGTCGACCGCTGTTCGCCATTGCAGGCATGACAAGGTAATGTTGGCGTGAATAAAGCCACACCATGCCATTGTATTTGGGATGTAAAGGTTTTATATGCATTTTAATTCTGTTTAAAGGTAACTGACAGAGTGAGAAGTTGCGCGATCTTCAGGAAGTTCCACATGTCTTTGTTAAACCCTGTTTAACGTACATAGTCCACTGCCGTAATTTGCACCGTATTTTGTATTTATTATTTCCCTTTTTAAAATCTTTTCTGTTAAACTTGCCACATCTGTGAACATTTATGAGCTGTTTGCTCGAAAGACACAGGAATGTATGCACTCAGTAAAACGATCTGCATTCGAAGGTTCAAACAATAAAATTAAAGCTACAAGAACCCCGGAAGTAATTGTGTCCTGTGTGGTATCTAATTCCACGGGCTACATAATTTTGGTACCAGGAGTGGGGTGTAGCTAAAACATTGTTTTTTTAAATTGGCAACAGAGTGGCTTATTTTTACTTAAAAAAAAAATACGGCAGTGGTGAAGATTGCTGGTGACGTCCGTTGGTGTTGAGTCTGAAGCCATCCTGCTGTGGAGGTGGTGACCAGCGAGAGACGACGTGAGGGCCTCTAAGAGGTTCTGGTGCTTCCTGTTTCACACGACTCAGCCGTACCAGCGCAGAGGACTCCAGCGCTAACTTCAGCTACAAAGACCAAGATCCAGCAAGGCTCCAAGTTAAAGACTGTCCTTGTAGTATCCTTGAACCAGGTTTTGAACTAAATATCCTCATTTATACTGGACTGAGTAAAGATTAATATATCATTATGTCTAGTGATTCTGGTGATGAAGGGAGTTCACGTAATGATAATGGCCACACCTCAGGTGGCATAACGGGTATAGGTGAAGGTGCTACAAAAGAAATGCAGACCACCATGCAAGAGCTTGCCAGACTGCGAGATGAGCTCACCAGGTTAAATGGTGAAGCAAGGGCTCAGAGAGCAAGTGATAACAGTGCACCCACACGTTCATACATCTACGTTCCAAGAGAACGCCAGATCCAAGCATTTAGTGGGGAGTGTGGTACAGACAGGAGATCTGTCGAAGAGTTTATTGAAGAGGTTGAAAGGGTTTTAAGATACAGAGAGCAAACAACAGAAGAACAATGTGACTATATACTATCTCTATTGCGTGGCCCTGCATTGGAAGAGGTGCGACTATGCATGAGGGGTCAGTCAGTGGGGCCCAGTGATTTATACTCTTACCTGAGCAATGCATTTGGGGAAAAGCGCAGTTCCACACAGCTTTTGCAGACCTTTTACAACCGTAACCAAACTGATGGAGAAGACCTCCGTGACTACTCCCATGCACTATCCCAGATTTTGAGCTCTGTAGTGAAACAGTCCACAGATGTAATACCTAATGAGAAAACTGTGCTCAGAGACCGGTTTATTGAGGGTTTAAGAGAAGCAGCACTCAGGCGTGAACTCAGGAAAATGGTTAGGGACAAACCAGAGAGCAGTCTTCTAGATGTGAGGAACGAGGCCCTCCTGTGGGAGATGGAGGACAGCAGGTCTCATCGTCCCAGGGTCATAAAGAGCAACCAAGTTACATCAGAGGTTCCGGAAACCTAGTGCTCTATTATTAAAACAAACAATGACCAAGGTACTGCATTAAATGATGTTCGGAGAGCAGTAGCCCATCAGGAAAAACAGCTAGCAGAGTTAGGCAAAACACTCGCTGATCTAGCCTTTGCTGTAGGTGAACTGAGTAAGCGCAGCACTCAACAGACATTCCTAGAGCCCAAGCCACGACCTAGACCCCAGCCAAAGTTCACACCAGATGGTCAGCCTATCTGTTTCAAGTGTAGAGGCATAGGTCACATTGCAAGAAAATGCTCACAGGCCAGAGGGGGTCAAGGGGACGCAACACCTAGTTCTTATGTAGTGCAGGAAAACTCGCACCCTCAGTTGTCATGAGCCACACAACTCGAGGGGAGGAAGCTGGCTCACCAAAAGAGACTCCAGACAGAAGCAGGATCTTAGAGCGTGCAGTCGGAGAATGTAAAACTGTTGAGGTGAAACTACGAGGTGTTACAGTGTCCTGCTTACTTGACACTGGTAGCCAGGTCAGTACAATTTCTGAGAGTTTTTTCAGGGAACACCTGTCAGTGAAAGGTGAAGACATTCACCCGGCATTTGAGTGGTTAAAGATCACTGCAGCTAATGGATTAGACATACCCTATATGGGCTATGTGGAGCTTGATGTAGAAGCCATGGGTCTGACTATCCCAGAGCGAGGTTTTCTGATAGTTAAAGATTCTGAACACTCTTCCTCTGTTCCAGGTCTAATAGGGATGAACATTGTCAAAAAATGCAGAGAGCTAGTACACACTGAGTTTGACACCACACTGCAGGAGAGGTTTGACTCAAACTGGAGAGAGGCTTTTAATCATCTTCATGCAGTACATGCAACAGACAGACTCTCTTTCGCTAGGGTAGCTGGTAAGGATGTAGTCCATATACCTGCTTCATCTGCTGCTACAGTTATGGCTAGGGGACTCAGGACCGTGAGTGAGGATGGTTCTTTTTTGTTGCTGGAGTCTGTGGGTGTCCCCGTTCCTGGAGGTTTGGTTGTTGTGCCTACTTTGGTTTCATCGGGCAATCACATTTTTCCAGTCCGAGTCATGAACATGTCTGATGAAGATATCTGGCTAGGGCCACGGACTAGGCTAGGGGTTTTGACTCAGGTAGACTGTGTGAAAAGTGATGAGCTTTGTGAGGTACAGTTCCAGAGAATCTCAGCAGATACTGAACAAGTGAGTATCAGTGAACACCCCGAAACACCGACAGATGTGCAGGAAATTCTCGGCAAGCTCAATTTTTGTGGTAGCCCAGAACAGCAAGCACAGCTGACTTTGTTACTGGAGAAGTACTCTTTTGTGTTTGCAACAGAAGATGAAGATCTAGGCCACACTGACAAAGTACAACATGAGATCCATCTGACAGATGACATACCTGTAACACAGCCATACGGACGAATCCCACCCACACAGTACAGTGAAGTCAGGGAACATATTGGCAAGCTGCTTAAAAAAGGGGTCATTCAAGAAAGCTCTAGTGCTTATGCTTCGCCCATAGTACTAGTGAGAAAGGCAGATGGTAGTCTGAGGCTATGTGTTGATTACAGGAAACTCAACTCAAAGACAAGACGTGATGCATTCCCGCTCCCGAGAATTGATGAGAGTTTTGATGCGCTGAGAGGGGCAAAGTTCTTTTCGACCATAGATCTGGCGAGCGGATACCACCAGGTAGCTATGCATGAGAGAGATAGGACTAAGACTGCATTTACTACACCGTTTGGTCTGTATGAGTACGTGAGAATGCCTTTTGGTGTTTGTAACGGTCCAGCTACATTTCAGAGACTTATGCAAGTTACTATGAATGATCTCATTTTTCAGATACTCCTGGTCTACCTAGATGACATCTTGGTTTTTTCAGAGACATTTGAGCAGCATTTGGAGAGACTTGAGACTGTGTTTAAGAGACTGGCAGAGACGGGCCTTAAGGTGAAGTTGCAGAAGTGTGCTTTTCTACAACAGTCAGTAAAGTTTTTGGGTCATCAGGTGTCAGCAGAAGGTATAGGAACTGACCCCTCCAAGGTCTCTGCTGTTAAGAACTGGAAGGTCCCAACCACTGCCAAAGAGCTGCAGTCGTTCTTGGGTTTCTGTAGTTACTACAGGAGATTCATTCGAGGCTTCTCACAGATTGCCGGGCCACTGCATGACCTAGTCAACAAATGTTCAGGTGTGAAAAAAACAGGGAAAGTAGGTCACCAGTTTTGTAATATGTGGACACCAGAGTGTGACTCTTCCTTTGAGCAGTTAAAGGAAAAACTTACCTCTGCTCCCATTTTGGGTTTTGCCGATTTCACACAACCATTTATAGTTGAGACAGATGCTAGTCAGCATGGATTAGGCGCTGTATTGTGTCAGCAGCAAGGTGACACCAGACGTGTCCTAGCATATGCTAGCCGCAGACTACGCCAGGCTGAGAAGAATGACCGAAATTATAGTAGCATGAAGTTGGAGTTGCTTGCCTTAAAATGGGCAGTTGCTGAAAAATTCAGGGGTTACTTGCTTGGTTCAAAGTTTGTTGTCCTGACTGATAACAATCCCCTCTGCCACCTCAAGACAGCCAAGTTAGGTGCTATAGAGCAGAGGTGGGTAGCGCAACTGTCTGTTTTTGATTTCGAGGTTAAGTACCGTCCTGGTTGCAGTAATGCCGCCGCAGATGCTCTCTATAGGCAGGAGTTTGCAGGGGAGCCTGAAACAGACCCTGACTCGGATTTTGACGACTGTATCACTGTGTGTAACCTGATTGAGCGAGGAACAGTTCTGGATCCTGGTCTTGTCTCTAGAGGTCTGGAGTGTTACAAAGTGAGACAGATCCGTGCTGGGGAGTCGAGGTCTGGTGAGACAGGTACTAAACAGGGCAACACCCCCACACTGCCAGGTTATACCAGAGAGGAGCTGGTAGGTTTTCAGGCCGGTGACCCCACCCTAAAAGAGTTTAGGGCATTTTGGGATCGGGGGAGGAGGCCATGTCCCAGAGAGAGAGCAGCCCTGTCTAGTCAAGTGAAAAGATTGTTGAAACAATGGAGATGCATACAACAACGAGAAGGGTTGTTGTACAGGGTTATCACAGACCCACGTCATGGAGAAGTGTGGCAGTTACTCGTGCCTAGTTGTTTGAGGGACCAAGTTCTAGAAAATGTACAAATGTTATTGTTGAGGAAGTCATCCCTCGCCGGCTTGTGCCAGTACCTAACCTGCCTCTTGCAGCAGAAAGTGTTAGTTTACCTGTGACAGCACCCACAGATGAGAGTGACGGTGAAGGACCTGAGGAAGGTTATTCAGATATGAGAAATTGTGGCACAGAAACGGAATGTGTTAATGATGTGCATCCAGACGTTAGCGACAGTGACTTGCCCATTATTGAAAACAGGGACAGGCCCGCACTAACAGAGGATGCTGGTGGAGCAGGACGTAGAACCTATGCACCTAAACCTGCCATTAGGAAAAGCAAGCGGGAAATGGCTGGATCTCATTCAAACCCATTTCATCTGCCAAAGTCAGCCTGTAATGCAGTCTCAGTCAGCACAGACATGGTCTCTAAGGCTTTGACAAGCCTGGGTGCTGCTCTCTTTGAAAAGGCCTTGCAGGGAGTATTTGAGTCAGTTCATGTTTCGTAGTCACCGAGGACGTTGACTATATTTGCAGGGGAGTATGTAGCCGGGTGGTAAATCTGTTAAATATGTTAAATGATTTTCCACTTAAATTTAGTATAGTTTAACTGTTAATATATGTAATTGTTACACTGTCAAGCCATGTAAAATGTCATTTGATGTATTTAAATTGGGAAGCAGATTGTGAGTGTATTTTTATAGTTTTGGTTGTCATTGCATGTTTTGACCAGTAAGTGGCAGTGGCGGCAAGTTATCCAAGTGCATCTTGGGTATTCTTTCTTTTTTTCTTGTGTGGAGCGCCTGAAGATTGCGGTGTGACGAGGCTCTGACTCCGTAGTAAGTAAGGGTAAATATCTTGTGAAATATACCTGTAACATTATTCCAAACAATATTGTATGTCGGTAATTTGACAAGATGGTTTGATTTAGACGCTACTGGAGTTGATGTTCGGTGATTTTGGGCGCGAGCCGTCGACCGCTGTTCGCCATTGCAGGCATGACAAGGTAATGTTGGCGTGAATAAAGCCACACCATGCCATTGTATTTGGGATGTAAAGGTTTTATATGCATTTTAATTCTGTTTAAAGGTAACTGACAGAGTGAGAAGTTGCGCGATCTTCAGGAAGTTCCACATGTCTTTGTTAAACCCTGTTTAACGTACATAGTCCACTGCCGTAATTTGCACCGTATTTTGTATTTATTATTTCCCTTTTTTTTAAATCTTTTCTGTTAAACTTGCCACATCTGTGAACATTTATGAGCTGTTTGCTCGAAAGACACAGGAATGTATGCACTCAGTAAAACGATCTGCATTCGAAGGTTCAAACAATAAAATTAAAGCTACAAGAACCCCGGAAGTAATTGTGTCCTGTGTGGTATCTAATTCCACGGGCTACATATATAACGGGAGACATTCACCTAAGAGGACGGTGTACCTTTAAGGGAAGAGGCGAGGGGTCAGATAATGCACTTCCGCTTCCGGTTCACAGTTCAGTGTCGTTGTCGAATGTATGACATGCTAAGTTGGAGCTAGTAAACTACCTCGACTACGTCTACTCTCACGTCTCCTGTCTCGTTGTTTTCTAACTCCACAATAGATTGTTTGAGAGCAAAATGTGTTCCTAACTTAGTGGTCGATCAACAGTTACCCACAGGGTTCGGATTTTTGTGATCTGCAAGAGGTAAATATGAGCTTTTGTATTGCTTTTCATATTGTGACTACATGTTATGGTGTAAAAGCTCATTGTGTTGCTAATCGCGAGTAGCCGTTAGCATTGCATTGTGTTGCTGATTGTGAGTACCCATTACTATTAGCACAGTAGCAGTTAGCGCAGCTTTGAAGAATTGGTTAAGACAAGCTATTGGGGGGAGGATGGCGCGGCCGCAACGGCTTCGCTGAACAGGTGCGGAGGCCGGGGTGCGTACAGGAGGGGCATTAGGGACCCTGCGGCGGCGTGGGGGTAGGGCGGGGGGTGAAGGAACCTTAGGGGCCTTCTTGGGGGATGGGGGCAGGGCAGGAGGGCGCCCCCGCAGTGGGGTCTGGGCAAGTCCAACAGGTCGGTCCAAGTCCAGATGAACCGGTTTGAGGCGATCCATTGAAATGCGCTCTGGCTTGTTGCCGACTTCCACGACAGCGTGTTTGTTCCCGGTCTCCAGGACGCGGAACGGCCCGTCGGAGGGAGGCTGCACGGTGGGCGTCGTGGCGGACGTAAACGGATTCTGCCTGTAATGTTTTTTATAATAAATGAAGAAACTTGGGTTCAACAATTACAACTATTTATTAAAGTACTCGGACAACTCAGCTAACATGTGCATCAAGTATCGTGTGGTGTCTTCTTCTGCTGGAATCCTACAGACTACCAAGTTTGTGGCCACTGCCCTTAGGTGGTAAGTATTGGTATAAATATTAGTATATTTATAGTATAGTAACTCCTATCACCACATATCCTTTCCTATAGATGTAGCTATACACAAACAAACTATTTATCTAGCCTTATTAGCAACTTCAAACTGTCATAAAGACATTCTTGCCACCCACAAGCATGAACATTTTTTTCAACAGCATAAACACACATATATCTATTTTTTTCAACAGCATAAACAAACATATATATATATTTATTTTTTTAACAGCATAACCAGGTTCTTTTTACTAAGTGAGTGTTCATGTTTGATTTCAGTCTTTCTTTCAAGACAACTCACAAGGATACAGCTCAGTTCCTTCTTTTCTTTTTTTTACATTACAGATTCAACCAGTCAGGTGATTTGACCTTGCGTGTGGATCTTCTCAGCACAGGTGAGTTTTCAGGTGAGTGTGCAGGTGATGTGTGTCTCTGCTCAGCTGGTGGTTCAGCGGATGCAGTGCAGGTTGGATCTTCTTCACATTTGTTTGTTCTTGCAGTGTCTCTTCTGTTTTCAGCAAGCTCCTTCGATTCCTCCTCAGGATTTGGCCATCCTCTGTTCTGACTATGTAGGATCTTGGACTTACTTCCTCCAGAATAGTGGCTTTCTTATTCCAGCTTGTTGGAATCTTCGAGTCTCACTGTATCATGTCTTGCCAGTGGCACTAAGCTTCTCGATGACTTGTCATAGTTTGCTTTTTGTCTCTTGCAGATGCTTTTGTTTCTGTTTCATCTCTTTGTGCTTCTTTTGCTCTTCAGTGCAGGGAAGCGTGGTGCATAGCCTACGTCCCATCAGAATCTCAGCAGGAGACTTGCCATGTTCAAGTGGCAAAGCTCGGTAACTCAACAGAGCTAGATATGGATCTGAGCAGCTGTCTCGTGCTTTCTTGAGCAGCTGTTTGACTATGTGAACTCCTTTTTCTGCTTTACCATTTGACTGGGAATACAGGGGGCTTGAGGTCACATGTCGAATGTCATACTCTTTGGCGAAGTCCTGGAACTCTTGGCTGCTATAGCATTATCCATTGTCACTGTAGACGATCTGTGGGATTCCATGTCTTGCAAATATTGACTTCATGTTTCTAACCACACAAGTAGCAGATATGCTGGGAAGCAGCGCCATCTCTGGATAATTTGACAGGTAGTCGATCACCAGCACGTAATTTTTTCCATCCAGGTGAAACAGGTCAGTCCCAACTTTCTGCCACGGCTCGTCTGGTAGGCCTGTGATTGCCATTGGCTCCTTCAGACAGGTCTCACAGCTTGAGACCAGCCTATTGATGTGTGCATTGATTCCTGGTCAATAAACGGCTATTCTGGCCCTTCTATTGCATTTTTCCATACCGAGGTGCCCCTCGTGCAGCCTTTTCAGCATCTCTGGTCTCAGTGACTGAGGAATGACAATTCTGTCTTTTCTGAGTAGAAACCCACTGACAACGCTCAGCTCAGCTCTGATGTTGTAATACTGTTGACATTCACCTCTAGGCCAACCCTCATTTAGATTCTTGATTACTTTCTGTAGGGCTGTGTCCTTTACTGTTTCAGCTGCAATCTGCTTGGATTTCATGTCAGACACAGGTAGTGATTCAGTAATCAGGTTCACGTGGAGAGTCACATCCGTCTCTGTGGAGCTCTCACTGTGTGCTTCACTCTGTGTCCTCGCTCTGGGCAGATCATCAGCAAGCACAATGTGCTTACCCGGTGTGTAGATCAGTTCGAAATCATAGTGTTGTAGCTTCATCATCAGTCTTTGAATTCGCAGTGACATCTCGCTGAGGTTTTTCTTGTTGATGGCTATTAACGGCTTGTGGTCTGTCTCTGCCACGAACGTTGGTAAGCCATAGACATAACTGTGGAATTTTTCAAAGCCATATACCAGTCCCAAACACTCCTTTTCAATTTGTGCATAGCGACATTCAGCCATGGACATTCTACTTGATGCGTAGACGACTGGCCTCCATTGTTCTCCATCAGCCTGTAGTAACACCGCTCCAATCCCATTTTTCGATGCATCAGTTGTTATCTTTATCTTTTTGGACGGGTCGAAGAACGTCAGCACTGGTTCTGTTGTGAGAGTGGTTTTCAGTCGTGTCCATTTCTTTTCATGATCTTTCAGTCCACTTGAACTCAGGTCTGTCGTGCAACAGCTCTCTCAGGTGCACATTTTTTGAGGACAGGTTTGATATGAATTTGCCGATGAAATTGAACATTCCCAGCACTCTCAACACATCTTTTTTATCCTCGGGCCTGGACATATCCAGTATTGCTGTCACCTTGCTCTTGTCTGGCTCCACACCTGTTTCTGACAGCTTGTCTCCCAGAAAGGTGATTTCTTTCACACCAAACTGACATTTTGCTCTGTTTAGCTTTAGTCCATACTTCTGGATACTTTGGAGCACTTTGATGAGCCTCTCATTGTGCTGCTCCAGTGTGGCTCCCCATAGCACGATGTCATCCACATACACACGTACCCCGTCAATACTTTCTATGATGTGCTCCATGGTCCTGTGGAACACTTCGGGAGCAGAGGAGATTCCAAAAAGCAGCCTTTGGAAAGAGTAGCGGCTAACGGTGTATTGAATGTATAGTACTTTGTGCTATCCGCGTGTAGTTTTATCTGCCAAAAGCCCTGGGATGCATCCAGCTTGCTGAAGAACTTTGCACCAGCCATCTCACTTGTTATTTCCTCTCTGGTTGGATTTGGTAATGTTCCCTCTTTATGTTGGCATTCAGGTCTTTCGGATCCATGCACACACGTAGGTCGCCGTTCTGTTTCTTGACACACACCATCGAATTCACCCACTCCGTGGGCTCCTCCACCTTTTGTATGACTCCCTGTGAAGTCATTCGGTGGAGTTCTTGTTTCAGCTTGTCTCGTAGAGGTGCTGGAACCCGCCTGGGAGCATGGACAACTGGCTGTGCATCATCTTTTAGCTGTATCTTGTAGGTGAATGGTAAGACACCAAACCCTTTGAAGCTGTCTGGATACTGATCCACTGTTGACGCTACGCTTTTCTGTGCACTGACATTGATGCGGTACACCCTCTTGACTAAGCCTAGATTTTCACATGCCTGATCACCTAGCAGTGAGTCGTGTCCCTCTGGAACTACTAAAAACATGAGGTTGTGTTTTTTTTTTCCCTTTAACTCTCACCTTGAGTCTGCATGTGCCTTTGGTGTTGATGAGCTGTCCATTGTAGGCTTTGAGTGGAATAGAATCTGGACGAATGCGTGGCTTTACCTTCATGGCTTTGATGTCGAGCTCATTCATCAAGTTAGCCTTTGCTCCTGTGTCCAGCTTGAGAGGAATGACAGCTCTGTTTATATACAATGGAACAGTCCACTTGTCCTGCTCAATTCTGTTCACACTTGACTGTTCAGTCCCTTTAGGCGTGACATCTTCCTGCGCTACCATTCCCACGAAGAATGAATCACAGAGATCAGCTTCTTCCACTGCATGCACACGTCCACCTCGGCTTTGTTTCCCCTTAGAAAAGCATTGTTTCGCGTAGTGATTCTGTCCTTCACATTTATTACAAATTTTGCCATAAGCTGGGCATTGTTTTGATGCATGTCGAGTGTCACATCTTTTACAATTAAAAGTCTCTAAGCCCTTTTGCTGTTTCGACTGCCATGATGTTCTCTGTTTCTGTGCCCGTGCAAGCACAATGGCTATCGCTGCGATGTCTTTTTTACTTTCCTTCGCGCCACCACCGACCGTTCTAGCATGTTGCAGGGCTACCTCACTAGCATGACATATCCTCACAGCTCCAGCTAAGGTAAGGTCCGTTTCTCGTAGTAATCTCGCTCTCACTTTCTTGTCATTAATGCCAAACACTAATTGATCCTGGATCATTGAATCATGCAGCTCTCCAAAATTGCACGTCGTAGCTTTCAATTTCAAGTCCGTCAAAAAATGTCAATGCTCTCACCATGTTGCTGCGTGTGCATGCGAAACACGTACCGTTCGAATGTCTCGTTTTTCTTTGGCGAACAATATTCATCAAACGTCTTGACAACTTCGAGGAACGTGTCCTTGTCAGCTATGTCGGTGTAAACAAACGTGTTGTATACCTTCTGTAATGAATGAAAGGTCACGTGTTTAACTTGACCTACTCACGGGTGTACGTGCAGTGCGTGTGACGTATACAGGAAGTTAGACGCGCATGTTATGAAGGTTGTATGTCGGATGAACGCTGGTAAAAGCTACACAGTTAAGAACCTACGAAGTCGGCTCGTTCTTGAATTATTCTTATGTCAGTAAGACAAGGCGTCTACGGACATTACACCTTCAATGCTTGAGGTCCCGCGACGGTAAATAGCAGTGCAATCTTCCGTGCGTCATCCAGTCCGAGGGCTTGCAGGTACAGCATGAATCGTTGTTTGAACATCCGCCACTCGTAGTCCACATTTCCATTCCAATTCACGGCGTCAGGCGGCTTCAGACTTTCCATGACGGCTGTCTCTGGACCACTCCTGCTACCATGTAATGTTTCTTTTTATAAATAAAGAAATTTGGATTCAAAAATTACAACTATTAATTAAAGTACTCTGACAACTGTTACGGCTCGCCCACCCCGCGCCGGCAGCCAATAAGCTCGTCAGGGCCGGGCTTAGCCGTCAGGGCTCGGCTTAAGTTTGGTTGTCTCCCAGCGCCCGTTGTCAGTTCGTGCCGTAACCTCCTCGCAGTAGTGGCTACTCTTCCCTTACGGTGCTTTTCTCTCCGAGCTCACCCCAGCCCTTGGTTTATGGTTTCCCTTGCAAAGTTTCCCCGTGGAAGTATCCTGCCGTGTTCCCAGTTTGGATTACCCGCGAGTTTTTTTCCTTGGACTTCCCGTTTTCTTGTCGCTCATTGCCTTCCTGTGTTTGAACGTTGTACGAGCAAGGAATAAAGTACGCCAGTTTTCGGCTAACCCCATCTCTGTCTGGTGTCGTGCGCTTGGGGTTTTCCGCAAACCCTAACGGTACGAACTGACCATGACGACCCCAGCCGACACAGAGAGCGTACCAACCAGTCCGGTTCAAGCGGCTCTCATCAGACAGATCCAACTGACCAACTCCCACACCCAGCAGCTAGAGGCGGCCTCTGCTGCGGTGAGGGATCTTCAGACTAAGGTCCAGCGCCTCCAGGCCTGTGTGGGTAACCTAACGAGCCAGCAGGCGGTGTTGGCGAGCCAACAAGCAGAGATCCTGCGGCAGTTGCAGACCATCACGGCGGCTCTCACCATCCAGCCGCCGGGCCAGCCTGCCCCTGGAGTCGTGGGTAACCTGCCCCCTGGGCCCGCTGCCCCAGTTAACCCTGTGGGGCCCAACCCAGTTCCCCGGGAGCCCTGCCTTTCCAGCCCACGACCATTTGATGGCGACTTTGAGACCTGTGCCATGTTCATCATGCAGTGTGAGCTGGTCTTCCTGCACCAACCCAGCATGTTCACGTCCGATGCTGCCCGTTTCGCTTACGTGACCAACCTGCTCACAGGCCGAGCAGCTCAGTGGGCCACTGCTTCCTGGTCCATGAGGGCCAGTTTCTGCCTCACCTACGAGGACTTTCTGGCGGAACTACGGAAGGTTTTCCACCATCCAGTCGGTGGCCAGGACCCTGGTGCTTGGCTGAGCAGTATCCAGCAGGGCAGTGGCAGTGTCACAGACTACTCGGTGGAGTTCAGGCTGGCCGCAGCTGAGAGCGGCTGGAACGACCAGTCACTTCGAGGCTGTCAAGGACCAGTTAGCCACCCGGGAGGAGCCCACCTCCCTCGATGACCTGATCAAGCTCGCCATCCGCATCGATGGACGCCTCCGGGAGAGGAGGCGCGAGCGAGCCCTGCGTGGATCCCCGTCCATTCCCCAATCGTCCAACACTCCTGACAGGACCCCTACTCCTGTTCGCCCCACTTTCCCTGTGGCCGTTTCTCCCCCCGCGCCCCAGACCACGACGGGGGAGGAACCTATGCAGCTGTGGCGCACGCGCCTTAGTCCGGCCGAACGGGAGGCCCGGTTCAAGGCGGGTCAGTGCCTCTACTGTGGCCTGAAGGGACATCTAATCAGCGGCTGCCCTACTCGGCCAAGAGACTAGGCTCACTGGGGCCCCGGGACATCCTAGTGAGCCGCCTTTCCTGTTCCCGCCGTCCTGCCCCACAGAACCATCTGGTTAGCGTTACCCTGGCCTGGGCTGACCAGCGGCTGACGGTGGGTGCACTCCTCGACTCGGGGGCTGATGAGTGTTTCCTGGACTCAGAGTTTGCTGCCCAGGCTAACATCCCGCTAGAGACGCTGGAGAAGCCCATGGAGGCCTCCGCGCTGGACGAGCGCTGCCTGGCCAGCGTCACCCAACGCACCCACCCTGTTTCTCTCACCATAGCAGGGAACCATGTGGAGAGACTTTGGTTCTACATCATCCAGTCCCCGTTAGTCCCTGTGATCCTAGGGCGCCCCTGGTTCGTGCAGCATGAGCCACACATCGCCTGGGCCTCCGGTACCATCATGGAGTGGAGCGCCTCCTGTCATGCCCAATGTCTCCAGGCTGCTCCCGGCCCATCCCCCCGACGTGCCCCTAGTACCCCGCCTCCCGACCTCTCCTCTGTTCCCCCTTAGTACCATGAGCTAGGTGAGGTTTTCAGCAAGACCCGGGCCCAATCTCTTCCTCCTCATCAGCCTTAAGACTGTGCTATCGACCTCCACTCTGGGGCACCCCTTCCCAGCAGTCGTCTGTACAGTCTGACCATCCCCGAGAAGGCGGCGATGGACGAGTACATCTCCGAGTCCTTGGCAGCGGGGCTCATTCGGCCCTCGTCCTCCCAGGTGGCAGCTGGATTCTTTTTCGTGAAGAAGAAGGACGGGGGCCTCCGACCCTACATTGACTATCGCCAACTCAATGAGATAACCGTCAAGAACAAGTACCCCCTTCCTCTCATGAGTTCCACCCTTGAGCCCCTCACTCAGGCTACAGTCTTCACTAAGCTGGACCTCCGGTGTGCCTATCATCTGGTCCGGATCCGGAAGGGGGACGAGTGGAAGACAGCCTTTAAGACGCCCCGGGGTCATTATGAGTACCTGGTCATGCCGTTCGGCCTCACCAACGCCCCGGCGGTATTCCAGGCTCTTATGAATGACCTTCTCCGCGACATGCTCGACGAGTTTGTGGTGGTCTACCTCGATGACATCCTCATCTTCTCCACGACCCTCGGGGAACATGTCCAGCATGTCCGCCGGGTACTCGAACGTCTCCTCCGGAACCGGCTCTTCGTCAAGGCAGAGAAGTGCCGGTTCCATTCCCCTTCCGTTGACTACCTGGGCTTCATCGTTGAGAGGGGACAGACCCGGGCCGACCCCCGCAAGATCCAGGCTGTGGTGGACTGGCCCGATCCCACATCCCGGAAAGAATTACAGAGCTTCCTCGGGTTTGCAAACTTCTATAGGAGGTTCATCAGGAACTACAGCCGCGTGGCAGAACCTCTCACCAGGCTGACCTCCCCCTCCCAGCCGTTCATCTGGTCCCCGGCTGCCCGCTCTGCGTTCCAGTCCCTCAAGGAGAGGTTCACCAGCGCCCCGGTCCTGCTCCACCCCGACCCCAAGAGGCAGTTCATCGTGGAGGTGGACACTTCGGACACCGGGTTGGGGGCTGTCCTCTCCCAGCGGTCAGCGTCTGACCAGAAGGTCCACCCATGCGCCTTCTTGTCTCGCCGGTTCCTCTCCGCCGAGGAGAACTACGATGTCGGGAACCGGGAGCTGCTGGCAGTGGTGGCTGCTCTGGAGGAGTGGCGCCATTGGCTGGAGGGGGCGGAACAGCCGTTCACCATCTGGACTAATCATAAGAACTTAAAGTTCATCCGGGCAACCAAGCACCTCAATGGTCGGCAGGCACGGTGGGCCAGCTTCCTCAGTCGGTTTGACTTCACGCTGACTTATCGCCCCGGGTCCCGCAACACGAAGGCAGACTCCCTGTCCTGACAACACCCGAGGAGGGAGCCAGCTACAGGGGAGCCGACTCCCATCCTTCCTGAGGCCAGGGTGGTTGGCGTGGTTACCTGGGGCATCGAGACCGTGGTCAGGCAGGCGTTGCGCTCCCATCCCGCCCCGAGCCACGTGCCTCCACGCCGCCTGTTCGTACCGGACTCAGTCCGGTCCCGGGTTCTTCAGTGGGGCCATGCCAGTCAGTTTGCTTGCCAACCGGGTGTCCACCGCACCTTCACCTTCCTGGCTTGGCGTTTCTGGTGGCCCACCATGAGGAACGACGTCAGGGACTTTGTAAAGGCCTGCTCCGTCTGTGCTCGCAGCAAGGCCTCTCACTAGGCACCCGCGGGTCTGCTGCAGCCCCTCCCAACTCCAAACCGGCCCTGGTCCCATGTGGACGTCGTCTCGGACCGAGGGCCCTAGTTCGTCTCCCAGGTATGGCGGGCTTTTTGTAAGTGGTCGGGTGCCTCTGTTAGTCTCGCCTCTGGATATCACCCACAGACTAACGGGCAGACGGAGAGGATGAACCAGAGCGTGGAGTCTGCCCTCCGGTGCTTTGCCGCCAAGAAGCCCAGCTCCTGGAGCCGGTTCCTCCCCTGGGTCGAGTATGCCATCAACTCCCTGGTCAGCTCTGCCACCGACCTCTCACCTTTTGAGGTGTCCCTGAGCTACCAGCCGCCTCTCTTTGCTGTGCATGAGTCGGAAGTGGCAGTTCCCTCCATGCAGGCCCATCTGAACCGGTGTCGTCGCGTCTGGGAGGTGACCAGAGCTGCTCTGCTCCGGGCAGCTGAGCGCGCCTGTCGGGGAGCCAACCGACGCCGGTCCCCAGCGCCTACGTACCAACCAGGCCAAAGGGTGTGGCTGTCCTCGAAGGACCTCCCGCTTCAGTCCACCGCGAAGAAGCTGAACCCCCGGTTTGTCGGGCCCTTTGAGATCAAGAAGGTGCTCAGCCCCGTGGCGGTGAGTCTGAAGCTTCCGGCTTCCTTGAAGATCCATCCCGTTTTTCATGTGTCTCGGGTTAAGCCTGTCCCCCACAGTCCTCTGATGCCTCCGGCCCCAGCTCCACCTCCCCCTGAGATCGTGGATGGGCACCCCGAGTGGAAGGTCCGCCGACTGCTGGACGCCCCCCCGCCGCGGCCGACTCGCATGCCGAGGCCCCTTAGAGAGCGAGAGTGACGCTAAGGGGACCAAAAAGTCCCTGAAAAGTGCAAGATAGGCTCTTTGAGAAAGCAAGTTGTGGGACCCCTCACCGGATAGGGTTCAGATACAAGATTCCCCCTGGGGAAGGCCGAGTGGCAAGGTTGATCGGGTCCTACTGCGTATGATTAGAGAAGAATCAAGGGAGTTCGAGGGTTTGGGCAGTTCCTTAAAAGCGGGAGAGTTGAAGACGTGTTTCTCTGGAAGTTTACACCGGGAAATCGAGGGGAAACGCAAGGTGAGTGGAGCACGTATTACTTGGAGAAATCCCGAGGTCGGTGGAACTAAGATCCGTCGAACCAATGTCGAGGGCTGTGCTTCTCGGCGAAGCAGGAATAAGGGAACGTCCAGAAAATGCTAGCGCGATTAGCTAGCATGGACCTTTATAAGAAATAAGGACTGAATCGAGCGAGGAGGACATCTGGTTGAATAACGGATTCGTATCCAAACTTGTGGGAATCCGAGGAAAAGAGTGATAACCCATAGTAGCACAAATCGGCCATCTAAACGAAACGGTAGATGGCAAAAACAAAAAAGTACAAATTTTTGAAAATCGTATTTTTTCGAAAAATTTAGCCACTTTTTTTCCGCGCGAATAAATGGCGCATTTTTGAAAATTTTCCAAAAATTGGGACCCTGTGCCCCGCCCCGCCCCGCCCGGCAGGACCGCCCACGCCTGCCTCCCCTCCCAAAATTCATGGGGGGAGGGGTAAGGGGGGGCATCTCTAACCTACTTGGGAAGAATTGAGAGAGTTAGCCAAGGCTCTGGAACGAACTTGGGGGAAAGAGAAGCTAGTAGAGGAGGCCTGTGGGCTGCCAGAGACATCATCCTAACAACAGTCTCAACCAAACTAACAAACAAATATATCCTAGACTCACAGATGATTGAAATTATCTGAACTATCCTCCGCCGTAATTCTCATCCCCATTGCTCTCCCCTCCCTTCGAATTCTTTACCTAATAGACGAAATTAACGACCCCCACCTAACAATTAAGACCCTAGGACACCAATGATACTGAAGTTATGAGTATACTGATTATGAAGACCTTGGATTTGACTCATATATAATCCCCACTCAAGACCTAACCCCAGGCCAATATCGCCTGCTAGAAGCAGACCACCGAATAGTTGTACCAGTGGAATCTCCCATCCGAACGCTAGTCTCAGCAGAAGATGTACTTCATGCATGAGCAGTCCCTGCCTTAGGTATTAAAATGGACGCAGTCCCAGACCGACTCAACCAAACAGCCTTTATCGCCTCACACCTGAGAGTATTTTATGGACAGTGCTCAGAAATCTGTGGAGCTAACCACAGCTTTATACCTGTCGTAGTTGAAGCTGTCCCTCTAGCCCACTTCGAAACATGATCCTCCCGAATACTTGAAGATGCCTTACTAGGAAGCTAAACCGGACGCAGCATAGCCTTTTAAGCTAAAACTTGGTGGTTAACCCCACCTCTAGTTAAATGCCACAGCTGGACCCTGCTTCTTGATTTTATATTCTTGTTTTCTCTTGACTGGTTTTCCTCCCAGCAAAAACTACAACCCACATCTTTCCCCACAGCCCCGCCCCAGAAGACTTGGAAAAGCCTGTAACCCATCCCTGAACCTGACCATGACACTAAGCCTGTTTGACCAATTCATAAGCCCCTTTCTTTTAGGTATCCCCTTAATCATTATTGCCCTGACTCTTCTGTTGTCCCTATTTCCCACCGCAGCCCACCGCTGACTCAACAACCAGGTCCTCACCCTTCAAGGCTGACTCATTAACCGATTTGTCCAGCAACTTCTTCTCCCCCTAAACACCCCCGGCCACAAGTGGGCAGTCCTACTAGTCTCCCTAATAATATACCTAATTACCCTGAACATGTTAGGCCTGCTCCCCTACACATTTACCCCAACAACCCAACTCTCACTAAACCTAGCCCTTGCAGTCCCCCTCTGGCTAGCCACAGTCATTACAGGAATGCGTAATCAACTCACCCACGCCCTAGGACACCTCTTACCCAAAGGAACCCCCACTCCCTTAATTCCTGCCCTAATCATTATCGAAACAGTCAGCCTATTTATTCGCCCCTTAGCCCTTGGAGTCAACCTCACAGCGGGACACCTTCTTATCCAACTAACCTCCACAGCACCTTTTGTTCTCCTCCCCTAATACCAGCCATTGCTATCTCTACAGGAGCCCTCCTCTTCCTACTAACCCTCCTCGAAATCGCTGTTGCCATGATCCAGGCCCATGTATTTGTCCTCCTCCTCAGCCTGTATCTACAAGAGAACGTCTAATGGCCCACGAACAGGCACGTAGCCAGGTAGGTGGTTTCGTGTCTGAACCCCCCCCCCCGAAACCCCACGGCCCGTCTGAAATGGCACCAATAATTATTTAGTTATCGTTTTGAGTATTTGTCACCGCCCCTCTAGTCTACTCATACACTGCATCTATCGTGACTGACAGGCGTTAAACCTGTCAGTTAATTTGTTTCCAAACATGATATATCTTATTGGTCTGTTTCGTAAAACAAATAAAATCACACGCTTTTGATTGGCTCAGGGGTCTGACGAGTCAGCTAAGCAACCTGCCACTGGTTATGCTAGCTAAATGGTCGATCTATAGTTTGCTTTTCAAAAGCAATGGAGCCGCCGAAAGCTACCTGTAAATCAGGCAAGAGCAGTAAAGTTAATATTCGTAAAATCAGTGATTTTTTTGTTTCAACGTGTCCCGACTCAAAAAAGGAAAAAAAAGAACATTACAGATGATCTGGTCACTAACGTTACCGATTTTCCGGAGCAAGTGTTAGCAGACCCACTGCCCTCCTCCTCGGAAACGGAGCCAGAATTAGCAGACCCGCCGTCCTCTACCTCGGAAACGTTTTCACACGACTTTGTGGATTATATTGGTGGGAAAATATCAGACGAACAGAGAAGAGAAATATACTCTCTGGACTGGACGGCCAATATCGGACAAACATTCCCTACAAAACTAGGAGGTAAACTACGTTTCCAACGTCATTGGATTGACCAGTTTAGCTGGCTAGTATACTCAACAAGGTCCGACGGTTGTTTTTGTAAGCAGTGTGTTGCGTTTGCAGTCGAGCATGTGGGCAAGGGAGGGCACAGAAAAGCTGGCAAGCTAATTAATGTCCACTTCTCAGACTGGAAACATGCTTTAGAGACGTTCAAAGACCATGCACAAAAGGCATATCACAGGATGCATGTTTGAAAGCGGACAATTTCCAAATGGTTCTCAACAATAAAATGGATGCAATTTCACTGAGGCTAGATTCTGAGAGTAAAAAGCGAGTCCAAGAAAACAGAGAAAAACTCAAAAGCATCATTGCAACGTTGATTTTTTTGTGGTCGCCAAGAACTCGCCCTGAGAGGTGATATTGATTCAGAACCAGTGACATTGAATGAGCCAACTCACAATGACGGAAATTTCAGGGCTTTACTCAGGTTTAGGGCTACATCTTGCAACACGGTACTGTTACAACACTTGAGTAAATGTGCAGCAAACGCTAGCTACTGCAGTCCTGATGTACAAAATGAAATAATCAGCATAATTGGAGATGTGATAACAAACAAACTGGTGCAGAAAGTAAACTCCGCGCAGTGTTTCGCTGTGTTGGCAGATGAAATGAAAGATGTTTCAGGGCGGGAGCAGCTTTCTGTCTGTGTCAGATACGCGAACCAGCATGACAGCCAATATAGCATCAGAGGGGATGTTTTGTCCTTTGTTGATATCGAGAAGTTAACCGGGGAGGCAATCGCCAATTCAATTTAAAGTCAGTTGACAAATGCAGGCGTTGATTTACAGTTTTTACGTGGCCAGGGATACGACGGCGCATCTGCCATGAGTGGCCGTTTAAATGGTGCCCAAGCTAAAATCAAAGAGAAGCACAAGCAAGCAGTTTATGTGCACTGTGCCAGCCACAGTTTGAATTTGGTCCTAAACAAGTGCTGCACTGTACAAATGGTGCGAAATTGCTTTGGAATTGTCTCGGAAATCTGCACTTTTTCCATGATTCGGCTTTGCGGTCTGCATGCAGTCTGCGACACGAAACGGAACGTCTTTTACCCGACTGCAAGAAAACGCGACTGACGAAGTTGTGTGAAACGAGATGGGTCGAACGCCACGACGCAATATTTACATTCAACGAGCTTTTAGACCCTGTGCGATCCAGCCTGCAGAAAATCAGTGAAACCTTCGCAGGAGACACATCTGTCAAAGCCACTCAGCTCTTTAATTCAATTGACAATGCAGAATTCATGCTGTCCATGAATGTGAGTGAGAAGATGCTTGCAAAAACCTACCACCTGTCCACCTTCCTTCAGAAGAAAAATTGTGACTTGGTGAGTTGCGTTTCAGCTGCTGATGCTGTTATTAAGCAGGTAGATGAGATGAGGGCTAACTCTGAGATGGAGTTCAGGCAGATTTTCCAAAAGACCTCTTCCCAAGCAGCCAAGTATGGAGTTGAATTTCGACCACGAAGAGACATGGACTGCAATGAGGATCCATTGAAGGCCTGTGAAAATCACTACCGGCAAAAGCTTTTCATAGTCATGCTTGACTTTTATTCATCACAGATGAAGGAACGCTTCAGCAAACACAGAAATGAGATCTCCAACCTCTGCTCCTTACTGCCATCTAAGGTCAGCATGCTGAACGACAGCTCAGCTCAAGCGCTCTCCAGCCTGTATCCTGATGAAGTGTCACCGCATCTGGAAGTTGTAAAGTCAGAAATTGACACCTGGGGGGATAAATGGAAAGATGCAACTTATGTTCCACAAAATGCCATTGAGGCATTAAATGCCTGTAACAGTGAGTTGTTTCCAAGCATCTTCAAGCTTCTCCGCGTTTTGACCACGCTTCCTGTCACCAGTGCCCATGTCGAGAGAAGTTTTTCCCGTCTGGGAAGGATCAAGGACAAAATGCGCAGTACAATGACGGAAAGACGGCTTAATGGACTGACATTGCTCTCGGAGCACAGAGACATTGTGGTGACGCCGGAAGAGGTACTGGACATCTTTTGCAGACAAAAAAGACGACTGGACCTGCTTTTATAAGGTAAGACCCACTTTTATTTATTAATGCATTGATGATTATCTATGGGCCATTAATACGTTGACATTTACCGTACGGTTGGGTATTAGGCTATAGTATACAGTGTGGGAATTTTATTTACCGGTAGCTTTCGGCAGTGTTGCCCGACCCCCCCCCCCCAAAATATGTTTCTGGCTACGGGCCTGCCCACGAAGCTCACACCTATCACATACTGGACCCCAGCCCATGACCCCTAACAGGAGCAACCGCTGCACTTCTAATAACCTCCGTCCTTGCCATCTGATTTCACTTCCACTCAACTACACTACTCTCCCTAGGCCTAGCTCTACTGCTGCTAACGATATACCAGTGATGACGAGATATCATCTGTGAAGGCACATTTCAAGGCCACCACACCCCTCCTGTCCAAAAAGGATTCTGCTACGGCATAATCCTCTTTACTACCTCCGAGGTTTTCTTCTTCCTAGGATTCTTCTGAGCCTTTTTCCACTCAAGCTTAGCCCCCACGCCTGAGCTTGGAGGGTGCTGGCCTCCCACAGGGGTCTCAGCCCTCAACCCATTTGAAGTCCCTCTACTAAATACCGCAGTTCTCCTAGCCTCCGGACTAACCGTAACATGAGCTCACCACAGCATCATAGAAGGAGGCCGATAAGAGGCCATCCAAGCCCTCGCCCTCACCATCCTCCTAGGCCTCTATTTTACCCTCCTCCAAGCCATAGACTATTATGAGGCCCCCTTCACCATTGCCGACGGAGTATATGGCTCCACCTTCTTCGTGGCCACAGGCCTCCACGGATTACACGTAATAATTGGAACTTCCTTCTTAGCTGTCTGTCTCCTCCACCAAATCCAATATCACTTCACATCCGACCACCACTTCGGCTTTGAGGCATGATACTGACATTTAGTAGATGTAGTCTGACTATTCCTCTATATCTCCATTTATTGATGAGAATCTTATTTTCCTAGTACAAGCAGTATACGTGACTTCCAATCACATGATCCTGGTTTAACCCCAGGGGAAAATAATGAGCCTTGTCACAACCACCCTAACCATTGCCACCGCGCTATCCGCCATTCTCATCACCATCTCCTTCTGACTCCCCCAGCTTATCCCAGACTACGAAAAACTCTCCCCCTACGAATGTGGCTTTGACACCTTTGGCTCCGCACGGCTCCCATTCTCCCTACGATTTTTCCTAATTGCCATTCTCTTTCTCCTCTTCGACCTAGAGATCGCCCTCCTTCTCCCCCTTCCCTGGGGCGACCAACTACACTTCCCAACAACCACCTTTATCTGAGCCGCCTCCGTTCTCCTCCTATCTACGAATGACTGCAGGGGGGAGTGGGCTGAATAGGTAGTTAGTTTAAGTAAAACATTTGATTTCAGCTCAAAAGCCCATGGTTCAACTCCACAACTGCCCGATGTCCCCCGCTCAATTCTCTTTCTCCTCCATATTTGTTCTTGGCCTAGTAGGACTGGCATTCCATCGAACCCACCTCCTCTCCGCCCTCCTCTGCCTAGAGGGGATAATGCTCTCCCTCTTTATTGCCTTAGCTAGCTGAGCCCTGCAGTTTAATGTCATCGGGTATACAACCCCTATATTTCTCCTATCCCTCTCCACCTGTGAAGCAAGTGTAGGACTGGCCCTACTAGTAGCCACAGCCCGCACCCATGGTACAGACCGCCTTCAATCCCTTAACCTGCTCCAATGCTAAAGATCTTCGCCATAACCATCATACTCCTGCCCACAATCTGACTTGCTCCCCGTAAATGACTATGAGCTTTCTCTCTCACTCAAAACTTCATAATCGCCACACTAAGCCTCCACTGGCTAAACCTCTGATCAGAGGCAGGCTGAAATATAACCAACCTGCTCCTAGCCCTTGACTCCCTCTCCTCTCCCCTCCTTATCTGCTGACTTCTCCCCTCATAATCATTGTGAGCCAAAGCCACCTTAAAACTGAACCAATTAACCGCCAACGATCCTTCCTCTCCCTACTCACACTCCTCCAGGCTTTCCTCATCGCCGACTTCGGAGCTACAGAAACTATCCTCTTTTACCTCATATTTGAAGCAACCCTAATCCCCACCTTGTTCATTATTACCCGCTGAGGAAATCAAACTGTGCGGCTAGGAGCAGAAACCTATTTCCTATTTTATACCCTTGCCGGTCACTTCCCCTTCTAGCTGCGCTCCTCTCCCTACAAAACAGCACAGGCTCACTCTCCATACTGACGCTCCAATACTCAGAGCTCCTCTCCCCCTCCCCAGCTGCAGGGGGCCTCTGATGAGCTGCCTGCCTCCTAGCTTTCTTGGTTAAAATACCTCTATATGGGGTCCACCTCTGACTTCCCAAAGCTCACGTAGGGCCCCCATCGCAGGCTCTATAATCCTAGCCGCCGTCCTGTTTAAACTAGGAGATTATGGAATAACCCGCATCATGGTGGTCTTAGCTCCCCTCTCCAAAGAACTATCCTACCCCTTTATTACCATCTCTCTCTCTGCGCGTGTGTCCCGTGTGTTGCTAACTGACGTGGGCGCCAGAAACAGATAGGAAGAAGAGCATGTGTACTGTGTAGCTAGCTAATAACTGTAGCAAACGCAATGGATGACTTTGAAATTAAACGAAAACTCTCAAAGGGAGAGCTTCTTAAAATCCCAAATGCGTCGGGAAAGCTTCGTTATGGAAACAGAATGACCTCGTTGTGACAACAGTTATAGTCTAACTTGTTTAACTGTTGCCTTGATCAAGTTCAAGGCGGAGATGATTTGTGAACTGTTCAGCCATGTTCATTTGGCAAAGATTATTGAACCGTTGCCATGTCAAGTTATTCGGTGGGTGACGTTTCACTGTTTTATTGGAATTGCTACGAACAGGTAAGATGAAAAAGTGGTTTATTATTATACTGCTGTGTTGTTCTGATGGCCTAGCAGTGTGTAGGCTACTACTAGCCTATGTGTTGCTGAGGTGGACCACTGTGCGTAAGAAGTAGCCTAATTAGTTGGCTTGGTTTTCTGTGATTTATTTTTATTTCGGTATGCTGGTTGTGGGTGTTGTTAGCTAAGCCTGTGTGAAGATGTAAGTGAACTCGTGCCCTTAGTGTCACATAAAATCTCATTCCAGTCAGATCGATTACGGCTTTTATGTTGATAACTTATTCACTTGTATTCAAATACTGGTAACAAGTATTCCGATTCTTGTAAAATATACCAATTTAGCTCAGCAGCATAAGACAATTTCTATCCATCAACTCACGCGCACAGCAGCCTAGCAACGCATTGTATAACTGTGAGAATCTGTGTGTATGTGTATGCACGCTCAGAGAGAGAGAGAGAGAGAGAGAGAGAGAGAGAGAGAGACAGACAGACTTTTGACTTTCAACAATACTTACAACAAAATTACAACATAAAGACCAACATGGTCAGTAACATCAGATTCCCGAAACTAAATCATCTCAGGACACTCCCCAAGATCAGCGCATCATCCACAATACAGCAAAGCAAATTTTTATAACACCACACACTGCAAAAACTTCCCACATCATCCATCGATTTAAAGTAGCAAAAATCTACTTTCAAACGAGCTCTTAACATTTTTATGAACAGAAAAACAGCATCATCATCCCCAGCATCCTCCAGTCTGTTTCTTCTGCTCAGGTACACGGCTATCTTTGCACTCCCCAGAATGAAATTAAGAAGCCGGCATTTGGCCTTGTTTTTCTGAGACTACCTGTAGCCCAGAATGAACATGGGTTTGGAAAAGACCTCCCCAAACACCCCAAAAACATTTTCCAGCAATGTAAACAGTGGCAGCAGTCGACAGCATTCCATGAAGCAGTGAAAGACAGTCTCACCATTAGAGCAAAATGGGCAATCATGGCTAACATCACAATTAATAACAGAGACAAAGGCTTTAACAGCCACGATACCATGTAAGACCCTCCACTGCAGGTCTGCAGCTCTTTTGACCAATGGTGGTTTGTACAGTGCTCTCCACTCAGGACCAACACTGTCCCTCAGATCTAGGTGAGCCCTCCATGGGGTGTCAGGTTTACCATTCAATTTGTCCCCGTGCAGAACTTTAACATACATTTTGGACACTGACCTTCCATTTGGACCCCGAAAAGAAAACACAGAGGGATTCTCACTTTTTAAAAGGGGTGCTGTACAGTCCTTAAAATATGGGGAAATGTTCATTGAAGGGAAAACATCCTTCTCATCAGGTCTAACAGAACCATTATAATGCTGGACCAACAGCATCCGCTCACCACTTGTGGGAGCTTCTCTCCATTTGGTAAGCAGCAGAGTGATGACACGAGTTGATCTCAGCTCTAAGCAGGAGGCAAGAGGATCTGGATTGTCCAAGTCTGGGCCTGCAAGCTGAACCACATGTCCCAGAGTCACCACGTTCGGCACACAGAACTGCCTCAGCAGGGTTGGACCCATTACAGACTGCACTGAAAGGGAAGCGATGTATGATTGGTTCCTGGAGCAGCCAAAACAAAGAGCTGTGTTGTCTTAGTCTCTCTTTGTTTAACAAGTTCCGCACCTTGAACAGCCCACAGTAGATGTCAGGTAGGTCCTTGATGTTAAGCTGTTTCAAGTCCATCAAAACCAAAGATCTGTCCAGTCCCAGGCCACCTAGCTGGCTCAGAATGGTGCAAGACAGCGACCTTCACACTAACTCAACAGGACCGTACAGAAACCTTTGCAGGAAATGGAAACGGAAGGTAGCCCCCCTGCTGCTCAGGTGGATCAGGCCCTGCCCTCTTTCAACCCTCGGCAGATACAGCATACACTGAGGCACCCAGTGCAGTTTGTCCCAGAAGAAGTCGACAAGAAGAGCCTGGATCTTGGACAGCAAGCCTGGTGGGGGGTCAACAACTGACAGGCGATGCCATAACATTGATGATATCAAGTTGTTGACGATCAGGACTTGACCTCTGTAGGACATCTCGGTTATGATCCACTTCCACTTCGCCAACCGACCTTTGACCTTTTCAAGAACATTTTCCCAGTTTTTAAGAACAATGGACTGATCACCCAGAAACACCCCTAGATATTTCAGCCCCCCCTCCCCACCTTCCAATTCAACCCCCCAGGCAAATGGAGCTTTTTCTCCAGTACACCCCCAACACTGACAGCCTCGCTTTTGATCCAGTTAACCGTAGCCGAAGATGTTAAGTCAAACTACAGGATGTCCCTCTCCAACATGTCAATATCCTGCTGACTGTTCACCAGAATTATTAGATCATCCGCATAGGCTGACAGTTTTAAGGGCGCACTGCAACCTAGGATAGTTATACCCCGAAGGTCAGATCTGAGTTTGTGTAATAATGGCTCAAATGCTAGGGAGTATAACATGCCCGAGAGGGCGCAGCCTTGTTTAATCCCCCTTTGCATTTGAAGAGGAGCTCTCAAACCACCATTAATTTTCAGCACACTCTGAATGTCACAATATAGAACCTTAAGTTTGCTAATAAAGCCAGGACCAAAACTAAAGGCCCTCAATGTGATCCACAGATATTCATGCTCAACACGATCAAAGGCTTTATCTTGATCAATGGATATGATGCCAGCGTTGAGGATAAAAAGCCCACAGATCTCTAAAAAGTCTCGAATCAGAATGATGTTATCTGAAATCAACCTGCCAGGTACACAGTAGGTCTGGTCACAATGAATAACCTGTCCCATCACTTTACTCAGTCTGGTTGCTAACACCTTTGAGAGGAGCTTATAATCAGTGCAAAGCAGTGACACAGGGCTCCAGTTTGTAATGGACTGTGTGTCACCTTTCTTGGGCAACAAGGTGAAAACCGCCCGCCTGCAGCTCAATGGCAGACGCCCTCTGGCGAGACTGTCATTTAGCACCGCCAGCAGATCCCCCCCGATCACTGACCAGAAAGATTTGTAAAAGTCAACAGGTAGACCATCAATACCAGGAGCTTTCCCACTCTGCATACTCTGCAGAGCAGCATAGAGTTCACCAGAGGAAAGCGCTGCTTCCAACTCTACATTGCTCTGCCGGTCCACCTGAGGGAGATCGGTATAAAAACTTTGAGCCACTGCCTGCTTCTCTCTATGCTCACAGCTAAACAGGTTACTGTAGAAGCTGACAGCACACTTGCGAATCGCAGTATAGTCAGTCAGCACCTGCCCAGTGTCAGATCTTAGGCTGTGAATGAACCGCTTCTGCCCATTCTTACGCTCCAGGACAAAGAAAAGTGTGATGGGACATCCATCTGGGCTACATGTTGAAAGCGGGACCTGACCAAAGTGCCCTGAGCTGAAACACCCAGCAGGTTTATCAAATGAGACTTTTTCGCTGCGAGTGCTGCAGTATGGTGTTGGTCCCCTGTGGCCTCAGCCAAACCCTGGAGTTCCTCCACTTCAGACTCCAGAGCTTTAACTGAAGTCATTAAGGTTCATGTGACATTCTGAGTGTACTGTTGACACAGTTGTCTTATTTGGACTTTTCCAATATCCCACCATTGCTGTACAGACACAAAATCCGATAATGTACTGTGATGGTTTCTCCAAAAACAGACAAACGTGTCCTTGAAGTTTCTATCCTCCAGTAAGGCTGTGTTAAAATGCCAATAGGCACTATTGGATTTCACACATTTTATGAAGACAGAAACCATTACTAGTGAGTGGTCAGAAAAACCACCAGGGCTGATGATACAACTTTTGAACACATTAAACTGATGTTTCAAGCAATAGAAACGATCAAGCCTGGCCATAGACATCAAGTTATCCTTAACATGTGTCCAGGTGTATTGTCTCTGTTTGTCATGAAACCCTATCCACACATCACACAGTTCATGAGCCTCAATAAGATGAACCAGATGACTGCGAGAGGCAGCGTGAGGCTCTGCATGGTTCCTGTCCAACCTGCTGTCCTCAGTACAGTTGAAATCTCCACCAATGAATAAATAGTCCTCACTGGTACAATTCTCAATAACTTCATCTAAAACATCCAGGAAGACTAACCTCTCCACTCCCACAACTGGAGCATAAACATTAATAAACACCATTTCTACCTGTTCACACACTGCTGTTAATTTTAACAGGCGGCCTTTAATAACTTCCTCAGACTCGACAGACTGAGGAATAAAATTCCTGGAAAAAATAATACCAACTCCACCACTGTTACTGGTTTTGTAACTTAAAAAGGTCTCACCAAGGCCGCTCTGATGGCCAAGCGGAATAAACCGTCGTTCTTGCAGTCCGCTCGTCATGTGGCTGAGAGGTTCGTATCCCAGACTCGCCATAACCGGTCACGGCCAGAGCGTCCATGGGGTAAGGCATTCATTAGGCCACCCTTACCCGAGGGATAGTGGGTGTAGATTGGTGTAGTGTTCGGGGACTCGTCGTTCTCCAGCGACTCCTCTGGCCCACCCGGGTGCCTGCAGCCAAGCAACTGAAAGCATTCTCCCTTCGCGGCCTGAAGTTGATGCAATCCATGCGAGGCTTCAGCGTGTAAAATAGCGAGAGCAGCCGACACGAGTTTGAAGGAAGTTGGTGTTACGACTATCTCCTTCCTGTGGAAACGTGAGCCAGGGGAGTTATTCGACAAGAGTTCGGGCCATATGCCATTGGGTTAATCGGGTGAGATAAGGGGAAAAACTAGAAATAAATTTAAAAAAAAAAGGTCTCACCAGTCCATTCTCTCTGCCAGTCAGCCTCATTATCAGTGGTACTGTGTGTCTCTTGTACAAAAAGCACATCTAACTTTTTAAGAGCACACAGCTTGAAAAGAGAGGCCCTTTTCCCACCAGTCCTTGCCCCATTTAAGTTTAAGCTCCCTGTTCTTATGTCCTCCATAATACAGAAAATAAGTTGCAAAACAGATATAAGTGGACAGAGAAAGAATAAATTGAAAAACTTATTCATCATTCCCTAACTGCTTTCTGGCCTCTTGAACTATTTTTTTTTCAAACGAAAAGGTTCCTGTTCAGTGAAAGCTTTCTCCCCCAGACCACCAGGACTTCTCAGAAAACACTTCACTGAATCAAGGAAGAGTTGCAAGTCAGGAAACTGTCACGTATCTGGAAAGAACCCAAAAGCAGACGGGACAACCAGGTAAGGGAAGAAATCAAGTCTTTATTGAAGTGGCCGATCCCAGGGGTACAGCAGGAGTTGTCTCAGTGGCAGGTAGACTGGCAGGCAGAAGTCCATGAATGGCTACGTTCCAGCGAAGACTGGTCCACAGTGGAGGCTTTTTAAGGGTGAGGGTGATTGCTTTGATGGCCAGCTGGTGTGCCGGGGTGAAGGGGGGGTCAGCAGGTGTCAAGGGCAATTGCTTTGATGGCCAGCTGGTGTGCCTTTGATGGACAGCTGGTGTGCCGGGGTGAAGGGGGGGTCAGCAGGTGTCAAGGGCGATTGCTTTGATGTCAAGGGAGAGAGGGCGACAGCAGGTGTCAAGGGAGAGAGGGCGATTGCTTTGATGTCAAGGGAGAGAGGGCGATTGCTTTGATGGCCAGCTGGTGTGCCGGGGTGAAGGGGGGGAGGGTCAGCAGGTGTCAAGGGAGAGGGGCTGTGACAGTACCCCCGCTCCGAGGGGCACCACCGGGCGACCTACCAGGCCCATCAGGGTGCGTCCTGTGGAAGTCCCGGATGAGGTTCGCGTCCAGGACAAGGCGACGAGGGACCCAACACCTTTCCTCCGGGCCATATCCCTCCCAGTCAATGAGATACTGCAGGCCGCGACCGCGGCGACGAGAGTCCAGGAGACGACGAACAGTGTAAGCAGGATGATCGTTGATCATACGATGAGGTGGGGCGGGGGCCCCGGAGGAACTAGAGGGCTGGTAGAGACAGGTTTGAGGCAGGACACATGGAAGGAAGGGTGAACCCGGAGAGTGCGGGGCAGCTTCAGACGGACCGCAGAGGGGTTAATGACTTTGACAATGGAAAAGGGACCAATATACCTGGGGGACCGTTTTTTAGCATCCGATTTCAAGGGTAGATCCTTGGTAGAGAGCCATACCTGGTCACCGGGGGAGTAGTCCAGAGCAGGGGAGCGATGACGATCCGCCAAGCGCTGGTAACGGCCGGAGGCCCTGAGCAGTGCAGCACGGGCTCGCCACCAGGTCCGACGGCACCGACAGACATGGGCCTGGACAGACGGAACCGGAATGTCTACCTCTTGAGAAGGAAAAAGGGGGGGCTGATAGCCGTAAAGGCATTGAAAAGGGGACAACCCAGTAGCAGACTATGGCAAAGTGTTATGGGCATATTCTACCCAGGGAAGTTGTGATGACCAAGAGGATGGGTTGGCAGACACCAGACAGCGGACAACAGTCTCCAATGCCTGGTTGGCCCTCTCGGCCTGGCCGTTGGTCTGAGGATGGAACCCCGATGACAGGCTGACGGTGGCACCGATGGCAGAGCAGAAAGCCTTCCAGACAGCAGAAGTGAACTGGGGGCCACGGTCAGACACTATATCACGGGGAAGACCGTGGACCCGGAAAACCTCCCTGACCAGCAGATCCGCAGTCTCTCGAGCCGAAGGCAGTTTAGACAAGGGCAAAAAATGAACAAATTTACTGAAGCGATCAACAACAGTCAGTACAACGGTGTTACCGTCGGAGAGGCAAACCAGAGATGAAATCAAAGGACAGATGCGACCAGGGACGGTGTGGAACAGGCAGGGGGCGCAGCAGACCGGCACTGGCCCGAGTGGAGGGCTTATTCTGGGCACAAACAGGACAGGCAGAAACAAAAGACCCAGTATCCTCCGTCATGGAAGGCCACCAGAACCGCCTACGGAGGAAGGCTAGGGTACGGGTTACTCCAGGATGGCAGGTAAGTTTGGAAGAGTGAGCCCACTGCAACACACTAGATTTAACAGCATCTGGAACAAACAGGCGCCCAGGGGGACCGTTACCTGGGTCAGGCTGAGTCTGTTGTGCTGCCATGACCTCCCTTTCAATGTTCCAGGTGACAGCCGCAACCACACAGGTAGAGGGAACGATGGTGTCAGGTTGGAGCTTGGGCTCAGACTCCTTCCCATGCACACGAGACAGAGCATCGGGCTTGGCATTCCTGGAGCCAGGGCTTGACACCTGACAGGGGACAGACTGAGGCAGAGCAGACTGGAGGCATATGGCATGACAGACGGGACTCCAACTTGAAATTCTGGCCGATGACCAATCAATATGGGGACTATACTTAACCAGCCAGGGATGACCAAGTATAATGGGAGCAAATGGAGAATTGATAACAAAAAAACGTAACTCCTCTTGATGGTTTCCCGACAACAGGAGGCGCACAGGCTTGGTCTTAGAGGTTATCTGGGCCAGGAGACGTCCATCCAGGGCATTAGCTTCAAGAGGCTGGTCCAGACTCACAGTGGCAAGACCTAACTGCTTCACAACACTTGCATCCAAAAAGCTTTCATCAGCTCCAGAGTCAGTTAAAGCCAAAAGTTTAGTGGACTGACCTTTAAAACTGATGGTAGCTTGCAACTGGGTACGTGGACGAGGAGACAGAGGGCAGACAGTTGGGCTCACGAGGATCCTCCCCCTCCCTCGTAAGCCTGCTATTTTTGACGGACGGTGAGGGCAGGAGGCGAGAAAGTGACCAGGCTGACCACAATACAAGCAGCTGTTCTCGGTTCTGCGGCGTTGACGCTCCTCCGGGTTGAGCCGGGAGCGGCCGAGTTGCATCGGCTCCGAAGCTGGGGAAGAGTCACGCCTCGGGCTTTCTCGGAGGACGTCAGCCTCAGTCGAGCGAGCTCGGCCCCCAGAGTTTGGAGGTGTGGCCCGTGGAAGGTTGTTATGACCAGGAAAGCGGCGCGTCCTCTCTCTCCTCCGCTCCCGGAGACGGTTGTCCACACGAATGGCCAGGGTAACCAATTCCTCCAACCCTCCAGGCTCGGGGTAGGAAACCAATTCGTCCTTTATGGATTCGCTTAGCCCGTTGGAAAAGCCGGCCTGGAGGGACTCGTTGTTCCATCCACTCTCCGCTGATAGCGTACAGAACTCAACTGAGTAGTCAGCGACGCTGCGGGAACCCTGGCGGAGAGAGATCAGTCTTTTTGAAGCATCCTTTCCCCGCACGGGATGATCAAAAACGAAAAGCGAAAAGCAGTGGTGAACTCAGCGTAGGATGAGGAAGTAGAGGCCCGCATCTCCCACACCACTGTAGCCCAATCCAGAGCACTTCCCCGGAGAAGACCCATGATGTAAGCGACTTTGGCTCCATCCGTGGAATATGACTGGGGCTGCTGGTTAAACACAATCTCACACTGCATCAAAAAAGGGCGACAAAGTCCAAAATCTCCATCATACTTATCGGGCGGGGCAACCCATGGTTCCTTAGCCGAAGTTGATGGCGCTGAGGGTGGCGGAGCTGGAGAGGCGGGTCCCGGGCTAGCGGAGGCACTAAGTTGGGTCTGGATTCCGGAGATCTTCGAGCTGAGCTCACGGAGGGCGTCAGCCATCTCCTGTAGCACCTGGCTGTGCTGGCCGAGGACCGATTCCTGGTTGGCTACAGCCTGGCAGACCGTGGCCAGGTCTGTGGTGGAATGGTCTGCTGGGTCCATAGTGGCTGGAACGTACTGTCACGTATCTTCAAAGAACCCAAAAGCAGACGGGACAACCAGGTAAGGGAAGAAATCAAGTCTTTATTGAAGTGGCTGATCCCAGGGGTAGAGCAGGAGTTGTCTCAGTGGCAGGTAGACTGGCAGGCAGAAGTCCATGAATGGCTACGTTCCAGCAAAGACTGGTCCACAGTGGAGGCTTTTTAAGGGTGAGGGCGATTGCTTTGATGGCCAGCTGGTGTGCCGGGGTGAAGGGGGGGTCAGCAGGTGTCAAGGGCGATTGCTTTGATGGCCAGCTGGTGTGCCTTTGATGGCCAGCTGGTGTGCCGGGGTGAAGGGAGGGGTCAGCAGGTGTCAAGGGAGAGGGGCTGTGACAGAAACACTTTGTCAACTTTTACATTTCTGGCCCCCTTAGTGTCCTACAAGAACTTCTTAATGCTCACTACAGAGTATCCAGTCTGTTGTTGAGTCCCTGTCTGCGAGGCAGCCAGAGACTCCACATCACTGGCTTCATCACCTTCACTCTCATCCGACTGCAGACACCTACTCTGATGAGAAACCTTTGTCACTATACTAGAAGGCGGAGACACCTCATCAGGTTTCCTCTTTTTATCCTTGACATTAGAAGAGCCTTCCTTTACCAACATCACACATTCCTCCTCCAGAGAACATTCTGCTTCATTAGTTTCAGTCTGTGTGTCCATTACATCACAGGTAGTAGTATCTGTAGGACACTTTTCAACAACCTCTACAACAGTATTGTCCTGTGTAGGGCCCGGATCAGCAGCACCTGTCCTGAACCCACAGCCCCTGAACTCGCCGAACCCGGATCGTCAGCAACTGAGCCAGCAGCCCCTGCTTTAGCAGAACCCGGATCAGCAACACCCGAACCAGGAACAGCAGCACCTGAACCAGCAGCCAGAAACTCAGCTTCACTCTGGTTTTCTTCCTGCTGCGTTTCTCCCTGCTTTGAGCTCGGCGCCGCAGTCCCAGTTTAGTTTGCTCGGGGCCCTGTGCTGCCGTCTCACCCTCATTTGGCTCAGCAGTTGATTTCTCTGGACGGGAACGGATGAGATGACCCTCTATTCTGTAGCCAAAACATTTCCTTGTCTCTGATGATACATTCACATCGTAGTCAAAACCATCAACTCTGAACTTCAAAATCAGATTTAACTCCACTTTGTTCCTCACAACCATAAAGACCTGCTGCCTTCTGAAGGTAACAACATGTTTTAAAAGTGGAGATTCGTAGCTCAGATTGATCAGTTTTATAGGGGACATTAATTTTCCGTGTCTCGCCAGTTCTCTCCGCAACATGTCGTTGCTAATGAACGGAGGGACTCTGGACAAAATTACCTTTTTAGCCGGATTGACCAGCGGCACCACCTGAACAAAGGTGTCCTGGATTACCACGCCTTGCTCCACAACCACGTTGACCTTGTCAATACTATCGAGAAACACAACGACTCCACCTATTCATTCTCGACGCGGACTTTACACTATCATAACCAACGACTTTTCTTCTACAGAGCACTTGAAGTTAGGACAAAGTTTAACTCCATGTCGGCGCGTGAGCTCCTCCAGCCCCACTCCTCCGACTCCGCGAGTCTGCATGACTCACAGCCGGGCCGGCCGAACCTGCTCCGCTATCAAAAATATACCACCACGACAACAAATCTGTCAAAATACAAACCCCCAAAAAAACCCGAAAAAACGAAACGAAAACGAAAAGTAGAAAAGTTAGTAAAGATAGAAAACGCCGAGACGCGCACTCACTCACACTTCCGCTCCGAGAGAGAGAGAGAGAGAGAGAGAGAGAGAGAGAGAGAGAGAGAGAGAGAGAGAGAGAGAGAGAGAGAGGCAGCGCCACAAAGCAGCCATCTATCACAAACTAACCAAACGTTTCTGATTTCGAGTTCAGGTCGGGTCGGGCTTCAAATTTGGCAGTACCAGTCGTCGGCCTCAGTTCGAGTAAGGCCTGAAGGTCACGGGTACGGGCCGGGTTCGCGCTTCAATTTCATGCCCGTGTGCAGACCTCTAGCACGTAGGGCATAATCGATGTTGAGAAGTGGACATGTGGCAGGTGCCTTGGTGTAGCTAAAGTTACAGTACGCTGTTAGGCTAGCTAGCTTTGGTTTTGGAGTTATTTTGGGGAAAATGAAACGAAAACAGATAGCTTTAAAATGCTTTCGTAACTAAAGAGTGGACACTGGTGAAGAAAAGCACCGTGGCCATGGCGACGACAATGTTAAAGCCAGTGCTGCTGCTAGGGGTGAGACTGATCACGGAGAGGCGCACCCTGCAGAGCAGCCAGAGCAATCTACTTCCAGTCCCAACGCCAACTTTATGAAATCCGACATCAGTGCAAGTAAAACTAGCGAGCCAGTGCAACCTCGTTTAACCCAATTCCTTACCAAGAATGCAAGACGTTTTAATGTCAATGTATATAAGAACTATGACTGGGTTGAGTTTTCAATGTCACAGGACGCTGTCTATTGTTTTGCATGCCGTCGTTTCAGTGGGGTTTCGACTGCTGCTGGGGATAGACAAGAGATCTGTGTTTTCATTGACTATGGATACACATACTGGAAAAATGTGCAAAAGAATCTTCTGGAGCATACTGAGAGCAAGAGGCACAAAAACGCTGCATTGGCATGGATTGAGTTCAAGGCTGTGGCCTGTAGACGTAAGGATTCTATAGCGAGTCAAATTGATGCTAATACAGTGCATCCGGAAAGTATTCACACCACTTCACTTTCCCCACATTTTGTTATGTTACAGCCTTATTCCAAAATTGATTAAATTCCTTTTTTTCCTCATCAATCTACACACAATACCCCATAATGACAAAGTGAAAAAGGTTTTGTAGACATTTTTGCAAATGTATTAAAAATAAAAAACTGAAATATTGCCTGTACATAAATATTCACAAATATTCACACCCTTTGCTATGACACTCAAAATTGAGCTCAGGTCCATCCGGTTTCCACTGATCATCCTTGAGATGTTTCTACATCTTGATTGGAGTCCACCTGTAGTAAATTCAATTGATTGAACATGATTTGGAAAGGCACACACCTGTCTATATAGGGTCCCACTGTTGACAGTGCATGTCAGAGCAGAAACCAAGCAATGAAGTCAAAGGAATTGTCTGTGGACTTCCGAGACAGGAATGTATAGAGGCACAGATCTGGGGAAGGGTACAAAAAAATGTCTACAGCTTTGAAGGTCCCGAAGAGCACAGTGGTCTCCATCATTCGTAAATGGAAGAAGTTTGGATCCACCAGGGCTCTTCCTAGAGCTGGCCGCCCAGCCAAACTGAGCAATCGGGGGAGAAGGGCCTTGGTCAGGGAGGTGACCAAGAACCCGATGGTCACTCTGACAGCGCTCCAGCGTTCCTCAGTGGAGATGGGAGAACCTTCCAGAAGGACAACCATCTCTGCAGCACTCCACCAATCAGCCCTTTATGGTAGAGTAGCCAGACGGAAGCCTCTGCTCAGTAAAGGGCACATGACAGCCCGCTTGGGAGTTTGCCAGAAAGCACCTAAAGGACTCTCAGACCATGAGAAACAAGACTCTCTGGACTGATGAAACCAAGATTGAACTCTTTGGCCTGAATGCCAAACGTCACGTCTGGAGGAAACCAGGCACCTCTCATCACCTTGCTAATACTATCCCTACAGTGAAGCATGGTGGTGGCAGCATCATGCTGTGAGGATGTTTTTCAGCGGCAGGAATTGGGAGACTTGTCAGGATCAAGGGAAAGATGAATGGAGCAAAGTACAGAGAGATCCTTGATGAAAACCTGCTCCAGAGCGCTCAGGACCTCAGACTGGGGCAAAGGTTTACCTTTCAACACGACAACGACCCTAAGCACACAGCCAAGGAAACGAAGGAGTCGCTTCGGGACAAGTCTGTGAATGTCCTTGAGTGGCCCAGCCAGAGCCCAGACTTGAACCCCATTGAACATCTCTGGAAAGACCTGAAAATAGCTGTGCAGCGACACTCCCCATCTAACCTTACAGAGCTCGAGAGGATCAGCAGAGAAGAATGGGAGAAATACCCCAAATATAGGTGTGCCAAGCTTATAGCTTCATACCCAAGAAGACTTGAGGCTGTAATCACTGCCAAGGGTGCCTCAACCAAGTACTGAGTAAAGGGTGTGGATACTTATGTACATGCAATATTTCAGTTTTTTATTTTTAATAAATTTGCAAAAATTTCTGCAAAACCTTTTTCGCTTTGTCATTATGGGGTATTGTATGTAGATTGATGAGGGAAAAAAGGAATTTAATCCATTTGGGAATAAGGCTGTAACATAACAAAATGTGGGGAAAGTGAAAGGGTGTGAATACTTTCCGGATGCACTGTAGATCATCAGAGGTGCAAGAAAACAGAGCACACGTTAAATCCTTATTAAAAGTCACATCATTTTTAGGGCGACTGGGACTCCCCTTTCGTGGTCACAACGAGGGAGACAGTGCTGATAATAGGAGAAGGCATATTGGAGAATAGGGGAAACTTTCTGTAACTTTTGGATGTTGTATCAACTGATGACAACAATGTGAAACCAAACAGGATCGCAGATATGGACATTACTCCTCCCCAGAGGCTCAGAATGATATGTGTAATAAAGCCTAAACCGCATTTCTCTGTGTTAAATATTAAGGTTGATATTCATCTATTAACTTGTTAATTAAAAATCATAAACACTGTTTTGATTAAGGTATTAATGCAATTTATGTAGAAAGACTACACTTCCCATGCTTCTCATGGGTCATTAAAAAAAAGAGAGAGAGAAGGGGTCAAGGGAGAAGAAAGACTTCCGTGTTTACCCGGCGTGTGTTTCTCACTACCAAAAAGACAAGTTGAAACTTTATTATGTTACAGTAATACCATCAATGTGTCAAAATTTGAAGAGGACTTTCATTGCTAGCTAACGTAACTGCATCGGGACTTTCTCGCTGTGGTGGTTCTACGCAGTGACGGCCAGCAAAGACAGCGCTGCAGGACTCACGGTTTCTCCACAAGACAGCAGCTGATACGCGCTTCCCTCCTTCCCCACTTGGTGTGGGTAATGTACTGATTTCCAGGCATCGTTACGGTAGTCTTTCGAACATTTTTTTTTTGTAGTTGTGCACAACTCGTTTTTCCGGAGTTACATTTTTGTTCTTTTCCACGCATACGAACTGAGTTAAATACATGCGTGGTGAACTGAACCACTAACGGGACTGTGCACGTGAACAGTGCGTGCAAAGTTAGTGCCAGTGTCTGTGCCTCTCGCGAGCAGGGACTGATTTGCATCAGAGCGCTTGAACTGACGGGGATTACACACTTGCCTTGTCGTGGGACAATCTTCTGTAATTGACTGGGTCGTTCCCACAACATATCAAGCGCGCCACCGTGCGTAGGCCTGCCAGTTTCTCGGGTTTAAATTATAGTAAAGAGCTCTAGTTTATTTATTTCACTGAGTGCACTCATTTTTGGGATTGACTGGTTGATGTTTTAATATAATATAAATAATATTCAAGGGGTCAGTGTTTAAAGCATTTAAAAGTTAAGAGAGTTAACATGTTTTTTTTTCTTTTCTTTGGAAGTGATTTGAGTTGATGTACTATAGACCAATTCAGTGTCTTGTATAGGTAAAACGTCTCTCTAATTTCAAGAGTCATGGGATCATTACTTTACTGTATTACAAGCCATCCATCCATGATCTTAACTGCTTATCCTGCTCTCAGGGTTGCGGGGATGCTGGAGCCTATTCCAGCAGTCATTGGGCGACAGGCGGATTGACTATTACAGTACATTTCGTAAATCACAATACATGTTATGTTTTAGTGTTTGAATTTTATGAATCAGGCGGTTTATCTAAAACATACACCTTGTTGGGTTTTAGAAGATATATTCCTGTCACACTTTTATCCTGGGAGACAATTAGACACATAGTAGTGTGCCTAGTCATTCCAGTTGGAGGCATCGCGCTAAGCATCATTGAACGTAACATATTGTCCTGTCAGATTAGAAGGGGCATTGGAAGGGGGTTACATTTTGGAGGCACCGCTGGGATTGGTCACCCATAGGTGTTGACCTTATGTAGTACCACTGATCTCCTGTTTACCATTCAGCCCTGCTCACCCCATTTATTTGACTTTAGTTGTATGCCTCATGGAACTTAATCAGGTGGGGGAATGGTGCAAGGAAGAAAATGTTAAGAGAGCCCGGGCCTTAGTACTGATTAATGTGCCTTTGGATGTTAGCATTGAGACTACGGCTTAAGTTTTGAACACCTTTAAGGTCCTCGGCCACACAAAAATATATGGTCGTCATGGAGATTCTTCTGGTAGGGCATTATTCATTCTTGTTGAGAGCTCCACTGAACTGAATTCCAAAACTGTACCTCCAGAAATTGGAATACCAAACAAAGAAGGTCCTTGGATGGTGCATCTAGTCCAACAGTTATCAGATGAATCTGCTCAACCTGCCACCCAGGGAGACTCTGATTTTCACACCAAGTTATGTCAGCTGCTGCAGAATGAAGGCAAGTCTTTTGAGGATGTGAGAGATCTTATTCAGTCCAATCCCTCCCCAGCTATTGAGATCAACACCAATCTAGTGGCAGCTTTGTGGATAAATGTAGCCAGGTGCCTACAGATGGACCTAGCTACAGAAAGCTGAGGCTGTTCTCAGGCTGGGGGCCTGTTCCTCCTGGAGAAGAGGAGTATGATTCGTGGATGGAGCAAGCATCACAAATGGTAGATGAGTGGCAGTGCCCTGAGTCTGCTAAGAGGCAGCGACTCGTTGAGAGTCTTAGGGGCCCAGCTGCTGACATAGTTCGATTTATGAAAATTGGTAACCCGTCTGCAACAGCTGGAGATTATCTTGTTGCGCTGGAGACTACCTATGACACTACTGAGAGTGCACAGGACCTCATGGTGAAGTTCAGAAGTACCTTCCAGGAGGGGGGAGAGAAACTCTCTCCATACCTCTACCGCTTGGACAAACTGCTACATAGAATCGTTCTGAAGAAGGGGGTTGCTGTGGCAGACATGAACAAGCTGAGAATGGAACAAGTGGGAAAGGGGGCACTTACCAACGACATGGTAGCCTTACGCCTCAGAATAACCCACAAGCTTCGCCCCCCCCTCTCACAGCTGTTGTGAGAAGTGAGAGAAGAAGAAGATCTTATAACCGCCAGAGACAACGTAAAAGTTGCCGTTGCTGTAACCACTGTACCTCCAGCAGCTGAGGATGTGCCCGGTTTTGGATGCCTTAAAGAAAGAGGTAAAAGGGTTGTCTAGCCAGGTAACCCAACTTTTGAGTTTGGTGACTCCTGCTCTTGAGACTACTACCTGACTGATGGGACCTGTAGGCAGTGTATCTGAGGCCTTAGCTCACCGCACACTTGTCACCTGCAACCCTGTGTCTGCTGTCAGACCCCCTGGTCGATCTGGAGTTTTCTGCTACAAGTGTGATAAAGATGGCCACACTAGGAGACAATGTCAGGGAGATTAAGACTTGAGGAAGGTCAACCAGAAACTCGTTAAACAGTCTCAACAGTCGGGAAACGAGGCTGGAGCCCGGTGAAGGGGCAGACCGGAGCTCCACATGAGTCATACTATTCCCAATGCTCCTCATCCCTGTTTCAAGGTCAAAACTCTCTGCCAGCTGGCTTAGTGGGTCCCACCTCTGAAGTTGCCTGTTCAAATAGAAGGTGTCTATGCTAAAGCCATCCTGGACAGCTGGTCTCAGGTCACGATATTGTACCACACCTTCTATGAAACATACCTCAAGCGCCTGCCTCTCCAGCCTTTGGAGAATTCGGAGATATGGGGGTTGAGTGAACACCAGTACCCATATGATGGCTACTTACCTATTCAGCTTGAATTCTCTGGAGCTGTTGTGGGAGTGCCTCAGAAGATTGACACTCTTGCTTTAGTATGTCCTGAACCCCTGGGAAATGCAAAAGTGTCCATTCTGGTAGGGACCAACACACGTCTAGTGCAAAAGCTGTTTGAGTCATGAGAGAGATTCTTGAACACACTCACTATCCACCCTGTGATTAAGGACGCATATGAGAATCTGCAACACGACAAAGAAGGACACAGTGAGCAGCATGGTACTGTGTGGTTTACTCAGCGCAGGCCACTTACCCTACAACCAGGAACAGAGCTCCAGATCACTAGTATTGCCAAGTCCCCCGGAGAACTCTCTGATGAGCTGGTGCTTATTGATCAGCCTAAAGAGGCTTTTGTCCCTGGTGCCTTGGAAGTAAGGCCTGAAGTCCACCCTGCCACCGTGGTGACTGCCAAACGAGTCACTGTTACCTTAAAGAACACCTCCACCAAAGCAGTGACCTTAAACCGTGGGTCTCGCATCGCTTAATATCTTCCCGGTGGACTTAGTGCCCCCACAGACCCCATATTTCAAGGAAGATCCGCCACTTACACACACCTCTTTTAACTTTGGGGACTTCCCAGCACCTGAGCAGTGGAAACGTCGGCTTGGCGAGAAGTTGATGGAAAAAACAGGATGTATTCTCCTGCCATGAATGTGATATGGGATGCTCCAAAAGCACAGAACATGAAATTAGGTTGACTGACCCAACGCCGTTCTGTGAAAGATCGCGTTGCTTTGCTCCAGCTGACGTACGTCAACACCTGCAGGAGCTGCAGAAACATGGAATCATTTCAGAGTCAAGAAGTCTGTATACTTCACCGATCGTTGTGGTGCAGAAAAAGTCTGGGGCTGTAAGAATGTGTGTGGATTACCGTACCTTGAACCAACGCACCATTCCCAATCAGTACACGGTACCCAGGATCGAGGATGCACTCCATTGTCTGAATGGTAGCAAGTGGTTTAGTGTGCTTGATTTGAGAAGTGGCTATTATCAAACTCTTATGAATGTTGCAGACAAAGAGAAAACAGCTTTTATCTGCCCCCTTGGATTCTATCAGTTCAAGTGCATTCCACAAGGGATCTGTGGGGCTCCAGCAACATTTCAGAGGGTAATAGAAAAAGCCGTTGGGGACATGAACTTTCTGGAAGTGCTGGTGTACCTCGATGATTTAGTCATCTTCGGCTGCACGCTAGAGGTAAACGAGGAAAGGCTCCTCAAAGTTCTGGATCGACTAAAAGAAGAGGGTCTGAAACTGTCAATTGACAAGTGTCAATTTTGCCAGACCTCTGTGACTTATGTCGGCCACATTGTGTCAAAGCAGGGGATAGCCACTGACCCTGCAAAAATAGAAGCAGTGACAACTTGGCCCCGACCACAAACAGTGTCTTCTCTTCACTCATTCTTAGGCTTCTGTGGCTATTATCACCGCTTTGTGAGGGATTTTGCCTGCCTCGCTCGGCCTTTGAATCAACTGTTACAAGTCTACCCACCTCACCCACGAAAAAAGAATGCCAAGTCTGGCAAACGGCTGTCTGAGATGACCTACTTCAAGCCCTCAGAACCCTTTGGTCCTAGGTGGGATGACCATTGTGAGAAGTCTTCTCAGGAGCTCAAGAAGTGTTTGACGAATGCTCCCGTGTTAGCCTTTCCTAACCCCAGCCAGCCGTACATCCTCCACGTGGATGCCAGTCTTGATGGTTGGATGGGGTCCTATATCAGGAAAAAGAAGATGGATTGCACCCTGTTGTGTTCATCAGTCGAAGCCTCTCACCCTCAGAAAGGAACTATCCTGCCCATAAGTTGGAGTTTCTGGCGTTGAAATGGGCCATTGGGGACAAGTTACATGATCATCTTTATGGGGCAACCCTCGAAGTTAGAACCGACAACAATTCCCTGACATATATCTTGACCTCCACGAAGTTGGATGCCACTGGATATCGATGGTTAGCTGCCCTTTCAATCTACAATTTCCCCTTAAAGTACAGACCAGGAAAGAAAAGCATAGATGCTGACTCCCCGTCTACACGCCAGCATCCCTGTAATTCTGCTGATGATGAATGGCAAGAGATTCCGGCCCCAGGTGTTAGAGCCCTCTGCCAGATGTTGTCCACTGGATGAATCGAGACGCTGCCTGGTCCTGCTGTTGAACAGCTAGGAGCACCCTTGGAAGCAATACCTGCGGTCTACTGTTGCCTCACTGCTGTGGGAAGCAGTGAGCTGCCCAAGCTCACTACACACGAACTGCATGCTGCCCAAAGAGACGACGCCAGCATGGGAGAAGTGTGGAGGGCTATTACACAAAATGATCCTGCAAGTAGTATTCTGACCTCCCACCCTGACATTACCATTCTTAAGAGAGAATGGGATAAACTTTCCATGGACCAGGGGTTGATCTGTCGTGCAGTGAAACATTCAGATCAAAGCCGGCGTAGACAGTTGTTGCTTCCTAAACAGTTTCACAAAGTTATCTTAAAGTCCCTTCATGATGACACGGGTCATTTGGGATGTGACAAAACCTATGGGTTAGTTTGTGACAGGTTCTACTGGCCACAGATGAAAATGGATGTGGAACAGTACCGCAAAACTTGTCCTCGCTGCATTAAGAGGAAGACTCTCCCTCAGAGAGCTGCCCCACTGGCCCATATGCAGAGCTGTGGATCCATGGATTTAGTGTGTATGGATTTCCTATCCGTTGAGCCAGACTCCCAGAACGTGTGTAATGTATTAGTCATAACTGATCACCTCACACGCTACACCCAGGCATTTCTGACAAAGGACCAAAAATCCATGGCAGTGGTGAAGACACTGTGGGAGAAGTTCTTCGTACATTATGCCTTACCTGTACGAATCCATACGAATCAGGGCCAGGATTTTGAGAGCCATCTAGTCCGATAAATGCTAGCCATGCTGGGTGTGAAAAAGTCCCGAACCACGCCCTATCACCCTCAAGGAGACCCCCAACCAGAAAGGTTCAATCGGACTCTTTTACACATGCTGGGCACCTTAGATCCCTCGCAGAAGTTAAAGTGGAGTGAGTACCTGACGCATCTAGTGCATGCCTACAATTGTACGCGAAATTAAGCTACATGCTACTCCCCATACTTTCTCATGTTTGGCCGCGAAGCTAGACTACCAGTGGATTTGTGCTTTGGGGTCTCGGCTGATGGAACTTCCAACACTACGTATCTGAAGTATGTTTCCAAAATGCAGCAAGATTTACAAGCTGCATACCAAATAGCCCAAACAACATCTTTCAAGGTGAACTGGGGAAACAAGGAGAGGTACGATCAGAAAGTACAGTGTCAGAATTTGAGTCATGGGGACAGGGTTCTCATACGGACTCTGGGATTTCAAGGGAAACACAAGCTTGCAGACCAGTGGAGTTCGACGCCCTATGCCATGGAAAGCCAGATGTCGGAGCTTCCAGTATACCGCTTAAAACCAGTGAGTGGTGAAGGGCCGACAAAGGTGTTGCATCGCAATCACATTCTACCCCTGAGACAATTTGCGAGAACGGAGCCTGAGTTGATCTGGAGCCCACACCATGTCCAAGAGTTCCCAGAAGTGGAAAGAGGGGGGTCAGGAAAAGAAGCACTGGGGGGCAGAGCAGCCTCAACTGGACACTAGACAAACATGTTTCTCAAGACACTTATCTCTCTTCAGACTCAAGAGTCAGGAGATGACTAGTATCCTGGTGAAATGTGCTTTCTCTCCGAGGAGCTGCCAGAGGCAGCTGAGAACCCTGTTCAAATTAGAATGCCTGACAGGTCAGTCAGCCCCACAACCGGGATTGGGGAGGATCAAGTACTTGAGTATGCTGCGGAGATATCTATAGTCAGGGGTGGATTATTGGATTTGCCCCAAGATACCTATGTGGGTGAATATATCACTGCACCCCAGCCCCAAGAAGAGGAAGCTCCTTGCTTACGCACCGCGAAAGGAGATCCCTTGAGAGGTCCACTTATAATCGCCTAGGCGAGATCAGTCAGGAACGGATCACGGTTACTCATCACTGCAAGGCATGTCTGACTAGAACACAAATCTGACCTTCTCCAGACCCAAGCCTTTGGCATCATACATGGTGGTGTCACCCAAAAGCTGTGTGTAGAGCATGTGTAAATATCTCAAAACTTCTTCCATGTGCTGTATTTTCTTAGTAGGCAACCAGCTTATGAGGTATCAGTGTATATTCTGTTTCACCCAGTCATGGTGGCATGCTGGTAATTTGGTGAGAGAAGTATGTAATAAAGTCTAAACTGCATTTCTCTGTGTTAAATATTAAGGTTGATACTCATCTGTAAATTTGTCGATGAAAAATCATAAACACTGTTTTGATTAAGGTATTAATGCAATTTATGTAGAAAGACTACATTTCCCATGCTTCTCAGGGGTCATGAAAAATGAGAGGAGGGGTCAAGGGAGAAGAAAGATTTCCGCGTTTACCCGGCGTGCGTTTCTCACTACCAAAAAGATGAGTTGAAAATTTACTATCCAACAGTTATCCAAAGGAGTTGAATCAAGTGCAACTGGACTTATCTGTGAAGACGTTTCGCCTCTGTTGGCTCTGTTAGCGACAGGCGTTGGTAAACATCGGGACACAAAGAGCCACGCATATCAATAGCTCTGACAACGACTCTAAAGAGGATAAATTCTGAGTCTCATCACCAGCCAGTCAGACTAGCTTGGTCTAGTCAGAAAGGCACGAACTGAGGAAGCCTCTTGGATGAGAGGCGAAACGTCTTCACGGATATATACCAAGTCCGGTTGCACTTGATTCAACTCCTTTGGATAACCATGACCTGGATGAATGAGAACATTCATAGTTATCCACCAGTAATATCACCCGTGTGTCACAATTTGAAGAGGACTTTCATTGCTAGCTTACGTAACTGCGTCTGGACTTTCTCGCTGTGGTGGTTCTACGCAGTGACGGCCAGCAAGGACAGCGCTGCAGGAGTCATGGTTTCTCCACAAGACAGGAGCTGATATGCGCCTTCCCTCCTTCCCCAATTGGTGTGGGTAATGTACTGATTTCCAGGCATCATTACGGCAGTCTTGATGCCTGGAAACGGGGACTGTGCATGTAAACAGTGCGTGCAAAGTTAGTGCCAGTGTCTGTGCCTCTCGCGAGCAGGGACTGATTTGCATCTGAGCGCTTGAACTGACGGGGATTACACACTTGCCTTGTCGTCGGACAATCTTCTGTAATTGACTGGGTCGTTCCCACAACATATCAAGCGCGCCACTGTGCGTAGGCCTGCCAGTTTCTCAGGTTTAAATTATAGTAAAGAGCTCTAGTTTATTTTATTTCACTGAGTGCACTCATTTTTTGGGAATGACTGGTTGATGTTTTAAAATAATGTAAATAATATTCAAGGGTTCAGTGTTTAAAGCATTTAAAAGTTAAGAGAGTTAACATGTATTGTTTTTTGCTTTTCTTTGGAAGTGATTTGAGTTGGTTAACTATAGACCAACTCAGTGTCTTGTATAGGTAAAACATCTCTCTAATTTCAAGAGTCATAGGATTATTATTTTACTGTATTACAGTACGTTTTGTAAACCTCAATACATGTTATTTTGAGTAACCTAATTCTTTTGTGGTTGAATTCTATGAGTCAGGTGGTTTAACTAAAACATACATTGGGTTTTAGAAGATATATTCCTGTCACACTTTTATATCCTGGGAGACAATTAGACACGTAGTAGTGTAGTCATTCCAGGTGGAGGCACCGCGCTAAGCATAACTGAGCCTAACACACTGTCCTCTCAGATTAGAAGGGGCATTGGAAGGGGGTTAGATATCTGATAGGTCCACAATGGGGTGATAAACGAACGTGCCATCGGAACCTTTCACATGCAAGACCTGTCCGCTGAATCCCTGGCCTGGTTCATAATTGATGAACTATCAAGTCAAGGCATAGACCTTCAGTTGTGCGTCGGGCAGTGCTATGATGGCGCAGGTGTCGCGCGGGGCAACGTGAGTGGAGTACAGGCTATTATACGTCAAGAAGTGCCACATTACGTTTATATCCACTGTCATGCACAGATTAAATCTTGTGCTTGTGAACTCAGTAACTGAAATACCTGTCTGAATTTTTCAGTGTTGTGCAGAGACTTTTTAATTTTATTGCAAATAGCAATACCAGACATATGCTTTTAATTAAGGCTCAGACTGAGTTAGGGCAGAAAGTATTTAACTTGAAGTGCACTTGTATAACTCGTTGGTTGTACTGGTGTAGGGCATTGCAAAAAAATTAAGTTACGCTATGAGGCTATATTGGCTGTGCTGGTGACCACCTCCAAGACCAGTGCAGAGGAATCCGTGGAAGCAGATGGGCCCAGGATGAAGATGCAGTCATTCTCTTTTCTCGTGCATCTCCATGCTCTAGAGAAAGTCTTGAGCCTGACTTATGGGCTGTCTGAGCAACTTCAGTCAAGAGACATTTCCATCACAACAGCTGCTACTCTTATTAAGAGCACGAAATGTCAGCTGGAGATGTTGAGGTCACATGGTGAATGGCAGAACACATTAAACCGTACAAAGGCATTTGCCAGAAAAGTGGGCCTCCCCCACGACCTGCATGAGTACAGAGTGTGTCTAGAGCACTGTCAGATTTTATATTTGGGTCTAGCAGTGGCCAGAGACAAACAGATGACCACCAAGACCAAGAGAAAAGACTGTACTTTGAAGTACTTGACCGCTTCATCTTTGAGTTTGATCGACGCTTCACAGAGAATGAAGAGGTATTTAATCGTTCTTCCCCCCATTATATGGATGTGGGTAAGATGGAGAAGTTTACCAAGCTGTATGAAAAGCACATTGATGTCACCTTGCTTCAGGCCCAGTGCCAAACTGCCAAAGCCTTTCTAGAGTTTGAGCAGCAAGATGAAAATGAGGCTGACACAAGCATCTTGCCAGTTCTTGCAAAGTTGAGCACATTACCCATTGCATTCTCGAAGGTGAAAAATGTATTGCAGATTGCTGCAACATTGCCAATCGCCACTGCATCCAATGAGATATTTTTCTCCGTGCTGAAGCGAGTAAAGGATTACTTGAGGACCAGCATTACTGATGACCCGTTAAATTACCATATGCTGGTGGCTGTTGAACCTGCACTTGTCAAGTCCCTAAATTTGGAGGAGCTCACAGACGTCGCAAGATTGAGACCTCGCCGTTACCCCTTAATGCATTAATTGAACTTAATTCAGTATGTGACTGTTGTATGGGTCAAATGTTGTGGTTCCCCCCTATTTAATGGCGATTGTGAGTGCTCTGCAAGGTATAAATCTTCACCGATTTGAATAAATGTGGCAAGAAAAAATACAGTGGTATATAACTATAATGCATCGAGTTATATAGCATAAATACTTGCATCAGAACTTCTGATATAACCCTAAGATGTAATACTCTTAGAAGCTTTAATGTCTGTAATCCCACCTAGGAATGTTCCTCTATATATATCATAGCCTGGGTCTATGTTGGAGTCATGGGCGTAGTTTGGCTAGGGCAAGTGGGGTCACTGCCCCCCCCAGCGTCCAGAGGCGCAAACTGCAACTCGTCCAAAGCATGTATTCTGTATAAGATTGAACGTGTTACGGCTCGCCCACCCCGCGCCGTGGCCCGCCCACCCCGCGTCGGCAGCCAATCGGCTCGTCAGGGCCGGGCTTAGTCATCAGGGCTGGGCTTAAGTTTGGTGGCCTCCCACGCGCCCTTTGTCAGTTCGTGTTGTAACCTCCTCACAGTAGCGGCTACTCTTCCCTCACGGTCCTTTTCTCTCCGAACTCACCCCAGCCCTTGGTTCATGTTTTTCCCTTGCAAAGTTTCCCCGTGGAAGTATCCTGCCGTGTTCCCGTTTGGATTACCCGCGAGTTTTTCCCCTTGGACTTTCCGTTTTTCTTGTCGCTCATTGCCTCCCTGTGTTTGACTATTGGTACGCGTAAGGAATAAAGTACGCCAGTTTTCGGCTAACCCCATCTCTGTCTGGTGTCGTGCGCTTGGGGTCTTCCACAAACCCTAACAGTGAGAACTGACCATGACGACCCCAGCCGACACAGAGAGCGTACCGGCCAGCCCGCTTCGAGCGGCTCTCATCGAACAGATCCAACTGACTAACTCCCACACCCAGCAGCTAGAGGCGGCCTCCGCCGCGGTGAGAGATCTTCAGGCTCGGGTCCCGCCCCTCCAGGCCTGTGTGGGTAACCTAACGAGGCAGCAGGCGGCGTTGGCGAGCCAACAAGCAGAAATCCTGCGGCAGTTGCAAACCATCACGGCGGCTCTCACCATCCAGCCGCCGGGCCAGCCTGCCCCTGGAGTCGTGGGTAACCCGCCCCCTGGGCCCGCGGCCCCGGTTAACCCTGCGGGGCTCAACCCAGTTCCCCGGGAGCCCTGCCTCTCCAGCCCACGACCGCTTGATGGCGACTTTGAGACCTGTGCCACGTTCATCATGCAGTGTGAGCTGGTCTTCCTGCACCAACCCAGCATGTTCACATCTGATGCTGCCCGGGTCGCTTACGTGACCAACCTGCTCACAGGCCGAGCAGCTCAGTGGGCCACTGCTTCCTGGTCCATGAAGGCCAGTTTCTGCCTCACCTACGAGGCCTTTGAGGCGGAACTATGAAAGGTTTTCCACCATCCAGTCGGTGGCCAGGACCCTGGTGCTCGGCTGAGCAGTATCCAGCAGGGCAGTGGCAGTGTCACAGACTACTCGGTGGCGTTCATGCTGGCCGCAGCTGAGAGCGGCTGGAACGACCAGTCACTTCGGGTCACCTTCCAGAGAGGTCTCAGCGAGGCTGTCAAGGACCAGCTAGCCACCCGGGAGGAGCCCACCTCCCTCGAGGACCTGATCAAGCTCGCCATCCACATGGACGGAAGCCTCTGGGAGAGGAGGCGCGAGCGAGCCCTGCGTGGCTCCCCGTCTATTCCCCAGTCGTCCAGCACTCCTAACAGGATCCCTACTCCTGTTCGCCCCACTTTCCCTGTGGCCGTTTCTCCCCCCGCGCCCCAGACCACGACGGGGGAGGAACCTATGCAGCTGGGGCGCACGCGCCTTAGTCCGGCCGAACGGGAGGCCCGGTTCAAGGCGGGTCAATGCCTCTACTGTGGCCAGAAGGGACATCTGATCAGCAGCTGCCCCACTCGGCCAAAAGACTAGGCTCACTGGGGCCCCGGGAGATCCTAGTGAGCCGACTTTCCTGCTTCCCGCCGTCCTGCCCCACAGAACCATCTAGTTAGCGTTACCCTGGCCTGGGCTGACCAGCGGCTCACGGTGGGTGCACTCCTCGACTCGGGGGCTGATGAGTGTTTCCTGGACTCTAAGTTTGCTGCCCAGGCTAACATCCCGCTAGAGACGCTGGAGAAGCCCATGGAGGCCTTCGCGCTGGACAAGCGCTGCCTGGCCAGCGTCACCCAACGCACCCACCCTGTCTCTCTCACCATAGCAGGTAACCGTGTGGAGAGACTTCGGTTCTACATCATCCAGTCTCCGTTAATCCCTGTGATCCTAGGGCGCCCCTGGTTCGTGCAGCATGAGCCACACATCGCCTGGGCCTCCGGTACCATCATGGAGTGGAGCGCCTCCTGTCATGCCCAATGTCTCCAGGCTGCTCCCGCCTCATCCCCCCGACGTGCCCCTAGTACCCCGCCTCCCGACCTCTCCTCTGTTCCCCCTGAGTACCATGAGTTAGGTGAGGTTTTCAGCAAGACCTGGGCCCAATCTCTTCCTCCTCATCGGCCTTATGACTGTGCTATCGACCTCCACTCTGGGGCACCCCTTCCCAGCAGTTGTTGGTACAGTCTGACCATCCCCAAGAAAGCTGCGATGGACGAGTACATCTCCGAGTCCTTGCCAGCAGGGCTCATTCGGCCCTCGTCCTCCCAGGTGGCAGATGGATTCTTTTTTGTGAAGAAGAGGGACGGGGGCCTCCGACCCTGCATTGACTATCGCCAACTCAATGAGATAACCGTCAAAAACAAGTACCCTCTTCCTCTCATGAGTTCCACCCTTGAGCCCCTCACCCAGGCTACAGTCTTCACTAAGCTGGACCTCCAGTGTGCCTATCATCTGGTCCGGATCCGGAAGGGGGACGAGTGGAAGACAGCCTTTAAGACGCCCCGGGGTCATTATGAGTACCTGGTCAAGACGTTCGGCCTCACCAACGCCCCGGCGGTATTCCAGGCTCTCATGAATGACCTTCTCCGCGACATGCTCGACGAGTTTGTGGTGGTCTACCTCGATGACATCCTCATCTTCTCCAGGACCCTCGAGTAACATGTCCAGCATGTCCGCCGGGTACTCGAACGTCTCCTCCGGAACCGGCTCTTCGTCAAGGCAGAGAAGTGCCGGTTCCATTCTCCTTCCGTTGACTACCTGGGCTTCGTCATTGAGAGGGGACAGACCCGGGCCGACCCCCGCAAGATCCAGGCTGTGGTGGACTGGCCCGATCCCACATCCCGGAAGGAATTGCAGAGCTTCCTCGAGTTTGCGAACTTCTATCGGAGGTTCATCCGGAACTACAGCCGCGTGGCAGAACCTCTCACCGGGCTGACCTCCCCCTCCCAGCCGTTCATCTGGTCCCCGGCTGCCCGCTCTGCGTTCCAGTCCCTCAAGGAGAGGTTCACCAGCGCCCCGGTCCTGCTCCACCCCGACCCCAAGAGGCAGTTCATCGTGGAGGTGGACGCTTCGGACACCGGGTTGGGGGCTGTCCTCTCCCAGCGGTCAGCGTCTGACCAGAAGGTCCACCCATGCGCCTTCTTGTCTCGCCGGTTCCTCTCCGCCGAGGAGAACTACGATGTCGGGAACCGGGAGCTGCTGGCAGTGGTGGCTGCTCTGGAGGAGTGGCGCCATTGGCTGGAGGGGGCGGAACAGCCGTTCACCATCTGGACTAATCATAAGAACTTAAAGTTCATCCGGGCAACCAAGCACCTCAATGGTCGGCAGGCACGGTGGGCCAGCTTCCTCAGTCGGTTTGACTTCACGCTGACTTATCGCCCCGGGTCCCGCAACACGAAGGCAGACTCCCTGTCCCGACAACACCCGAGGAGGAGCCAGCTACAGAGGAGCCGACTCCCATCCTTCCTGAGGCCAGGGTGGTTGGCGTGGTTACCTGGGGCATCGAGACCGTGGTCAGGCAGGCGTTGCGCTCCCATCCCGCCCCGAGCCACGTGCCTCCACGCCGCCTATTCGTCCCGGACGCAGTCCGGCCCCGGGTTCTCCAGTGGGGCCATGCCAGTCAGTTTGCTTGCCCTCGGGTGTCCACCGCACCTTCACCTTTCTGGCTCGGCGTTTCTGGTGGCCCACCGTGAGGAAATCCGCGCCGAGGAGGGGACGGCCACTTTTGCCGTGACAGTCCCAACCGAACCGCTTTCCTCCGAAACACAGCTCCACGTCCCTAGTGCCGTAAGTGCGGTTGGGGCTGCCGTTAGCGGCTTCCATGAGGGGGACATATCTGCAGGACAGGGTGTCTACTCTCGATGCGGGCAGGACGCTCCTCTACGCGCCCGTATTGCACAGGAACCGCCATAGTAGTGTCTTGGCTGAGGAGCAGCCTGCCAGTTCAGCCAACGCACATGGCCACTACTGAGCGCCGGCCTCCTCGTTTCCCGCCGCGCTGAAACTGCAGGTCGTGGTCCTGCCGCCGTTGAGGAGCGGCTGCTTCGGGCGGCGGCGACTGTTGTGTGTCCAGGCAGTGATGAAAATGTTTGGGCAGGAAAAAACGCGGCCGCGCAGTGCTGTTGACCAGCCAGGAAACATTTACCCGCCTCCTCGGCCAGGGCACGACAGTCCTAAACATATCAGGCGATCAAAGAGCTGATGTTGAAGGAAAGTCTTGTATATCACTCGTGATTCATGTGATGAAATACCTTGAAAGAGAAGAAGCAACGAGTTAGAAGATGGTTGCATGGCAGCACTGTTGCTACTGAAAGACAAAATTGCAGATTTTTGACACTGGCACAGATAATGCAGTAGCAGGCAACTGAGGAGCACAAACTGAGGGAAAGGTGGAAAGGGCAGGGACAGAGGGAGAAATGGAGGAACAAAGAACTGTGAAGTCTCAGCGCCAGTCCCAACCTACCTTTAGCGCACAAGTCAACATGCAGCCCTCGTTCAGTGCTCAGCTGCAGTAGCCAAGCCAATATTGGTGCAAAGTTTTCAAAATCTCGGGTCAAATAGGCGAACCAGGCCAGAGTGGTAGACTGACATTTTCCAGCATTGCTCATCAGGTTGAGAATGGACTAAACAGAGGTTATCCCGAAGTAGAGATGGATGCTGTAATTAGAGCCATTTCGCCGGGTTCGCCGCTACACAACTACTTGGAAGGAATTCCCCACCTGACTCTTCCCACGCTCTGATGCTTCCTGCGCTCCCACTTTCAAGAAAAGAGCGCCATAGAGCTCTACAAGCAGCTAGCTTCTGAAGCAAAGAGCAGCAAAGAAACCCCTCAGAGTTTCCTCATGCGAGTTTTAGATTTGAGACAGAAAGTACTGTTTACACCCCAACAGTCAGAGTCAGGGTTTAAATATGACCCAGCTTTAGTCCAGAGCATGTGTTTACAGACTTTTTTTTTTTTTACTGGGTTCCAGAATGACAGTATAAGAACAGACATGCAGCACCTCCTACAAGATCGTGAGACCTTAGATTATCTTTTGCTAGAGAGGTTATACGTCGCTTGTACTAGTGAGACCGAAAGAAATGCACAGCCTTTTAAAGAAGACATGACCATGCTATTTCAGCCAGACCTGAACCCGCAGTGGCCAAGCAATCTTGAGTTTTATGACACACTAGTCAGAGTCAGGGAAGATGTATTGCCAGTCATCATAATTGATGTCTAACCCAACTGACCATGATATTGTTTTGCCAGGGTGCACTTTAATTGGCACAGTACAAACTATTATGACAGATTTGCCCACTCAGATTTTCGAGAAAGGTGCAGCCCCAGCCACAGTGAGTCACTCCGGCATGAAACCCACAGGTAATGCCAGTGAACAGTGGGATCCACCTGTAGATTTAAGTCACCATGGTGAGGATCAGAGACAGGTAATGAAACAGATGCTTAGGCAAGAGTGTCAGTCCTTCTCAAGGTCAGACAATGATATTGGCTGTATCGAAAAGCCACATATGACCATCTCCCTCAAAGGCACTGAGCCAGTCAAACGCACGTACAGATCAGTGCCTGGCCCCCTGTACCAGGAAATTAAGGGTTACCCCCACGATCTAATAGCACAGAGCTGGGTCAGAATTCAAACTCCTCGTACTCCTCACCTGTTGTGTGCATTATGGAAAAAAGATGGCATCCTTCGATTGTGCATAGATTAGAGACCTGAACAGCAAGACTCATCGGGACTGGCGGCCTATCCCCCGGGTCCAAGACATCATGGACAATCTAGGTGTTAAGGTCTGGTTTTCTCTCCTAGACCAGGGAAAAGCTTACCACCAGCGATTCATGTCAGAAAAAAGCAGACCACTGACAGCTTTTGTTATGCCATGGGGGCTTTATGAGTGGATTCGAATCCCATTCAGCCTCATGATTTCGATTCTGAGTCTGATGAACACTCCTGCAGCCTTCCAACGTTGTATGGAGAAATGCTTGGAAGTGCTTCGGGATAACATCTGCATTCCTTATCTAGATGGCACACTGGTCTTCAGTGGAACCTTCGACAACCATGTGAAAGATGTACAGAAAGGGCTACAACGCCTCATAGAATACGGCATCAAACTCAAGCCAAGTGTGATCTATTCAAGCCCGAGGTCCTCTATCTGGGCAGAATAGTCTCTGCAGAGGGCAGTAGAGTTGATCTAGCCGACTTCGAAGCTGTTAGAGCACTAAAAGACATCAGACCTCAGACTGTGAGCCAACTCAGAAAAATTATGGGTCTACTCACCTACTATAGGCAGTACATCAAATAATTTTCACTAAAAGCCAGTTGTCTATATGAGCTCATTTGGTGCCCTCAAACAAGCCGATCATTTGGACAGACCAGCACCAACAGGTACTTGAACATCTGATTGACTGTTTGCTCCATCCACCAGTGTTAGGCTTCCCTGACTTCACTCAGCCATTCATTGCACACACTTGATGCTTCACACCAAGGCTCAGGAGTGGTACTATACAAAAAACAAGATGGCAAGCTCAGAGTCATTGCTTATGGCTCTCGCACATTAGCTGAAAATAACTATCATCTCCATGCAGGCAAGCTAGAATTCCTGGCTTTAAAATGGGCAATCACTGACAAGTTCCGTGACAAGTTCCTGTACCAACTTTTACTGTTTACAGTGACAGCAACCCGCTCACCTACATTCTGTCGACTGCAAAATTGAACACAATCACTTCCAGGTGGGCTGCCGAGTTGCCTGATTTCCACTTTACGATTAAGTACAGACCTGGGAGGGAGAACAGTGACGCTGATCCTTTGTTGAGAATGCCGCTGGATGTAGAGTCACTAATGAGAGAATATTCTGAGGAGCTGCCGCCTAACACTATCACTGCCGCCATACAAGCTGCTGAGGTACAGAAAAAGTCCCCTGCAACATTCATAGCTGTATCCATGTCAGCCTCAACTGAAAGTGAACAGCCACTGCATCCCACATCAAAAGAACAGCTAAAAAAAGCACAAAAATCCGATCCAGTCATCTGCCCTGCATTAGAATGTAAACTGTCAGGTTCCAAGCCACCACTTAGGGAGCTGAGAGCATGCAGTCCAAAGACGAAATGCCTGTTCAGAGAGTGGGGCATGTTGACAACAGATGATGATGGCATTCTGTACAGAACTACCACTGCCCATAAGCAACTAGTCTTGCCAGACCAATACAAAGGAAAGGTGTTGGAAGGGCTACACAATAACATGGGCCACCAAGGCACTGACCGCACAGTATCTCTAATATGTGACCGCTTCTTCTGGCCATATATGCACTCAGACAGAGAGCACTACATCACTAAAGTTTGCACTTGCCTAAACCAGAAAAAGCCCTGCCACGACACAAGAGCCCCCATGACAAATATTGTGAACACAACCATTTGAATTGTTATGCATTGATTTTCTCCATCTTAACCGATGCAAAGGCGGATATGAGTACATCCTTGTTGTTTTTGATCATTTCACGCATTTTGTTCAAGCGTATGCCACCACAACGAAGTCTGAAAAAACTGCTGCAAACATCAGCTTCAATGACTTTTTCCTGAAGTTTGGCTTCTCCTCTCGCATCCACGGTGACCAAGGGGGAGAATTTGAGAATCAGTTATTCAATCAGTTACAGAAACTCAGCGGAGTGGCCGGGTTCAGAACAACACTGTATCGCCCGATGGGGAATGGTCAAGTGGAACGTATGAATAGAACATTGCTGCAGATGCTTAAGACACTGACTACTACTACTACTTTCGGCTGCTTTCCGTTTCCATTTCTTCCTGTCTTCTGCGTCTTCCTCTGTCACACCAGCCACCTGCATGTCTTCCCTCACCACATCCATAAACCTCCTCTTTGGCCTTCCTCTTCTCCTCTTCCCTGGCAGCTCCATATTCAGCATCCTTCTCCCAATATACTCAGCATCTCTCCTCCACACATGTCCAAGCCATCTCAATCTTGCCTCTCTTGCTTTGTCTCCAAACCGTCCAACCTGAGCGGTCCCTCTAATATAATCGTTCCTAATCCTGTCCTTCTTCGTTACTCCCAGTGAAAATCTTAGCATCTTCAACTCTGCCACCTCCAGCTCCGCCTCCTGTCTTTTCGTCAGTGCCACTGTCTCCAAACCATATAACATAGCTGGTCTCACAACCATCTTGTAAACTTTCCCTTCAACTCTTGCTGATACCCTTCTGTCGCAAATCACTCCTGACACACTCCTCCACCCACTCCAACCTGCCTGCACTCTCTTTTTCACCTCTCTACTGCACTCCCCGTTACTTTGGACAGTTGACCCCAAGTATTTAAACTCAAATGCCTTTGTCACCTCCACTCCTTGCATCCTGACCATTCCACTATCCTCTCTCTCATTCACGCATAGGTATTCCGTCTTGCTCCTACTGACTTTCATTCCTCTTCTCTCCAGTGCATACCTCCACCTCTCCAGGCTCTCCTCAACCTGCACCCTACTCTCGCTACAGATCACAATGTCATCCGCGAACATCATCCTCCATGGAGACTCCTGCCTGATCTTGTCCGTCAACCTGTCCATCACCATTGCAAACAAGAAAGGGCTAAGAGCCGATCCTTGATGTAATCCCACCTCCACCTTGAACCCATCTGTCATTCCAACCGCACACCTCACCATTGTCACACTTCCCTCATACGTATCCTGCACCACTCCTACATACTTCTCTGCAACTCCTGACTTCCTCATACAATACCAAACCTCCTCTCTCGGCACTCTGTCATAAGCTTTCTCTAAATCTACAAAGACACAATGCAACTCTTTCTGGCCTTCTCTATACTTCTCCATCAACATTCTCAAAGCAAACATCGCATCTGTGGTGCTCTTTCATGGCATGAAACCATACTGCTGCTCGCTGATCGTCACCTCTCCTCTTAACCTAGCTTCTATTACTCTTTCCCAAATCTTCATGCTGTGGCTGATCAACTTTATACCTCTGTAGTTGTTACAGTTCTGCACATCGCCCTTGTTCTTGAAAATCGGTACCAGTATGCTTCTTCTCCACTCCTCAGGCATCCTCTCACTTTCCAGGATTGTGTTAAACAATCTAGTTAAAAACTCTACTGCCATCTCTCCTAAACATCTCCATGCCTCCACAGGTATGTCATCAGGACCAACTGCCTTTCCATTCTTCATCCTCTTCATAGCTGCCCTCACTTCCTCCTTGCTAATCCGCTGAACTTCCTGATTCACCATCCCTACATCATCCAACCTTCTCTCTCTCTCATTTTCTTCATTCATCAGCCCCTCAAAGTATTCCTTCCACCTTCTTAGCACACTCTCCTCGCTTGTCAGCACATTTCCATCTCTATCCTTGATCGCCCTAACTTGCTGCACATCCTTTGCAGCTTGGTCCCTCTGTCTAGCCAATCGGTACAAGTCCTTTTCTCCTTCCTTAGTGTCTAATCTGTCATACAACTCACCATACGCCTTTTCCTTTGCCTTTGCCACCTCTCTCTTTGCTTTACGCTGCATCTCCTTGTACTCCTGTCTACTTTCTTCATCTCTCTGACTATCCCACTTCTTCTTTGCCAACCTTTTCCTCTGTATAATTTGCTGTACTTCCTCATTCCACCACCAAGTCTCCTTGTCTTCCTTCCTCTGTCCTGATGATACACCAAGTATCTTCTTAGCTGTCTCCCTCACTATTTCTGCAGTGGTTTTCCAGCCATCTGGCAACTCTTCACTACCACCCAGTGCCTGTCTTAACTCCTGCCTGAACTCCACACAACAGTCTTCCTTCTTCAACTTCCACCATTTGATCTTCGGCTGTGTCTTCACTCGCTTCCTCTTCTTGGTCTCCAAAGTCATCCTACAGACCACCATCCGATGCTGCCTAGCTACGCTCTCCCCTGTCACCACCTTGCAGTCTCCAATCCCTTTTAGATGGTGCCTTCTGCATAAGATATAGTCCACCTGTGTGCACTTTCCTCCACTCTTGTACGTCAACCCTGTGTTCCTCCCTCTTCTTGAAATATGTATTCACCACAGCCATTTCCATCCTTTTCGCAAAATCGACCACCATCTGTCCTTCCACATTTCTCTTCTTGACTCCATACCTTCCCATCACCTCCTCATCACCTCTGTTCCCTTCACCAACATGTCCATTGAAGTCCGCTCCAATCACCACTCTCTCCTCCTTGGGTACCCTCTCCACCATGTCGTCCAACTCATTCCAGAATTCTTCTTTTTCATCCATCTCACACCCAACTTGCGGGGCATATGCGCTGATAACATTCAGCAATAAACCTTCAATTTCCAACTTCATACTCATCACTCTGTCTGACACTCTCTTCACCTCCAGCACGCTCTTGACATACTCTTCCTTCAGAATTACCCCTACCCCATTTCTCCTCCCATTCACACCATGGTAGAAGAGTTTGAACCCACCTCCGATACTCCTGGCCTTACTCCCCTTCCACCTGGTCTCTTGCACACACAGTATGCCTACCTTTCTTCTTTCCATCATGTCAGCCAGCTCTCTCCCTTTACCAGTCATAGTGCCAACATTCAAAGTTCCAACTCTCACCTCCACATGCCTACCCTTCCTCCTCTCTAGCTGCCTCTGGACATGCTTTCCCCCTCTCCTTCTCCTTCGCCCAACAGTAACATAGTTTCCACCGACACCCTGCTGGTTAACAGTACCGGTGGCGGTCGTTGGTAACCCGGGCCTCGACCGATCCGGTATGTAAGTCTTATTTATGATCCGCATATTTGATTTAGCAAAGATTTTACGCCGGATGCCCTTCCTGACGCAACCCTCCCCATTTGTCCGGGCTTGGGACCGGCACTAAGGATGTACTGGCTTGTGCATCCTCAGTGGCTGGGTTATGCTTAAAACACTGACTGAGACCCAGAAATCAAACTGGAAGTTCCTGAATAAGCTGGTGTATGCCTACAACTGTACACATTGCGAAGTGAGAGGCTACTCGCCATTTTATCTCCTGTATGGCAGATGAACCAGGCTTCCGGTCAATGCACCTTTTGGTCTACACACGGAGTCAGGTTCCAGTAACCAGCGAGATTATGTGGAGAAATTGAAACAAGTGTAACCCTGTGGTTAAATTATAGGCCTTAGATATATTACATTGCACTATTAGATAAGAGTTTGGCCTATGTTTGTTATTTTGTATACCTTTTGAATATGAATATATTATATTGTTGATATTGTTCTGCAAAACAGTTGTTTACCAATGTGAAATGCATTTGCTTTAGTGGAAACTTACCTTGAATGTGATTGGTTGAGAGGGCAGCGAAAAACGTCAGCACGAGCAGACTGGACGGAGAGAAGGAGGTCTCTCGTCCCTTGTGTGAGAAAAACGGAGCAGTTTGATGTCGAGTTGTTATATGCTATTTTGCGGTGAGATAAATGTAATTGAAGTTTAGTGAACAGTGATGTGTGCAGGTGTCTGACCGAGACCCATCCCGGGAACTGTTTGTGTGAACTGTGGAGACAAACTGACTACTCGTCAGTCCCATATGTGGACCCAGCGATGTTACGGAGCGAGCTAGCCAGTCGGTGTTCGTTGTTAGCACAGCAAGACGGGCGAATGGACTGGATGCGGTACGGGGCTCTCCCCACAGTGAGTCGGGCCGTCTTCTAGTTTAGTAACATTATCAGTTACAGTGTAGTGGTGGGTTCATGCGACCATCGAGGAACGCAGAAGGAGTCGTCTGTTGCCGTGTTGGGCTGCCGAGGCGAGCGCACGGTTCGACCGTGAGATGGTGCTAACGGCTAACTAGCCAGTTAGCTAGGATGGCTGCCGGCCTGACGTTCGCTGCTGCGCTGCGGCGGGAAGCGCGAGACGAAGAGGAGCATTCTTTGTGAGTACAAGTTGGATGTGCGGGCTCCCAAGGGGAGCGAAGAGGGCTGTTTAGGGTCCCAACGTACCCGATAAAGAAACAGGCCTGCAACTGGGGGTTGACTTTCTTTTATTTCATTGCCGGCTTAGTTATAGGGTTATTGAGCTGTATGCTAATGTGTTAGTCTGATTAATTTGTGTATATCTGAATGCAGATACTCATTAGCCATTGAGGCTTATCACTTTCATTCATTCTAATAATTATTACTCATAATACATTTGTATATATAATTCTATGTACCTGTGTGAGTGTGGATTATTCATGTGTGTTTATTCCTGTTGTGTCTAGACCATGTTAGATTGCCTTAAAGGGGTCATATGCAATATTTGAGCGCCTTAAAGGGGTAGTCAACTTTTTAGTTGGAGTTACCAGGTGACACTGTAAGACATTTAGAGCCTTTAGAACATACTTTAAACACATAAAAAGCGAAGTTAACATACTTCAATAGTTTATTGGATACCGAGTTGTATAGAGAACTCAGGAGCGTTGTCCTTGACAGTTAAAAAGGATAGATAGCGCTACATAAATGGAGGCACCGCTGGGATCTTTTTATGTGTTTAGCTGTATGTAAGACCAGTACATTTAAGTCCAAGTCATTAAATTAGTCAATAGTCAGTTACCTGAGCCAAGAAATTAGAATTGAGTCTTTATTAGTAAGTTTACATAGAAATACAAGACAACAAGCAAACATGGAGTTAGTTAGTGATCTAAAGAGCTGGTGCAGAGGTGAGGGCCTGCAAGAGGACCGTGCAGTAATGGTTCTAGCACCTGAAGATAACGAAACTGCCAAAGTTGAAGAAGCCATGGAAACCATCAAGTGTTTGGGAAGAGTACGAGTTAGAGGAAGGAGGTTCAGTACGAAGCTAAGGAAGCTGATGGTGCTGTGTGAGTGTCGAGAGAGCGTCAGGTCAGAGACTGTCCCCGCTGAAGTGCTACCTATCGAAGGACAAGAGGCGTGGCCCATCGTCATGGTAGGGGAGCCGGAAGCTACAGTTGAAGACTTCAGTAGTAAATTGAGAGCCTTACTGCGAGCTGAGGGGAAGACAGAAGAGGACCTGCAGGCTTTCGTCGCCACTACTCCACCCGCAGCCGAAACCCTATCAGCCACTGAAGCACTCCTACGAGTGGTCAGCCTCCTACTCGATAAAACCTCCAAGCCTTCCTCAGACAGTGATGGCTTCCGGCGACTACGGATCTTCTCAGGAAACCTACCCACGCCAGCTGGTGAAGAGCCATTTGATCACTGGCTAGAGCAAGCCCAACTCATGGTTGAAGAGAGTGACTGCAGTGGCAAGGAGAAAAGGCGACGGATCATGGAAAGCCTCAAAGGGCCAGCATTGGAGACAGTCAAAGCTGTGCGAGTGTCCGACCCCAACATGAGTCCTGCAATGTGCCTGGAAGCGCTGGAGCGCGCGTTCGGAACAGCAGAGTCAGGGGAAGATCTGTATTTCTCCTTCCGCTTACTACAGCAGAAACCCAGAGAGAAGCTGTCCGAGTTCTTGAGACGCCTGGAGAGTTCCCTCACCAAAGTAGTGCAGAAGGGTGGACTTCCAGCCGACCGGGCTGACCGTGCCCGTGTAGAGCAGCTACTTCGAGGCGGGATCGAGGCTGATCTGATGCTCATCCGGCTCAGACTGAGAGAAAGGACGGACAAGCCTCCCAACTTCGTGGATCTGCTCAGCGAAATCCGCAGTGAGGAAGAGTATGAAGCCTCTCGGAGTAAACTGAACCCCTCAGTGCAGACTATCCATGCCAAACATGATAATAGCAAGCAGGACGAGATCCAGAACCTGAAAGCCGAGATCAAGGAGCTAAGGTCAATGTCCGCTACCATGTCAACAAAGGGCCCCTCTGTCGCTGAAGAGGTTAACGTCGCCAGATCCAAACAGGAACACTGGCAGGACCCTGAAGTGTCAGCCCTAAAGAAGCAAGTCAAGCAGCTGCAGCATAAACTCTCACACCGACAAGTCAGTCCCCTAGAGAACCAAGCAGCAGTTATGACAGTGGAGACGACACGCCTTGTACGTCACAGGCCCCAAGGGCCTCGCAGTGGCTCCGATGAACACTTCTGTTACCGGTGTGGTGAAAGCGGCCACTTCGCTGTTAAATGTCGAAACGCTGAGAACCAGGGCAAGGTGATTCAGAAGCTGATCCAGTCACGGAAGAGAGGCCAAGTCACGAGCCAGAAGCCTCCCAGTGATAGTTCTACTAGTAATGTGACTGTCACGTCCAAGAAAAGTGCTGTTGATGTACAGCGAGGCCCAAACCTGCCAACAGGCTTAATCGGAGCCCCATCCTTCGAGCCAGTGAAGGTGAACGGACATCTGTCTACTGCCCTACTCGACAGTGGCTCTCAGGTCACCATAATCTTTGAAGGCTGGTACAAGAAGTACATACCTGATGTACCCATATACCCAGTAGACGGCCTAGACATCTGGGGTTTGAGTGAGTCCAGCTACCCCTACAGAGGATATGTTGTGGTGGAGATGGAATTCCCACAGAAAGTCACTGGTGCCCCTGAGACGATCTCCGTGCTCGCCCTGATCTGCCCGACGCCGAGAGGCCCAGAGCAAACACCAATCATTGTGGGGACCAACGCCAAGGCCAATCTACCTAAGCGTCTCGCACGTCTGTATGGAGAAATGGTGGGTGTGCACCTCGCCCAAACCATTGGAGTCAAGAAGATGGATGCTGGGACAAAGACCGGACCAAACCTCCCGCTACACGATACGGAAGATGGAGACGAGGGAGTGGGATATGTGAAGTGGCTAGGTCCAGGCTCGCTCATTCTACAGCCTGGGGCCAGCCGTGCGGCTAGCTGCAAAGTAGAGTTCACCCAGCCAGTGGAGAAAGAGATCCTGATGATGGATGACTCTCCTACCAAACCCCTCCCTACCGGCGTGCTACTGACGTCAATAGTAGTGCCCAGCTATGATGTTGACCCCAAACAGTTCACAGTCCTGCTGCGGAATGAGTCACTCAAAGAAGCCATCATACCTGCTGGAGCAGTACTGGGTCACGTGTATGCCACAGATGTCGTTACCTCCACCCACAAAAAAGAACCAAATTCAGTGGAGTGGGATGCCAGCGAGATTGACTTCGGTGACTCGACACTACCTCAGGAGTGGAAGGAGCAACTCCGCACGAAGCTCACACAACATGCGGATGTCTTCTCCCTACACGAATGGGATGTTGGCTTGGCCAAAGGCGTGGAGCACAGTATCAGGATGTCGGATGAGCGACCCTTCCGTAAGCGGTCCAGACGCCTCGCCCCAGCTGACATTGATGATGTGAGACGACATATGCAAGAGCTGATAGCGGCAGGCATTATCAAGGAGTCCCGAAGCCCCTACGCATCACCCATAGTGATTGCGCGGAAGAAGAATGGGAAAGTGAGGATGTGCATCGACTACCGCACCTTGAACAGTCGAACCATCCCCGATCAGTACACAACCCCTCGTATTGACGACGCACTGGACTGCCTGTCCGGAAGCCAGTGGTTCAGTGTACTGGATCTAAGAAGCGGATACTATCAAATCACCATGAAGGAGGAAGACAAGGAGAAGACGGCGTTCATCTGCCCACTGGGGTTCTACCAATTCGAGAGAATGCCCCAGGGGATCACCGGAGCTCCAGCCACGTTCCAGCGGCTCATGGAGAAAGCCGTGGGTGACATGAATCTCCTGGAAGTGCTCGTCTACCTCGATGATTTGATAGTCTTCGGAAGGACCTTGGAGGAACATGAGGAGAGGCTCGTCAAAGTCCTCGACAGGCTGCAAGAGGCGGGGCTGAAGATCTCTCTGGACAAGTGTCAGTTTGGCCAGAGCAAAGTCAAGTACGTCGGGCACATCGTATCTGCTAACGGTGTCGCCACTGATCCAGCCAAGATCGAAACAGTCACCACCTGGCCCCAGCCTACTGACCTGAAGACTCTGCGATCCTTCCTCGGCTTCTGCGGATACTACAGACGGCTCATCGCCAACTACTCCTCCATCGTCAGGCCCCTGACTGAGCTGACAAAAGGATATGCCCCAAAACAGCACGGAAAGAGAGCTGCGAAGGACTCCAAGAAAGTCTACCTGAAGGAGTCTGAACCCTTCGGAGAGAGATGGGACCTGGCCTGCACTGCAGCATTCCACCAGATCATCACTTGTCTCACCCACGCGCCCGTCTTGGCGTTTGCTGATCCCAACAAGCCCTATGTCCTTCATGTGGACGCCAGTCTAACGGGATTGGGAGCCGTCCTGTACCAGGAGTACCCAGAGGGGTTGAGGCCGGTGGCGTTTGCCAGCAGGAAGCTGTCCGCATCTGAGATGAACTATCCCATCCATCAACTGGAGTTCCTGTCCCTCAAATGGGCAGTGGTAAACAAGTTCCAGGATTACCTCTACGGAGCCAGATTCACAGTACGAACTGATAACAATCCCCTCACGTACGTACTCACTACAGCCAAGCTCAACGCCACAGGGCATCGGTGGCTGGCCGAACTGTCTACCTATGAGTTCGACATCCGCTACCGACCTGGGAAAAGCAACGTCGACGCCGACCTGCTGTCGAGGCAAGAGAGGGGTGAAGAGAGGCAAAGAGACTGGGAGACCATCTCACAAGCTGGCGTGAAGTCAATCTGTCGACGAGTAAGCGTTCTGAGCTCCCCAAAGACATCTCCGAGATATGCTGAACAGCTAGGAGCTCGTCCTGAAAGTGTCCCTGAGCTCTACGCCTTCCCCACGCGCGTGGATGTGAGTGCGCTAGGACAGATGTCCAGGTCCGAGCTTAAAGCCGCACAGAAAGAAGATCCTTTGATAGGACTGACGATCCAAGCTCTGAAACACGGCCAATGGCCAAAGGATCTGGAAGCCAATCCAGATGTGAGCCAGATGAAAAGAGAGCTGGAAAGACTACAACTGAGAGACGGCCTACTCCATCGCATTAGCAAGAGACCATCAGGAGAAGAGTCCTCTCAGCTGGTGCTGCCTGCCGTGTTCAGAGGTGTCGTGCTAAAGTCCTTACACGATGATATGGGACATCTAGGCATCGAGAGAACAACTGACCTGCTGAAGGCAAGATTCTACTGGCCGAGAATGGCAGGAGAGACAGAGCAGTATGTCAAAAACTGCGGGAAGTGTGTCTCACGGAAGAGTCCCTGTCAGAGAGCTGCGCCGCTCCACCAGATCCGGAGCAATGGGCCAATGGACTTAGTCTGTATAGACTTCCTCTCCGTGGAGCCAGACTTCAAGGGTATTGGCAACGTGCTAGTGGTCACTGATCACTTTACCCGCTATGCACAAGCCTACCCAACGAAGAACCAGAAGGCGCTCACAGTCGCAAAAGTTCTCAACGAGAAGTTCTTCGTAAACTATGGTCTGCCAGCAAGGATCCATTCAGACCAAGGCCGAGACTTCGAAAGCCAGACAATCAGAGAAATGCTGAAAGTGATGGGGATACGAAAGTCCAGGACCTCTCCCTACCACCCACAAGGAGATCCACAACCAGAACGGTTCAACCGTACCCTGCTGTCCATGCTAGGCACACTGAATCCAGAGAAGAGGAGGCGGTGGAGTGAGCAAGTGCCCCACGTTGTGCATGCCTACAATGCCAGTAGGTCTGATGCAACCGGCTACTCGCCCTACTACTTACTATACGGGAGAGAGGCAAGGCTGGCCGTGGATGTGTGTTTCGGGACGTCTCCCGATGGCTATGATGTCGGTCACCACTCACGCTATGTGGCTAGACTCAAAGAAGATCTGCAGAAGGCATACCAACTGGCCTCTGCTACAGCCGACAAAACACACCAGAGGAACAAGATAGCCTATGACAGCAGGGTGGGATCACAAACCCTGGAACCCGGCGTCAGAGTGTTGGTGAAGAATCTCGGACTCAAAGGCAAGCACAAACTCCAAAGCCGCTGGAAAGAGATTCCTCATGTGGTTGTGAGTCAGATGCCAAACTTACCTGTCTACAGAGTGAAGCAGGAGGATGGAAACGGAGGAATCAGAACATTGCACCGAGATCATCTCTTACCTATCGGACAGCAAGTCAGAATGCAAAGAGAAGAGAGCGACCACAGACCACCACCAAAGCCAAAGACAAGAGCCGACACAAGAAAGAAGCAACAAACCAAACAGTCTCAAACAGTCAGTAAAGAAGAAGAGGATAGTGAAGAGGGCTTGACCGACTCATCTACAGAGTCTGAGTACGAGAGACCGATACCAAGACCCTACAGCACTTACCCGGAAGATGTCCTGAACAAGCGTAGAGCTGCACGGGAACAAGCAGTTATCCCTCAGGAGGAAGAGGAACCTCCTGGTGCTAGAACTGAAGAGAATAATGACGAAGACCCAAATGATGACAACAATGACGAAGACCAAAGTGAAGAAGAAGAAGAGAGGGAGAATGAGGCTGAAGAAGAGTTAGCTCAAGAGTCAGAGTCTGACATAGATGAGGGCCAAGCTAGCAGCGTAGATGAGGAAGCTAGTCCCCAAAGACAACCAGTAGGTAGGCCGAAGAGGTTAGTAAAGCCAGTCGTAAGACTTACCTATGATGAGCCAGGAAAAGCCAGCGATACGCCTATAACTATAGTACACAGAGGTGTCACTATCAGGATAGGAAAGACTTAGTGCACCACACTTAGTTTATACCCTCAGATGTTCAGAGACCTTACTAGTTAGATTTAGGTGAATGAGGGCATTCACACGTTCAGTAGGGGGAGGGTGTAACCCTGTGGTTAAATTATAGGCCTTAGATATATTACATTGCACTATTAGATAAGAGTTTGGCCTATGTTTGTTATTTTGTATACCTTTTGAATATGAATATATTATATTGTTGATATTGTTCTGCAAAACAGTTGTTTACCAATGTGAAATGCATTTGCTTTAGTGGAAACTTACCTTGAATGTGATTGGTTGAGAGGGCAGCGAAAAACGTCAGCACGAGCAGACTGGACGGAGAGAAGGAGGTCTCTCGTCCCTTGTGTGAGAAAAACGGAGCAGTTTGATGTCGAGTTGTTATATGCTATTTTGCGGTGAGAGAAATGTAATTGAAGTTTAGTGAACAGTGATGTGTGCAGGTGCCTGACCGAGACCCATCCCGGGAACTGTTTGTGTGAACTGTGGAGACAAACTGACTACTCGTCAGTCCCATATGTGGACCCAGCGATGTTACGGAGCGAGCTAGCCAGTCGGTGTTCGTTGTTAGCACAGCAAGACGGGCGAATGGACTGGATGCGGTACGGGGCTCTCCCCACAGTGAGTAGGGCCGTCTTCTAGTTTAGCGAAGTAACATTATCAGTTACAGTGTAGTGGTGGGTTCATGCGACCATCGAGGAACGCAGAAGGAGTCGTCTGTTGCCGTGTTGGGCTGCCGAGGCGAGCGCACGGTTCGACCGTGAGATGGTGCTAACGGCTAACTAGCCAGTTAGCTAGGTGGCTGCCGGCCTGACGTTCGCTGCTGCGCTGCGGCGGGAAGCGCGAGACGAAGAGGAGCATTCTTTGTGAGTACAAGTTGGATGTGCGGGCTCCCAAGGGGAGCGAAGAGGGCTGTTTAGGGTCCCAACGTACCCGATAAAGAAACAGGCCTGCAACTGGGGGTTGGCTTTCTTTTATTTTATTGCCGGCTTAGTTATAGGGTTATTGAGCTGTATGCTAATGTGTTAGTCTGATTAATTTGTGTATATCTGAATGCAGATACTCATTAGCCATTGAGGCTTATCACTTTCATTCATTCTAATAATTATTACTCATAATACATTTGTATATATAATTCTATGTACCTGTGTGAGTGTGGATTATTCATGTGTGTTTATTCCTGTGGTGTCTAGACCATGTTAGATTGCCTTAAAGGGGTCATATGCAATATTTGAGCGCCTTAAAGGGGTAGTCAACTTTTTAGTTGGAGTTACCAGGTGACACTGTAAGACATTTAGAGCCTTTAGAACATACTTTAAACACATAAAAAGCGAAGTTAACATACTTCAATAGTTTATTGGATACCGAGTTGTATAGAGAACTCAGGAGCATTGTCCTTGACAGTTAAAAAGGATAGATAGCGCTACAGAAGGTATGGAGGAAGCGTATGCCATTGCCATACAAAGTGCTCAAAAGGCTGCTGAAAGGAGTAAAATTTACTATGACACAAAAGTAAGGAGATCACCAGACAGAGGGAGAGAGAGAGAGAGAGAGAGAGAGAGAGAGAGAGAGAGAGAGAGAGAGAGAGAGAGAGACACCAGGTAAATTCCGGAGCTATTGGCAGGAAGTTCTGTACAGAAACTTCCTAATGCCCTGTGATGACTTGCCTTTTGAGACACAACCAGATTTGGCTAAAAATGACAAAAGGAAACAGACAGAGAGAGACACCAGCCAGCATCTCAAACTCAGGAGCCTGATGAGGACAGTGGGGATGAGTATGAACTTCATTATGAGCTCATCAGGCCCCCACAGTGTCAGCAGAAATAAATTAAACATCTGGTGAATAAGATATGGCGCTTGAACACAGACACCCACCAACGGAGGAGAGAGTTGAAATGTCAGCTCCGGTTGCACCACCAGCACAACCTCTTGGAGGAGATCAGCTGGAGGAGTTCAATGTGCCCGCTGAAAACCTGCAAGGCGATGAAGTAGACTTACCTGCTGGGACTTTGTCTGACAAGCACTCACCATATGCCTCTCCCTCAAGTACTGCTGCTGAACCTGAGAATCTGCCCTACCAGCAACCACAAAGAGAGAGCCCCCCACCAAGACGTACGACCTACGATCAGCTTGGCATCCCTTCCTGGTACAGTGTCCAACCAGCACGTCAGATGTTACCTGTCTACCCTGCACCAGGGCTGGTCCCAGGGCTGCCGCCCTTACAGCCATACTACTTCTAGCCCCCTTCATGTATGGACCCCAGCAAACGTGAGCCGACAGACTTGACATGATTGACTTGAAATGTAGTACTTAAGTTTGCAGATGACACCACAGTCAATGGCCGTATCACCAACAATGACGAGACGGCCTACAGGGACGAGATTCAGCACCTCACATCATGGTGTACTACCAGCAATCTTGTCCTCAATGTGCAGAAGACGAAGGAGCTGATTGTGGACTTCAGGAGATCTAGAAACTGCAGCCACTCCCCCATACACATCAGTGGGGTGGAAGTGGAGCATGTTTCCTGCTTTAAATTTCTTGGAGTCCACATCAGCGAGGACCTTTCCTGGACATCAAACACCCAGGCCCTTGTGAAAAAGGCCCAACAACGCCTGCATTTCCTGAGGAGGCTGAGGAGCGCCCGTCTATCCCCCAAAATTCTCACCAACTTCTACCACTGCTCCATAGAGAGCATCCTGACCAGCTGCATCTCAGTGTGGTACGACAACCGCACATCAGTAGACCAGAAAGCTCTGCAGCCGGTCGTCATGGCAGCCCAGCATATCACCGGTATCCAGCTCCCTGCCATAAAAGACATTTATCACAAACGCTTCCTTCGAAGGGGTCTCAGCATCAGCAGAGATCCCACCCACCCCAACCATGGACTGTTCTCCCCCCTGCGCTCTGGGAGGCGCTACAGGAGCCTCAGACTCTGCACTACCAGGCTCAAAAACAGCTTCTTTCCACAAGCTGTTGCCCACCTGAACCTGGCTACCCACTGAATGTCTGTAGATATTTTTAAATATTTTGTACTCTTCCTCTTTTTTAACTTATTTTTAGCTTTTGGTCTTCATCTGTATATATCTTATACTGTGTTTGCTGTGTTTGTCTGTCTGTCTTGCACTGTTTGGCAAAGCTGCAGCCCCTATCTCGTTGCACATTGTTTTCAATGACAATTGAATTGAATTGGATTGGATTGGATTTAATCGAATCCATGAACAGTTCAGAGACTTTTAATACAGACCGTTGCCGGGGTCCGCGGTGGTGTAGCGGTCTAAGCATCGGCTTTGTGTCGATGCAGTTGCCCACTGGGGACCGGGGTTCGCGCTCCGCTCTTGTCAGATCCGACTATGGCCGGACTCGTTGAAGCAGCGATAACTGGCAATGCTGTCTTCGGGAGGGGGGCGGAGTCGGCTTGTGTTCGTCACACGAATGCGTCTGTGTGTGTGTCGGAAAAAGCAGTGGTTCGGCCTGGAGTCGCCTTGTCACGAAAGTGGCGAGGCGAATCCTTCGAGACTGCCGGCCGGAGAGACGCAGTTGGCGAACGCATACAGTACGAGGGTGGGTGTTTGAATTAAAATAGGGATCGATTGGCCACTAAATTGGGAGAAAAAAGGGAAAAATCAGAAATAAATCAGTAAAAAAAATACAGACCGTTGCTATGGACACATTCATGAACTGTTGACATTGACTAGTGCCCTGGACAATTCATAGACTCCTTCATACTGCGCCTCTGACAATTCACAGACTGCTTGACAATTTATGGACTGTTCCTATAGACTGTTATGGACAATCTGCAGACTGTTTATACAGATCATTGCCATGAAGGACTAATGGACTGTTAAAAGACTACTCATAGACTGTTTATGCAGTGGCTAGTCACCAGACATGGACTGTGACCCCTGACCTTTGTTTGAGTCCCAACTCACAGAAGAAGATCATCAGAGTCAAGTACACGAGAGATTGTGAAAAAAACTCATAATAATGATAATGTCGGGACGACGTTTATTTTGTAGGGGAGTGTGTGACAAGCTAAAACATTTAACACAATAATGGTCTACTAAATTTTTTTAAAAGATTCATAGTTTGTAATGTGATAAGGTTATAAAGATCATACAGTCATGGGAAACTGTTTATAAGATGTGCTTAAAAATGGTTTAAACCCAGTAAAATCTATCTAATCTATTCTTCATTGTTAAAAGTCGTTGTTAAAGGACAAACTGTAATCAAACCATCAGTGATCTGCGAAGTAACCTTAATCAGCTAACCTGAGATCGATTACTCATGCCTGTCTTTGTGCAGTAGGGGGAGCGCTCGCGCTATTTTCTCCACTCATGATAAAATGTTCAGTGGAGAAACACTACGCCGTCACTCTCTCTTCCCCCTCTTCAGCTATGTTTTGCTGTTAATAAGGTTATAAAAATAGTTGCAGACTTTTGTGTGTATGCTGTCATCAAAGTGGAGTAACTTGAGTGTTTTTATGGTGTTATGTTGAGTTTTTAACCTTTGTAAATGAAGAGAGAAGGCTACTGTTTCTGTGCTTTGTTAACACAGTAAGGTTACACACGTGAGGCACGCATCTTGCGAGCTTACAATGGCGCACATGTTGCTAGTTCACTGTTTGGTTTTGTATTGTTTCCAGCATTTATAAAAAAAGATATAGTGTAAGTGTAAAGAGAGTAACCTGTAAAAGAAAATAGAGTAAAAACTTTTTTTAGATGGTCATTTCTTCCAAACTGAAACAAAATGTAAACATGTGTTAATTTGGATTAGAAATGGAATATGTTCCCAAGATATTGAAAATATGGAAAATGTATTGTTTATTATTTTACGACTGCTGATAAAGCATTCAGTGGAGAAACACTACGCCAAGTCACTGTCTTTCTCTTCCCCCCTCTTCAGAGGTACAACAGACTCACAACTGACACTATTGTGGCTACTGTAACTGACAATGCATCAAACTTCTCAATAGCATTTTGAGAGTTCAAATATCACAGTCGTTTCAGGGGAATAAGATGAGACAGATTAGCAGCAACAGGATCTTTTATCTTTAATATTATATCCAGAGGGAGAAGATGTGTCACAGTGTCAGCATCATTCTACCACCTCACATCAGGTGTTCCACTCACACACTGAATTTGGTTTCAACCACTGATGCCAAAAGAAAAATTAAAGAAAATTCAACTCACTCCAGGCTGAATCATTCATCCATGGCAAAGTGTTCAGCGCTGGAATGTTTCCAGCAGACCAAACTATGCGGAAATACTCAATTACTTGACCAACCAGCAACTGAAGACACCCTGCGTTTGTAGGTGGAATTCTCTTTATGACTGAGTCAGCTGACATTTCTTTGTAGGAAGCTTCCTAAGATCATGCCTGCCTTGCAACTCCCACAGTTCAAAGAGGTAGAGCTTGATTTCCTTAAGGAATACTGCAGAGTCCTCAAGCCCATTGCTGCTGCAACTGACCGCCTTCAAGGTCAGACCTCGTGCTACTATGGTGAGCTCATACCTCTTGGTGTTCAGTCTAAACTACATGACCTGCAAGCTTCAAACCAACCTGTGGTACTGCTCACATATCTTGCAAACCACCATAGCTGGCTTTGAGAAAAGGTTCAGTAGCTTCTTACAGCTGAAGACTCATTTCAATGAAGCCATCCTGCTACAGCAACACACCTGTTTGTCAAGAGGAGGTGGTTGCCTCCCAAACTAGCTGCAGAGAAGAAGAGGATACATCACCTGTTTCTGCATTAGCTGAAGAGCTTGGCCTTGTGTCAGAAACTGAGATTGCCTCATCAAACACCGCTGAAGAGAATGAAGATGATTTCTTCATCTACTCTGACCAGCATACAAGTAAGCTACTCTCACTTCAGTGTGTTAAACTGCAATTTCATAAATTATTCATAAAAAATGAATATTCATCAATGAAAAAATAAATGAGTCGCTAGTTTCACGTCACATTTTTAAATATTTTTTTGATATTAAAAATCACTGTCCACTGTCATCTCCACAGTTCTGAGCATATTCAGCTCCAGGTTGTTATGGCTGCACCAGAGGGCCAGCTGATCAACCTCCTGTCTATATTCAGACTCGGCACCATCCTGGATAAGGGCAATGATGTTGTGTCATCCGCAAACTTCAGGAGATTAACAGATGTGTGTCCTGAGATGCAGTCATTTGTGTAGAGGGAGAAGAATAGAAGGGGGAGCACACTTCCCTGGGGGGCACCAGTGCTGATTGTCTGGATGTGATTTCCCCCGCCTCACCTGCAGCCTCCTGTCTGTCAGGAAGTTTTTAATCCACTGGCAGATGGGGGCTGGTACATTGAGCTGGGTCCATTTGGAGTGGAGGATATCTGGGACGATGGTGTTGAATGCTGAGCTGAAATCCATAAACAAGACCCTTGCATGTGTCCCTGATGAGTTGAGGTGTTAGGAGATGTAGTGCAGTCCCATGTTGACTGTATCCTCCGCTGACCTGCTTGCTCGGTAGGCAAACTAAGGGGGTCAAGCAGGGGGCCTGTGATTTCCTTCAGGTGGGCCAACACCAGTCTCTCAAAGGATTCCATAACCACAGACGTTAGGGCAATAGGCCAATAGTCATTTAATCCTGTGATACGGGGTTTCTTTGGGACCAGAATGATAGTGGAGCTCTTTAAGCAGGAGGGGACTTCACACAGCTTTCAGTGATCTGTTGAAGATCAGTGTGAAAGTGGGGGCCCGCTGGTCAGCACAGACTTTCGGACAGAAGGGTGACACGTCATCCAGGCCTGGTGCCTTCCTGGACTTCTGTCTCTGGAAGAGCTGGCGCAGGTCCTCAACACAGATCCTGAGTGCAGGTGGGGGGTCAGTGGGCAGGGGAGAGGGGCTTGCAGGGGGTGTACTTTATTGTGTGTTGTGGCCGGAGAGGGTGAGGGGTGTGAAAGTGTGCTTATCAAACCTGCAGTAAAACCCATTTAGACCGTCAGCCAGTTGATGGTTCCCTGCAGTGTGGGGGATGGTCTCCTGTAGTTGGTAATGTCTTTCAAACCTCTCCAGACTGATAATGGGTCATTGGCTGAAAACTTTTTTCAATTTTTCAGTGTAGCACCTTTTTGCCACTCTGATCTCCTTTGTGAGTGTATTCTTGGCTTGGTTGTACCAGATGCTTTCTCCACTCCTGTAGGCTTTCCCTTTGGCCTAATGAAGCTACGTGCGTTTTGCTGTGAACCAGGGCTTATTGTTGAATGTACAGAAAGTTTTGGTGGGCAAACACATCCTCACAAAAGCTGGTGTAAGATGTCACAGTGTCAGTAAGTTCGTCCAGGTCTGTAGCTGCAGCCTCAAAAACATTCCAATCAGTGCAGTCTAGGCAGGCCTGGAGTTCCAGTTTTGACTCATTGGTCAATTTACTCACAGTTTTAATCACGGGCTTTGCAGATTTTACTTTCTGCCTGTACATGAATCAGACAGTGTTCAGAGAGTCTCAGGGCTGCACAAGGGAAAGAGCAATATGTGTCCTTTAATATTGTGTAGCAATGATCCAGAGTTTTTTTGTCTCTGGTGGAACATGCTGCCTGTATTTTGTCAGTTCGTGGCTGAGATTTGCTCTGTTAAAATCCCCAAGGATAATGAGTAGGGAGTCTAGATATTTGCACTCCCATGTTTGTAATTTGATCAGCCAGGTGTTTTAACGCCTCTTTAACACAGGCCTAGGGTGGGATATAGACACCAAGCAGAGAAAATGAAAATTCCCGTGGTGAATAGAATGGTTTACAGTCAATGAAAAAGGTCTCTAAGTGAGGGCTGCATGATTATTTCAACACTGACATCTGTACACCAACTTTCGTTTATGTAGAAGCATATGCCGTCAACCTGTTTTTTCCCCCCGATAGCTCCGGTTCACGGCCTGCTCAGAGGAGTTCGAACTGCGGCAGATGAAGTGTACTGTCTGGTATATGCTCACTTAGCCAAGTTTCAGTGAGGCACAGGGTGGCACATCTGGATAAGTCCGACTTTTTTGTTTTGGTTTTTTTTTTCCATTCATGAGTAGGAGTTCATCCATCTTGTTGGCCAAGCAGGTCGGAACAGTTGAGACACATATTATCCAAACACCGCATCTTGGTTGCTTTCAAACCTCAAAATACCCTCAGCCAGAAATTGGTCCACTCCAAAGATCAGGTCCCCCGGCACAAACAGCAATACAGTGTACGCTGTTAAGTTCCAGGAGGATTGTCGTGCCTTGTACATCGGGGAAACCAAACAGACTCTGGCGAAGAGAATGGCACAACATAGAGCTACCTCATCAGACCAGGACTTCACAGTCTACACCATCTACAGGCCAGTGGCCACTCTTTCAGGGATGAGGATGTGCATATCCTTGATAGGGAGGAACGCTGGTTTGAACGGGGAGTCAAAGAGGCCATCTATGTAAAGAGGGAACGACCATCCCTGAACCGAGAGGGGTCCTGAGAGTACGTCTGTCACCATCTTACAATGCTGTGATTGCAACTATTCTCCAATCCTCTGTGAATACACATGGCAATTGTAACTCTAATTAATGGCCACGGCAATTTGCATATCAAACTGATTGCTGGTTTTAGTTGTGATGCAACTGTGTTGGTTTTGGTTGTTATGCAACTGTGCTGTTTATAAGGTTGGGGATGCCTGCAATCAGCTGAGACTGACGAAGTCACTTACGTAGATGAGTGATGAAACATTCCTCCCACTAAACATTGTGTCCAGATGAATTGATTCACCTTTCTGGGAGTCCAAGGGGTATATTGTCTTCGAGACTGGTTGGGTGGAAATGATCTGCTCTAAGAACAGTTTCCAACCATTGCCTTCCTAAAGATCAGGGGATGCAAAATATCTCCCTCTGTTTTTGTTTTTCTCATATCCATGAACTTAGTTGTCTTAAGCTCTGTCTCATGTGTTCATTAACCGTATGTACATATTCTTGGAACTGCAACAGGTCATTTTCAGTGGAGTCAAAGCAGAATGACTTTTCATGGGAAAATTGTTCCTCAGTTGCAGTTCTTTTGTCCAAGTTCGTAAACTTTTCACCCAAGCTTCATGAGCACCTCTCCATTATACACTGAAGACATGGCCGTATTCCTTTTATCAAGTCAAACATTGTTATATGTTTTGATAAAAAAAAATTGAACAAATTAAAACAAATAACAAAACTATTTAATTGTGCTTTTAATAACATTGGACATCATGTATCTGAATATACCAACAAGCGACTTCATCCATACCTGTTTCAAGAGCTGCTGGGCAATACGTAGCATAGTGACAACATTTAGGTCACATCTGTTGGGTACATATAAAAGCCTAGCCATCTAAGAGAAGACTTGCTAGAAACAGAATCAACTTTATTGGCCAAGTGTGCCTACGCACACGAGGAATTTGACTTCGGTTCACAGCAGCTTCTAGCAGCTGTCTAGCTTCTGTCTGCGGGTGGGAAGCCGGATGTGGGTATGTGTCCTGGTTGCTGCACTAGTGCCTCCGCTGGTCAGTCGGGGCGCCTGTTCGAGGGAGAGGGTGGGACTGGGGGGAATAGCGTGATCCTCCCACGTGCTATGTCCCCCTGGTGAAACTCCTCACTGTCAGGTGCAAAGAAGCAGCTGGCGACTCCACATGTATCAGAGGAGACACGTGGTAGTCTGCAGCCCTCCCCGGATCGACAGGGGGGGTGGAGTAGCGGGACGGCTCGAAAGAGTGGGGTAATTGGTCAAGTACAATTAGGGAGAAAAAGGGGGAAAATCCAACAAAAAGAAAACAAAAAAGATTAAAAAACGGAAGACATAAATGGAACAACAAGCAGGCCATTGGAGGCAGCATGTACGCACAGAAAGCATGTATGCACAGAAAGCATGTCACTGCTATGCAGAGTCTAATTAGTAGCACGTTATGTCCTATGTGAAGCTGTTAAATCACAATATCACATCAGCACTGTTGCAGATTTACTATCAATACTGAGCATGTAACAGTTTTAGTCAATGTTACAGTTCAAAGTGTAACATTTACAAGGACCATGTATTAGCTAATAAATAATCAAATTGTAATAATCAAATAATGAAATTGTTTAAACCGGGCTTTAGTTTCTCCTAAACTTGTTTTTAAAGCTAAGATTGAGGCACTTGTACAATAGCTTATTTTTCTGTAAACAATGAACACAATGCTGACGAGGATGTGAGTCAGTCCTCAGTCATCCTCAACACGGGAAAGCCAGCTGGATCTTTATGACTGAAGTTTGATTCTCAAAACAAATATTATGTGTCTCAAATGTCTGGATGTCTGTCAGCTAACCAGGTGCACACATTCTTCAAGGCCTGCATGATTTACTCAAACACCTACATGCCTTCTCTGCCCTGTTCACAGATGTGTGAGTGGTGAAGTTGGGCATGGATTCAGGGGGAGTTGAAGATGTGTTGTAGTGTTAAGCGGGCCAGTAAACTGCAGTTTTGCACATTTACAACTAGCATACTTCTGGCCAATTCTGCTTACAGCTAGCATACTCCTGGCCTGTTCACTTTACAGCTAGCATACTGCTGGCCTGTTCACTTCACAGCTAGCATGCTTGGCCTGTTCACTTTACAGCTAGCATACTGCTGGCCTGTTCACTTTACAGCTAGCATGCTTCTGGCCTGTTCACTTTACAGCTAGCAGGCTTCTGGACTGATAACTTTACAACTAGCATACTTCTGGCCTGTTCACTTTACAGCTAGCATGCTTCTGGCCTGGTCACTTTACAGCTAGCATACTTCTGGCCTGGTCACTTTACAGGCTGTAAGATCTGTAGGTCTTCTTATTCTGTTTTCAAAGTTCTGAAGACAAAAAAAATTCACCAATCTTTACATGGGCCAAGATTAAAGTTTGATTAAAGTTTAATCAGATTCAATCATATCTAAATGTCTCAATCCCCCTCAGTCAGAGCTGGGTAATGTTCTGGTGGTCTGGTCTCTGGTGGCCTGACAGCTGCCTTCCATCCTGATAAGCCTTGCCTTCAGTACAGCTTCAGTCCAGTAATAGTTGTACATAATAAATCATGTATTCCCCTTTCTTTCAGTTGTCTTATCCTCTGCACTTGCTTTTGTTTCCTCCCATATGATCCCCTTCTCTGTCTCTTTTCTTCTCCTTTCACATTCTCCCTCTTTTAAATCTTCTGTTTCTGTTCGATTCCTCAACTCTGCTCTCCTCTGTCCCTCTGTTTTCCATCTCAATGCGTGCTCTTGTTTTTCTGTGGGTGTCCATGGTCCTGAGGGAGTGTGAGAGGACTGGGGAAGCAGATAGGATGTCCCGGGACCTCCAAACCCCCTCTGCTCCATTCAGAAGAATCACTCCTGAAACATGAAAGAAATACTCAGTCTATTAAAGTAGTCCAAACTGGAGGAGACAGTTAATGGCTTTACTGACTCAGACGACGCCTTATGTTTCACAAGGAGATGCAGTGTCATCGATGCGTGTCTTTGAACCCCTGCATTTACACAGCACCCCTGCATTTGCACAGCACCCCTGCATTACATAGCACCCCTGCATTTACATAGCACCCCTGCATTTATACAGTGCCCTTGCATTTACATAGTACCCCTGCTGCTGTATGTGGTCAGCTCCCCTCGGGGAGAATGGTCAGCCTGTTAAACATGCGTGAGTGAGCGAGTGTGTGAGTGAGTTCCAGTGCAGGTCCCAGGGTTCGTCACATCTAAAAACAGTTAATAATAAAATATACTGTTCACATAACATGAATACATTACCTATAGTACATTTAGTATATTTTTGCATATCTTCTCTCATAGTGAATTGACGTGGGGTACGTGGCAGCAGACGTTACTGTGGCAGACAACACATGGAAAGAAAGAAAGAAAGAAAGAAAGAAAAAGAAAAAAGGAAGGAAAGAAAGAAAGAAAGATGGAAAGTAAGAAAAAGAAGGAAAAAGAGAAAAAGAAACAAGCAAAAAACAAAGACATTTGTGAAAGGTTTAAAGACAATAACGGAGAGACTGAAAGGTACACCTGACAGCACAGAAACAATGACAGACCACACAGGACAGCTCAAGTCTATGAGGGCTGATTAGTCCAGTAACACTGAAACACTCTCACACTCACTACTGAAACACTCTCATACTCACTACTGAAACACTCACATATTCTACTGAAACACTCTCACACTCACTACTGAAACACTCACGTATTCTACTGAAACACTCTCACATATGCTACTGAAACACTCTCGTACTCAATACTGAAACACTCATACTCACTACTGAAACACTCACGTATACTACTGAAACACTCACGTATACTACTGAAACACTCTCATGCTCACTACCGAAACACTCTCACGTGTTCTACTGAAACACTCACATATACTACTGAAACACTCTCACGTATACTACTGAAACACTCTCACATACGTATACTACTGAAACACTCACGTATACTACTGAAACACTCACACTCACTACTGAAACACTCTCACTCACTACTGAAACACTCACATATACTACTGAAACACTCTCACACTCACTACTGAAACACTCTCACACTCACTACCGAAACACTCTCACGCTCACTACCGAAACACTCTCACATATACTACTGAAACACTCTCACGTGTTCTACTGAAACACTCTCACATATACTACTGAAACACTCTCACGTATACTACTGAAACACTCTCACGTATACTACTGAAACACTCTCACGTATTCTACTGAAACACTCTCATGTATACTACTGAAACACTCTCACGTATTCTACTGAAACACTCTCACATATACTACTGAAACACTCTCACGTATACTACTGAAACACTCTCACGTATTCTACTGAAACACTCTCACATATACTACTGAAACACTCTCACGTATACTACTGAAACACTCTCACGTATACTACTGAAACACTCATGTAAACTACTGAAAAACTCTCACGTATACTACTGAAACACTCTCACCCTCACTACTGAAATACTCTCACACTCACTACTGAAACGCTCTCACATATTCTACTGAAACACCCTCATGTTTAGTACTGAAACACTCTCACACTCGCTGCTGAAACACTCACACTCACTACTGAAACAATCTCACACTCACTACCGAAACACTCTCACGTGTTCTACTGAAACACTCTCACATATACTACTGAAACACTCTCATGTATATTACTGAAACAAGTGTGTAAGCATTGACACTTATGTATCTCAAACACTCACACGTGCACACATGAAAAGGTTGTATATATATTTTTGAAGACATATTCATAACTGAATCTATTGTATATGATTACATAAATACAAAAAGTTTAGATACCTGTGCAAGTGTTTCACATATACTTGTATACATGTTTCAAATATATGTATAGATTTTTCAGTTAAATATGTGTATACTCTAAGATGTAAGTGTTTCACATGTATGTATACAAGTAAATTCAGTAGTGTGTATAAGTAACCCAGCCACTAAGGACGCACAAGCCAGTGCGTTCTTAGTGCAGGTCCCGAGCCCGGATAAATGGGGAGGGTTGCGTCAGGAAGGGCATCCAGCGTAAAATCTTTGCCAAAGCAAATAACTGGATCATAAATCAGATTTCCATACCGGATCAGTCGAGGCCCTGTTTAGCCAGCAGGGTGCGGATGGAAACTATGCTACTGTTGGGCGAAGAAGGAGGAGAGGGGGCAGGCATGGCCAGAGGCAGCGAGAGAGGAGGAAGGGTAGGAGTGTGGAGGTGAGAGTTGGAACTTTGAATGTTGGCACTTTGACTGGTAAAGGGAGAGAGCTGGCTGATATGGTGGAGAGAAGGAAGGTAGGCATACTGTGTGTGCAAGAGACCAGGTGGAAGGGGAGTAAGGCCAGGAGCATCAGAGGTGGGTTCAAAATCTTCTACCATAGTGCTAATGGGAGGAGAAATGGGGTAGGGGTAATACAGAAGGAAGAGTACGTCAAGAGTGTGCTGGAATGGGGCGTCCGGGTAGCATAGTGGTTTATTCCATTGCCTACCAACACAGGGATCGCCAGTCCGAATCCCCGTGTTACCTCCAGCTTGGTCGGGCGTCCCTACAGACACAATTGGCCGTGTCTGCGGGTGGGAAGCCAGATGTGGGTATGTGTCCTGGTCGCTGCACTAGCACCTCCTCTGATCGGTCGGGCGCCTATGGGTGGGGGGGGGGGACTGGGGGGGAATAGTGTGATCCTCCTACGTGCTACGCCCCCCTGGTGAAACTCCTCACTCTCAGGTGAAAAGAAGTGGCTGGTGACTCAATATTTATGGGAGGAGGCATGTGGTAGTCTGCAGCCCTCCCCAGATCAGCAGAGGAGGTGGAGCAGTGACCGGGACAGCTCAGAGAGCAGGGTGATTGGCCAGGTACAACTGGGGAGAAAAAGGGGAAACATTTTAAAAAAAATAATTGGAAGTAGAGAGAGTGTCAGACAGAATGATGAGTATGAAGCTGGAAATGGAAGGTGTATTGCTGAATGTTATCAGCGCATATGCCCCGCAAGTTGGGTGTGAGATGGAAGAGAAAGAAGAATTCTGGAGTGAGTTGGATGATGTGGTGCAGAGAGTACCCAAGGAGGAGAGAGTGGTGATTGGAGCGGACTTCAATGGACATGTTAGTGAAGGGAACAGAGGTGATGAGGAGGTGATGGGTAGGTATATGGTGTCAAGGAGGGAAATGTGGAAGGACAGATGGTGGTGGGTTTTACAAAAAGGATGGAAGTGGCTGTGGTGAATACATGTTTCAAGAAGAGGAGGAACACAGGGTGATGTACAAGAGAGGAGGGAAGTGCACAAAGCTGGACTATATCTTATGTAGAAGGCGCCATCTAAAAGGGATTGGAGACTGCAAGGTGGTGACAGGGGAGAACGGAGCTATGCAGCATCGGATGGTGGTCTGTAGGATGACTTTGGAGACCAAGATGAGGAAGAGAGTGAAGGCAGAACCAACGATCAAATGGTGGAAGTTGAAGAAGGAAGACTGTTGTGTGGAGTTCAGGCAGGAGGTAAGACAGCCACTGAGTGGTAGTGAAGAGTTGCCAGATGGCTGGACAACCACTGCAGAAATAGTGAGGGAGACAGCTAGAAAGGTACTTGGTGTGTCATCAGGACAGAGGAAGGAAGACAAGGAGACTTGGTGGTGGAATGAGGAAGTACAGCAAAGTATACAGAGGAAGAGGTTGGCAAAGAAGAAGTGGGATAGTCAGAGAGAAGAAGAAAGTAGACAGGAGTACAAGGAGAAGCAGCATAAAGCAAAGAGAGAGGTGGCAAAGGAAAACGAAAAGGTGTATGGTGAGTTGTATGACAGGTTAGACACTAAGGAAGGAGAAAAGGACTTGTACCGATTGGCTAGACAGAGGGACCGAAATGTGCTGACAAGCGAGGGGAGTGTGCTGAGAAGGTGGAAGGAATACTTTGGGGGGCTGACGAATGAAGAAAATGAGAGAGAGAGAGAAGGTTGGATGATGTGGGGATAGTGAATCAGGAAGTGCGGTGGATTAGCAAGGAGGAAGTGAGATCAGCTATGAAGAGGATGAAGAGTGGAAAGGCAGTTGGTCCAGATGACATACCTGTGGAGGCATGGAGATGTTTAGGAGAGATGGCAGTGGAGTTTTTAACTAGATTGTTTAACACAATCTTGGAAAGTGAGAGGATGCCTGAGGAGTGGAGAAGAAGCATACTGGTACCGATTTTCAAGAACAAGGGCGATTTGCAGAACTGTAGCAACTACAGAGGTATAAAGTTGATCAGCCACAGCATGAAGATATGGGAAAGAGTAATAGAAGCTAGGTTAAGAGGAGAGGGGATGATCAGCGAGCAGCAGTATGGTTTCATGCCACGAAAGAGCACCACAGATGTGATGTTTGCTTTGAGAATGTTGATGGAGAAGTATAGAGAAGGTCAGAAAGAGTTGCATTGTGTCTTTCTGGACTTAGAGAAAGCTTATGACAGAGTGCTGAGAGAGGAGGTGTGGTATTGTATGAGGAAGTCAGGAGTTGCAGAGAAGTATGTAGGAGTGGTGCAGGATATGTATGAGGGCAGTGTGACAGTGGTGAGGTGTGCGGTTGGAATGACATATGGGTTCAAGGTGGAGGTGGGATTACATCAAGGATCGGCTCTGAACCCTTTCTTGTTTGCAATGGTGATGGACAGGTTGACGGACAAGATCAGGCAGGAGTCTCCATGGAGGATGATGTTCGCGGATGACATTGTGATCTGTAGCGAGAGTAGGGTGCAGGTTGAGGAGAGCCTGGAGAGGTGGAGGTATGCACTGAAGAGAAGAGGAATGAAAGTCAGGAGGAGCAAGACGGGATACCTATGCGTGAATAAGAGGGAGGACTGTGGAATGGTCATGATGCAAGGAGTGGAGGTGATGAAGGCATATGAGTTTAAATACTTGGGGCCAACTGTCCAAAGTAGCGAGGAGTGCAGAAGAGAGGTGAAGAAGAGAGTGCAGGCAGGGTGGAGTGGGTGGAGAAGAGTGCAGGCAGGGTGGAGTGGGTGGAGAAGAGAGTCCAGGCAGGGTGGAGTGGTTGGAGAAGAGAGTCCAGGCAGGGTGGAGTGAGTGGAGAAGAGAGTGCAGGCAGGGTGGAGTGGGTGGAGAAGAGAGTGCAGGCAGGGTGGAATGTCAGGAGTGATGTGTGACAGAAGGGTACCAGCAAGAGTTAAAGGGAAGGTTTACAAGATGGTAGTGAGACCAGCTATGTTATATGGTTTGGAGACAGTGGCACTGATGAAAAGACAGGAGGTGCAGCAGGAGGTGCAGCAGGAGGTGGAGGTGGCAGAGGTGAAGATGATAAGATTTTCACTGGGAGTGATGAAGAAGGACAGGACTAGGAACGAGTATATTAGAGGCACTGCCTCTAAGTCAGCCCCAGGAAGTCGTAGTAATAGTTAGATGTATAAATGTTTCACTTGTATGTGAAAGTATTTCATGTGTATGTGTACATGACAGAAGTACATATGTATGTGTAAGTATTTCATGTGTATGTGTACATGACAGAAGTATATATGTATGTGTAAGTATTTCATGTGTATGTGTACATGACAGAAGTATCTATGTATGTGTAAGTATGTCATGTGAATGTGTACATGGCAGAAGTATGTATGTATGTGTAAGTATTTCATGTGTATGTGTACATGACAGAAGTATATATGTATGTGTAAGTATTTCATGTGTATGTGTACATGACAGAAGTATATATGTATGTGTAAGTATTTCATGTGTATGTGTACATGACAGAAGTATATATGTATGTGTAAGTATTTCATGTGTATGTGTACATGACAGAAGTATATATGTATGTGTAAGTATTTCACGTGTATGTGTACATGACAGAAGTATATATGTATGTGTAAGTATGTGTAAGTATTTCAGATGAGTACTGTAAGGTTTTGTATATCAGTGTACATATAGGTTTGTAGAGTATGTGTGTTTGTGTTTCAGTACTGTGTTGTTAAAGCATCTCAGTGTTGTTGACCTAATTAGACCCTCATACAGGAGCTCACACACACACACACACAAGCACACACGCACACACACACAAGCATGCACACGCACGCACGCGCACACACACACACAAAGACACGCGCACGCACGCACGCACACACAAACACACACGCACACGCACGCACGCACGCAAGCACGTGAAAACTGGTGCACACACAAAAGCAGCTCGTTCTTCATGTTCCCTCACTGACACAGTCGGGCGGCTGTAGTCACACTGCAACGCACAACACTCCAAGGAAGTGTGTGTGTGTGTGTGTGTGTGTGTGTGTGTGTGTGTGTGTGTGTGTGTGTGTGTGTGTGTGTGTGTGTGTGTGCGTGTGCGTGTATGTATGTGTGTGTGTGGTATTGGAAAGGAAACAACTGCATTCTTTGGCTGTGAGCTCCTCTGAACACTTACCAAGCTACACATCAAAAGCTTTCTCTCTCTTTACCTCTCATTACCTCTCTCTCTCTCTTTACCTCTCATTACCTCTCCCTCTCTCTTTACCTCTCATTACCTCTCTCTCTCTCTCTTTACCTCTCATTACCAATTCAATTCAATTTTCAATTCAATATGTGCTTTATTGGCATGACATACATTTGTGTACATATTGCCAAAGCATGTAAAACAACAACACAATACAACAATGATTATAATAATAACAAAAACAACAATGATTATAATAATAACAGCAACAACAACAATGATTATGATATTAAATAACAATAGTAGCAATAGGTACCTCTCTCTCTCTCTCTCTTTACCTCTCATTACCTCTCTCTCTCTGTTTACCTCTCATTACCTCTCTCTCTCTCTTTACCTCTCATTACCTCTCTCTCTCTCTCTTTACCTCTCTCTCTCTCTTTACCTCTCATTACCTCTCTCTTTACCTCTCATTACCTCTCTCTCTCTCTTTACCTCTCATTACCTCTCTCTCTCTCTTTATCTCTCATTACCTCTCTCTCTCATTACCTCTCATTACCTCTCTCTGTCTTTACCTCTCATTACCTCTCTCTCTCATTACCTCTCTCTCTCATTACCTCTCTCTTTACCTCTCATTACCTGTCTCTCTCTCTCTTTACCTCTCATTACCTCTCTCTCTCTCTTTACCTCTCATTACCTCTCTCTCTCTCTTTACCTCTCTCTCTCATTACCTCTCTCTTTACCTCTCATTACCTCTCTCTCTGTCTTTACCTCTCATTACCTCTCTCTCTCTCTCTTTATCTCTCATTACCTCTCTCTCTCTTTACCTCTCATTACCTCTCTCTCTCTCTCTTTACCTCTCTCTCTCATTACCTCTCTCTTTACCTCTCATTACCTCTCTCTCTTTACCTCTCATTACCTCTCATTACCTCTCTCCATCTCTTTACCTCTCATTACCTCTCTCTCTCTTTACCTCTCATTACCTGTCATTACCTGTCATTACCTCTCTCTCATTACATCTCATTACCTCTCTCTCTCCTTTTACCTCTCATTACCTCTCTCTCTTTACCGCTCATTACCTCTCTCTCTCTTTACCTCACATTACCTCTCTCTCTCTTTACCTCTCATTACCTCTCTCTTTTTACCTCTCATTACCTCTCTCTCTTTACCTCTCTTTCTCTTTACCTCTCATTACTTCTCTCTCTCTTTACCTTTCATTACCTCTATCTCTTTACCTCTCATTACCCCTCTCTGTCTTTACTTTCTCTCTTTACCTCTCATTACCTCTCTCTCTCTTTACCTCTCTTTACCTCTCTCTCTTTACCTCTCATTACCTCTCTCTCTTTACCTCTCATTACCTCTCTTTACCTCTCTCTCTTTACCTCTCAATACCTCTCTCTATCTTTGCCTCTCTCTCTTTACCTCTCATTACCTCTCTCTCTTTACCTCTCATTACCTCTCTCTCTCTTTGCCTCCCTCTCTTTACCTCTCATTACCTCTCTCTCTTTACCTCTCATTACCTCTCTCTCTTTACCTCGGATTACCTCGCTCTCTCTTTACCTCTCTTTATCTTTACCTCTCATTACCCCTCTCTCTTTACCTCTCTCTCTTTCTTTACCTCTCATTACCTCTCTCTCTCTTTACCTCTCTCTCTTTACCTCTCATTACCTCTCTCTCTTTACCTCTCATTACCTCTCTCTCTCTTTGCCTCTCTTTCACTTTGCCTCTCATTACCCCTCTCTCTTTACCTCTCTCTCTTTCTTTACCTCTCATTACCTCTCTCTCTCTTTACCTCTCTCTCTCATAACCTCTCATTACCTCTCCCTCTTTACCTCTCATTACCTCTCTCACTCTTTACCTCTCATTACCTCTCTCTTTACCTCTCATTACCTCTCTCTTTACCTCTCATTACCTCTCTCTCTCTTTACCTCTCATTCATTACCTCTCTCTTTACCTCTCATTACCTCTCTCGCTCTCTTTACCTCTCTTTACCTCTCTCTCACCTCTCATTACCTCTCTCTCTCATTACCTCTCATTACCTCTCTCTCTCTCTTTACCTCTCATTAACTTTACCTCTCATTACCTCTCTCTCTCTCTTTACCTCTCATTACCTCTCTCTCTCTCTTTACCTCTCTCTCTCTCTTTACCTCTCATTACCTCTCTCTTTACCTCTCATTAGCTCTCTCTCTCTCTTTATCTCTCATTACCTCTCTCTCTCTCATTACCTCTCATTACCTATCTCTGTCTTTACCTCTCATTACCTCTCTCTCTCTCTCATTACCACTCTCTCTCATTACCTCTCTCTCTACCTCTCATTACCTCTCTCTCTCTCTTTACCTGTCATTACCTCTCTCTCTCTCTTTACCTCTCTCTCTCATTACCTCTCTCTTTACCTCTCATTACCTCTCTCTCTCTCTTTACCTCTCATTACCTCTCTCTCTCTCTCTTTACCTCTCATTACCTCTCTCTCTCTTTACCTCTCATTACCTCTCTCTCTTTACCTCTCATTACCTCTCTCTCTCTTTACCTCTCTCTCTCTTTACCTCTCATTACCTCTCTCTCTTTACCTCTCATTACCTCTCTCTTTACCTCTCATTACCCCTCTCTGTCTTTACCTTTCTCTCTTTATCTCTCATTACCTCTCTCTCTCTTTACCTCTCATTACCTCTCTCTGTTTACCTCTCATTACCTCTCTCTCTTTACCTCTCATTACCTCTCATTACCTCTCTCTCTTTACCTCTCATTACCTCTCTTTCTCTTTGCCTCTCTCTCTTTACCTCTCATTACCTGTCATTACCTGTCATTACCTCTTTCTCATTACCTCTCATTACCTCTCTCTCTCCTTTTACCTCTCATTACCTCTCTCTCTTTACCTCTCTTTCTCTTTGCCTCTCATTACCCCTCTCTCTTTACCTCTCTCTCTTTCTTTACCTCTCATTACCTCTCTCTCTCTTTACCTCTGATTACCTCTCTCTCTTTACCTCTCATTACCTCTCCCTCTCTTTACCTCTCATTACCTCTCTCTCTCTTTACCTCTCTCTCTCATTACCTCTCTCTCTCTTTACCTCTCATTACCTCTCTCTCTCTTTACCTCTCATTACCCCTCTCTCTCATTACCTCTCTCTCTCTTTACCTCTCATTACTTCTCTCTCTTTACCTCTCTCTCTCTTTACCTCTCATTACCTCTCTCTCTCTTTACCTCTCATTACCCCTCTCTCTCTTTACCTCTCTCTCTCTTTACCTCTCATTACCTCTCTCTCTTTTTCTCTCTCTCTCTCTCTCTTTACATCTCATTACCTCTCTCTCTCTTTACCTCTATCTCTCTTTACCTCTCATTACCTCTCTCTCTTTACCTCTCATTACCTCTGTCTCTCTATACCTCTCATTACCTCTCTCTCTTTACCTCTCATTACCTCTCTCTCTTTACCTCTCATTACCTCTCTCTCTTTACCTCTCATTACCTCTCATTACCTCTCTCTCTTTACCTCTCATTACCTCTCTTTCTCTTTGCCTCTCTCTCTTTACCTCTCATTACCTCTCTCTCTTTACCTCTCATTACCTCTCTCTCTTTACCTCTCATTACCTCTCTCTCATTACCTCTCTCTCTCTTTACCTCTCTCTCACATTACCTCTCATTACCTCTGTCTCTTTACCTCTCATTACCTCTCTCTCTCTTTACCTCTCTTTCTCTTTGCCTCTCATTACCCCTCTCTCTTTACCTCTCTCTCTTTCTTTACCTCTCATTATCTCTCTCTCTCTTTACCTCTCATTATCTCTCTCTCTCTTTACCTCTCATTACCACTCTCTCTTTACCTCTCATTACCTCTCTCTCTCTTTACCTCTTTCTCTTTACCTCTCATTACCTCTCTCTCTCTTTACCTCTCTCTGTCATTACCTCTCATTACCTCTCTCTGTCTTTACCTCTCATTAACTCTCTCTGTCTTTACCTCTCATTACCCCTCTCTCTCATTACCTCTCTCTCTCTTTACCTCTCATTACCTCTCTCTCTCTTTACCTCTCATTAGCCCTCTCTCTCTTTACCTCTCTCTCTCTTTACCTCTCATTACCTCTCTCTCTCTTTACCTCTCTCTCTCTTTACATCTCATTACCTCTCTCTCTCTTTACCTCTATCGCTCTTTACCTCTCATTACCTCTCTCTCTCGTTACCTCTATCGCTCTTTACATCTCATTACCTCTCTCTCTCTTTACCTCTATCTCTCTTTACCTCTCATTACCTCTCTCTCTTTACCTCTCATTACCTCTCTCTCTCTTTACCTCTCATTACCGCTCTCTCTCTTTACCTCTCATTACCCCTCTCTCTCTCTTTACCTCTCTCTCTCTTTACCTCTCATTACCTCTCTCTCTCTTTACCTCTCTCTCTCTCTTTACATCTCATTACCTCTCTCTCTCTTCACCTCTATGTCTCTTTACCTCTCATTACCTCTCTCTCTTTACCTCTCATTACCTCTCTCTCTCATTACCTCTCTCTCTCTTTACCTCTCTCTCACATTACCTCTCATTACCTCTGTCTCTTTACCTCTCATTACCTCTCTCTCTCTTTACCTCTCTTTCTCTTTGCCTCTCATTACCCCTCTCTCTTTACCTCTCTCTCTTTCTTTACCTCTCATTACCTCTCTCTCTCTTTACCTCTCATTACCTCTCTCTCTTTACCTCTCATTACCTCTGTCTCTCTTTACCTCTTTCTCTTTACCTCTCATTACCTCTCTCTCTCTTTACCTCTCTCTGTCATTACCTCTCATTACCTCTCTCTGTCTTTACCTCTCATTAACTCTCTCTGTCTTTACCTCTCATTACCCCTCTCTCTCATTACCTCTCTCTCTCTTTACCTCTCATTACCTCTCTCTCTCTTTACCTCTCATTAGCCCTCTCTCTCTTTACCTCTCTCTCTCTTTACCTCTCATTACCTCTCTCTCTCTCTTTACCTTTCTCTCTCTCTTTACATCTCATTACCTCTCTCTCTCTTTACCTCTATCGCTCTTTACATCTCATTACCTCTCTCTCTCTTTACCTCTCTCTCTCTTTACATCTCATTATCTCTCTCTCTCTTTACCTCTATCTCTCTTTACCTCTCATTACCTCTCTCTCTTTACCTCTCATTACCTCTCTCTCTCTTTACCTCTCATTACCGCTCTCTCTCTTTACCTCTCATTACCCCTCTCTCTCTTTACCTCTCTCTCTCTTTACCTCTCATTACCTCTCTCTCTCTTTACCTCTCTCTCTCTCTTTACCTCTCATTACCTCTCTCTCTCTTTACCTCTGTCTCTCATTACCTCTATGTCTCTTTACCTCTTATTACCACTCTCTCTCTTTACCTCTCATTACCTCTCTCTCTCTTTACCTCTCATTACCTCTCTCTCTCTTTACCTCTCATTACCTCTCTGTCTTTACCTCTCATTACCTCTCTCTCTCTTTACCTCTCATTACCGCTCTCTCTCTTTACCTCTCATTACCCCTCTCTCTTTACCTCTCTCTCTGTCTTTACCTCTCATTACCTCTCTCTCTCTCTCTTTATCTCTCATTACCTCTCTCTCTCTTTACCTCTCATTACCTCTCTCTCTCTCTCTTTACCTCTCTCTCTCATTACCTCTCTCTTTACCTCTCATTACCTCTCTCTCTTTACCTCTCATTACCTCTCATTACCTCTCTCCATCTCTTTACCTCTCATTACCTCTCTCTCTCTTTACCTCTCATTACCTGTCATTACCTGTCATTACCTCTCTCTCATTACATCTCATTACCTCTCTCTCTCCTTTTACCTCTCATTACCTCTCTCTCTTTACCGCTCATTACCTCTCTCTCTCTTTACCTCACATTACCTCTCTCTCTCTTTACCTCTCATTACCTCTCTCTTTTTACCTCTCATTACCTCTCTCTCTTTACCTCTCTTTCTCTTTACCTCTCATTACTTCTCTCTCTCTTTACCTTTCATTACCTCTATCTCTTTACCTCTCATTACCCCTCTCTGTCTTTACTTTCTCTCTTTACCTCTCATTACCTCTCTCTCTCTTTACCTCTCTTTACCTCTCTCTCTTTACCTCTCATTACCTCTCTCTCTTTACCTCTCATTACCTCTCTTTACCTCTCTCTCTTTACCTCTCAATACCTCTCTCTATCTTTGCCTCTCTCTCTTTACCTCTCATTACCTCTCTCTCTTTACCTCTCATTACCTCTCTCTCTCTTTGCCTCCCTCTCTTTACCTCTCATTACCTCTCTCTCTTTACCTCTCATTACCTCTCTCTCTTTACCTCGGATTACCTCGCTCTCTCTTTACCTCTCTTTATCTTTACCTCTCATTACCCCTCTCTCTTTACCTCTCTCTCTTTCTTTACCTCTCATTACCTCTCTCTCTCTTTACCTCTCTCTCTTTACCTCTCATTACCTCTCTCTCTTTACCTCTCATTACCTCTCTCTCTCTTTGCCTCTCTTTCACTTTGCCTCTCATTACCCCTCTCTCTTTACCTCTCTCTCTTTCTTTACCTCTCATTACCTCTCTCTCTCTTTACCTCTCTCTCTCATAACCTCTCATTACCTCTCCCTCTTTACCTCTCATTACCTCTCTCACTCTTTACCTCTCATTACCTCTCTCTTTACCTCTCATTACCTCTCTCTTTACCTCTCATTACCTCTCTCTCTCTTTACCTCTCATTCATTACCTCTCTCTTTACCTCTCATTACCTCTCTCGCTCTCTTTACCTCTCTTTACCTCTCTCTCACCTCTCATTACCTCTCTCTCTCATTACCTCTCATTACCTCTCTCTCTCTCTTTACCTCTCATTAACTTTACCTCTCATTACCTCTCTCTCTCTCTTTACCTCTCATTACCTCTCTCTCTCTCTTTACCTCTCTCTCTCTCTTTACCTCTCATTACCTCTCTCTTTACCTCTCATTAGCTCTCTCTCTCTCTTTATCTCTCATTACCTCTCTCTCTCTCATTACCTCTCATTACCTATCTCTGTCTTTACCTCTCATTACCTCTCTCTCTCTCTCATTACCACTCTCTCTCATTACCTCTCTCTCTACCTCTCATTACCTCTCTCTCTCTCTTTACCTGTCATTACCTCTCTCTCTCTCTTTACCTCTCTCTCTCATTACCTCTCTCTTTACCTCTCATTACCTCTCTCTCTCTCTTTACCTCTCATTACCTCTCTCTCTCTCTCTTTACCTCTCATTACCTCTCTCTCTCTTTACCTCTCATTACCTCTCTCTCTTTACCTCTCATTACCTCTCTCTCTCTTTACCTCTCTCTCTCTTTACCTCTCATTACCTCTCTCTCTTTACCTCTCATTACCTCTCTCTTTACCTCTCATTACCCCTCTCTGTCTTTACCTTTCTCTCTTTATCTCTCATTACCTCTCTCTCTCTTTACCTCTCATTACCTCTCTCTGTTTACCTCTCATTACCTCTCTCTCTTTACCTCTCATTACCTCTCATTACCTCTCTCTCTTTACCTCTCATTACCTCTCTTTCTCTTTGCCTCTCTCTCTTTACCTCTCATTACCTGTCATTACCTGTCATTACCTCTTTCTCATTACCTCTCATTACCTCTCTCTCTCCTTTTACCTCTCATTACCTCTCTCTCTTTACCTCTCTTTCTCTTTGCCTCTCATTACCCCTCTCTCTTTACCTCTCTCTCTTTCTTTACCTCTCATTACCTCTCTCTCTCTTTACCTCTGATTACCTCTCTCTCTTTACCTCTCATTACCTCTCCCTCTCTTTACCTCTCATTACCTCTCTCTCTCTTTACCTCTCTCTCTCATTACCTCTCTCTCTCTTTACCTCTCATTACCTCTCTCTCTCTTTACCTCTCATTACCCCTCTCTCTCATTACCTCTCTCTCTCTTTACCTCTCATTACTTCTCTCTCTTTACCTCTCTCTCTCTTTACCTCTCATTACCTCTCTCTCTCTTTACCTCTCATTACCCCTCTCTCTCTTTACCTCTCTCTCTCTTTACCTCTCATTACCTCTCTCTCTTTTTCTCTCTCTCTCTCTCTCTTTACATCTCATTACCTCTCTCTCTCTTTACCTCTATCTCTCTTTACCTCTCATTACCTCTCTCTCTTTACCTCTCATTACCTCTGTCTCTCTATACCTCTCATTACCTCTCTCTCTTTACCTCTCATTACCTCTCTCTCTTTACCTCTCATTACCTCTCTCTCTTTACCTCTCATTACCTCTCATTACCTCTCTCTCTTTACCTCTCATTACCTCTCTTTCTCTTTGCCTCTCTCTCTTTACCTCTCATAACCTCTCTCTCTTTACCTCTCATTACCTCTCTCTCTTTACCTCTCATTACCTCTCTCTCATTACCTCTCTCTCTCTTTACCTCTCTCTCACATTACCTCTCATTACCTCTGTCTCTTTACCTCTCATTACCTCTCTCTCTCTTTACCTCTCTTTCTCTTTGCCTCTCATTACCCCTCTCTCTTTACCTCTCTCTCTTTCTTTACCTCTCATTATCTCTCTCTCTCTTTACCTCTCATTACCACTCTCTCTTTTCCTCTCATTACCTCTCTCTCTCTTTACCTCTTTCTCTTTACCTCTCATTACCTCTCTCTCTCTTTACCTCTCTCTGTCATTACCTCTCATTACCTCTCTCTGTCTTTACCTCTCATTAACTCTCTCTGTCTTTACCTCTCATTACCCCTCTCTCTCATTACCTCTCTCTCTCTTTACCTCTCATTACCTCTCTCTCTCTTTACCTCTCATTAGCCCTCTCTCTCTTTACCTCTCTCTCTCTTTACCTCTCATTACCTCTCTCTCTCTTTACCTCTCTCTCTCTTTACATCTCATTACCTCTCTCTCTCTTTACCTCTATCGCTCTTTACCTCTCATTACCTCTCTCTCTCGTTACCTCTATCGCTCTTTACATCTCATTACCTCTCTCTCTCTTTACCTCTATCTCTCTTTACCTCTCATTACCTCTCTCTCTTTACCTCTCATTACCTCTCTCTCTCTTTACCTCTCATTACCGCTCTCTCTCTTTACCTCTCATTACCCCTCTCTCTCTCTTTACCTCTCTCTCTCTTTACCTCTCATTACCTCTCTCTCTCTTTACCTCTCTCTCTCTCTTTACATCTCATTACCTCTCTCTCTCTTCACCTCTATGTCTCTTTACCTCTCATTACCTCTCTCTCTTTACCTCTCATTACCTCTCTCTCTCATTACCTCTCTCTCTCTTTACCTCTCTCTCACATTACCTCTCATTACCTCTGTCTCTTTACCTCTCATTACCTCTCTCTCTCTTTACCTCTCTTTCTCTTTGCCTCTCATTACCCCTCTCTCTTTACCTCTCTCTCTTTCTTTACCTCTCATTACCTCTCTCTCTCTTTACCTCTCATTACCTCTCTCTCTTTACCTCTCATTACCTCTGTCTCTCTTTACCTCTTTCTCTTTACCTCTCATTACCTCTCTCTCTCTTTACCTCTCTCTGTCATTACCTCTCATTACCTCTCTCTGTCTTTACCTCTCATTAACTCTCTCTGTCTTTACCTCTCATTACCCCTCTCTCTCATTACCTCTCTCTCTCTTTACCTCTCATTACCTCTCTCTCTCTTTACCTCTCATTAGCCCTCTCTCTCTTTACCTCTCTCTCTCTTTACCTCTCATTACCTCTCTCTCTCTCTTTACCTTTCTCTCTCTCTTTACATCTCATTACCTCTCTCTCTCTTTACCTCTATCGCTCTTTACCTCTCATTACCTCTCTCTCTCTTTACCTCTCTCTCTCTTTACATCTCATTATCTCTCTCTCTCTTTACCTCTATCTCTCTTTACCTCTCATTACCTCTCTCTCTTTACCTCTCATTACCTCTCTCTCTCTTTACCTCTCATTACCGCTCTCTCTCTTTACCTCTCATTACCCCTCTCTCTCTTTACCTCTCTCTCTCTTTACCTCTCATTACCTCTCTCTCTCTTTACCTCTCTCTCTCTCTTTACCTCTCATTACCTCTCTCTCTCTTTACCTCTGTCTCTCATTACCTCTATGTCTCTTTACCTCTTATTACCACTCTCTCTCTTTACCTCTCATTACCTCTCTCTCTCTTTACCTCTCATTACCTCTCTCTCTCTTTACCTCTCATTACCTCTCTGTCTTTACCTCTCATTACCTCTCTCTCTCTTTACCTCTCATTACCGCTCTCTCTCTTTACCTCTCATTACCCCTCTCTCTTTACCTCTCTCTATTTCTTTACCTCTCATTACCTCTCTCTCTCATTACCTCTCATTACCTCTCTCTCTTTACCTCTCATTACCTCTCTCTCTCTTTACCTCTCATTACCTCTCTCTCTTTTTACCTCTCTCTCTCATTACCTCTCATTACCTCTCTCTCTCTTTACCTCTCATTACCCCTCTCACTCATTACCTCTCTCTCTCTTTACCTCTCATTACCTCTCTCTTTACCTCTCTCTCTCTTTACCTCTCATTACCTCTCTCTCTCTTTACCTCTCCCTACCCCTCTCTTTCTTTACCTCTCTTTCTCTTTGCCTCTCATTACCCCTCTCTCTTTACCTCTCTCTCTTTCTTTACCTCTCATTACCTCTCTCTCTCTTTACCTCTCTCTCTCATAACCTCTCATTACCTCTCCCTCTTTACCTCTCATTACCTCTCTCACTCTTTACCTCTCATTACCTCTCTCTTTACCTCTCATTACCTCTCTCTTTACCTCTCATTACCTCTCTCTCTCTTTACCTCTCATTCATTACCTCTCTCTTTACCTCTCATTACCTCTCTCACTCTTTACCTCTCATTACCTCTCTCTTTACCTCTCATTACCTCTCTCTTTACCTCTCATTACCTCTCTCTCTCTTTACCTCTCATTCATTACCTCTCTCTTTACCTCTCATTACCTCTCATTACCTCTCTCTTTTTACCTCTCATTACCTCTCTTTCTCTTTGCCTCTCTCTCTTTACCTCTCATTACCTGTCATTACCTCTCTCTCATTACCTCTCATTACCTCTCTCTCTCCTTTTACCTCTCATTACCTCTCTCTCTTTACCTCTCTTTCTCTTTGCCTCTCATTACCCCTCTCTCTTTACCTCTCTCTCTTTCTTTACCTATCATTACCTCTCTCTCTCTTTACCTCTGATTACCTCTCTCTCTTTACCTCTCATTACCTCTCTCTCTCTTTACCTCTCATTACCTCTCTCTCTCTTTACCTCTCTCTCTCATTACCTCTCATTACCTCTCTCTCTTTACCTCTCATTTCCTCTCATTACCTCTCTCTCTTTACCTCTCATTACCTCTCTCTCTCTTTACCTCTCTCTCTCTTTACCTCTCATTACCTCTCTCTCTCTTTACCTCTCATTACCCCTCTCTCTCATTACCTCTCTCTCTCTTTACCTCTCATTACCTCTCTCTGTCTTTACCTCTCATTAACTCTCTCTGTCTTTACCTCTCATTACCCCTCTCTCTCATTACCTCTCTCTCGCTTTACCTCTCATTACCTCTCTCTCTCTTTACCTCTCATTACCCCTCTCTCTCTTTACCTCTCTCTCTCTTTACCTCTCATTACCCCTCCCTCTCTTTACCTCTCTCTCTCTTTACATCTCATTACCTCTCTCTCTCTTTACCTCTATCTCTCTTTACCTCTCATTACCTCTCTCTCTCTTTACCTATCTCTCTCTCTTTACATCTCATTACCTCTCTCTCTCTTTACCTCTATCTCTCTTTACCTCTCATTACCTCTCTCTCTTTACCTCTCATTACCTCTCTCTCTCTTTACCTCTCATTACCGCTCTCTCTCTTTACCTCTCATTACCCCTCTCTCTCTCTTTACCTCTCTCTCTCTTTACCTCTCATTACCTCTCTCTCTCTTTACCTCTCATTACCTCTCTTTTACCTCTCATTACCCCTCTCTGTCTTTACCTTTCTCTCTTTATCTCTCATTACCTCTCTCTCTCTTTACCTCTCATTACCTCTCTCTCTTTACATCTCATTACCTCTCTCTCTTTACCTCTCATTACCTCTCATTACCTCTCTCTCTTTACCTCTCATTACCTCTCTGTCTCTTTGCCTCTCTCTCTTTACCTCTCATTACCTGTCATTTCCTGTCATTACCTCTCTCTCATTACCTCTCATTACCTCTCTCTCTCCTTTTACCTCTCATTACCTCTCTCTCTTTACCTCTCTATCTCTTTGCCTCTCATTACCCCTCTCTCTTTACCTCTCTCTCTTTCTTTACCTCTCATTACCTCTCTCTCTCTTTACCTCTGATTACCTCTCTTTCTTTACCTCTCATTACCTCTCTCTCTACCTCTCTCTCTCTCTTTACATCTCATTACCTCTCTCTCTCTTTACCTCTATCGCTCTTTACCTCTCATTACCTCTCTCTCTCTTTACCTCTCTCTCTCTTTACATCTCATTACCTCTCTCTCTCTTTACCTCTATCTCTCTTTACCTCTCATTACCTCTCTCTCTCTTTACCTATCTCTCTCTCTTTACATCTCATTACCTCTCTCTCTCTTTACCTCTCTCTCTCTTTACCTCTCATTACCTCTCTCTCTTTACCTCTCATTACCTCTCTCTCTCTTTACCTCTCATTACCGCTCTCTCTCTTTACCTCTCATTACCCCTCTCTCTCTCTTTACCTCTCTCTCTCTTTACCTCTCATTACCTCTCTCTCTCTTTACCTCTCATTACCTCTCTTTTACCTCTCATTACCCCTCTCTGTCTTTACCTTTCTCTCTTTATCTCTCATTACCTCTCTCTCTCTTTACCTCTCATTACCTCTCTCTCTTTACATCTCATTACCTCTCTCTCTTTACCTCTCATTACCTCTCATTACCTCTCTCTCTTTACCTCTCATTACCTCTCTCTCTCTTTACCTCTATCTCTCTTTACCTCTCATTACCTCTCTCTCTTTACCTCTCATTACCTCTCTCTCTCTTTACCTCTCATTACCGCTCTCTCTCTTTACCTCTCATTACCCCTCTCTCTCTTTACCTCTCTCTCTCTTTACCTCTCATTACCTCTCTCTCTCTTTACCTCTCTCTCTCTCTTTACCTCCTATTACCTCTCTCTCTCTTTACCTCTGTCTCTCATTACCTCTATGTCTCTTTACCTCTTATTACCACTCTCTCTCTTTACCTCTCATTACCTCTCTCTCTCTTTACCTCTCATTACCTCTCTCTCTCTTTACCTCTCATTACCTCTCTGTCTTTACCTCTCATTACCTCTCTCTCTCTTTACCTCTCATTACCGCTCTCTCTCTTTACCTCTCATTACCCCTCTCTCTTTACCTCTCTCTATTTCTTTACCTCTCATTACCTCTCTCTCTCATTACCTCTCATTACCTCTCTCTCTTTACCTCTCATTACCTCTCTCTCTCTTTACCTCTCATTACCTCTCTCTCTTTTTACCTCTCTCTCTCATTACCTCTCATTACCTCTCTCTCTCTTTACCTCTCATTACCCCTCTCACTCATTACCTCTCTCTCTCTTTACCTCTCATTACCTCTCTCTTTACCTCTCTCTCTCTTTACCTCTCATTACCTCTCTCTCTCTTTACCTCTCCCTACCCCTCTCTTTCTTTACCTCTCTTTCTCTTTGCCTCTCATTACCCCTCTCTCTTTACCTCTCTCTCTTTCTTTACCTCTCATTACCTCTCTCTCTCTTTACCTCTCTCTCTCATAACCTCTCATTACCTCTCCCTCTTTACCTCTCATTACCTCTCTCACTCTTTACCTCTCATTACCTCTCTCTTTACCTCTCATTACCTCTCTCTTTACCTCTCATTACCTCTCTCTCTCTTTACCTCTCATTCATTACCTCTCTCTTTACCTCTCATTACCTCTCTCACTCTTTACCTCTCATTACCTCTCTCTTTACCTCTCATTACCTCTCTCTTTACCTCTCATTACCTCTCTCTCTCTTTACCTCTCATTCATTACCTCTCTCTTTACCTCTCATTACCTCTCATTACCTCTCTCTCTTTACCTCTCATTACCTCTCTTTCTCTTTGCCTCTCTCTCTTTACCTCTCATTACCTGTCATTACCTCTCTCTCATTACCTCTCATTACCTCTCTCTCTCCTTTTACCTCTCATTACCTCTCTCTCTTTACCTCTCTTTCTCTTTGCCTCTCATTACCCCTCTCTCTTTACCTCTCTCTCTTTCTTTACCTATCATTACCTCTCTCTCTCTTTACCTCTGATTACCTCTCTCTCTTTACCTCTCATTACCTCTCTCTCTCTTTACCTCTCATTACCTCTCTCTCTCTTTACCTCTCTCTCTCATTACCTCTCATTACCTCTCTCTCTTTACCTCTCATTTCCTCTCATTACCTCTCTCTCTTTACCTCTCATTACCTCTCTCTCTCTTTACCTCTCTCTCTCTTTACCTCTCATTACCTCTCTCTCTCTTTACCTCTCATTACCCCTCTCTCTCATTACCTCTCTCTCTCTTTACCTCTCATTACCTCTCTCTGTCTTTACCTCTCATTAACTCTCTCTGTCTTTACCTCTCATTACCCCTCTCTCTCATTACCTCTCTCTCGCTTTACCTCTCATTACCTCTCTCTCTCTTTACCTCTCATTACCCCTCTCTCTCTTTACCTCTCTCTCTCTTTACCTCTCATTACCCCTCCCTCTCTTTACCTCTCTCTCTCTTTACATCTCATTACCTCTCTCTCTCTTTACCTCTATCTCTCTTTACCTCTCATTACCTCTCTCTCTCTTTACCTATCTCTCTCTCTTTACATCTCATTACCTCTCTCTCTCTTTACCTCTATCTCTCTTTACCTCTCATTACCTCTCTCTCTTTACCTCTCATTACCTCTCTCTCTCTTTACCTCTCATTACCGCTCTCTCTCTTTACCTCTCATTACCCCTCTCTCTCTCTTTACCTCTCTCTCTCTTTACCTCTCATTACCTCTCTCTCTCTTTACCTCTCATTACCTCTCTTTTACCTCTCATTACCCCTCTCTGTCTTTACCTTTCTCTCTTTATCTCTCATTACCTCTCTCTCTCTTTACCTCTCATTACCTCTCTCTCTTTACATCTCATTACCTCTCTCTCTTTACCTCTCATTACCTCTCATTACCTCTCTCTCTTTACCTCTCATTACCTCTCTGTCTCTTTGCCTCTCTCTCTTTACCTCTCATTACCTGTCATTTCCTGTCATTACCTCTCTCTCATTACCTCTCATTACCTCTCTCTCTCCTTTTACCTCTCATTACCTCTCTCTCTTTACCTCTCTATCTCTTTGCCTCTCATTACCCCTCTCTCTTTACCTCTCTCTCTTTCTTTACCTCTCATTACCTCTCTCTCTCTTTACCTCTGATTACCTCTCTTTCTTTACCTCTCATTACCTCTCTCTCTACCTCTCTCTCTCTCTTTACATCTCATTACCTCTCTCTCTCTTTACCTCTATCGCTCTTTACCTCTCATTACCTCTCTCTCTCTTTACCTCTCTCTCTCTTTACATCTCATTACCTCTCTCTCTCTTTACCTCTATCTCTCTTTACCTCTCATTACCTCTCTCTCTCTTTACCTATCTCTCTCTCTTTACATCTCATTACCTCTCTCTCTCTTTACCTCTATCTCTCTTTACCTCTCATTACCTCTCTCTCTTTACCTCTCATTACCTCTCTCTCTCTTTACCTCTCATTACCGCTCTCTCTCTTTTCCTCTCATTACCCCTCTCTCTCTCTTTACCTCTCTCTCTCTTTACCTCTCATTACCTCTCTCTCTCTTTACCTCTCATTACCTCTCTTTTACCTCTCATTACCCCTCTCTGTCTTTACCTTTCTCTCTTTATCTCTCATTACCTCTCTCTCTCTTTACCTCTCATTACCTCTCTCTCTTTACATCTCATTACCTCTCTCTCTTTACCTCTCATTACCTCTCATTACCTCTCTCTCTTTACCTCTCATTACCTCTCTGTCTCTTTGCCTCTCTCTCTTTACCTCTCATTACCTGTCATTTCCTGTCATTACCTCTCTCTCATTACCTCTCATTACCTCTCTCTCTCCTTTTACCTCTCATTACCTCTCTCTCTTTACCTCTCTATCTCTTTGCCTCTCATTACCCCTCTCTCTTTACCTCTCTCTCTTTCTTTACCTCTCATTACCTCTCTCTCTCTTTACCTCTGATTACCTCTCTTTCTTTTCCTCTCATTACCTCTCTCTCTACCTCTCTCTCTCTCTTTACATCTCATTACCTCTCTCTCTCTTTACCTCTATCGCTCTTTACCTCTCATTACCTCTCTCTCTCTTTACCTCTCTCTCTCTTTACATCTCATTACCTCTCTCTCTCTTTACCTCTATCTCTCTTTACCTCTCATTACCTCTCTCTCTTTACCTCTCATTACCTCTCTCTCTCCTTTTACCTCTCATTACCTCTCTCTCTTTACCTCTCTTTCTCTTTGCCTCTCATTACCCCTCTCTCTTTACCTCTCTCTCTTTCTTTACCTCTCATTACCTCTCTCTCTCTTTACCTCTGATTACCTCTCTCTCTTTACCTCTCATTACCTCTCTCTCTCTTTACCTCTCATTACCTCTCTCTCTCTTTACCTCTCTCTCTCATTACCTCTCATTACCTCTCTCTCTTTACCTCTCATTTCCTCTCATTACCTCTCTCTCTTTACCTCTCATTACCTCTCTCTCTCTTTACCTCTCTCTCTCTTTACCTCTCATTACCTCTCTCTCTCTTTACCTCTCATTAACTCTGTCTGTCTTTACCTCTCATTACCCCTCTCTCTCTTTACCTCTCTCTTTCTTTACCTCTCATTACCTCTCCCTCTCTTTACCTCTCTCTCTCTTTACATCTCATTACCTCTCTCTCTCTTTACCTCTATCTCTCTTTACCTCTCATTACCTCTCTCTCTCTTTACCTCTCTCTCTCTCTTTACATCTCATTACCTCTCTCTCTCTTTACATCTATCTCTCTTTACCTCTCATTACCTCTCTCTCTTTACCTCTCATTACCTCTCTCTTTACCTCTCATTACCCCTCTCTGTCTTTACCTTTCTCTCTTTATCTCTCATTACCTCTCTCTCTCTTTACCTCTCATTACCTCTCTCTCTTTACATCTCATTACCTCTCTCTCTTTACCTCTCATTACCTCTCATTACCTCTCTCTCTTTACCTCTCATTACCTCTCTGTCTCTTTGCCTCTCTCTCTTTACCTCTCATTACCTGTCATTTCCTGTCATTACCTCTCTCTCATTACCTCTCATTACCTCTCTCTCTCCTTTTACCTCTCATTACCTCTCTCTCTTTACCTCTCTATCTCTTTGCCTCTCATTACCCCTCTCTCTTTACCTCTCTCTCTTTCTTTACCTCTCATTACCTCTCTCTCTCTTTACCTCTGATTACCTCTCTTTCTTTACCTCTCATTACCTCTCTCTCTACCTCTCTCTCTCTCTTTACATCTCATTACCTCTCTCTCTCTTTACCTCTATCGCTCTTTACCTCTCATTACCTCTCTCTCTCTTTACCTCTCTCTCTCTTTACATCTCATTACCTCTCTCTCTCTTTACCTCTATCTCTCTTTACCTCTCATTACCTCTCTCTCTTTACCTCTCATTACCTCTCTCTCTCTTTACCTCTCATTACCGCTCTCTCTCTTTACCTCTCATTACCCCTCTCTCTCTCTTTACCTCTCTCTCTCTTTACCTCTCATTACCTCTCTCTCTCTTTACCTCTCTCTCTCTCTTTACATCTCATTACCTCTCTCTCTCTTCACCTCTATGTCTCTTTACCTCTCATTACCTCTCTCTCTCTTTACCTCTCATTACCTCTCTCTCTCTTTACCTCTCATTACCTCTCTCTCTCTTTACATCTCATTACCTCTCTGTGTTTACCTCTCATTACCTCTCTCTCTCTTTACCTCTCATTACCGCTATCTCTCTTTACCTCTCATTACCCCTCTCTCTTTACCTCTCTCTCTTTCTTTACCTCTCATTACCTCTCTCTCTCATTACCTCTCATTACCTCTCTCTCTTTACCTCTCATTACCTCTCTCTCTCTTTACCTCTCATTACCTCTCTCTCTTTTTACCTCTCTCTCTCATTACCTCTCATTACCTCTCTCTCTCTTTACCTCTCATTACCCCTCTCACTCATTACCTCTCTCTCTCTTTACCTCTCATTACCTCTCTCTCTTTACCTCTCATTACCTCTCTCTCTTTACCTCTCATTACCTCTCTCTCTCTTTACCTGTCTCTCTCTTTACCTCTCATTACCTCTCTCTCTCTTTACCTCTCATTACGTCTCTCTTTACCTCTCACTACCCCTCTCTGTCTTTACCTTTCTCTCTTTATCTCTCATTACCTCTCTCTCTATTTACCTCTCATTACCTCTTTCTCTTTACCTTTCATTACCTCTCTCTCTTTACCTCTCATTACCTCTCATTACTTCTCTTTCTCTTTGCCTCTCTCTCTTTACCTCTCATTACCTGTCATTACCTCTCTCTCATTACCTCTCATTACCTCTCTCTCTCCTTTTACCTCTCATTACCTCTCTCTCTTTACCTCTCTTTCTCTTTGCCTCTCATTACCCCTCTCTCTTTACCTCTCTCTCTTTCTTTACCTCTCATTACCTCTCTCTATCTTTACCTCTGATTACCTCTCTCTCTTTACCTCTCATTACCTCTCTCTCTCTTTACCTCTCATTACCTCTCTCTCTCTTTACCTCTCTCTCTCATTACCTCTCATTACCTCTCTCTCTCTTTACCTCTCATTACCTCTCTCTCTCTTTACCTCTCATTACCCCTCTCTCTCATTACCTCTCTCTCTCTTTACCTCTCATTACCTCTCTCTCTTTACCTCTCATTACCTCTCTCTCTTTACCTCTCATTACCTCTCATTACCTCTCTCTCTTTACCTCTCATTACCTCTCTCTCTCTTTACCTTTCTCTCTCTTTACCTCTCATTACCTCTCTCTCTCTTTAACTCTCATTACCCCTCTCTCTCATTACCTCTCTCTCTCTTTACCTCTCATTACCTCTCTCTGTCTTTACCTCTCATTAACTCTCTCTGTCTTTACCTCTCATTACCCCTCTCTCTCATTACCTCTCTCTCGCTTTACCTCTCATTACCTCTCTCTCCCTTTACCTCTCATTACCCCTCTCTCTCTTTACCTCTCTCTCTCTTTACCTCTCATTACCTCTCTCTCTCTTTACCTCTCTCTCTCTCTTTACATCTCATTACCTCTCTCTCTCTTTACCTCTATCTCTCTTTACCTCTCATTACCTCTCTCTCTCTTTACCTCTCTCTCTCTTTACATCTCATTACCTCTCTCTCTCTTTACCTCTATCTCTCTTTACCTCTCATTACCTCTCTCTCTTTACCTCTCATTACCTCTCTCTCTCTTTACCTCTCATTACCGCTCTCTCTCTTTACCTCTCATTACCCGTCTCTCTCTCTTTACCTCTCTCTCTCTTTACCTCTCATTACCTCTCTCTCTCTTTACCTCTCATTACCTCTCTCTCTTTACATCTCATTACCTCTCTCTCTTTACCTCTCATTACCTCTCATTACCTCTCTCTCTTTACCTCTCATTACCTCTCTGTCTCTTTGCCTCTCTCTCGTTACCTCTCATTACCTGTCATTACCTGTCATTACCTCTCTCTCATTACCTCTCATTACCTCTCTCTCTCCTTTTACCTCTCATTACCTCTCTCTCTTTACCTCTCTATCTCTTTGCCTCTCATTACCCCTCTCTCTTTACCTCTCTCTCTTTCTTTACCTCTCATTACCTCTCTCTCTCTTTACCTCTGATTACCTCTCTCTCTTTACCTCTCATTACCTCTCTCTCTCTTTACCTCTCTCTCTCATTACCTCTCATTACCTCTCTCTCTCTTTACCTCTCATTACCTCTCTCTCTCTTTACCTCTCATTACCCCTCTCTCTCATTACCTCTCTCTCTCTTTACCTCTCATTACCTCTCTCTGTCTTTACCTCTCATTAACTCTCTCTGTCTTTACCTCTCATTACCCCTCTCTCTCATTACCTCTCTCTCTCTTTACCTCTCATTACCCCTCTCTCTCTTTACCTCTCTCTCTCTTTACCTCTCATTACCTCTCTCTCTCTTTACCTCTCTCTCTCTCCTTACATCTCATTACCTCTCTCTCTCTTTACCTCTCTCTCTCTCTTTACATCTCATTACCTCTCTCTCTCTTTACCTCTATCTCTCTTTACCTCTCATTACCTCTCTCTCTCTTTACCTCTCTCTCTCTCTTTACATCTCATTACCTCTCTCTCTCTTTACCTCTATCTCTCTTTACCTCTCATTACCTCTCTCTCTTTACCTCTCATTACCTCTCTCTCTCTTTACCTCTCATTACCGCTCTCTCTCTTTACCTCTCATTACCCCTCTCTCTCTCTTTACCTCTCTCTCTCTTTACCTCTCATTACCTCTCTCTCTCTTTACCTCTCATTACCTCTCTCTTTACCTCTCATTACCCCTCTCTGTCTTTACCTTTCTCTCTTTATCTCTCATTACCTCTCTCTCTCTTTACCTCTCATTACCTCTCTCTCTTTACATCTCATTACCTCTCTCTCTTTACCTATCATTACCTCTCATTACCTCTCTCTCTTTACCTCTCATTACCTCTCTGTCTCTTTGCCTCTCTCTCGTTACCTCTCATTACCTGTCATTACCTGTCATTACCTCTCTCTCATTACCTCTCATTACCTCTCTCTCTCCTTTTACCTCTCATTACCTCTCTCTCTTTACCTCTCTATCTCTTTGCCTCTCATTACCCCTCTCTCTTTACCTCTCTCTCTTTCTTTACCTCTCATTACCTCTCTCTCTCTTTACCTCTGATTACCTCTCTCTCTTTACCTCTCATTACCTCTCTCTCCCTTTACCTCTCATTACCTCTCTCTCTCTTTACCTCTCTCTCTCATTACCTCTCATTACCTCTCTCTCTCTTTACCTCTCATTACCCCTCTCTCTCATTACCTCTCTCTCTCTTTACCTCTCATTACCTCTCTCTGTCTTTACCTCTCATTAACTCTCTCTGTCTTTACCTCTCATTACCCCTCTCTCTCATTACCTCTCTCTCTCTTTACCTCTCATTACCCCTCTCTCTCTCTTTACCTCTCTCTCTCTTTACCTCTCATTACCTCTCTCTCTCTTTACCTCTCTCTCTCTCCTTACATCTCATTACCCCTCTCTCTCTTTACCTCTCTCTCTCTTTACCTCTCATTACCTCTCTCTCTCTTTACCTCTCTCTCTCTCTTTACATCTCATTACCTCTCTCTCTCTTTACCTCTATCTCTCTTTACCTCTCATTACCTCTCTCTCTTTACCTCTCATTACCTCTCTCTGTCTTTACCTCTCATTATCTCTCTCTGTCTTTACCTCTCATTACCCCTCTCTCTCTCATTACCTCTCTCTCGCTTTACCTCTCATTACCTCTCTCTCTCTTTACCTCTCATTACCCCTCTCTCTCTTTACCTCTCTCTCTCTTTACCTCTCATTACCTCTCTCTCTCTTTACCTCTCTCTCTCTCTTTACATCTCATTACCTCTCTCTCTCTTTACCTCTATCTCTCTTTACCTCTCATTACCTCTCTCTCTCTTTACCTCTCTCTCTCTCTTTACATCTCATTACCTCTCTCTCTCTTTACCTCTATCTCTCTTTACCTCTCATTACCTCTCTCTCTTTACCTCTCATTACCTCTCTCTCTCTTTACCTCTCATTACCGCTCTCTCTCTTTACCTCTCATTACCCCTCTCTCTCTCTTTACCTCTCTCTCTCTTTACCTCTCATTACCTCTCTCTCTCTTTACCTCTCATTACCTCTCTCTTTACCTCTCATTACCCCTCTCTGTCTTTACCTTTCTCTCTTTATCTCTCATTACCTCTCTCTCTCTTTACCTCTCATTACCTCTCTCTCTTTACATCTCATTACCTCTCTCTCTTTACCTCTCATTACCTCTCATTACCTCTCTCTCTTTACCTCTCATTACCTCTCTGTCTCTTTGCCTCTCTCTCGTTACCTCTCATTACCTGTCATTACCTGTCATTACCTCTCTCTCATTACCTCTCATTACCTCTCTCTCTCCTTTTACCTCTCATTACCTCTCTCTCTTTACCTCTCTATCTCTTTGCCTCTCATTACCCCTCTCTCTTTACCTCTCTCTCTTTCTTTACCTCTCATTACCTCTCTCTCTCTTTACCTCTGATTACCTCTCTCTCTTTACCTCTCATTACCTCTCTCTCTCTTTACCTCTCTCTCTCATTACCTCTCATTACCTCTCTCTCTCTTTACCTCTCATTACCTCTCTCTCTCTTTACCTCTCATTACCCCTCTCTCTCATTACCTCTCTCTCTCTTTACCTCTCATTACCTCTCTCTGTCTTTACCTCTCATTAACTCTCTCTGTCTTTACCTCTCATTACCCCTCTCTCTCATTACCTCTCTCTCTCTTTACCTCTCATTACCCCTCTCTCTCTTTACCTCTCTCTCTCTTTACCTCTCATTACCTCTCTCTCTCTTTACCTCTCTCTCTCTCCTTACATCTCATTACCTCTCTCTCTCTTTACCTCTCATTACCTCTCTCTCTCTTTACCTCTCTCTCTCTCCTTACATCTCATTACCTCTCTCTCTCTTTACCTCTCTCTCTCTCTTTACATCTCATTACCTCTCTCTCTCTTTACCTCTATCTCTCTTTACCTCTCATTACCTCTCTCTCTCTTTACCTCTCTCTCTCTCTTTACATCTCATTACCTCTCTCTCTCTTTACCTCTATCTCTCTTTACCTCTCATTACCTCTCTCTCTTTACCTCTCATTACCTCTCTCTCTCTTTACCTCTCATTACCGCTCTCTCTCTTTACCTCTCATTACCCCTCTCTCTCTCTTTACCTCTCTCTCTCTTTACCTCTCATTACCTCTCTCTCTCTTTACCTCTCATTACCTCTCTCTTTACCTCTCATTACCCCTCTCTGTCTTTACCTTTCTCTCTTTATCTCTCATTACCTCTCTCTCTCTTTACCTCTCATTACCTCTCTCTCTTTACATCTCATTACCTCTCTCTCTTTACCTATCATTACCTCTCATTACCTCTCTCTCTTTACCTCTCATTACCTCTCTGTCTCTTTGCCTCTCTCTCGTTACCTCTCATTACCTGTCATTACCTGTCATTACCTCTCTCTCATTACCTCTCATTACCTCTCTCTCTCCTTTTACCTCTCATTACCTCTCTCTCTTTACCTCTCTATCTCTTTGCCTCTCATTACCCCTCTCTCTTTACCTCTCTCTCTTTCTTTACCTCTCATTACCTCTCTCTCTCTTTACCTCTGATTACCTCTCTCTCTTTACCTCTCATTACCTCTCTCTCCCTTTACCTCTCATTACCTCTCTCTCTCTTTACCTCTCTCTCTCATTACCTCTCATTACCTCTCTCTCTCTTTACCTCTCATTACCCCTCTCTCTCATTACCTCTCTCTCTCTTTACCTCTCATTACCTCTCTCTGTCTTTACCTCTCATTAACTCTCTCTGTCTTTACCTCTCATTACCCCTCTCTCTCATTACCTCTCTCTCTCTTTACCTCTCATTACCCCTCTCTCTCTCTTTACCTCTCTCTCTCTTTACCTCTCATTACCTCTCTCTCTCTTTACCTCTCTCTCTCTCCTTACATCTCATTACCCCTCTCTCTCTTTACCTCTCTCTCTCTTTACCTCTCATTACCTCTCTCTCTCTTTACCTCTCTCTCTCTCTTTACATCTCATTACCTCTCTCTCTCTTTACCTCTATCTCTCTTTACCTCTCATTACCTCTCTCTCTTTACCTCTCATTACCTCTCTCTGTCTTTACCTCTCATTATCTCTCTCTGTCTTTACCTCTCATTACCCCTCTCTCTCTCATTACCTCTCTCTCGCTTTACCTCTCATTACCTCTCTCTCTCTTTACCTCTCATTACCCCTCTCTCTCTTTACCTCTCTCTCTCTTTACCTCTCATTACCTCTCTCTCTCTTTACCTCTCTCTCTCTCTTTACATCTCATTACCTCTCTCTCTCTTTACCTCTATCTCTCTTTACCTCTCATTACCTCTCTCTCTCTTTACCTCTCTCTCTCTCTTTACATCTCATTACCTCTCTCTCTCTTTACCTCTATCTCTCTTTACCTCTCATTACCTCTCTCTCTTTACCTCTCATTACCTCTCTCTCTCTTTACCTCTCATTACCGCTCTCTCTCTTTACCTCTCATTACCCCTCTCTCTCTCTTTACCTCTCTCTCTCTTTACCTCTCATTACCTCTCTCTCTCTTTACCTCTCATTACCTCTCTCTTTACCTCTCATTACCCCTCTCTGTCTTTACCTTTCTCTCTTTATCTCTCATTACCTCTCTCTCTCTTTACCTCTCATTACCTCTCTCTCTTTACATCTCATTACCTCTCTCTCTTTACCTCTCATTACCTCTCATTACCTCTCTCTCTTTACCTCTCATTACCTCTCTGTCTCTTTGCCTCTCTCTCGTTACCTCTCATTACCTGTCATTACCTGTCATTACCTCTCTCTCATTACCTCTCATTACCTCTCTCTCTCCTTTTACCTCTCATTACCTCTCTCTCTTTACCTCTCTATCTCTTTGCCTCTCATTACCCCTCTCTCTTTACCTCTCTCTCTTTCTTTACCTCTCATTACCTCTCTCTCTCTTTACCTCTGATTACCTCTCTCTCTTTACCTCTCATTACCTCTCTCTCTCTTTACCTCTCTCTCTCATTACCTCTCATTACCTCTCTCTCTCTTTACCTCTCATTACCTCTCTCTCTCTTTACCTCTCATTACCCCTCTCTCTCATTACCTCTCTCTCTCTTTACCTCTCATTACCTCTCTCTGTCTTTACCTCTCATTAACTCTCTCTGTCTTTACCTCTCATTACCCCTCTCTCTCATTACCTCTCTCTCTCTTTACCTCTCATTACCCCTCTCTCTCTTTACCTCTCTCTCTCTTTACCTCTCATTACCTCTCTCTCTCTTTACCTCTCTCTCTCTCCTTACATCTCATTACCTCTCTCTCTCTTTACCTCTCTCTCTCTCTTTACATCTCATTACCTCTCTCTCTCTTTACCTCTATCTCTCTTTACCTCTCATTACCTCTCTCTCTTTACCTCTCTCTCTCTCTTTACATCTCATTACCTCTCTCTCTCTTTACCTCTATCTCTCTTTACCTCTCATTACCTCTCTCTCTTTACCTCTCATTACCTCTCTCTCTCTTTACCTCTCATTACCGCTCTCTCTCTTTACCTCTCATTACCCCTCTCTCTCTCTTTACCTCTCTCTCTCTTTACCTCTCATTACCTCTCTCTCTCTTTACCTCTCATTACCTCTCTCTTTACCTCTCATTACCCCTCTCTGTCTTTACCTTTCTCTCTTTATCTCTCATTACCTCTCTCTCTCTTTACCTCTCATTACCTCTCTCTCTTTACATCTCATTACCTCTCTCTCTTTACCTCTCATTACCTCTCATTACCTCTCTCTCTTTACCTCTCATTACCTCTCTGTCTCTTTGCCTCTCTCTCGTTACCTCTCATTACCTGTCATTACCTGTCATTACCTCTCTCTCATTACCTCTCATTACCTCTCTCTCTCCTTTTACCTCTCATTACCTCTCTCTCTTTACCTCTCTATCTCTTTGCCTCTCATTACCCCTCTCTCTTTACCTCTCTCTCTTTCTTTACCTCTCATTACCTCTCTCTCTCTTTACCTCTGATTACCTCTCTCTCTTTACCTCTCATTACCTCTCTCTCCCTTTACCTCTCATTACCTCTCTCTCTCTTTACCTCTCTCTCTCATTACCTCTCATTACCTCTCTCTCTTTTTACCTCTCATTACCTCTCTCTCTCTTTACCTCTCATTACCCCTCTCTCTCATTACCTCTCTCTCTCTTTACCTCTCATTACCTCTCTCTGTCTTTACCTCTCATTAACTCTCTCTGTCTTTACCTCTCATTACCCCTCTCTCTCATTACCTCTCTCTCTCTTTACCTCTCATTACCCCTCTCTCTCTTTACCTCTCTCTCTCTTTACCTCTCATTACCTCTCTCTCTCTTTACCTCTCTCTCTCTCCTTACATCTCATTACCTCTCTCTCTCTTTACCACTATCTCTCTTTACCTCTCATTACCTCTCTCTCTCTTTACCTCTCTCTCTCTCTTTACATCTCATTACCTCTCTCTCTCTTTACCTCTATCTCTCTTTACCTCTCATTACCTCTCTCTCTTTACCTCTCATTACCTCTCTCTCTCTTTACCTCTCTATCTCTTTGCCTCTCATTACCCCTCTCTCTTTACCTCTCTCTCTTTCTTTACCTCTCATTACCTCTCTCTCTCTTTACCTCTGATTACCTCTCTCTCTTTATCTCTCATTACCTCTCTCTCTCTTTACCTCTCATTACCTCTCTCTCTCTTTACCTCTCTCTCTCATTACCTCTCATTACCTCTCTCTCTCTTTACCTCTCATTACCTCTCTCTCTCTTTACCTCTCATTACCCCTCTCTCTCATTACCTCTCTCTCTCTTTACCTCTCATTACCTCTCTCTGTCTTTACCTCTCATTAACTCTCTCTGTCTTTACCTCTCATTACCCCTCTCTCTCATTCCCTCTCTCTCTCTTTACCTCTCATTACCCCTCTCTCTCTTTACCTCTCTCTCTCTTTACCTCTCATTACCTCTCTCTCTCTTTACCTCTCTCTCTCTCCTTACATCTCATTACCTCTCTCTCTCTTTACCTCTCTCTCTCTCTTTACATCTCATTACCTCTCTCTCTCTTTACCTCTATCTCTCTTTACCTCTCATTACCTCTCTCTCTTTACCTCTCATTACCTCTCTCTGTCTTTACCTCTCATTATCTCTCTCTGTCTTTACCTCTCATTACCCCTCTCTCTCATTACCTCTCTCTCGCTTTACCTCTCATTACCTCTCTCTCTCTTTACCTCTCATTACCCCTCTCTCTCTTTACCTCTCTCTCTCTTTACCTCTCATAACCTCTCTCTCTCTTTACCTCTCTCTCTCTCTTTACATCTCATTACCTCTCTCTCTCTTTACCTCTATCTCTCTTTACCTCTCATTACCTCTCTCTCTTTACCTCTCATTACCTCTCTCTGTCTTTACCTCTCATTATCTCTCTCTGTCTTTACCTCTCATTACCCCTCTCTCTCTCATTACCTCTCTCTCGCTTTACCTCTCATTACCTCTCTCTCTCTTTACCTCTCATTACCCCTCTCTCTCTTTACCTCTCTCTCTCTTTACCTCTCATTACCTCTCTCTCTCTTTACCTCTCTCTCTCTCTTTACATCTCATTACCTCTCTCTCTCTTTACCTCTATCTCTCTTTACCTCTCATTACCTCTCTCTCTCTTTACCTCTCTCTCTCTCTTTACATCTCATTACCTCTCTCTCTCTTTACCTCTATCTCTCTTTACCTCTCATTACCTCTCTCTCTTTACCTCTCATTACCTCTCTCTCTCTTTACCTCTCATTACCGCTCTCTCTCTTTACCTCTCATTACCCCTCTCTCTCTCTTTACCTCTCTCTCTCTTTACCTCTCATTACCTCTCTCTCTCTTTACCTCTCATTACCTCTCTCTTTACCTCTCATTACCCCTCTGTCTTTACCTTTCTCTCTTTATCTCTCATTACCTCTCTCTCTCTTTACCTCTCATTACCTCTCTCTCTTTACATCTCATTACCTCTCTCTCTTTACCTCTCATTACCTCTCATTACCTCTCTCTCTTTACCTCTCATTACCTCTCTGTCTCTTTGCCTCTCTCTCGTTACCTCTCATTACCTGTCATTACCTGTCATTACCTCTCTCTCATTACCTCTCATTACCTCTCTCTCTCCTTTTACCTCTCATTACCTCTCTCTCTTTACCTCTCTATCTCTTTGCCTCTCATTACCCCTCTCTCTTTACCTCTCTCTCTTTCTTTACCTCTCATTACCTCTCTCTCTCTTTACCTCTGATTACCTCTCTCTCTTTACCTCTCATTACCTCTCTCTCTCTTTACCTCTCTCTCTCATTACCTCTCATTACCTCTCTCTCTCTTTACCTCTGATTACCTCTCTCTCTCTTTACCTCTCTCTCTCTCTTTACATCTCATTACCTCTCTCTCTCTTTACCTCTATCTCTCTTTACCTCTCATTACCTCTCTCTCTTTACCTCTCATTACCTCTCTCTCTCTTTACCTCTCTATCTCTTTGCCTCTCATTACCCCTCTCTCTTTACCTCTCTCTCTTTCTTTACCTCTCATTACCTCTCTCTCTCTTTACCTCTGATTACCTCTCTCTCTTTATCTCTCATTACCTCTCTCTCTCTTTACCTCTCATTACCTCTCTCTCTCTTTACCTCTCTCTCTCATTACCTCTCATTACCTCTCTCTCTCTTTACCTCTCATTACCTCTCTCTCTCTTTACCTCTCATTACCCCTCTCTCTCATTACCTCTCTCTCTCTTTACCTCTCATTACCTCTCTCTGTCTTTACCTCTCATTAACTCTCTCTGTCTTTACCTCTCATTACCCCTCTCTCTCATTCCCTCTCTCTCTCTTTACCTCTCATTACCCCTCTCTCTCTTTACCTCTCTCTCTCTTTACCTCTCATTACCTCTCTCTCTCTTTACCTCTCTCTCTCTCCTTACATCTCATTACCTCTCTCTCTCTTTACCTCTCTCTCTCTCTTTACATCTCATTACCTCTCTCTCTCTTTACCTCTATCTCTCTTTACCTCTCATTACCTCTCTCTCTTTACCTCTCATTACCTCTCTCTGTCTTTACCTCTCATTATCTCTCTCTGTCTTTACCTCTCATTACCCCTCTCTCTCATTACCTCTCTCTCGCTTTACCTCTCTCTCTCTTTACCTCTCATTACCCCTCTCTCTCTTTACCTCTCTCTCTCTTTACCTCTCATAACCTCTCTCTCTCTTTACCTCTCTCTCTCTCTTTACATCTCATTACCTCTCTCTCTCTTTACCTCTATCTCTCTTTACCTCTCATTACCTCTCTCTCTTTACCTCTCATTACCTCTCTCTGTCTTTACCTCTCATTATCTCTCTCTGTCTTTACCTCTCATTACCCCTCTCTCTCTCATTACCTCTCTCTCGCTTTACCTCTCATTACCTCTCTCTCTCTTTACCTCTCATTACCCCTCTCTCTCTTTACCTCTCTCTCTCTTTACCTCTCATTACCTCTCTCTCTCTTTACCTCTCTCTCTCTCTTTACATCTCATTACCTCTCTCTCTCTTTACCTCTATCTCTCTTTACCTCTCATTACCTCTCTCTCTCTTTACCTCTCTCTCTCTCTTTACATCTCATTACCTCTCTCTCTCTTTACCTCTATCTCTCTTTACCTCTCATTACCTCTCTCTCTTTACCTCTCATTACCTCTCTCTCTCTTTACCTCTCATTACCGCTCTCTCTCTTTACCTCTCATTACCCCTCTCTCTCTCTTTACCTCTCTCTCTCTTTACCTCTCATTACCTCTCTCTCTCTTTACCTCTCATTACCTCTCTCTTTACCTCTCATTACCCCTCTGTCTTTACCTTTCTCTCTTTATCTCTCATTACCTCTCTCTCTCTTTACCTCTCATTACCTCTCTCTCTTTACATCTCATTACCTCTCTCTCTTTACCTCTCATTACCTCTCATTACCTCTCTCTCTTTACCTCTCATTACCTCTCTGTCTCTTTGCCTCTCTCTCGTTACCTCTCATTACCTGTCATTACCTGTCATTACCTCTCTCTCATTACCTCTCATTACCTCTCTCTCTCCTTTTACCTCTCATTACCTCTCTCTCTTTACCTCTCTATCTCTTTGCCTCTCATTACCCCTCTCTCTTTACCTCTCTCTCTTTCTTTACCTCTCATTACCTCTCTCTCTCTTTACCTCTGATTACCTCTCTCTCTTTACCTCTCATTACCTCTCTCTCTCTTTACCTCTCTCTCTCATTACCTCTCATTACCTCTCTCTCTCTTTACCTCTGATTACCTCTCTCTCTTTATCTCTCATTACCTCTCTCTCTCTTTACCTCTCATTACCTCTCTCTCTCTTTACCTCTCTCTCTCATTACCTCTCATTACCTCTCTCTCTCTTTACCTCTCATTACCTCTCTCTCTCTTTACCTCTCATTACCCCTCTCTCTCATTACCTCTCTCTCTCTTTACCTCTCATTACCTCTCTCTGTCTTTACCTCTCATTAACTCTCTCTGTCTTTACCTCTCATTACCCCTCTCTCTCATTCCCTCTCTCTCTTTTTACCTCTCATTACCCCTCTCTCTCTTTACCTCTCTCTCTCTTTACCTCTCATTACCTCTCTCTCTCTTTACCTCTCTCTCTCTCCTTACATCTCATTACCTCTCTCTCTCTTTACCTCTCTCTCTCTCTTTACATCTCATTACCTCTCTCTCTCTTTACCTCTATCTCTCTTTACCTCTCATTACCTCTCTCTCTTTACCTCTCATTACCTCTCTCTGTCTTTACCTCTCATTATCTCTCTCTGTCTTTACCTCTCATTACCCCTCTCTCTCATTACCTCTCTCTCGCTTTACCTCTCATTACCTCTCTCTCTCTTTACCTCTCATTACCCCTCTCTCTCTTTACCTCTCTCTCTCTTTACCTCTCATAACCTCTCTCTCTCTTCACCTCTCTCTCTCTCTTTACATCTCATTACCTCTCTCTCTCTTTACCTCTATCTCTCTTTACCTCTCATTACCTCTCTCTCTTTACCTCTCATTACCTCTCTCTGTCTTTACCTCTCATTATCTCTCTCTGTCTTTACCTCTCATTACCCCTCTCTCTCTCATTACCTCTCTCTCGCTTTACCTCTCATTACCTCTCTCTCTCTTTACCTCTCATTACCCCTCTCTCTCTTTACCTCTCTCTCTCTTTACCTCTCATTACCTCTCTCTCTCTTTACCTCTCTCTCTCTCTTTACATCTCATTACCTCTCTCTCTCTTTACCTCTATCTCTCTTTACCTCTCATTACCTCTCTCTCTCTTTACCTCTCTCTCTCTTTACCTCTCATTACCTCTCTCTCTCTTTAACTCTCATTACCCCTCTCTCTCATTACCTCTCTCTCTCTTTACCTCTCATTACCTCTCTCTGTCTTTACCTCTCATTAACTCTCTCTGTCTTTACCTCTCATTACCCCTCTCTCTCATTACCTCTCTCTCGCTTTACCTCTCATTACCTCTCTCTCCCTTTACCTCTCATTACCCCTCTCTCTCTTTACCTCTCTCTCTCTTTACCTCTCATTACCTCTCTCTCTCTTTACCTCTCTCTCTCTCTTTACATCTCATTACCTCTCTCTCTCTTTACCTCTATCTCTCTTTACCTCTCATTACCTCTCTCTCTCTTTACCTCTCTCTCTCTTTACATCTCATTACCTCTCTCTCTCTTTACCTCTATCTCTCTTTACCTCTCATTACCTCTCTCTCTTTACCTCTCATTACCTCTCTCTCTCTTTACCTCTCATTACCGCTCTCTCTCTTTACCTCTCATTACCCGTCTCTCTCTCTTTACCTCTCTCTCTCTTTACCTCTCATTACCTCTCTCTCTCTTTACCTCTCATTACCTCTCTCTCTTTACATCTCATTACCTCTCTCTCTTTACCTCTCATTACCTCTCATTACCTCTCTCTCTTTACCTCTCATTACCTCTCTGTCTCTTTGCCTCTCTCTCGTTACCTCTCATTACCTGTCATTACCTGTCATTACCTCCCTCTCATTACCTCTCATTACCTCTCTCTCTCCTTTTACCTCTCATTACCTCTCTCTCTTTACCTCTCTATCTCTTTGCCTCTCATTACCCCTCTCTCTTTACCTCTCTCTCTTTCTTTACCTCTCATTACCTCTCTCTCTCTTTACCTCTGATTCCCTCTCTCTCTTTACCTCTCATTACCTCTCTCTCTCTTTACCTCTCTCTCTCATTACCTCTCATTACCTCTCTCTCTCTTTACCTCTCATTACCTCTCTCTCTCTTTACCTCTCATTACCCCTCTCTCTCATTACCTCTCTCTCTCTTTACCTCTCATTACCTCTCTCTGTCTTTACCTCTCATTAACTCTCTCTGTCTTTACCTCTCATTACCCCTCTCTCTCATTACCTCTCTCTCTCTTTACCTCTCATTACCCCTCTCTCTCTTTACCTCTCTCTCTCTTTACCTCTCATTACCTCTCTCTCTCTTTACCTCTCTCTCTCTCCTTACATCTCATTACCTCTCTCTCTCTTTAACTCTCTCTCTCTCTTTACATCTCATTACCTCTCTCTCTCTTTACCTCTATCTCTCTTTACCTCTCATTACCTCTCTCTCTCTTTACCTCTCTCTCTCTCTTTACATCTCATTACCTCTCTCTCTCTTTACCTCTATCTCTCTTTACCTCTCATTACCTCTCTCTCTTTACATCTCATTACCTCTCTCTCTCTTTACCTCTATCTCTCTTTACCTCTCATTACCTCTCTCTCTCTTTACCTCTCTCTCTCTCTTTACATCTCATTACCTCTCTCTCTCTTTACCTCTATCTCTCTTTACCTCTCATTACCTCTCTCTCTTTACCTCTCATTACCTCTCTCTCTCTTTACCTCTCATTACCGCTCTCTCTCTTTACCTCTCATTACCCCTCTCTCTCTCTTTACCTCTCTCTCTCTTTACCTCTCATTACCTCTCTCTCTCTTTACCTCTCATTACCTCTCTCTTTACCTCTCATTACCCCTCTCTGTCTTTACCTTTCTCTCTTTATCTCTCATTACCTCTCTCTCTCTTTACCTCTCATTACCTCTCTCTCTTTACATCTCATTACCTCTCTCTCTTTACCTATCATTACCTCTCATTACCTCTCTCTCTTTACCTCTCATTACCTCTCTCTCTCTTTACCTCTCTCTCTCATTACCTCTCATTACCTCTCTCTCTCTTTACCTCTGATTACCTCTCTCTCTTTATCTCTCATTACCTCTCTCTCTCTTTACCTCTCATTACCTCTCTCTCTCTTTACCTCTCTCTCTCATTACCTCTCATTACCTCTCTCTCTCTTTACCTCTCATTACCTCTCTCTCTCTTTACCTCTCATTACCCCTCTCTCTCATTACCTCTCTCTCTCTTTACCTCTCATTACCTCTCTCTGTCTTTACCTCTCATTAACTCTCTCTGTCTTTACCTCTCATTACCCCTCTCTCTCATTCCCTCTCTCTCTTTTTACCTCTCATTACCCCTCTCTCTCTTTACCTCTCTCTCTCTTTACCTCTCATTACCTCTCTCTCTCTTTACCTCTCTCTCTCTCCTTACATCTCATTACCTCTCTCTCTCTTTACCTCTCTCTCTCTCTTTACATCTCATTACCTCTCTCTCTCTTTACCTCTATCTCTCTTTACCTCTCATTACCTCTCTCTCTTTACCTCTCATTACCTCTCTCTGTCTTTACCTCTCATTATCTCTCTCTGTCTTTACCTCTCATTACCCCTCTCTCTCATTACCTCTCTCTCGCTTTACCTCTCATTACCTCTCTCTCTCTTTACCTCTCATTACCCCTCTCTCTCTTTACCTCTCTCTCTCTTTACCTCTCATAACCTCTCTCTCTCTTCACCTCTCTCTCTCTCTTTACATCTCATTACCTCTCTCTCTCTTTACCTCTATCTCTCTTTACCTCTCATTACCTCTCTCTCTTTACCTCTCATTACCTCTCTCTGTCTTTACCTCTCATTATCTCTCTCTGTCTTTACCTCTCATTACCCCTCTCTCTCTCATTACCTCTCTCTCGCTTTACCTCTCATTACCTCTCTCTCTCTTTACCTCTCATTACCCCTCTCTCTCTTTACCTCTCTCTCTCTTTACCTCTCATTACCTCTCTCTCTCTTTACCTCTCTCTCTCTCTTTACATCTCATTACCTCTCTCTCTCTTTACCTCTATCTCTCTTTACCTCTCATTACCTCTCTCTCTCTTTACCTCTCTCTCTCTTTACCTCTCATTACCTCTCTCTCTCTTTAACTCTCATTACCCCTCTCTCTCATTACCTCTCTCTCTCTTTACCTCTCATTACCTCTCTCTGTCTTTACCTCTCATTAACTCTCTCTGTCTTTACCTCTCATTACCCCTCTCTCTCATTACCTCTCTCTCGCTTTACCTCTCATTACCTCTCTCTCCCTTTACCTCTCATTACCCCTCTCTCTCTTTACCTCTCTCTCTCTTTACCTCTCATTACCTCTCTCTCTCTTTACCTCTCTCTCTCTCTTTACATCTCATTACCTCTCTCTCTCTTTACCTCTATCTCTCTTTACCTCTCATTACCTCTCTCTCTCTTTACCTCTCTCTCTCTTTACATCTCATTACCTCTCTCTCTCTTTACCTCTATCTCTCTTTACCTCTCATTACCTCTCTCTCTTTACCTCTCATTACCTCTCTCTCTCTTTACCTCTCATTACCGCTCTCTCTCTTTACCTCTCATTACCCGTCTCTCTCTCTTTACCTCTCTCTCTCTTTACCTCTCATTACCTCTCTCTCTCTTTACCTCTCATTACCTCTCTCTCTTTACATCTCATTACCTCTCTCTCTTTACCTCTCATTACCTCTCATTACCTCTCTCTCTTTACCTCTCATTACCTCTCTGTCTCTTTGCCTCTCTCTCGTTACCTCTCATTACCTGTCATTACCTGTCATTACCTCTCTCTCATTACCTCTCATTACCTCTCTCTCTCCTTTTACCTCTCATTACCTCTCTCTCTTTACCTCTCTATCTCTTTGCCTCTCATTACCCCTCTCTCTTTACCTCTCTCTCTTTCTTTACCTCTCATTACCTCTCTCTCTCTTTACCTCTGATTACCTCTCTCTCTTTACCTCTCATTACCTCTCTCTCTCTTTACCTCTCTCTCTCATTACCTCTCATTACCTCTCTCTCTCTTTACCTCTCATTACCTCTCTCTCTCTTTACCTCTCATTACCCCTCTCTCTCATTACCTCTCTCTCTCTTTACCTCTCATTACCTCTCTCTGTCTTTACCTCTCATTAACTCTCTCTGTCTTTACCTCTCATTACCCCTCTCTCTCATTACCTCTCTCTCTCTTTACCTCTCATTACCCCTCTCTCTCTTTACCTCTCTCTCTCTTTACCTCTCATTACCTCTCTCTCTCTTTACCTCTCTCTCTCTCCTTACATCTCATTACCCCTCTCTCTTTAACTCTCTCTCTCTCTTTACATCTCATTACCTCTCTCTCTCTTTACCTCTATCTCTCTTTACCTCTCATTACCTCTCTCTCTCTTTACCTCTCTCTCTCTCTTTACATCTCATTACCTCTCTCTCTCTTTACCTCTATCTCTCTTTACCTCTCATTACCTCTCTCTCTTTACCTCTCATTACCTCTCTCTCTCTTTACCTCTCATTACCGCTCTCTCTCTTTACCTCTCATTACCCCTCTCTCTCTCTTTACCTCTCTCTCTCTTTACCTCTCATTACCTCTCTCTCTCTTTACCTCTCATTACCTCTCTCTTTACCTCTCATTACCCCTCTCTGTCTTTACCTTTCTCTCTTTATCTCTCATTACCTCTCTCTCTCTTTACCTCTCATTACCTCTCTCTCTTTACATCTCATTACCTCTCTCTCTTTACCTATCATTACCTCTCATTACCTCTCTCTCTTTACCTCTCATTACCTCTCTGTCTCTTTGCCTCTCTCTCGTTACCTCTCATTACCTGTCATTACCTGTCATTACCTCTCTCTCATTACCTCTCATTACCTCTCTCTCTCCTTTTACCTCTCATTACCTCTCTCTCTTTACCTCTCTATCTCTTTGCCTCTCATTACCCCTCTCTCTTTACCTCTCTCTCTTTCTTTACCTCTCATTACCTCTCTCTCTCTTTACCTCTGATTACCTCTCTCTCTTTACCTCTCATTACCTCTCTCTCCCTTTACCTCTCATTACCTCTCTCTCTCTTTACCTCTCTCTCTCATTAACTCTCATTACCTCTCTCTCTCTTTACCTCTCATTACCCCTCTCTCTCATTACCTCTCTCTCTCTTTACCTCTCATTACCTCTCTCTGTCTTTACCTCTCATTAACTCTCTCTGTCTTTACCTCTCATTACCCCTCTCTCTCATTACCTCTATCTCTCTTTACCTCTCATTACCCCTCTCTCTCTCTTTACCTCTCTCTCTCTTTACCTCTCATTACCTCTCTCTCTCTTTACCTCTCTCTCTCTCCTTACATCTCATTACCCCTCTCTCTCTTTACCTCTCTCTCTCTTTACCTCTCATTACCTCTCTCTCTCTTTACCTCTCTCTCTCTCTTTACATCTCATTACCTCTCTCTCTCTTTACCTCTATCTCTCTTTACCTCTCATTACCTCTCTCTCTTTACCTCTCATTACCTCTCTCTGTCTTTACCTCTCATTATCTCTCTCTGTCTTTACCTCTCATTACCCCTCTCTCTCTCATTACCTCTCTCTCGCTTTACCTCTCATTACCTCTCTCTCTCTTTACCTCTCATTACCCCTCTCTCTCTTTACCTCTCTCTCTCTTTACCTCTCATTACCTCTCTCTCTCTTTACCTCTCTCTCTCTCTTTACATCTCATTACCTCTCTCTCTCTTTACCTCTATCTCTCTTTACCTCTCATTACCTCTCTCTCTCTTTACCTCTCTCTCTCTCTTTACATCTCATTACCTCTCTCTCTCTTTACCTCTATCTCTCTTTACCTCTCATTACCTCTCTCTCTTTACCTCTCATTACCTCTCTCTCTCTTTACCTCTCATTACCGCTCTCTCTCTTTACCTCTCATTACCCCTCTCTCTCTCTTTACCTCTCTCTCTCTTTACCTCTCATTACCTCTCTCTCTTTACCTCTCATTACCTCTCTCTCTCTTTACCTCTCATTACCGCTCTCTCTCTTTACCTCTCATTACCCCTCTCTCTCTCTTTACCTCTCTCTCTCTTTACCTCTCATTACCTCTCTCTCTCTTTACCTCTCATTACCTCTCTCTTTACCTCTCATTACCCCTCTCTGTCTTTACCTTTCTCTCTTTATCTCTCATTACCTCTCTCTCTCTTTACCTCTCATTACCTCTCTCTCTTTACATCTCATTACCTCTCTCTCTTTACCTCTCATTACCTCTCATTACCTCTCTCTCTTTACCTCTCATTACCTCTCTGTCTCTTTGCCTCTCTCTCGTTACCTCTCATTACCTGTCATTACCTGTCATTACCTCTCTCTCATTACCTCTCATTACCTCTCTCTCTCCTTTTACCTCTCATTACCTCTCTCTCTTTACCTCTCTATCTCTTTGCCTCTCATTACCCCTCTCTCTTTACCTCTCTCTCTTTCTTTACCTCTCATTACCTCTCTCTCTCTTTACCTCTGATTACCTCTCTCTCTTTACCTCTCATTACCTCTCTCTCTCTTTACTCTCTCTCTCATTACCTCTCATTACCTCTCTCTCTCTTTACCTCTCATTACCTCTCTCTCTCTTTACCTCTCATTACCCCTCTCTCTCATTACCTCTCTCTCTCTTTACCTCTCATTACCTCTCTCTGTCTTTACCTCTCATTAACTCTCTCTGTCTTTACCTCTCATTACCCCTCTCTCTCATTACCTCTCTCTCTCTTTACCTCTCATTACCCCTCTCTCTCTTTACCTCTCTCTCTCTTTACCTCTCATTACCTCTCTCTCTCTTTACCTCTCTCTCTCTCCTTACATCTCATTACCTCTCTCTCTCTTTACCTCTCTCTCTCTCTTTACATCTCATTACCTCTCTCTCTCTTTACCTCTATCTCTCTTTACCTCTCATTACCTCTCTCTCTCTTTACCTCTCTCTCTCTCTTTACATCTCATTACCTCTCTCTCTCTTTACCTCTATCTCTCTTTACCTCTCATTACCTCTCTCTCTTTACCTCTCATTACCTCTCTCTCTCTTTACCTCTCATTACCGCTCTCTCTCTTTACCTCTCATTACCCCTCTCTCTCTCTTTACCTCTCTCTCTCTTTACCTCTCATTACCTCTCTCTCTCTTTACCTCTCATTACCTCTCTCTTTACCTCTCATTACCCCTCTCTGTCTTTACCTTTCTCTCTTTATCTCTCATTACCTCTCTCTCTCTTTACCTCTCATTACCTCTCTCTCTTTACATCTCATTACCTCTCTCTCTTTACCTCTCATTACCTCTCATTACCTCTCTCTCTTTACCTCTCATTACCTCTCTGTCTCTTTGCCTCTCTCTCGTTACCTCTCATTACCTGTCATTACCTGTCATTACCTCTCTCTCATTACCTCTCATTACCTCTCTCTCTCCTTTTACCTCTCATTACCTCTCTCTCTTTACCTCTCTATCTCTTTGCCTCTCATTACCCCTCTCTCTTTACCTCTCTCTCTTTCTTTACCTCTCATTACCTCTCTCTCTCTTTACCTCTGATTACCTCTCTCTCTTTACCTCTCATTACCTCTCTCTCCCTTTACCTCTCATTACCTCTCTCTCTCTTTACCTCTCTCTCTCATTACCTCTCATTAACTCTCTCTCTCTTTACCTCTCATTACCTCTCTCTCTCTTTACCTCTCATTACCCCTCTCTCTCATTACCTCTCTCTCTCTTTACCTCTCATTACCTCTCTCTGTCTTTACCTCTCATTAACTCTCTCTGTCTTTACCTCTCATTACCCCTCTCTCTCATTACCTCTCTCTCTCTTTACCTCTCATTACCCCTCTCTCTCTTTACCTCTCTCTCTCTTTACCTCTCATTACCTCTCTCTCTCTTTACCTCTCTCTCTCTCCTTACATCTCATTACCTCTCTCTCTCTTTACCACTATCTCTCTTTACCTCTCATTACCTCTCTCTCTCTTTACCTCTCTCTCTCTCTTTACATCTCATTACCTCTCTCTCTCTTTACCTCTATCTCTCTTTACCTCTCATTACCTCTCTCTCTTTACCTCTCATTACCTCTCTCTCTCTTTACCTCTCTATCTCTTTGCCTCTCATTACCCCTCTCTCTTTACCTCTCTCTCTCTTTACCTCTGATTACCTCTCTCTCTTTATCTCTCATTACCTCTCTCTCTCTTTACCTCTCATTACCTCTCTCTCTCTTTACCTCTCTCTCTCATTACCTCTCATTACCTCTCTCTCTCTTTACCTCTCATTACCTCTCTCTCTCTTTACCTCTCATTACCCCTCTCTCTCATTACCTCTCTCTCTCTTTACCTCTCATTACCTCTCTCTGTCTTTACCTCTCATTAACTCTCTCTGTCTTTACCTCTCATTACCCCTCTCTCTCATTCCCTCTCTCTCTTTTTACCTCTCATTACCCCTCTCTCTCTTTACCTCTCTCTCTCTTTACCTCTCATTACCTCTCTCTCTCTTTACCTCTCTCTCTCTCCTTACATCTCATTACCTCTCTCTCTCTTTACCTCTCTCTCTCTCTTTACATCTCATTACCTCTCTCTCTCTTTACCTCTATCTCTCTTTACCTCTCATTACCTCTCTCTCTTTACCTCTCATTACCTCTCTCTGTCTTTACCTCTCATTATCTCTCTCTGTCTTTACCTCTCATTACCCCTCTCTCTCATTACCTCTCTCTCGCTTTACCTCTCATTACCTCTCTCTCTCTTTACCTCTCATTACCCCTCTCTCTCTTTACCTCTCTCTCTCTTTACCTCTCATAACCTCTCTCTCTCTTTACCTCTCTCTCTCTCTTTACATCTCATTACCTCTCTCTCTCTTTACCTCTATCTCTCTTTACCTCTCATTACCTCTCTCTCTTTACCTCTCATTACCTCTCTCTGTCTTTACCTCTCATTATCTCTCTCTGTCTTTACCTCTCATTACCCCTCTCTCTCTCATTACCTCTCTCTCGCTTTACCTCTCATTACCTCTCTCTCTCTTTACCTCTCATTACCCCTCTCTCTCTTTACCTCTCTCTCTCTTTACCTCTCATTACCTCTCTCTCTCTTTACCTCTCTCTCTCTCTTTACATCTCATTACCTCTCTCTCTCTTTACCTCTATCTCTCTTTACCTCTCATTACCTCTCTCTCTCTTTACCTCTCTCTCTCTCTTTACATCTCATTACCTCTCTCTCTCTTTACCTCTATCTCTCTTTACCTCTCATTACCTCTCTCTCTTTACCTCTCATTACCTCTCTGTCTTTACCTCTCATTACCTCTCTCTCTCTTTACCTCTCATTACCGCTCTCTCTCTTTGCCTCTCATTACCCTTTCTCTTTACCTCTCTCTCTTTCTTTACCTCTCATTACCTCTCTCTCTCTCTTTACCTCTGATTACCTCTCTCTCTTTACCTCTCATTACCGCTCTCTCTCTTTACCTCTCATTACCCCTCTCTCTCTCTTTACCTCTCTCTCTCTTTACCTCTCATTACCTCTCTCTCTCTTTACCTCTCATTACCTCTCTCTTTACCTCTCATTACCCCTCTCTGTCTTTACCTTTCTCTCTTTATCTCTCATTACCTCTCTCTCTCTTTACCTCTCATTACCTCTCTCTCTTTACATCTCATTACCTCTCTCTCTTTACCTATCATTACCTCTCATTACCTCTCTCTCTTTACCTCTCATTACCTCTCTGTCTCTTTGCCTCTCTCTCGTTACCTCTCATTACCTGTCATTACCTGTCATTACCTCTCTCTCATTACCTCTCATTACCTCTCTCTCTCCTTTTACCTCTCATTACCTCTCTCTCTTTACCTCTCTATCTCTTTGCCTCTCATTACCCCTCTCTCTTTACCTCTCTCTCTTTCTTTACCTCTCATTACCTCTCTCTCTCTTTACCTCTGATTACCTCTCTCTCTTTACCTCTCATTACCTCTCTCTCCCTTTACCTCTCATTACCTCTCTCTCTCTTTACCTCTCTCTCTCATTAACTCTCATTACCTCTCTCTCTCTTTACCTCTCATTACCCCTCTCTCTCATTACCTCTCTCTCTCTTTACCTCTCATTACCTCTCTCTGTCTTTACCTCTCATTAACTCTCTCTGTCTTTACCTCTCATTACCCCTCTCTCTCATTACCTCTATCTCTCTTTACCTCTCATTACCCCTCTCTCTCTCTTTACCTCTCTCTCTCTTTACCTCTCATTACCTCTCTCTCTCTTTACCTCTCTCTCTCTCCTTACATCTCATTACCCCTCTCTCTCTTTACCTCTCTCTCTCTTTACCTCTCATTACCTCTCTCTCTCTTTACCTCTCTCTCTCTCTTTACATCTCATTACCTCTCTCTCTCTTTACCTCTATCTCTCTTTACCTCTCATTACCTCTCTCTCTTTACCTCTCATTACCTCTCTCTGTCTTTACCTCTCATTATCTCTCTCTGTCTTTACCTCTCATTACCCCTCTCTCTCTCATTACCTCTCTCTCGCTTTACCTCTCATTACCTCTCTCTCTCTTTACCTCTCATTACCCCTCTCTCTCTTTACCTCTCTCTCTCTTTACCTCTCATTACCTCTCTCTCTCTTTACCTCTCTCTCTCTCTTTACATCTCATTACCTCTCTCTCTCTTTACCTCTATCTCTCTTTACCTCTCATTACCTCTCTCTCTCTTTACCTCTCTCTCTCTCTTTACATCTCATTACCTCTCTCTCTCTTTACCTCTATCTCTCTTTACCTCTCATTACCTCTCTCTCTTTACCTCTCATTACCTCTCTCTCTCTTTACCTCTCATTACCGCTCTCTCTCTTTACCTCTCATTACCCCTCTCTCTCTCTTTACCTCTCTCTCTCTTTACCTCTCATTACCTCTCTCTCTTTACCTCTCATTACCTCTCTCTCTCTTTACCTCTCATTACCGCTCTCTCTCTTTACCTCTCATTACCCCTCTCTCTCTCTTTACCTCTCTCTCTCTTTACCTCTCATTACCTCTCTCTCTCTTTACCTCTCATTACCTCTCTCTTTACCTCTCATTACCCCTCTCTGTCTTTACCTTTCTCTCTTTATCTCTCATTACCTCTCTCTCTCTTTACCTCTCATTACCTCTCTCTCTTTACATCTCATTACCTCTCTCTCTTTACCTCTCATTACCTCTCATTACCTCTCTCTCTTTACCTCTCATTACCTCTCTGTCTCTTTGCCTCTCTCTCGTTACCTCTCATTACCTGTCATTACCTGTCATTACCTCTCTCTCATTACCTCTCATTACCTCTCTCTCTCCTTTTACCTCTCATTACCTCTCTCTCTTTACCTCTCTATCTCTTTGCCTCTCATTACCCCTCTCTCTTTACCTCTCTCTCTTTCTTTACCTCTCATTACCTCTCTCTCTCTTTACCTCTGATTACCTCTCTCTCTTTACCTCTCATTACCTCTCTCTCTCTTTACTCTCTCTCTCATTACCTCTCATTACCTCTCTCTCTCTTTACCTCTCATTACCTCTCTCTCTCTTTACCTCTCATTACCCCTCTCTCTCATTACCTCTCTCTCTCTTTACCTCTCATTACCTCTCTCTGTCTTTACCTCTCATTAACTCTCTCTGTCTTTACCTCTCATTACCCCTCTCTCTCATTACCTCTCTCTCTCTTTACCTCTCATTACCCCTCTCTCTCTTTACCTCTCTCTCTCTTTACCTCTCATTACCTCTCTCTCTCTTTACCTCTCTCTCTCTCCTTACATCTCATTACCTCTCTCTCTCTTTACCTCTCTCTCTCTCTTTACATCTCATTACCTCTCTCTCTCTTTACCTCTATCTCTCTTTACCTCTCATTACCTCTCTCTCTCTTTACCTCTCTCTCTCTCTTTACATCTCATTACCTCTCTCTCTCTTTACCTCTATCTCTCTTTACCTCTCATTACCTCTCTCTCTTTACCTCTCATTACCTCTCTCTCTCTTTACCTCTCATTACCGCTCTCTCTCTTTACCTCTCATTACCCCTCTCTCTCTCTTTACCTCTCTCTCTCTTTACCTCTCATTACCTCTCTCTCTCTTTACCTCTCATTACCTCTCTCTTTACCTCTCATTACCCCTCTCTGTCTTTACCTTTCTCTCTTTATCTCTCATTACCTCTCTCTCTCTTTACCTCTCATTACCTCTCTCTCTTTACATCTCATTACCTCTCTCTCTTTACCTCTCATTACCTCTCATTACCTCTCTCTCTTTACCTCTCATTACCTCTCTGTCTCTTTGCCTCTCTCTCGTTACCTCTCATTACCTGTCATTACCTGTCATTACCTCTCTCTCATTACCTCTCATTACCTCTCTCTCTCCTTTTACCTCTCATTACCTCTCTCTCTTTACCTCTCTATCTCTTTGCCTCTCATTACCCCTCTCTCTTTACCTCTCTCTCTTTCTTTACCTCTCATTACCTCTCTCTCTCTTTACCTCTGATTACCTCTCTCTCTTTACCTCTCATTACCTCTCTCTCCCTTTACCTCTCATTACCTCTCTCTCTCTTTACCTCTCTCTCTCATTACCTCTCATTAACTCTCTCTCTCTTTACCTCTCATTACCTCTCTCTCTCTTTACCTCTCATTACCCCTCTCTCTCATTACCTCTCTCTCTCTTTACCTCTCATTACCTCTCTCTGTCTTTACCTCTCATTAACTCTCTCTGTCTTTACCTCTCATTACCCCTCTCTCTCATTACCTCTCTCTCTCTTTACCTCTCATTACCCCTCTCTCTCTTTACCTCTCTCTCTCTTTACCTCTCATTACCTCTCTCTCTCTTTACCTCTCTCTCTCTCCTTACATCTCATTACCTCTCTCTCTCTTTACCACTATCTCTCTTTACCTCTCATTACCTCTCTCTCTCTTTACCTCTCTCTCTCTCTTTACATCTCATTACCTCTCTCTCTCTTTACCTCTATCTCTCTTTACCTCTCATTACCTCTCTCTCTTTACCTCTCATTACCTCTCTCTCTCTTTACCTCTCTATCTCTTTGCCTCTCATTACCCCTCTCTCTTTACCTCTCTCTCTCTTTACCTCTGATTACCTCTCTCTCTTTATCTCTCATTACCTCTCTCTCTCTTTACCTCTCATTACCTCTCTCTCTCTTTACCTCTCTCTCTCATTACCTCTCATTACCTCTCTCTCTCTTTACCTCTCATTACCTCTCTCTCTCTTTACCTCTCATTACCCCTCTCTCTCATTACCTCTCTCTCTCTTTACCTCTCATTACCTCTCTCTGTCTTTACCTCTCATTAACTCTCTCTGTCTTTACCTCTCATTACCCCTCTCTCTCATTCCCTCTCTCTCTTTTTACCTCTCATTACCCCTCTCTCTCTTTACCTCTCTCTCTCTTTACCTCTCATTACCTCTCTCTCTCTTTACCTCTCTCTCTCTCCTTACATCTCATTACCTCTCTCTCTCTTTACCTCTCTCTCTCTCTTTACATCTCATTACCTCTCTCTCTCTTTACCTCTATCTCTCTTTACCTCTCATTACCTCTCTCTCTTTACCTCTCATTACCTCTCTCTGTCTTTACCTCTCATTATCTCTCTCTGTCTTTACCTCTCATTACCCCTCTCTCTCATTACCTCTCTCTCGCTTTACCTCTCATTACCTCTCTCTCTCTTTACCTCTCATTACCCCTCTCTCTCTTTACCTCTCTCTCTCTTTACCTCTCATAACCTCTCTCTCTCTTTACCTCTCTCTCTCTCTTTACATCTCATTACCTCTCTCTCTCTTTACCTCTATCTCTCTTTACCTCTCATTACCTCTCTCTCTTTACCTCTCATTACCTCTCTCTGTCTTTACCTCTCATTATCTCTCTCTGTCTTTACCTCTCATTACCCCTCTCTCTCTCATTACCTCTCTCTCGCTTTACCTCTCATTACCTCTCTCTCTCTTTACCTCTCATTACCCCTCTCTCTCTTTACCTCTCTCTCTCTTTACCTCTCATTACCTCTCTCTCTCTTTACCTCTCTCTCTCTCTTTACATCTCATTACCTCTCTCTCTCTTTACCTCTATCTCTCTTTACCTCTCATTACCTCTCTCTCTCTTTACCTCTCTCTCTCTCTTTACATCTCATTACCTCTCTCTCTCTTTACCTCTATCTCTCTTTACCTCTCATTACCTCTCTCTCTTTACCTCTCATTACCTCTCTCTCTCTTTACCTCTCATTACCGCTCTCTCTCTTTACCTCTCATTACCCCTCTCTCTCTCTTTACCTCTCTCTCTCTTTACCTCTCATTACCTCTCTCTCTCTTTACCTCTCATTACCTCTCTCTTTACCTCTCATTACCCCTCTGTCTTTACCTTTCTCTCTTTATCTCTCATTACCTCTCTCTCTCTTTACCTCTCATTACCTCTCTCTCTTTACATCTCATTACCTCTCTCTCTTTACCTCTCATTACCTCTCATTACCTCTCTCTCTTTACCTCTCATTACCTCTCTGTCTCTTTGCCTCTCTCTCGTTACCTCTCATTACCTGTCATTACCTGTCATTACCTCTCTCTCATTACCTCTCATTACCTCTCTCTCTCCTTTTACCTCTCATTACCTCTCTCTCTTTACCTCTCTATCTCTTTGCCTCTCATTACCCCTCTCTCTTTACCTCTCTCTCTTTCTTTACCTCTCATTACCTCTCTCTCTCTTTACCTCTGATTACCTCTCTCTCTTTACCTCTCATTACCTCTCTCTCTCTTTACCTCTCTCTCTCATTACCTCTCATTACCTCTCTCTCTCTTTACCTCTCATTACCTCTCTCTCTCTTTACCTCTCATTACCCCTCTCTCTCATTACCTCTCTCTCTCTTTACCTCTCATTACCTCTCTCTGTCTTTACCTCTCATTAACTCTCTCTGTCTTTACCTTTCATTACCCATCTCTCTCATTACCTCTCTCTCTCTTTACCTCTCATTACCCCTCTCTCTCTTTACCTCTCTCTCTCTTTACCTCTCATTACCTCTCTCTCTCTTTACCTCTCTCTCTCCTTACATCTCATTACCTCTCTCTCTCTTTACCTCTCTCTCTCTCTTTACATCTCATTACCTCTCTCTCTCTTTACCTCTATCTCTCTTTACCTCTCATTACCTCTCTCTCTCTTTACCTCTCTCTCTCTCTTTACATCTCATTACCTCTCTCTCTCTTTACCTCTATCTCTCTTTACCTCTCATTACCTCTCTCTCTTTACCTCTCATTACCTCTCTCTCTCTTTACCTCTCATTACCGCTCTCTCTCTTTACCTCTCATTACCCCTCTCTCTCTCTTTACCTCTCTCTCTCTTTACCTCTCATTACCTCTCTCTCTCTTTACCTCTCATTACCTCTCTCTTTACCTCTCATTACCCCTCTCTGTCTTTACCTTTCTCTCTTTATCTCTCATTACCTCTCTCTCTCTTTACCTCTCATTACCTCTCTCTCTTTACATCTCATTACCTCTCTCTCTTTACCTCTCATTACCTCTCATTACCTCTCTCTCTTTACCTCTCATTACCTCTCTGTCTCTTTGCCTCTCTCTCGTTACCTCTCATTACCTGTCATTACCTGTCATTACCTCTCTCTCATTACCTCTCATTACCTCTCTCTCTCCTTTTACCTCTCATTACCTATCTCTCTTTACCTCTCTATCTCTTTGCCTCTCATTACCCCTCTCTCTTTACCTCTCTCTCTTTCTTTACCTCTCATTACCTCTCTCTCTCTTTACCTCTGATTACCTCTCTCTCTTTACCTCTCATTACCTCTCTCTCCCTTTACCTCTCATTACCTCTCTCTCTCTTTACCTCTCTCTCTCATTACCTCTCATTACCTCTCTCTCTCTTTACCTCTCATTACCTCTCTCTCTCTTTACCTCTCATTACCCCTCTCTCTCATTACCTCTCTCTATCTTTACCTCTCATTACCTCTCTCTGTCTTTACCTCTCATTAACTCTCTCTGTCTTTACCTCTCATTACCCCTCTCTCTCATTACCTCTCTCTCTCTTTACCTCTCATTACCCCTCTCTCTCTTTACCTCTCTCTCTCTTTACCTCTCATTACCTCTCTCTCTCTTTACCTCTCTCTCTCTCCTTACATCTCATTACCTCTCTCTCTCTTTACCTCTATCTCTCTTTACCTCTCATTACCTCTCTCTCTCTTTACCTCTCTCTCTCTCTTTACATCTCATTACCTCTCTCTCTCTTTACCTCTATCTCTCTTTACCTCTCATTACCTCTCTCTCTTTACCTCTCATTACCTCTCTCTCTCTTTACCTCTCATTACCGCTCTCTCTCTTTACCTCTCATTACCCCTCTCTTTCTCTTTACCTCTCTCTCTCTTTACCTCTCATTACCTCTCTCTCTCTTTACCTTTCTCTCTCTCTTTACATCTCATTACCTCTCTCTCTCTTCACCTCTATGTCTCTTTACCTCTCATTACCGCTCTCTCTCTTTACCTCTCATTACCTCTCTCTCTCTTTACCTCTCATTACCTCTCTCTCTCTTTACCTCTCATTACCTCTCTGTCTTTACCTCTCATTACCTCTCTCTCTCTTTACCTCTCATTACCGCTCTCTCTCTTTACCTCTCATTACCCCTCTCTCTTTACCTCTCTCTCTTTCTTTACCTCTCATTACCTCTATCTCTCATTACCTATCATTACCTCTCTGTCTTTACCTCTCATTACCTCTCTCTCTCTTTACCTCTCATTACCGCTCTCTCTCTTTGCCTCTCATTACCCTTTCTCTTTACCTCTCTCTCTTTCTTTACCTCTCATTACCTCTCTCTCTCTCTTTACCTCTGATTACCTCTCTCTCTTTACCTCTCATTACCTCTCCCTCTCTTTACCTCTCATTACCTCTCTCTCTCTTTACCTCTCTCTCTCATTACCTCTCATTACCTCTCTCTCTCTTTACCTCTCATTACCTCTCTCTCTCTTTACCTCTCATTATCCCTCTCTCTCATTACCTCTCTCTCTCTTTACCTCTCATTACTTCTCTCTCTTTACCTCTCTCTCTCTTTACCTCTCATTACCTCTCTCTCTCTTTACCTATCATTACCCCTCTCTCTCTTTACCTCTCTCTCTCTTTACCTCTCATTACCTCTCTCTCTCTTTATCTCTCTCTCTCTCTTTACATCTCATTACCTCTCTCTCTCTTTACTTCTATCTCTCTTTACCTCTCATTACCTCTCTCTCTTTACCTCTCATTACCTGTCTCTCTTTACCTCTCATTACCGCTCTCTCTCTTTACCTCTCATTACCTCTCTCTCTTTACCTCTCATTACCTCTCTCTCTTTACCTCTCATTACCTCTCATTACCTCTCTCTCTTTACCTCTCATTACCTCTCTTTCTCTTTGCCTCTCTCTCTTTAACTCTCATTACCTCTCTCTCTTTACCTCTCATTACCTATCTCGCTTTACCTCTCATTACCTCTCTCTCTCATTACCTCTCTCTCTCTTTACCTCTCATTACCTCTCTCTCTCTCCTTACATCTCATTACCTCTCTCTCTCTTTAACTCTCTCTCTCTCTTTACATCTCATTACCTCTCTCTCTCTTTACCTCTATCTCTCTTTACCTCTCATTACCTCTCTCTCTCTTTACCTCTCTCTCTCTCTTTACATCTCATTACCTCTCTCTCTCTTTACCTCTATCTCTCTTTACCTCTCATTACCTCTCTCTCTTTACCTCTCATTACCTCTCTCTCTCTTTACCTCTCATTACCGCTCTCTCTCTTTACCTCTCATTACCCCTCTCTCTCTCTTTACCTCTCTCTCTCTTTACCTCTCCTTACCTCTCTCTCTCTTTACCTCTCATTACCTCTCTCCCTTTACATCTCATTACCCCTCTCTGTCTTTACCTCTATCGCTCTTTATCTCTCATTACCTCTCTCTCTCTTTACCTCTCATTACCTCTCTCTCTTTAAATCTCATTACCTCTCTCTCTTTACCTATCATTACCTCTCATTACCTCTCTCTCTTTACCTCTCATTACCTCTCTGTCTCTTTGCCTCTCTCTCGTTACCCTCTCATTACCTGTCATTACCTGTCATTACCTCTCTCTCATTACCTCTCATTACCTCTCTCTCTCCTTTTACCTCTCATTACCTCTCTGTCTTTACCTCTCTATCTCTTTACCTCTCATTACCCCTCTCTCTTTACCTCTCTCTCTTTCTTTACCTCTCATTACCTCTCTCTCTCTTTACCTCTCATTACCTCTCTCTCTTTACCTCTCATTACCTCTCTCTCCCTTTACCTCTCATTACCTCTCTCTCTCTTTACCTCTCTCTCTCATTACCTCTCATTACCTCTCTCTCTCTTTACCTCTCATTACCCCTCTCACTCATTACCCCTCTCTCTCTTTACCTCTCATTACCTCTCTCTCTTTACCTCTCTCTCTTTCTTTACCTCTCATTACCTCTCTCTCTCTTTACCTCTCTCTCTCATTACCTCTCATTACCTCTCTCTCTTTACCTCTCTCTCTCTTTACCTCTCATTACCTCTCTCTCTCTTTACCTCTCTCTCTCTCCTTACATCTCATTACCCCTCTCTCTCTTTACCTCTCTCTCTCTTTACCTCTCATTACCTCTCTCTCTCTTTACCTCTCTCTCTCTCTTTACATCTCATTACCTCTCTCTCTCTTTACCTCTATCTCCCTTTACCTCTCATTACCTCTCTCTCTCTTTACCTCTCATTACCTCTCTCTCTTTACCTCTCATTACCCCTCTCTTTCTTTACCTCTCATTACCTCTCATTACCTCTCTCTTTACCTCTCATTACCTCTCTCTCTCTTTATCTCTCATTACCTCTCTCTCTCTCATTACCTCTCATTACCTCTCTCTGTCTTTACCTCTCATTACCTCTCTCTCTCTTTACCTCTCTCTCTCTCTTTACATCTCATTACCTCTCTCTCTCTTTACCTCTATCTCTCTTTACCTCTCATTACCTCTCTCTCTCTTTACCTCTCTCTCTCTCTTTACATCTCATTACCTCTCTCTTTACCTCTCATTACCTCTCTCTCTCTCTTTACCTCTCATTTCCCCTCTCTCTCTTTACCTCTCATTACCTCTCTCTCTTTACCTCTCATTACCGCTCTCTCTCTTTACCTCTCATTACCCCTCTCTCTCTCTTTACCTCTCTCTCTCTTTACCTCTCATTACCTCTCTCTCTCTTTACCTCTCATTACCTCTCTCTTTACCTCTCATTACCCCTCTCTGTCTTTACCTTTCTCTCTTTATCTCTCATTACCTCTCTCTCTCTTTACCTCTCATTACCTCTCTCTCTTTACATCTCATTACCTCTCTCTCTTTACCTCTCATTACCTCTCATTACCTCTCTCTCTTTACCTCTCATTACCTCTCTGTCTCTTTGCCTCTCTCTCGTTACCTTCTCATTACCTGTCATTACCTGTCATTACCTCTCTCTCATTACCTCTCATTACCTCTCTCTCTCCTTTTACCTCTCATTACCTCTCTCTCTTTACCTCTCTATCTCTTTGCCTCTCATTACCCCTCTCTCTTTACCTCTCTCTCTTTCTTTACCTCTCATTACCTCTCTCTCTCTTTACCTCTGATTACCTCTCTCTCTTTACCTCTCATTACCTCTCTCTCTCTTTACCTCTCTCTCTCATTACCTCTCATTACCTCTCTCTCTCTTTACCTCTCATTACCTCTCTCTCTCTTTACCTCTCATTACCCCTCTCTCTCATTACCTCTCTCTCTCTTTACCTCTCATTACCTCTCTCTGTCTTTACCTCTCATTAACTCTCTCTGTCTTTACCTCTCATTACCCCTCTCTCTCATTACCTCTCTCTCTCTTTACCTCTCATTACCCCTCTCTCTCTTTACCTCTCTCTCTCTTTACCTCTCATTACCTCTCTCTCTCTTTATCTCTCTCTCTCTCTTTACATCTCATTACCTCTCTCTCTCTTTACCTCTATCTCTCTTTACCTCTCATTACCTCTCTCTCTTTACCTCTCATTTCCTCTCTCTCTCTTTACCTCTCATTACCGCTCTCTCTCTTTACCTCTCTTTACCTCTCTCTCTTTACCTCTCATTTCCTCACTCTTTACCTCTCTTTCTCTTTACTTCTCATTACCTCTCTCTCTTTACCTCTCATTACCTCTTTCTCTTTACCTCTCATTACCTCGCTCTCTCTTTACCTCTCTTTCTCTTTACCTCTCATTACCCCTCTCTCTCTTTACCTGTCTCTCTCTTTACCTCTCATTACCTCTCTCTCTCTTTATCTCTCTCTCTCTCTTTACATCTCATTACCTCTCTCTCTTTACCTCTCATTACCTCTCTCTCTTTACCTCTCATTACCTCTCTCTCTTTACCTCTCATTACCTCTCATTACCTCTCTCTCTTTACCTCTCGTTACCTCTATTTTTCTTTGCCTCTCTCTCTTTACCTCTCATTACCTGTCATTACCTGTCATTACCTCTCTCTCATTACCTCTCATTACCTCTCTCTCTCCTTTTACCTCTCATTACCTCTCTCTCTTTACCTCTCTTTCTCTTTGCCTCTCATTACCCCTCTCTTTTTACCTCTCTCTCTTTCTTTACCTCTCATTATCTCTCTCTCTCTTTACCTCTCTCTAACATTACCTCTCATTACCTCTGTCTCTTTACCTCTCATTACCTCTCTCTCTCTTTACCTCTCTTTCTCTTTGCCTCTCATTACCGCCCTCTCTTTACACCTCTCTGTCTTTCTTTATCTCTCATTACCTCTCTCTCTCTTTACCTCTCATTACCTCTCTCTCTTTACCTCTCATTACCTCTCTCTCTCTTTACCTCTCATTACCTTTCTCTCTCTTTACCTCTCTCTGTCATTACCTCTCATTACCTCTCTCTGTCTTTACCTCTCATTAACTCTCTCTGTCTTTACCTCTCATTACCCCTCTCTCTCATTACCTCTCTCTCTCTTTACCTCTCATTACCTCACTCTTTACCTCTCTTTTTCTTTACCTCTCATTACCTCTCTCTCTCTTTACCTCTCATTACCCCTCTCTCTCTTTACCTCTCTCTCTCTTTACCTCTCATTACCTCTCTCTCTCTTTACCTCTCTCTCTCTCTTTACCTCTCATTACCTCTCTCTCTCTTTACCTCTCTCTCTCTCTTTACATCTCATTACCTCTCTCTCTCTTCACCTCTATGTCTCTTTACCTCTCATTACCGCTCTCTCTCTTTACCTCTCATTACCTCTCTCTCTCTTTACCTCTCTATCTCTTTGCCTCTCATTACCCTCTCTCTTTACCTCTCTCTCTTTCTTTACCTCTCATTACCTCTCTCTCTCTTTTACCTCTGATTACCTCTCTCTCTTTATCTCTCATTACCTCTCCTCTCTCCTTTTACCTCTCATTACCTCTCTCTCCTCTTTACCTCTCTCTCTC